>OZ010744.1:53046092-54489829 GCA_963932245.1 Tachinus rufipes
GTCAATTGTTTGACTATTTAACTTTCTGTAGTCAATTATCATACGCCATTTAGGCATGCCAAAGATGTCTGTTTTTTTGTGGACTATCCATATAGGAGAAGACCAAGGAGACAATGATTCACGTTTAATTTTTGTATCTAAAAGGTCTTTAACTTGTTGTCTTACTTCTTTCTTGTGTTTTAAAGGAAATCTATAAATTTTAGCATGAACAGAACTTTTGTTTGAAGTTCTAATTTTGTGTTGAATGTCGTCCGTAAAATTTAACGGTCCATCTGGGTTAAATTAAGCGTTTCTATTTTTGTCTTAATTTTTGAATAGTTTTTGTTTTTTTTTCTAATCTTAAATGACTAATTTTTAATTTTGTTAAGTTAACTTTGAAATTATTTTCATTTTAATAGTGAATTTCTTCAGTTGTTATATATTCGTTTAAACTTTTTACTTTTTTATTTATTAGTTCATCTGGATTATTTTTTACTTGAAATGGTTTAACAGTAGGGTTTGTTAATTGACATTCAATAATATTATCTTTTACAGAGGTTACAATTTTATCAATATTACATAATCCAGATAGTTTGCCTTGATTAACTAAATAATCACCGTCAGTCAATTTAGTAATAATAATAATAATAATAATACTTTATTTCATTTAAGCCACATGTGTGAATATGAATGGTCAATTACATATTACAGGTATAAAAATAGTGTAGATAATAAAACGATAAAAAAAAGTAGTAAACATACATACAAAAGTTACATATTACAATAATATAAAACACAATTAATATTCAAATTCGTTATCACATAAATAATCACAAGTTTTATAGTACGATTTTTTTATAAGATTTTTTCTTATTGTTGATTTAAAAACATCAAAAAACTGTATGTCTTTTATATTTGAGGGTAGTTTATTATAAAATTTAATAGACGCATATTTAGGAGATTTTTCAAATGTTGACATTTTATGGACGGCAGTTCTAAGATGATACTTATTTCTCGTTTCATATGCGTGAATAGATAACGTTCTTTCAAAATTTGATAAATTTTTCCTAACATATAAAATACATTTGTAAATATATACTGATGGTACAGTTAATAAATTATTATTGACAAAATGTATTTTACAAGATTCTAATTTAGGTACAGAAAATATAAGCCTTATTATGCGCTTTTGCAATATTAATACTCTTTCTATATCACTTGAGCCTCCCCACAGTATAATATTATAAGACACAGCGGAATAAACCATGGCGTAATATAAACTCATTACTGTTTCTGTTGGTAACGAAAGTAGGTATTTTAAATGTTTTTGTAGTTTTTGCTGAAATAATTGTTTCAAAAAAAATGTTTTTATTAAATGGGGTATATTTTAAGAGTGGAGTTTGATAACATTAATTATATAAAATTATGCTGTTAGGGTCTAGTATAAGTTGAAAACGTTTTATTGAGGTAAATCCTAAAATTACGTCAAAATATAAGTGAAAATTATGAATATTTTCTAAGATACCGAAATCATATAGTAGTTAAATAATAGTTTTTTTATTAAGAGAAGTTGATTTATTAATGGCCGATCTCACCAACACTTCTTAAATCGATACTAAGTTAGGTCTTCCTAATAGTTAACTTATCCTTAAATTTTATATGCGTCTCATCAACCATTTGAAACAGATGCTTACGCTAAGTATAGTCGAATTTCTGACTAGCGAGCGGCACATCAGATTTCAGCCAAAATGCAAAAATGCATATTGACTTGAACTTTTGCGTGCGCTTTCATCGCATTGTGTGCATAACTATATGAGAACAAAACAAAATAAATTTGACAGACGTGATTTGGATTTGGTGTTGTGCCGGTTGTGATTGTTGTGTTAATGTAATGTATAATTTTTAATATTATTGTTATATATTATATAACTTTTTTTAGTACAATATACTTTTCTTGAAGCTATGCTTTCACTTTTTGAATACTATAAAATATACTGTTTTTTTAATAAATTCCTTAACCTTAAAATGATCCTTTTTATTTGACAAATGCTGTTGTGCAGAATGAGAATGCAATTAAGCACAGTTTCATCAACAAAAAAATAAATAATTATTTAATAAGTATAACAAAAACTATAAATTGCATGAACATTTATGGCTGCTTCAACGATGTGCACAGATATTTTACTGCGTGCAAATTTACTGAGCATTTACTTTTTTGTCTAGGAATTCCATTATTAATTAAATCTAAAATAATTAAATCAAAGAAAATATCGTGTTGAGGAATTATTATATTTTCCATCTTTATTTCACCTGTCACACACAAATTTGAGGTTAAGTCGCACTTTAAGCCGGCAAAATTGACAACTTATATTTAACCAATAGTTAAGCGTAAAGTACGCGTTAATAATGTCGGTGCAACGCGCTAAGCCTCACTTAGCAATTTAACTCTGGCTTAATTTTTAAGTTATGTCGGTGAGATCGGCCATAAAGGATACAACGTTAGTTTTACAATTAAATATTTTATAGGGAAAGTAATTTTGAGCTATAGAAGGTTTTATTATATTTATCGTACTTCCTATGTCAATAACAATGTTTGCACTAAGTGAAGGAATATAAACATAAGGAAGTTTGGTACTTTTGTTATCTATGTTATAGGATTGAAAAATGTACTTTCTTGAAAATTTATATCATGTTTATTTTCATCATTCTCATTACCATTTTTGAAATTCAAACAATCATATTGTTTTTCAAAATTTTGATTGGTTTCAAACATATCATGATAATAATTTTCCGCATTAAAATTTTAAAAGTTTTCAAAATTATTCTTTTCACAAACTAATGTTGTTTGAGTAGACATCGGTTCCGGCTTATATTGCGGTTTAGGTGGTTGAAAAGTTTTTCTTTGAAACTAATTTTTTTGATAATTAAAATTTGTTTTTATTTGTGATTTAATTTGTAGATTGAACTGATTGTTTAGTTGATGTTTATAAGTATAAGTAGGTTGCTGGTTTGATTAATTTTGATTAAAGTTTTGAAAAAGTGGATTTATTCGTTGGTATGTTGTTTGTTTTGAAAAAAAGCTTCTGTTCATAAAATTAATTTCATCGTTAGCGAAAGTTATTGCTTGATCTAGATTGTCAGGTTTTCTTAGGCAAATTTGACAAGATATATTATACAGAATTGATACGAGAAAGCGATTGAGAGCATTAGACGTGTAAAGCTTCTGTCTAAGTTGTTTATTTTTCTCATTTGATAAATTTATTTTTGCAATAAGTTCAGCAAGACTCAAACGTATTCTGCTATCAAAGGAAATTATATTTTTGTTTTGTTCTATTTTAATGTTTTTAAATCCGACTAACAGTTGTATGATTGATCTGCTGTCAGAAAAATGTTGTAGTATTGCGGTTTTGAAATCATCCCAAGTGTTAAGATAGTCTCGAGGACATAAAGTTTCACTAGCTTTCCATCTATAAATTTAAAAAAAATGCGGCTTTTAGAGTAGCCAATGCTTCAGCAAACTGCAGTATCTGTTTATAATGCTTTCAACTGTTACAATAAAAATATTTATTTATGTTTTTTTCCTTCAAACAATGGGATTCTTTTGATATCGATCTTAAAAAGTTGATAATTCATTTTGATTACTGTCGGTTGTTCTGAATCAGGCATTGAAATGTCTAAATTATGGCCGCCACGGATACGGTTGCAGTACCATATTCTTTTCATGAAATTTTCCATGACCAATTTGCACGTTTGCGTCTGTATGTACTCGATAACTTCACGAATTCTATCTTTAGGGTCTTGAATCGATTGTGGAGCATTAGCATAGACCTTATCTTTTACGTGGCCCCAAAGAAAAAAATCTAAAGGTGTTAAATCACAAGATCTTGCTTGTGTAGCACGTAGCGTGATCTTGCTAAAAATAAAAGTCGTCTACATCAATATCTTTCAATTTTGGCCATAAAAAATCATTAATCATAGCTCGGTAACGCCATCCATTCACCGTAACAGTTGCACAAGCCTCATTTTTGAAAAAGCAGGGTCCAATCACACTGCCAGTTCAAAAACCGCACTAAACAGTAACAGGTTGAGGATGCAAAGACTTTTTAACAATCATTCTTGAATTTTCTAAGCCCCAAATGTGATAATTCTGCTTATTAACGTAGCCTCCAAGGTAAAAATGAGCCTCATCACTGAAGATGAATTTTTGATAAAATTCCGGATCATTCCGATGCATTTGAAGGACCCAATCAGCAAAAATACAACGTTTATGGTGATGAACCAGCTTGAGTTTTTGTGTTAACTGAACTTTAAAAGCCTTAAGACTTAAGTCTTCCAAAGATCGACGAGAAATCGACAAACCTAAATTTTCTTCAACACTACGGGCTACATCAGAAATATTTTCATGTGTTCTTGAGCAATGCACACGGTTTCGATTCTTTACATCACAAACTTCTCCCAACAGCTCAATTTTTTCACCGGGTTCACTATTTCCGGCCGAGAAAGTGCTTTACGACGACAAAAAATGCTTTAGTTTTGTGAATTGTGACTGAAACATTATTACCATTTGTAGTAAATTATAATAATTTCAACGCGTTGTTGAAGCGTGTATCGTTTCATTATTAATAATGGCGTAGTTTTTACTTGTCAAATGTGAAAAGATAATAGCTTCAAAAGTGACCGCTGCCCAAATAACCTGCTATTCAAAATAAAACTTCTTATTGGAAAACTCTTTACAACTTGTTTTCTAATTTGAATTTGTTTATTTAAAAATATTTGAGCTTTGTTTGAATTTAAGAAAAAGAGCAATCAATGAATCGACTCACCGTTTGATTTTAAACAAATTTGTTGACTGCGGATGATTTGTGGAGAAAGCTTGATTTACAGGAAGCGACGTTGAATGATTGGCCCGCAGTTCCTGGACTGTCTCGATACTCAGGGAAACAATGCTAAATGATTTGAATTGGCCCGCAGTTCCTGGACTGTTTCAATATTTAGGGAAACGATGCTAGATGATTCAGTCCACAATTCCTGGAGTCGTTTGATTATCAGAGAAGCGATGCTGAATGATTTGTATCGGCCCGCAATTTCTGAGGTCGGTTGCTTTGCTCCGTGTAATGCGTAAGGGGTCTTGTTGGTTCACGATTTCCTCTTGTTGCGTGGAATTATTTCATAATTTAAAATAATTTAGAATAATTTCATTATGGCGTCGACTGTGCAAATTTTGATTTGTCGTTTATTTACCGAAACTTTAATTACATAATAGAGTTCTAATTTAAGACTAAACTAAACTAGGTTTTACAATCTGTTTTAAGTAATAAAATGCTTAGCAAACTGTTTATTAGAACAATGGCGATTGACCTTGTAGATGTGCTTTAAGGAAGACCACCTGCAGAGTTGCAGAGTTATCAAATCGAAGATTGAGTTTCCGCCGACGGATGTTATATAATATATAAGAAATAATGGAGATATGTATAAGTAAAATATTTATAACAATTGCAAAATAAATGCTATTACAGTTTTATTAATAATTTGAATAACATTTTAACGTGTGTCTACATGTCATTATTCTTTAATTTGTCAATCAACGCTAGAATGGAAAAATGTACATGTTAATACACTTGAACTTCAAAGTGTAGTACCAATAAACACACTGGTAAAACTAAAAAAAATTAAACAAAATGCTACATGTTCTGCTACTTCCAATACAGCCGCAAAACTAGTGCTGCCTCCAATAAAACTACAAGCAATACTTAACTGAGAACAAATATTGCCAATTTCTGCCGCAAACTCTCATAATTAGTTTTTAAAATTATTTTTTTGGCAAAGCCTCCAGAGCTGCTTACTTTCTTAATCTCACTTTGTGAAAATGTACGGTAACGCAAACATTACTACAATAAATGCTGAAAAAATTGCGTAAGTTTCTAAATAAAGTCCAACTTGTACAAAAACCTGATCATAAGCGACGAAGCTCACTTACGACGTAATAAATTCATTCATAAACAGAACAGCTACTAAAGTGTACTGTTTGTTTACATTTTTTTTAAACCAGCATAGTGTTACAATCACCTTAAGGGAGCAGTTTGATAAGTGTCATAAAACTACGAGCAGAACTTACGTAAATTATCTTCTTTTTAAAATCGGTTTTTTGCAACGTGTAGAAAATAAAATTTCAATCTAATGAAATATATAAAAATCCAAAACTTTAATTTGTTTATTAAATTTTAAAGTTAATTTGTAATTTTTTTGTCAAAATATTTGCTTAAACTTTAAGGTGGGAAAATTGTCTTATAAAACTATCGTGTAGCTTTTCTCGGAATTTAATTAAGATAATTCATTTTTGTTTTCGGCATTATTATGAGTATAATAACAACATTTAAATAAGCTATTTTGATAAAAATATATTAATAAATAAAAAAGTTTAGTGGTAAAAATTGTTCCATTTTTTTCAAACTTAGTCCATATTAATGATATTTATATAAAAAAAATTATGCCGCAAAAGTTATCACAAAATGATTACTTGTTTGCTTTAAAAGTAGCACCGAAGATAAGGATACTTTTGGGTGTAAACAATAAGCTCACCGATGCCTCCGCCCATTACGTTCGGTTCACGCTCTGGCCTTGGCCGCATGCCGAATCAATATGTATTTTTACTTCTAGAATTTTCATGGTGCATACAACTAAACATTTCAAATACGAGATTTAATTAATTATAATAAAATTATGACAAAATTATACTCAAAATGTGATGCGCGTTTGAATGTGACGGATAATAAAAAATAGATCAATTTGTCGGTACGTTTAAAACAAGACTGTTTTTATTAAACAATTTTATTGGGTGATCGGCGCCATGGGCGGTATTTTACTCCAGTGCGAATGAAGCGCTCCCGGTGGTTTACCACGGAACCATTCCTGACAATTCTGTTCTTAAGAGTTATACTTACTGCAAAAAACCGATTTTAAAAAGAAGTTAAATTGCTTGAGTTCTGCTCGTAGTTTTATAACACTCATCAAACTGCCCCCTTAAACAAAAATTAATATATTAATATTAATATATGCTACACATTTTTTTGAAACCTGCCGTTGAAATGTATACAGGAATATGGTTTCAACAAAATTAAACTGAAACACAAATTCTAAAAACCATTTTTGATAAACACATTATTTCTAGAAACGCAAACTTTAACTTGCCCCCCTCATTTGCCATATTAACGGCTCCAGATGTTTTTAGAGGATATTTAAAAGAAAGACCTACTACAACAAACCAACTACAATTCTCTAGATAAAACAATTTATTTGAGACAAAATTCGGGGTATAGTATAAAGCCAAAAATAGTCGTCACTTACGTAATGTAATTTTTGAAACACAATAAATTTTATCATTTAGCAAACGTGGCTAATCAAGATCATCAACGCGACTGAAGACGCTGTCAACCAGCTGCAAGAGAAAAAATAAACAACAAATATCCATAGAAGGATAGTAACCGAGTCCCTAGAGTGCCCGGAGAAATAGAAAAAAAGTGTGGAAAAAGGCATAAAAAAATTGTCCAAAGTTTAACACGGAGCTGATCACATGAATCCAGTGTTAATAAAAATAGTCAAAAGAGAAAAACAAATAAAGATGCAAACATGGAAAACAATATAGAGGAACTAAAAGCTGAAATGTGCAAACTGAGCTGCTTAATAACCAGTATCCAAAGACAAAAGAAAGAATAAAAAACCAAATCACTCAAACAAGAAGTAGCCATGCTAACAATTAATAAAATAAAATCTAAAGAAATAGGATAATTTTTCACTTCTGTGCAACTTGTGCTTATATATAAAACTTATATCCATCCTTGTATTAAATATTGTTCCCAAGTATATAGAGAAGCATCTAAAATTACACCGGCGTACTGTTGCAAACAAATGTTTATTTGTAGTACAAGACATGCTAAAAATTCTAACAAATATTCACTGACAGTTCAGAGATGTAGGACAAAAACTTTTAAGAAAATTTTATTTGACCGTACTATCAACACATAGAATAAACTTCAGTACTTCCTGAGACTTAAAAGACAAAAATAGTTAATTAGTTTTACTTGTTGAAATCCGAAGGTAATTTTATGTTGTAACATATTACGTAATATCTATACCACAAGTATAAAAATTAAAAAAAAAAAAAATTAAAAAAAGATTGAAGCTGAAAGTCTTTAGCTAACTAATTGGAAATAGTAAACTAAATATAAAAAGAAAATAACTTTGAATCAACAACGGTAGTTAAAAGCGTGATGGAAAACATGCAAAAGGTCTACAACATTCTTAAGCTGATTGACAAGGTATGTAAACTTGTATTGTAAGAACAAAGATAACACAACGTTAAATTTATTTTACAAATCTCTAACTGAAACACTACAAGACTGACATAAGGCCAAATCCATAAAAAAATTAAAGTGCTAGTAAATAAAAAGACGTCCAGGAGCTGCAACAACTCTTTAAATAAAATGAGTCAAAATACGCAAAACTTGGAAGCTAAATGCAAAGTCTTACAGCTGGGGTTTAATAAACAAAGATGAAAATAAATCCATACTCGCAGCGAGTAAGAATCCTAAATTAAAAAAAACATCGACTTTTAAAAGAAAAGGTGGATCCTTGCTTATACACGGCACGTTTAGAACTAAAGTTGTAGTTTGAGCAACAACAAAATGATATCAGCAGAAAAAAACTTAAATCTGCAAAATATTATATGTAATTAAAACAAAGAAAAACAAAACAAACAGAGCTAAAACTACCTATATCAGCAGGGAATAGCATTATAAAAAGAGTTAAGTTTAAGCCTGTTTTGATAGCTACATAAATTATAAATTTAATGGTATGGAAAGAATACGCAGACTCAATAGAGCAAAAAGAAAACGGCAACACTCAAAGCCAGATTATTAAAATAGAAGTATATATTTGTTATGGGAAAGACACTTTTATAAAACAAATTACAAAGGCGGCAAAGTTACTGTTATAACTCTGGAAAACATCACTGAGCTGATAACAAATGCTTGTGACGCTGCTTTCAAGAAAAAGGGCAATTATAACGCAAAGAAGCGGGTGTACTGGTGGTCATAAAACCAACAAATAAAAAAGCTGAGTTTATATATTAAAATTGCAAAAAAAAACACATTGGAACATTTATGTGAATGAGTTACCAAATCATCATAATCAAAAAAATAGGTACAAAGCCGCTAACTAAATTGATCAAGCAAAGGCAACAAAAGGTAGCAACAAAGTTCTTTTTGCAAAAAAACGGTCTGAAAAAAGCACAATCTTGCTAAGCGGATCAGACAGCATATTACCATAAATAATCAAACTTGTTGCAAAAAACTTAGCATTTTATATACCAATCTGCATTATGAACTCAATGTCTTGTACAGATTGTACAAGCTATTTGCCATTGGCAGAATTACAAACAATATAAAGTTTACCAAAGACCACATTGAGCAACAGTGCGGATTCAAAAAAAGCAAATCAGCATCGTTTTAAAAGCATCTGTACAGGGGTAAGTGAGTCAACATAAAGGGGATATTTTTTAGATGTTAAAAAAACTTCTTGTCGCATCGAAAGGTGAATAAAAGATAAACGGCTCAAAATTATTTTCCAAAAACCGAGATGGTCATACTAAAGAGGGAAAAAAACGCTTAAAGAATTAAAAGCAAATATCTGTAAAAGGATAATTGTTAGCAGCCAAATCGTAAAACCTAAGAGTTCACCTAGGTAGGAATAAAAACATAGGATACCATCTCAAGAGAAAAACAGTTAGCCAGAATTCTGTCAAATATATATGGGCAACACGGCAAATTTAACAATATTATACGCCGCATCAATATAGGCTGAGTATTTAAACACCCGCAAGTATTAAGACTTTTTCAGCATGGTTCAGAGGAAAATGCTATTGAGAGTCAGCTTAGCATACTGGACAGCTCCCACAAAAGCGCTAAAGTCATCACAGGTTTTACCCCCATCTACCTGCTGACCTGGAAAAAGAAACGTATGCGGAAATCTACCGTGAACAAAAATACGCAAATGGATCAGCAGGAGGTATAACATGATATACTACTACATTACCCACAGTTTTTTACGGGAGATGAGTGCTTTTGAGATTATCTCTACAGATTTAAAATTTTCGAGAACAAAAAGTGCAAGTATTTATAACTATATAATAGGTGTGAACCACACATTTTTGTTTATTGTTTTTTTTCCTATTTATTCAAATAACACTTGGCACGCGTTTGACCAATTTGCAACCGTTAAAGTATTATTAACTCAGAGTTATATCCTTTAGATTAATACTAAATCAGATTATAAAAAATATTGAATTTTGTAAATTTAAAACAACTTCATTAGTAATACCAATAATGCAATAACAAATAAAATAAAAATTGAACGTTTTGCTACGGAAACACCTGTTTAATTATGCTAAACTGTATAACTTTTAATAAAACTACTTTTTAATAAAATGGATTTGACAAAAAATAAATTATTCAAAAATACCAAGAAACTTAAAATATTAAAAAACGCCTTACCGCAACTACAAATCCAAAAAGTTGCTTCAGACAACAATTGGATGCAACCAGTTAGTAGTACTACCTTTTATAATCCACAGTGCCAAGAATACTATAAAAAAAATTCTTGCAGCGTTATACAGCACTGTATTGTTATATAATCTAATGGTGTTAAATCACACAATCTAGGAGTCAATTCTGATCACAGAAACAAAAGAGTACACGACCAAAAAATGTCTTATGCAGAATTTGACAACCGTCTTGTTGAAACCACATATTTGCCACATCAATTTTATCTAATTTTGGCAGAAAGAACTGTGTTATTATGTTGCAATACCGAGCACCAGTAACAATCACTGTTTGACCAGCCTTATTTTTAAAAAAGTGTGGTTCAATGATGCTTGCAGCCTAATATCCGCACCAAACAGTGACACGTTGTGGATGCATTTGTTGACAATCACATGTAGGTTTTCCAAACTCCAAACACGGCAATTTTGGCTATTAACAAAGCCGCTATAGTAAAAATGTGCTTTTTTTTGTGCATTTTTACTAACCCTATGCTCTCAACTGTCAAATTGTTTGTTTTAGGGTTGCCAACAATTTACTGTACAAATGACAGCAAATTCAAATCTAGTTAATTTTGGGACACTCTTTATATTTTAAATTTGACAATGTAAGAGAGAAATATTACAACTTTTGGTGTTTTTTAGAAGCTGTATGAACGCTATCAAAAATTTATTGTTTTTTGGTTTAAAAACAAAATTGGACTGTTCTGTTGCAGTACA
Source organism: Tachinus rufipes (assembly GCA_963932245.1). Classification (NCBI taxonomy): domain Eukaryota; kingdom Metazoa; phylum Arthropoda; class Insecta; order Coleoptera; family Staphylinidae; genus Tachinus; species Tachinus rufipes. Next base: position 53,057,383 of record OZ010744.1, read on the forward strand.
ACTTTTTTTATTAGAGTTTGGTTTGTATATAACTGGACATGGGCTGCCATCTTATCCGTCGCAATTTGAACATAGAAAATAGTTGGAAAAAATTGAAGCAAGGTTTATGCTTTTATCTTGACGAATGAAGCCGGCTAATAAATGAATTGCAATAATAAATAAACTGGAGTTGACTTTGGAAAATGTTTCTGAGGTTGTTGAGCAGACTGGGTTAATAGTTTTTTAGCTTTCAACATTTTAGGTCAGGACGGTTGACAAATGTTGGTGTAAAAAACGTCTGCTAAGATTTGTTAAGCAATTATGATTAAAAAAACTTGTGTCATGGTTATTAGCCTTAACACCGCAGAATTCTTGCAAAATGATACTTTTGTTATTGTTAAAATTTGTATCAGGTTTGTTTTTTGCAAATGCCAGCTGATGATAAGAAATTCTTGTTGATTGAATTGAAGATGTTGGTATACTTTTTATTAAAATTGCTGAAATGCAAAGGCAATTTGGAGTTTTGGAAAGAGTTGCCAATGTGCAATGTTAGCTGGTCTGACAAAACCAAAAAAGATGTAGAAGCAGTTTTGTTGTTGCTTCTTGGATGCGGGTTTATGTGTGTGTGTAATAGCAGCTTTTCATTTTTTTGGCTTATGTTGTAAGACCAAAAGTGATCAGTTTTCAAATTCAAGTTTTGCATTTTCTGCACAAACCGCATATGATTACATAAAAATGTTGTTTTGTTTTGGACCAGACGATAAAGGTGCTATGCTGTGGCAGTGTTTTTGTGCAATGAAAAACTAATTTAATTGAAAAAGGTAGAGGCGTTAGCTCTTAGCGTTTAAAACAATACAACAGTTTTTGCCTAAAGGAAGCAAACTACAAATTTGTCAAAACTTTATTATAATTAACTAATAGAAAAGTAAATTATTTTTCATAAAATCTACTTTTTTTAATTAATTTTTTGTCCATTTTTCAGTTTATTCTTGATTTAATTAAAGATAGTTGATGGCTGCGACCTCTACTACGTGATAATTCATGTTTATAAAATATTTTTTAGAATCTGTAGGCTTCCGTTGAGCCAAAACTAATAATATTTATAAATTTATTGATATTTAGGTATATACTTATTAGCATTATTAAATAAATAAAATAGTATTTCAACTTATGTCGGTTTATATTTCAATTGAAAATTTAATTACAAACAAACTTTTATTCACCTAAAAACGCAGAAATAGTAAAAGTAAAAACAATTAGATTATATATAGACCTTGAAAAGAACTTTCAATTAAATTCATAAACTATCTCATTTCTCTACAACTAGTAAAAGTTATCTTGTGCATAATGTAAGAAGAAATAAGATAAAAAAACTACAATAATTTCATGACATTTGTATCAGCTTCTACCAAACCCAAATCTAGGAAAATGATATAAAACAACCAAAAAATGTTTGTTAACATACTGCAGTCCTATCATTTGCTAAGGATCTATAAGGATAAAGTACTTTATTAAAAAAATATGTAGTTTACATCCTGAAAAAAAACTGAGACACAATAACATTACACTTGCTGTTTATAGAGATTGCAATTTAAATATCTTATCAATTTAATTAAAAAATATCATAAAGCCACTTGATCATACGAAGTCTATTAAAAACAAACCTAAACGCAATGTGTCAACATTTTGAGACAGTTATTACAACAGAAAAATAGCGGTAACCAGAAAACTTAGATCAGTTACGGTATGGTTTTTTAAAACAGGCCACAGAAATGTACCAATAGACCTTTAAAACCATCTTACAAAAAATGCTTAATTTTTTACTTTATTTATTTACTTAAATTAAGCAATTTTTAAAATGATTTTACATTTAGTTAAATAAAAAAAATAAATTTGTAAATGATTTTAATTTGCATTCGAAGTACACAAATTGACTGATTAATTGATTTTATATATCGCCAATAAGCAAATCAAGGATACAAACACGCGTTTACAAACATTTATTTGAACAAATCAAAAACAAACATTTTTAAATCTAGATTCTAGTGCTACACATTTTCAAACACAAAATGCGCCATATAGATTCCCACCTTCCTCTAACAGTCATATAAATAAATACTTACAACAGAGTATAACGTCCAGAGTACCGTAGTAAGCAAAAAAGCATAACCACCATTTAAATACTCCGATAACAATATTAATATGTCCACACACCCGCATAACATAAACAACAAAATATGTATTCCATATACTGACATAAAATCATCATTTAAATCACAAATAACACCAAATGACTCAATCAAAATGTTAACTATATTATCATTATTAATATTGCAATATAAAATCAAATCATTCAACATAATATACCTAAATTGAATTGCTTTCAATGTATAACAAATCATACAAAAAATGAAAATTGTATTTAAACCAAATATATTATCAATTATTATACGCCAGTGTTTTGGAGTAAATTGATCCCAATTTAACAAATCACATGTATGTATAAAACAGATAATTACAAAACTTATGATAAATTTAATACTTATATACTTTTTTTCATCAGGCATGCGTTTATTTAATAATAATAGGTACCGATCAAATTGATTAAAATCATTAAATAGTTTCTGCAACTGAAAACATTTCGATCCAGTTATAAATATTAAATTCATGCTTAAATTGAGTACTTCTATTATCAAAATGCCAATAAACATATATGTTGAATTGATGTCTGTAAACTTATAACATATTTGATTTAAACTTAATATTATTGCAATTAAAGTGGTTATTGTTGTATATATACGATCGGTATAAAAACTACCTGTTGATGGATTATACATTGGTAATATTCGAAGATAATTGCCAACTATTAGAACTGTGTTTAAATTATATGCTAGTGAATACATGTTAGATATTTAAGTTACTGATGGATTGTATAGATGTTTACTCATCGAATGTAGAAGTTATTAAGTAATTGGATTAATTAACATAATGAATTCAAATTAACAAACGTACTACGCACAATAAGCAACTAATTAAAGATAATTTATGATGAAATAATACAATAATTAAGTTTTTAGCACTAATACTTTATTGATATAAATATATATATATATATATATATATATATATATATATGTACCTCGCGGATGATGCGAAGCCCAGTATACACTACAGGCCACTAGAAGCCCGGTCTTAAAAAAACAGTTTTGCTGTAATTTACTCTTTAATAATGAATATAAGTATATCCGATATGCGAGGGGTAAGTTTATATAAAAATTTATTTTGTATAGATTTGTCAGGTTATGCGAGCCCTACGAGACAACACGGATATTGCGAAGCCTAAGTGCATATGTTTATATTGACTACGGTTGATTTGACGCCCAACGGTGTTGCCAATTTTTTCGCTATTAAACCGCATAAAATATTAAAAAATCAATCGGACAAAAATTTAAGAAATGTGGCTGTTGAATGTAAGTAATTTATCAGATAATAGTTTTAAATAAATAATATAATGTTAGTATTCTAATGCTATATATAGATCATTGTAAAAAAATAAATCTATACAATACCTAATTGTTGTTGTGACAACTAAGTAATTTCTAAATATTACATATTAATATTTAAAAAAAAATTATATTAATGTATGGAAAGCTTTTTGATTGGTTATTAATGTCAATACTTATAATTTGTTTAGTAAAAAATAAGGGTCCTTGGAGATGTTTGTGACATTGCTTTACTCAAAAACCTCTTAGTAAAAAACTACTATTTTATTAGCTCAGACCATAGCCCAATAGTCTTTAGTCTTTATGGGAGGAATGAACAAAAAGTTAAGAATTGATCTATAAGACCGATTAGACGTTTTTCTCACACTATAGAACAGAGCATCTCATCTCTTCTTAATATTCAAACAATTAAAAGAGTTGACAGCGTTATCTTTGACTTTACTAGACTCATCTCGCTAGCAATGAAAAAGTCTACAGGTTGTGCCAAAAGTAAAATAGATTGGGTTTCAATAGAAAACCAGACAGCTCATCTAACTTTAAATAACAACATTTTGATGATCTAATTGACCAAAACAAACTAAATCAGTTCAATGATGAGGTTATTTTTTAGGCTGATAAGCCAAAAATCTAAATTAACTCAATGGTGAGATAAAGAAGGCAATAAAAAAGTACAAAAATCAGTGCTGAAAGTCCGTTCTTTATTTCTCTTACAAAGATAATCTAATGTGTAAAAATAAGCGTAGACCGTTTCTTTTTATTTATGACAAAGAAGCTTTAAATATACTTTAGAAAACATGGCCAAATTATTTGCTGACAACTCTAATGCGCGCCCGTTTTACAACAACGACTTAGATTTGGACCACTTAAAAAAAATCCACAAAAAAATAAAATATTGTAGGAAACGTACTAATTCTGCTTGACTTTTAATATTGGTTTGGACGTCTAAAGTAAGAAATGTGTTTCCTCTTTTCAAACCAAAATTAGAACCAGGTCCTAAACAAAGCTTGAAAGCATTTTCTTACTAGGTTGTAAAGTTCCCCACTTATATTACAAGTACAATGCTAACGTCACATTTTTGTATTCTTAAAAAATTCTAATAAAATTTGAGACATTTTTCACAAAATAACCTTGGACAAAATCAGAAATCATACGGAAGTTAAAAACTTATTGCCAAATTATCAACATGGTTTCAGATATGGGCTCCTTTCAACTAACTAGAGTTAAATCTAAATAATTTTTTGTATAAAACTCGGAAAGAATCCTTCTGTTTAAACCCACAGAATCTATCTTGCAACAAAAAAAATCGGAGTTATGTATTTTTATGCAAAAATTTAGAAAACTTAATTAATAAATTATTTTTATACTAATTTGTTAAATATACCCAAAGGTTTTCTTAATTTTAAAATAAGAAGACAAAAACAAACACCACGCCGACCCGATCATCTATTGCAACCGCTGCAACCATTGCCACCTGCTGCCAACAATCTGCTTGCCACCACACAACTAATACGCTTTGCTTCTAAATGCAGTTAAACTTTAACACTGCAGGGAGGGCTACTAAACTCTCCTGGAAAAGGCTGTTAAAAAAAACACCTCTGTTAAAAGCACAAACAGATAACATGTCTTCCTTCTTTGTGTTTCAAAATCATTACAACGTGCGCACACATAAACAAGATAAGCAGAACGAGGTCAATGATACGATTAGAATCTACACGGATGGTCCAAAAACCAATAAAAGTTCCAAAGCGAGAATATTCTCGCAAAATTTGGATTTCAAAATATCTTTACCATTAGTAACGCACACATCTATCTTCTAATCAGAAGTAGTACAACTTATGGGGCTATGAAAAAAGTAACTCGCAAAACATCTGGCAAGAATGCCTAAACCCTAACAGACAGTAGAGCGGCCTTAATTGCTATAAACAAGCCTAAAATCACATTGAAGCTAATTTTTGAATGTCATCGTGTCCTTACTTTAGCAGCCCGTGGAAATAACATCAAGCTGCTCTGGGTATAAGGACATTCCAACAAAGTAGGTAACATTGAGGCAGACGGGCTAGCGCGTAAAGGGTCAACCCTTATGACGTGTGAACCTGAACCATGAACTTCTTTAACACTCAAAAGTTTAAATAACCTCCTAAAAATTAACACACACACAACGCACTAGAAAGACGCTGGGATGACACTTCTGGCTGTAGACAGGAAAAGGAAACAATGACTACCTCAAATGCTAAGACAGCTGATTACTATTTGTGACTGTCACACTGCCAACTAAGAAAACACATGCACTCAATTAGAATTAGAGATAATCCAACATGTAAAGAATGTGAAATGAATGACAAGACGATCAAGCAGGTGCTATGTAGATGCCCGGCCCTCTCATACAATAGAAAGTCCATGTTGGGACGCTGTTGGCTTGACATGGCCAGTATAGGAGAGACCCTTCAAAGCGTTGTACTTGCATACATCAGTTAAATGCCAAGACAACGGAGTAAAGTCAAAACGACACTTTTCCAAATTATAACCGTAGCTCATCAGCATCAACTTTTAAAAACCATCTAAGGAGAAACCTGTAACAATGTACGAAAAATGTTTGGAATTCTTAAATAAGCATTATAGACGACCTTTTGTTAAAGAATTCCTGCTTAATATTATATTCCTCTACAAACAAGTCCACTTGCAACACAACAAAGCTCAAATAGGCAACAAGTTGTTTACTATATTAAGTCTAACTATTGCAGCATCTTTGGACAGTATTATGTTGTTATTAATTGACAATTTGATCACTGCCGTAACTAGGGCGGAAAACCACCTAAACCTTATCATTTTGCGCAAAATGACGCTTTCGCACCGAACGCATCAGAAGCGGCACTGAATTTGATAGCACATGCCATAAAAAATTTAAAAAATATTAAAAAACTGCTATTGCTAGAGTCTTACAACTTGTTTGAAGGGGATTGATAAGTTTAGAAAGCAATGCTAGCATTAAATTTAACATAGTAAAATTAAAAAAAACAATTACATAAACGTAGTACATAACCATACAAAACAAATTAAAAAATAATAATAATATATTGTGTATTTACTTCTTCAAACATGAAATAATAATACAAGTTACTATGTTTTTTATCCCAAATCTATTCCTACGAATACATTACTAGTTTTGGCTCTACTTATAGTTATATAACTTATTACATCTGTAGAAGACTCTAGTAGAGCCAAAGCTATTATTGTATTTGTAAGAATAAATTTTGATAAAAAAAATAGTAACTTGTTTTATTATTTCATAAACATGAATTATCACGTAGTAGAGTCACAACCATCAATTATATTTTTTAAACATTTTATTGTAATAGACTGTTTATAGAAAAGCACTGATGCCAAACTTAAGGGCTTCATATAATTCATAAAACATGATTGGCTCCTAACATCCGTAAAACATATGTACTGTATATGCAGTTTAAAACGTAAGCCCTCTATAGTTGCATATAATGAACTATAAGTGTATAATTTGCGATAGTATACCGACATAGGAAGCCCAATAAATTTTGCTAAAAAAGTACAGGATAGTTTCATTTTTCATATCTCTTAATTATACATGAAAATTTTTAGAAAGCCCAAAACGGGCTTCGTAAAACTTTAGTGGGCTTGGTATCATCCGCACAACATACTGTTTCGGGCTTCATATTGATGGTTAATGCGTCTATATATATATATATATATATATATATATATATTCTTTTGTAATAAATAGTTTATAGGCCTAGATAAATAATTTTTTACAGATTAAATTTATTCTCTCTGATGCATTATAAGCAAAAAAATGCACTTCAACTTCAACCCTACCTTTATGAATGTTTCAATGTTTTTTTCTCTCCCACTTTTTATTTCCACATCTGAATTTACATATTATTATTTTCTTTCCTATTCCCAAATTTTTGTTTTATATAAAAGTATCCTTTTAGCTACTACGTCAAACAAAAAAGATTTGCTTTAATATGATTTTCCAATTTTCTTATTTTCACACTACTTATCTTGCGCCAATAAGATAATATTATCTACATAGCTTATAAAACATATCTATTTTACACTTATCATCCTGACCGTTTCTAACAACCTTCTCTAAAAGTAGGTGAATAAAGTTAGGTTTAGTGTGCTTCTTTGTTTGATTTTTTTTTGTTCTCTCTACTTATATTATTGATAATACGTGATTGTTACTGATGATATTTCTTTTAAGCAATGATTTTATATTAATTAGTGCATAGTAAAGAGTGAATGTGTTTAATGAACAATTACAACATCTATAATTTATTATAGATACTATTGTGATTAATCTTAACATAACGAGTAAATAACAAATATTTAATTATATCTTATAAATGTGTAATACTTGCAATTAATTGTGTATTGTGTTAATATTGTAATTTTTTATACTTCTTATATGTTTTTTATATCTTATTGAAAGCTCAATACTGAATACTATTCGAAAAGTCGGCGGTTCAAAATTCAGTTGTGAAAGAACAATATTTTTTTAAAAAAATTTATATTGTGTTAGCAGTGGTTTTTGTTAGCATTGTTTATAATAGTTGTTAAGGGTAAATAAGTTATAGATTGTTATATTTGTTGATAAAAAGTATTAGTAAATCTTTACTTTACAAATTCCAAAAGGAAGAAATTTAATCACACAATTGTTAGGAGAGCGAGTAATACAAAGTACATTGGCAGTGAGGTCATTGAGGTACTGATAGCTTTAACATGCTAGGAGGGCTATAAAAGATTGTTATTCACGCACTGGCAGCTAAGGTCTTGGGGTCGTGTGATAACTGCAAAATATTGTCAAGCTTTTACAGGTCAGTTGGGCCAGTTTATTAAGTTTATTTTCAAAAATTATAGAATCATTGATGTATAGACTTTGTATTTTTATCGAATGTTACAAATTATTTAAAAACACGCAGTATGGTTTTACTACAAGAAAAGAAATATACACTGTTCTTTCTATTTGGTTATCTACAAGCTACCTTTTTAACTGTCGATAAAAGAAGAACTGCCTATGAATGGATTAAATTTTATTTGACATCAAGAAAGCAAACAGATAGAATAAAAACAAAAGGATATAGTGTCAAATCCTTTGAGTGTTGAAATGATTATTTTCCAAGGTAACATATTAGAGCCACTCTTATGTGTGATATTTATCGATGATATACAAAGCAATATTCACACTGACTGTCATCTGGTTAGTTATGCATATGATACTAATATTTTGTTGCTTGGAAAAACTTATTTAAAAGTCATAAATAAAAGTAACATCATAATAAAAAATATTATATTGAAACTTAGTTAATAATAAACTAATATTAAACGGAGACAAAATAAACATAATCATTTTAAAAACAAACCAAATAATTAAACAGTAAATAAATAAACAGCAGCAAAACCAAAAAACTAAAAAAGCTAAGTTAAACAATACTTGTTAAAAATACAAATTTAACCTAGTATAATAAAATATTTTATTACGCAAACTTTTAATCGCATCAGCGCATTTATAAATTTATTTATTATTTACGATCATGCAGTTATTAATAACTAGTTTTACATATGAAATAAATATTTAATACTAATACTTACAGTTGACATAATCTCCCACATTGCAACACTTAGCCAATCACTTAATTCTATATTAAGTTCATCCTTAAGAACATAATGTAACAAAGTCAATATATTCAAAATTCCATACAACAAAGTTAAAAATATATGAAATCCAAATATGCCATTAAAAATGTTAACAATATCACTCAAAATATTTCCAGCACAAATTAACACATTAACACTTTTACTATTTCTATTAATATTTAAAATTAAACTATTTAAAATTGCATACCTATGTCTAATTGACTTCAATAAATAATACTCTAAATAATATATTATTATAGAATAATTCATAGTAAATGCATTACTGATATGACTGAATTCAAGTGGATCGAATTTGTACCATTTCATAAAATCAAACGTTAAAAACAAATTCATCGTTATGTATATTGTTAAAAACTGTATATTAATTCTTTTGTATTCATTAAGATTAACTTCATTTATACTTATATCAAATTTATTAAATTTATAGAATAATGTATAAATATTTGAATTTTGAAATCCCATTATGAAAATTAAATTCATAACAACCGGTATAAAAAGAGAAATATCGTTTCCAATATAAGCAATAATTTTAAAATCTTTAAATAATAGATGTGTTTGATATGTATAATAAATTGTTAATGTTACTATAATTATTGTAATAAGATATTTGTAAATATGTAGTCGTTTGGTATTATGCTTGTAACATTGCAAAAGTCCTATGTAGTTAGCAAAGTTTAGTACAAATTTTAAATTATCTGTCAATGAAGAAGACATTGCTGCCACACAACTTGTTAGACTAAGTGTTGTTTATGTGTAATGCGTGTAACAATTTCATTAATGGTTTTATTACTTACTATTTTGGTATTGTTGGAAATCATCAATAATTACTGATTGATAGATTGATAACTTAATGGATTCTATAAAAGTTTGAGTTTGTGCCATACTGCACATATAGGATCAAAGTGAGAAAGAAATTGTAAACGTGTATTTCTTTTACAAGTTATACAGACAACTATTTAAAAACAGTGCTTTAAATGGTGTATTTTTAAAATAAATAAATAAATACTAATCTATAATGTCATGGGTTGTAACAGCAAAAACTTAATTTACAACTAAATAAAAAACCCTAGAAACGTATATTTATAAAACTCAATATAAACTGGCCAAGACGCAACCCCGTTCGTGTAGTTAAATATACTAGAACGTCTAACTAATTAATTAAACCCGCACTTACATAGGCGGCTCTTGTAGGTATCGCACGGTCGTTTGATGGAAAATACTGCTTTTAAATAACCTCGCGCATGTTAATCGGAGTTTATTGCATTGTTCACAGATTCACAAATTGCATGTACTGAGTGGTCAAGTAAGTTGAACATGACCACATAATGTAATATTACAAGTGCCAATTAGACAGAAAATGTAAACCTAATATCACAAGTGACATTAAAGTTGTAAAAAACTTTAGTGCCTAAAAATAAACATAAATGACTTTAGTGCTAGCACCTAAACATAACTCTAATCTAATGTCATTGATGACACTAAAGTTGTAAAGGACTACTGTGCTAAATTAACATAAAAATCAGCAAGTGACAACACAAAAGATAAAATTTTTTTTTTACAAACTATTAAAAACAATAGCAAAAAAAGACTAGATAATTTTAGCAGTGTCTAGGATGTAAAAAGTTCTAGATACACAAACATAATATATTGATCATAAATAAACTATTATATTCATATACCTAGTCTGCTTCATCAAACAAATTTCTATTGTGCCTAGTGTCTTGCACGTTAGTTAGGAAGATAGGTTTATAGTTAGTCAGGAGGATTTTACCTTTACTAGGTTTAAATATGTAGCCTACCTTATCTTGGAGAGCCCACTTTGACAATAACTTTTTTAGTCGGGGTAGATCGTGGTGCATTCTGTCATGCTTTATTTTAGATTGCTGCAGAATAACACAAAAATTATATAAGTTTCTGCACGGTCTGGTTATTTCAAGTTTAAAATAATTAAACTTATAAATACATAATCAACTTGATGATGATATTAACAATTAAAGGACATCAATTATATTATAAAAGTTAGGTAAGGTTAGGTTAGGTTAGGTGCAAGAAATTAGGCACTGCTCTTATTTCATACATAAAATATTTAAATTAACAAATACATATTATACATACATACTTTAAAGTTTTTTTTAAGAATAAAGAATTATTATAATCTAGTCTCAGTTTCTATTTGGAAAACAAATCTTTTCTTTCATATTTATCAAATCTTGTTGGAATTTAATTTATAATTGGTACATAAACGGATTCTTATCATAGATAGGTCTTTGATCCATTTATCATTTTTGGTAAAAATGTTTTCAGTTTAAGCCAAATAATTTTGAAGAAAAAAGTTTAAACAAGCATGTCAATTCGTTCACAGAATGTAACACTAAAATTGAATTGAATATTAAAAAAAGTAGAGTGAATCACAATTTGAGTATTTACTTTTATATTCATGGCAAAACGCAAAATGCATTAATTCTACACTATATAATAATGCCACTGCTGCATAATAATTAAATCATCAGATGGGCTTTTTCAACTTAGATAATATTTAATATCTGTCCACTTTAACGGATTACCAACAATATGGCTTTTTATAATCTTGGAGCCCCTATAAAGAACAATTTTAAATTAGGGGTATGTATTTCACGAAGTGTGCCATCTTGTATTCGTTTGCAGTTCAATTTTGCAGTGTTGATTGCATATATATTAAGAAACAATAATAGCACAATCGTCACATCTAAAAGTAACGTATTGGAGTTAAATTCCGCAATTGGGGAATTTAACTTTTAATTATTATAATAAACGGCGTGATGAGTAAGTCGTTTGTTTATATAGTAGAAATATATGCTGACCATCGACATACTCAGGTTATCATTTGTACGTGCTAATTACCTTGTTATGCATTATATCCTAACTCCTCCGCACTAAGTTAGAGAACTATGTCAACATGATTCGACAAAAATATTTTTTAAACAATTAAACAAAACAAATGCGATTACTACAATCATCAAAATATATAAAAATAAAGTAAAAATATTAATATAATAAAAATGTATTGGAGCATCGTAATTTGAATTCACGTATTTCTTTTAAATATCCAGTACATTTTGCATGTTTGTTATTTCATCTATATTTATTGATTCTAAAATGGTTTAATAATATTAATAATATTGTTAGTGTTAGTTACATCAAACGATATATCAAGGACTTCTAGTTTTTTGAAGTTTGATTTAATACTTTGCAAAGTTTTTATTAAAATGTCATTGATTTGCACTTCGTATTGTTTATCCAGTTCCAGCACATATGTTCATTTAAAAAGAACAATATCACTATTTTTTTCACACGTTTGCTTTGCCACTGCACTTCCTGACGTTATGATAATCCATTGATTCTTCTCAATTTTTTGCACTTTTATGTTATTAATTTTTGTAGGCACTTGTTGACAGTTTGTTAGATTTCGTGAATATGTTATCATTTGTATTTTAAAAGGGGTCTCGTTGTTTGACTTTATGATGCTGATGTCTTCACAAATAAACTCTTCAAATTTCACCTCGTAACATTGATGGTGTATAAATACTTATGTTTGCTCATTGGATAACAGGTATTTTGAACGAGGGATTATAATTTTAAAGGAATTCAAGAACGGTGTAGGCAATGAATATAGGTTAGACTTGTTCTATTTGCATTATTCTTGATAATATTAATAATTGATTTCGAACAATTGTTTGAGTAGAATTTTTGAATTTATCTAAAGACGTTTGAAGCAATGTGTTTTGATCATTGAGTAAAGTTTTAGTCTTACTTCTTTTATCTAATAATGTTGTTAAAGCTTCATCATATCTTTTTGCATCATTTTCGAAACCGTCGATAAGGCCTCTTTTACTTTTTTGTAAAGTTAATGGTTTCAGTTGAATTAGTTAGTTTGTAATTTTTTGTTCTAGCGTACTGATAAGATGATAAGAGTTATAATATTATTTTCAAAAGTGGTTTTAATTCGTAAATATGACTTTTTAAGTGCAGTAAATTTATTAATTATATTAGTAATATGGAATACCTGTATAAATGACCAACAGTCTACTTTATTTTGGGCATTTCCTAATTTTAAAGGAAGGAGTCCAAGATTGTCATTGAGGTTATGGAATTTTGGGTATTTGATATGGACTAACGAGATGTATAGGGTAAATCTGCAACAATTAAGGGTTTTTTACGTTCTTTTATATGTTTAGTTCCGATTTTATTACTTTGTAAATTTTGAATCTTAACTTTGTTATGTTCTAGAAATTCTATTAATTTATAGGGTCCTTTGAATTTGTTTTCTTTTTTATTTTATACACGATATGATTCAATTTAAATTTGTGATCATGGCCTTGTGTATTTAATGTTTCAATCATTTATTTTTTATTGTCTGTTGACTGTTCGGTTAAATTTTGATAAAGAACTTTTATTTTTTCACGGTGATTATATACATAATCAGAGTAATAGGTAGTATTAATCAATTTAGAAAGGTCACGGGAATATGTGTTCAAGTACTAATTCATATGGTGTAAACTTTGTTGACGAATGTATGGAACTGTTATATGCTATTATTGCATATCTCATTAGATTTGTATCGTCTTTGTAATTATTTCTCAATTTTCTTAGATGTTCTATCATTATATCTATGTAGAATAGAAACGTTCAACAGGGGAATTTGGTTCATGGTGTAAAAGTGTAGTAAAATAAATTTTAATTTTATGTAATTTTAAAAGGTCTTGAATTGTTACATTATTAAATTTACTTCCATAATCCATAACTATTTTGTATGGTAATCTATAATAACAAAAATAATCTATTAAAGCTTTAAAAGCTTCAACAGCGGTTGTCCGCTAATTGGAATTGCTTGTCCTAATTTTAAAAAATTAACAATTTTCGTTAAGTATGTTTCATTTGCAAACTTAAAGGTATCAATATGTAATATCTCAAAAGGTTTTGACGGTGTTTCTGTAAGAACTAATGGGACATAAAGTACGACTGTGTTTTGCAATCTGAAAAATATCACAGTTATTTATATAGTCTGTGACATTTTCATATTTGGCCAATAATAATTTCGTTTAAGATGTTTGAGTGTTTCATTAATTTCACGATGGTTACATTTATCTATATGTTGGAATCTTATTAGCATAATTTGCTCTTTTTTATTTTGAACTGTATTTATTAATTTGGTACATCTAACAATTTTTAAATCTTTTTCATAAGTTTTCCATATAAACTTTATTAAAACCTTTATAATGTTCTAAATAAAAAAAAAATTAAGTAAAATGTAATTCCTGAAACTGTATAACTTTTTAGAAATTCTAAGATAAGTTTTTCATTGTTTTTGGGTATTTGAATTTGCAATATTTTTAAGTTTTGTTTGAAGAATGGGGAGTATTTATTGTTTCATTAAATAAATAATATTTAAGATTTGGAGAGCTAGGATTGGGTTTTCCGCAATACTTCGTAAATAATCTAATATTTCTTTATTAATTTTGCCAGGCATATTACTTACAGACTCTGTTTAAACAGCATGAAAAGAAATTTCTGAATCTAAATCATAAATATAGATGCAAAAATTTGTCTTAAACACATAATTGATCATTTCATAGACTTTTGTATAAGTTAATTTATCCAAGCCACAGCCTAGTTTTGGCATTGCTATTTTGATCACATTATTTGCTACACAAAACGATTTTAAATTTATTAGACAGTTAAATAAATCCTCGTAATTATGAAGTTTAAAATATACAAAAAAGTGTAATTTAGGATTCTGAACTTCAAGGTTTTTAATATTGTTATACTTAGTTTTGAATTTTTTTGCTATTTTAGTATTCATGTGTAAATCTTTACTCACACAATGGCACAATGAAAAATTTGTTGGTGATTCAAATAAATTTTTTGATTTTTTTATAATAGTTGTTGATTTTAATATTTTTTTATTATTAAACAATTTTTCGAAATGGCTATAACTTAATTGAGATGGAATTGGATTTTCTGGACAAATTCTACTTAATGCATCAGGATTTGTATTTAGTTTGCCTTTTTTTTTAAATAATGTTGTAATTGAACTCTTCTAGTCTAAGCCGCCATCTAACTAATTTTGAATTAAGTTCTTTTAAACTAAATAACCATGTTCACGGTCTATAGCCGGTGCAAATAGTAAATTTTCTGCCATATAGATAAGGCCTAAAATACTTGCATGCTTAAACAATTGCAAGCAGTTCTTTTTCAATAGTAGAATAACGACTTTCGGTTTCGTTAAGAGTCCTAGATGCGTAAGCTATTAGTTTATCTCTACGAATATTACCCTGAGATAATATAGCATCAATTGCTACATTACTTGCATCCGTTGTAAGAATAAATGGTCTTTTAAAATTGGGATATTGTAATATCGGATCGTTTGTTAATATTTGTTTACATTTTTCAAAGCATTCATTAATGTTTTGTCATGAGTAATTTTGGATTTTTTTTCAAACACTTTGTCATTGGTTTGGTAATATTTGTAAAATCTTTAATAAATCTTCTATAGTAACCTAACAGACCTAGAACGCTGTTAATTTCTTTCTGTGACTTAGGATTAGGAAATTGTTTGATAGCTATTATTTTGTCGGGTTTTACTCCTTCCGTGGTAATAACGTGTCCTAAGTTTTGAACAGATTTTTGCAAAAATTTTGATTTACATAGTTGTATTTTAAAATTACTACTTCTCAGTCTGTCAAATACTGATTAATTTCTGTATGTGTTCTTGGAGAGAGATGCTAAATATTATGATATCATCCAAGTATACTAAAGAAGTTTCATTTTGCAACCCTTTTAGTAAGTTATCCATTACTCTTTGGAATGTTGAAGGTGCATTTTTAAGCCCAAATGGCATAATGTTCGAAAGCGGGTATCTATCATCAACTGTACATTCATTTAGTTTTCTATAATCAATAACTAACATCTACTTCTGTTTACCCGATGCATTTTTTTTCTTTGGTACTGTCCATATTGGACTTGACCATGGCGAAGTACTGTTGAATTATGCTTTGATTTAGCATATCATTAAATTGAAATTGAACTTCTTTTTTATGGATTTTAGGATATCTATAAGATTTTGTAAAAATTGGTGTATCATTTTTTAATTTAATTTTATGAATTATTTGATTTTTAAAACTCAATGTAATATTTTCTCAGTAAAATACGTCTCTATAATCATAGCAAAGATTAAAAATTTCATATTTTTTTTCTATATTGCCGTGATCAATTCTGATTATTTTAAAATTTTGTTTTAATGCGTTATCTTGATCTTCATCTAACATATAATTTGTTTCTGTTTTATGACTGAAATTGACATCTATTAGGTCTAAAGATTCAATTTTGAATGGTTTGTAAACAACTATTTCCGTAGGTAATTCTAAACTATTAATTATAGTTGTTATAGCAAAATTATTATTTACTGTTACTAAAGCTCTTGGCGTTTCAACATTCTTTCCAAAATTTAATTAATAAATTTTTGATTCCGTTTCTACTGGTATTTTTACAATTTTTTCTGTACGCGGTGGAGTTTTAATAGTATAGTAGTATAAGTAGAACTACTTGTTTTTGGAGAATGTTCTTCAGAGTCATAGATGATTGGGACTTTTGCATGTGGTGTGGTAATACTTTTTTTTTCACATTTAGGTTTGCATTTAATTGTATTAGTAAATTAACACCAATTATCCCATCATAAAAATTGTTAAACTTAAAGAGGTAAAACTTATGACGTTCCTCAATATTAAATATTTTAAAAACTGGTATAACCATCACTTTGTTATGGTAACTTATATTATGTGCCTTTTGTATATTAAATTTTTTTTTATAAATATGTTTAGAATTATAGTTATGTGTTAAGTCTGGATTCATCAGATTTCTTGTACTTTCAGTATCTATTAAAAAATTTGCTTTTAATTGGGGAATATAGACATGGAGTAAGTTTTCTATATTAAGATTTAAAGATATTACTACAGATCGATTAAATCTACAGCCCAGTGAAAATTTGTATTCTGTTCTTCATTACTATCATTTGGCCTATTTGTATTTTTTGGGTCAACCTCTTGATTAGTTTTATATAAAGCTGCGTCATTTACATCTTGTGTATTAATGTTAAGATGTGTATTACCAGATGATGTGTTCATTAATTTTGAAGTATTATTTTGATTTAGACGTGTAAAATAATTATTTGGTCTTGCTCTAGTCAACTGATTAAAATTAGAACAATAATTCTGGTTTTGCAAGTTGAAATTTTGGCGAAAATATTGTTTATTTTGGGAAAAGTTTGGACGAAATTGTTGTTTATTTTGGGAAAAGGTTCCAATTTATTTGAAAAGGTTTGGTTACGCACATTAAAGTTTGAACAGAACTGTGATTGATTATTTGAAACATTTGGGTTTTTAAAATTATTTCTTGTTGGAGTAAACCTTTGTGACGGTTTGTAAGACGTTTGGGTATTTAACGTATTAAATTTTTGTTGAGAGTATAAACAATTTTCTTCTTCTACTACAAGACTCATAGTTTTTTCAAGACTATTGAGATTTTGAAGTCTTACATTGATTTGAATTGAACCGGATAATCCACGGATAAACATTTTTATTGCAAGCTCATTATAATTACGAAGTTGGATAAGTTTTTCCGCTGCTTGTAATATATTGATAAAATTTAGTTTAGAAAATATTAAACTCTTTGTATCTTGGCAACGCATGCTAAAGTTATACAATGTCTCAAATTTAAAAGGATGCACACAGATCAAATCCTGCACTAAGCAATCAATATTTCTTTGATCGTTGAAGCATAGATTTAATGCGTCTTTAATCTCAACTCAAGTTTTAATTTCTGTGCGAGAGCCTATTAATGTTAATGGTCTGCCCGTTAGTTTTCCGAGTATTGCTCTTAACAAATATGTATTGATTGGATCAGCGTCATTATTGCTTTTGAACGCAGTAATTAGATTTTCGCAATTATCAAGAAACATTGCCAATGTGTGTGGATTGCCCTCATAGTTAGTTACTGAATCCAAGTACAGCTTTAACAACTGGTAGTTTGGTTGAACTATTACAATTTATTACATTCTTTCTTCATTTTACCGATGTGAAGACACCAACAAACCCCACCAACAAAACTAGGTTGATTGTTGATAAAAAAAAATAAAAAAAAAATACACCATTCGATAGCTCTTGAAATTTCTGATCTAGTGATATATAACATGTCTAGTTAAAAAAAAGCATTTTTTTGTTGGAAGTTGTTTTACGTACCAGTATCCTATCACAAGATTTATTTTTTTCTTAAATTTATTTAAGTGCGCTATCGAGTAATTAATTTTTGATTAGTTTTTTTAATGGTGGTCAGACAAATTTTCTTGCGGAAAATCGGTTTTATTTGTTATAAGGTATATTTTTACAAAAAATTAGCAATCTTGAAGTGTCGGTTTGCTAATTAGTTCTAATTAAGTTTGTTAATTAAACCATTCATTAGAATCTTTACCGGATCAGAAAGAGCTATCGAATGGTGTATTTATTTATTTTTTTTGATTATTAATAACCGAGCAAATGCATTTTTAGTCAACCTAGTTTTGTTGGTGTCTTCACATCGGTATTCGTTTTAGAGATTATACATTTATTTCTTATTATATTTATTTGATTACTTCTTATTATATTTATTTTATTAATTCTTATTGCTTTTACTTTATCAATTCTTATTACTTCTATAATTATATATTTATTTCATAATTATTTTTTTTTATTATATAGTTATATTTATTTTATTAATTCTTATTACTTCGTTTATTATATATTTATATCATATTAGTTTCTTTTTTATTATTTAATTATTATCATTTATTATGAAAGGATTTATTATGAAGGGATTGAGTACTCACATAATTAGCATATTTATTCCCATCATGTATTATTACAGATGTGGTATTTCAATGTCTGCGATAGACGTGGTGGTTCCTCCAGGTGATCCTTATTAGAACGGATTATTATTATAGATGTAGTACTTCGATGTCTGCGATAGACGTGGTAGTTTTTCCAGGTGATCCTTATTGAAACGGATTATTATTATAGATGTGGTATTTAGATGTCTGCGATAGACGTGGTAATTCCTCTAGGTGATCCTTATTAAAACGGATTATTATTTACTCACTTTATTATATATATTATATATTATATATTATTATCAGTTTTTAATTATTTTTTAAAAACTTTGATATTCTGCACGACTGCGCCAGTTAAATTCCGCAATTGAAAACAACAAAATCCATATATAAATATTTTTTTATTTTGTCATCAAAAGTTTACCATTAAACAAGATTTTAGTTTAATTTTTGCATTAACATATATTTGTCTTTGTATTGAAAATTATTCTCAAGTATGGGAAAGACCATCTAAAACTACACTATCTCTTTTAAATTCTATTCAAAAACAAGTTATTTGAATCAATGCCGACCCAAATATGACTAATGACTTGACGTTTTCGGTTCATTGTGCAGTGAAAAATAAGCCAAACTTTGTTTGATTCCATATGTAAGTTTATTTATTTTCTTTGAGAAAAATAGTTTTAAAAATGATCAACCGGTGTGTACAAATTATGTATGAAGCAGGGGATGAAGAAAAATACTAGTAATATGTGGAAAATAATATATAAGTACATTCATTTTACTTTATTATTTTTTTAAACACTACAAAATATTATTTACAGTTATTTTGTTAAATTAACTTTAGACATAACATCATAAACACGTATAATTGCATATAGTATTTTTGCTAGATATAGTATTAGTAAAAATAATAAGAAAAAATTAACTATTAATTTTGCAATTTTATTAAAATATTAGGACTAACTAATTAAATTATTTTCTTTCTAATTTTACTTTTTGTATACAATAAAAATGAAATTAATCATAATACACTTACAAAATCATAAATATATAATCAGGGGTTGCTCTTTTTTCCTAATTTCTTAGCCTAAACAAATCAATTTGTTCTTTCTGGTGTTCATAAAAAGTAAAACAATTATTTAATAATACAAAACCTTCAATACATACCTTAGTTTTAAAATGATATAATTTAAATACCAATTCAAACAAAAAAACATAGATTTTTGTAAATTAGTTTTATTATTTATACACTTGTTAGTAGTAGAGTAATGGTTTAAATTTATTATATTCAATGGGTTGTTGACGATATGTAGTATTTAGTTTTATTATTATTTTTTTGCATAATTTTAATATTGTTGACAAACATTTAGCTAGGTAATATTTAGTTTTGTTCGTAACATTTAAACTGTCTAATTTATTAAGAAACTATATTTTTTTAGTCAAATGATTGAAACTCGTTCTCCCAACATTGAGAACGTTGATGAACATATAGATAAGTAATATTTAAATTCATAAATCAGATTTTAGAGAGTTGGTAAAAACTTTCGTTTCTCAAACATTTGAGTCTCTGGGAAAAATAAATGGCAGACTGATTTTTGATGTTAGATATTTGTTTGGACAGATTTTAAATCACAAAACACGTGTTTCATTTAACTGTACAATTTTTGACATGGACTTAATAAGTGAAAAAAGATGTAGGTTAAAAAGTGTATTTGTGATAAATTGTAGTATGGGTGGTAACTTAAAATATTGCTGATAAAAATTTGGAAAATCAAACAATGATAAATTTATGTGCAGTTGCATTTTTCGAACAACATTTATTGGTTAAGGTTTATCGCAAATGAAAGAAAATCATGGTGTTCAAGCAATTCTATCAATGCTATCCGGATTGTTTGCTTTCGAGCATACAAAATTATTTTAAATTTTGCATGAAACAGTATGGAAGAAGTTGGCATAAAATAGTTTTGGTTGGCAGTAAATTTGTAGTGACACCAAAAAGCAAATTTATGAAATTTGAATGTTTTGAAATAGGTCTTTTATAGATAATTGGTTTATTTTAGCAATTTTCATTTTAATAACTTATATAACAAAACGTTTTCTGTAAAAATATGCATATATACATATAGTACATACAATACAAATATACTTATATTATTTTGAAAATGTATATAATTGTTTTTATCAATAATATTTATGATCTCAATTTGTATTAATGAATGCGTACAGTTTTTGATATTAGATAAATTTATATTTATTTTTATTTTAAATAAATTATTTTTACTATGAAGAAAAGAAATTCAATAAGGTTATAAATGCCGCTTCTTGTTCACTTTTACGCAATACGCATAAAATGAATTGTAACGCAACCATTGGCAGAAAAAGTGTAGGCAATATTTTTATTCAAATCTATTGAATTATTTAAGATAAAATTACTAGTTTTACTTGATATGTCTGTTAATTAAGTGTATTGTGTCCTGACTTTTGTTTAAAATATTTTGTTTTGTGTTTTGACGTGCCGTGCAAATCGCATCGCAATCGAATCGAAATGACGTCAGAGAATTTAATCGATCGCTTTAATGATTTTACACCGCCTACTACTACAGAACTAATAATTCGGAAAAAATCGGTATTGCTTTTTAAATAGAGTGAAATGAACATATATAAATGCATGTGCAAGAAAAGGATCGTTCAAAATATTGCAACAATGTATACATTTATTATGATAAAAAATCTATTATATATTTTTTAATTAGGTGTTAATAATACAAAATAACACATTAATGAAATTTATGGTTCAGAAATAATTACTATATTATTAAATACAATTAAGGTTTTATAATATAAAGGCATTTGTTGTGGATCGAATAAAAATGTTGTCTTGGCAACGTTGCATTTAATTTGTCGATTTTATCGATAGAATTCCGGTACTCCGTTATTACTTTCTGTCATAGAATACGTCAGTTTTTAAACATTTTGTTTCAAATCGAATCGACTCAAAGCGACTGATTTTTATGTATCGTCATTAATCGCTAACCTCAAATTGCAACATGAGGGTGAATAGAAAGCATCAACAAATTTTTATTTTTCATATCCATATTGAATGAAATATTAAATAATTGTGAAACTAAATATATATATATATATTTTACGGTCTGTAAATAAGAAAAGGTCTCCATTGTATTGCTTTAATGGCACAAGCTAGACATAATTATTTATTTTTATTATTATTTCGTTTTACAAAATATTATTTCTTCCTTAATCAAATTTGTTTGTGATTGCAGTTAAATTTAAATGTCAAAATATTAATTATCATTTTATAAAGATGAATTTTAAAGATTCTCGTTATTAACTTACGGATATAATTAAAATTAGTAACATCTTTATTTAAAAAAAGTAAAATAACAATACTGTTTCCAACTTGATTAAATAAATAGATTAATTAAATCAATCAACAACAACTTTATTTGTGTGTTAAATCATTTTTGTATTTAGTGTATTTTTTATTGCATTTTACAGTTTGGTCTATAAATAAGAAAAGGTTTCTATTGTATGCTTTAATAGCACAAGCTAGACAGTGTAGTTATTCTACAGAATATTATTGCTTGCCTACATTTTTTTTTGTAGTTACACTTAAATTTAGATGCAATATATCATAACAGATTTCTTAAAAACAAATGGATTTTAGAAGCTTGTTTAAAGACTAACAAATGTAATTATTATTTAGTAAAATATTTATTTCAAAAACTGAGATATTAATGGGTTTTACAACTTGATTGAATAAATAATCTAATTAATAGACATTAGCAATAACTTCAATTGTGTTTTAATATTATAAGTAATTACGTGAGAATACAATAGTTGTTTAGTAGTTTAGTAGTTGTTTACATGTTTAATTGTTTCAACACACGGATATTGTGACGGCAACTTTAGTTGCATTGAGCCAATGTATTCCTCGCTTAATTCTCGGATCGAGTTGAAAACTATACAACCATCAATATGCAAATAATCTTGGGTGGTCCCAAAATTATTTAAGTCTAGAATTATATTGACGGTTGCATAGTATTCAACTCGTTCTGCACCGTTACAATATCCGTGAATTACCTTAGAGCCAATCAACGACTATCAAAATAAATTTCGGATTCATAAATCCAGGATCAATCCGAGATTTTTAATCTCTGACTATTAATATGGGCATAAATGTTTAGTTATTTAGTAGTTGTTTAGTTGTTGTTTTGTTGTTGTTCAAAAGTAGTTTAATAGTTTAGAAATTGTTTAGTAGTTTTTCAAAAGTTGTTCAGTAGTTGTTTAGTAGTTGTTGAGTAGTTGTTGAGTAATTCTTAACTAGTTGTTTGATAGTTGTTCAGTAGTTGTTTAATAGTTGTTTAGTGGTTGTTGTTCAGTTGTTGTTCAGTAGATGTTTAGTAGCTGTATAATAGTTGTTTAGTAGTTGCTCAGTAGTTGCTTAGTAATTGTTTAGTTAATATGTAGGAGTTGTTTAGTTAATGTGTAGCAGTTGTTTAGTTTATGTGTAGTAGTTGTTCAGCAGTTGCTCAGTAGTTGTTCAATAGTTATATAGTAGTTGTTTAGTAATTGTGCAAGAGTTTTTTAGTAGTTGTTCAGTAGTTGTGTAGTAGTAATTCAGAAGTTGTTCAGTAGTTGTTTAGTAGTTGCTCAATAGTTGTTTAGTAGTTGTTTAGTAAAAGTTTAGTAGTTTTTCAGTAATTGTTTATGAGTTGTTCAATAGCTGTTCTGTAGTTGCTTAGTAGTTGTTGTTCAGTAGCAGTTCAGTAATTGTTTAGTAGTTGTTTAGTACTTGTTATTTAGTAGTTGTTGCTCAATAGTTGTACTATAATTGCTTAATAGTTGTTTAGTAGATCTTTAGAAATGGTTCAGTAGTTGTTTAGTAGTTGTTTGGTAGTTCTTTAGTAGTTGTTCACTAATTCTTCAGTAGTTGTTCAGTAGTTGTTCAGAAGTTGTTCAGTAGTTGTTGAGTAGTTGTTTAGTAGTTGTTTAGTAGTTGTTTAGTTGTTGTTTGGTAGTTGTTCAGTAGTTGTTTAATAGTTGTTTAGTAGTTGTTGTTTAGTTGTTGTTCAGTTGTTGTTCAGTAGTTGTTTAGTAGTTGTATTGTAGTTGTTTAGTAGTTGCTCAGTAGATGTTCAGTAGTTGTACAGTAGTTGTTTAGTAGTTGTTGAGTAGTTGTTCAGTATTTGTTTGGTAGTTGTTTAGTGGTTGTTCAGTAGTTGTTCAGTAGTTGCTCAGTAATTGTTAAGTAGTTGTTTAACAGTTGTGTAGTAGTTTTTCAGTAGATGTTCAGTAGTTGTTGTACTCAACAATTGTTGTTTAATAGATGTTTAGTAGTTGTTTAATAGTTGTTTAGTAGTTGTTCAGTAGTTGTTTAGTAGTTTTTAGTAGTTGTTTAGTTAATGTGTAGTAGTTGTTTAGTTTATGTGTTTAATAATTGTTTAGTGTTTGTTTAGTAGTTGTTTAGTATTTGTTTAGTAGTTGTTTAATAGTTATTTAGTAGTTGTTTAGTAGTTGTTTAGTAGTTGTTTAGTAGTTGTTTAGTAGTTGTTTAGTAGTTGTTTAGTAGTTGTTTAGTAGTTGTTTAGTAGTTGTTTAGTAGTTGTTTAGTAGTTGTTTAGTAGTTGTTTAGTAGTTGTTTAGTAGTTGTTTAGTAGTTGTTTAGTAGTTGTTTAGTAGTTGTTTAGTAGTTGTTTAGTAGTTGTTTAGTAGTTGTTTAGTAGTTGTTTAGTAGTTGTTTAGTAGTTGTTTAGTAGTTGTTTAGTAGTTGTTTAGTAGTTGTTTAGTAGTTGTTTAGTAGTTGTTTAGTAGTTGTTTAGTAGTTGTTTAGTAGTTGTTTAGTAGTTGTTTAGTAGTTGTTTAGTAGTTGTTTAGTAGTTGTTTAGTAGTTGTTTAGTAGTTGTTTAGTAGTTGTTTAGTAGTTGTTTAGTAGTTGTTTAGTAGTTGTTAAGTAGTTGTTTAGTAGTTGTTCATAGTTGTTTAGTAGTTGTTCAGTAATGGTTTTTCAGTAGTTGTTTAGTTAATGTTTAGTAGTTGATCAGTTAATTTATTAAAATTGTTAATTCAGTTGTTTTTTTTTTCATATATAATTAAAAGAAATGTTACGGTTATTTATAAAACCTGTTTTATTTATCTAACTTTAGAATTTATAGCAATAAATAGTTTTAAAAACATGATATAAAAAATATCGTTTTTGAGTTCTCAAAAACCAAGTACTAAGTAACTAAGATATTAGATTCTGAAAGAAAACCATTTGAACAGGTTTTTGGGGAAATAAATTATTATTTGATAATTTGTATTCTATGTTGAATGTTCAGCCAACATAATTATTTACATTATAGTAAATGTTTAATAAATATGCAATGTTTTATATTAACTATTGATAAAATATTTGAGAAAAAAAGTTGTCATTTGATAAAGTATAAAAACAAACTAAAAAATGACAAGCCATATGATTGAAGACAAATTATAATTTATAGCTCTACAATAATCTTTTTTTTTTAAAACATTTTATTTTAATCTGATTATGTTTTCCCCACATTTTTTCAACTTCCTTAAGTCGGCTTTTGTTAGTCTAGCCAAATACTTATCGATTACCGTATTAGTAGCGGTTCCAATATTAATACTCAGTAAGGTTTAATAAAATTAATCTTTTTGTATTATATTATTCGGCACCAGCAAAGTAAAACTAGATTATTCAGAAACGTCAGTCGTGTTGCACGTATTTTAGCGTTGAATGCACATTTTAAATTTTTGAGTTCAGATTTTGGTTATTCTTATTGTTATTGTTGTTATTATTGTTATTTTTTTTGTGATAAGTGATATTGTTATTATTGTTTCATGTTTTGCTTTTAAAGTGACATTGTTAAGTGTTATAAAAGTTTTGGACAATGTCATCGAGAACGAAACACCTGTAAAACTGGCACATGCCGTGCAGAGGTAAGTAATTTTAATATTATTTATTTTGATATATTTTCAATTTGTTTTTAATATCATGTTTTTGGATCTGTTTGGGTTAAAATAAATCACTTCATTATGATTTAAAAGTACTTGATTTGCATTTTTGTCATATTATTAATAATGATTCAATTTATATTTATTATTATGGATAATATTACAATTTCTGTATAACCAAGTATAATCATTCATTTATAACTTTTTTGACATTGATTTTAGAAATCACAGATATTTTAATTTGCTACAATAATATTGCCAATACAAATGTTTTGATTTAGGGTTTTTGTGTAGTTCAAGTTATATAAATTGCTCTAAAAATAGCATTAAACCTTAAATATTGTTAATTTATATATTAAAACTGAATTATTTGTATCAATATACATTTGCCATTATAACCTAACATGTTTATAATATATTTAGGTACTTGATTTATTTATAAATAGTTATAGTTAGGTTTGTTTATTAAAAAATATACAGACCGGTCTGTACATTAAATCAACAATTAGCAGATTACAGTATATTTTTAAAAAACATAATTATTATACTTGTACATCAAATATATGCAGATCATATCAAGCTTATTTTAATTCAGTTTTAATATGTAAAATAAAAATATTGAAGGTTTAAAGCTATTATTCGAGCAATTTATATAACTGAACTACACAAAAACTCTAAATTAAATCATTTGTGATGGCAATATTATTGTAGCAAATTAAAATATCTGTAATTTCTAAAAAAAGTTATAAATAAATGGTTATATTTGGTTATACAGAAGTTGTAGTATTATTCATAATAATAAATTGAATCATTATTAATTACATGACAAAAATGCAAAAGAAGTACTTTTAAATCATATTGAAGTGATTTATTTTAACATAAGCTGATCCAAAACTATGATATTAAAAACAAATACATATATCAAATAATATTAAAGTAACTTACCTCTGCACAGCATGTGCCAGTTTGAACAGGTGTTTCGTTCTCGACGACATTGAATTCCAAACTTTGCTAACTCTTAACAATATCACTTTAAAAACAAAAAATGTAACAACAATAACAATATCACTTAAAAAAAATGTAACAGTAATAATAATAAGAATAACCAAAACTAAACTCAAAAAGTACATACAGCGCTAAAATACGTACAACACGACTGAAGTTTCTGAATAATCGAGTTTTAATTTACTGGTGCCCAATAATATAATACAAAAGAATTAATTTTATTAAACATTACTGAGAATACCGCACTAATCCGGTAATCGATAACTATTTGGCTAGACTAACAAAAGCCGACTTAAGAAAGTAGAAAAAATGTGGGGAAAACTTAATCAGATTAAAATAAAATGTCTTTTTAATAAGATCAAGTAAAAAAGATTATTGTAGGGCTATAAATTATAATTTGTGTTCAATCTTCAATCATATGGCTTGTCATTTTTCAGTTTGTTTTTATACTTTATCAAATGACAACATTTTTTCTCGAATCATTATCAATAATTAATATAAACCATTGCATAATTATTAAACATTTACTATACTCTAAATAATTAGGTTGGCTGAACATTCACCTTGGAATACAAATTATCAAATAATAATTATATTTCCCCAGAAACGTATTCAAATTCTTCTCTTTTAAAATCTATTATCTTAATTTACTTAATTTTTGAGAATTTAAAAAAAGTTATTTTTTATAACATGTTTTTAGAACTAATTAATTCTATAAATTCTATAGTTAGTTAAATAAAACAGGCTTTATAAATAATAGTATCATTTTTTTTTAATCTGTATAAAAAAACAACTAAATAAACAATTAATAAAACAACTGAACAACTACTAAACAACTATTAAACAACTACTAAACAATTACTAAATAACTGTTAAACAACTACTAAACAACTACTGAACAACTACTAAACAACTACTTAACAACTTTTGAACAACAACAACTAAACATCTACTAAACAGCTACTAAACAACTACTAAACAACTATTAAACAACTACAAAACAACTACTAAACAACTACTAATTACCTACTAAACAACTACTTAATAACTACTGAACAAGAACTACTAAACAACTACTAAACATCTAATTAACAATTTCTAAACAACTACTAAAAAACTACTGCACAATTACTAAACAACTACTAAACAACTACTAAACAATAACTAAACAATTATTCAACTACTACTAAAAAACTATTGAACAATTACTAAACAACTATTAAGCAACTACTAAACAACTATTCAACGACTACTAGACATCTACTGAACAAGAACTACTTAACAACTACTAAAAAACTACTGCACAATTACTAAACAACTACTAAACAACTACTAAACAACTACTAAACAACAACTAAACAACTACTAAACAACTATTAAACAACTACTAAAAAACTACTGAACAATTACTAAACAAATATTAAACAACTACTAAACAATTATTGAACAACTCTTGAACAAGTACTACTAAACAAGAACTACTAAATAACTACTGAACAACTACTGAACAACTACTGAAAAACTACTGCACAGTAACTAAACAACTACTAAACAACTATTGAAAAACTACTGAAATACTACTGAACAATTACTAAACAATTATTAAACAGCTACTTATCAACTATTTAACAACTTTTGGACAACTACTAACCAACTAATAAACAACATTTACTAAACTACTAAACTACTAAACTACTAAACTTCTAAACTACTAAACTACTAAACTACTAAACTACTAAACTACTAAACTACTAAACTACTAAACTACTAAACTACTAAACTACTAAACTACTAAACTACTAAACTACTAAACTACTAAACTACTAAACTACTAAACTACTAAACTACTAAACTACTAAACTACTAAACTACTAAACTACTAAACTACTTAACTACTAAACTACTAAACTACTAAACTACTAAACTACTAAACTACTAAACTACTAAACAACTAAACTACTAAACTACTAAACTACTAAACTACTAAACTACTAAACTACTAAACTACTAAACTACTAAACTACTAAACTACTAAACTACTAAACTACTAAACTACTAAACTACTAAACTACTAAACTACTAAACTACTAAACTACTAAACTACTAAACTACTAAACTACTAAACTACTAAACTACTAAACTACTAAACTACTAAACTACTAAACTACTAAACTACTAAACTACTAAACTACTAAACTACTAAACTACTAAACTACTAAACTACTAAACTACTAAACTACTAAACTACTAAACTACTAAACTACTAAACTACTAAACTACTAAACTACTAAACCACTAAACCACTAAACTACTAAACTACTAAACTACTAAACTACTAAACTACTAAACTACTAAACTACAAAACTACTAAACTACCTAGTTATGTTATTAAAATTTTAGGTTATAATGGCAAATGTATATTGATACAAATAGTTTGAAATGTTTAAGCCTACAACATTTAAAATTTTACGTAAATAAATGGTTATTTTTTTATTATTGTACATTTAAATGCACTTTGTAATACAATGTTTAAACAATAAAAGTATACAAAATTCTTTACGTTATAAATTAATTTTTGAGCAACTTTTACTTATTTATTAATTATTTAAAACTTAATTATAAATTAAACAAAAATAAAATTGTCATGCATGAGTCAAGTGTATGAAATAAAAATTTTGTTTTGCACAAACTACTGAAAATGGCTTTCTTTACATAAATCCTAATCATGTGAATTTTTTCAAATTTTTTGAGTTAGTTATATACGAATAATGATAAATTTTATGTGCAAAAGATACTCTAAAAATTTTAGGATGTGCCGTGCACTACGCTCCGAGATATCTTGCAATGTATCCACAGAAATACTTAATATATAAGCATTTTTGGCAATTTTTAAACGTATTTGGCAATTTTGTTGATTGCTGATGTTTTCCAAACTTGACGAATCATAAATTTTATTTTCCTTTTCTAAGTTATAATTTTATTAAGTGCTGATAATTTTTAAACTTAACAAACTACATCTGTTCTATTAAATTTACTTGCAATTGTATTATGAATAGTACGACTACAATTGTTACTAAATTTTCTATGAGTAAAAATATAAACAAAACTTATTTTTATTATTATTACATTTATTTAATTATGTACCGCAAAGTTTTTAAATTAATCAAAATTATTCTACTAGAAAAATGGCTTAAGGTCGCATTTATTATAACAAAACATTTGTGGACAAAGAATTCGAATTGAAAAGGCTTTCAACTGAAATAGCAAACACATTTATTATATTACAATAGAGCACGATGACAGATATATTGCAGCGAAACTCAACAAAAAATAATATAGGCAACGCAAACGTGGCTGCGAGATGCTCACTTAGAAGGAGAGTCATATGACGCCGGCCGCGACGTTACCTTTTGGCCGCTACATGCTCCCATCTAAGAGTATATCGGTTGTCATAAGCTCCCATTAATATATATATATATATATATATATATATATATATATATATTATTATTATTATATTTAATACTATTTTCATCATATTTTTTATTATACGTTACTAATTTTTGCTATGTTTTTTTTTTTAGCACAAATTAAATCCAGGAAGGCGTGTATAAACATTCAAAATAATGATGAGATGTGTCTGGCCTGGTGCATCACCGCTGCCCTCCACCCGACCAACAACAACAATGCACGCACATCCAGCTACCCGCACTTCAGCACCGTGTTGAATTTAACGGGCATAAGTTTTCCATGTAAGTTGAAAGATTTAGCTAAAATTGAAAATTTGAACAACATAAGTATAAATGTTTACGAATTAGAATATAATAATGACACCAGCGCGTTTAATATTGTGGGCCCCGTATATTTCACTCAGAATAGACGGGCAACCCATATTAATTTATTATTAATTGAAAATGGGGTCAAATCTCATTACGTTTTAATAAAACATATATCTAGATTGGTATCATCACAAGTTTCAAAACATGATCATAAAACATATTTATGTGATGGTTGCCTAACTTTTTTTAAATCAGAAGCTGCTCTAGTACTTCATACGCAGAATGATTGTAGTAAAGTATACACAATCATGCCAACTTCTGATTTGAAAATGGATAGAACTGGGGTGATGAGCCCTGGAAACATCACAAAATTTATGAATTATGATAAGCAAATGAAAGTCCCATTTGTTATTTATGGAGATTTTGAATCTGTTTTAAAACCCATTCAGACATGTGAACCTAGTAGTGATACTAAGTTCACCAATATAACGCATGTACACCAACCTTACAGTTTTGCATATAAGATTAAATGTTCATATGATACATCTTTAGATAAGTTTGTAAAATACACCGGTGATGACTGTGCCAAAGTATTCATTGACAAACTTACTGATGATGTACATAGAATTTATAATCAGCATTTAAAGCCCATAATTCCCATGAATAAATTAACACCCCAAGAGCAATTCTCACTCAATAGTGCTATAATATGTCATATTTGTGATAGAGAGTTATCCCCTGCTGAAAAAGTTGCAGCTCATTGTCACTTAACAGGGAAGTTTGTCGGTGCCGCTCACTCGAATTGCAATATTAATTATAAGCTACCAAATTTTATACCGGTATTTTTACATAATTTAGGCGGGTATGATTCACACTTTTTTATTAAAGATCTCGCTTGTGACAATCAAGACATTGATGTCATACCTCTAAACAAGGAGAAATATATCTCATTTACAAAATCAATAAAAGTAGATGAATATATGAATAAAAAAGGTGTGAAACAAGCTCGTAACATAAAATTACGATTTTAGACAGCTTTAGATTTATGGCTAGTTCAATAGATAAATTAGCTAAAAATCTAAACACTGATCAATTAATCGAAATTTCGCGGTTTTGCAAGTCAGCCGATGATTTAAAATTATTAACTCGAAAAGGTGTTTTCCCATATCAATATATTGATTCGATTGAGCGGCTCCAAGAAACGCAATTACCATCAAAAAAATCTTTTTTTAACTCCCTCACAAATACCGATATTACTCGTGATGATTATAAGCATGCTCATAGTGTGTGGGATCAGTTCAAATGTAAAAATATCGGCGATTATTCAGATGTATATCTTACAACTGATGTTCTTTTACTCGCCGATATATTTGAAGCATTTCGAACATTATGTTTAAAAACATACAGTTTAGATCCCGCACAATATTTCACAGCCCCCGGCCTCAGTTGGGACGCCATGCTGAAATATACTAAAATTGAATTAGAATTGCTCACTGATATTGAAATGCATCATTTTATTAGTAAGGGTATACGCGGTGGCATTTGTCAATGTTCTCTTCGTTATGCCCAAGCTAATAATAAATATATGAGTAGTTATGATACTACTAAACCTAGCATATATTTATCTTATTGGGATGCTAATAATTTATATGGGTGGGCAATGTCACAATTTCTACCATATAAAGGCTTTAGATGGTTATCTGAAACCGAAATTTTAAATTTAAATGTTACCAATATATCCGATGATTCATCAACTGGATACATTTTGGAAGTAGATTTGGAATATCCCAAAAACTTATATAATAAACATAATGATTTGCCTTTCCTAGCTGAAAATATTGTACCCCCCAATTCAAAATTTAAAAATTCCAAACTAATTCCATCACTCAATAACAAAAACAAATACATTCTCCATTATAGAAATTTAAAACAAGCTTTAGAACATGGCTTAAAATTAATTAAAATTCACCGCGTAATTTGTTTTGAACAGTCTGATTTTCTTAAAAAATATATAGACTTAAATACCGCGATGCGTCAATCAGCTAAAAATGATTTTGAAAAAGATTTTTATAAGCTGATGAATAATTCAGTTTTCGGAAAAACAATGGAGAATGTAGATAAGCGAGTTGATGTTAAGTTGGTGACACATTGGGATGATATTGGTAAGAGACGTGGCGCTCAAAGTCTAATCGCGAAACTAAATTTCAAATCTGTCTCAATTTTCCATGAGAATTTAGCTGCTATTCAATTAGAGCGGCTAAAGGTTATATATGATAAGCCAATTTATATTGGGTTTGCAGTTTTAGATTTATCAAAACTGCTTATGTATGAATTTTATTATAACTTTTTAAAACCTCTATATGGTGATAATGTGACATTGTGCTATATAGACACTGACAGCCTAACATTAAAAATACAGACCAGTGATATTTATCAAGACATTAAACATCACATCGATAAATTTGACACATCCAACTTCTCATCAGATAATGTGTATGATATACCATTAATGAATAAGGCTGTGTTAGGTTTAATGAAAGATGAGAATGCCGGTAAAATAATGACTGAGTTTGTTGGGCTGCGTGCTAAATTATACGCAAACTGTATAGGTGCAAGGTGTGTAAACTGCATTGATGATGATGATGAAATATGTTCAAACTGTATAAATAACAGTTGGACTAAAAAAGCTAAAGGAGTTAAGAAATATGTTGTGGCTAATCAGATATCCGGTGATGATTATAAAAATTGTCTATTCAATTCGGAATTAATTTATAGAAAACAAAATTTATTTAGAAGCATAAAACATACCATCCACACAATAACACAAAACAAATTGGCATTATCATCAGCTGATGATAAGCGTTTTATTTGTGAGGATGGTATGAATACGCTCGCCTGGGGTCATTATAATATTCCAAATATATAACATTTATCTTTTTTCATATTTTTACATTTTTATTTAAATATTTCAACTAACATGGTTCCTTACATATGATATCTTTAAGGATGTATATACAATTATCGTACTGCTAGTATTATGTTTATATTTATTTTTTAATTTTATTAGTTAGTTTCAATCACCTTACCTTAATTAATTTATCAAATTTATTACATGTTTAAGACAAATAAAGCACTATTATTGTTATTATTATTATATAATATTTACATACCTGCTTTTTATTAAAAAAATATTTATGTTTTTATTAGATATTTAGATGTTTTCTTTTTTTATATATATACATATATATTATTTATATTAATGATAAAAATAAAAAAATAATTTTTTAAATATATTTTAATAGTTTTATTTTATTTCATAACTAAGTAATACAGGTTTTAAAAATAATATTAGTGGTATAATCATACAATATCACTACATTTTTAATATTATACATATATATTAAATCCATTTTATGACAACTTCAATAATCAGCATTTTCATGAGTAATTTCAAACTACTCTTCTAACTACCCCCGACAAAGGTTTATACTCAATGATATTATCACATAGGATAAGACAGTAAGCACGTGTATTAGCCTTAAATGCTTCAGACGCCTCCATCTCAATACTTAAATCAACCGTAGCTGATTTGATACTTTCACTTTGTTTTGATACATCAAATACATAAAGCATCTGTTTCTTAAATTGAACATAGTCAAGAAGCGGTTCACTTATTAGATGCTTATAATAACTTTGTTGAAACATGCAATACATGTAATATGCAAGTGCATAATTACCATTTTCAATATCAAGATTTAAAGCATCATACGGGTGAGATTCAGAGTTTAAATGAATTCTAATGTTTTTAATCTTACAATGATCATATTCAGAACAATCCTTATTATTTTGATTTCTTCTATTAGTTTGGAAGGCTATGATTACATATCGAGGTTTCTCAAGATTGCTTGATGTTTTAACTGACCAAATATCTCTATCTGTCTCTCTTAGAGATGGAAGCTCATGTAGCTCCCATCTGCGGAATGGTATACAAATCGGTGCATCAAGTGCAATATTTTCAAACATTTGTAATTTGTTCTCATCATTCAGAAGTATATGCGGAACTCTCCATTCAATTTTATAAATATTAAATTTAGCTCCAGAAGCTCCAATATAACACTACTTGTTCTCAATAATATTAGCTCCTGTTTAATATTAACAATTACTCTACGATAATCTTCAGCACATCCCAGTAAATATTTTAATGGTATGATCGCATAAAATTTATTGGTAGCATCAAAATATGTTTTCGGTTGTCCAGTGGCACTCCACCCAGCAATTTCAGCTGAGTTTTTATTATTCCCCCTCATTGATATAAGACCCTTTATTGTGCTAGTTATTCCAACATTTCGATTTTTATCAACTTCAATACCATTTAATTCATATCGTATCTCTTCAAATAGGAAACTATACGCGTTTTGGATAAGATTGATTGCTGTTCTAACTGGAGGTGTACCTGTTAGCGGTAAATCAATGTTTCCACTGATATGGATATAACTATCGCATGGTAATGTTAAAATATCATGTTGTTGAATTATAATTCGAATTTCATCACTATTTCCATAATTTGATGTTCTAGGTTGATATGTATGGAACTGTTCTTTTATAATGGCCTCATTAAAAGACACATTATTAAATATATCCAGCTGACTCATTTTTCAAATATTTTTTTTACCTTAATTGTTACGTTATTTAACTTATATCCTAGATTTAGTAACTTCTGTCTAACCTTAGATGTTCTATCAGCGGATTTCTTTTTAATACTGACAGATGTTGTACTTAATCCGACATTTATATCACCAAAGCAAATACCCATTTTCAATAAACTTTTTTCAACTCTAAACGGATTAATATTTTTTCACCTCTAAAATTAACTGGTTCACCGTTCTGATCAACTATTCTAAGAGTTATATTATCAATAATATTTGTATTGATGAGTGGTAAATATAAAATATTTCTAGGTTCAATATTTATAGAGTATCCTGGGTCCACTGTTGGGGTAAACTCAAATAATGTATGCGATAATTTATTATCGTAGTATGCCCCAGTAATAATATTACATTCAACCCTAATACTAGTGACTTTTACTATTTGTACAGGTATGTCAGAACTGTGTAGAATTCCAGCATTTAGAATACTATCACCTGAAAATCCCAACAGTTTACCAATTGTACTTTTATTACACGTGAAATCAATATCATATTTACATTTAATTTCACACTTTAACGTATTATTATTCGGTTTGATAGAAATTACGTCACTGCCCTCAATATTATATGGCTCCCTTAATAGCAGCTGACTTTGTAAATATGCTTCAATGTCAGTGATTTCATATGATCCATGTGGAAGTATAATTTCTTTATCTCCATCATATATAAATTTATTAGTACCGCATTCAATATTCGGTATTGTATTATATGTGTGTAGTCCTATTAATCCTAAACAATATAATGATTTATCTTCAAGTTCAATTGGTGGATGATAGTTTGCAGAAAGGGTGCTGCTAATACCTTGTATGATGAACGTCTGAGACATAACTAAAATATGTATAATCTATGCTACCTTATTTATATAAAAATTCCAAACATAGATGACCACAGTTGTAAGTATTAAATTTCTGATATCGCTGATGGTTATAATTGATCTCACAACTCTTGAAATATTTTACAAGCTCAGGTGGTGGTGGAATGTCACCAAAACTATCAAAATATTTAACTATTGAACCACGCTTTTTATAAGCTACCCAATGTGTTCCACGCCCCCATCTACTATCCAAATTCACAATCGCTGATTCATTACGAAGAGGCTTCTGTGGTAATGTATCACGCATAAATACACCACGGAAATATTTTATATTTGTCTTATGTTTATTTAAATCAGCATCGGTTAGAGCACGTTTGGGTAGATTATTTAGTTTTTTCAAGTTTGATTGTTTAATGAAAAGACCCAAACCTTTGCGATATGGTCTTAAAAATAATCCATTACCATGTTTACTAAGGGCAATAGCCTCCATCGCTTTATTATGACGCTCAGCTTCAAACATTTTTTTACGTGCATCACTTACAGAATTTACTGCTTTAGTAATACCAGCGATACCTCCAGCTAATGAACCAAATGCACTAGCTGCCGCAAATATTGGGATTAAAGGTAGTATACCACCCTGCATTGGTAAGGGGATTATTCTAGGTAGTCTAACATTTTTCTTACCACCAGCATCTTTAACAGCTATTTTTGCAGCGGCCAGTGCAACTCTGCAACCCTCCTTCAATACTTCAGATTTTCCAATTTTTTGTTTAAATTTTTTAATTGCATTTTTAGCATTCGCAACTACACTTGTTTTTATTATTGTCTTTTTAAGGCCCATACCCAACTTTCTCTTAGCCTTCATTACATTCATTACTATCAATGCAGCACCTTTCTCACCTATCTTTGAATCATGAGATTTTACCCGCCCCCAAGCAGCCTCTTCAAGTTCCTTGTCAGCTATATGTCGATCATTCAAATTGTTACTCTTAGAATAGATTATATCATGTTGTTTACAAGCAGCGTCAAGAGGATTTATACCAGGATCACCTCTCTTTAACCGTTTATCTAACTTTGTACCAGGTCCACAATACTGATAACTGGGTATATGCGCTTCAAACGGGAGCGTGTTTATAATGGAATTGATGATACCTTCACCGCGATACATCATCATTTAAACAAAAAATAAAACAGTATCGATATATATATATAGGTACCACCCGAATATAAATGTTAGTACAATGAAGTTCATTAAGCAGAAACAATCACTCCCAGTGGTTAATTTGGATCATTGGGTAGGTGAGGGTTTTAAATCAAACAGACATGGTAAATTATTACCTGACAGTGTTAGGGCTCTTATATGCGGACCGTCCAATTGTGGAAAATCAAATGTTATGTTTTCACTATTATTTGAAGAGAATGGTTTGAGATTTAAAAATGTTTATGTATATTCTAAATCACTATACCAACCAAAGTATAAGTTTTTGGAAAAGGTGCTGTCTGATATACCCGAAATTAATTATTTCCAATACAAAGAAAATGATGATATTATTGATCCCAGTGAAGCTAAAGAAAATTCAATATTTATTTTCGATGATGTTGCCTGTGATAAGCAAGATAAAATCAGAGATTTTTTTAGTATGGGTCGACATAAGCAGGTTGATTCATTCTATTTATGTCAAACTTATACGAGGATACCGAAACATCTCATTCGTGACAACTCAAACCTAATCATACTATTTAAACAAGATGAGCTCAATCTCAAACATGTGTATAATGATCATGTTAGCAGTGATATGACTTTTGAAAAATTTAAGGTAATGTGTGGATTATGTTGGAAGGATAGATATTCATTTATAGTGATAGATAAGGATAGTGATATTGATGGTGGTAGATATCGAAAAGGGTTAGATCAATATATAATAATTGATTAGAGCAGTCTCATATATATTCAAAAAACATGTTCAAACATGTTCATACATGTTCAATTCTGTTCAGCTGGCTGTCTATGAACAGACAGCTGAACAGACAGCTGAACGACAGCTGAACAGCTGATCAGACAGCTGAACAGCTGTTTAGCTGTTCAGCTGTCTGTTCAGCTGTCTGATCAGCTGTCTGTTCAGCTGTTTGATCAGCTGTTCAGCTGTCTGTTCAGCTGTCTGATCAGCTGTTCAGCTGTTCAGCTGTCTGTTCAGCTGTCTGATCAGCTGTTCAGCTGCTCAGCTGTCTGTCTGTTCAGCTGTCTGTTCAGCTGTCTGTTTGTCCATCTGTCCAGCTGTCTGTCTGTCTGCAATATATATCATACTATGATATTAATCGATCATTGTGAGAACTAACGTGAACAAGTGCAGATCTATCAATAATAATGAGTGATATAACAAAGAAAAAACTTATTACAATTACAAAGTCGATTAGGCGAAAATTGCATGCGATGAAATTAAATCGTGATGAAAATGATGAGGTGCTTGAGAGACTGTATAAACCAATCATTGGTCCACTTAAAGATCTAACCAAGCAGCATGCTATAGTAAACCCTATCACAACTTCACATATTAAACCATTAATTGCTTCAAATATAAAACAAACATGGTCGCCTCTAACTATGGAACCTGCTATATCCACACCGATGGCATCTAGAATACATTCTCAGAGTTCAAGTGCTATTCGGTTAAATGAACTTCAAGGATATATAACAAAATTAGGACAAATACGAGAGAAGCTTAACTTTTCAAACGATTCTAATATGAGTGTGAATGAAACTTCAAGTGTTAATAATAATGCTATTGATGAACAGAACCAACATACCCCTCAAACACCTTTAATTATGAATAATTTATCATCTCTATCTAAATCATATTTTGAAAAATTAGCTAATGATAAGTATCACAATCTAGACATAACATTTGGAATTGTTTATGATAGACATAATGATAAATTTACGATGGGCCGTAATTTAATTACCGTTGATGCAGATAGTATTATTATTGATGATACTCGCTATCCTGGTACTGCGGGATTGTGTGAATTATTATTTATTAAAAAACCCAAAACATATAATGATACTGACATTCAAATGTATAGTGATATCATTAATAAAACTAAAATTGCACATCGCGATTTTGATCCAACAAAGCAACTTCGTGGAAACCAATCATATAAATATACTAAAATAATCAAACCATTATTGGATTCATCCAACCAATCACTACCACAAGCAAGAATACGATCGAAAACTGTAAAAACTATTGATGGTCAAGGGTTTGACTCTAACATGAAATGTAACTTAAGTGTACCCATACAATACCGATATTGGGATGATGTTGAGGAGTTGGTGGATAGATTATGTTTGTTGCATGCTGCTAGAAATGCCGGAAATGCAAGTGTTAGTAATGAGATTCTTGCAATTGAAGAGGAGCTTCGAGAAGCTTCTATTATTATATAAATATTCGAGTACATCCAGTTTTATATCAAAAATATAATGAGCGTTGACAAGTTCGGACGTTTATTCAGAGATGGAAGCGGAATTCGTGCTCGAGGACGTCCAGGTCTAGGATTTGTTTTAACGTTAGACGGACATTATGATTTACAGAATAAACGATTAAAACATGTTTCGGATCCTGAGGATTTAGATGATGTGGCCACTAAGAAATTTGTGAATGAAACAGTTTTAGAAGTGGAAAAAAGTTTATCGACTGTCAAACTTAATACTCATATTATAAGACTTGAAAATATTATGATTGAGCTTAATGCGCATATTATAAGAGTTGAAAATATTGTAACTGCTTTATCTGTGCGAGTTAACAGTCTTGAAGAGGAGCATAAAAAAATGAGTTTACACTTCGAAAACCTTTTACGTGGTAAAGTCGATATTCCATATATAGAAATAAAAAGGCAACAAAAACTATTATAATGAGTAATATTAAAGCTGATGTTGTAAATGAATTACACAAACCTGCAAAAATCAAATTCCATCGTAGACGTACTGTAATTAAGGGGATTGATGATTTATGGCAAGCGGACTTGGCTGAATTTGGATATTATGCACGAGAAAACAAAGGGTATAGGTTTATATTAGTGGTGATTGATTGTTTTTCCAAATACTTATGGACTAAAGCTTTAAAGGATAAAACGGCGGATAGTGTTAGTATAGCGATTAGGGAGATTTTTAATGAGCATGATCGGATACCAAAAAATTTACAAACTGATAAAGGGACTGAATTTTACAACTCTACCATGAACAATCTACTAACTAAGCATAATATAAATCATTATTCAACTTATACTACAATCAAAGCGTCTATGGCTGAACGTGTAATTAGAACTCTGAAAGATAAGCTTTATAGAACGTTTAGTTTTCGTGGCAAGTATGTGTGGATAGATGTTCTGGCTGATGTCACTAATGAATATAATAATAGAAAGCATAGTACTACTAAAATGAAGCCTTGCGATGTTACGAAGAAAAATGAACGATATTTGCTTAATACAGTTTATTCATATACTAAAATTCCAAGTAGACCTAATTTCCATATCGGTAGCATTGTTCGAATCAGTAAACAAAAAGTGTTGTTTGAAAAGGGGTATACTCCTAACTGGTCTGCTGAATTATTTAAAGTTAAAACCATACAAAACACAAATCCAGTATCATACTTACTCGAAGATATTAATGGCAGACCTATCCTGGGTGCATTTTACAATGAGGAACTACAGCTAACAAAACATTCGGACGTTTACCTAGTTGAAAAAATTTTACGTAAAAAAGGAAGCAAATTCTTTGTGAAATGGTTAGGACATGATGATTCCCATAATAGTTGGATTGAAAAAACGGATGTATTGTAATGTGTATATTTTTAATAATAATAATAAATATGCTTAGAATATATTTTATTATCTTTTATTTTATTTAATGACAATAGAAATAATATAAAAAAATCATCATTGATGGTTTTGACCTCTCTCCATATTGAATCTCTGAAACAGAAAATAATTATTATTAATAATTTAAAAATTAATAATTTAAAGATTAAATTTAAAATGCTTACCATTTTCAATTTAGCGCATTTTTCTAAGCGCTCCTTTTTCCTTATTTCTCTGAATAAATCATCTTTCCTCCATTTCTGAAATTAAAAAAACAGTTATTAATAATTTTGAAAAATAAAATTTTAAAATTTAAAAACTTACCCTTTTCAAATGAATACGTTTCTCTAAACGTTTAAGCTTTTTAGTTGCTTCAATCCAAATGTCTTTGGAGGTTTGCACTTGAATCCTCTGCCGCTCCAATAATCGCTCTTCATCAAGCGCTTCTACTTCGCTCTCAATTTTGTTTAGAGAATCTTCGATAAAATCAAAATTATCCTCCAAGAGATCTTCAAGAGATGGCGTTGAGTTGGTAGTTGTGGGCGGCGGCGGTGAATCGATGATTTCCATGACGTCTTCAATGGTAGGTGTGGGCGGCGGCGGTGAATCGATGATTTCCATGACATCTTCAATGGTTGTTGGGGAATCATCATCATCAATTTCAATGATAATACTCGGGGGTAGAGGATATAAATCCGTTATTTGATTTATATCATTATATAAGTTATTACAATCCGCAAATGGGGAGTAGGTTGGTAAGTGGGGTGGTGGTGAATTTGCACTTTTAATAAGGATATTTTGTAGGATGGTAAATGCAGGCATGTTGAATAATGTTGTTGTACAAAAGGTTAATATTATCATCTAACGCTACATTGTTTATATATTGAATATGTAGTAAAAATGAAAGTTTTAAAAGGGGTGTTACAGCAAAAGCTATTAAAAGTGAAAACAAACTCTTAAATTTGAATATTTGAAGCTATTAAAATAAAAGGTTTTTAACTATCTTAGACATTATACAGGTTGAAACTCATAAAATTATGTTAATTAATAATCGATAATATTGATTAATATGTGAGATTAGTAGTAATATTAACTTTCAAAAATGTAATGTGAATTTAAAATCTTATAATAGGATTTAAATTTGTAAATTTGTAGGTGCTGTGAAATAAATAATTAGTAGATGTTTATGGAAATTAAAACAAAAATTATTATTATAATTATTTATTTAATAACTTTTCAGTTTTTCAAAGTCATAACAAATTTTATTATAGCAAGTATATAAACATTCCATCATTAGATATGATTTCATTATAAAAGTTGCATTTTCAGGGTATGTTTTCCGTGATATTAAAGATGTTATATTGCTATGCAACTGTAAATCATCATCGCTATTATAGCACTCATTTAAAATTTTATCATAATATGATTTAAATCCACATCCTATCAATATTTCCATTTTACGATCGATTAGTTTTTTCAGATCTATTAATGTTTGTAGCGTCTTCTCAGCAATGACAATGGTTAAACCTCTCTGCTGAATCCAAACAGTAGTTTTCTTGCAATATAGTCTCATAGTTATTATATGCTGATTTAACATTATTGGTTGTTCTATCGCTACTCCTTGAAAGCATGTTGTGGAAAATTGCATCCACTCTTCCTCGGTGAATGTGATACAGGAATTTGCGCCCCAAATTTTTACGATTGGTATAAATCCTGCTATTAAGCTGATTCCAATAGAGACTTTCTTTGAACCTGATTTATTTAAACAATATGTAGATTGTCCAAGAAGAACCTTTTCAGATTTTACATCATTATCAAAATTTTTTAGCTGCTCTTCTATTGGATCAACAAATTCATTCAACATTTGATTAGTGGGTATGTTAATGTCCATGCTGAGTTATTGATAATAAAGGGAAAAATATATAAAAAACTTTCTATAATCACTAGCACTTCAATAACTATTAACATGTATTGCTTTAATGTAAGCTTAATTGAATGTTAATGTGCGACTCCTCAAATTGGTATATATACTAATGTTTAACCAATTAGAAAGTGCACTTTCACATGTGCTAGCCTTGAAATTGTGGTGGCTCGTTCACGGTTGAAGAATGATAGAGCGCTATGAGGTTAAAGTACACTTTCACTTTTTATATTAGTTGTGACTCATTATCAATTGTGGTGGAAACTTTGTATTCGTGTGATTGGTTACAAACATTATTCAAAATTGATGTATGCATGGTAAATAGTTGACTAATTATCAGAAAGATGTCATATAAAAACAAAATATACAGGGTGTTCTATTAAAAAAATTCAAAAAAAATGGCGGGGAAATTATACAGGGTGATTCAAAATGACGGCCAAGATGGCAAAAACA
Organism: Tachinus rufipes; assembly: GCA_963932245.1. NCBI lineage: Eukaryota > Metazoa > Arthropoda > Insecta > Coleoptera > Staphylinidae > Tachinus > Tachinus rufipes. The sequence goes on from OZ010744.1 coordinate 53,100,961, forward strand.
AAATGGCGGTTAAGATGGCGTCCAAGATGGCGGTCAAAATGGCGGCCAAGATGGCGGAAAACAAAATGGCGGCCAAGATGGCGTCCAAAATGGCGGAAAACAAAATGGCGGCCAAGATGGCGGAAAACAAAATGGCGGCCAAGATGGCGGAGCTCCGCCCCCTTTTACCCCCACCCTTGGGTTACCCCGCCCCTTTTACCCCCACCCTTGGGTTACCCCGCCCCTTTTACCCCCACCCCTTGGATTACCCCCACTCCGCCACCCTCCCCACTCCTATCCCCACCCCGTGCGGTGGTGCGGTGGATCCAGAACCGGCTAAAACCCTCTACTACGTACCTATGAAATTTCTAATATCTAATGCTGTAGTTTATAATTATAAAAAAAACTGACTACCTCAGACTTTACAAATAGATTCAGTCGGCAAACTGGAATTCTGTGCTTAATTGTAGCAATCCCAACTTAGCGTGTGAATAATTTTATAAAATTATTAACAATTTGAATAACTTAACAGTATCTCTAAAAAAACACTAAATAATGAAATTTCCTTTTTGGTATAGTCGTAATACTCATTTTAATATTATACGCTTAAAAACACTATAGCAAGCTGTATCTTAGAAGTGCAACAAGATACAATAAAAAAAAAATTTGCTGAGTATCAAAGTATTGTGACAAAAAATATAAACGCTTACTTTAAAGCATATATTAGAGATGTAGAGTGTAAAGTAACTAGTGATCCTAAAGAAATGTGGAAATGTATTAACAAAAAAAAAATCCTAAAATACCTGCTAGCACAACAGTAATCTACATAATGTAAATGATATAACTAATGCTTTTGCCACTCATTTTTCATCTGTTTATTCCGTAAAAGACAGTATTTACGCATTAAATTTTCAAAATATTTACCAAAATCCACTACTAACAATTAATAGTTAACAAATCTGATTTAATTAATGCAGCAAAGTCTCTAAAAGCAAATTTTACTATGAGTCCTGATAATAATCCTGCGTTATTGGTAAAAGACTGTTGCCAGATTTTATCAAAACCAGTGCTACATATTTATAATTTAATTTTGAATCAATCAGTATTTCCTAATTGTTAGAAATTTTCTAAGATTATTCCTGTGTTTAAGAACTTAAATCGCAATGACGTTAAGAATTATCGGCCAATAATGTTAATATCTAATTTTTTTAAACTGTTTGAAGTAATGCTGTCTAAACCTTTATATCGTCACGTGAGTAATTTTATAAAATCTAATCAGCATGGCTTTGTGAAAGGAAAATCTACAGTACTAATTATGTAGTTTTACAGATGATGTTTTAAAGGCTTTAGATGAGAAATATCAAGTTGATGTCATTTACACAAATTTTTCTAAGGCTTTTGACCAAGTTCAACACAACATTCTTATTAAAAAATTGCATTCATTTGGTCTAAGTGATGGCTTAATAAGTTTGTTGGCATCTTATGTTAACAACCGGGTCAATTTTGTTGATCTAAACGAAATAAATTTACGCACATTTATACCTACTAGTGGGGTTCCTCAGGGCTCAAATTTAGGTCCTTTGTTCTTTTTAATGTTTGTAAACAATATTTCAGAGGCTATTGATTCAGAATGTTTTATTTATGCTGACGATTTAAAAATACAAACTATAGATGACTGTACGCTTTTACAAACGATTTAAATTCACTGCAACTTTGGGCGTCAAATAACAAACTCAATTTAAATACAGCTAAATGTAAAGTGATGCAATATAGTAGAATGCAGACTAATATAACATATATGTATTCAATAAATGGTTTACCGCTTGAAAATATTAATTTAATTAAGGATTTTGGTGTTTACTTTGACCCAAAATTAACATTTAAGCGGCATATCGTTAATACAACGAAAAAATGCTATAAAACATTAGGCTTTATTTTACGTAATACCAAACCATTTACTGAAATCGCGCCATTATTAAATTTTTATAAATCATTTATAAGAAGCAAGCTGGAATACTGTATCTGCATCCAACAGCTGCACTGTACATTAATGAAATAGAAAAAGTACAAAGAAAATTTCTAAATTTTTTGTACTTCAGAACACATGGCATCTACCCAAATTGGGGCATCTTAAATAGTCTTCTTCAAAACATGTTCAACTTACCAGCTATGGAATCAAGACGTATTATCAGTGTTGCCAACAGTCTGACTTACCTTTCCGCTAGATATAACTTGAAAATCCTCTAAAATCCGCTAGATTTTAAAAATATGTTGCAACTATAAGATTTTCAATTGACTGTTCAATTTTATGACTGTAAACTGTTAATTATCAACTGACACATTCCCCGGGTCTTGACCCCTACCCTCTATTCTCTTCCTCTTTACAGTATCCTACCATAAACTTGGAATTCAAATAGATTATTAATAATAAATAATTATAATTATTTCAAATTTAATAGATTATTAATGATTTGATATTAAAATGTTATGGATTACATAATAATAGGTGTTAATATGTAGTTTGCTTAAACTAAATTTAAGTTTAATTATATATTTAAAATTCCGCTAAAAAATCCACTAACCGCTAAATGGATTGTTTCCCCGCCAAATCAAATTTTAATCCGCTAATTTTAGCGAAATATCCGCTAAGATGGCAACACTGCGTATTATTGCGCAAATATTGTTTGTTTACAAATTAATAAATGGCCACATCAATGATGAATACTTGTTATCCAAACTTAATTTTATTGTGCCCAGAACAAACAAAAGATCAAAAACTGTTTTTTATATAGAGCGTGCCATGACTAATCATCACCTAGGATCTCCAATTTTATCAATGTGCACTAGTGTTAATACGTACTGCAATGATGTTGATATGTTTAATAATCTAGTAGTAGGTTAGTTGAGTCCTTAAAAAATATTATATTAGACTGAATTATGTAAGTAGATTCTTTTTTGTCGATTTTGTTATATTTTTTTATAATTTTTGTTCTTTTTATTTTTGCAAACTATATGTAGCATATATAGTATATGGTTAACTTCTTTCTTTCTATTATTATTTTTGTTATTACAACAATGTGCATTATTTTTGGTTTGCTTAATATATAAAAATTTACTTATGTTTATTAGAATATTGTTGTTTTGATGAGTTATAATTATTATATGTTGTTCAAATCATGTTTAGATATTGTGTTATAAATGATTAATTAGTATTTATGTTTGTATATGTACTTAAGTACAACATATTGTATTAGTTTTATATTTAATATTATCCTGTAACTAGTTTTTTTGTAACTGTTGGATAATAAATATTATTATTTATATTATTATTATTATTATTATTATTATTATTATTATTATTAATATTATTATTATTATTATTATTATTATTATTATTATTTTGTTTTCTCGGACAATTCCGGTAGCAGTTACTTATAACGCCGGGTAAATACCAGAGGCTTTATAAGTTTGTTTTAATATATTTTAATTTAAAAATTTCCTAACAGTTCGACATGTATTTAAAATGACTGATTTTTGAATTTTAATGTAGATGTTAGCTGGTAAGTTTAGGGTTTCTATGGATTTATGCAGGCTGTGAGGAATAATGCCAGTACTTGATATAATTAATGGTACTATAATTACTTTATCCATTCCCCAGATCCTGCGTATCTCATCTGCCAGATCAGTGTATTTTTCAACTTTTTCCGTATAAGTTTTCTCAATATTATGTGTATTAGGAACGGCAATGTCTATTACATACGTAGTTTTATGACTTTTGTCAACTAGTGTTAAGTCCGGTCGATTGTGATGTATGGTTTTATCCGTTATTATTGCTCGGTCATAATACAATTTGAACAAGTTGTTTTCAAGTACTGGTTCTGCTATGTACTTATAATACGGTAAATCTACTGTTGGCAACTTAGTGTTTTTTACAAGATGTTGATGTATTATATTTGCCACGTGGTTGTGTCTTTGCAGGTAATCGGTCTGTGTCAGTATTTTACAACCAGATGTTACATGCTGTATTGTTTCTGACTGAATATGACATCGTCTGCATTTATCCGTTGTTATAGTAATGTCTTTGATAATATACTTCCTATAATTGTATGTATTAATGACTTGATCTTGTATTGAGATCATAAACCCCTCCGTTTCCGGGAATAAATCGCCATAATTTAGCCAGGCGTTCGACGCTTCAGTGTCGACGTATAATTGGTTTAAATCATGGTAATGTCTTCCATGTAGTGTTTTTTGGGCCCATTGATTTTTTATTTCTACATCTGTTGTTATAGAGTGTGTGTCATTTGCTATTGTGTCCTGGAGGTTGAGAGGTGTATGTCTGTTATCAGCCAAAACAACAGCCTTGTGGAGATGGGAACTTTCTTGTTTAGCATAAAAGAATTTTCTTAAACTGTGGATTTGTTTATTATGCAGTCTTAAAATATTTACCAGGCCTCTTCCCCCTTCTTTTCTTGGTAGGGTAAGTCTGTCAGTATTTGCTTTAGGATGATGCGCTCGGTACTGAGTTAGTGTAGTTCGGGTTAGTCTTTGTAGCCGTTCCAAATCAGTTGTTGTCCATTTATTATTATTATTATTATTATTATTATTATTATTATTATTATTATTATAAGAATACATATCCACAAAAAATTGCTATTATGTTAGAGCAAATTAAAGTTATTTACAATTATAGACATTTTTAATAAAAGTTTTATGAGCCATGTGGTGAAATGCGTTTATTTCAACCGTTAGCCACTAGCAAATGTCAATTCTCAAATGATCCGCACGATTCTTACCGATAAATAAGAGTCAATGACAACACTGCACAAATAGATTTCCTGTCTTTACACATGAATTATGTTTGAACGCAAGTGGATTTGGACAGGAAAATGGTCTAAAAAAAAATTAAATTTTTGTTTCTACGCGCAGATAATTTAAAAGGTTACTTTTGTGTACACAAAACTTGAAAACATTTGTTATTTTTTTAAGTCACTTAGCCGGTATGTTAGTGTACCGGCAGATAATCTGTTTTTTCTTTTGGCGTTACCAGACGAGAATATCATAGATGGGGATGTTTGGCATTGTAATTGCCTCCCGGCAGAAATGTTTTGCCAAGAGTAGCTAAGAATCAAATAAACAAGTCTTTGTTGATTTTATGTTAGATGGGCAGTAGATTGCTGTCTCAGCATGTTAGTCGTTTGTTGCATAAATTTTTGCAATTTGATACTTTGTAGTTTTATAATATTTTATTGTGTTTTTAATTATGATACTGTGATTTTTTAGTGTTAAAGTTATTGCAATTTATATACTAATTTGTTGTTGTTTTGCGATTCAACATTATAAACGCGGACTTAATGCTTAACTAGTAGTGAAGGCAAAACTGGCGACTTATATTTAACCAATAAATAAGCTTTAATTAAATCTGCGTTTATATTGTCGGTGCAACGCGCTAACCCAAACTTAAGAATTCAACTCGAGCTTAAATTTTAAGATGTGTCAGTGAGACCGGCCATTAGTTTTTAAACAGCTGATTGATAAATTAACTCATCTGTTGTTGCCAGTTTAAAATTTAGAAATAGTGTAGTTTCAGATGCTCTCCCCTATACTTGGGAACAATATTTAATAGAAGAACGTATAAAGTAGAAGTATAAACTGTTTACATTTGTTAAGAAATCTTAGTTTTTTAAATACTTTCAAATCTTTATTAACAATATGGTTTTTCAAAAAAAAAAAATATGAGATTGTAAACCTTAGAAGACAAATTGAAGAATATTAAATAATAGATTTGTTGTTTAGTTTAATACTTAGTATTGATGATACCTTGAATTTTGATTTTGAAACAGCAAAAAATATATTTTTTTTTTAATTAACCAAGTTGGGATTACTATTCAGATATTCTTTTCTTTTTGTTTATAGATGCTAAAGATTTTAACTTAAAAATTTAAAAACGCACTGTCATATTTGTGGATATGGTTTTTGGAAAGTATATAGAAGATGAGTGCTATCATCTGCAAAATTATAAAGGACTTTTGGTAATTTAAAGAAGTTCATGAATGTAAATCAAAGTTGGGAAAAAAGCAAGATATCATAAGGAACTGTATTTTTTTTTTGTCAATAAAGCTATTAATAAAACTTACAGTTTTGTAATGAAAACTTATACAATAGAGCTTGTTAATAAGATTACGATGCCATACCTTATCAAATGATTTAGATATGTCTAAAGCTACTTTTTTTATGTTGTCAAACGTTTTGATCAAATTTCCTATTAAGTACCTGAGGTAAACTTATCTTCTTCTAAGAACTTAACAATGTAGAAATTAATATATATAAAAAATTGACATAATGAACAGTAATGCAATTGGTCTATAATTTAAAAAAAATCAAACTTGTATTTCTTTTTTCCTATATAGGTTGAACATTTGCAATTTTTTAACAGTTTGAGAATGTTTTTTTTATTACCTGATGCTTTACTGGTATTTAATTTGACCTAAAATTGTTCTACTAGCTAAAATGATAGGTACAACAATAAAAAAAAATAGAATAGAGTTAGATGCAATTTGGTTTGCAAACATATTTTTTATTTATTTGCAAATGTTATAAAAATAATAAGTGGAATTTTATTTGTACTTGATGCCGTACTAGTATTTAATTTGACCTAAAATTGATCCACTAGCTGGTACAACAATAAGAAGATTTAAAAAAAAGAGTTAGATGCAAATTGGTTTGCAAAAATATCTGTTTTTTTCTTTTGGATTAGATACTAAATCATTTCAAAAAAGAGGTATTGAATATTTTGAACTACCTTGCAATGAATATATTGTTTTATAATTTTTTTTGTTATTTATGGAAAGCTGAAAAATTTTAATAGCTTTGTTTCTGTCAATCTTATCCTTTTCAAATTGTATTACCACAATATCTACAAGCTATTTTATAATCCTGACTAGTCTGTTCAGAACAATTACTGATGTATTTGCTAAATGATTTTTGTTTTTTATTAACCACCTGGTTTTGCCAGAATTAAATACAAGTATTTTTGTTTTGGATTAATGTTATTAAAAAAATTTTGATGACATTTTAAATAGTTATTGCAAGATTTTCTGCTGCAATTTGTGGATCTTTTGAATATAAGTAATAAATATTAAAATCTATTGTGGTTAGTTGTTAATAATTGACTATTATCCAATTTTCTTTATCACAAATAAGTAAAAATATCAATATAAATTTGAATGTAATATTAAATATTTGAAATAATTTAGTGACTCATGTGTGAATTGTAGAATTTTTATCTTACAAATTAACTTAAATGTCAGAAATAGAATAATAAAATGCCAAATGTAAATATCATTTTAGTTTATGTTGCAAATGAAAATAACTTATTACAGTTATTAAAACATAAAAAAGTTTGGTAAAATTAACTTACTGTGTGTATCAACGTAAAGTAACGTAAAAAACACAATCCTGCAAAAAAAAAATTATAACGCTGATAGTTAAATATTCACAAATTACAACATAAATAAATGTTTTTTTAAATTTACATTAATACTTTATTATTATCAGAAAGTAGTTATTATATAAAAGGCTATTTAGAGCTGTGTGTTTTTACACTGTATAAAACTTCACTTTTAACTTTAGCAGTTGTATAATAAAATGTTACAATAATGATTTAAGCAAATAATTTACGTTACTCTTTGCACAAAGAACTTCGAACAGTAGTCCTGAAGTGAGTTACTTGTCTTGTCTCCCCTTGGTCAAAAAACTATATTTTTTGTGGTTTTATTTCAATGACTGGTAATAATATAGTTATTAAAATGTAGATTAATAACTAAAATCATTTAACACACTTTTTTTTGCTGTATTTTCTTTTGCCGTGTTTACTTTTATTATCTTATTTTTTTTAGATTTCTCCTATTCAAATAAAATAATTTTTGTAAGACTGATTGCATGAATTAGTGTTTGAGATTTTTAAGAATTTAATAATTGTTTTTTATTCATAATGTTCAGATATTTCTTTACAAATATTGAAAAAAAAATTGGTCAAATTTGATGCTTTTATATTGTTTATCTGCTTTGTTTATAATATTATGTTTATTAGCCTTTTTAATTGTCAATCAAAATTTTTCATATCTCTTATAGTAGTGTTGATATTCAACATGTTTTTTTTTAGTTTGTTTATTTACTATTTTCTTTGCAGTTTATAGACCACAACATAGATGTAAGGCGTTAGTATCTGCAATTTGAAAAACAAACAAAAATATTTTCAATAAAATGGTCAAGTTTCTAAATAAAAATAACCTAATATCTAATGTTCAACATGGCTTTAGAGAGTATAGGTCAACTAAAACTGCAACTTATAAATGTATGGAAAAAATTTATAAGGAAGTAGATAGAAGTTTTTGTAGCAGATCTTTTCTTTGATCAATCAAAAGCGTTTGATGTACTAAACATTAAAATTATTATTGAAAAACTTTTACAGTTTATCAATTTTTACCTAACAAACAGAAAATTCTGCGTTAAAGTTGAACAGTATATACTAAATTTGCACGACATAAAAACAAGTATATCACAAGGATCTATCTTAGGACTACTATTTTTTTTGTTACATATTTGTAAATAATTTGTCCAATATTGTATCAAGTGGAAAAATTGTTGTTTGCAGATGACACATCTATGTTGATTTCGGCAGAAACTTTAGATGATTTGAAATCAACAATTTTAACTGTCATTAAAGAGTTTACAAGTTGGTGCAAACAAAACTGTCTCATGTAAACAATTAAAAAAACAGCATGTTTGTATTTTTGCAACCGTAAAGTCAATAAAATAGTACATATTAATACAGTTAGTAATAAAAAAAATTTTAGGTGTTTATCTAGATGTAAACATGAATTGGAAAGAACAAGTAGATAACGTAAGCACTAATATAAATAAGTCATATTATGCCATATTACAACTTAAATTAACTTTAGAAACTAAAGGACTTAAATGTATGCTACTCTTTAGTATACTCACATATGCCTTATAATATAGTATTGTAGGGAAACACAACAGACAAAAAAAATGTATTGTTCAGAAGAAAATAGTTAGAATAATTTTTAATTTAGATTATAGACAATCTTGTAAAAGTAATTTTATTCTACATAAAATACTTACGTTTCCCAGCTTATGCATTTATAAATGTCTACTATTAATCAAACATAATATAATTACTTATACTACCAACGCAAACAATCATAACTAGAATACGAGGCATTCTGAAATGTTAATGACATCAAAACATTTCACAAAAAAATACAAACAGGCAAGTATAATAAGTTACCAACACGATTAAAAAACAAACATAATTTTAATAAATTTAAAAACAGTGTAAAAAACTTGCTTACAAGCAAAGCTATACACTAGATGAATATCTCTGTGATACATTTTAATCTGTTAATGTATGTTAATATATGTATATTTTTAATGTATTTGCCTGTATAATTTTTTTTTAATTTGGTGTATTTTGTTATTTCTATCGTAATTATGATTTAGGCATCCGTTTTATATGGCTTACGTACCAATAAAATTATCTATTCAATTCTATTCTATTCTATAAAGAAACTATCCCATGCGCATGTATTGCTAGTCGTACTGCGCAAGCAACTATAGCCATACGACTAGATTAGAGTTCCTTGCGCAAGAGGTTGCAGTCATTGAATATTGATATGTACATTAATAAAAAAAATACTTACTGTTATAATTGCTGTCCATATGCTAATAACAATGTAACCATGTATTTCCCAATGTTGAAAAGTATCAAGAAACACCATTATTAGTTGTAAAATAGAAACAACAATATACACAATAGTTAAAAACACATTCCATCCATACAATTTATTAAATAAATCTACTAAATTCATAGCCGTTTTGTGCACAAATATTATTCCATCCACGACATTAACATTGCCAACATATTTAATACTATCTTGTTCAAAATTATACTTATCAATAATTTCATTAATCCATACAATTCGTTTCTTTAAACTACAAAGCAAACTTGTTTTAAATGAAGCATCAGCAACTACGATAAATATTTCTAAAATATTATGCATATATGCAGAAAACAACAATATAGAATAAACTTGTAGAAATGTACTTAATTGATATATAAGAACAACAGACATTGATATTAACACCAGTATCAAATGCAAACTGGCATATTTAATATCATCCCTGATATTAAATATTAAAATATTGTTATCTATAACATTAAACGTTTTAAAAATGTTTTGAATTTTTTCAAAATTCCAATAAGATGTCCCCAATAATGTGCTAATATTCAAACAGCTTCCCAAAATTATTTTAACGTGTACCATAGGAGATGAAGAATTTTTCTTTATTGTATAAAAAGTATAAGAGTACCAATACAATGAAGTTAAATATATAACTGAAACTAGCCATGAATAAAAACGTGCTTTAAAAAATTGTTGTTTTCTTATACTATATGGCGGTAATAATGAAATATATTTGCTGAATTTTAGGATATTAGATAAATTTTTAGCAACGTTTGGCATGGTTGAGAATTTGTTTAATTATGTTATTTAATGCGGTATTTGTTTAAATGATTGGTTGAGTTGTTGACGAACACTGAATGTAATTTATGTTTTTATTTATTAATGTATTCATAATTATGACGTCCTATAACATTGATGTCTTTTCACATTGATTGATATAGGTTTAGTATTGGTTAATATGTTTTCCAAGCAATTTAGAATTTATTAATTAATTATATAATAAACTCACAAATAAAAATATTTAAATCCGTTAGTTAATTAAAATAAAGTAAACAATAAAAGATGATTTGGCGTTAAAATAATTCTTTATAAACAAAATACTAAAATGATAATAAATTGAATTTACCAATCTGTGAGATATTTGTTTTTTGTTTTTTTAAACCAATTGTTTTATTTTTTATTAAGAAAATCATTGTGAAAGCAGCAGAACGAATTTGAAATTTATAGTCAAGCCTGTATTAGATATTCACTTTTTTATTATTTCAGTTCAGCTTATTCTGCATGCAATAAGCGTTTGTAATGAAACGTATAAAATAGAATACGCTTTCTTATCATTAACAATTATATAATAGACAAATTACAGTAAATAGCAGACAAGTAAATAAACATTCCAATGTCCGCATCTTCTAAAACATTTGTTCTTTTTTTATATTTATTTTCTAAAAACTCTTGCCTTAATAATTGTCATATAGCGCTTAGTTGATTAAATCGTGGGAGACGTTTGTAATTCATTTCAACTCATTAATTTTAAAGCTAGGCCAAAGTTATTGGTTTAGATAAATTATAGCAGCTTTTTATAAACGTGACCACCGAAGCTATCATTCAAGTGATTGGAGTTTGCACAATAATATTTATTGTTTAACGCTAACTAATTACCAAATAAATAATGTAACAACATTATTGACAAACGTTAAACTAACCACTACGTTTGCATTTGCCAATTCTGAAAATTATTTTTAAAAACAAAGCCGAGAATCTGTACAAACTCAGCCACAAATATTTGTTGAGTCACAGCCGTCTCTACTTACAAGCCGTGCTGATACGCTTGGCAACGTCGCATTTGGTCCCATAGGTAGGCCTACGTACGGACCAAACAGGAGAACCCGCCAAACAAATTGAAATAACAAACTTAAATTATTAAATTAAATAAATGTACATTTTAATAATATAAATCAATCTGTAATTAAAAAACATAAAAATGAAAATAAAACTCTGGAATCAATAAATATAAAGATAAATGTAATTACACTTACCTAGGTATAACAAAATATTATTATATAAAAATGATATAATTTCTGAAAAGTCTAAATTATAATAACCACAGATATGATTAATAATACACACAAATGCAAAATTGGCAATAATAATCAGATTTTATTAATAAAACTACATAAAAATTATAGTTTCTGAAAAATAAATAATTTATAATAATGACCGGAGATATACATAAATAATAAAACACAAATACTAAATTGGTAAAATTTTGTCAAGTAGCAAGTAATTTAATCAAGAGTAGTCGACTAAATTACTGGCTAATTGAATAATTCGTTATGGTCAAATGCATAAACCGTCATACAAGTATATACATAATAATAAAATGCAAAATGAGTAATGATATAAATATTATAAATTACAGACCAAAGTTGGGTCTTATAGAAGCAACAATTGCTTAGTCCAATACAGATAAATTACATATAAATAGCCAACAAATAAATAAAGTATTACCTGTAATTAGCTGTTATGCGATAAACTAGCCAGAAAATAAAAAAAACATTGTTATGGACAATACATTTTTTTTAATAATAAAAGCTCTAGCTACTAAACAAAATACTCAGAAAAGGAAACTGCTATATTAATAATTAACGGTATACAAAATTATGGCAATGAAATTGTCTTACTTACGTACAATAAATATGTTTAATGTTTTCTATATTATAAAACATCACTGACACCAATTTATAATTATATTTTTACAACACTTTACATTTTCTCTTTGCAGGCTCTATCGGCTTCAAAAAGTTTAAACAATATCACAGATATCACTTTTTTTAAACAATTTACTCAAACACTATAATATAATAGAATCCATTGCTTTGTTTATATTAAACTAGTGCAATTTATCTGTTCTTCATGTTGTAAGAAACTACGGGATCCACTTGTCTCCAGTGTATACATCTTTCTGACATCTAAAATAAAAAGTACATGTTATTATATGCACAACAGACAATAAAATTAAATCATTTCTTTTAAATACAGCATATAACTATTATTTAAGTGTGTATTTATTAATTAATATTGACTTTTAAACTGGTTTTAATCACATAACCTAAAAACAAACAAAACTAAAACACCAGCTTTATTTAAATTAAAAACATTGATATTGACTTATAAAGCAAGAAATTAAGTAGTATGATATTTATCCTATGCACATATTATAAATATTTGTTAGAGTTATCTTTATATTTGAATTCAAATCACTTTAATAACACTCTTTCTACCACTTTCCAATGTATTTCAATACATACCGATGCCCACTTGCTGCGTTGCCAAAATTCTATGAGCACGGCTTGTAAGTAGAGACGGCCGTGGTTGAGTTATATCATATTTTACAATGCTACTATTCTACGTAAAATGAGGATTATTATGTGTAATATTAGTTGCATACTGTTGGAAGTTCAGTTTAAATGTGTGTAAATTTTGTTGTCACTAGCGTAGCTGAAAAACTAGTTAAGTACAGTGTGTATAATACTACACTTAATAATAGATGGCGTTATAGTCAACGAGATAATTTTGATAGTACAAGTTGCGTTGCTAAGATTATATTCCCTTTAAAAATCTTTTAAAAGCAAACTGGTTGAAAAGTAAGAATGTTGTTATGCAGTTATATTGAATTATTGATAATTTTATATAATACGCGTTTGATTGTTAAGTTTTTTATAATAATAAATTACTATTTTATTCAGCGAATATTATAAAAGAATAAAAAACTTTTGGCAACTTTGTTCCATATTTACATTAAAATAAATGTAATCACTAAATATTATAAGTTTCGAAGTTAATGTAAATTTTCTTTCAACGTCCTAAAATACATTTCAAGTAAATTTATTAGTTAGCATTATGATATTTTTTTTTTCTGTTTGTTGCAAATTTAGTAACAGTACAATTATTTTATAGTACTCTTGAACTTTGTAGGGTACCGAATCGCGTCGCCCTCCCTTAATAAATTATGGGTACAAGCTTTACACAAATCTAAGATCCAATGAGATCGTAATTTGTACAGTTATTTTATAGAGGTCTTAGACTAATTAACCTATTCCAACTCAATAAATTTAAAAGTACATATCAAACACAAATGTAAATAAAATGCATTTCTCTTGTTTATGTAAAAATGATAAAGTGACGGTTTAAAGACACGTTTCTCAATTTTTAAATGTTACTGAATCTGATCATAGAAATATTGATAAAACTTTATTATTAATTATTTCGCTAAGTGCGAGTAATTATATTAAACCAAGTAAAGTCAAATAACTCCAAACAAATTATTGAGAGCTATAAATATTATATAATGTTCAAGAGATTTTGTGTTATTTGTTTGAAACCACCTTTATATTTTGCTTGCTTGCTTGGCCTTGCCACACAAAAAGAGCCTCTCAATTAGGTATTCAATCTTAAAGTACACATTTTTTTTATAGCTTTCCGTTCTCACATTTCCATTAAAAGCAAATATTTTAAATGTTATATTAAAGAAGAAATATGTAAAATGAATAATAAATACTATCGAAATATGAATAAAATTTGATAGACAAATGTTTTTAAGTATGCCGATTACAACAGTGATGATTTGAATTTATATCGACATGTAATTTTTTTATTTTAATAAAATTTGTTTAGATAGAAGTTGTTTTATAGTACTCCAGAATATTGTATCTTTTCGGTCCTCATTGTTTAACAAATTAAGGGTACAAATATCACAAAAATGTAATATGGGTATCATATGAAAGCAACTATGGTTTTATACAATTATTTTATAGTACCCACATTGTACTCTGTCGTCCCCTTACTAAACAAATGAAAAGTACAAATATCACACAAATAAGTATGGGTATCAAATGAAAGGAAAAATAGTAACTTATTCAATTATTGTATAGTACCCCAAAATATTGTACCCTATCGTCTTCCCGCCAAACAAATAAAAGTACAATGTCGCACAAATGTAATGTGGGTATCAAATAAAAGCAAATATTGTAACTAATATATTTATTTTATAGTACCACAGAACATTGTACCTTATTGGCTCCCTGCTAAACAAATAACGATACAATATCGCACAAATGTAATATGAATATCAAATAAAAGCAAATATGGTTAACTTAGACAATTATTTTATAGTACTTCAGAACATTGTACTCTATAAGCGCTCTGCTAAACAAATAAAGGTACAACATTTCTGAAATGTAATAAAAATATCAAATGAACGCAAATATAGTAACTTATACAATTATTTTGTAGTATCTCAGAAAATAGTACTCTATCGTCTTTTGCTAAACATGTAAAAGCACAATGTTGCTTAAATATAACATCGGTATCAAATAAAAGCAAATAGGGTAACTTATACAATTATTTTATAGTACCCCAGAAACATTGTACTCTATCGTCCTTTTGGTAAACAAGTTAAAGAAACAAATATTGCACAAATGTAATATAAGTGTCAAATAAATGCAAATATGCTAACTAATACAATTATTTAGTACAGCAAAACTGTAATGTATATTACTAATTAAATTAATGTATATATTAGTATTAAGTTAGTATTATTTGTATATAGTTTTAGGCGCTTGCGCAAGATATTATAAGGATTTAGTTCTGTGTCAGACCTGAGTGAGCACGAGGAGCAATAGAAGTATTTTTGAGTTACAGTAAGTCGTTTCATTCCTAAGTGGAAAAACCCCTATACCGCTATCCCAAAATACTTGGCATCACACTGTGAATTTGAAAAAAAAAAATTGGAAATATTAATGAGAGACCGATTTATAATGGGTATTCAAAACTCGGATATTATGAATCAATTGTTTGAAGAAGATGTTAAAGGATTAACATTTGAAATAGCTATTTCAATATCAACCAAGAAAGAAGCCAGCAGAAAAAGCATTAATATTAAAGAAGATCCGGAGTTATTTTACATGGAAAGAAAAAAATACACTACAGGAGATAAGAGACCGGAGAGCAGCGGCAATGAGAAGAGAACTATGTCTAGTGTTGCTGATTGGTTCTTGTCAAACAGACTTACGCTAAATCAAGAGAAAACAGAACGTATGGTATTTACGCAATCAAAAATACATACAAATCCACCTGTGATTCCTTTTCTGGGTATAACATTAGACCAAAAATTATCATGGGAAGCTCATATTAATATTTCTGCAAATCAGCTTTCAAAAAACATATTTTTAATAAGAAACCTAGCACCAGTAGTATCGTTTAATATAATACTTCAAGTTTACCATGGACTTTTCCATTCAAGGCTATCTTATGGAATACTTTCATGGGGTCATTCCCCACATACAGCAAAATTATTTGGGTTACAACGGAAAACAATTAGATATATGTAAGGCTTACCTTATAGGGCAGATATAAAAAACAGTTTTAAAAATCTAAAAATTTTGACACTGCCGTCACAATATATTTTTCAATGTTTGTTGTTAGTAAAAAGTAATCTTACACTTTATGAAGAACGCACAATAAACCACAATTACAACACGCGTGCAAAAAATAATATAGAATTAAATTATGGTCGTATAAATAAATGCAGATGGGCAGGTAATTATTATGGGCCAAAATTTTATAACAAATTGACAATTGAAACCCAAGAGTTAAATTTCAATAGCTTTAAATCTACAATTAAACATATGTTAATAAGTAACACCTTTTACTCCTTTCATGAATTTTTAAACTGTGACATACTTTTTTAATTATATAAATTTTTAGTTATTATATGTAAATCTATTTATGTTTAGTTTGTGTATGACTTGTGTAAACAACTGTATTTTTTGTATTTAACATGAATAAAAATTATTATTATTATTATAGAACGGGGAGTAGCAGTAGAGAAGTAAGAAGTAAGAAGACCGACATTCAACGGAGAAAGAAGAACGTGGAGCAGCGGAAGGGAAGAGTGGAGATCGGGAAGTAGCGGCAACAAACAACAGCGGGCGGGAAACAGCCGACACACACATACAGAGCACAGCGGAAATTCGTCGAGGACCTTAAACAACCTGCGGGAAAGAAAATGCTACGTATGCGGTAAGATCGGACATTATGTATATTAAAGAATGTAAGTTTAAAAATAAATGTATTATTTGTGGAAAAATTGGACACAATTATAAGTATTGTAATCAAAATTCTAATTATTATTTAAATGAGGATGAAGAAGAAGAAGAAGATAAAGAACAATTATTTAATTTAAGCAATAAAAAAATTGACCCTATTTTAATAAAAATAAATATAAACAAAAAATGGTTTAATTTTGAGTTAGATACGGGAGCTAGTTGCTCAGTAATTTCTACCAATTTTAAAAACAAGTATTTTCCAAACTGCAAAATATATTTTACGAATAAATTGTTTATAAATTATGATGGCCATGTTACCAAGCCAGAGGGATATATTACGGTAAATTGTTTTTATAATAATATGTACAATCCTATGAATTTATTTGTATTGAATTGTGAAGGACCTTCATTATTAGGAAGAGATTTTTTCAATTTTTTTAATTTAAAAATTAATAAGTTAG
Organism: Tachinus rufipes; assembly: GCA_963932245.1. Classification (NCBI taxonomy): domain Eukaryota; kingdom Metazoa; phylum Arthropoda; class Insecta; order Coleoptera; family Staphylinidae; genus Tachinus; species Tachinus rufipes. Next base: position 53,118,271 of record OZ010744.1, read on the forward strand.
AAGATAATAATTTCGATAATGTTATGCGTAATTTATATGCGGAATATCCCAAGGTATTTAAGGATGAATTAGGTTTGTTTAAAGGTGGTAAGATTTCTTTAAAAAATATTTATCAGGCAAAACCAAAATTTTTTAAAGCTAGGCCGATATTATATGCAATTAAAAAAAAAGTTGAAACAGAAATCGATCGTTTAGTCAAAGTAGGCATATTAAAATCAGTAGATTACAGTTCATGGGGGACACCAATTGTGCCTATATTAAAAAGTGATGGATATTTACGCCTGTGTGTGGCGATTACAAAGTAACACTTAATAGAGTTTTAGAAATTGATCAGCACCCCTTACCCCGTATTGAAGAGTTATTTATGAAATTACAAGGAGGTGTAATTTTTACTAAACTTGATCTGAAAGCAGCTTATCAACAGTTAGAATTAGATAAAAATTCACAAAAATTAACTACTATCAGTACACATAAAGGCTTGTTTAAATATACCAGAATGCCTTATGGAATATCATGTGCACCTTCCAAATTTCAAAAGATCATGGAATCATTATTTGATGGCATCGAACAAGTTGCATGTTTTTTAGATGATATTATAATAACGGGGACAACATTAGAGGAACATTTGTCAAGAGTTAGACAAGTGTTTGATATTTTAAATAAATCAGGGCTAACAATTAAAAGAGAAAAATGCGAATTTTTTTAAGAAAAAATTAAATAGTTAGGTCATTTAATAGATAAAGATGGTTTACACACTACAAGTGAGAAAATTGACGCGATTAAAGAATCCAACAAATATTTCCGAATTAAAAGCGTTGTTAGGATTAATAAACTATTATAATCGTTTTATTGAAAATCGTTCATCACTTTTAAAACCTTTATACAACTTGTTGAAAAAAGACGTTAAGTTTGAATGGAATAATGAATCTGAATTAGCATTTGAAAAAGTTAAGTCAAATTTGAGTTCATCAAAGACACTAGCATACTATGACCCAACTTTACCTATTACATTAGCGGTGGACGCATCAGCTTATGGAGTAGGGGCGGTTATATCACACATATCATGTCTAATGGTGAAGAGAAGCCTATAGCTTATGCTTCAAGAACATTAAATAAAAGTCAACAGGCTTATTCACAAATTAAGAAGGAAGGATTAGCAATAATATTTGGTGTGCAAAAATTTAACCAATATTTATTTGGTAGAAAATTTATATTGTTAACTGATCATAAACCATTATTAAAAATTTTTGGTGAAAAACAAGGCATTCCATTAATTTCAGCAAATCGATTACAGCGATGGGCATGGTTACTTAGTAATTACACGTATGAAATAAAGTATGTTCCATCAATAGACAATAATACTGATGGTTTATCTAGATTACCTTCAAAAGAAAAATTAGAAATCGACTATAATATTAACATTTCATATCTACATTATGTAAAGGAAAATACAAATTTACCGATAGATTGTGAAAGAATTGCCAAAGAAGCAATAAACGATAATATTTTGTCAGTAGTATTGAGCTATGTTAAAGAAGGTTGGCCAGACAAAATGTTAGATATATATAAACCTTACCATATGAGGAGCAATGAACTATCAGTGGATAATAATTGCTTATTATTAGGATATAGAGTAATTATTCCAGAAAATTTGAAACTTGGAGTTTTAAAGGAACTGCACAGATCGCATATGGGTAATGTGAAAACAAAGAGTTTAGCAAGATCATATGTTTGGTGGCCTACATTAAATTTAGATATAGAGAAAATAATTAAATCATGTAAGAAATGTTTAGTTGAAAGAAACAAACTACCTCTAGCTACTTTAATACCTTGGGAATATCCAAAAGATGCTTGGAACAGACTTCATATTGATTATTTAGGCCCTATATTTAATAAAAATATATTAGTATTAGTAGATGCGTATCCAAATGGGTGGAAGCATTCATTGTAAATAAAATTGATTCAACTTCTACAATAAATGTATTGCGTAGTGTATTTGCAAGGTTTGGTTTACCCAAAGTCATTGTATCGGATAATGGTAGACAATTTACTTCTCAGGAATTTCAAACTGTTTTGAGTATGAATGGTATAAGTTGGAAAGGTGTAACACCCTACCATCCCGCATCCAATGGCGCTGCGAAAAACACTGCAAAAACCATTAAAAATGCATTACTAAAAGTAGTGGAAGATGGATCTATTAATGAATTGAATTGTAAGTTAGATAGATTTCTATTAGATTATCGCAATACGCCACACTGTACAACAGAAAGTTCACCGGCAAAATTATTGCTAGGTAGAAATCTTTGATCTAGATTAGATTTACTGCGACCAGAAAAGAAAGAAACTTAGAAGGATAAAACGTTGTTAAATAAAATTAAGAGAAATCAAGAAAAACAAATTAAAAATTATAGAGGAAGGAGAAGACAAACATATAGTCTTAACGAAATTGTAGCTGTTCGGGACTATAGATTTGTAAAGCCATCCTGGATAAAAGGTAGAATTATAAAAATATTAGGTTCTAGAACGTATCTCGTTGATATACCTTCATTAAATAAACATTGGCGTCGTCATATTAACCAATTGTTAGATTATGTTAATTTTGCAGTAAATAACGACGATAAAGTTGCTAATAGTAATATTAACGAACATATTGTAAATAGCAAAAATAAAATTAAGATTAATGACACTCCAAGGCGTAGTGAAAGAATTAAAAATAAATGTCAATAAAATCTTACTTTTATATTAAGGGGAAGTGATGTAATGTATATAGAATTTAAGTATTTATTAGTATTAAGTTGGTATTATTTGTATATAGTTTTAGGCGCTTGCGCAAGATATTATAAGGATTTAGTTCTGTGTCAGACCTGAGTGAGCACGAGGAGCAATAGAAGTATTTTTGAGTTACAGTGAGTCGTTTCATTCCTAAGTGGAAAAACCCCTATACCGCTATCCCAAAATCCATATAGAATTACGCGGGCAAAAGAACATAACAAAAACATTGTACTCTGTTGTCCTTCCTATTTAGAAATAGTAAAGGTACACATATTGCATAATTGTAATATCAAATAAAAGCAAAAATAATAACATAAAATCATTTTTCAGTGTCTTAGAACACTGTATCTTATTGTCCTCCTGCTGAACATATAAAAGTACAATATAGTACAAATGTAATTTGGGTATCAGCTACTGCAAGATTTTTACATGTTTGTCTAAAGTAGATTTGTGGCATGTTCCAGAAAATTGGTTGTCTTAAGATTTGTTTAAAATCCATACTGAGAATAGAACATTGATCTATAATTTAAAGAATCAGATGTGCAGTTTTCTAACAATTCAGAAAGATTTTTTGTACAATATATATAATAGCATAGGAGCTAATTTATTTGCAAATCCTATTACAATAATAGGTAAAAATTTATTTATACCTTATGCTTTTCTGTTATTTAATTTAAGAAGATATCTTTAGCAACCCGTTGCATAAAACGTAATATTAAATTAAACTTATTATGTTACTGCTAACAACAATAAGAGAATTTAAAATAATAGAGTTAGATGCAAATTAGTTTGCAAAAATATTTAATTTTTTCTTTGGATTAGTAACTAAATTGATTTGATCACAGTTTGTTGTTTTTGGAATACTGCAAAATTTAATTAGCTTTGTTCCTATTTAGCCCATTGGCTTTGTTATTTAGTTCAATGACATTATTTAGCAACAACTAAATAATTACTCAATTTTTCCTAAATACCAATTCTAGTTTTTTAAACACTTTGTTTAGATTATACTACTAGCTTATTCTCAACATGCTTGTTTCAGGAAAGATTATGCAAGATTGTAACCTTGAGAAAACAAATTAAAAATAATTAAGATATAAATTTGTTGTTTAGTTTTATATTTGATACAAATAATACTTACCTCAAAATTAAACTAAAAGTTGAGTTTGTTTATAATTAAAAAATCATGAAGATCTTTGTTTATAGATGCTACAAATTCTACCATAGAAACTTTAAGACGCTGTGCTATATTTGTTAAAATGCTTTTTTTAAAAATATATAATAAAGATTGTTGTATCATTAATTCTACAATAATTTTTCTGTTGTAAAAAAAGTTTTACAGATTTACAGATTTTCCATACAATAAAAGTTGTTAATAAGATTTTATGCCCTATCTTATCAAATGCTTTAGATATGTCAAGAGCTAGTACAAAAGTTCTGCTGTTTTAATTAGAATTCTTATTGAGTATCAATGACAAAGTTATGTTCTTAATGTTAATTAATGATTTGTCAATATTGAGTTACTACAAGTAGTTTTATGATAGATATTTATATATCAACCGGTGTCAAATTTGTCATAAAAATATTTGTTTATAAAATATGTAAACTCAAAGTTATAAAAAACTAGCTTTATAAACCGTCTACTTATTTAATTGTTATTAAATATGGGTAATTCAAAAATATTAATATAATTATTTAATAATTAGATATAAATAATATTCATATCGCCCATTGTCGCAATGCTTACTGTTTTTGTTCATTTGAAAAATTAGTTAAAATAATTACATATTGTACCATTATTTAGTTGGAAAAGAGTGACTTATAAAATATTATAAGCATTGGTTTTAATATTCAGTATATAGAAAATATAGAAAATGAATAATTAAAACTAGTTTTATTTACTTTTTAAGTAAGTAGTATACTTCAAAATGTTGACTACGGAAACACATTTCTTAATTTAATTTACAATAAAAATCAGATAAAAAAGTTAATTTGAACAGGCATTTATAAATATTTATCTATGTTTATTAATAAATTTGTAATATACAATTAATATTTTAAATTTTTATTATAGATTATAATCAAGCAGATTATAAGTTATGATATATTTTTGTTTACAACATATCGTTTATTTTCTACAAACTGAATACAATAACACTTTTTTTTACATTTCAAATAATATACTTCCAGCAATGAATAGTTCAATGCACATGTGTTAGTGATAAAAGTTCATTCAAATTCACTGCTCGTCACTTTTATTTATTTTTATGGGTATAAAAACATACAAAAATACATAGTTTTTATGATTTAAACGTTAAGAATAATGCATAATTTTGAACCGATGTGAAGACACCAACAAACCCCATCAACAAAACTAGGTTGACTAAAAATGCATTTGCTCGGTTATTAATGATAAAAAATAAAAATAAATACACCATTCGATAGCTCTTGAAATTTCTGATCCGGTGATATCTGACATGTCTAATCAAAAAAAATGTAATGAATAGCTCAATTAACAAACTTAATTAAGCCTAATTAGCAAACGGTCACTTCAAGATTGCTAATTTTTTGTAAAAATATACCTTATAACAAATAAAAACGATCTACGCAAAAAAATTTGCCTGACCACGGCTTGTGTACGTACTACGGCTAATTGAAAATTGATTAAAAAATTAATCAAAAATTAATTACTCGATAACCGTGCGACGAAAAAAACTGATAAATACACCAAAAGATAGCAAATTGAAATCCGCGTTTAGTGATATATAACATGTCCTTTTTTAAATCAATTAGTTAGGCATATAATTAAAAAAACTAATTAACTGCAATTGTGGTGATAGCGCACTTAAATAAATTAATAAAAAAAAAAAATCTTGTGATAGGACACTGGCACGTAAAACAACTTCCAACAGAAAAATGCTTCTGACCACAGTTTTTAAACAAGTTATGACGTATCATCATTTTGTGCGACTGTCGTTGGTGGAAAATTCCCACCAACAAAACTAGGTTGACTAAAAATGCATTTGCTCGGTTATTAATGATCAAAATAATTTAATAAATACACCATTCGATAGCTCTTGAAATTTCATTTTTTTATTGAAAGTTGTTCTACATATCCTTATCCTATTTCGGTGTATTTATCAGTTTTCTCCGACGCACAGTTATCGAGTAATTAGTTTTTGATTCGTTTTTTTAATCAATTTCCAATTAGCCGTAGTACGTACACAAGCCGTGGCCAGGCAAATTTTTTTGCGTAGATCGGTTTTATTTGTTATAAGGTATATTTTTACAAAAAATTAGCAACCTTGAAGTGTCGGTTTGCTAATTAGGTCTAATTAAGCTTGTTAATTAAGCCATTCATTACGAAATTTTTTTAACTACACATGTTATATATTACCGGATCAAAAATTTCAAGAGCTATCGAATGGTGTATTTATTTATTTTTTTTGATCATTAATAACCGAGCAAATGCATTTTTAGTCAACCTAGTTTTGTTGGTGGAGTTTGTTGGTGTCTTCACATCGGTTAATTTTGAATATAATTTAAATTTACAGAAAATAACGTAATATTTTAAAGTGTGTAGTGTACTTATTTTCATGTGCTAATTTGTTTCTGTATACATTTTATATATTAACCACTGTTAGTTAACAACGTTTATTGTTAAAAATGGTCCCGTTATTATTTCTGGTAACCTTTTAATTTCATAGAAAAAATGAATAGTTTATAATGATATTCGGTTTCTTTGTTTGAAGCAACATGGTAGAGCTACAACTACTTTGCACCACTAATTATTATATATTTTAAGGTTGTTAATTCTAGCTACTGAAACTGCAATGCATTCACTGGTCTTGAATAAGAAAATTAATAAATTCTATTGACATCAAACTAGATTCTAATCATCACCATTCTAATCGGCATACTTCAAATTTTATTCATTTCTAATATCTATAGATTTATTATTCATTTTACATATTTGTTCTTTAATATAGCATTAAAAATATTTGCTTAATAGGGAATGTGAGAACGAAAAGCTATAAAAAGAGGCCCTTTTTGTGAGGCAGGCCAAGCAAGCAAAATATAAATGTGATTTGGAACGGACGATAGGGTACAAATCATAATGCTAACTAATAAATTTACTTGCAATGTATTTTAGGATATTGCAAGTAAATTTACATTAACTTGGAAACTTATAATATTTAGTGATTAGATTTATTTTAATGTAAATATGGAACAAAGTTGCCAAACTTTTTCTATTATCTTATAATATTCGCTGAATTAAATAGTAATCAAACGCGTATTATATAAAATTATCAATATAATTTAATATAACTGCGATTTAATTGTCATATAACTAAATTAAAAAAAAAATCCAATATTAAATACAAATATATTTCAAAATAAAAATCTCTGAAATGTTTATATTAAATGAAGATTATTTCCGCTATATAGTAAATCTTCCAACCTTTACCAACATTCTTTTTATATACACTTAGTAACGCAACTACCAGTTGTACTATCAACGTTTTATTGTTGACTATAACGCCATCTAATATTAACTGTAGTATTACACACTGTACTTAACTAGTTTTACCGCTACGTTAGTGGCGACAAAATTAATAACAGTATGCAAATAATATTACATATAATAATCTTCAATTTACGTAGTATAGTAGCATTGTAAAATATGAAATATCTCAACAAATACCTTACTGTAGAAATCAATTTTCACAAGAGCAATTAGCAAAAAGTTTTACAAAACTATTTTAGTATATATTAATTAGAAATTATGTTTTGCTACAATAATCCTGAGATTAAGGTGTACACAACGATCCTCATTTTCATACAAACATGTATAAGTATAAAATCTAGATAATTTAATTTACGCAAATACGAGAACTCCCTTCGAATATATTCACACGTGGTCGGTCGACTTCTATCAGATTCCCTAAAATTTGTCAACGCTCTACATGTGAGCAATGCCTTGAACTAAATTGTGACGCACGCATGCAATTATTATTAATATTTACTTTTGTAAATAACTTTATTGATTATAAACGTAAAACTTTTATTTTGGAATTGTTACTCAAGAGATTGTTTTCTAGAAAATATGAATAAAATAAATTTACATAATAAACTTATTTATTTAGAAACACAACAAACTTAAAACTTTAAATAACTGGTTTATTGCAAAAAATACATAACAGACATAACTCGTATTCATAATAATTTTTATAACAATTTTTTATAATTATCAAATTATAATAATGACAACTTGACGGTTTTTTGTTTATTTTTAAATAATCACTTTTAACTTGTTACTCTTTACTATTTCAGATATATACTTGCATAAAACTTGATTATAATAACAATTATAAAATTAATTCGTATTTATTAAAAAAAAGATGTTATTATTTGTTATAGTTTGAAAGTTCACTCACCTTTTATCACACCAAATGATAAAACATAATTTATTCATTTAATATATCCGCCGTACCCATAATATATAAGTATGAAAAATATTTTTTTAAATAATTGTTTTAATTGTTAAGTAGTTATGCAAAATATATTAAGTGTAGTTGTGTTAGTAGTTTATAATGTAGCTGGACAAAATAATGTATGCAGTACATACAAAGGTTATGTTGATTTAAACTCAAAAGATTGCTGGCATGATGCTGATATTGGAGCTACTTGGGTAATTTTTAGAATAAAGATGATTTAATAGTTTAAAGAAGTTTTAATATTTTAGTTAGAAATTATACAAAACAACGGTTATGATGCAGAAACGTATTCTATTTACACAGAAGATGGTTATATTTTATCTGTACATCGCGTGATTTCAAATAAAATGTCATCAAATGGACAAGTTCTATTACTTTATCATGGTTTCTTAATTGATTCTAAATTTTGGACTAGTTGGAGAAAAAAATCAATAGGTAAATAAATAAAACAAATGTATTATATTAATTAACAAAATTACTATACTTTAAGTATTATTAACATTGTAGCCTTTATACTAAGCGATTTGGGATATGATGTCTGGCTAGCAGATGCTAGAGGAACTCAAAATTCGAGAGGACATATAAATGAATCAATATCTCCAGCAGACTATTGGAATTTCAGGTATTTATTTAATATATTTCTTTGCTTTTGTTACTATTGTTTTTAAGTTTTCACGAAATGGGATATTATGATCTTCCTGCTACTTTGGAAGTAATTAACAACAAAACGTTATCTAATGAAATAATATACATTGGCCACTCAATGGGAACTACTATTTCTTTTATCTATGGATCATTAAAACCTAATCATCTCAAAAAGTATGTTAAATCTATTATTGCATTGTGCCCAATTGCATTTTTGGGTCATCTAACATCAAGCTTAGGTCTCGCAGCACCGTTTGTAGATATATTTGGAGTAAGTATGATGTTTGATCAGTTTGTGAATTTAGTTGTATATTTTGTTAAAAATAATATTTATTTTAAAATATAAGGTTTTCCAATAAGAGTTTTTTTAAATTTTTTATTTATTATTTATCATAATATATTTACATATTTATAGTTTATATTTCATTTTGTTTTCTCCCTACTTGCTGCTCTACACCGTCTTCATATGGATGGCTGCAGAGCATCGTATTCGGGTCACAATTTTATGTTTCAATGCTTTTTATTTCTTATTTATGTTGTTTGTATTATCTACTTTATTCATTTCTTTGTTTTGATCCTTTTAATATATTGTGTTTTTTTATTTTTATTTTGAATTCATTATAGCTCTTTATTTTCTTAATACTTTGAGGCAGTTGATTGTACGTGACTAATCCATTGCCTAGTATTGTTTGTTTTGTCTTTTCTGTCCTTGTTGTGTGTACATGTATATTGCTTTTTCTTCTAGTGTTATGTCTTTCTTAATTTTTAATTTTGTATATTAGTTTGCATTTTTCTATTTGTATTTTTTCGTTAATCTTTGTTTCGTTAATTATTTTGTATACTTTCTGTTGGTGTTAGTTTTGGTAGTTTGTGTATTATTTTTAGAATTGTAGATACTTAATGCAGTTTCTTTTGTTATGCATTCCCTGGCTCTATAAACAGATCCTATTGTTGCTGGGCTTTCTTTTAATATTTTGTTAATATGTGTATCCCAGGTGAGTTTCTCAGTTAATATTATTCCTAAGTATTTTGCCTGTTTTGTTCTAGTAATTGGTATGTTATTTATTTCAATTTTTATGTCAATATCTTTTGTGTTTTTTTGTCTTCTTACCATAAAGTTGTTTTTTCTTCATTTATTGTTTGTATGTTTTTGTCGTACCATTTAATTAGTTTCTTAATGTCTGCATTTATGTTTCTTTCTTTTGCTTCATTATTTTTTCCGTAATATATAATACATGTGTCATCAGCATATATATATATATATATATATATATATATATTTATATATTAATGGGAGCTTATGACAACCGATATGCTCTTAGATGGGAGCATGTAGCGGCCAAAAGGTAACGTCGCGGCCGGCGTCATATGACTCTCCTTCTAAGTGAACATCTCGCAGCCACGTTTGCGTTGCCTATGTTATTTTTTGTTGAGTTTCGCTGCAATATATCTGTCATCGTGCTCTATTGTAATATAATAAATGTGTTTGCTGTTTAAGTTGAAAGCCTTTTCAATTCGAATTCTTTGTCCACAAATGTTTTGTTATAATAAATGCGACCTTAAGCCATTTTTATAGTAGAATAATTTTGATTAATTTAAAAACTTTGCGGTACATAATTAAATAAATGTAATAATAATAAAAATAAGTTTTGTTTATATTTTTACTCATAGAAAATTTAGTAACAATCGTAGTCGTACTATTTATAATACAATTGCAAGTAAATTTAATAGAACAGATGTAGTTTGTTAAGTTTAAAATTTATCAGCACTTAATAAAATTTGGAAAACATTAGCAATCAACAAAATTGCCAAATACGTTTAAAAGTTGCCAAGAAGGCTTAAATTTTAAGTATTTCTGTGGATACATTGCAAGATATCTCGGAGCGTAGTGCACGGCACATCCTAAAATTTTTAGAGTATCTTTTGCACATAAAATTTATCATTATTTGTAAATAACTAACTCAAAAAATTTGAAAAAATTCACATGATCAGGATTCATGTAAAGAAAGCCATTTTCAGTAGTTTGTGCAAAACAAAATTTTTATTTCATACACTTGACTCATGCATGACATTTTATTTTTGTTTAATTTATAATTAAGTTTTAAATAATAATTAATAAATAAGTAAAAGTTGCTCAAAAATTAATTTATAACGTAAAGAATTTTGTATACTTTTATTGTAAACATTGTATTACAAAGTGCATTTAAATGTACAATAATAAAAAAATAACCATTTATTTACGTAAAATTTTAAATGTTGTAGGATCAAACATTTCAAACTATTTGTATCAATATACATTTGCCATTGTAACCTAAAATTTTAATAACATAACTAGGTAGTTTAGTAGTTTTGTGGTTTAGTAGTTTAGTAGTTTAGTAGTTTAGTAGTTTAGTAGTTTAGTAGTTTAGTAGTTTAGTAGTTTAGTAGTTTAGTAGTTTAGTAGTTTAGTAGTTTAGTAGTTTAGTAGTTTAGTAGTTTAGTAGTTTAGTAGTTTAGTAGTTTAGTAGTTTAGTAGTTTAGTAGTTTAGTAGTTTAGTAGTTTAGTAGTTTAGTAGTTTAGTAGTTTAGTAGTTTAGTAGATTAGTAGATTAGTAGATTAGTAGTTTAGTAGTTTAGTAGTTTAGTAGTTTAGTAGTTTAGTAGTTTAGTAGTTTAGTAGTTTAGTAGTTTAGTAGTTTAGTAGTTTAGTAGTTTAGTAGTTTAGTAGTTTAGTAGTTTAGTAGTTTAGTAGTTTAGTAGTTTAGTAGTTTAGTAGTTTAGTAGTTTAGTAGTTTAGTAGTTTAGTAGTTTAGTAGTTTAGTAGTTTAGTAGTTTAGTAGTTTAGTAGTTTAGTAGTTTAGTAGTTTAGTAGTTTAGTAGTTTAGTAGTTTAGTAGTTTAGTAGTTTAGTAGTTTAGTAGTTTAGTAGTTTAGTAGTTTAGTAGTTTAGTAGTTTAGTAGTTTAGTAGTTTAGTAGTTTAGTAGTTTAGTAGTTTAGTAGTTTAGTAGTTTAGTAGTTTAGTAGTTTAGAAGTTTAGTAGTTTAGTAGTTTAGTAGTTTAGTAGTTTAGTAGTTTAGTAGTTTAGTAGTTTAATAGTTTAGTAGTTTAGTAGTTTAGTAGTTTAGTAGTTTAGTAGTTTAGTAGTTTAGTAGTTTAGTAGTTTAGTAGTTTAGTAGTTTAGTAGTTTAGTAGTTTAGTAGTTTAGTAGTTTAGTAGTTTAGTAGTTTAGTAGTTTAGTAGTTGTTTAGTTGTTTATTAGTTGGTTAGTAGTTGTCCAAAAGTTGTTAAATAGTTGATAAGTAGCTGTTTAATAATTGTTTAGTAATTGTTCAGTAGTTTTTCAGTAGTTTTTCAATAGTTGTTTAGTAGTTGTTAGTTACTGTGCAGTAGTTTTTCAGAAGTTGTTCAGTAGTTGTTCAGTAGTTTTTCAGTAGTTATTTAGTAGTTCTTGTTTAGTAGTTTTTGTTCAAGAGTTGTTCAATAATTGTTTAGTAGTTGTTTCATATTTGTTTAGTAATTGTTCAGTAGTTTTTCAGTAGTTGTTTAATAATTGTTTAGTAGTTGTTTAGTAGTTGTTTAGTAGTTGTTTAGTAGTTGTTTAGTAATTGTGCAGTAGTTTTTTAGTAATTGTTAAGTAGTTCTTGTTCAGTAGATGTCTAGTAGTCGTTGAATAGTTGTTTAGTAGTTGCTTAATAGTTGTTTAGTAATTGTTCAATAGTTTTTTAGTAGTAGTTAAATAATTGTTTAGTTATTGTTTAGTAGTTGTTTAGTAGTTGTTTAGTAATTGTGCAGTAGTTTTTTAGTAGTTGTTTAGTAATTGTTAATTAGATGTTTAGTAGTTGTTTAGTAGTTCTTGTTCAGTAGTTATTTAGTAGTTGTTTAATAGTTGTTTAGTAGTTGCCTAATAGTTGTATAGTAGTTGTTTTGTAAGTGTTTAGTAGTTTTTTAGTAGTTGTTCAATAGCTGTTTAGTAGTTTTTTAGTAGTTGTTTAGTAAGTATTTAGTAGTTTTTTAATAGTTGTTCAATAGCTTATCAGTAGTTGTTTACTACTTGTTTAGTACTGGTTTCGAAGTTGTTCAACAGTTGTTTAGTAGTTGTTTAGTAATTGTTTAGTAGTTGTTTAGTAGTTGTTAAGTAGTTGTTTAGTAGTTGTTTAGTAGTTGTTTAGTAGTTGTTTAGTAGTTGTTTTGTAGTTGTTTAGTAGTTGTTTAGTAGTTGTTTAGTAGTTGTTTAGTAGTTGTTTAGTAGTTGTTAACGAGTTGTTTAGTAATTGTTTAGTAGTTGTTAAGTAGTTGTTTAGTAGTTGTTTAGTAGTTGTTTAGTAGTTGTTTAGTAGTTGTTTAGTAGTTGTTTAGTAGTTGTTTAATAGTTGTTTTTTAGTTGTTTAGTATTAGTTTAGTAGTTAATTAATAGTTGTTTAGTAGTTGTTTTGTAGTTGTTTAGTAGTTGTTTAGTAGATGTTTAGTAGTTGTGTAGTAGTTAATTAGTAGTTGTTTAGTAGTTGTTTAGTAGTTGTTTAGTAGTTATTTAGTAGTTGTTTAGTAGTTGTTTAGTAGTTGTTTAGTAGTTGTTAAAGAGTTGTTTAGTAATTGTTTAGTAGTTGTTAAGTAGTTGTTTAGTAGTTGTTTAGTAGTTGTTTAGTAGTTGTTAAGTAGTTGTTTAGTAGTTGTTTAGTTGTTGTTAAGTAGTTGTTTAGTAGTTGTTTAGTAGTTGTTTAGTAGTTGTTTAGTAGTTGTTTAGTAGTTGTTTAGTAGTTGTTTAGTAGTTGTTTAATAGTTGTTTAATAGTTGTTTTGTAGTTGTTTAGTAGTAGTTTAGTAGTTAATTAGTAGTTGTTTACTAGTTGTTTTGTAGTTGTTTAGTAGTTGTTTAGTAGATGTTTAGTAGTTGTGTAGTAGTTAAATAGTAGTTGTTTAGTAGATGTTTAGTAGTTGTGTAGTAGTTAATTAGTAGTTGTTTAGTAGTTGTTTAGTAGTTGTTTAGTAGTTGTTTAGTAGTTGATTAGTAGTTGATTAGTAGTTGTTTAGTAGTTGTTTAGTAGTTAATTAGTAGTTGTTTAGTAGTTGTTTTGTAGTTGTTCACTAGTTGCTTAGTAGTTGTTTAGTAGCTGTTTAGTAGATGTTTAGTTGTTGTTGTTCAAAAGTTGTTAAGTAGTTGTTTAGTAGTTGTTCAGTACTTGTTTAGTAGTTGTTTAGCAGTTATTCAGTAATTGTTTAGTAGTTGTTTAATAGTTGTTTAGTAGTTGTTCAGTTGTTTTATTAATTGTTTATTTAGTTGTTTTTTTATACAGATTAAAAAAAAATGATACTATTATTTATAAAGCCTGTTTTATTTAACGAACTATAGAATTTATAGAATTAATTAGTTCTAAAAACATGTTATAGAAAATAACTTTTTTTAAATTCTCAAAAATTAAGTAAATTAAGATAATAGATTTTAAAAGAGAAGAATTTGAATACGTTTCTGGGGAAATATAATTATTATTTGATAATTCCAAGGTGAATGTTCAGCCAACCTAATTATTTAGAGTATAGTAAATGTTTAATAATTATGCAATGGTTTATATTAATTATTGATAATGATTCGAGAAAAAATGTTGTCATTTGATAAAGTATAAAAACAAACTGAAAAATGACAAGCCATATGATTGAAGATTGAACACAAATTATAATACAATAATATATATACCCTACAATAATCTTTTTTACTTGATCTTATTAAAAAGACATTTTATTTTAATCTGATTATGTTTTCCCCACATTTTTTCTACTTTCTTAAGTCGGCTTTTGTTAGTCTAGCCAAATAGTTATCGATTACCGGATTAGTGCGGTATTCTCAGTAATGTTTATTAAAATTAATTCTTTTGTATTATATTATTGGGCACCAGTAAATTAAAACTCGATTATTCAGAAACTTTAGTCGTGTTGTACGTATTTTAACGCTGTATGTACTTTTTGAGTTTAGTTCTTGGTTATTCTTATTATTATTATTGTTACATTTTTTTTAAGTCATATTGTTATTGTTGTTACATTTTTTGTTTTTAAAGTGATATTGTTAAGAGTTAGCAAAGTTTTGGAATTCAATGTCGTCGAGAACGAAACACCTGTTCAAACTGGCACAGGCTGTGCAGAGGTAAGTTACTTTAATATTATTTGATATGTGTATTTGTTTTTAATATCATAGTTTTGGATCAGTTTATGTTAAAATAAATCACTTCAATATGATTTAAAAGTATTTCTTTTGCATTTTTGTCATGTAATTAATAATGATTCAATTTATTATTATGAATAATACTACAACTTCTGTATAACCAAATATAACCATTTATTTATAACTTTTTTTAGAAATTACAGATATTTTAATTTGCTACAATAATATTGCCATCACAAATGATTTAATTTAGAGTTTTTGTGTAGTTCAGTTATATAAATTGCTCGAATAATAGCTTTAAACCTTCAATATTGTTATTTTACATATTAAAACTGAATTAAAATAAGCTTGATATGATCTGCATATATTTGATGTACAAGTATAATAACTATGTTTTTCAAAATATACTGTAATCTGCTAATTGTTGATTTAATGTACAGACCGGTCTGTATATTTTTTAATAAACAAACCTAACTATAACTATTTATAAATAAATCAAGTACCTAATTATATTATAAACATTTTAAGTTATAATGGCAAATGTATATTGATACAAATAATTCAGTTTTAATATATAAATTAACAATATTTAAGGTTTAATGCTATTTTTAGAGCAATTTATATAACTTGAACTACACAAAAACCCTAAATCAAATCATTTGTATTGGCAATATTATTGTAGCAAATTAAAATATCTGTGATTTCGAAAAACAATGTCAAAAAAGTTATAAATGAATGATTATACTTGGTTATACAGAAATTGTAATATTATCCATAATAATAAATATAAATTGAATCATTATTAATAATATGACAAAAATGCAAATCAAGTACTTTTAAATCATAATGAAGTGATTTATTTTAACCCAAACAGATCCAAAAACATGATATTAAAAACAAATTGAAAATATATCAAAATAAATAATATTAAAATAACTTACCTCTGCACGGTGCCAGTTTTACAGGTGTTTCGTTCTCGATGACATTGTCCAAAACTTTTATAACACTTAACAATGTCACTTTAAAAGCAAAACATGAAACAATAATAACAATATCACTTATCACAAAAAAAATAACAATAATAACAACAATAACAATAAGAATAACCAAAATCTGAACTCAAAAATTCAAAATGTGCATTCAACGCTAAAATACGTGCAACACGACTGACGTTTCTGAATAATCTAGTTTTACTATGCTGGTGCCGAATAATATAATACAAAAAGATTATTATAGATTATTAATATTGGAACCGCTACTAATACGGTAATCGATAAGTATTTGGCTAGACTAACAAAAGCCGACTTAAGGAAATAGAAAAAATGTAGGGAAAACATAATCAGATTAAAATAAACTGTTTTTTAAAAAAAAGATTATTGTAGAGCTATAAATTATAATTTGTCTTCAATCATATGGCTTGTCATTTTTTAGTTTGTTTTTATACTTTATCAAATGACAACTTTTTTTCTCAAATATTTTATCAATAGTTAATATAAAACATTGCATATTTATTAAACATTTACTATAATGTAAATAATTAGGTTGGCTGAACATTCAACATAGAATACAAATTATCAAATAATAATTATATTTCCCCAAAAACCTGTTCAAATGGTTTTCTTTCAAAATCTAATATCTTAGTTACTTAGTACTTGGTTTTTGAGAACTCAAAAACGATATTTTTTATATCATGTTTTTAAAACTATTTATTGCTATAAATTCTAAAGATAGATAAATAAAACAGGCTTTATAAATAACCGTAACATTTCTTTTAATTATATATGAAAAAAAAAACAACTAAATTAACAATTTTAATAAATCAACTGATCAACTACTAAACAATAACTAAACAACTACTGAAAAACAATTACTGAACAACTACTAAACAACTATGAACAACTACTAAACAACTACTAAACAACTACTAAACAACTACTAAACAACTACTAAACAACTACTAAACAACTACTAAACAACTACTAAACAACTACTAAACAACTACTAAACAACTACTAAACAACTACTAAACAACTACTAAACAACTACTAAACAACTACTAAACAACTACTAAACAACTACTAAACAACTACTAAACAACTACTAAACAACTACTAAACAACTACTAAACAACTACTAAACAACTACTAAACAACTACTAAACAACTACTAAACAACTACTAAACAACTACTAAACAACTACTAAACAACTACTAAACAACTACTAAACAACTACTAAACAACTACTAAACAACTACTAAACAACTACTAAATAACTATTAAACAACTACTAAACAAATACTAAACAAATACTAAACAACTACTAAACAAACACTAAACAATTATTAAACACATCAACTAAACATCTACTACACATTAACTAAACAACTACTAAAAACTACTAAACAACTACTGAACAACTACTGAACAACTATTAAACAACTACTAAACATCTATTAAACAACAATAGTTGAGTACAACAACTACTGAACATCTACTGAAAAACTACTACACAACTGTTAAACAACTACTTAACAATAACTGAGCAACTACTGAACAACTACTGAACAACCACTAAACAACTACCAAACAAATACTGAACAACTACTCAACAACTACTAAACAACTACTGTACAACTACTGAACAACTACTGAGCAACTACTAAACAACTACTGAACAACAACTGAACAACAACTAAACAACAACTACTAAACAACTATTAAACAACTACTGAACAACAACCAAACAACAACTAAACTACTACTACTAAACAACTACTCAACAACTACTAAACAACTACTAAACAACTACAATACAACTACTAAACAACTACTGAACAACAACTAAACAACAACTGAACAACAACTAAACAACAACTACTAAACAACTATTAAACAACTACTGAACAACAACCAAACAACAACTAAACTACTACTACTAAACAACTACTCAACAACTACTAAACAACTACTAAACAACTACTAAACAACTACTAAACAACTACTAAACAACTACTAAACAACTACTAAACAACTACTAAACAACTACTAAACAACTACTAAACAACTACTAAACAACTACTAAATAACTACTAAATAACTATTAAACAACTACTAAACAAATACTAAACAAATACTAAACAACTACTAAACAAACACTAAACAATTATTAAACACATAAACTAAACATCTACTACACATTAACTAAACAACTACTAAAAACTACTAAAAACTACTAAACAACTACTGAACAACTACTGAACAACTATTAAACAACTACTAAACATCTATTAAACAACAATTGTTGAGTACAACAACTACTGAACATCTACTGAAAAACTACTACACAACTGTTAAACAACTACTTAACAATTACTGAGCAACTACTGAACAACTACTGAACAACCACTAAACAACTACCAAACAAATACTGAACAACTACTCAACAACTACTAAACAACTACTGTACAACTACTGAACAACTACTGAGCAACTACTAAACAACTACAATACAACTACTAAACAACTACTGAACAACAACTGAACAACAACTAAACAACAACTACTAAACAACTATTAAACAACTACTGAACAACAACCAAACAACAACTAAACTACTACTACTAAACAACTACTCAACAACTACTGAACAACTACTGAAGAATTAGTGAACAACTACAAAACAACTACCAAACAACTACTGAACAACTACTGAACAATTACTAAACAACTACTAAAAAACTACTGAACAATTTCTAAATATCTACTAAACAACTATAAGGCAATTACAGTACAACTATTGAGTAACAACTACTAAATAACAAGTACTAAACAACTACTAAACAATTACTGAACTGCTACTGAACAACAACTACTAAGCAACTACTGAACAGTTATTGAACAACTCATAAACAATTACTGAAAAACTACTAAACATTTACTAAACAACTACTAAACAACTATTGAGCAACTACTAAACAACTATTGAGCAACTACTAAACAACTACTGAACAACTTCTGAATTACTACTACACAACTACTGAACAACTACTAAAAAACTATTGCACAATTACTAAACAACTACTATATAACTATTGAACAACTACTGAGCAACTACTGAACAACTACTACACATAAACTAAACAACTGCTACACATTAACTAAACAACTCCTACATATTAACTAAACAATTACTAAGCAACTACTGAGCAACTACTAAACAACTATTATACAACTACTAAACAACAACTGAACAAGAACCACTGAACAACTATTAAACAACTACTGAACAACTATCAAACAACTAATTAAGAATTACTCAACAACTACTCAACAACTACTCAACAACTACTAATCAACTACTGAACAACTATTGAAAAACTACTAAACAAGTTCTAAACAACTATTAAACTACTACTGAACAACTACTAAACAACAACTAAACAACTACTAAATAACTAAACATTTATGCCCATATTAATAGTCAGAGATTAAAAATCTCGGATTGATCCTGGATTTATGAATCCGAAATTTATTTTGATAGTCGTTGATTGGCTCTAAGGTAATTCACGGATATTGTGACGGTGCAGAACGAGTTAAAAACTATGCAACCGTCAATATAATTCTAGACTTAAATAATCTTGGGACCACCCAAGATTATTTGCATATTGATGGTTGAATAGTTTTCAACTTGATCCGAGAATTAAGCGAGGAATACATTGGCTCAATGCAACTAAAGTTGCCGTCACAATATCCGTGTATTGGCTTAGAGCTAATCAAAGAACAGCAAAATGAATCTCGGATTTATGAATCCACTCTGACTATTAGTACGTGCATTAAACAATTAAACATGTAAACAACTACTAAACTACTAAACAACCATTGTATTCTCACGTAATTACTTATAATATTAAAACACAATTGAAGTTATTGCTAATGTCTATTAATTAGATTATTTATTCAATCAAGTTGTAAAACCCATTAATATCTCAGTTTTTGAAATAAATATTTTACTAAATAATAATTACATCTGTTAGTCTTTAAACAAGCTTCTAAAATCCATTTGTTTTTAAGAAATCTGTTATATGTTGCATCTAAATTTAAGTGTAACTTCAAAAAAAAATGTAGGCAAGCAATAATATTCTGTAAAACAACTACACTGTCTAGCTTGTGCTATTAAAGCATACAATAGAGACCTTTTCTTATTTATAGACCAAACTGTAAAATGCAATGAAAAATACACTAAATACAAAAATGATTTAACACACAAATAAAGTTGTTGTTGATTGATTTAATTAATCTATTTATTTAATCAAGTTGGAAACAGTATTGATATTTTACTTTTTTTAAATAAAGATGTTACTAATTTTAATTATATCCGTAAGTTAATAACGAGAATCTTTAAAATTCATCTTTATAAAATGATAATTAATATTTTGACATTTAAATTTAACTGCAATCACAAACAAATTTGATTAAGGAAGAAATAATATTTTGTAAAACGAAATAATAATTAAAATAAATAATTATGTCTAGCTTGTGCCATTAAAGCAATACAATGGAGACCTTTTCTTATTTACAGATCGTAAAACCCGGCGGGCGGTCTGCCGTGTGCATGCGCCACAAACTCCCATACAAGCCCGGCCGCGATATGCTCCCCAACAGATAGATATATATATATATATATATATATATATATATATATATATATATATATATATATATATATTATATATATATAACAGTACTAATTATTACCTGGTAAGTCGATGTAGCTAGATCCACGGATTGGTGCGTATTTGGCAACTTCTATTGATAGATGCGACACCGACTCCAATGCCCAGCCGCTACCTGTTGTCTATAATACAAAAAAACATATAAATTAGTAAATTATCACTTAATTATATAGAAAAAATATTATTACCTGAAATTCCTCGCTTTTTGTTTTAATGGTTGCGGATATCCCATCATAAGCGGCATTAATATCGGTAATTAAATCAACCGTTACATACTTGGAGTTAAATGATTTTAACTCTCTAGTATCATCATCGGTGTCCGTCTTCACATAGTGAGCAAATAATTCACAAGTAAATTTAATACTTGTGAACATTTCCAACTTATTACGGACAAGGCGGACAACTCGATTTTTACAGTTGTTTAAAAATGATGGGATATCCGCGCCGACATTGGATTCAGCATTTATCTTAAAGCTTCCGATTCGATTCTTGAAGCAGCTGGAGACTTCAAGAATGCCATCTCCAATAGGTCGCCCCAATTTCGCTTTATGGGCTTGTGATCTTATATGCCCAGCGAATTTCAACGATGTATCAAATGTGATATTGCATAGATCACATGACCGTATGAGGTTAGCATCTTCTTCTACCCCATCATCATTATCATCATTACGTGTCTTCTTAGATGTGCTTGGGGGTGAATCGATTGGATGTTGTCGCTTCCTTGTTCCGCCCCCCATAGGTAATGCGGCTGACACTTGCTCACCATTAAATCCATGCATGGATTTTAGATGCCGTGTAATGGTATCCCTTCGAGGTGTGTTATATTCACATTTGGGGCACTTAAAAATGTTAACTCCACCATTGCAACAATCATTATGTCGTTTGAGAGCATCCTTCCTCGTGAATGACATACTACAATTATTGCAGTTGAACATCTGCAATTAATAATAGTGATAATGATAGTTTCAATTTAAAAAATAGAAAAACATAAAAAAAACTTCAATGTATTTATTAATTTTGAAATAATTTAATATTATGACTGATTCTAATATTATATTTTCATATTCATATTCTTATAGTTATTTTATTATTATATTTTAAATTATTTATGTAAATTAAACCATAATAAGTATATTATGGTTTAAACAATCAAAAAATTATTTAAATTGTGGAGTAAATGTTGAACGTTGAATGTGATAAATAATGTATAACTATAAATAATATTAGTATGATAAAGTGAATATTAAATTATGTATTGTTTAATAATAAAATAAAAATATTTTACTAAATGAAAAAAAAGAAATAAATAAATAATGGAAATATCAAAATTTACTAACCTTGATTATTGATGATACTTAAACAATTATTAACTTCACTTAAAACACTATCACACACGTATGCAATTAAAACACATAAAACACACGCAAAACTAAAATTCACTGTTTTTAAATGTAAGGGTAAGATAGGTGAAAATACTCGTGCTACTATTATAAGACTCTCACTGTTTCAGAGTTGAAGAATGAGTGAGCGTTATGGGGTAAAGCACACTTTCACTTTTTTTTCTTATATCAACTATGGTTTTAGTACTAATTGAGGTGGCAATTTGTGAGTGTATGATTGGATTACTATCAATTGTGGTGAAATCTTTTGTATTTGTATGACTGGTTGCAAACATTATTCAAAATTGTTGTGTGTGAGTAAATAGTTGACTCATTGTCTAAAAGATGTCATATAAAAACAAAATATACAGGGTGTTCTATTAATATTTTTTGAAAATGGCGGGAAAATTATACTGGGTGATTTAAAATGGTGGTCAAGATGGCGGAAAACAAAATGGCGTCCAAGATGGCGGAAAACAAAATGGCGGCCAAGATGGCGTCCAAGATGGCGGAAAACAAAATGGCGTCCAAGATGGCGGCCAAGATGGCGGAAAACAAAATGGCGGCCAAGATGGCGTCCAAGATGGCGGCCAAGATGGCGGAAAACAAAATGGCGTCCAAGATGGCGGAAAACAAAATGGCGGCCAAGATGGCGGAGCTCCGCCCCTTTTACCCCCACCCTTGGGTTACCCCGCCCCTTTTACCCCCACCCCTTGGATTACCCCCACTCCGCCACCCTCCCCACTCCTATCCCCACCCCGTGCGGTGGTGCGGTGGATCCAGAACCGGCTAAAACCCTCTACTGTACGTTTTTCAAGTAAGTGCAAGTTATTTTAAGACGAGGATGATGTGCGTCTTCCCGTACTAACGAATGTGTGGTATGACTGACTGTACACTTAATACTATGAGAACAAATAAAAAAATCAAGTAATTTATTATTCACGTTTATGATGTCATTGAACTGCACAAATCTATTAAAGTAATTAAAATTTGAGATGTCATTAGATTTCAAACAATAATCTGATGGATATGACGGTATATTGAAATCACCAGTAATAATAAATTTTCCATTTAACACTCCATGCATTCTAACTTGTCTACTAACACTTCATATGTTATTATTGGAGATTGTGGCAAAACAATAACATTACATACAAAAGCTCCGCAACGTAAGCTAATACAAACAAGATTAATATTATGGTCATCAAACTCTTGTTCACAAATACGTATTTTTTTTGCAGAAAAACTTGAGTTGACTGGTATGAGGTCACAACGTACAAAAAATGTACATTTTTGAAAGGTTTTTTTTTATATTTATATATATATATATATATATATACATATAAATTAAAAAAACTATATTTCACAAAAGTAAAAACTTAAAACTAACAAAAAATAGTGTATTTAAAAACTTATCAATACCACACAAAAAATTTTTAGTAAATAATGTTTGGCACCTATTTTAAACTTACAATAAGTTTTTTTTAAATTTTAACATTTAAAGATAGATTTAAAGTTTTTCTTAATAAAACAGTTTTTAAAATAATTATGAAAGGCAACGTAAAATTAGAAAAGATATTAAGTTACTTTTTATTAAACATAAAATTCTTAATGATCTTTTTTGTAAGATAAATTTGATTAACATGTTATTTATACACTCCAAGAATGTAACACCATATCGTAAATACTATTCTATAAGAAAAAAGTAGACCTGTTTAGCAATATCGTAACCCAGTTGTTTAAGAATTCTTTTAATAGCATAACAACCGGCTGATAATTTTGCAGATACGTGTCTATTTAATGACACCACTTTAATTCGTAGTTTAATTTCAAACCAAAAAAAATACCTAACTGGATTGGAGTATTTTATTATCAAAAAGTAACAATCTACTACTAAAAAATAAAACAATCTGAAACTTTTTGGAATGAAAGCTTAGTAAGTTAGTTGTAAACCAACTTTTTTTACGGATAATTAATCTTGTTCAATATCTTTATTAAGCAAAACAATGTTAGTATTGTCCGCAAAAACCGTAAATATACAATAAAAATAAGATATATGCTAAAATAGTTTTCTGAAGAACTTACCAAGTATAATTATTATTATATTATTATAATGAATAAATTTATGGACAATAAAAAATTTAATTTAACAAACTGACTTATTATTAAAAAAAAATCTTCAAACCATAAATACAAGAACAATTGAATATTAAGTTTAAATTTAATAAATTATGTACGTTATGTAAATTGTTTCTCCATCCAGTGTGAGACACATAGAATAAATTATTTGTTAAATTTAAATAATTAATTTGTTTTGATTATCTGATTCAAATAAAACTAGTAAAGATTTAACTGTCTACAGCCCTTATTACACACACAGTGTAACGTTTCTCTTAATAAGAAGCATTGAGTTACCATCTCTGATATAATGTTTTTGTAGCAGTATTTTATAACCCACGCAATCAAATGCTTTTGCCAAATCACAGAATACTGCTACAACAACATTTACATTTAAGATGTGATACTACTAAATACCTTGAACCAACAAAATTAACATAAAAAATGTTTATGAAACAATAGGTATCCATTAAGAAAATGAAATTAAAATATCTGAGCCATGTGATAAGAGTTTTGAATTATGCTTTTCTTAAACTCATTTTGCAAAAAAAAAAACTGGAATTTTGATTGTAGCATTGCTATTCAATGCAGCTATTAAGATAATTGTAATAGTTATTATTGTGTCCAATTTCCAATTAAAGAACTATAAAAAAACACTGCTGAAAGATAAATGAACAACTACAAGAGGGGAACAATAACGGCTAAGTTAAATTATCAAATTGAGCTCAAATTTATTTACGTATTGCACAACCGCTGATTAGTAATAATTAATAGTCTTTAATAAATAATTTTTATTTGAACAAAGTTTCTTTACATAAATAGTAAAAAAGCTAATTTTAACATACATAATTTCATTCTGCAACTTGAAATAATTAAATAATTTTATAAAATTATACATAATAAATCATAACAAAAACAAACTCATGAATAATAAAATTCTACTGCAGAGCACCACTAAATGTAGGATTGCTAGAAGAGAATAACTTCGAATAAAATATGTTCAAGGTATACCCAACATTATTTCTTTAAACTAAATACACTCGACAAATGTTCCATAATTTTAATAAATGTTATTATCGACAGTGTTATAAATTGTTATTTTAAAAACGTCAATGGTCTACGTTTAATATGTAATACTTTGTTTGATGCCGCTACTGAGTCAGAATACAATATTTAACAGTTTTAGAATTAATATTATCACTTACACTTTGGAATGGTTTAAATTAAGGTAATCTAGAATAAACATCATTTTTATGTAATAATAACACTAATAGTATTCAATTTTAAATACATATTAACTCTAAACACACACAGCTTAACAAGCTTAAGTATAAAAATCTAAGTTACTTACTACGTACATTACATAAAAATAGAAAAAACTATGTGCAACCTATTCAAGATTTGCACTCACAAAATTATAAAAAAATAGTTTTTTTGTGAATGGTTTTTAAATAAATTTGGAGCTTTTTTATGCATTTTTTTTGTAGACAAACAAAGCTACATTTATAAGAGGTTGTTATATATCACAATCTTTTTTTAATTACAGGAAAATCCGCTCTCAGTTCTATTTTATTTTTTTAAGTTTTGTAAAAAGCGGACGTGCTTCTTTACTGTAGAAATAGAAATGTCTTTTAACTTAATGCTGCTTTGGCATAATCTGGATTAATAGTTCTAAAATGGTTAAATATTTTATTAGATTAGTTGTGCAGAACCATTTGTCAAGCCTTCAAGATTGTCAAATCTTAATCCATTAGATTTTTATGTTAGGAAAACTCTAAAAAATAAAGTATATGAGACGCCAATTAATACAAGAAGCTACTTAATTTTTAAAACTGAAAAGGCATGCAATAAGATGAGGCAAATTAAATAGCAGTTCCTGCGTTGATTTGGCATTGCAGAAAATGTATTGACGTCGGCGGATTTCAATTTAAACATTTAGTTAAATAGTTTTTTTTTTTTAATTTAATTGATATACAATTTGCTTACATTAGTAATAATAATAAAATACTACTATACATTCTGGTAGTAATTTTTAGTATTAAAACTTTAACATGCAACATTTTTGTTAAGAAACATTTAAAAATACATGTTTATAGAAACTTGTTTGTTCTATTTGATAAGTTGAAAACATAGTTAAAGTTTCTCAAAAACAATTTGAAGCACCTTGTATAAGCAATAACTATTGAAATCAAAATTATAAAAAAAAATATTTTTACTATGTTTATTTTACAATAATAAATATACTGATAGAGAAGCGCAAGAAGTAATAAGTAAATGATCGGACTTTCCTAAAACAACTTCAATTCTTAAAACAGCCTCAATAGACGAGAAAAAATCATAGCTTGTTGGTCGAATAGGGTTGTAGAAGATGGTTTAACCATTCAGTATAATGTACATTAAAATCCTCTAACAAAATAACTTTAACTTTTTTATAACTACCTTGAAGAAACTTTTAGAAAAGTTATTAAAAAAAATTAAAATTGTTAAACGAAATTCCAAATCTCTGCAAATATTCATCTTACTTGCTTTAAAATTAAAAATTTCTGATAATGGGAACCCCAAGATATGAAAAACAAAATAGAAAGCTTACCAACTGTATGTCAATCTGTATCTACAATAGTTTATTGTTTGAATAAATATTTGTATATAAAAACAGTATTTTTTTTGTTTTCTATTAAACTACAAAGAAAACAAACTAGTTTTGCAACATAATTTTTAACAACGCTTACACACGTATTGCAACAACGCTGCGCCTTTAAGACATTTTTTTGTATTCTGGCATAATACAACTAGACAGTTTTTAATTTTGTTTATTAGTTTAATTGTAAAAAATAAATGATATAATTGTAAAAAATAAATAGTATAAACATCAAAATAAAATTATTTCAAACATGGATCTGGTGTACTAATGAGTGATAATGAGAAAGGGTGTATTAATCCAACATGATATTTTATTAATAATATTAATTAATTAAAAAGTAATTACAAAAAAAATTACTGTGGCTGATGATAAATTTTATTTTCTAATCTTATTATTAATGAAAAATCTACGTTTGCGTTTTTCCAGCCAAGCGTTCATAATTTGGTGTGTATTCAAATAAAGATTAAGCTAATGTATCTTGAGTATGGGTATTAGAAAATAGAAAACGATGTTTAATCTTTATGAACTTTAAATATGAAAAAGCTGATTTCATAATTATGAGAATTCAAAACAATAGTAGATGTATTTTCTACATTTGTTGATATTAGAATACTTTTTTCGATTGACGTATTTTTAAAAAAAATTTACAAGTTCTCTGCCTTTTAAGATTAGATCAGTTTGTATTTGTGTCAGAAATTTTTGCGGCAATATGTTTTATATTTTTTTTTTTTTTTTTTTTTTTTGAAACGGAAAGAAACAGATACTACACAATATCTTTAACTTTTTCAAAATTTTGAAATCTGATTGCAAAACTTTTAATCACTTTTTTTTAAATTTTGCAACGTATTTTTTAATTTTATAATTACAATTTTGATGTTTTTGTTGGTGATCGGACATATTTTGAAAGTGATTCAAATTGTTTTGTTGAAGACCTTCTATTAGCATAATAAATTTTGTTTAATATGCATTAATGCTAATGATTATTTTAATTATTATCTTGCTTTTTGTGGCAATTTTAAATTTAATTTACATAACTTAGATGTAAAATCTGTAAGAAACGCTAAATTACTAAGACAAGTTTTATCATTTAAATTTGCTCATTTTTGATCTCTTTGAGATTTTTTTTTTCTTAGTTAATTAATTACAAAACTGTTGCAGAAATTTACTTCTACTTAGCCATCTTACATCGGTATGTAATAATAATTCTGACTGTTGCAATTGGGAAAAACTCAAATGAAATTAATTTTTTTTTAAATATCTATTATTTCTTCTGTATTTAATCTTTTGCTGAGTAACACTTCTTAGCTCAAACAACTTGAAAATTTGTCATTATTTTGGCATAGAATTGTAAATCCTTCCATATATACGGCTTATTATTGCTACTGCTCTATCTGTTGTTATTGAAATTAATTTAAAAAGTGGTAGTTTCAGTTTAGCAAAGATTTTTTTTTAAGAAATGAATATTTCTACACCTCGAGTGCTTTTTTTCAAAAAAATCATACTCAACAATTCTTCTTTAGATGTACAATCTTTAAAAATTATACAAATAAAAATAAGCAATTTATCAAACTGAAGGAAAAAGCATTAACATCGATTAATGTTGTTATATAACTGTTTTTTTAATATTTTTACTAATTTTTCAGTCCGCCGCATTACAGAATTTTGACACAATTGTAGATTTTTAATTGCAGCAATAATTTTAGTCTTATTCTTAAAATCATTAAAAAGTGAATCTCACATTTCCAAGAAAGTTTTTTTTATAAATTTTCCGTCAAAAAGTAGTTTACAGTTTGTTACTAACATATGGCTTACTTTGAATCATGCAATAGGCACTGCACGAAATTTCAACATAGGTTTTTTTTAAAAACATTTTGTTGAGCTCTTAATTGAGTTTTAAGATACTTAATTTTTTTTTTTTTAATGTTTTTTTAGATTACCCTTTTTAGTAACGGCTACGAAAACATTGCATTTGGTTTAGTTAAACTTCTTCTTCTTCTTTGTCAGCTATTCATACGCCACTGTTGGCGTCTTAGCCTCTTCTCTGCTTGTAATGCTGGCAACTTACATTACAAGGGACCTACAGTTTTAAGTAGATTCCGAACCACTGGAGAGAATTCATCACTCCATCAGAGAACGTTTTAGCCCTAAAACCCCACGCTGGCAAAGCTGCTTGGGGAGTATATCACGGTATATGGGAATCGAACCCACGATCTTCGGTACAGCGGCCGGATGCCTAGACCACTGCGCCACGCTCTCTGTAACAATAACATTTATTAACCATTATGGTAACAAAGTAATCAAGTTCCTAATCTTTATTAAAATAAGTTGTCATTTTTTTTTGGTTTACTACTAATTTTAAT
Organism: Tachinus rufipes; assembly: GCA_963932245.1. Taxonomy (NCBI): domain Eukaryota; kingdom Metazoa; phylum Arthropoda; class Insecta; order Coleoptera; family Staphylinidae; genus Tachinus; species Tachinus rufipes. The sequence continues at coordinate 53,147,542 of OZ010744.1, forward strand.
GGCCAATGGGTACTAGAATGTAAAAGAAGTATACAAAAAGATAATTTAAAACATAGAGAAAGGCAATGGCGTAGCTACATATTCATATTTAAATAAATATATAAAATTTAACTGTTAGGTATGAGTTAAGCAAATGACACTCTTTAACATGGATTAAGTAATCATTAGATCGGTTACTTGAGCGCCAACTTATTAAGAAAATTGTGTTTAAACATATTATGGACCTATGATCACTTTTAAATTAAACACCCAGTATAATCTTTTATTTCTTTATAATCTATGTTTTTATTTTTTTGCTTCAATTATAAAACACCCTGTATACTGTAGATACATTTATTTTAAAGCACAAGATAAATTAGCACCAAATTTAAATTAATTTACTACCACCCCTTTAATTTTTTGCAAATGTTTGTACTAAAATATCAACCTTCTAGGTGTTGCAATTAATGTTATTTTAATTTTAGCTACTATAAGTATTTTACAATTAATCACTCTTTAGTTTTATTGGATTCTAATCTAAATATGTCTTTATAATGAAGTAAGATTGATTTATGTGCCTAATCATTAATATTTAAATAGTTTACTATTACCGGCCGCTGAGATCGTTAGTTAGAATCGATTATTAATTTATTCCATAGTTTACTATAAGTTTCGGTTTAGTTAATTTAATAATAAAATGATATATTGCGTTTTCAAAAGAACTAATCTATGAATACGTCATCATAAAGAGAATAATAAATTAATATTACACAAAAAACTATATGTAAATAGAAATGGCGGCAGAAACATCAAACTTAAAAATGATATTAAACTGGTGCGCGTTTCTAGGATTAATACCTAAAATAACGAATCAGTCTCAACGTAACGTAAAATTTTGTTTAACAATTATAATTATATATTTAATAATTGCTTTTATCTTAGTAATAATTTTAAAAACATTTGTTTGCTTGTATATATATACGAAGACAACATTCCATGTATTTTAGATTTCGGATGTGCAATAATCTCACAAGTCTCAATTATAACAATAATTTTTGGAAACTTCACATGGAATTTCAACGCAATAAAGGCATTTTAATCAAATAGATCAGTATTTAAGCAAAATTAATATTCAAATTCCTTTAATAAAATATATTTCATTTTACAATTTGTTTTAATGATATTTTATTCAGAAATAAATACGAAAATAATGCGGGTTACTATACGAAATGATTGATTTGATTTATCAAATATTTCAATGGAATATGTTATTTGTAGAACTGTTTATGGTTCTTATTGTGCTGTTTGTCGTTAAGGGGCCTTTTACATCGAGTAAAATAGAGCATCCTTAATAGTTGTATGCTGATCTTTTATATAAGTTAAAAATAAAACAAAAATACCGTCGTATTTAGGAACAGTTCTATTTTTAAATGACATTGTCAATTTGTATTAAACATTAGTTTTTAATTATATTCTTAGGTCATTAATATGGCCACATTAAAGAGCTTATTACAAATAATAATATGTACAAAAATAATAATATCTCTATGTCGTTCAATAATTTAATGTATTATCTTTGCGTTAGTGCAAGAATCATGAGATTATAATGAATAAACACTGCAGGAATTAACTATTAAAAAGTCGTATTTATCAAATAAATTGCGATAATATTGGCTTGAGTCTCGTCTGCGTACACTGTAAAAATCTAGTTTATATATTATTATACGATAGAACTGTAGACACAACTGATGACGAATCCCACCCCGCCCCTATGATATTATTTTAGATTCATTTATTGTACGTTCTTTGTAGGTTACGTAATATAATATTTAATAGTTAGTAGTATTAAATATATATTTTTTAAATATTTAATTAAATAAATAATTTTACCTATTAATTTTGCAATTGTATTAAAATATTAGATTTAGTTTCAATTTAATTAAAAAAAATATTATTTTCATTAGTAAAGTAAAGTAAAGAATGAACTTCTTTACTTTACTTTTTGACAAAAATTAAAATGAAATGAATCATAATATACTTAAAAATTATAACACATAATTAATGGATTGCTTTTTTATTAATTTCTTGGCATAAACAAATCAATTTTTTTAGGTTTTCATTAAAAGTAAAACAATAATTTATTGTAGCAATACAAAATCTTCAATACTTTCTTTTCAAAATGATATATTTGCTATCAATAATCCAAACAAGAAACGGAAAGAAACGGTTCGAATTTACTAAAAGTTGTTAATTTTCTTAAAATAAATATTAGAAAGACATCAGACATTTTAATATCTTAACTTCTTTGAAACAAAAAAAAAACAAATAAATTAATTTCTATTTTGATCAACATATTTAAATAAACATATAAAAAACTTTTTTAAGTTGTTGAATATTTGCAAACCATAGATATAAAGTGATTCTCAAATTATATACCAACTGCAATACTGTTAATTTATTCAAAAGTTTTAAAATTGCAGTTTTGTAATACAAATTGAACATTTTGTTACCTCATAATAAAAAACGCTAAAGTTTCTGTTGACTGTTGGTAGTGCAATTATTAAACCTCGACTTTAGTGAGGTACCTTCAGTACATCTGGCTTTACTTCTTATATTTTATAAACAACACACAAACTTGTTGAAGTTCAAAACAATGTTTAAGTTGTTCTGTAATTAATAATGTAAAGTATATAAAATATTGAAGTTTAAAAAAAGCAGACGTAATTATAAATCTTAGAAAAATGTAGGCAAAAAGATGTGTGTGCCATTTACAACATGGTAAACTGTTTAACCAAAAATATTAGTTTTGTAAAGAAATTTATTTTTTTTGCTAATGCTGGCATTTCATCTTTAATCTGTTGTTTAGTAAACTATTAATTGTGTAATCTATTAATAAATATTATTTTAGTCAAATGGTTTAAAGAGGTTGTTCCAAACTCTCTAATACTGTTGCTGAAGACGATAGGTCGTACTTAGTTTTGTTACTATTATTTTAATAGTGTAATCTGTTTGTATATCATATTTCAGACAAATTTAAATAACTTTTTTGAATGATTCTAATATTGTTGACATTTAGATAGGTAATAGTTTTGTTAGTAACATTTAAATTGTCTAATCTATTATTAATTTATATTTTAGTCAAATAATTGAAAATCGTTCTTTCAACATTGAAAACGTTGATGAATATTTACATTATTAAATTATTATATAATTTTAATATTTAGGGTTGTATAATAGGAGAACGAACAGGAAAACTATTATACGGGATTCATTATGAAAGTAATGCGCATGATTTTATTGTGACGCGACTATCAATCCCAGCCCTGTAAAACCGGTCGGAAAATGTAGTGGAGGATCTGCTCTTCTAACGCAGCTGGTCGCCAACTTTCTCCGACTGTTCTGAGCGGAAAGAAGTGTCTTTGCAAGAAATGTGTTTTTGACTTAGTAAGTTTTGGATTTGATTTTAAATGAGGCGGGTTTTTTTAACTCTGTCGTAACTAGAGACAAATCTTGGATGTTTGAGTACGACTCAGAACTGAAAAGGCAGAGAAAGGGCGTGAGAACTGACATTAAAGACACGGTCAAGCTCTACCATAACAATGCCCCCAGTCAAAACGGCCGTCAACGTTACCAACTTCTTGGCCCAAAGCAACACCTTGGTGGTCTTCCAGATCATTACACGGTTGAGACTTAGCTTTGTGCAACTTTTTTTTGTTTTCCCGACTGAAGAGAGAGTTGAAAGGAAAGAATTGGAAGTCCGTGAAAAACAACCAAAAGCATGTTACAAGGTTATCAAAAGACATTTCTGTCAAGTAGTTTCAAGGTGCCTTCCAGGCGTAGCAAACACGTCTCCGAAAGTGTATTGATGCAAGAAGAGAATATTTCGAAGAAGTTCAAGCGTTTCTACCAGTACGATCAATAAATCTGTTTTTCATAGAAAATGCGCATTACTTTCATAATGGACCCTGTATATTGAAGTTAGAAACAAGTACTGCGTAATGTGTGTTTGTGCAAAAAATGAAAATACTACTCCAGCAGAACACAAGTGCTTTAAAAACTGGACAGGAACGTTGACAAATATAAAATCTGACATAATAGTTGAAGGTTTTAAATAAAGTATTAAAATGCATAATTTTTAATTTTACCAACTAGTTGGTAGTGGCAGCAGTGTCACAAAAAAATAAACTACTACAAGTAAAGCCATATGAGGCAAAGTTGAAACAAAATATTGAATGCAAAAATTATTTATTGCGTAATCATTGCAACAAACTAAGAAAAATATTATAATAAGTAAATAAAACAACTACTATGTTTTTACCACTAATTTATTGTTGTAAAATTATATATAAGGCATATACAATTTTACAAAATACATTTCACGACTTAAGTTTCAACGTTTTACGGTCATTATCAAGTGAGAAACAAATGAATAAAATAATACATATATATATAGAGCAATTGGTGAATTGGCAGGAGAATACAAGGAATTTTACAAAATATTAAAAAGTGGTGGATTATACTGAATTAGATCGGTTTGCTCGTTCAAAAGATTAACGAGCGGATTATGGGAGTGTTTCGGCGGCTTCTAAAAGATTAAGCTTAGTACCTTTTGTGCAGGTATGTAAAATTTTTAACTGATTAATGTTTGGAAATGAATGATTGCAATCTAAAATATGATTTGAAAATGAACTAGAATTTTTATTTAAACGAAATGCGCGATAATGTTCAGCGTTTCTTTTTTCAAAACTACGGCCCGTTTGACCTATGTATAGGCATTACATTCAGGACATGACATTTTATATACACCAGACTTTTTTAAAGAGTCAACTTTATCTTTAGCATTAAAAAGAATGTTTGATAATTTACAACTTGGTCTAAACGCAATTAGTTGATTTTGTTTGCGAAGAATGTAAGCGATTTTGTCTGTGGTTTTACCAAAATAAGTTAAAGTTGAAAATGAATTTTTATTTATATTTGAAGATTTTGGATAAATTTGAATCATTGTATTTTGATAACGTTTTTTGTTTATTAAATTTTGAATAAGATTTATTGGAAAACCATTCATTATTCCAATTGATAAAATAGTGTTTAATTCTATGGTAAGGTTATTAAGTGATAATGGTATTGAAAAGCTCTATGTACCATAGAATGAAACGCAGCTAATTTGTGTGACATTGGATGATTTGAATTGAATGGAATAGTAGAATTTGTGCTTGTTGGTTTTTTATATATATATATTAAATTCTATTTTGTTATTTTTATGAATTAATGTGAGATCTAAAAAGTTAATTTGATTATGTTCTTCTGTTTCTAGAGTGAATTTGATTTTAGGGTGTATTCTATTAAAAATATTTAAAAATTGATTAAGTTGACGTGCCGTACCATTAAAACAAAAAATCTAAATAACTGTTTTAGCTGTCTTGCTTCGTTTTTGAGATAATCAAAAAATACACATTAATTATAAAACTTTTTACTTAGCAAAATTTTTGTAAAAAAAAAAAACATTTGTAACAATGGTAACAACAAACAATATTACTTTAATAAGTTCTTAACATGGCCACAATGAGCAGGGATGCAAGCTTAACAACGCACTAAAAGAGAATAATAAACTGCTTCAAAATCTGTTTTGAATGTACAATGCAGCATTTGCAATTATCTTTTGTAGCTGCTCCACTTTGTTTAGCTCCGCATAAGCCAATTGTTTCATGTGTCCCCACCCATAAAAGTCTAATAGATTTAGATCGGAAACGCAAATTTTTCATCTGTTTTTTGAGAATTTCTGCTTATAAATCAGCATTTAAACGAGGTGGTAAGATTTGAATTGGCAGTAGTTCCTCATTAAAAACCCCATAACATGTGTTAACCGAAATTCTTTATTGGTAAGCTCGTACCCCAACTACGTACGGATTTCTTAATGACCTAATGAATATTGTAATTGTCATCTCTTGTGAATATAGATTTATTGCTTCACAATATTATACTAATAAAGTTAGGATCTTGTTGATGTCGTTCAAGAAGCCTTTGAGAAAATGCAAGTCGCTGTGCTAAGTCGCCTGGTTGTAGGTGTTGTACTTTTTGATAATAATATAGACAAAGTTTTTAGATAGTTGTAAACGGGCGGAAAGTTGTTTAACGCTGACCCCATTTATTAAAAACTGCGTCAACTATTTGTTCTTTATCTCCCACGGTGTGCTGCTGATGTGGACCTCTACTTCGATGATTTCTAATTCCAAATTCACAGAGCCTTTAAAATGAGTCTTAAAATACGCGACGAGAAGATTGCCTTCTGTAAGGAAATCTTAATTGATGCTCGCAACTTGCAACTAGGGCATTACTATTACAGAATCCGTAAACAAAAATAATATCTGCGTATTCTCCGTTGTTGAACAGCATTTTTATCAAATTTTACTAACGAAACCAATGAAAACAATATTGACAAGTATCAAAAGCTTGCATCAACGCACATTTGTTAAAGTAATGTTGCTTTTTTTTTTGCTGAATAAAAAGTATTATTTCGGAAACAAAGCTAGGTAGACAAAAAAGTAATTTGCATGTAAAATAAATACAATTGAAAAGTTTACAAAAAAAACTAATTGATTTAATTTGAAAAATAAAATTAAATAACGCCGCCACCTGTGGATACAAGCCTTATTCCTTAATTTGCAAAGTTTGCAAATTAGTAAACTCTTTTTTTAATAAATAATCTTCCATAGTGTACCCGCACACACTGCACAATAGGACGTAACGGCCCCGATGCCAAGTTTTACGTTTGTGTCCCAACTCCCAGAAAGAAATATAATAAATGGCACAATGTTTGCAATTTCTTTGTACAAAAAACTTGCTCTGAAGGAGTCAACACAATTGCATTTATATTTTAAACAATTGCGTAGAAATCTTCAGATAATATTTAAATCATGAATTTAAAAAAAGTCTTTTTGCAAAAATAATAAAAAAAATTTAACAACTCTAACTTAGACTTTGAAGATTTTATAAAACTTTAGAAGACTATGAAATATTTAATTGAACATTTCTGCAATTATTAGAAAAATTAAAAGCTCCAATCTTTAAAATTTGAAAAGAAATATATAGATAAAGCCTTGTTTGCCATACCAAAAGTATTAAAATCTTAAACTACTCATTAAACATTGGAAAATCCAACAATAGGGTCTTGAAGATTTTGAGAGTTGCTATGTTTGACTAAAAGTAATATCCAAAGTTATTTTCAAACAATATTAAAAACTTTTGAAGATTTTTAAGTATTTTTAAGTATTTTTAAGTCGATTTTGTTTAATTAAACCACCGGTTAGTTGAACCAGCCGCATATATAAACCAAATCTTTAGAAACAGAAATCAAACTATAGAAATAACAATAATTTACATTGCTTCTTTGGGAGAAAACTCTGTCTTATCAGGTCAGTAAATTAATAATAATATAAAAATAATATATTTAACGGCTAACACCAGTTTACAATTAATTACTTGAATTAATAATTTCACAATAAAATAATAAAACAAAATAACAGTAAGAATACAATCATATACAAAAAATACAATTAATATTATAATAGACAAACTATAAGTATACAATATTATATATAAATATATACACCCATATGCACAGAATAAAAACTTTATTGTAACATAGTATTTGTTTCTGATTATTGCACAGTTTAAAATAATTGAGGTTAGAGTATTTTAATTTAAAACAACACCTGTGAAAAGAAAAAACTAATGATGGCCTAACAGCCGAAACCGGTCTTAATATATAAAAAAGTAAAATCAGCACAATAAAGTATATAAATTTTTATTAAAATACCCTAACCTCAATTTATTGTAACACTATGGTATAAACTAAAATAATATATTAAATAATATAATATAAGCTAACTAATTACATAAGTTAAGAGTTTACCTTAACAGACGCCTCTTTAACAAATATTTATTTAAATTAAACAAATCAAACCAATTATTTTTATTTAGAAGATTTTAAAATTAAATTGAGTTAAAACTTTATAATAACAATGTTTCTTGTTTACATTTTTAAATATGAAAAACCAATAAAAGTCACAAAAGTAAAAATGTTCAAAAAAGCAATTTTAAACTAAACATACAAAATTTTAAAATATAATATTTCTTATTTTAGCGGTCGTCAATTAAACATGAAAAAATTTTCCCAAACTCAAAAATGACTGGTAGTACTTGCTCAACTTTAAATGCGGTTGGTTTTACCCTGGCTTCTATTATTTTTTCATATCTAGGCTTGAAGTGTTTTTGCTTTTGATTTCTGATTGATAACATGTAGGTAAGGAATGTAACATTAATAGCATCTAGTTTTTTTTTATTATCATACATTATCACTTTCTTTTTTGTTTATTGTTCATTAAAACTGTATAACAAAAGTTGTCTAGAATAATGTATATCGTTTGTTAAGATATTCGGAATATGTGAATTGAAACATACAACTTTTATCTTGACAACTGTCTTACTTTTTTTTGTGTCTGGTCAACTTGTTAGCCTCTTTAACCAAGACTTAACTTCAAGAGCATATAATTTAATATTTAGTTTGTCACAATCCGCTACAGAACATGTCGGATTGCGGATGACCAAAACTGGTATTAAAATTCTTGTTGAAAACAGTTCTATAACTATCATACAAAAGCTTTATGTTAGGATATTTATTCTGAAACATTTTGCACATTATTGATATATTAAGATTTTTAGGTATGTAAGATTTCTTAGTTTTATTTATGCTATAATGGCTAGATCTTCCTTTAAATGCTGAAATATGTTTAACTGCAGCTCCGGCTATTTGGTTAGATAGTTCAAAAAGCCTATTTTACCTCTACAATCTTAAGATGGACATCCAAATATATTAAAAAAATGAATTGTTTGGATTCTCTTTGTCCCTAGAAGCAATAAACATGCTTTGCTGCATACTTCAAAATAAATAAATAACACGTCTTGTCAGTATTCTTTACATAAAATTAATGTATACATTTTTGGAGATAAATTCAAATTAAATTGTTGTTATAAATTAAACGCAAAATAATTAATGATAGTTTCTCATCTTTACTGCAGAAGAGTCTACCGGATTTTTATTGTTCTTCCACGGTATATCATATTTTTAACATAATATTGCAGGACTGTTAGCGTTTTTGCCCATTAATATTTAGCTGTTTGAAGCTCTTTTCTCCTGTCTATTAAAGTACGCAATAGCTCTTATATGTTTTGTGTAATTATAAAATGTATAAACAAACTATCAACTTCGTGTATTTTGTGAACGTGACGCGATTGAAAATTATCAAAAAATATTATTGATGTGATAGAATTAAAACAAACAAACATTCAGTAAGAGCTAATACGTGTTTAACAATTCAAAATGTCAAAAAAGAATTAACATACTTAAATAAAATTGTCAGCGTCAACTTTCAAAAAACATTTTTTTTTTTTTTTATCTGAAATACTTGTCATTTTTGCACAATCAGACTAGCCACCTAATCAAACAAATCTGTCTAGTTCCGATGTGATCCGATTAAGCAGAATAGACAAATTAGTAAAGCTGTAAAAATATAAAAAGTTACCTATCAGTTTGAGTGGCCGCATTAATTTTAACTTCTACGTCAACAATTTCATTTACGTTCAAACTTTTATCAGTAATTTCATCTGGATTCTCATCAACATTTAAAAGTTCAGTTCAATAGAATAATTTTTTGTAAATATGATATTTATTAATAAATAAATATCATATTTACAAAAAATTATTTTTAATGATTATTATCCATCAAGTTTATGCTATTAATCAAACACCGTTGTTTCAACCTCTTCTCGCGTAAATTGTCTGTTTTATTTTTACCGCTTTTATCAGAATTTGGTAAATTTAAAGACGGTATAGCATCTATTATTTTGCTGGGAGAATAGTTTAATAACCTATGCTTTAAACAGTAATCATCTTCTATAAAATGCACTGAACAAATTTTAGCAGTTTTTATATTAAATTTGTTCTTTCTGACACAATTACGCACCCATATATTGCACACTGTTTTATTCGTAGGAAAAGTAAAATAACGATGTTTTCTTTCATTATTTATTTTATTATTATTATTACAATTAAATACTGCACACTTTACCATATTTGCAGGTTAATAAAAAGAATGCATAGATCGAACCACTTAAACGAATTATTGTAGCTATGTGCGTGCGATTCATGCGTGCGAAATAGCCGACGGCTCTCTTAGTTGCGTCAACGGCCGCGCCATATTTTTATAGACGTTTCTCATTTTTTAAGTAAGGTTAATGTTTATTAAAAATAATGTAAAAGTTAATTTATTATAATAAATTGTATATTGTTAAGTATTGAATAAATTTTAAATAGTCTGAAGTGTGATATACACAAACTGTAATTGAATAAAAGTGTTAATTAAATATTTTAATTATATAATAATCATGGTTAATGTTTATTAAAAATATGTTTAGGTCAATTTAATAATAAATTATAAAGTGTAAATTTGAATTAATGTGAATTATATGTTATACAAACTGTGAAAAAAGAACAGGATGCTTCTATAGTTGCAGTGGAATTATCAATGAGGATGGCACCTGGTCGTACTCTCTTCAGTCTCTAGAGTTTCTTATAATTCATTGCAACTGAAGAGGTGGTTTGTAATATAAATAATGATAAAATATTGAATAAAACCTTTTTAACAATGAATCTTAGTGGTTGTTGTCAATTCTTATTAGTTCAGGGAGTTTATAAATGAATGGGCATATGTAATCACTTTAAATGTGCCGCTTTTGTTAAATTGTTCACTAAACTATTTGTTTTGACAGATCAACTTTGACAGCTGTCAAGCAAACATATGAAAACATATGTAGTATAGTGGACGATTTTAAAAAGGCGGCATATTTAAAGTGATTACATAATCCCATTCATTTATAAACTCCCTGTACAAAACAACACTCAATTGGTATTTGGGTTGGAATTTTAAGGCAAAGAATAAATGGAACTTAATTAAAAAAAAAAATCATTCAACAATACACAACGATGAATTGCAGACTGGTTATTTTTAGCAAGACTAAGCTACTGTTAAAAGTTTTCTATATTTCATCATCATTTAATTTGTGGACTTTGCTCTAGTCAATATATCGTGAACAACTCTACGGTTAAAATGAATAACCTGCCAAGTGATTTCTTCAACAGGTGTAGTTCCTTCCTTCAAACCATTCAATAATTTGTATTGGAAAAAGCTTTGTTAAATTGATTTAGGCAAAACTGAAAAGGGCAACTTGTGCCATGTTTATTGATTGTTCTACTGCAATAATAAAACTTTACTATAAAACTGTTGTACATATAATTTAATCGTTAAATTTACAATCTTCTCCAATTACCTATTATTAATATTATGTTAAATACTAAATATTAATATTTTCAATAATGATTAACCATATAAAAATATACTTTTACTACTTTTTATAATAGTAATTTTGTCAATTAAACCATAAAATCATATTATATAAGTTTAATTAATTATTTATTCGTATATTATATCTATACATAATTATTAAAATTGTTGTTGTTTTTTCTTAATAAATTTCAAAAATAATTCATTATGTACTATGTATTATGTACTAGTAATCATTTTAGTTGTTAACGTTGCCAGAAAAAAGTTTATTCTTGTGTAAACACCATTGCACATATAATTTATTCATTCAGTTTACAATCCTGTTATTATTATTATGATTATATTGAGTATTAATTTGTCAATAATGATAAATGGTTTAAAATTTGTTATTTTTTATATTAGTTGCTAATTAAAAAATAAAAACATTTTATTTAAGTGTATTTAATTATTCAAATATTATTCTTATAACTATTAAAATTGTTGTTTTTTTTTTAAATAAAATTTTAAAATAATTCATCATTGAGTATTAAGTACTTATGTACTGTATTTATTTTAATTGTTTATAACTACAATAATTACCACAAAAAAAATGGGATATATTTTTTAATATTTACAAGTGTATATTTGGTTGCCTACATCGCAAACCTCGGGTTTTATCGCAAACCCAGTACTATAATTTAATTAATACTACAAAAGTATTTGCAATTTAAAAGCCCTTAATTAATTACATATTGTATTAATTATTGATAAAACTTATATCCATTCTTGAAACTTAAAATTTGCGCAAGATTTGATATTTTAAGGTTAGAAACCGCCATGTTTACACTGCAAAAAACAAAAAAAACAAAAATAATTTAAACTTAGTGCCAATATAATTTTTTTTATCTAAGAAGACATTATTAAAAAACTCGTCAAAATAGTATCATGAAATCGGATATTTTAAAAAAGCTTTAAATTGATGGAGCATAAGACAAATTTTATAGTTTTAGCAAAAAGCTGTAGATTAACTATTCATCCTATCACTATTCACATAGCAACGACCTTTTTCATGTCATGTGATATAAATATAGTTTTCTTAATCAATATTGCTCAATAGCATTACAAATTAATCATAATTCACATTGTGGCAATTAACATAATTAAATGGGCTAACACTTATATACAATTTAGTTTAATATATTGTGAAGCAACATAATGTCTTCTTCATTGACAAATAATTTAAAATTCGTGCTTAACTTAGCTAATTATATAAGACTTCTACAAATTGTCAAACTTAATACTAAATGGATACGTTTTTACAAATACTTTATTACCACAATTGCAATAACATTATCAATTAACCTTATGTATACAACACATTTTTACTTAAAATGTCATTTATTGCACATATTGCAAACGATTTTGCTATAGTTTTATTGGCGGTTATGAATTTAGTATTTATAATAGGATTTAAAAATTTAAAATTAATTTTATTGTTTCATAAATTTGAAAAGTTTGATAGACATATTAACATATTCTATTCAAATGAAAATAAAAAAGTCAACATACAGTTTTTAACAATAGACATAATAATAAATTTGTTATTAGTATTTGATTTTAAGGAGTGGTTTAATTTAACACCAACTAATTTTAGTTATTTCACTAACTTTTTTTATTAATTATACTATTATAATATATTATTTAGAATACTACGTGTTAACGTCTATTAAGTATAGATATAGAGTTATAAATAATTTTATTTTAAATTTTAATGGAAATACCGAGAATGTTGATTTATTGATTTATGGTGGTGAAGTTTTAGGCGACTTAGTTAACATTTTTTGTGATGTATTTGGTTTTCATATATTGTTAATTATATTGTTTGGGACTTTAAATATCTTAATATGTTGAATTTTGTAATTGTGGGTAAACGTAGCTTTACATATTTTTCTGTCAGAGTACTTTAGTTTTTTTGTTTTTTCTTAATTAGGCCCAATTTCATAATCAAACTTAATGCTACATTAACATTTAAAAAATAATTAATAAAAAAAAAAAATTTATAATAAAAATAATATAATATTAGTAACATATGATGGAATAATTTTAATGTGTCATGTTTATCTCATAAACATAATCTAGTTTTTCGTTTTTTTAATTCTATATTTTCTTGAATATGAAATTTCAATTTATGATTTATGATTATAGTTCTATAATAGTTAATTAATACTACAAAGGCTTTTACAATTTAAAAAGTCAATAATACCTTAATTAATTGTTTATTTACTGCCAATCTAATTTTTTTTATCTAACGCGGCTTTAGGCATGCCCACGTTAAAATAGTATTACGAAATTGCTTACTGTAAAAAGGCTTTTAATTTAAATATTTCAATGAATTATTTGTCACATTAATTAACCTTTATAATAGCGTCATAGAAACATAACGTGTAATACTAACAGGGGTCCAAACGGACCCCATAATAAAGTATGTGACAATTCGGCTTTTAAGGGTAAATTGTATTTTTTTGTAATCATATTAATATTTATTTTTGCAGTAATATTTATATTAATAACTCATACAACCAGTAGAGTTAAGGAATGTTCAACGGTGTTTTTACTTTTAAAAAGATTTATTTAAAAATAAACTACATTACTACTTTGTTTTGACAGTATAGAAACAGAATTTGATGTTAATAATTGCCCGGTGACGTTGCGCGCGGAACAGGTCAAACTGCTGCCTCGGCACTGCTGGGCGGGCGTGGTTTACGGTAACAGTAGTATATTAGCTGTGTTCCATTTGACAAAATAGTCGCACATGGTGACACTAATTTAGTAATTTTCGAATTTATTTCTAAAACGCGTCTTACATTTGTTATTTGTTTTTGAGGTAAAATATCTTACAAACGCCAAATATTTTCTAGTTCTAGTTTATCAAGTGTGAGACGCGCTTGCCGGCAAAATTTAAAAATTCACCCGGTGCGGGTGCATTAAGCGCTCAAATGGAAAACACTTCCCGTCGAACGTTTGAAAAACCGGAGCGTTGATATATGGTGTGCACGCCAGGTGTGTAGATCACGTGACTACACCCAGCATCAATTTTTGAACGATTCGAAGTGACTCCATGAAGCGAATTTATGAAATTTATATAATAACTGCTTAATATGTATAAATTTTACTAAGGCCTTTTAAAGCATTGTTTCATTTTATTTTTTTATGTTTTAGAAAAAGTGCGAGCAATAATTTTAGCTTGTCTATTATAATATTTTAAATTAAAATTACTAGTTTTATTTGTCATGTCTGTTAATTAAATGTATTTTGTTCAGACTTGTTTATTTTGAATATTTTGTTCTAAGTTTTAACGTAAAACTAGAGAGAAAAATTATCAAAGTTTCCGATTTTAAACACATTTTGCGCGTAAATGTCAGAGTAAAATCCACTGTGGCACGCACTTATGTAAAAGATACGCCACAATGCTCCGGTAGCTATTCAGTTGGTGCTGAGGGTGGTTCTGGGGTATTTATGTGAGTCTTTATTAATTAAACAAGCCTGGGCGCCAGTCAACTTCATTCGGGTTAAAAATAGACAATTTAATAATAAAAACTTTAGATTATTTAATTAATGTGTTTTAAATGGGCTTACATATAATATTGACAATTAAATGAAAATAAGCGGCAAAGTAAATTATTAATTTTTTCATGCAAAAAAAAATGGCGAATTATTGGGGGTCGTAATTTTAGCCTGGCTTACCGTCTAAATTAGGGATGGGAAAAAGGACTACTGCTAGCGCTGATGGCGCGATAAATGTTTAGCGGCTTCTGGCGGTCTGGCGTGGATGTTCCTGGACCTCCGTTAATTTCATCGGTAAAATTGTACAATGGTTACTCGATTCGCCATTCCCATTTTTGTTAAGCGTTGGATCGGACTGGAGACCGGGCTTGGAAAACCACCTTCTCGCGCCTCTTCACGCTACTCACACTATCGTTCGCTGCCACATTAAGTCTTTGTATTTAAATTAGGAGAATTACGGGAAAATGCCCTAGCCGGCTATTACAAAAGCAGGGGTTTTTTATAAAAAATGTACAATAAAGAATATTCGACTAAGTTCGAATTTGATCAACTCTTACATACGTAATCAATAGGGAAATAGGAGTGAAAGCAAATGATATGTTTAATAAACATTCAACATATAACTAAAACTACTAACCCGTTTATCTCCTTGGAGAATCCAACAGCACGTGTTCCTGTACCCGCTATTTTCTAATAAACTTTCACTTGCAAATTAAAATAATAAATATTTTTACAACACACATCAAAACAGGACGGTGATATAAAGGCAATAGTCGAGTTAATAAATAATCTTCATATATTGAGATGCTTTTCTAACAAGCTACACTCGTTCGCGCTGGAAGAGAAGAAAGCGATTTCCTCCACGAAATTCTCCTCATCTTCTCGCATATTTTTTGCGACAAAATATTTATTATTTTTTACTATAATATATATAAATATATTTATTTAAATTATGCCGCGAAACATGACCGTTACACCACTCAGCTCTAGACTTGATTAGACAACAGCGCGCTTTCGGTGCGACGCTCTCTTATTTCGAACGCTTTGAGATGTCACACCCATTGTGACACTCCAATTTTTTGAACGACAAAGAGTGCGCTCTTTACCAACGCTCCGGTTTTTCAAACGCACCCCAGTGGTGACACTCCGCCATACCTATCGCATCGCAATAACGTCAATGTGACGTTTCATTCTATTCAATTCTCAATTAATAAAAATAGTTATTTGTTTTACTAGGCATAAAAGCACAAGATTTAATGCCGCGGCTGGTGTTTCATAGCCGAGCGTAGCGAGGCTATGAAACCAGCCAAGGCATTAAATCTGCTTTTCTGCCGTGTGAAACATATAATTTTTTCTTCAAATTTGTTCCAATTCCACGCAAAATCGACTTTTTCATATTTAAATTGCGTTTCATAATCAATTATTTATTATTTCTTAATGTCATTGTCAATTTTAATAACTAGTATGATTTAAATTATTACTTGGAAGATTGCCTAGCAACGAACTTTTTCTGCCTACATTTTCTGCCTAGGCAGTAAAAGTGGACTTTTTCTGCCTAGGCATTAAAAGTACTTCTAAGCCTGCCAAGTGTCATTAAAAGGCCGCTTTTAATGTCATTTGGAGAAAAACATATATTCCGCCTTAATTTTTATTTCTTGATCTCTTATTATGATTGAACATCCAAAATTAAATAAAACAATGTTTAATAAGATGTCGTTTAACTCATTTTACAATAATTAAAAGAAATAACTTTGTTGATTTAGCGAATCGAATCGAGATGACGTCAGTGATTCGATCGTGCTCAGCTTTGGTACTCCGCCGTGACAAAATATTCGATAGAAATCTTACTCGGGTATAATCGTAATCGCTTTTTAAAATGAGTGCGCTATATAATGAAGATATTGTGTGTGACAAGGATAGTATCAAAAATGAATGTATGTTAGTTACAGTGCTGCTGATTGGCCGCAATAATAGGCAACTTAATATACACTAAAGTATTGTTTGTTGCGTTGCACTTGCTTATGCCAATCTAAAGTGCTGCGTACATATTATAATATTTAGTTTACATAAGCTTTTAAACTTGCCAATAATTTTTATTTTAAATACAAATTAATGCAAGCTATTTTATGGAATTCGGAATTTCAATTAAACGTTACTTTTAGTCAAATTTCTTAAACAGAAAGTTATTTTTTTTAGTATCAAAAAACGGAGATCTAGTAAATAAAATTGTGCTTTTATTTCAATATATTGTAAAAATTTTGAATGTTAACAATAGTTTTAAATATGGTTAATAATAAAAAAATATGTGATAAAAAACTGAATTCATATTCACTATTGTTAATTCAATCAAATTAACAGAAAATTTAAAGGCATTACCTAATATAATAAATATAAATTTTATTATTTGTAAAGTCCAGAAATTTCAATATTTATTTTCATAATGAAACTGATACTTTAAACAAGTTTTTCAGTTTACTTAAAAATATGATATAAATAAGTTTATTAAAATTAACATTTGCACTGTTTTTACAATGAGATGCTTTTATATTTTTTATAATTATATTATATATATATATATATATATATATATATATATATATATATATATATATATATATATATATATATATATATATATATATATATATATATATATATATATATATATATATATATTTTACCAATCAAATTTATATTATATTATATATATATATATCATTTATGTATAATATATATAGTATGTATTGAGGCGACCGTAGCACAATGGTCTAGTGCGAGGACTGTTGTGCAGGCAGCCCGGGTTCGATTTCCGGCAGCGGCAATATCTAATTTGTCAAATATATTTCTATGCGGTCGTCTTTTTTGCAAGGTAATAGCAAACCAGCAAAGTATTTGCCTAGTAAACCCCTCTAGTGGTGTGGTTCGGATTTCACGTTAAACTGTAGGTCCCGTATATTTGTGTGGAACTATTATCGCGCACCACAAACATACGAGAAGGGCGCCGAACACTCGTAGCAAGATGGCACTATAAGAAGAATATATAGTATTGGTGACAGCACTGAACCTTGTGGTACCCCATATTCTGCTTCCGTTGTTCTACTAAATATGTTGTTTATTTGTGTTTGTTGTGTTCTGCTTTTAATATATGTTTTTAACAGTTTTAAATTTGTGTTTCTTATTCTTAATTATTTCATTTTTTAATCAATTTGTTTTTGTAGATGGTATCAAAAGCTTTCTTCATGTCTATAAATATTGGTATAATATACTGTTTCTTGTCCAACTTTCCTGCTATATGTTGTATTATATCGGTTGTTATGCAAATTGTGCTTGATTTTTTTTTGGAATGCGTATTGCCTTCTATTTATAATATTATGTTTGTTTATTTGTATCATTAGTCAGTTATATATTGCCTTTTCTGTAATTTTGTTAAGAACTGATTTAAGTAATATTGGTTGATAGTTTTCAGATTTTGATTTTTTTCTTTTTTTGTATATTGGTTTTATAATTTGTTTTTTAAGTATTTGTAAGTATTCACCTGTTTCTATCATTTTATTTGTGAGTTTTCTCAAAATTAGTGCTACTTCTTTTTTTATTACTTTTATCACTTCATGGGTTATTTGATCTTTTCCTTCTTATTTTTAGTTGTTGGATTATATCTTTTATTTCTTTTTCTGATGTTTTGTTAAATGAAGCTTCTTCTTCAATTCTTGCAGTTGTTATTGTTTCATTGTCATTTTTTTTCCGCCAATTTTTATCTTACTGTTGCAAAGTAGTTGTTTAGTTCATCAGCTATTTCAGTTTCATTTGTCTTTGTTTGTCCGTGTTCTGTTACAATTTCAGTTATTTCTTGTTTTGTTTCCTTCTTTGTTTTATTTAGCATACTATTTATTTTTGCCCATTGTTTAGCTTGGTTTCCGTTTGCATTTTTTATTTTGTTTTTGTAGAAATTTTCTTTTCTTTCCTTTATTTTGTCTTCTACTTCTTTTTTCTTTTGTTTCAGTATTTTTTATCTTTTATCATCGTTATTGTTTACATGTGTATCCACTCATTGTTTTCTTTTCTTTTTATTTCCGTTATTTTTGTGTTTTGATTTATTGTATTCTGTAATAATGTTGATAGTGTGTCAAAATCGTGAACTGTTTTATTATCTATGTTTTCAAATTCTTTTTTAATTTTTTCATAGTTTATTTTCTTTTTAAATACTTTTTTATGTTTTGTTTTTTATGTATTATATTTCATTCTGTTATTACCGCATTATGGTCTGATAATGTTAGTTTTTTAATTTTAATTTTTTTGTTATAACTTTTAATGTTTGTTATAACGTGATCTATTATAGTGCCAGGTTTATCTGCGTTGTTTCTAGTCACTCCCTCTCTGTTTATTTTATTTAATATACAATGACTATTTTCTACAATTAAGTTTATGAAGTTATTTGTTATATTGTTATTTTAATTTTGCTTTAAGTTTTTGTTATTTTGTCTATTACTTTAAAAAAATCATCGTTTTTTGCGATTTGGGGTTTAAATATTGCTGTTACATGTATGTTTGTTTTATTAAGTTTTATTGTTAGTATTTCAGTATTTTTTTCTGTTTTACTGTCTTGTATTGTTGTTGTTCCGTTTTTTATGTATATTGCAATGCTTCCACTTTTTATATTTGGAATTTGAAAATATTTATTTTCATTTGGATATAGCCATGTTTCAGTTATTTTACAACAATATGAGGTTTGTATAGTACAGGAATTGTTAGTATTTTATCAAATTTGTTTCGAATACTTCTTGCGTTATGTAGGTATATTTTTATGTTGTCCATTTTGGTTATACTTATTATTTATATATATTTTTCTTTGCTTAATAGTTTCTTGGCATGTTCAATACCATGGATAACTAATGGCTTGTTTTCTTCTGTTTTCCTTGCAAGTATTCTTCCTTCTTTATACCACACCCATTTGTATCCGTGCTTTTTCAATTTTCTTGCTTCATAAAATATACTGTTGTTTTTGTATGTAAGCTGTTTTATAATGTATACTTCTTCATTTCTTTTTAATCCACATTCTTCGGCTTTGATTGACCCATTTTCTTTTTTATTTTTTATTATTTTCTTTTTTCCTTCTTCTGATTTGAATTTAACCAGTATTGGTGCATTCGGATTCTTATTGTTTATTCTATAGGCTTCTATGACATTATTTGTTGGTATTTCAATATATATATTTGTGAATAGTTTTGCCTTTGTTTCTTTTATGTTTTCTTTTTTATGTTGTTTCGGAATCCCTGCTATTACAATATTATTATTTATTTTATCTTGTCCATATTCGTTAACTTTTTCTTCCAGATTCTTTATTAGTTTTTTCATTTCAATATTTTTCTTTTTTATATTTTTATGAGTTATTCTCATTTCCTCATTTTATTTTCTTCCTTTCTCAAACTGACATAAAGTCCACTGTTTTTTTTAGTTCTTTGAGGCTTGTTTTTATTCCTTTGTCTTTGTTATTCTTTAGTTGTTTTGTTACATTTTTACAGATTTTTAATTATTTTTTTATGATATTTTATTAGATAATAATTTGATTTGATTTATTTAAGAATATAGATATTGTTAAAATATTATTTTAATTTTGTAAAATTCATAAGTTTGTTGTATAAAACATTAATAAATTTCATTTTGATATTAAAAAAAAAATGGGTATTTTTTAAGAGAAATCAATAAATGTTTATTTTATTGTAAAGAGGAAGGTATGCCATTAACATTTGAAAACAATATCAGTCAAATAGCCGTCAAGGTTACGGTAGCAGTACCACATACTTTTCATGAAATTTTCAATGACCAATTCGCACATTTGTGCTGAATATTTTCGATAACTTCACGAATTCTATCTGTAAGGTCATGAATCGAGTGTGGAGCATTGGCAAAGACCTTATCTTTCACATAGCCTTAAAGAAAAATGTCTAAAGGTGTCAAATCACAAGATCATGGTGGATGCTAATTGTGATCACCTTTTCGAGAAATAACACGGTCAGGAAACTTTTCTTGCAAAACTACGATTGTTTTGTTGCTTGTGTGCACGTAGCACCGTCTTGCTGAAAATAAACGTCGTCCACATCAATATCTTCCAAATCCGGCTATAAAAAATTATTGATCATAGCTCGGTAGCGCCATCCATTTACCGTAACAGTTGCACCAGCTCTATTTTTAAAAAAGTAGGGTCCAGTCACACCGCCAGCCCAAAAACCGTACCAAGCAGTGACACGTTGAGGATGCAAAGACTTTTCACGTTCGTTCTTGGATTTTCTGAGCACCAAATGCAACAATTCTGCTTATTAACGTAGCCTCCGAGGTGAAAATGACCCTCATCCCTGAAGATGATTTTTCAATGAAATTCCGGATAATTTTGAAGCATTTGAAGGACCCAATCAGCAAAGATACGACGTTTATGATGATCAACCGGCTTGAGTGTTAAGTTGAGTGTTAACTAAACTTTAAAAGCCCTAAAACTTAAGTCTTTATGCAAAATACGGTGTAATGTCGTTTGTAGAATGTCTAATTCCAAAAATCGACGAGGAATTGACAAACCTGAGTTTTCTGCAACACTACGGGCTACATCAGAAATATTCTCATGTGTTCTTGAGGGTTGCACACGGTTTCTATTCTTCACATTACAAACTTGTCCCAACAGCTCAAATTTTTTTACCAGGTTTATTATTGCCGGCCGAGAAGGTCTTTACAACAACCAAAAAGTGCTTTAGTTTTGCAAACTGTGACTGAAATTTTTTCAACATTTTTGTAGTGAATTTTAATAATTTCAATGCGTTGTTGAAGCGTGTATCGTTCCATTTTTAATAATAGTAGTTTTTACTTGTTAAATGTCAAAAGATATTTGCTTCAAAATTGACAGCTGCCCAAATAGCCTGCTATTCAAAATAAAACTTCTTATTGAAAACTCCCTATACATTCAAATAATTTAAAAAAAATGTTGTTTGTTGTACATACCCTGAATATTATGCCGTATGTTATTTGTGACTGGCAGTATATGTTTATGACATGTGAACAATTTACACACAACTTAATTTTTACCCTTATTTTTAATATTTTGATGTAAAACATTTTAGATAGCAACTTACTAACTAAAAATTTTACTTGGTTTGTTTCCAGTGTTATAATACAAAAATCAATATACATCTGACTTGTTGTTTTATTAAGTTTTTTTTGTTTGTCTTGGTTTTATCGTTTTTTATATAATTTTTCTATACTGCATCTAAATTTAAAAATAGTTAGCTCTTTATGATCATACATGCTTGTATCAACTAAATTGGCAGTTTGGTAATTAAAGTTAAGTGGTAATATTGTTGAATGACTTATTATTCTATTCGAGCCAAAACTAGTAATGTATTTGTAAAAATAAACTTCTAATAAAAACATAGTAGTTTTTTTAATTTTTAAAACATAAATTATCTACAATCATCAGTTATATTAAATTATAATTGAAAATATAAAAAAAAAATGATATGTGATTTTAGTATGTATGTCAAAGTTGCTAGGTTTTTGCAATGTTCTAACAGTTTGGAACTGTTTCTTATTTGTATGATGAATAAAGGCAAATATTTCAGTCATAATAGGAGCTAATTCATTTTGCAAATGTTTTAAGAATAATAGTTAAAATTTTATCTATATCAAGTATATATATTCTGGTATTTAATTTAAAAAGATATTTTTTGGAAGTCCGTAGCCTAAAATAAATTTGACCTATTATTTTCTAGTCGGTGGCGCCAGCTAGTACAATTTAAGACCATACCGACCGCTACCTTGATTTTGTAGTATTTTAACAAAAACTGCAACTTTGGCTTCATCGCTGCTTCTACAAATAATTTGATAATCGATTAATTTTTTTACCAGTACATTTAAAAAGGATTAAACTATGATATGTTAAAGTTTTTTTTGTGAAATAATATTTGCAAATAGCAACTAAATGCATTCAAAAATAGAGGAAAACGTATATATTTCTATATTTGATGGGTTTTTTCGGCTATTTTATAACTATTATTTTACTAAAAGACAATTGTCTATACTTGACCATTGGCCGCTGTGATTGTTAGATTAAGTTTGAATAAATTATTAAATCATTTCTAATGGTGCCCCTAGACGATTAATATTATCATCAATAATATTGAACAATCTATTGCACAATATATTGCTAGGACCACCTACACTTGTACAATCTTTCAATATGTTCTACAGACGGTCAATATTATTGTATAATATTAATTATTGCACAATATATTGACTAATATTAACCTATTAAAAAGCTAAAATCAGACATTTATGTTGAAACAGAGAGAGTATTTAGTTTAGTTTAGTAGCAAAACGGTTTAAACACACCTATAAACAAAAAAAAATATTTTAAAAACTTTTTGTTTTATACTGACGTAAATTATAGACATATTTTGTTTAGACATTTAACAAAACGTTTTTGTTTTATCTGTATGTGCAGCATTGTGACACTTAATTTATTTGGTGATACAGGTTCAAACAAAAAAAGATGTTGCCGTATGTTTGTGGATGTATTTGCAATTGTGTGTTAGGTAACAAAACGTCTTAATTTATTTGGTGATACAGGTTCAAATAAAAAAAGATGTTGCCGTATGTTTGTGGATGTATTTACAATTGTGTGTTAGGTAACAAAACGTCAAAACTAACAATCATTCAAAAACAAAATTACAATAAATTAATTTATTGTGGTTTAACATGTTTTTTTTTAATTTGAAGTACCTGTGTGCGTTCATATATATATATATATATATTTTCATACATTAGTTTGTAACAAATTAAAACCAAACTTTTTTGAATAAATCAAATATGAAATCCCGTACTTTGAAGTGAGACATTGTCAAAATAAAATGCTCTTATTCATTAAATTACTGATACCAGAAGAAAGTACTAAGATAAAAAACAAATTATTTAATTGTTTTTTGAATTGAACTGTATTTTATTTCTTTATCCAATTTAAACAAGAAATGTAACAATTGAGATCTCAAACAAATTTTAACAGAAAAATTATAAAAATAAGACACAGATAAGAATCAAATAACAACTACGTATTTCCAGCAGTTATTAAAAGATAACAAGATTATCGTAGCCTAAGTATTTAAAACTTATTTTTTTATTATATGCACAAAAATATAAATAATGAATAAAATAACCTTTTTAGTTTTGTAGATGTCTTAATAGTTTTGTCTTTATTTTTGTATTTGTATAATGAATAGTTTTAAAATAAGCAAAATAAATGTTAATGATGTTTTTTGTATTCACTTAAAACATAAAACAAAACTACTTCATTTTTATCACTATCAAATTGTCGAACATAAACTACTTACAACCAACCAACAAAAAGACATAACTTTTTCCTTCTTTTTCTTGCAGCGCTACTTATGATTTTAAAATGCATGATATTAATTATCTTAAAAATGCGATAACGTATTTAATACTAAATTAATCAATCAACTGTGTTTTTTTTTAAATTTTATTTTTGTCAATTATTTTGTCATTTATTTACTTCAAATAAATTATGATGTTTTTCAAATATTTTATATAAAAACTTTTTTCATAACTTTTATTGTTTAAGCGCTAGAGTTAATGTAGGTAAAACACAAACGGTGATCAATTCTATACAAAATATATTATTAGTTATTATATCTACTTTACTTTGATTATCCTGATGCTCATCAGCTTTATCAACTTGGCTGTATTGATTTTTTTTTTCTACTCTTTTATAAACTTTTTTTTTTAATTTTGTGTTTTTCCTTAAACTAGTTGTGGCACTTTTGGCCGGGATTCTGGCTTGTACGGATGCAGTTTTTGGGGAGTAGTGTTCTTGCGTACACACATTTTTGTGTCTCTAGTTCAAAATACAAACGCAAAAAAAAATAATCTAAATGATATTGCTTACTTGAACTTCAAATTCTTGCCGTGCTTAAAAATTGAAAACTTTCTTTTTTTGACTGAAACTAAAGTAAACAACAAAAATCAAGATTGCACTTTAGTAGATTTTGAGTATTACTTTGAACATTTATTTTAGCAATAACTGTGGCATTTATTACTGAAATCAGTGCTTCAGTTAACTATAATGAGAAAATTAGCCATTGTTTAATAATTATAAAAAAAATAATGTTTAATTAAATAACTTTACATACATCCTACTTTATTTTATATAAAAACTGTTAAAATTTAATTATAAATAATTACCATTTATTTTTTTATGTTTTAGCAAATTTTTCCGGATACAAATACATACTCAATAAATGAAGATCTTTCTTATTCCAAGAAAAATATAAATTTTTGTTCTAAGGGCCTTACAATCAAATTTTGTGTTGTTGCAATTATGTCAGTAGCTGGTTTTGATTATGAACAAATGACACCTGTAAGATTTTATTTAATAATTCAAACTATATTTTGACCGTTTTATATTTTAATTACAGGATGTACCTATTAAACTATTAAATATGGTTTCAAGCATTTCATCAAAAACCGCTGTGCATTTTTCTCAATTAGTTGAAGCAAAGGATAGATTTCAACAATTTGACTATGGTCCTGTTAAAAATTTGGAACGGTATAATAATTCTCTACCGCCGATTTATGACGTTACCGCTATTCCTATACCGATACGAATGTTTTATGGAAAAGCCGATAAGTTGTCGGCAGAAGCAGTAATATACAAATTATTTTAGATAGAATATAATATATAATTATATTTTTAGGATGTCCAAAGATTAATGGATACGTTGCATAATAATGATGTTTCTATGAATGCAATTCCATTCAATAGTTCTATTAAATATAGCCACATAGATTTTCAATCTGCTCGAGATAACTTTCATTTATTTATTACAACGTTGATAAAGGAAATAAAAATATTATCAAGATATAATTAGACTAAATTAATATTTGTACATAAAGCATACGGCATAAAGCACCATTTTCTACGAGTTTGGATCTTGCCTTGACAAATGGTACAAGTTGAAAATTGGCACTTTGTTTGTGTTGCACATTATGCTTTTTCTACAACTATATTTTATAACTTATACAAAAAACAATTGTTAACATATGACAGATGTATAATTATGTCAGTGTTTGATGGATTTGTGTGTAAATTTCATTTTGCGTGCATATTAAAACTTAAGAATTAGCATATGTTTTCTTAGCAATAACAGTCTTAGTAAGAAATAGAAAAACTTGTTTATAATATACAAATTATAGTTTAATATAAATTTAGAACAATTTTTAATTCTTACATAATGTCTTATTTATATAACACTAATATTATGTTTACAGCTCCGTTTTTTTGTATTCACTCATCGATGGAAGACTATTCACTTTCATTCACAAGATTCTTGTCAGTGTTATTATTATTATTTGTATTTCAATTATAATCCAGTTTCTATAATTTCTCTTTTGCTTTCCATTTCTTCCCATTTAATTTTTGAATAAAAAACGGTTTCGGCTGCTATCAATATAAATCGTTGTAAAAAAAGATAACAGACCAAATAATTTTTTTTTTGGTTGTAACAATTAAGTAATTCCTAAATTCACATTTTAAAATTTAATTAAAAAACGGAACTAACAAAAATTACTTTATTATGACAGACAATTAGTGCAAACCTTATGGAACATTTTTTCAGATACAATAGAGGAAACACGTTCTATTTGGTAGTCAAAGATCGCGTTAAGTGTGAACTTTTGAAGGTTTACTATTAAATTTATTGAATGTTTTTTGCTTTTAATTAATTTCTAATTTTGTCTGAATTGACTACAAGTGTTTTGGTTTGGTTTTAAAGTAGGGAACGGTACACATTGTTTTATGACTTTCAAATAGTAAGATTTTCTTCTACAATATGTGGATCGTCGGAATATAATTAATGAGCAGCAACTTTGAATAGAAATAGATGAGTTGCAATTTATTTTTGTTAAAAATAGAAAACAACAGAACTAATAAGACAATGATTGGAATTGTAAAACCGTATTTAATACAAAATATTATAATATAATATTAAAAAAAAAATACATTTTTAACCTTAGTTCTCCAACAAGTTCAATACGAAGAAAATAAGTGAGTTATTAAATAAATTGTAGAAGATGAGTCAGATAGTCATTCAATATATGATATTAAAATCTCTTAAAATATTGTGCCCAGATATAAATTTTGTTGAAGGTTTATTTTGATAGATGTTTAAAAAGTGATATTTGTGGTATTGTAGTGCTTTTGAAATTATCTTATATTAATACGTGTGTGTGTGAGTTAGATAAACAGATTGTTAAAATAAAGGTCTAAAAAAAACGAATAGTTTACCAGTCAACAACGTAGATGTAATTTTGCTTCATCTAGTGATATTAGAAGGGCAGATAGAATACAATAAAAGCATTTGTGCAAAAGTATTGGAAAAATATGTGGTGCCGATTTTATTGGTGTGAAAGGATTAGCGTACAAAAACGCAGTTAACAGTGTGATTAGAGTTTTATATCTTCGTACATTTAATTGAGGAGATCCGCGTGTATAGCAACATTTTTGTTAATATTAAAAGAAATACCAGCAGTGTTTTAGCTCAAAGAACATTGATGAAAAACCGGTGGGTACTGGAAATGAACGAGCTGCATGTGAATAAATGGAATAAAAGTAAAAATCCAAATACAATTTTCTATGCGGATTCTGTGATTAATAAGGAAAGAATGTTTAAACAAGATGAAAACGTATTTTCTTCTATGATTAATAATAATAATAATATAAAAGGCAAAGTTCAATGCACTAGTCTTCCACTTAATTTGCAAAAAAAATTATTTAGGCAACAATATTGTTAAAATAACTCTTACAAATATAAAAGCAGAAATGTTGAAATATCCGTGGACTCGCAAAGTCGCAGATGTTTACTTAAGTAAACCTTGTGTTAAACTCAAAAACTTACAATATTATAAATAAGATAAAGTATTAAAATGCAGGCTCAGTATACAAAGTGAATTAATTCATTTTTTAATCATAAAATATTTAATTAAAAAAATCAGATTTATAGTACAAACTTGATGATGAGTTTCTAAAAGAATTGAATTTTGGTTGAGAATTATTACACTTTTGCCAATAAAATTAAATTTGCTTTGTACTTTTATTAATGCTTACACTAAATGCGGTGTGCAAATCAAAATTTGGTGTTTGTTTTCATTTTTAAAATACTAATTATTAAAATAAGAACTATTAGACTATTTTGTATTAAACATTAAAAATTTATTATAATTTCATGTTGTTTGTTACAATATTTAATTAAATTTTGTAGCCAAACACAATAATTATTACTACAATAGCATGTATAGAACGGAAACATATGTGTGTGTGTGAAGCATAAATAACACGATACAATTACAAACAGTTTAAAATCTATAAAAATAACACTAAAATTTGTATCACAAATAAACAAGTTAAGAGTTAGGTATCACGTACAATAAATACTGATAAGTTACTAATTGATAAGTTAATCAATAGAGCCGAGCTAAAAAAAAAATTTATCGCAAAGCTTGTCAGGTGCATGGTAGTCACTGTACATTCTACTTCCAAAACATTGGACTGCCCCGATGTTAATAAACTGAAAAAAAGTTTACGGAAACAGAGAAAACCGTAGAAGTGGAAAGCTACGACAAGTAAAGGTTTTGTTGCGAGCGGTGTAGATGTAAGAGGTTGTGTAATAGCAGTGCAAACAAAAGGTTGCAAAAAAAGCAGAAAAAACTGAGTAGTGGCTGCCTTGTAGGAGGATATAGGAGAGCAAAGAAAGCGTGGCCTTTATACCCTAAAAACCAAGTGTTGTTCAGGAGGACAAGTAGTTCTTTTGTAACATCTACTTTAGAGCAGTTCTTGGCATAAGTAGAAAAGACGCTTGTTGTGGTGCAAGAGAAGGAGGTGAATTGTTGGTAGTGCTGTCCACTGGTAAGTAAATAGTTGTTTTTTTTTTATAATTAGATACTCTGTAGTAGATCTCATTGTATAACAGTCATTAGCAAAATCTAAATCTAAAAACCTTTTGGCAACAGTCTCTAAGTTCAGATTTGCAAAGAATTCCATAGTTTGCTGTATCATTTATATATTTAATTATTCTTTTGACGGCATTCTTAAGTGCGGTGCTTAGATTGTTTAAATACCTGCTAGCAATTAACACACACACTTAACCTTTGAGCGGGCGCGCACATTATTTTAACACTAGCAAATGCGCGCCATAAATTAATATTAGTTGTAAACTTCAACTAATATTAACTATTTTATATTAACATAAAGTTTGTTAATTATCAATAATTAAAGAAATATAGTATTTGAGCCTAAAAAATATGCTATTTGCAAAACTAACTATTAATAAAAAAATAAAATAAATATGTTTAGATACATAACTAAATTTATTAAGTAACTGATTGTAATTAATATATCATATATACATACAACTGGCAAATATTAATATTTACACTAATTTTATACTACAATTAAATTAGTAGTCTCAACACATTCATTCACTTATGACTCTGTGCAGACTAAATGTTATTGCACAAAAGCAAATAACCTCTACCAACATAACCATCTATAAGCATTGTTTGAAGAATAGACACAATTTTTTCTTAAAATTACAGAGTACAGTCATTTTATTGGAAAATTATAAAGTTTGCCGTAAATTTTAAGTCGGCGCGGCGCCCGCTTGAAGGTTAATGTAAAGTCCACTTACAATTGTAGCAATTGTAAGCCTAACTACTGCTTCTTTGTAAAGCACTTTTTTCTAATTGTTTGCAATTTTTTTATTATATTATATTTATATATTTATTATATTTTGAATTTTTTTACACATTTAATACATTTCGAGAAATGACAATAAAAAACCTTGAAGTTTTGATTATGGCTGCGTTAAAATTTTATTTAAAACTTTTTAAGATGCAATTTAATTAAACTTTATTGTTTAAAACTAACAATCCATTGTTTATATAGATTACAAGAAAACTTTGTACATTACACAATACACATTACACAAAACTAAAACTTGTTATAGAATAATATAACAGTTTGTTTTATATTGTAGGAGCTTGTTTTTATATAGTGATTTGTTTGAGCAACAAAGTTTTTTTTTTTTTTTATTTTTAACTTCTAACAGATTTTTCACTTCAATTTTAAATGGGTTTTCTTCAAAAGACACTTTTATATAAGATTTCAATAGGAACTGTTTTACTTCTATTAGTGAATGACTTTTTTTCATTGAAGATTACGTTTCGGGAAACTTTCACTAACTAAGTATTTGGATTGTTTGTAGTTTGACGAGATGCTATTGTATTCTACCGAAATTAATTGTTTAGAATTTGTAAAAATGCATATTGTTTAAAAACCTTGACCTTAAGTGTTGAAAAAGTAAAATTTTTTGTTTGGTTTGTTTATTTGTCACAAAATATTTCTTTTGCAAATTTCTGCTTTTCTGTTGTCTTTTATTACTTTCTTCTTTATTGCGCGTTTTACAGCTATTTATCATCGCCCCAAAAGTTTTACGACTTGTTTGAAGGGGGTTGATGGGACCAACGGCTTATTAGGTGACTTTCGAATCACCCCGGTGGATATAGAGCAAGTTATATACTGTTTATTGACTGACTGCGCTCTGCATAAACTGTAATTTTGTGCGTGTTTAATGGTGTAATTTATTATAGAAATATGTTAATACAAGTGATAACTATTTATAATTGTGTGAATGAGTGAAAACTGACCAATTAAGGACACAAAAGGTACTTCCTAATTCTAATAATTCTAATAAAAATACGTTGGACACATACAAGAGTAGGCGAATAGTCCAGAGGGCTAGTAACTGAGATCTAAACCAGAAGGTCTCTGGTTCAAGTCAACAACTGCAACTTTATTTTTTACATAAGTATTTTTTATAATTTTTTATTATTATTTGATTTTTATTTTTATTTTGTTAAAATTTAAAAAGCATATAATTCATATTATACTTTATTTTGAATTATTATAAATTTAGTAATAAATGTGTTGTCATATGTCTCTAACTACCGCAATTTATGACGAACGTATATTATATTCTATATGCCTAGTTGAGTAGTGTGCTAGCTTCTGACTGCTGTACTAAAGGTCGCGTGTTCAAATCTTTATTTTACTACAACTTTTTATTATTTTTTTTTTATTCCTTTATAAGTAATAATTTTTTAATTTTAATTGTATGGTGTAACGCAATCTTAATTAGTTTTATAAATTTCCTATTGTTACATACCCTACTCCTATCCGTGGTCTACCTCTCTATACATAGTTAGTCACTGCAAAAGACCCTGCTAGTGCTTTTATCCGTGTTGTGCTTTGTTTTTAATTCCACTGTGATTTGTCTATCAATTGTAAATTTAATTTAATACTATTTTGGTACTTATCATCCAATTATGCCACCAATAACTAGAAAAATGAAGCTAAATAACGATCCAAATGAAATACTGAACAGTACAATATTAGTAATATTAGCATTATAGCGAATGAAGAAGATGAAGTAAATGAATATACAGATGTACTACAAGATTTGAGAATAAAACTATCGGACAGTCAACAAACAAATTTATTGCTAAACGACAAAATTTTAAAAAATAATAACAAAATTAAAGCGCTAAACATTGAAATAATAGCTAAAAACGAATTAATAGCAAAGTTGACAGAATCTAGAGAAATAAAACACGTTACCAATGCATCAACGCAAACTCACTTTAACGTAATAAATAAAAGAACAATGTCTACACAAACTAACGATTCACACGGAGACGTCAAACAGAAAATAAATATGGATATAATCTCAACTCTATCGCCGGAACCATGTACTGAACAAAATGAAAACATCGATAATATAACAACTTTCCCAGAAAATAAACGCTCAGACATTTTAATCAATATTTTATGCAATTCCAGGTAAAAGTTTTGTTCAAACCTAACGCCAGATTTGAAAATGTAACTGAGGATGTAAAGAGTCTTACTAAAACATTTAATAGCGCTTCATGCATGTATAATATATCCTGCAATTATTTAGAAATGCTATTATTATTAGTCTTAAGTAAAACAAATGTTATTTTTGTATCTGTTATGCGCAATAGTGGACGACCAATTATTAACAAACTTGTGGATAATATTAATGCATCTCTTTATAACAGTATCAGTAAATATAGATTAAAACAAAAAGTAGCACTTATTGATATAAATAAGCTAGTGATAGAAAATGGTCTTAAAAGCCAAGTTAATAAACTGAACAAGACGATAAAATGCAGCCTAACTTATATAAAAGTAAAACTAACGAGAAATATATAAATAAAAACAATTTAACTAAAATTGAAACTAATGTACATGCAAATAAAAAAAGTTTTAACCAAAAAATAAGTATAAATTCTAGAAATATTTTAGAACTAGGTAACAGCAAAATAAATGAAACTGACATATATATAGAAGAAGTATGTAATTCTACAAGTGGCAATTCTTCTTTTTTAGGGGACACAATAACGTACTAAAAAATATAGATAAATATGACTGTTCAAACTTAGTTATTTTTTTGAATTAGCTCTTAGCAGTAATCTAATTATTCCAAATGTAATAGGTTTAACGGAACACCATTTAAAGGCTCTTCAAGTCTCAGTCACTAGTTTTGAAAATTATACATTAGGATCAATTTATTGTAGATTTCAATTTACTCGCGGAGGATCTTGCATATTTGTTAAGAACGACATACTTTCTGTGTGTAAAAGACAGCCTAATATGGAACTAATGTCATCGGATAAATGCATAGAAATATTTGCTGTATCTTATCAAAAATTTATGTGTATTATTTGTATATATCGGTCGCCAAAAGGGTGACTTTGATTATTTTATTAATGAATTTGTAAATATTTTAACTTGTTTGTTTTTAAATTTTAAATCTGTTACATTGACGGGCGATTTTAATGTAGATGCCTTATCACAATCAAAAGAGTTAAAACAATTAGATAACGTCTTGCAAACCTTTAACTTTACGTCTCTAGTCCATGAAGCAACTCGCATTGATAATCGAGCAAATATAAATTGATTACATGCTAATTAACTTTAATTTGGATTATGTATTATCTTGCAATGTAGTTAAATTTTGCATCTCAGACCACAAAAGCTTAATAGTATCGTTACAAATTTAACAAGAGACAGTACTTCATCTGCCAGTCCCTTTAGAAAAAAAGTGTGTTTAATACAAACAACCTGTTAGCATTTAAACAATATTTTAAGTCTTATGTACCGTCCAGTTCTAATGATGCTAACGACAATTTTAACCATTTTTGGAACCATTTTTAGTGGTGTTTTGATGTAGCATGTCCAAAGCAAAAACTAAAACATAAATTCAATTGTTTTAAAATTACCCATGAAAAGACAATATGATAATTTAAAATATCTTAATTGGTTATGTAAAACAAGCAACTTTTGCGATCTGCGTAAAACATTAAAGGATCATAAAAAACAACTTAAAGCTAAAATAAATGAAGAAAAATGTAAACAAAATGTATACAAAATTAATAATAATAATTAATATTGCTACAAATA
Organism: Tachinus rufipes; assembly: GCA_963932245.1. Taxonomy (NCBI): domain Eukaryota; kingdom Metazoa; phylum Arthropoda; class Insecta; order Coleoptera; family Staphylinidae; genus Tachinus; species Tachinus rufipes. The sequence goes on from OZ010744.1 coordinate 53,181,049, forward strand.
AGTCTAAGGCGATGTGGCAAATTGTAAATGTAAATTTAGGACAAAACAAGACCCGTAAAACTGAGATAAAAAATTTAATCAAAGACTATAAAATCATACAAGATAAAAAAGATTTAGGTAATTTATTTGTTAATAATTTTGCTATCTTGGGGCAAAGTAAAATAACTTCATATTTTGGCAGTCAAATCTCTAAATCCTGTACAACTTTGTCCAACAACAATAACTCTATATGTATAGATCCGGTAACAGAATATGAAGTAGAACAAACTATCTGTGGAATGCCAAATAAAAATAGCACAGGTCTAGATGAAGTCCCTATAATCTTGTTAAAGTATGTAAAATCAAACATTTTAGCGATCTTAGCTAATATTATTAACTAATCATTTCGATCGGGACATTTTCCGACAATATTAAAATGTGGTTCTGTAATACCTATACACAAAAAAAGCGACGCAACTTTGATAGACAATTATAGACCAATAACATTGCTTAGCTATTCTTCAAAAGTCTTTAAAAAAATTTCTGTGAGAGAACATTAAACTTTTTAAATAGCAACAACATTTTGCACAACTCTCAACATGGTTTCCGTTCTAATAGATCAACTGAATCAGCAACTTACAAACTTACTCAGACAATCTATAATAAGTTAGAAAATAAAAAATGTGTTCTTTATTAATATTTGATCTGACATCAGCGTTTGACGTAATTAACCATAATGTTTTACTAGACAAATTATATAGCATGGGTATAAGAGGTCCAATAAATTATTGGATCAGATCTTATTTATAAGATAGATCAATACTTGTCAACATTAACCGAATTAAATCCAAAAAAACAGATGTGCAGGTTGTCGTAGCACAAGGATCGATTGTTGGATCATTGCTTTTTATCTTATTTACTAACGATCTTCCAAATTATATTGATAATGCAGACATTGTAATGTATGCGGATGATACATCGGTAATTGTAGAAGCTGATAGTCCATCAGAATTACAATTAAAATCAATTATTGTTATCAAGAAATTTAAAACATGGTGTGCATCAAACAACTTAATTGTAAATCTTAAAAAAACAGCGTGTATGTTTTTTGGACAAAAAAGTCAACCTTCAACAACAATTAATAACATAAAGTCTTGCAATAAAATAAAAGTATTAGGTGTGTCAATAGACTCAGAATTAAGTTGGTCTATATGGCTATATAGATTTAGTATGTGCAAAGCTAGCTAAAGCAACTTTTGCTATTTTAAATTTAAGGAGACATCTGCCACAACAACATATCTTGTCGGTGTACTATGCACTAGCATATTCACACATTTGCTACAACATTATTCTATGGAGACAGTCAAAGGACATTCAACGTGTTTTTGTACTACAAAAACGAATACTGCGTATAATTTTTAATTTAAAACCAAAAGAGACCTGCCGAAATATTTTTATAAAATTTAATGTTATGACTGTGCAAAGTGTCTATATTTATAAACTGTGTATTTTTGTATATAGAAACATTCATTTATTTGGTACGTGTAGAGCTAGAGCGCAACACCAATACCCTATCCGGTCTGCTAATAATATTTTTATTAACCATTTTAAAAGCACCCGTTACACTAAGTCACCAATATGTGCGGAAAGTTATGTTTATAACCATTTGCCAAAAGAATTAAAACCAATAAAGTCATACCCATTATTTAAAAAGCGATTAAAACAATACTTGGTAAATAGTTGTTTTTATACACTGAATGATTATTTTAATAGTACTTTGTAAATTTGTGTTAATTTTGTTAATCTTTGTCGATTTTTGTATATAAAATTTTAAATGTATTATGTACTTGACGTTGTTTGCTTTTTAGCGCCTATAACAATAAAGATATTATTATTATTATTATTATTATTATTATTATTATTTTTTTTGTTGTGTTTTAGCGTCGACTACTAAGGTCATTAGCTATTTATTTTAATAATAATAACCTCAGGTTATAGACCTGAGGAGACAAAACAACACATTAAAATGGTTAAATAAATAAATAAATAAATAAAAACTAAATCTAATATCACAGTTGCTTAAATTAAAAAAATAATATCACAAAACTTACTATTTAACCTAACCTAATATCACAGATGACACCGAAGCTGTAAAATGCTTCGATGCCAGACCCTAAAAACTAAAGTAACTAAACCTAATATCACAACTTAACCTAAATCACAACCTAACTTAATATCACAGATGACATCGAAGCTGTAAAATGCTTCGATGCCAGACCCTAAAAACTAACTAAACCTAATATCACAGATTGCACCGAAGTTGTAAAAGACTACGATGCTTTAAACAACTCAACAACACAAACTGATCAATAAAAATAAATAAATAAGTTAACACCAAAATCATTATAAGACAACACAAAAACTTGGTTACACCTGTTTGAGGAGTCCTGCGTCTTTCAAGAACTGGACGCACCTTCCCATGGACTCTTCTCTATTTGATAAAATAGATGCCACGTTGTTAGGGAGCTCGAGCCGATTACGGTGGGAAAGGTAGGCTCGGCATTCCTCCAAAATGTGCTTCACCGTTAGAGGGTCGTGACATGTTTGGCATTCTGGTTGTTCGTCGCCGGTCAGGAGATACGAAGAGGTCAAGTTGGTATGACCTATGCGCAAGCGACATAGGGCGACCTCCTCTCTCCTGTTGAGATCTACCGGCGACTTCCATGCGGTCACGGAGAGCTTGATTTCCTTTAATTTGCTCTCGAAGCCGTTCCATACTCTTTGCCAATCCTCGATGACCTTCGATATGACGTAACCTTTGAGATCATCGGGTCTTACGGGTATGTTGTCCGTAGGATCCGCGTCAGCCGCAGACGGGCGGCTTTGTCGGCCAGCTCGTTGCTCTCGATACCCACATGACCCGGTGTCCAGACAAAGATAGCTCTCTGTCCAAACCCGGCCAGGCGGAATATCGAAGTTTGTACGAGCTGGACCAGCGGATCGACCGAGTACATAGACTGTATACTCAGGATGGCACTCAGCGAGTCGGAACAAAGGAGGAACGAACTGTGAGATGACGTCTCACAGTTTAGCAGGGCTTTATGCAAAGCATGTAATTCTGCGGTGTACACGGAAGCCTCTTTAGGGAGAGACCATGAATGGGCCGTACCGTCTAAAACGAAGGCACTTCCCACTCCCCGATCCGTTTTCGAACCGTCAGTATACAACCGCGGAGAGTCTGGGTATTCGGCAACGATTTCAAGAAACTTGCTCCTCAAGACGTCGGGGCAAGTTTCTCGTTTGATCTTGGAGGTCAGATCAAGACGAGTTATAACCATCGGCAACAGCCTGGTGAAAACTCGCCAGAACCGACCTCGAATACCATCGGATAATTAACGTTGAGACTCTCCTCTAGCTCCTGCGCTCGGACGCACACCGGTCTACTGACGGTAGGCCTGAGTCTGTATTTACGTTGCTGCGTTTCGTTGGCGGTAAATATGAGTCGGTTGTTGTGACCCCTCTTTGCTCGCATCGCCGCGGCGTACGTGAGTACAAAGCGACTGCGACGAGCACCTAGAGGGAGTACACCCGACTCGCAGCAAAGACTCGGTGCGGGACTCGTCCGGAATGCTCCCGTGGCGTATCTAAAGCCTGCGTTGTGGACTGCGTCTAGGGCTTTCAACCGGGATTTTCTGGCGGATGAGTATACCGCGCAGCCGTAGTCGACCCTGGATAAAACCAGAGCTTTGTACAGCCGCAACAGAACCTCTCTCCGCGCACCCCAGTTGATGTTGGCCAAGCACTTGATCACGTTCAGGCTTTTTTGCACTTTGTGACCAATTCATCAATATGTGCCCGAAAGGATAAGGTCCTATCGAGCACGAGCCCTAAGAAACGGACTGTTTCGACGCACGTGATTCTGGAACCTCGCAAGACAAGCGCGGGGTCCCGGTGAGGTCTTCTGAGGCGGCAAAAATGCACGCACGAGGTTTTCGTCGTAGAGAAACGAAAACCTCTCGCCTCTGCCTCTCTGTCCACTTCGTCTATGGTGATCTGGAGTTGACGTGTTATGGCAGGGATGGTATCTCCCGCCATGTAGATCACCAAGTCGTCGACGTACAGGCATTTTTGTACAGGTGTAACCACCGAAGCCGCAATATCATTAACCGCAATCGCAAAAAGGGTGCAGCTGATTGTCGACCCTTGGGGAACACCGTTCTCTAGACATAATGTCTTCGAGTTAGTGCTTCCCACCCTTACTTTAAATTTGCGATCGCGCATAAAAGATTCAAGAAAAAGAGGCATACGGCCCCTGAATCCCCATGCGTGCAGCTTCTGCAAAATTCCATATCGCCAAGTCATGTCATACGCCTTCTCCAGGTCGAAAAACACCGCTACGAGGTGTTTTCTTTCGAGGAAGGCGTCTTGGATAGAATTTTCTAGACAGATTAAATGATCAACGGTACTGTGATTTCGTCTGAAACCCGCCTGGTATTTAGCTAAAAGATTGTTACTTTCCAGCATCCACACCAGACGGTTGTTGACCATTTTTTCTAAAAGTTTACTGAGACAGCAGGTAAGTGAAATCGGTCTGTAGCTGTTGACGTTGTTTGGATCTTTGCCCGGCTTTAACAACGGCAGGATAATGGCCTCTCTCCAACATTCCGGGTAGACGCCGCTTTCCCATATCAGGTTGTAGATTTCCAGCAACCGCTCCGTCATGCGGGAGGGAAGCTGCCGGATAACCTGATAAGGCACGTCGTCTGGTCCCGATGCGGAGGAGGTACCCATACCGTTAATTGCCGTTTCCAACTCTTTTAAGGAAAATAAAGAGTTGTAGGGCAAAGAATCCGGGGAAGAGAAATTTAGCTGAGTTTCTAATTGATCTTTTTGACGCAGGAATTGCTCACTATAATTTTGAGAGCTACTGGCAGACGCAAATTGAGTTGCCAATGCGTCTGCAATGTTGGCCGCTTCGGTGACTTCGCGTCCGTCGACGATTAGGATGGGAGCCACAGAGGGAAATTTCTTCCCCGACACGGCTCCCACCTTTTTCCACACTTCGCCAACCGAAGTGGTCGGCGTGATCGTCGATACGTAGCTCTCCCATGATCGTTGCTTGCTTTCAAGAATTTTGCGGCGCGCAACGGCTCGCTTCTTCTTGAAAGCGATCATGTTTTCCTGCGTCGGAGATCTTTTGAAACAATTGAAAGCTTTCTTTTTCTCTTCCACAGCTACTCGTATATCGTCGTTCCACCAAGGAACCGACGGACCGGCCAGCTGACCGCTGGACTTTGGGACAAACACGTCTGCTGCTCGGACAATACAATTAGTGAAAACCTTCACGGCGGTCTCGACATCCTCACCATTTGACTCTGGTGGGACCAGACTGGCTTGGAAACCTTGCCAGTCTGCGCGGTCGAGACACCATCTACGGGGGACGGACTGTCTGACCCGTTTGACGATGGTTTTAATAACGATGGGAAAGTGATCGCTACCGTGAAGGTCTTCTAATACATTCCACGATAGACGTGTGGCTAAACGTGGGGACGATAGAGACAAATCAATTGCCAAAAAGTTTGTACCCCTACCTCCAAAGTGTGTGGCGGAACCCGTGTTGAGGAGGACAGCGTCGCTTTGATCGAGAAAATCCTCAATCAAACGACCTCGCGTGTCTTTCCTCAGGGAACCCCACAGCGGATTGTGGGCGTTAAAATCGCCCACCAGGAGGTAGGGCTGTGGAAGCTGCGAAGTAAGTTCTTGTATATCTTCCAGAGTCCAGTCGAACTCCGGAAGATACAGGTTGCATATTGTGGCTTTTATCGGGATGGTAAGCCGGATTGCGATTGCCTGGAGTCTAGTTCTGAGGGTTATTTCCGTTAACGGTAAATTTTCCCTCAGAAAAATAGCGACTCCACCTTTGGCTCGGGCATCCGGCAGAACGTCACTTCTTGTGCACGTAAAGCCCCGAAGATTGAAATTTTCTTGGGGCTTGAAGTGCGTTTCCTGTAAGCACACGCAAAAGGGCATGTGCTTTACCAGGATTATTTTCAGCTCACAATAGCTGCGTTTGCAACCGTTGCAGTTCCACTGTATTATCGTCTCCATAATTTTAGATGACTATTAATTAAATAAAATAAATTAAGAAATAAATAACACGTAACGGACGGACAGCTATTAAAATAAGTTAACACAAAACAAATAAAACACCAAAGTTGTAAAAGGACTTTGATGTTTGGACATAGACAAGGCAAAAGATACATTCTTAAAGCTAATATCACAGATGACATCGAAGTTGTAAAATACTCCAATGTCAGAACCATAAAATACATAAAACTTAAAACTAATATCACAGGTAACATCGGAGTTGTAAAAGACTCCGATGCCAGAACCATAAAACAAATAAAACTTAAAACTAATATCACAGATGACATCAAAGACAAAAAAAATCTTTAATGCCAGAACCGTAAAATGGAAAAGACAATACAAGTACACAAATGACACCGCAGTTGTAAAGGACTGCAGTGCCGATACATAACAACACATAATTAAAAAACTTAATAGAAGGCCTACAGCTGTTGGGAGCGTGATCTGCCCTTTTTCCAGCCAGGTTTTCTTCTTCTTCTGCCTCTGGTACTGCCAGTGTCGACAACAGAAACTTCTGATGCCGTACTGGATCCGTCGTCACCGTTGCTGGAAGAGGGGTCATCCCGCTTCCGTTTACCCGGATCAAACAGATCCATATCTATTTGTTTTGGCGTTTCTGCCAACACAAGTTTGGTCAGGTCAGATTCAAAACCAACCTGAGAAGGTGTGGGGGGTACATCCCCCACGTTTTTGGTTAAAGAAACCGAAGTTTTCCTTAACCGTTGTTGCCCCGGAGGTTTGGGTGGGGGCATGTTTGGTTTAATGACCGGTATTAGCGGTTTATTTGCTGTAGGAAATTGATTGTGCCCGCTTAATGCAGCAATAAGGGGCGGCAAAAGTTTATTTATAAGCTCGTTCACATCCACTGAGTTTTTTGATGCAGTCGCTGCTTTGGCGTATGATATTCCGGCAATTGGTGTAGAGACTAATACCAATTTGCGTGCTTCAAAATATGTTAGTTTGTTTTTCGTCATTATTTCTTTGATAGCGAATTCCTCTTTGTATTTCGGACAATTACGTGATCTTGCGGAGTGCTCTCCTCCGCAATTGACACACGTAATTGGCTGTTCGCATTCGCTACCTTCATGCAAAGGTTTACCACACGCGCAAATCTGCTCCTTGGAACAACGAGCAGCTGTGTGTCCAAACCTCTGACATTTGAAGCAACGCATTGGTGCCGGAATATATGCCCTGACTGGGAGACTATAGAAAGCCCCTTTAACTGTAGTGGGAAGTTGAGGGCGGTTGAACGTCAATATATGATTAAGGGTTTCTTCGCGTTTTCCGTCGCGCATGCTAGAAATGCGACGCGCTTCGATAACCCCCTGACCACTCATGTTCTCTACAATTTCCTCTAACGTGCAATTTAAAAAGTCTCTGCAGTAGACAATTCCCTTACAGGAATTCAATGTTTTGTGAGCTGAGACTGTCACGTTCATATCTGATATACGGTTACATTTTAGCAATTTCGATGACTGAGCGGCTGAAACCGTTTCTACAAGAAGGCCATCTCTGACCTTCTTAATAGATTTAGTATCACCGATCAGTCCGTATAAACATTTACTTATTAAGAAGGGGCTTACTTTATCAAAGTTGCCCTCTTCTCTAGTTACCAGGATGAACCGAGGGACAGGTCCCGCCTTCTCATCACTGGCACTGTTTGACAAAATAGCTTTGCCAGACTTCTTCCCTTTTGTCGAAGAAGAAGCTGGGGGGTCCGATTTGTCATCGGAAGGGGACCGGGTAGCATTATCCATTGGCACAACCCGATCAGTTGTACCAACTTCCGAACAATTGACTACTGCGCTACCGGAGCATTGTTCTCCCACTCCGGTAGTTGCCAAATCCGTGCCGATTATGAAGCCCCTGTCAGATTTAACTGACGGCACGGACTAGGGGCGTAAATTATTTTTAGACATTATACTAAAAAATTGCGTTTTTTACCTACCGCCAGGTTGGGAATGAAAGGAAAAGAAGGTTAGGGGTAGAAATGGAAATGACAGGATAAATAGGGAAGGTAGCCAGGAATGGCTTTGAGTACATTTGGTTTGGCTTCTGCTCATTGACCCATCCGGCATGAGTTGCCCTGCCAGGAGTTTAAACTCCCGCCGGCATAGCTCGAGCAGAAGTTACTCAGCCCCCTCACCACGACAAGGTAGTACCCACGAGGGGGTATTATTATTATTATTATTATTATTATTATTATTATTATTATTATTATTAATATTATTATTATTATTATTATTATTATTATTATTATTATTATTATTATTATTATTATTATTATTATTATTATTATTATTATTATTATTATTATTATTATTATTATTATTATTATTATTATTATTATTATTATTATTATTATTATTATTATTATTATTATTATTATTATTATTATTATTATTATTATTATTATTATTATTATTATTATTATTATTATTATTATTATTATTATTATTATTATTATTATTATTATTATTATTATTATTATTATTATTATTATTATTATTATTATTATTATTATTATTATTATTATTATTATTATTATTATTATTATTATTATTATTATTATTATTATTATTATTATTATTATTATTATTATTATTATTATTATTATTATTATTATTATTATTATTATTATTATTATTATTATTATTATTATTATTATTATTATTATTATTATTATTATTATTATTATTATTATTATTATTATTATTATTATTATTATTATTATTATTATTATTATTATTATTATTATTATTATTATTATTATTATTATTATTATTATTATTATTTTAGGTTTCCTCTGCTTAGCTGGTAAGTAACGCGTACCTCGGCTGTTTATTGCAAAAGGTAAGCGTTTTTGTTGTTGTGTTAAATGTAGTCTACTATTTAACATTATTTAATTTTTAAGAGTCGTCATTCAGAACCTTGCGTACAATTCCACAGGTATCTATTATAACAGAACGCTGCATTTTCTTATAAATATAGTCGGATACTTCTATAAGTTTCAGGTTCTCAAAGAAGGCTTTTGGTATCTCTCCAGTTGATCCAATTACAATGGGAATCACAATTACCTTATCCTGGTGCCACATCAATCGTATTTCATTTGATAGAGGTAAGTATTTATCTAGTTTTTCTTTATTTTTAGCCTGGAGGTTTGCGGCATTGGGAATGGAGATATCAATTAGGTAAGTATATTTCTTTGCTTTGTCAGTTAGAACTATATCTGGCCTATTGTGCGGCATTGTTTTGTCTGTTATTATTTCCCGATTCCAGTAGATTTTAAATAGTTCATTTTCAGTGACATTTGCGGGGTTGTATTTGTAGTAGGGGTCTTTTTCAACTTCGGGGTCAATCTGCTTACATAGTTGTTGGTGCAATAGTTTAGCGACATTATCATGTCTTCTCGTGTATTCCGTTGCGGCTAGTGATGGACATGCGCCGGTGATGTGATCTACAGTTTCAGGTTTTCCGGAACACATTCTGCATTTATCGTTTTCGATTCTATTATCATGTATTATATGTTTCTGATAATATTTGGTCGCAATTACTTGGTCTTGAATACCAAGCATAAATCCTTCCGTTTCAGAGAAGATATACCCTTCTTTTAGCCAGTTGTTATTAGCCTCTTTATCTATATGTTGTTGTTTAATAAGAGCTGGATATCTACCGTGTAACGGTTTGGTAGCCCATTGGTTTTCTAGGGATGCTGGGTCTTCTATGAAGGCTTTAGCGTCGTAGTTTTCATCGTAGAGTTTTAGGGGAGTAATTTTTCGGTCACATCTCACAGTAGCGTTATGAATATCGCTGGTGGTTCTTTTCTGACGGAAATAGTGACGTATGTTGTTGACTTGGGAGTAGTGCAAGTTTGTAATATGAGTTAGGCCACGCCCTCCTTTAGATCTTGGTAAGTATAGGCGCTCCATGGCACTCCTTGGATGGTGCATTTTGTTCTTGGTTGATTTTGTTCTAACAACACGGTCTAGTGCTTGCAACTCTGTATGTGTCCAGTTGATGATGCCAAAACTGTATGTGAGTATAGGGATTGCATACGTGTTGAGTGCCTTAATTTTGTTTTTAGATGTTAGTTCCGTTTTTAGGACAAGGTCTAACCGTTTTTTAAATTTGTTTTGTAGTTCTTCTTTTGCTACTTTTTGGTCAATACCCTTTGATTGTAGGTAGCCTAGATATTTGTACAGCTCTTCCTCGTTCATCCCTTTAATTTCTTGGTTATCTTTTGTTCTGTGTGGGGCCTGATCTTCCCATTTTCCATTGACCAATGCATTCACCTTACATTTGTCAATACCAAATTTCATTACTAGGTCTTTACTGAATTTGTCTGTCCACTTTAGCAGTTTATCCAATTCTACCTTTGATTTTGCATATAGTTTTAGATCATCCATGTACAAAAGGTGGGTAACATTTAGGTCTTCTAGTTTGTACCCTTTCATTTTGTTCAGTTGTTTAGATAGTGGATTTAAACACAGACAAAACCACAGTGCACTTAGGGCATCTCCTTGAAAAATTCCTCTATTTATTGGAATGTTACCAACAGCTGTATGTATTCCGTCTACGTTAGTTCGAAGGTTTGTATTCCATTTAAGCATAGTTTGTTCTAGGAATTTTATGATAACAGGATCCGTCTTATATATTTGTAAAATTTCGATCAGCCATGAATGCGGTACGCTGTCGAATGCCTTTTGGTAGTCAATATAGGCTGTATAGAGAGGTTGCCGGTTCTTTTTGGCATTTCCTGTTATCACAGCGTCTATAGTTAATTGTTCTTTGCATCCTAATGCCCTTTTTTTGCATCCCTTCTGTTCTTCAGTTAGGATGTCATTTACTTCGAGATGGTTGTAGATCTTCTCTGTTATTATTGAGGTTAGTAATTTATACAGCGTTGGTAAGCAAGTGATTGGACGGTACTTTGATGGATCATCTGCCGGTGGTGTTGTCTTTGGTAAAAGGTAAGTTGTTCCTTGTGTCATAAATGACGGTAGTAAGTCCGGTTCCTGTATTATGTTTGAGAAACATCGAGCTAAGCTTTGGTGCGTAGAGGAAAAATGTTTGTACCAGTAATTATGTACATTATCACATCCCGGGGCTTTCCAGTTGTGTGTTCTTTGGATAGCTTTTTTCATTTCGGCTAGCGAAATTATTATTATTATTATTATTATTATTATTATTATTATTATTATTATTATTATTATTATTATTATTATTATTATTATTATTATTATTATTATTATTATTATTATTATTATTATTATTATTATTATTATTATTATTATTATTATTATTATTATTATTATTATTATTATTATTATTATTATTATTATTATTATTATTATTATTATTATTATTATTATTATTATTATTATTATTATTATTATTATTATTTTTTTTTTTTTTTTTTTTTTTTTGTGTTTTAGCGTCGACTACTAAGGTCATTAGCTATTTATTTTAATAATAATAACCTCAGGTTATAGACCTGAGGAGACAAAACAACACATTAAAATGGTTAAATAAATAAATAAATAAATAAAAACTAAATCTAATATCACAGTTGCTTAAATTAAAAAACTAATATCACAAAACTTACTATTTAACCTAACCTAATATCACAGATGACACCGAAGCTGTAAAATGCTTCGATGCCAGACCCTAAAAACTAAAGTAACTAAACCTAATATCACAAATTAACCTAATATCACAACCTAACTTAATATCACAGATGACATCGAAGCTGTAAAATGCTTCGATGCCAGACCCTAAAAACTAACTAAACATAATATCACAGATTGCACCGAAGTTGTAAAAGACCACGATGCTTTAAACAACTCAACAAAACAAACTGATCAATAAAAATAAATAAATAAGTTAACACCAAAATCATTATAAGACAACACAAAAACTTGGTTACACCTGTTTGAGGAGTCCTGCGTCTTTCAAGAACTGGACGCACCTTCCCATGGACTCTTCTCTATTTGATAAAATAGACGCCACGTTGTTAGGGAGCTCGAGCCGATTACGGTGGGGAAGGTAGGCTCGGCATTCCTCCAAAATGTGCTTCACCGTTAGAGGGTCGTGACATGTTTGGCATTCTGGTTGTTCGTCGCCGGTCAGGAGATACGAAGAGGTCAAGTTGGTATGACCTATGCGCAAGCGACATAGGGCGACCTCCTCTCTCCTGTTGAGATCTACCGGCGACTTCCATGCCGTCACGGAGAGCTTGATTTCCTTTAATTTGCTCTCGAAGCCGTTCCATACTCTTTGCCAATCCTCGATGACCTTCGATACGACGTAACCTTTGAGATCATCGGGTCTTACGGGAACGTTGTCCGTAGGATCCGCGTCAGCCGCCTGACGGGCGGCTTTATCGGCCAGCTCGTTGCCTTCGATACCCACATGACCCGGTGTCCAGACAAAGATAGCTCTCTGTCCAAACCCGGCCAGGCGGAATATCGAAGTTTGTACGAGCTGGACCAGCGGATCGACCGAGTACATAGACTGTATACTCAGGATGGCACTCAGCGAGTCGGAACAAAGGAGGAACGAACTGTGAGATGACGTCTCACAGTTTAGCAGGGCTTTATGCAAAGCATGTAATTCTGCGGTGTACACGGAAGCCTCTTTAGGGAGAGACCATGAATGGGCCGTACCGTCTAAAACAAAGGCACTTCCCACTCCCCAATCCGTTTTCGAACCGTCCGTATACAACCGCGGAGAGTCTGGGTATTCGGCAACGATTTCAAGAAACTTGCTCCTCAAGACGTCGGGGCAAGTTTCTCGTTTGCTCTTGGAGGTCAGATCAAGACGAGTTATAACCCTCGGCAACAGCCAGGGTGGAAACTCGCCAGAACCGACCTCGAATACCATCGGATAATTAACGTTGAAACTCTCCTCTAGCTCCTGCGCTCGGACGCACACCGGCCTACTGACGGTAGGCCTGAGTGTGTATTTACGTTGCTGCGTTTCGTTGGCGGTAAATATGAGTCGGTTGTTGTGACCCCTCTTTGCTCGCATCGCCGCGGCGTACGTGAGTACAAAGCGACTGCGACGAGCAGCTAGAGGGAGTACACCCGACTCGCAGCAAAGACTCGGTGCGGGACTCGTCCGGAATGCTCCCGTGGCGTATCTAATGCCTGCGTTGTGGACTGCGTCTAGGGCTTTCAACCGGGATTTTCTGGCGGATGAGTATACCGCGCAGCCGTAGTCGACCCTGGATAAAACCAGAGCTTTGTACAGCCGCAACAGTACCTCTCTCCGCGCACCCCAGTTGATGTTGGCCAAGCACTTGATCACGTTCAAGGCTTTTTTGCACTTTGTGACCAATTCATCAATATGTGCCCGAAAGGATAAGGTCCTATCGAGCACGAGCCCTAAGAAACGGACTGTTTCGACGCACGTGATTCTGAAACCCCGCAAGACAAGTGCGGGGTCCCGGTGAGGTCTTCTGAGGCGGCAAAAATGCACGCACGAGGTTTTCGTCGTAGAAAAGCGAAAACCTCTCGCCTCTGCCTCTCTGTCCACTTTGTCTATAGTGATCTGGAGTTGACGTGTTATGGCAGGGATGGTATCTCCCGCCATGTAGATCACCAAGTCGTCGACGTACAGGCATTTTTGTACAGGTGTAACCACCGAAGCCGCAATATCATTAACCGCAATCGCAAAAAGGGTGACGCTGATTGTCGACCCTTGGGGAACACCGTTCTCTAGACATAATGTCTTCGAGTTAGTGCTTCCCACCCTTACTTTAAATTTGCGATCGCGCATGAAAGATTCAAGAAAAAGAGGCATACGGCCCCTGAATCCCCATGCGTGCAGCTTCTGCAAAATTCCATATCGCCAAGTCATGTCATACGCCTTCTCCAGGTCGAAAAACACCGCTACGAGGTGTTTTCTTGCTAGGAAGGCGTCTTGGATAGAATTTTCTAGACAGATTAAATGGTCAACGGTACTGTGATTTCGTCTGAAACCCGCCTGGTATTTAGCTAAAAGATTGTTACTTTCCAGCATCCACACCAGACGGTTGTTGACCATTTTTTCTAAAAGTTTACTGAGACAGCAGGTAAGTGAAATCGGTCTGTAGCTGTTGACGTTGTTTGGATCTTTGCCGGGCTTTAACAACGGCAGGATAATGGCCTCTCTCCAACATTCCGGGTAGACGCCGCTTTCCCATATCAGGTTGTAGATTTCCAGCAACCGCTCCGTCATGCGGGAGGGAAGCTGCCGGATAACCTGATAAGGCACGTCGTCTGGTCCCGGTGCGGAGGAGGTACCTATACCGTTAATTGCCGTTTCCAACTCTTTTAAGGAAAATAAAGAGTTGTAGGGCAAAGAATCCGGGGAAGAGAAATTTAGCTGAGTTTCTAATTGATCTTTTTGACGCAGGAATTGCTCACTATAATTTTGAGAGCTACTGGCAGACGCAAATTGAGTTGCCAATGCGTCTGCAATGTTGGCCGCTTCGGTGACTTCGCGTCCCTCGACGATTAGGATGGGAGCCACAGAAGGAAATTTCTTTCCCGACACGGCTCCCTATTATTATTATTATTATTATTATTATTATTATTATTATTATTATTATTATTATTATTATTATTATTATTATTATTATTATTATTATTATTATTATTATTATTATTATTATTATTATTATTATTATTATTATTATTATTATTATTATTATTATTATTATTATTATTATTTTTTTTTATTTTTTTTTTTCACAGGTTAACCTGGTTTCATTGTATTAGACGGGTACATACTACCAAGTCTAATACATAGATGTATTACATGTGTTGTTTTAAAAAACGATCGTACTATGTTACATGTACTTAGTATTACCGCCTTTTGCATGTTTATAATATTGTATTGTTCTATGTCTAATTGTTTTATAGAATTGTTTAATTTTGATGGTATTATTCCTGTTGAAGATATTATTATAGGAATAATTTTAATGTGTTTTTGTTTCCACAGTTTTTCTATTTCTGAAGCTAGAGGTAAGTATTTTTCTATTTTCTCTGCGTATTTTGTTTCAATGTTATGATCAGCTGGGATTGCAATGTCTACTAAAAATGTACTATTTGATGTTTTAATAGTAATAGTGATGTCTGGTCGGTTATGGTTTATTGTTTTGTTTGTAAATATTGTCTTGTCCCAGTATAACTTACAGATATTATTTTCAAGAACAGATTGCGGAACATATTTATAGTAAGGTTCTTTTTTACTTATTAGTTTATATTTATAGGCTAACTCTTGATGTACAATTTTAGCTGCAGCATTGTGTCGTTCTACGTACTGTGTCGGTGCTAATATTCTGCATCCGTTTGTAATATGTTCTATCGTCTCTGGGTCTGTATTACATTTTCTGCATTTATCGGTTTTATTAGCTGGATCTTTTAATATGTACCTTTGGTAGCTTCGAGTATTTATTACTTTGTCTTGAATTGCTTGAATAAATCCTTCCGTTTCGGGGTATAGTTGTCCAATTTGCAAATATTTAAATGTTTTGTCTTTATCCACTTCATCTTTATGAGAATGGTTGTAGTATCTCCCATGCAGTTGTTTTGATGCCCACTTACTAATATTGTCTTGTTTAATAGACATGGGTTCTTTGATAATAAGATTTATGTTTTTTAAACATAAAGGGGTATAATTGTTGTCTGCTTTTATTATGGCTTGATGTAAGTGACTGTCTTTTCTTGAGTAAAAGTAGCTTCTAAGATTTGCAACTTGTTTATTATGTACGCTATAAATGTCAGATATTCCTCTTCCACCTTCTGTTCTTGGGAGATTAATGCGTTCTATACATGCATTTGGATGGTGCATTTTATATTGGGTTAGCATTGTTCTTGTTGTTCTATTTAATGAGTCTAGATCAGTATCAGACCATTTAATAATTCCAAAGGAATAGGTAAGTATAGGTATAGCATATGTGTTAATGGCTTTGCTTAGGTTTTTGGAGTTTAAATATGTTTTTAGTATTTGCTTCAGTCGAGATGAATAAGCTTTACTTAGCGCTGTTTTTAGTTGCGTGTGATTTAGTTTAGTTGTTTGCTCAAAACCTAAATACTTGTATGTTTCTTCCTGTTCCATTGATTGTATTGTTTCATTATTTAGAGTTTTTATACCTTCTGTTTTTGTCCATTTACCTTTTTCTATTGCGTTGACTTTGCATTTGTTTAAACCAAATTCCATATTAATATCTTTTGACACTTGTTCAGTTATCCGTATTAGCGATGTTAGTTGTGTCTTACTGCTTGCGTACAGCTTTATATCATCCATATAGAAAATATGATTTATTTTATGCAAAGCTATTTTGTTAGATTTAATTTGAAACCCGTAATTGGTTTCATTTAATAGCTCAGATAGTGGGTTAAGACATAAACAAAACCAAAGAGCACTTAAGGAATCACCCTGAAACATACCTCTTCGTATGGAAACTAAATCACTTTCAAATGAACTGTCTGAAGTTTTTAAGCAAAGTCTTGTTTGCCATGTTTGCATAATCTGCTTAAGAAAATTTGACACAGTTGGGTTTATATGATATATATCAAGGATTTCTAAGAGCCAACTATGTGGGACACTATCAAAAGCCTTTTTATAATCAATAAAGGTTTCAAATAGGTTTCGATGTTGTGTTTGTGTTTGTTTTAGTATTACACTATCTATGGTTAGTTGTTCTTTACATCCTTGGCATTTTTTCCGACATCCTTTTTGTTCTTCGGTCATAATTTTAAATTTAGAGATGTGATTTTGATTATTTTGAGTAATAACAGCTGTTATAATTTTGTATAAAGTTGGAAGACAAGTTATCGGGCGATAGTTAGCTGGATTTTTTGTTTGTTCATTTTTTGGGATTAAGTATGTTACACCTTGAGTTAGAAAAGCAGGCATACTGTTTGGATTATGAAGTAGTTGAGTTATGTGTTGAGCTAATGCGTTGTGAGTAGATGTTAACTCTTTAAACCAAAAGTTATGAATTTTGTCTAAACCCGGAGCTTTCCAGTTATGTAGTTTCTTTATAATCTCTTTTAGTTCTTCTTCATTTATACTTATATTTATTATTATTATTATTATTATTATTATTATTATTATTATTATTATTATTATTATTATTATTATTATTATTATTATTATTATTATTATTATTATTATTATTATTATTATTATTATTATTATTATTATTATTATTATTATTATTATTATTATTATTATTATTATTATTATTATTATTATTATTATTATTATTATTATTATTATTATTATTATTATTATTATTATTATTATTATTATTATTATTATTATTATTATTATTATTATTATTATTATTATTATTATTATTATTATTATTATTATTATTATTATTATTATTATTATTATTATTATTATTATTATTATTATTATTATTATTATTATTATTATTATTATTATTATTATTATTATTATTATTATTTTTTTTTTTTTTTTTTTTTTTTTTTTGTGTTTTAGCGTCGACTACTAAGGTCATTAGCTATTTATTTTAATAATAATAACCTCAGGTTATAGACCTGAGGAGACAAAACAACACATTAAAATGGTTAAATAAATAAATAAATAAATAAAAACTAAATCTAATATCACAGTTGCTTAAATTAAAAAACTAATATCACAAAACTTACTATTTAACCTAACCTAATATCACAGATGACACCGAAGCTGTAAAATGCTTCGATGCCAGACCCTAAAAACTAAAGTAACTAAACCTAATATCACAACTTAACCTAATATCACAACCTAACTTAATATCACAGATGACATCGAAGCTGTAAAATGCTTCGATGCCAGACCCTAAAAACTAACTAAACCTAATATCACAGATTGCACCGAAGTTGTAAAAGACTACGATGCTTTAAACAACTCAACAACACAAACTGATCAATAAAAATAAATAAATAAGTTAACACCAAAATCATTATAAGACAACACAAAAACTTGGTTACACCTGTTTGAGGAGTCCTGCGTCTTTCAAGAACTGGACGCACCTTCCCATGGACTCTTCTCTATTTGATAAAATAGACGCCACGTTGTTAGGGAGCTCGAGCCGATTACGGTGGGGAAGGTAGGCTCGGCATTCCTCCAAAATGTGCTTCACCGTTAGAGGGTCGTGACATGTTTGGCATTCTGGTTGTTCGTCGCCGGTCAGGAGATACGAAGAGGTCAAGTTGGTATGACCTATGCGCAAGCGACATAGGGCGACCTCCTCTCTCCTGTTGAGATCTACCGGCGACTTCCATGCCGTCACGGAGAGCTTGATTTCCTTTAATTTGCTCTCAAAGCCGTTCCATACTCTTTGCCAATCCTCGATGACCTTCGATATGACGTAACCTTTGAGATCATCGGGTCTTACGGGTATGTTGTCCGTAGGATCCGCGTCAGCCGCCTGACGGGCGGCTTTGTCGGCCAGCTCGTTGCCCTCGATACCCACATGACCCGGTGTCCAGACAAAGATAGCTCTCTGTCCAAACCCGGCCAGGCGGAATATCGAAGTTTGTACGAGCTGGACCAGCGGATCGACCGAGTACATAGACTGTATACTCAGGATGGCACTCAGCGAGTCGGAACAAAGGAGGAACAAACTGTGAGATGACGTCTCACAGTTTAGCAGGGCTTTATGCAAAGCATGTAATTCTGCGGTGTACACGGAAGCCTCTTTAGGGAGAGACCATGAATGGGCCGTACCGTCTAAAACGAAGGCACTTCCCACTCCCCGATCCGTTTTCGAACCGTCAGTATACAACCGCGGAGAGTCTGGGTATTCGGCAACGATTTCAAGAAACTTGAACCTCAAGGAAATTATTATTATTATTATTATTATTATTATTATTATTATTATTATTATTATTATTATTATTATTATTATTATTATTATTATTATTATTATTATTATTATTATTATTATTATTATTATTATTATTATTATTATTATTATTATTATTATTATTATTATTATTATTATTATTATTATTATTATTATTATTATTATTATTATTATTATTATTATTATTATTATTATTATTATTATTATTATTATTATTATTATTATTATTCTTGTTTTTCTCGGTTAACACCGGTAGCAGTTTATATAACGCTGGGCTTACACCAAAGGCGTTATATAATCTTAAAAATTATTTTAAAAATTTTCTGACTGTACGGCAGGTGTTTAAAATTACAGATTTTTGAGTTTTTATATAAATATTGTTATGTAAGTTTAAAATTTTTATATTTTTCTGAAAACTATGGGGAATAATTCCGGTGCTTGATATTATAAGCGGTACAATTACCACTTTTTCCATTGCCCATATTCTCTGTATTTCATCTGCTAACGCTGTATATTTTTCCATTTTTTCGTTGTACGTTTTTTCGATGTTATTAGTGTTAGGGATTGCAATATCTATAATATATGTAGTTTTATTAATTTTATCTATTAATGTAAGGTCCGGTCTATTATGATGTATTGTTTTGTCAGTTATTATTGCCCTGTCATAATATAACTTGTGAGTACCGTTTTCTAAAATTGGTTCAGGCATATATTTATAGTAGGGATTCTGATCTGTTTTTAAGTTTTTATTTTTTGCAAGTTGTTGGTGAACTATGTTTGCTACTTGATTGTGTCTGAATAAATAATCAGTTTGCGCCAGTAGTTTACAACCCGATGTTATATGTTGTATAGTCTCCGACTGCGCATGACATCGCCTACATTGATCAGTTTGCACATTACAATCTTTTATTATGTATTTTTTGTAGTTGTTAGTGTTAATGACCTGATCTTGTATTGCTAACATAAACCCTTCAGTCTCAGGAAATATATCAGCATGAGTGAGCCACGCGTTTGAGGCTTCTTTGTCGACATAAGATTGATCTAAATCATAAGAATGTCTTCCATGCAACGATTTTTGAGCCCATTTTTGTTTTATGGTTCGATCTGTAGAGATGTGTAACGAATAATCTGTAGTTATGTCTTGTAGATTTAATGGCGTATGTTTAGTATCGGCCAGAATTATAGCGTTATGCAAAGGCGATGAAACTTGCTTGGAATAAAAGAATTGCCTTAACAATACAATTTGCTTATAATGCAGTGCAATAATGTTGGTAAGACCTCTTCCCCCATGTTTTCTTGGTAGAGTGAGCCTATCTGTGTTAGCTTTTGGGTGATGTGCTCTATATTGTGTAAGAGTAGTCCGAGTTAACTTTTCTAGACGCTCTAGATCTGTGTTGGTCCAATTTATTATGCCAAACGAGTAGGTAAGTACAGGCACTGCAAATGTGTTTATGGCTTTAATAATGTTTTTGCCATTCAAGCTGGTTTTTAATATATTGTGAAGTCGTTGTTTATACTTATTATTATTATTATTATTATTATTTTTATTATTATTATTATTATTATTATTATTATTATTATTATTATTATTATTATTATTATTATTATTATTATTATTATTATTATTATTATTATTATTATTATTATTATTATTATTATTATTATTATTATTATTATTATTATTATTATTATTATTATTATTATTATTATTATTATTATTATTATTATTATTATTATTATTATTATTATTATTATTATTATTATTATTATTATTATTATTATTATTATTATTATTATTATTATTTTTTTTTATTTTTTTTTTCACAGGTTAACCTGGTTTCATTGTATTAGACGGGTACATACTACCAAGTCTAATACATAGATGTATTACATGTGTTGTTTTAAAAACGATCGTACTATGTTACATGTACTTAGTATTACCGCCTTTTGCATGTTTATAATATTGTATTGTTCTATGTCTAATTGTTTTATAGAATTGTTTAATTTTGATGGTATTATTCCTGTTGAAGATATTATTATAGGAATAATTTTAATGTGTTTTTGTTTCCACAGTTTTTCTATTTCTGAAGCTAGAGGTAAGTATTTTTCTATTTTCTCTGCGTATTTTGTTTCAATGTTATGATCAGCTGGGATTGCAATGTCTACTAAAAATGTACTATTTGATGTTTTAATAGTAATAGTGATGTCTGGTCGGTTATGGTTTATTGTTTTGTTTAAAAATATTGTCTTGTCCCAGTATAACTTACAGATATTATTTTCAAGAACAGATTGCGGAACATATTTATAGTAAGGTTCTTTTTTACTTATTAGTTTATATTTATAGGCTAACTCTTGATGTACAATTTTAGCTGCAGCATTGTGTCGTTCTACGTACTGTGTCGGTGCTAATATTCTGCATCCGTTTGTAATATGTTCTATCGTCTCTGGGTCTGTATTACATTTTCTGCATTTATCGGTTTTATTAGCTGGATCTTTTAATATGTACCTTTGGTAGCTTCGAGTATTTATTACTTTGTCTTGAATTGCTTGAATAAATCCTTCCGTTTCGGGGTATAGTTGTCCAATTTGCAAATATTTAAATGTTTTGTCTTTATCCACTTCATCTTTATGAGAATGGTTGTAGTATCTCCCATGCAGTTGTTTTGATGCCCACTTACTAATATTGTCTTGTTTAATAGACATGGGTTCTTTGATAATAAGATTTATGTTTTTTAAACATAAAGGGGTATAATTGTTGTCTGCTTTTATTATGGCTTGATGTAAGTGACTGTCTTTTCTTGAGTAAAAGTAGCTTCTAAGATTTGCAACTTGTTTATTATGTACGCTATAAATGTCAGATATTCCTCTTCCACCTTCTGTTCTTGGGAGATTAATGCGTTCTATACATGCATTTGGATGGTGCATTTTATATTGGGTTAGCATTGTTCTTGTTGTTCTATTTAATGAGTCTAGATCAGTATCAGACCATTTAATAATTCCAAAGGAATAGGTAAGTATAGGTATAGCATATGTGTTAATGGCTTTGCTTAGGTTTTTGGAGTTTAAATATGTTTTTAGTATTTGCTTCAGTCGAGATGAATAAGCTTTACTTAGCGCTGTTTTTAGTTGCGTGTGATTTAGTTTAGTTGTTTGCTCAAAACCTAAATACTTGTATGTTTCTTCCTGTTCCATTGATTGTATTGTTTCATTATTTAGAGTTTTTATACTTTCTGTTTTTGTCCATTTACCTTTTTCTATTGCGTTGACTTTGCATTTGTTTAAACCAAATTCCATATTAATATCTTTTGACACTTGTTCAGTTATCCGTATTAGCGATGTTAGTTGTGTCTTACTGCTTGCGTACAGCTTTATATCATCCATATAGAAAATATGATTTATTTTATGCAAAGCTATTTTGTTAGATTTAATTTGAAACCCGTAATTGGTTTCATTTAATAGCTCAGATAGTGGGTTAAGACATAAACAAAACCAAAGAGCACTTAAGGAATCACCCTGAAACATACCTCTTCGTATGGAAACTAAATCACTTTCAAATGAACTGTCTGAAGTTTTTAAGCAAAGTCTTGTTTGCCATGTTTGC
This sequence comes from Tachinus rufipes, assembly GCA_963932245.1. Lineage (NCBI taxonomy): Eukaryota > Metazoa > Arthropoda > Insecta > Coleoptera > Staphylinidae > Tachinus > Tachinus rufipes. The sequence continues at coordinate 53,203,644 of OZ010744.1, forward strand.
ATAATCTGCTTAAGAAAATTGACACAGTTGGGTTTATATGATATATATCAAGGATTTCTAAGAGCCAACTATGTGGGACACTATCAAAAGCCTTTTTATAATCAATAAAGGTTTCAAATAGGTTTCGATGTTGTGTTTGTGTTTGTTTTAGTATTACACTATCTATGGTTAGTTGTTCTTTACATCCTTGGCATTTTTTCCGACATCCTTTTTGTTCTTCGGTCATAATTTTAAATTTAGAGATGTGATTTTGAATATTTTGAGTAATAACAGCTGTTATAATTTTGTATAAAGTTGGAAGACAAGTTATCGGGCGATAGTTAGCTGGATTTTTTGTTTGTTCATTTTTTGGGATTAAGTATGTTACACCTTGAGTTAGAAAAGCAGGCATACTGTTTGGATTATGAAGTAGTTGAGTTATGTGTTGAGCTAATGCGTTGTGAGTAGATGTTAACTCTTTAAACCAAAAGTTATGAATTTTGTCTAAACCCGGAGCTTTCCAGTTATGTAGTTTCTTTATAATCTCTTTTAGTTCTTCTTCATTTATACTTATATTTATATTATTGTCGTTAGTGATATGATTATATTTGGCTTTTATGTTTTTAATCCAATCTGCTTCTCTGTTATAGTCTATGTTGTTTGACCAAATGCTTTTCCAAAAATTAGTAATTTCTTCTTTATCTGGCATATCTGATTTAAGAAGAGTTTTGTTAGTTTGGTTTAAATTACTGTAAAATGCCTTTTCATTGTTTTGGAATAAGAGGTTTTGTTTTTTTCGTTTGTTTCTTAGTCTTTCTGCATATACACATAACTTTTGTTTTTGTGTGTCAAGTATATCTACTATTTGTGCTTGTGTTATATTGTCACTATTAGAGATTAAATGTTAAAGATGTTTATAAACATTTTTTGTAACATTGTTTTGTGATATTTGTGTTAGCCGACCTATATCTTGTCTAAGTTGATTTATTTTGTGTTCTAGTCGCTGTTGCCATTTTGGAGTGCTTTGTTTATAGTTGTTTTGTTCATTAACCGGTATTTGATTACATAGTTTTAATACTGTATATGCAGCGCAGTATATTATTGAATGCAAAGCTTCAATATTAGTTGCGTTATTAACATGATGTTCGATTGATTTGTTAACGTTTTTAACAATTGCCAATGATTGTTTATTTATTCTTAGTTTTGGTAAACTTGGCCTCTGCGTTGTGTTAACATCCGTCCATTTTATAAGAGATGCTTCAAATTCAAGATGTACAGAATCTGCGTTGCCGTAACTAGAATCAGATAGTGGAATGTTAGAGTTTTGTTCATTTTCATCAGCAATGTTTGTGTTTATTTCTTCATTTATTGGTGATTTTTGGTTATGAACTTCTATTTCTGTTATAGGGTTGTTAGTAATATTTAGTTCTTCTGTAAGAGTAATTTTTATATGTTCTATTTCAAATTGCGTTAGTCTATTATTTTTTATTATTACTTGTTTTTGGTCACATAATCTCTGTTCTGTAATATAGTCCCGATATTCAGGGTAGTATTTTAAAAATAGTGTCCGCATAGTTGATCTATAACCTGTGGCAATGGTTTCCATTATTATTATTATTATTATTATTATTATTATTATTATTATTATTATTATTATTATTATTATTTTTAAGTTAACATTACGGATTTCTTTGTACTAACAACACCTTGTATGTTACTGCACATGTCGTAAGTTACACCACTATTCATTAATGAGTTTGTTTCTATATTTGCAACTAGTACTTAAAAATCTTCAGTGTTTAATGCATTACTACCTTTTATTTAAATTTATACTTTTTTTGGTTTGAGTTCAACATTGTTATTACAGTTGTAGCACATCTCGTAAAACTTAAATGTTTTTTTTATATAATTACTATTTAAATTTGTTAAGTGTGGCAGCGATTTTTTAGTTTTTTGTCAGTATGTATAATATTTAGATAGTACTTTCTAGATTTCTTTCAAGTATCTCAACTTTGTACTAGGTGACATTTCAGTTTTGATAATAGACTTTAAAAAAACAGTGTGTTTTTCATAAACAATATTTAATCAGTTATAAATAATCATAATATTTAATTAATAGTCGTGTATTGCATATAAAAGTTGCAATATTTAATAAACAGAGGGCAGCACGTGACGGTCGATAAACTATAGAGACTAGCAGTTTGCATTCGAATAATATTTAAAGTTGAATAATTAAAAAAAAAATAAAGCAATCAGTAACGGAATATAATAGTAAAAATAATAGATAAAAGAAAATGGAAACGTGCAGTAAATGTAAAAAAGAACTTCCGCAAGATGGAAACCATGTATGGTGCCATCATTGCGATACTGGCCTACATTATAAATGCTCGATCCAAGAAAAAACTTACAAAGCAAAAGGCAAACAAGCAAAACAAGCCTGGAAGTGTGAAGCCTGTAGAAACTCAGAATCAAACATTATAAATACACTATCTCACGAATTAAAAGATTTAAAAGTGTTAATTACGTCACTAAAGCAAGACATTAAGGAAAGCAAAGAGAGTCAATCTTTCATCAGCTCTCAATACGATGATTTATTAAAAGGTCAAAAAGAAATGCAAAAATCTATAAAAAACTTAGAACATACAATAGTAAATTTAAACAACCTAAATAAACAAAAGGATGGACAGATTAAAGAGTTGAGAGTGCGAATCAACGACTTAGAAGAAGAAAAACATGAAAAAAGTATTGAAATTCATGGAGTGAGCCAAGATGAAAATGAAAATCTAGAAGATTTGATTGTAAAAATTGCATTGAAGAAAAACGTGATTATCACAAAACAAGATATTGACGAAGCATATAGAGTAAAAAGTAAATTGAATACTAAAACACAACCAATGATTAGAGCCAAGTTAAATAAGAAGAATAAAAGAGATGAACTAACAAAAAATAGCGGTATTAAAATATATAACTCTGAAATAACCGGTAAACAAAACCAAGACGTTATAAAAATATTTGAAAGCCTACCGGCGTCCTGCAAGAAAATAAGGGAGGCTAAAAACAAATCAAAGGATATGGGATGGAAATTTGTATGGATTAAAAACTGCAAAGTTCTTGCAAGAAAGACTGAAGGATCCAAGATCATACACATTCAAACGGAAGAAGATATTGCTCTAATAAATTAAATAAATTAACTAAATGGATATAACACAACAAATGGAACACGAAGAGGAAACATTAAACTATACAGACTTAAATCTTACCCAAAATGACACCACTTGTCAGGTCATTACAGATCTCTCTAATTTGTGCGATCTGGCAATGGAAAACACTTTAACTATCAATTACTTAAATATAAACTCTATATTTGCTCACTTTGATGAATATATCAATCTTATCAACAACAGTTTACCTAAACTACACATTATGGTATTATCAGAAGTAAAAGCTCGCTCCAGCGAAGTTGAAACTGTCAAAAAGTTTTTCTCTATTGACTCATTTAATATGCATACTAAACTAAGAGACAAAAATTCGGGTGGTGGAATAATGGTGTATTTTCGGGAAAACTTAAATGTAGTTATAATTGAATGCAACATGTTATATTCCGAAGCAGTCTACGCAAAAATTGTATATCCAAACAAAACAGTCGTTTTTACACTAATTTTGTATAGACCACCGGGCAACATAAAACTTTTCCTTAAAGAAATTGACACATTTCTTAAAACAAACAAAGAAAAAAAGATGGTTATCATTGGAGACATAAATATAGACATATTAACAAATTCAAAAAATACAGAAGATTATGAAGAAATGTTGTATGGGCATGGCTTTATAAGAAAAATAAATAAATATACTAGAGAAGAATATAGAGGAAACAATCTTGTAAAATCATGTCTAGACCACATCTATTACAGAAGTCAAAAAGAAGATATGACCACAGCAGTTTTGACAACAAAAATTTCAGACCATTATCTAATTAGTGGTACTATTAAACTGGAAACAAATCATGTGGTTAATGAATCAATACTTACCACTTATCTAGACAGACCAAAGTTCATTCATCAATTCGCTCAATTAATTAAGAAAAAGCAGTTAGACAAATTAAATGACTCAGACCAACTACTAAATCAAATAAATCAGATACATAAAGATTGCAAAGAATCATGCACTAAAAATAAAAAACGACATCAAAGAAAACCACAAAAAATATGGATTAATGGAGAAATTTTGAAAGAAATGCAAGAACGAGATAGAAAGTTTCAAATATGGAAACGTTGTACAGAATCTAACAGTATAAAGAATGAGCTTAGAAAACGTTATAACGAAGCTAGAAATAAAGTTACAAATATGATTAAACGATCTAAAAGAGAACACTATACAAAACTATTTAACTCGGCAAAATCAAATATGAAAGAAACGTGGAAATTAATCAATGAAACACTGGGAAGAAACAGAAAAAATTCAGAAGACCAAAGATTGATAAAAAATTTTAAACAAGACACCAGCAAGATACTTGAGCAGTTTACTGATACATTTAAAAATCAAACAAAATCTCTTGCCAAACCATGTAGCAAAATACTGCATAATAAAACAGAGAAAACAAATCAAATACAAATATTGGAAATACCAGAAACGACACCTGAAAATATTGAAAAAATTATCATGTCTATGAACCCTGCCAAACCAGCAGGTCACGACGGAATTAAAACAAAAGACCTCATAGATACCATAAAGGAAATAAAAAAGCCAATGACCAAACTTATCAATCTAACCATTAAACAAAAGAAGATACCAAATGTTTTAAAAAAGGCAATCCTGCGCCCCATCTATAAGTCAGGAAAAAGAGACAGTCCTAAAAACTACAGACCGATCTCTATACTACCAATTGTATCAAAAGTATTAGAAAGATACATTGAAAGAACATTAACAGTGTATTTGGAAGAAAATAAATTAATAGACATCAATCAATATGGATATCAGAAATCAAAAGGCACAATCCAGCTACTTGAAAAATTCACGAATACAGTTAACCAAGCATTAGATAAGAACATGCACGCTTTGTGCTTATTCGTCGACTTTTCAAAAGCATTTGATACTCTTGACCATAATACTCTAATAAATATTTTAGAAAATAATGGAATTAAAGGAGAAACTAAAAAATTGTTTAAAAACTACTTAGACAATCGAAAGTTTCAGGTTAAATTAAGTGGCAAACTGGGCGAAGAAACAATTATTGACAGGGGTGTGCCCCAAGGCAGTATTTTGGGACCAATACTCTATCTGTTGTATGTAAACGACGTAGGATCATGCTTTAAAAATTCCAAATACTTTTTATACGCTGATGACACATTAATTGTATCGATCCACAAAAATGTACAACAAGCGTTGAAAAATATGCAAAGAGAATTTAAACAGTTTCAAAAATGGGCTCACGACAAAGGACTCACTATCAACAAAGAAAAAACAAAGTTGGTTCATATAGTATCACCACATCAGCAAAAAAAAGAAGATCAAATCAACCTGATTTTTCATAAATCCAAATGTTTACACAATGTCCAAATATCTGACAACTGTGATTGCAACGAGCAAATTGAAGTTGTAGAAAAGCAGAAGTATCTTGGGATATGGATAGACCAAGATCTGAGCTGGAAACCACACATAAACGAAATAAGAAAGAAATTAAAACACATTTCAAATAGCTTTTACTACCTTAGACAGTTTATACCGGAACAAACTATGACAACGATATATCGAGCACTTCCAGAATCTATAATTACGTATGGAATAACTGTGTACGGTCAAGCGTCGGATTATATTATTGAAAGACTCCAAAAAACACAAAACCGAGTAATAAAAAATCTACGCAGTTATTCAAATCAAGACCCATACAAAGAGCTATTAACAATTAATCAACTTTTTAAATTCAGAAGTATAATGAACAACATAAAAGAAAAAGATACATGGACTAAAGTAAACCATTGCAAAGAAACAAGGAGAAATGTAGCCGGAAAATTTATAGTAGAAAGTCATAACAATAAATATGGAAAAAGAAGAAAAGAAGTAGCCATACGATCGTTGTTCAATGAAATTCCAAATGAAATCTTAACAACAAATTCAATAGAAATGTTTAAACCAAAAATAAAAATCTGGATAAAAGACCATCTCTAAAGTGACCGATTAACACATATACTAATAGTGCACAATAATTGCCACTGACAAGCCAATTTGGCTTAGTGGCACTAAAAAAAAAAAAAAAAAAAAAAAAAAAAATTAAACATTAAACATGAGAAGAACCTCGAGGGGGTTGGTTTTTAGTGGGTACACTCCCTTCAGAACAAGAGTCCCACACTCCGTCCATAAATGGATTTTCCACCTCCAAGAGAAAAAAAAAAAAAAAAAAAAAAAAATTATTATTATTATTATTATTATTATTATTATTATTATTATTAATATTATTATTATTATTATTATTATTATTATTATTATTATTATTTTTTTTTTTTTTTTTTTTTTTTTATTAACGGCTTTAACCGGTTTTTGCCGGGTTCAATTGAACCAAGGCTGCAGTCATTGGTTTAGGACTTTTCGGACAATATGACACGTGCCCAGAATTACTGCTTTCTGACACTCTAGCAGGTTCGAATAGGTATTTACTTCAATGTCATTTAGATGTTTAGAAAAGTTTTTCTGTATTAAGCCGTTGACACTTATTATTAGGGGGATAATTACAACTTTGTTAACTTGCCAAATTTTCTTGATTTGGTATGCAAGGTCTTGATATTTGTTAATTTTTTCCTTGTACGTTTTGTCAATGTTTTCATCTCCTGGTACCGCTATGTCAATTAAAGTTACGTATTTTTCTTTTTTGTTAAATAAAACAATATCGGGCCGGTTATGTGCAATTGTTTTGTCAGTAACAATTGGCGTGTCCCAATAGATTTTAACGGTTTCATTTTCAGCGTTCCATTTTGGTGTGTATTTGTACCAAGCCATTGTCTCTTGAATAACATTCCATCTTTTGCTGACTGCTTTTGCTACATTATTATGGCGCTGTAAATATTCCGTTGGTGCAAGTTTTGAGCATCCAGATGTTACGTGTTGGATTGATTCGGTTGTGGTTCCACACATTCTACACAGATCTGATGGTATATCTGCTTTTAATATATGTTTTTGGTATGCTCTTGTTGGGACCACTTGATCTTGGATGGCTGTTATTGCTCCTTCAGTTTCCGGGAATAGATAACCAGACTTAAGGTATATGCAAGACTCGGTTTTATTTACGACTTGACTTTTTAAGTTTGCATAGAAGCGACCGTGCAATTTCTTTTCCTTCCAGGAATTTTCTAAAACGCCAGCATCCGAATTATTAACTAGTTCAAACACGGTATGTGCCCCAATGGACGGCAAACTACGATGGATCGGGTTCTGTGATGTTTCAAAATAATTTTTAAGTTTAAGCAGTTCTTTATTCAAAGCAATCTCTAAATTGACTAAACCTCGTCCACCTTTGTTTCTTGATATATAGAGCCGATTAACAGAAGCCTTGGGGTGGTGCAATCTGTATTTTGTAAGCTGTGTTCGAGTGAATCGGTCAACACTTTGAATAGCGGTTGGTGACCATTTTAATACTCCAAATGTATACGCCAGCGTAGGAATTACCCATGTGTTTATAGCTGTGATTTTGTTTTTAGAGTTTAACTGACTTTTTAAGATTTTTTGCAGTCTAGCTTTGTATGTATTTGTAAATTTATTTTTCATTTCTGTATTGTCAATTTCAGCTGCTTGTTGTATTCCAAGGTATTTGTACGAGTCTTGAAGTGGTGAAATAGTAATACCCGTCAGAAGTGTTGCACCTTCTGTTTGTTGTATTTTTCCACGTTTAATATGTAACATACAGCATTTGTCAAGACCAAATTCCATTCTAATATCACTGCTAAAGCGTGCCACTAGTTCAAGCAGTCCCTGTAGTTGTTTTGGGCTATTAGCGTACAGCTTAAGATCATCCATATAGAAGGAGTGGGCAAGTTGTAAAGCTGGTTGTTTTTGAAGTTGGTAGCCATAAGTGCTTCTTTTTATCATATTGCTTAGTGGATTCAGTGCTAAACAAAACCAGAGAGGGCTCAAACTATCACCCTGAAATATTCCTTGGTTGATTTGTATCCGCTTACTTTGGTTATCGCATTGGCCAGGAATGTGTAGCTGAGTATTCCATGTTGACATAAGGCATTTGAGTAGATTAATGAATGTTGCATTCACTTTGTAAATATCTAAAATTTGTAGAAGCCAAGGATGTGGAACTGAGTCAAATGCCTTTCTGTAATCAATCCACCCCATGGATAAATTGCGAGATTTTGATTTTGCATGACTTGTAACTATAGTGTCTGTTATTAAAAGTTCTTTACATCCTCGAGCCTTCTCACGACATCCCATCTGTTCAGCAGCCAAGATATTATTTGCTGTTACATGCTTTGTGATTTTTTTGCATATAATGCTTGTTAGTATTTTGTAAATAACAGGTAAACACGTAATAGGGCGGTAATTTTTTGGATCGTTCTTATTGTCCCCTTTAGCTAACATGTATGTAATACCCTCAGTTAGAAACTCCGGCGTTAAATCGGGTTTATTAAAGATGACGTTAAATTGTTCAGAAAGTTTGATATGGCAGCTAGTTAAGTTCTTCCACCAATAGTTTTGCACTTTGTCTAGTCCTGGTGATTTCCAGTCTCCCATGCGTTTGGTAGCTTCTTGTATATCGTTCTCAGTGATGTTATTAAACGGCATTGGCACTATTGTGTCTGCCGTTTGACGTTCTTGTTCTATCCAGTATGCCTGGTGGTCATGCTGTTTAGGAGAATCCCATATTTTTGACCAGAAATTAAACATGTCATCTTTTGTTGGGTACTGTGTTTTGTTGTTATCATTGTCCTCGATTTGTCGGTAGAATTTTCTTTGGTCCGAAGAAAACAGTTTATTTTCTTTAAATCCATTTGTTCTGTTTGTATATTTTCTCAGTCTAAATCCCAACACACCCACTCGTTGTTTTAGATAGTCTAGGTGTTTGTTTAATGCTTGGCGGTAGTCACTTTGGGATGGTTAAATTTTAGCTAGTTTTGCAATTTTTCTTACTTTTTTCTTTAGTTTTTGACTTCCGCTTTCGGCCCCATTTAAGTAAGTATGTAATATTCCTATATTTTTTCTATTGTAATTGATTTTATTTATCAGACGATCTTTCCAAGGTGGGTTTTGGTTTTGTACTATTTTGTTACCTGGCTTTTGTTTTCCACATACAGAGATTACTGTCATTGCTGAGCAGTATACTAAGTGATAGGTGTCGTTAAGATTTTTACTATTTATAATATAGTCAGCCAATATATTGTTAGTTACATTCATAACTTCTCTGGTTTTATTGTTTTGTCTTAGTTTTTGTAACATTGGTCTACAGCTTGGTGTAATACCTTCAAACTGTATATTGTACATTTTAAAAATATCTTCTAATTCTGCTTTTTTAATTGAATTTGTGGTATCCATACTATTTCCAGGAGTATGTTGAGTTGGTGTTTCCACTTCAGGTTCTTGTGCAATTTCATTATTCTGGTTTGGTTGTACCTCGTCTTGTTGGATATTGTCGTTGAATTTCACTGCGTTGAGTTCTGCTTCAGATAATGCTTTAGATTTTTGAATCCATCTAACTCTATCTGAAAGTCCTTGAGCTGAAATGCTGTGTTTGGGATGCATTTCTTTCCATGTTTCTTGTAAGCGTGTTCTATATCCTATCATGTCCGTACCGTTGATTGTTGATGAGGTATGCGCGCATTAATTCTATATTTAGTTCTCTCGACCAGCGCATACGCCTACCTTTAGGTAGCTGCTCGGTGACGGGATGTTCAGTTAAAACACCCAAGTCAGTCCGTAAGCTTATCTCGTTTGTTCGGTTTACAGGTGCAGGCCTTGTGGTTTGGTTTCGCAATCCGTGGGTGCCACTTGCTTCACCCATTGGAGCTAGAAGCTGTTGACTGTCAGCACTACTGTCAGCCTCAAGCAGTAGTGCTCCGTGAATTTCGTTATTGAATAAATTGTCCATCGTTAAACGAGAATTTATCTTTCAAGCACTGATGGTATAGTTGGCTCGCAAATTTTTGGAGATTTTAATTCCAGAATAAGCAACATATGGATGGTTTAAACGGAAATGGTGAAAGAGCCGGGCATATTACTCCTCGATACTTCTGTGATCCTGTTATTCAGATTTTTAAAATCACTTTTAAAACAGTGTGGTGGCGGCCAGGGAGGCGGCAGATGAACTTTTACACTGTTTTAAGGGGCCAGCAGATGTTTGTGGCCAACTAGAGAACCAAATTTATTTCGGTGACTTGGAGGCCTAGGGCTTCAGTAGAAGTATATATGGTTATGTTACTTTTGCGGAGCACGATGTGAACACGACCGATTGTTGTTCAATAAGGTCGAGTTTCGCGGAGCACAGTTTATTTACCACGTGACACACGTCCGCTCGCATCGAGCTCACTTGAAAGACTTATTATTATTATTATTATTATTATTATTATTATTATTATTATTATTATTATTATTATTATTATTATTATTATTATTATTATTATTATTATTATTATTATTATTATTATTATTATTATTATTATTATTATTATTATTATTATTATTATTATTATTATTATTATTATTATTATTATTATTATTATTATTATTATTATTATTATTATTATTATTATTATTATTATTATTATTATTATTATTATTATTATTATTATTATTATTATTATTATTATTATTATTATTATTATTATTATTATTATTATTATTATTATTATTATTATTATTATTATTATTATTATTATTATTATTATTATTATTATTATTATTATTATTATTATTATTATTATTATTATTATTATTATTATTATTATTATTATTATTATTATTATTATTATTATTATTATTATTATTATTATTATTATTATTATTATTATTATTATTATTATTATTATTATTATTATTATTATTATTATTATTATTATTATTATTATTATTATTATTATTATTATTATTATTATTATTATTATTATTATTATTATTATTATTATTATTATTATTATTATTATTATTATTATTATTATTATTATTATTATTATTATTATTATTATTATTATTATTATTATTATTATTATTATTATTATTATTATTATTATTATTATTATTATTATTATTATTATTATTATTATTATTATTATTATTATTATTATTATTATTATTATTATTATTATTATTATTATTATTATTATTATTATTATTATTATTATTATTATTATTATTATTATTATTATTATTATTATTATTATTATTATTATTATTATTATTATTATTATTATTATTATTATTATTATTATTATTATTATTATTATTATTATTATTATTATTATTATTATTATTATTATTATTATTATTATTATTATTATTATTATTATTATTATTATTATTATTATTATTATTATTATTATTATTATTATTATTATTATTATTATTATTATTATTATTATTATTATTATTATTATTATTATTATTATTATTATTATTATTATTATTATTATTATTATTATTATTATTATTATTATTATTATTATTATTATTATTATTATTATTATTATTATTATTATTATTATTATTATTATTATTATTATTATTATTATTATTATTATTATTATTATTATTATTATTATTATTATTATTATTATTATTATTATTATTATTATTATTATTATTATTATTATTATTATTATTATTATTATTATTATTATTATTATTATTATTATTATTATTATTATTATTATTATTATTATTATTATTATTATTATTATTATTATTATTATTATTATTATTATTATTATTATTATTATTATTATTATTATTATTATTATTATTATTATTATTATTATTATTATTATTATTATTATTATTATTATTATTATTATTATTATTATTATTATTATTATTATTATTATTATTATTATTATTATTATTATTATTATTATTATTATTATTATTATTATTATTATTATTATTATTATTATTATTATTATTATTATTATTATTATTATTATTATTATTATTATTATTATTATTATTATTATTATTATTATTATTATTATTATTATTATTATTATTATTATTATTATTATTATTATTATTATTATTATTATTATTATTATTATTATTATTATTATTATTATTATTATTATTATTATTATTATTATTATTATTATTATTATTATTATTATTATTATTATTATTATTATTATTATTATTATTATTATTATTATTATTATTATTATTATTATTATTATTATTATTATTATTATTATTATTATTATTATTATTATTATTATTATTATTATTATTATTATTATTATTATTATTATTATTATTATTATTATTATTATTATTATTATTATTATTATTATTATTATTATTATTATTATTATTATTATTATTATTATTATTATTATTATTATTATTATTATTATTATTATTATTATTATTATTATTATTATTATTATTATTATTATTATTATTATTATTATTATTATTATTATTATTATTATTATTATTATTATTATTATTATTATTATTATTATTATTATTATTATTATTATTATTATTATTATTATTATTATTATTATTATTATTATTATTATTATTATTATTATTATTATTATTATTATTATTATTATTATTATTATTATTATTATTATTATTATTATTATTATTATTATTATTATTATTATTATTATTATTATTATTATTATTATTATTATTATTATTATTATTATTATTATTATTATTATTATTATTATTATTATTATTATTATTATTATTATTATTATTATTATTATTATTATTATTATTATTATTATTATTATTATTATTATTATTATTATTATTATTATTATTATTATTATTATTATTATTATTATTATTATTATTATTATTATTATTATTATTATTATTATTATTATTATTATTATTATTATTATTATTATTATTATTATTATTATTATTATTATTATTATTTTAGGTTTCCTCAGCTTAGCTGGTAAGTAACGCGTACCTCGGCTGTTTATTGCAAAAGGTAAGCGTTTTTGTTGTTGTGTTAAATGTAGTCTACTATTTAACATTATTTAATTTTTAAGAGTCGTCATTCAGAACCTTGCGTACAATTCCACAGGTATCTATTATAACAGAACGCTGCATTTTCTTATAAATATAGTCGGATACTTCTATAAGTTTCAGGTTCTCAAAGAGGGCTTTTGGTATCTCTCCAGTTGATCCAATTACAATGGGAATCACAATTACCTTATCCTGGTGCCACATCAATCGTATTTCATTTGATAGAGGTAAGTATTTATCTAGTTTTTCTTTATTTTTAGCCTGGAGGTTTGCGGCATTGGGAATGGAGATATCAATTAGGTAAGTATATTTCTTTGCTTTGTCAGTTAGAACTATATCTGGCCTATTGTGCGGCATTGTTTTGTCTGTTATTATTTCCCGATTCCAGTAGATTTTAAATAGTTCATTTTCAGTGACATTTGCGGGGTTGTATTTGTAGTAGGGGTCTTTTTCAACTTCGGGGTCAATCTGCTTACATAGTTGTTGGTGCAATATTTTAGCGACATTATCATGTCTTCTCGTGTATTCCGTTGCGGCTAGTGATGGACATGCGCCGGTGATGTGATCTACAGTTTCAGGTTTTCCGGAACACATTCTGCATTTATCGTTTTCGATTCTATTATCATGTATTATATGTTTCTGATAATATTTGGTCGCAATTACTTGGTCTTGAATACCAAGCATAAATCCTTCCGTTTCAGAGAAGATATACCCTTCTTTTAGCCAGTTGTTGGTAGCCTCTTTATCTATATGTTGTTGTTTAATAAGAACTGGATATCTACCGTGTAACGGTTTGGTAGCCCATTGGTTTTCTAGGGATGCTGGGTCTTCTATGAAGGCTTTAGCGTCGTAGTTTTCATCGTAGAGTTTTAGGGGAGTAATTTTTCGGTCACATCTCACAGTAGCGTTATGAATATCGCTGGTGGTTCTTTTCTGACGGAAATAGTGACGTATGTTGTTGACTTGGGAGTAGTGCAAGTTTGTAATATGAGTTAGGCCACGCCCTCCTTTAGATCTTGGTAAGTATAGGCGCTCCATGGCACTCCTTGGATGGTGCATTTTGTTCTTGGTTGATTTTGTTCTAACAACACGGTCTAGTGCTTGCAACTCTGTATGTGTCCAGTTGATGATGCCAAAACTGTATGTGAGTATAGGGATTGCATACGTGTTGAGTGCCTTAATTTTGTTTTTAGATGTTAGTTCCGTTTTTAGGACAAGGTCTAACCGTTTTTTAAATTTGTTTTGTAGTTCTTCTTTTGCTACTTTTTGGTCAATACCCTTTGATTGTAGGTAGCCTAGATATTTGTACAGCTCTTCCTCGTTCATCCCTTTAATTTCTTGGTTATCTTTTGTTCTGTGTGGGGCCTGATCTTCCCATTTTCCATTGACCAATGCATTCACCTTACATTTGTCAATACCAAATTTCATTACTAGGTCTTTACTGAATTTGTCTGTCCACTTTAGCAGTTTATCCAATTCTACCTTTGATTTTGCATATAGTTTTAGATCATCCATGTACAAAAGGTGGGTAACATTTAGGTCTTCTAGTTTGTACCCTTTCATTTTGTTCAGTTGTTTAGATAGTGGATTTAAACACAGACAAAACCACAGTGCACTTAGGGCATCTCCTTGAAAAATTCCTCTATTTATTGGAATGTTACCAACAGCTGTATGTATTCCGTCTACGTTAGTTCGAAGGTTTGTATTCCATTTAAGCATAGTTTGTTCTAGGAATTTTATGATAACAGGATCCGTCTTATATATTTGTAAAATTTCGATCAGCCATGAATGCGGTACGCTGTCGAATGCCTTTTGGTAGTCAATATAGGCTGTATAGAGAGGTTGCCGGTTCTTTTTGGCATTTCCTGTTATCACAGCGTCTATAGTTAATTGTTCTTTGCATCCTAATGCCCTTTTTTTGCATCCCTTCTGTTCTTCAGTTAGGATGTCATTTACTTCGAGATGGTTGTAGATCTTCTCTGTTATTATTGAGGTTAGTAATTTATACAGCGTTGGTAAGCAAGTGATTGGACGGTACTTTGATGGATCATCTGCCGGTGGTGTTGTCTTTGGTAAAAGGTAAGTTGTTCCTTGTGTCATAAATGACGGTAGTAAGTCCGGTTCCTGTATTATGTTTGAGAAACATCGAGCTAAGCTTTGGTGCGTAGAGGAAAAATGTTTGTACCAGTAATTATGTACATTATCACATCCCGGGGCTTTCCAGTTGTGTGTTCTTTGGATAGCTTTTTTCATTTCGGCTAGCGAAATTATTATTATTATTATTATTATTATTATTATTATTATTATTATTATTATTATTATTATTATTATTATTATTATTATTATTATTATTATTATTATTATTATTATTATTATTATTATTATTATTATTATTATTATTATTATTATTATTATTATTATTATTATTATTATTATTATTATTATTATTATTATTATTATTATTATTATTATTATTATTATTATTATTATTATTATTATTATTATTTTTTTTTTTTTTTTTTTTTTTTTTTTTTTTTTGTGTTTTAGCGTCGACTACTAAGGTCATTAGCTATTTATTTTAATAATAATAACCTCAGGTTATAGACCTGAGGAGACAAAACAACACATTAAAATGGTTAAATAAATAAATAAATAAATAAAAACTAAATCTAATATCACAGTTGCTTAAATTAAAAAACTAATATCACAAAACTTACTATTTAACCTAACCTAATATCACAGATGACACCGAAGCTGTAAAATGCTTCGATGCCAGACCCTAAAAACTAAAGTAACTAAACCTAATATCACAAATTAACCTAATATCACAACCTAACTTAATATCACAGATGACATCGAAGCTGTAAAATGCTTCGATGCCAGACCCTAAAAACTAACTAAACATAATATCACAGATTGCACCGAAGTTGTAAAAGACCACGATGCTTTAAACAACTCAACAAAACAAACTGATCAATAAAAATAAATAAATAAGTTAACACCAAAATCATTATAAGACAACACAAAAACTTGGTTATTTCAAGAACTGGACGCACCTTCCCATGGACTCTTCTCTATTTGATAAAATAGACGCCACGTTGTTAGGGAGCTCGAGCCGATTACGGTGGGGAAGGTAGGCTCGGCATTCCTCCAAAATGTGCTTCACCGTTAGAGGGTCGTGACATGTTTGGCATTCTGGTTGTTCGTCGCCGGTCAGGAGATACGAAGAGGTCAAGTTGGTATGACCTATGCGCAAGCGACATAGGGCGACCTCCTCTCTCCTGTTGAGATCTACCGGCGACTTCCATGCCGTCACGGAGAGCTTGATTTCCTTTAATTTGCTCTCGAAGCCGTTCCATACTCTTTGCCAATCCTCGATGACCTTCGATACGACGTAACCTTTGAGATCATCGGGTCTTACGGGAACGTTGTCCGTAGGATCCGCGTCAGCCGCCTGACGGGCGGCTTTATCGGCCAGCTCGTTGCCTTCGATACCCACATGACCCGGTGTCCAGACAAAGATAGCTCTCTGTCCAAACCCGGCCAGGCGGAATATCGAAGTTTGTACGAGCTGGACCAGCGGATCGACCGAGTACATAGACTGTATACTCAGGATGGCACTCAGCGAGTCGGAACAAAGGAGGAACGAACTGTGAGATGACGTCTCACAGTTTAGCAGGGCTTTATGCAAAGCATGTAATTCTGCGGTGTACACGGAAGCCTCTTTAGGGAGAGACCATGAATGGGCCGTACCGTCTAAAACAAAGGCACTTCCCACTCCCCGATCCGTTTTCGAACCGTCCGTATACAACCGCGGAGAGTCTGGGTATTCGGCAACGATTTCAAGAAACTTGCTCCTCAAGACGTCGGGGCAAGTTTCTCGTTTGCTCTTGGAGGTCAGATCAAGACGAGTTATAACCCTCGGCAACAGCCAGGGTGGAAACTCGCCAGAACCGACCTCGAATACCATCGGATAATTAACGTTGAAACTCTCCTCTAGCTCCTGCGCTCGGACGCACACCGGCCTACTGACGGTAGGCCTGAGTGTGTATTTACGTTGCTGCGTTTCGTTGGCGGTAAATATGAGTCGGTTGTTGTGACCCCTCTTTGCTCGCATCGCCGCGGCGTACGTGAGTACAAAGCGACTGCGACGAGCAGCTAGAGGGAGTACACCCGACTCGCAGCAAAGACTCGGTGCGGGACTCGTCCGGAATGCTCCCGTGGCGTATCTAATGCCTGCGTTGTGGACTGCGTCTAGGGCTTTCAACCGGGATTTTCTGGCGGATGAGTATACCGCGCAGCCGTAGTCGACCCTGGATAAAACCAGAGCTTTGTACAGCCGCAACAGTACCTCTCTCCGCGCACCCCAGTTGATGTTGGCCAAGCACTTGATCACGTTCAAGGCTTTTTTGCACTTTGTGACCAATTCATCAATATGTGCCCGAAAGGATAAGGTCCTATCGAGCACGAGCCCTAAGAAACGGACTGTTTCGACGCACGTGATTCTGAAACCCCGCAAGACAAGTGCGGGGTCCCGGTGAGGTCTTCTGAGGCGGCAAAAATGCACGCACGAGGTTTTCGTCGTAGAAAAGCGAAAACCTCTTGCCTCTGCCTCTCTGTCCACTTTGTCTATAGTGATCTGGAGTTGACGTGTTATGGCAGGGATGGTATCTCCCGCCATGTAGATCACCAAGTCGTCGACGTACAGGCATTTTTGTACAGGTGTAACCACCGAAGCCGCAATATCATTAACCGCAATCGCAAAAAGGGTGACGCTGATTGTCGACCCTTGGGGAACACCGTTCTCTAGACATAATGTCTTCGAGTTAGTGCTTCCCACCCTTACTTTAAATTTGCGATCGCGCATGAAAGATTCAAGAAAAAGAGGCATACGGCCCCTGAATCCCCATGCGTGCAGCTTCTGCAAAATTCCATATCGCCAAGTCATGTCATACGCCTTCTCCAGGTCGAAAAACACCGCTACGAGGTGTTTTCTTGCTAGGAAGGCGTCTTGGATAGAATTTTCTAGACAGATTAAATGGTCAACGGTACTGTGATTTCGTCTGAAACCCGCCTGGTATTTAGCTAAAAGATTGTTACTTTCCAGCATCCACACCAGACGGTTGTTGACCATTTTTTCTAAAAGTTTACTGAGACAGCAGGTAAGTGAAATCGGTCTGTAGCTGTTGACGTTGTTTGGATCTTTGCCGGGCTTTAACAACGGCAGGATAATGGCCTCTCTCCAACATTCCGGGTAGACGCCGCTTTCCCATATCAGGTTGTAGATTTCCAGCAACCGCTCCGTCATGCGGGAGGGAAGCTGCCGGATAACCTGATAAGGCACGTCGTCTGGTCCCGGTGCGGAGGAGGTACCTATACCGTTAATTGCCGTTTCCAACTCTTTTAAGGAAAATAAAGAGTTGTAGGGCAAAGAATCCGGGGAAGAGAAATTTAGCTGAGTTTCTAATTGATCTTTTTGACGCAGGAATTGCTCACTATAATTTTGAGAGCTACTGGCAGACGCAAATTGAGTTGCCAATGCGTCTGCAATGTTGGCCGCTTCGGTGACTTCGCGTCCCTCGACGATTAGGATGGGAGCCACAGAAGGAAATTTCTTTCCCGACACGGCTCCCTATTATTATTATTATTATTATTATTATTATTATTATTATTATTATTATTATTATTATTATTATTATTATTATTATTATTATTATTATTATTATTATTATTATTATTATTATTATTATTATTATTATTATTATTATTATTATTATTATTATTATTATTATTATTATTATTATTATTATTATTATTATTATTATTATTATTATTATTATTATTATTATTTTTTTTTATTTTTTTTTTTTCACAGGTTAACCTGGTTTCATTGTATTAGACGGGTACATACTACCAAGTCTAATACATAGATGTATTACATCTGTTGTTTTAAAAAACGATCGTACTATGTTACATGTACTTAGTATTACCGCCTTTTGCATGTTTATAATATTGTATTGTTCTATGTCTAATTGTTTTATAGAATTGTTTAATTTTGATGGTATTATTCCTGTTGAAGATATTATTATAGGAATAATTTTAATGTGTTTTTGTTTCCACAGTTTTTCTATTTCTGAAGCTAGAGGTAAGTATTTTTCTATTTTCTCTGCGTATTTTGTTTCAATGTTATGATCAGCTGGGATTGCAATGTCTACTAAAAATGTACTATTTGATGTTTTAATAGTAATAGTGATGTCTGGTCGGTTATGGTTTATTGTTTTGTTTGTAAATATTGTCTTGTCCCAGTATAACTTACAGATATTATTTTCAAGAACAGATTGCGGAACATATTTATAGTAAGGTTCTTTTTTACTTATTAGTTTATATTTATAGGCTAACTCTTGATGTACAATTTTAGCTGCAGCATTGTGTCGTTCTACGTACTGTGTCGGTGCTAATATTCTGCATCCGTTTGTAATATGTTCTATCGTCTCTGGGTCTGTATTACATTTTCTGCATTTATCGGTTTTATTAGCTGGATCTTTTAATATGTACCTTTGGTAGCTTCGAGTATTTATTACTTTGTCTTGAATTGCTTGAATAAATCCTTCCGTTTCGGGGTATAGTTGTCCAATTTGCAAATATTTAAATGTTTTGTCTTTATCCACTTCATCTTTATGAGAATGGTTGTAGTATCTCCCATGCAGTTGTTTTGATGCCCACTTACTAATATTGTCTTGTTTAATAGACATGGGTTCTTTGATAATAAGATTTATGTTTTTTAAACATAAAGGGGTATAATTGTTGTCTGCTTTTATTATGGCTTGATGTAAGTGACTGTCTTTTCTTGAGTAAAAGTAGCTTCTAAGATTTGCAACTTGTTTATTATGTACGCTATAAATGTCAGATATTCCTCTTCCACCTTCTGTTCTTGGGAGATTAATGCGTTCTATACATGCATTTGGATGGTGCATTTTATATTGGGTTAGCATTGTTCTTGTTGTTCTATTTAATGAGTCTAGATCAGTATCAGACCATTTAATAATTCCAAAGGAATAGGTAAGTATAGGTATAGCATATGTGTTAATGGCTTTGCTTAGGTTTTTGGAGTTTAAATATGTTTTTAGTATTTGCTTCAGTCGAGATGAATAAGCTTTACTTAGCGCTGTTTTTAGTTGCGTGTGATTTAGTTTAGTTGTTTGCTCAAAACCTAAATACTTGTATGTTTCTTCCTGTTCCATTGATTGTATTGTTTCATTATTTAGAGTTTTTATACCTTCTGTTTTTGTCCATTTACCTTTTTCTATTGCGTTGACTTTGCATTTGTTTAAACCAAATTCCATATTAATATCTTTTGACACTTGTTCAGTTATCCGTATTAGCGATGTTAGTTGTGTCTTACTGCTTGCGTACAGCTTTATATCATCCATATAGAAAATATGATTTATTTTATGCAAAGCTATTTTGTTAGATTTAATTTGAAACCCGTAATTGGTTTCATTTAATAGCTCAGATAGTGGGTTAAGACATAAACAAAACCAAAGAGCACTTAAGGAATCACCCTGAAACATACCTCTTCGTATGGAAACTAAATCACTTTCAAATGAACTGTCTGAAGTTTTTAAGCAAAGTCTTGTTTGCCATGTTTGCATAATCTGCTTAAGAAAATTTGACACAGTTGGGTTTATATGATATATATCAAGGATTTCTAAGAGCCAACTATGTGGGACACTATCAAAAGCCTTTTTATAATCAATAAAGGTTTCAAATAGGTTTCGATGTTGTGTTTGTGTTTGTTTTAGTATTACACTATCTATGGTTAGTTGTTCTTTACATCCTTGGCATTTTTTCCGACATCCTTTTTGTTCTTCGGTCATAATTTTAAATTTAGAGATGTGATTTTGATTATTTTGAGTAATAACAGCTGTTATAATTTTGTATAAAGTTGGAAGACAAGTTATCGGGCGATAGTTAGCTGGATTTTTTGTTTGTTCATTTTTTGGGATTAAGTATGTTACACCTTGAGTTAGAAAAGCAGGCATACTGTTTGGATTATGAAGTAGTTGAGTTATGTGTTGAGCTAATGCGTTGTGAGTAGATGTTAACTCTTTAAACCAAAAGTTATGAATTTTGTCTAAACCCGGAGCTTTCCAGTTATGTAGTTTCTTTATAATCTCTTTTAGTTCTTCTTCATTTATACTTATATTTATTATTATTATTATTATTATTATTATTATTATTATTATTATTATTATTATTATTATTATTATTATTATTATTATTATTATTATTATTATTATTATTATTATTATTATTATTATTATTATTATTATTATTATTATTATTATTATTATTATTATTATTATTATTATTATTATTATTATTATTATTATTATTATTATTATTTTTATTATTATTATTATTATTATTATTATTATTATTATTATTATTATTATTATTATTATTATTATTTTTAAGTTAACATTACGGATTTCTTTGTACTAACAACACCTTGTATGTTACTGCACATGTCGTAAGTTACACCACTATTCATTAATGAGTTTGTTTCTATATTTGCAACTAGTACTTAAAAATCTTCAGTGTTTAATGCATTACTACCTTTTATTTAAATTTATACTTTTTTTTGGTTTGAGTTCAACATTGTTATTACAGTTGTAGCACATCTCGTAAAACTTGTTTTTTTTATATAATTACTATTTAAATTTGTTAAGTGTGGCAGCGATTTTTTAGTTTTTTGTCAGTATGTATAATATTTAGATAGTACTTTCTAGATTTCTTTCAAGTATCTCAACTTTGTACTAGTAAAAGCGTTTTGTTTCAGTTTTTTGTTTATAAACTGAGTTTGGTTTGTCCAAAATATTCTTAGAAGTTTTACAATTTTTAATTTATAAATAATTTAGCAACATGAATTAAATTACTCACATTAGTTTTACTCATGTTGATTCTTTAAGTTTTGTAATTTGTTTCTGGGTAATTCCATTACTTTTCGACCAATTTGAAAAAGTCGACCTCTTTGATTTTGCTCAAATTTACAGGGATCAAAATATAGATGAAAAAAATGAGATTTTCAAAATTTTGGACCTTAGAATATTGCCTGTTTAAAATGACACACATTTGAAGGTCAGAAATTTTACAATAAAACGTCATTTTTAGCTTAATTTGTATCTCTATTTTTGGGCTTCTGGAAAATGATAAAAAGGTCTACGATAGCTCAAATTATTTCTTATTACATGTACTTTAAAACCCATATTATTATGTTTAATATCGTGGCAGTCATTTTGATATATTAACCTTTAAACATTATTCCAAAAAAAAAACCGTAAATTTAGCAAAATCGCTAAACTTTGCTTTCTTTAAACCGTTCTAACTTTGTCAAATCTTAACAAAATTTGATTCGCAAGGTCTAGATTTCCTCGTGATTAATCTCTTTTTGAAGTGATCGCACAATACTTATAGAATCAATACGAATACACCATTATTTTGATGCAGGAAGTTGCACATGTTTTTGGGATCTTCAAAACTTGTAATTTTCAGGTCCCGAAAAAGCTCTGTCACCCTATGTCGATTTTAGTCTAAATTTCAGTAAATACTTTTTAAAACACAAGAAAGAAGGTTATTCATATGAGAAATGGTATATCGGGCATTATCAAAAAAATTTTAATATTCAAAAATTGTCAAAATCGGCAAACCGCACATTTTTGCATCTCAATTTTTGGGCCTCTGGAAAAAAATTAAAAGGTCTACGTTGGCTTAAAATATTCCTTATTGCATGTACTTTAAAACCCATATTTGTATATTTAATGTTGGGGCAGTCATTTTGATATATCAAGCTTTAACCATTAATTAAAAAAAAAACGTAAATTTTGAAAAATTGCTAAATTATGCTTTGTTTAAACCGTTCTAACTTTGTCAAATCTTAAAGAAAACTGATCCACGAGGTCTAGATTTCTTTGTGTTCAATCTTTCTTTAAAGTATTTACACTAGACTTATAGAATCAATTTATATTCACCACTATTTTGATGCAGGAAGTTGCACATGTTTTCGCTATTTTCAAAACTTGTAATTTTCAGGTCCCAAAAAAACGCTGTCACCCTATGTCAATTTTAGTCAAAATTTCAGTAAATACTATTCAAACTACAAGAAAAAAGGTTATTCATATGAAAAATGGTATATTGGGTATTATCAAGAAGCCATTGAGAAAAGGCAAGTCGTTGTGCTGCGTCGCCTGGTTGTAGGTGTTTTATTTTTGATAATAATATGGGTGAACATTTTCACTAAAAAACGCGTAAAAAAGTTGTTTTTTGTCGGGAAATCTCAATTGCTAGGGCATTACTATTACAGAGTCCGTAAACAAAAATGATATTTGCGTATTCTCTATGTTGAACAGCATTTTTATCAAATTTCACTAACCGAACCAAAGAAAACTGTTTTAACAAGTATCAAAAACTTGCATTCATGCACACTTGTTAAAGTAATGTTGTTTTGTTTGTGTTTTTTGCTAAATAAAAAGTTTTTAAATGTTTTGTATTTGTTGACTATCTCAAAAATAAAGCAAGATAGACAAAAAGTGATTTGGATTTTCTGAATTTTCACGATTTTTGAATATAAAAAAATTCTTGATAATGCCTAATTTACCATTTTTCATATAAATAACCTTTTATTTGTGGTCTGAAGAGTATTTACTGAAATTTTGACTAAAATCGACATAAGGTGACAGCGGTATTTTGAGACCTAAAAATTACAAGTTTTGAAGATCGCAAAAACTTGTGCAACTTCCTGCATCAAATTAGTGGTGAATATATATAGATTTTATAAGTCTTATGTAATCATTTTAAAGAAAGATTGAACATAAAGAAATATAGACCTCGTGGATCAAATTTCTTTATAATTTAACAAAGTTAGAACGGTTTAAACAAAGCATAATTTTGCAGTTTTGCTTAATTTACGGTTTTTTTTGGAATAATGTTTGAAGCTTGATGTATCAAAATGACTGCCCTAACATTAAATAGACAAATATGGAATTTAAAGTACATGTAATAAGGAATATTTTGAGCCATTGTGGACCTTCATATCTTTTTCTAAAGGCCCAAAAACTAAGATACAAAAATATGCGGTTAGCCAATTTTGCCAATTTTTGAATTTTAAAAAAAAATTTGATAATGCCAGATATACCATTTCTCATATAGATACCCTTTTTTCTTGTGCTCCAAAGAGTATTTACTGAAATTTTGACTAAAATCGACATAGGGTGACAGCGCTTTTTTGGGACCTGAAAACTACAAGTTTTGAAGATCGCAGAAATATGTGCAACTTCCTGCATCAAAATAGTGGTGAATACGTATTGATTCTATAAGTATTGTGTGATCACTTTAAAAAAAGATTAAACACGAAGAAATCTAGACCTTGTGAATTAAATTTTGTAAAGATTTGACAAAGTTAGAACGGTTTAAAGAAAGCAAAGTTTTGCAATTCTGCTAAATTTACGGGTTTTTTTGGAATATTGTTTGAAGCTTAATATATCAAAATGACTGCCACGATATTAAACATAAAAATATGCGTTTTAAAGTACATGTAATAAGAAATAATTTGAAACATTGTGGACCTTTTATAATAAGCTAAAAAAGACGTTTTATTGTAAAATTTCTGACCTTCAAATGTGTGTGATTTTGAACAGGCATTATTCTAAGGTCCAAAATTTTGGGAGTCTCATTTTTTTAATCTATTTTTTGATCCCTGAAAATTTGAGCAAAATCATAGAGGTCGACTTTTTCAAATTGGTCGAAAAGTAATGGAATTACCCTTCTATATTAATTAATAATATTTTTTGTTTTTGTTTTTTTTATATCCTTTCAAGCGCAACTAGAAATTAAACGGTTTGGAAAAAAACAGGTAAAATTTTTTTCTCGAGCATTGGAATAATTAAAAAAATTGAAATAAACTAAAATAAATTTAAAGTAATAAAAACCAAACCTTTTTTTTCTGTTATAAAAAAAAATGAATCTTTTACCAAAATACGGAGGGTAGTCTCATTGTCTCTCTTGTTTATTACATGCATTTTTTAATCAAAACAATTTATAAATATTATTTGAAATACTTATATTTAATTATATAAATAAATTCTAGTAATTAAAACTCTTTTTTTTTCTAGTTTACAGAAAACGATTAATTTTTCCCAAAATTTCCATTTTCTGGAAAAAAGGGGGGTTTCTCAGACACTTAATTTTTCCGGAAATTTTGAAACTCTAAGCGCAACCGAACCTAAGCCAATAAACTGTTTTAATAATAAAACAAACCCGACTAAACTTTTTAATAGATTTTGCTAACAGATAAACTAAATACAGTACGGTACGGTACACGCAGCAATTGACACACTTTACTAAACAAAACATTTTAATTACTATGCTGATTTAATAAAAGGATTGTTGTTGTATGTTGTTGAATATCAAATCAATAAAATAAAGAAGAGATTAACTGTGAGATAGATACTGTAAGAAATTTTTTAATGCAAATTGAATTTAAATAAAATTTTTTTATTGTTATTAGCAGCAAGCTGCTTGTACTAGGAGAAAATTATGCAAGACTGTAGCTAAAAAAAAATTAAGAAATCTAAGAAGGTAAAAATGTGGTTTAGAATGTGCAATTGTCTCTTGTAGCTGCTCCGCGTTGTTTATTGGCTCCGTATAAATCAATTATTTTATGTGTATTAAAATTTTGACTGAAATCGACATAAGGTGACAGCGCTTTTTCAGGACTTGAAAATTACAAGTTTTGAAGATTGCAAAAACATGTGCAACTTCCTCCATCAAATTAGTGGTGTATAAGTATTGATTCTATAAGTCTCGTGTGATCACTTTAAAAAAAGATTAAACAAAAATAAATCTAGATCAAATTTTGTTAAGATTTGACAAAGTTAGAACTGTTTAAAGAAAGCAAAATTTAGCAATATTGCTAAACTTACGGGCGTTTTTGAAACAATGTTTGAAACTTAAAATATCAAAATGACTGTCTCAACATTAAACATAAAAATATGGGATTTAAAGTACATGTAATATAAAATAATTTGAGCTATTGTGGATCTTTTTATCTTTTTCCAGAGGCTCAAAAATTGAGATACAAAATAATCTAAAAAGGACGTTTTATTGTAAAATTTCTGACCTTCAAATGTGTGTCATTTTAAACATTCTAAGGTCCAAAATTTTGAGAATCTCATTTTTTTATCCATATTTCAATCCCTAAAAATTTGAGCAAATTCAAATTAGTCGAAAAGTAATGGAATTGCCTATATATGTACATATATATATATATATATATATATATATATATATATATATATATATATATATAGATGTAAGAAGTGTATTCGTCCTACAATTTTTATATATAATCGTATGTGTTGTCGTCCTACATTTGAATGTAGGAGCATTACACTTTATATCTTAACACACAAAAATCAGCCTGCGGGCTTATAGATACGTATAGATACCGCCTGCTGTGAGGGTCGAGCAAGTAACATGGAATAAGAGAGTTATTTAAATCTTATCAAGATGTTTGTTTAGGACGTGGAATTTATTCTTTTCAACTGATAATATGTATATTGTGTGTTACCTTATTCTAACGGACATTGCAATAATTATGCCAATTTTAAAATTAAAATAATGTGCAAAATATATTGAAAATAATTTAACCATATCATTTATTTTCAATTGTTTTATAATTACTATCAGGTTAGTAAATGTAGCTCTACAAAATCTTATTAGTCATCAGCTGCACATTTATTACAATTAAAACGACGACAAAAACTAGATGAACAAAGCATCCATTTTAATAAAATTAACATGTGGGTGATATAATATATATTATACAAGTGTTATTACTAAAATGTAAATTAGAAAAACTGTAATATAAGATTGCAAGTACATAACCACTGCATAACACTTTATTTAGTTGCTTTGATATAAATATTATTGCCAATTTTCTTCTTTTTCTTAATTCAAAAGCATTTTTTACTTTTCTAATAAAATGCTACTTACTAGAAAAGTATTGTTTTTATGTCAAAATGATATTATATAATGTATGTACGTATGGGTGTCTGTGAACACAATTGCACAATTGCACCAGTGTATGAAAAAGTGAGCAGTAAGAGTAGTAAAAGTAGTAAAAGTAGTGAGAATGTGAGAATAATGATAATGTGAAAGTAGTGACATTGTGAGAGTAGTGAGTATAGTGAAATCGCTAAAGTAGTGAAAATGTAAGAATAGTAAAAATGTGAGAATGTGAAAGTAGTAAAAATGTGAAAAAAATGAGATTGTCTGAGTAGTAAGAATGTAAGAGTAGTGAGAATATAAGAGTAGTGAGAACTTTTACATTCTCAATCACTTTCAGTCAGTGTAGGGAATATGTGAAAATATTGAAAATAGTGACAATGTGAGATTAGTAAGAATGTGATAGTAGAAAGTTTTTGAGAATAGTAAGAATATAAGAGTAGTAAAAATGTGAGTTTAGTGAGATTGTGAGAATAGTGAGAGTGTGAGAATAGTAAGAGTGTGAGAATAGTGAGAGTGTGAGAATAATGAGAGTGTGAGAATAGTGAGAGTGTGAGAATAGTAAGTGTGAAAATAGTGAGAGTGTGAGAATAGTGAGAATATGAAAATAGTGAGATTGTGAGAATAATGAAAATGTGAAAATACTGACAATGTGAGAGTAGTGAAAATGTAAAAGTAGAGAAAATGTAAGAATAGTAAAAATGTGAGAGTGGTAACTAGTGAGAACGTAAGAAAAGTAAGAACAAAAGAGTTGTGAGAATAATAAGAATGTAGGAGTAACTAACATGTGAGAGTAATGAGAATTTGAGAGTAGTTTAAATGTGAAATTCGTGAGAGTAGTGAGAATATAAGAGAAGTGAGAATGTAAGTGTAGAAAGAATGTAAAATAGATAAAATGTGAGAACGTGAGAATAATAAGAATGTGAATGTAGTGAGAACGAGAGTAAGGAGAATGTGAGAATAGTGACAACGTGAGAGTTGTGAAAATGTAAAAGTAGTAAGAATGTGAAACAAGAGAAATTGTAGGAAATGTAAAAATGTGAGAGTATTAAGAATGTGAGAGTAGTGAGAATATAAGAATAGTGAGAATGTGAGAGTAATAAGAATGTGAGAATAGTTAAAATGTGAGAGTTGTAAAAATTGAAAAGTTGTTGGAATGAGAATGTAATTAGAATTTTAGACTAGTGAGAATATGAGAGTAGTGAATGTAAAAGTAGTGAGAATGTAAAAACAGTAAAAATGTAAAAGTAATGACAATGTGAGAATGTGAAAGTATTATACATGTAAAAGTAGTAAGTATGTGAAATTAGTACTTTTACGTTTTAAATTTCACTAGTTTTACTACACTTACATTCTTACTATTCTGATTCTCGTTTTACTTTCACTACTCCCACATTATCACTATTCTCACATTTTCACTACTGTCACATTCACAATATTTTGAGATTCTCACTATTCTCACATTCTCACTACTCTCACATTTTTAGTATAATTATATTCTCTCTACTCTCAAATTCTCACTACTTTCACAACTTTTACATTTTCACTATTTTTACAACTCTTACATTTTCACTACTCTCACATTTTTATTACTATCACCATCTTACTATTCTCACATTCTTTCTATTTTTACATTCTCACTATCACATTATCACTATTTACAGTATACTCAAATTTCAATACTCGCACACTTTTTTATTTTAACACTCTTACTACTCAGTAAGAATGAAAATGTAAGAGTGAGACTGTGAGAGTGATAATGTAAAAATGTATGAGTATGAATGTGGGAGTGATAATGTAAAAATGTAAGAGTGAGAATGTGAGAGTAAAAATGTAACAGTAAGAATGAAAATGTAAGAGTGAGAGTGTGAGAGTAAAAATGTAGCAGTAAGAATGAAAATGTAAGATTGCAAATGTGAGAGTGATAATGTGAGTGTAAGAATGTAAGAGTGAGAATGTAAGAGTGAAAATGTAACAGTAAGAATAAAAATGTAAGAGTAAAATAGAGAAAGTAAAAATGTGAAAAAAATAATGTAGATTGTAAGAGTGAGATTGTGAGAGTGAGAATGTGAGAGTGAGAACGTGATAGTAAGAAAGTGACAGTGAGAATATGAGTGGGAGAATGTATGAGTGAGAATGAGAATGTGAGAATGTAAAAGTAAGAATTGGCAAGTGAGAATGTAAGAGTGAAAATTTAACAGTAAGAATAAAAATGTAAGAGTGAAAATGTGAGAGTGATAATGTGAAAGTGATAATGTGAGAGTGAAATAGAGAAAGTAAAAATGTGAAAAAAAAGAATGTAGATTGTAAGAGTGAGATTGTGAGAGTGAGAAAGTGAGAGTGAGAATGTGATAGTAAGAAAGTGACAGTGAAAATATGAGAGTGAGAATGTAAGAGTGAGAATGAGAATGTGAGAATGTAAAAGTAAGAATTTGAGAGTAGAATGTAAGAGTGAAAATTTAACAGTAAGAATGAACGCTTATAAAGTTTTTATACGGCTAGTACAACTTAATAGAAAAAGATATCTATATACATATCTGTAAGAAAGACAGAGATAGACTTACTAAAAAGAAAACGAGTGTGAAACTACTGCGTGTTGTTATTTGTTTGTGGATACATTCATGTGAATCAAAATGGCATAAGGTTATGTTCTTTTAGTAATTTTTTTACTAACGGGCCAAAGTGATCTATATAATTTATCACTCTTGTAAATTTAATATGATGACAGGTTGTCACTATTGACAGATGAATAAACATTAATTCATGGCAATCTTATCAGTAATGCTACAGAGCACTTTATAGAAAGGTAAATAAATCGGCCCTTAGAATGTAAAAGTGACAGTGCGAGAGTGAAAATGTGAGAGTAAGAATGTGAGAGTAAGAATATGAGAGTGAGAATGTGAAAGCAAGAATGTAAAAGTACGAATGTGAGAGTGAGAATGTGAGCGTGAAAATGTAAGAGTGAGAATGAAAATGTGAGAATATAAACGTAAGAATTTGAGAGTGAGAATGTAAGAGTGAAACTTTAACAGTAAGAATAAAAATGTAAGAGTGAGTAAGTTTGAGAATGTGGTGATGAGAATATAAAAGTAAAATTGTGAGAGTGAGAATGTAATAGTAAGAATAAAAATGTAAAAGTGAGAATGTGAGAGTGATAATGTAAGAATGTAAGAATGAGAATACAAATTTCAAAATAAAAATGTGAAAATAAGAATGTAGACTGTAAGAGTAAGAATGTATAAGTAAAATATTTTGGTGACCCATAATAATTGATTATCTGTACAAGTCAGAAAGTTTTTTATAGTATGGTTTTACTTGTAGAAGTAAAGTAGTAAAGTGAATTTTAGCACCAAAATAGCAATATTTGCCAATTAAGCTATTAATCACAAGTTTTTTTTTCAACTACATAACACTGGATTTGCTATTTTTAAATCTATCAATTGTTGTATTTAGCAAGCAAACGCGTTTTTATTTATTCTAGTTTTGATGCTAGTGGTTGCTAGTGCTTTTCGTTGGCATTTTATTATAGTAGTAGTATTTAATAGAGACAACTCAGAAAAATATTACTATAACCGGCATTTTATTTGTCATCTATTTTATTTTGCTTTTTTATAAAAAATCGTACAATCGCCTTATAACTGAAGATCATCGGTTTAATCTTAATACTTTCAAAATATACTGTATAAATTTTAGTTTAATCTTTAACTGTTATTTGAGTTTGTAAAAATCAAATTTAATAAATAAATTGCAAGTATTGCAAAGATAATAAATTTGTATCTGTAAATTAAAATAAGTGGGCTCTGCCCGAAGGGTTAACAACTTTCGTAATCAGTGTACAAAATAAAAGTAATATTTACAGAATCAAATAATAATTACGTAATATTTGTAATCATTACATAATCAAGTAATCATTATATAATCACGTAATAATTATATAATCACGTAATCATTACATAATCTTGTAATAAATAGTATAATCAAATATTAAAACACGCGTTCAAATAATCAAATGTTGAGTAATCATATTCACATAATCAAATATTGGTTTTATGGAATCATTTATATTCGCATGGTAAATTCAGTCGTGTCCAATCCGTATCTAATTGTGCCGCTAGAGATTTATTCCTATACAATTTTACAGGTGTTTTTATACAACCCTTGGCATGTGTGTGTGTGTGTGTGCAGATATTTATTTATTATATTAAAATAAAAACCTACTTCAGTCGAATATAATTATTCAGTGGTACAAATTTTATTATGTATTGTTATTGTTTTTGTTGAAAATAGATTTTTATATGTTTATTTTTTAATGTAATAAATCACATTTTTATTCTTGGTGGTGGATTTTTTCTAATCTACATAAAACATTAATAAACATCGAGATAGGTATATTTTTAGTTTATGTTTCTTATTATCTATAAGAAATTGCAGTAAGTACTTTATTGAAGGTTATTATAAAACATAAGTATTATAATAATATATTAATATTAAACATTATCAAAATAATTTTATGATCGGTATAAAATAATTAATGCATGCAGATTTAATACAGAATTATAAAATCTTAAAAAATTGTGTATTTATTGAATAATCATGTAATTATTATATAATCACATAATCATTTTCATAATCACATATTCATTGAATAATTATGTATTCATTACATGATCATATAATCATTACGCTTTCATTAAATAATCACGTAATCATTGCGTATTCATTAAATAATCACGTAATCATTGAGTATTCATTAAATAATCACGTAATCAAGGCATAATCATAATCATAATCATGTAATCATTACATAATCACGTAATAATTACGCGTATTCATAATCAGGTGTACATTTTTTTACTTAGTTGTTAACCCCTCGGCTCTGCCTATAAAAAGAAACTTATTAATTACTGTCAAATTTAGAAAATTTAAAATGAAAACTGGCATTTATTTATAACCGGCAAAATAATAATTTCAAATTGTCAAATTAAATAAATTGATAAATAATTAATAAATAACAAATATAATTAATGAATTATTGTTATAACAATGACAAACAGATAAAAAAAATTGAAATAAGTTTTGTTTTTAATAATCATCAGCTCTAAATTAAAATTTAATAAAAAACTCCATTCAGTGCTGAAATGATTGTGAATACACGTAAGTGATTAACTAATAATTTTTATGCATCATAGTTGGCGGTATTAAGAAATCCGTCGCATTACTTACTTAATTCAGTAATAACCGTCAAAAAATAGAGCGATGGTACTAATTTGAAAAGAACAAGGTCACTTGATAAATAATTAAAGAATGACAAATCTGGTTATTGCATTGCAATTATGATAATAACTGGCGCCAGACATTCTAAGATATACTTATTGCAACAATTAAGATTTGAAATAATGCAATTATTTATTGTTTTAAAATGATTTAAAGATTGACTTTGTATCCAATAGTTTTTATTATTTGTGTCAATAATTTTGATATTTCAGCTAATTATTTATTCTTGAAGAGTATAAAAAAGTCTTGATTATGTGGGGTATTCAGATAACAAGAACTAAATAGTAAGATATTTGCTTATAGTTTTAAACTATAACTCAAAATAAGCTAAACATTGCTACACATGATCCTTCACTTGTTGATAATTATTTTTAAAACTGCAAGTTGCTACCTGTAAGCTGCTAAAATTGTAAATTGTTTTGCCAAATATATAAACAAAATTATAATTGATTTGTTTATAATTATGCAGTTAGTTGCAAACTGTTATTAGATTTTTTATCAAAATTTTATCAGATTTTTTAATGGCTAGGAATCGACTAAATAAAAATATAAATGTTGCAAACGTTATTTTTTATTGAAAGATAAAAATTGATAAAATTATGTATCTCACACTCTTACAATATCAACCAAACTTACAAAATAACAATTTCTAGTTAAGTTAAAATGTCAGTATAAAAATATATTATATGTCGTATAAATACATATTGATTATTCAGATTAAATAAATTATTAAAACTAATAATAATAACTAACTCAACGAACCAACGCACAGCGCAATAACAAACTGCAAAAAGGCACAGAGTGCACAGGAGCCTTGTGTAATATTAAAACATGCTCACCGACGGATAAAGATGCTTCACCCGTCTGTCTTCCGCACTTTATCTGCGGTATTGTTAATGTCAGGATATTTGCAGTTATTAAATACTACTATGGCAATGTTATCTTAGTAATACTACTTTTATCAATAATTACTTGACAATAATTAGTTTGTAATACATAGTTAATAATTTGCTATATTAAATTATTTGTAAATAATAAATAATCAAATGTATGCATTACATAATAAATAGTAGAGATGTTATAAAGAAATTTCTATTTCTAAACCATTCAATTATAAAATTGTATAAAAAAAAACAATAAAATTTCAACAACAGCTTACTTTGTAAAAATAACATGAACGAGCATTTGAAATTTATTGCACCAACAAAACGCAACGGGACATAAAAATTTGCCGCGGGGCAGACGTTAGTCCTACACAAACACAAAGTTTGCTTCCGTCGGATCTCTGAAAAATGTAGCACAAAACCACTTTAAACGCAAAACGTTACTCCTACGTAGGAGTAGCGCACCGTGTAGGACTACAACGCTTTATTCACTCGAAATGTAGGACGAATACACTTAAAACAAACCTATATATATATATATATATATATATAAATATATATATATATATATATTTATATATATATATATTGGTCAATAACTTACTTTTATCTATATATCTCTATATCTTTTAAAAACATTCATAAATGGATTAAATTACCATATGCAATTATTTTAAGAGTTAAAGATCTAGACTCTTTTGAACAAGATACGTCTTATGCACACAAAGAAGAAAATTTTTTGAATTACAAAAATCGCTCAAATACAATAATTAAAGTTAACCCTTATGGTGTAATTACACCTAATATTCAAAAACATCTTATAAATTAATAAAATCAAAACCGTTATATGAATAATTATGTTTTGTTTAACTTTTTACCAAGGCCAACCCAATTTAAACAAAATATGCAAAAACAAACGTTTTCTCAAAATAATTTTATAAAAAAAAAATAAAGTTAAAAAAATAATTTATATAATCAAAACCAGAACCAACAAAAGTTTCTTAAAAAAATATTGTAATTAAATCAAGTTTTTAACGTAATTCTCAGAACCAAAGTATCATATCTAAAAAACTGTATAATTAAACTATATATACAAAATATACTGATTTAAATAATGAAGATAATTTGTTAAAGGCAGATTATTGTAAAAATATGTATAATCAATATTATGGAAATAATTTTTAACAAGAACCAATCGAATATAACAAAAAAACTTTTAAATAATTACAAAAATAAATCAGATCTACTTTTTATTTACATTCCTGAATTGATTGACACCAAAAGTAATAACAGTTTTATTAATTTATTTATTATTAATCATTTAATTCAAATTCAAACAAATATTAATGTAGCAAAAAATGAAAAAGCGAAATGTAATAATACCATTATATTTTAAGCACAATGAAAAATCTAATAATAACAAAAACAAAGATATTTAACGTTTACTAATTTTATTATTCCACTAAGTATAATTTAAAAAATAAAAATACTTGTTCAACAAAAAAACGGCATAGGAATAATACCTATACATATTTTGAAAAGGCAGAAATTCCAAAAATTATTAGTAAAAGTGATAGATTCAAACTCCCTTACAACAACAACACTTTCTAAAGAAAATCTTGAAAAAGTAACTTTTTTTTAAACCTTTACAAATCAAATTATTAGATAAAATTGAAATGAATTTTATTGAATAAATGGAAACTGCTCAGAACTAACCCACAAAATTGATATTGTTTAAAAACAAAATCTTAAAAATGTGCGATTTCAACATTGTAACCAAGAAAAATATGATTACAGTAGAAAATTATGTAATGAATATAGATATATTCTTTTGCAAAAATATACCTCTTACCTTCTCAAATTAAATTAAACACAGCATTTATTTACAAGACAAAATCCCAATCTATACTAAAAGTTATCGGTATCTCAAAGTACATAAACATGAAGTAAAAACACAAATTAATAAAATGTAAAATAAATGGCATTATTCAACATTCCAATTGCCCAACTGATCCACAGTCCCAAAAAAATAGACGCTTCAAAAACCAGAAAAGAAAGAATAGTCGTCAATTATTGAAGACTAAATGAGAAAACAATAGATGATAAATTTTTGTTGACAAATATAACTGACATATTAGATAAACTCGGTAGAATCTAGTACTTCACTACTTTTGACCTAACAAATAGTTTCTATCAAATAACATACTTAAAACAGCTTCCACTACAGACATAGGACATTACAAGTTTACACGTATGTCTTTTGGCCTAAAATATGCCCTCTCGACGTTTCAACGCGTTATGAACAATATTAATATTACGTGGGTATCATAGCAAAATTTGCTATTTCGTTGATATTATCATCTTTGCGACATCTCTACAAGAACACATGCAAAAACTAAAATTAATTTTTAATATAAATAGATAACACAATTAAACAAATTAAAGTTTTTGCCAAAAAAACGCTTGCTTGCTCCAAAAACTTAAACTCAAGTTAAATAATTTTTAGGTTCATCCGGTTATTATTACCGATTCATAAAAAGATTTTTATAAATTACCGAACCCCTAACTTTATGTCTGGAAAAAGATGCAAAAGTAATACATTCAAAAAAATTCATACATTCATTTAATTACTTGAAAAATTTATTATATACTTTCATCTTAAAATATACCAATTTTAACAAACCCTTTATTTTGACAATTAATGCTTCAAACGTTAGAGCAACGTTCTTTTACAAAGATAAACTCTTAAAGATAATCCGATTGCATTCGCTTTACGTACTGTTAACGAAAGCAAACAACGATATTCAAGGATTGAAAATGAATTACTAGCAATTGTTTGGTCATGCAAATATATTAGACCGTACCTTTATGCTAAAAAGTTTAAAATGTATACTGACCACAAACCACTAGTATGGCTAAAAAAAATGAATAATATGATTATGAAATTATATACAAAAAAGGAAAACAAAATACTAACGCAAATGCTTTTTCTAGAATCTCACTCAATGCTTTAGAATCATAATTTATAATCAATAACCTTGATGATATTTATAACATAATTGACAAATTTTTAATTACTGGAAAATATTGATAAAATACCTAGTATGATTAATAAAAATACTGACAATGAAAATAATGAAACAAAATAAAATAACATATATAAATAAATAAAAAAAAAACAAAAATAAACATAATAAAAAATACTTTAATAAAAAAGCAAATGGTCTAACAGGCAATACGGTGTATACATAGTACTAACTCTATATATGCTAAATGACAATTTAGATAAAATTATAAACAACAAACCAAGTCAAATAATTGTAAAGAAATCTCTTCATGAAATTTTTTTAGAAATAAAAAACATCATATTTTATAATATTTATATTATTAAAGTTATTATACCTATAAAGATATCAGATATTATTAAACTTCTTAAAGAGTTTTTAATAATTAATAAAGTAAATCACATTTATTTTCTATTTAAGAATTACGACTATTGTTCCATAAAGCCTTATCATCACATTTTCAAAACTACAAATCAATCAAATGTTTAAAACTAATTACCAATGTTTCTAAAAAAAAGAAGTACTGGTATTAAAATATAAACACGCAAGAAAAACTATCGCGGAATTGATAAAACTTACAAATCTCTAAAAAAGGTTTATTATTAGAAATCTCTTAATGCTGACATAACCAAATGTATCAACAATATGATATTTCTAAACAAACAAAACAAAAAACTATTTGATAAAACTTTAATATTGATAAAAACACCATCTCGATCTTTTGAAATTGTTCATATAGATACCTTTGTAGTACAGAAATAAAAATTCATAACATTAATAGATGAATTTTCTAAATTTGCGATTTAATGTTATATGCTATAATTGCTTATAACAGTATAATTCATTCAAGTACTTATTATACTCCATATAAACTAATTTTAAGATACAAAAAACCCTATGTGTGTTATTCCCACAAAAGCTTAATAATGTATGCTCAA
Source organism: Tachinus rufipes (assembly GCA_963932245.1). Taxonomy (NCBI): domain Eukaryota; kingdom Metazoa; phylum Arthropoda; class Insecta; order Coleoptera; family Staphylinidae; genus Tachinus; species Tachinus rufipes. The sequence goes on from OZ010744.1 coordinate 53,241,039, forward strand.
AACAACATATCAAATACTATAGCTTTTTATGAAAAAATTTGAACTACAGAATTAAACCAAACAAAAAAAAAATTATAAAGATAAAAAACCTTCTGACATATGTATTGAAAATAAGATTTATAAAATTTCTATGGGAATAAAATTAAAACTAAATCCAAAAATTTAAAAATCATATTTAATATAAAAAATCTTGAAAATAATAAATCAACCCAAAAACAAAGGTAAAAGATATAATTCATATAAATGAAACAAAACCTATTGTTTTCTCAAAAGATGTGTCGTTTTATGATCTAAGTAAGAATACCGACTTCTGCCATACAAATTAGGTACATAAAAAATTGTTTTAGAGAACAATCTAGATTTCTGATCAAAAGTATTTATAATAATACTAAATATTTACAAAAAAATCATTAAACCCTTTCTTCACATTTGAGAAAAATATTGATAATTAACTTGATCAGTTGACACTTTAAGAAATTCTTCAATAAGAAATAAATAACGTCTATTAAACCTTATAGGTACAATTATTAAATGTATTACAGCAAATTTAGACAACAATAATGCCAAACAATATGAAAGCCAATCATTCAATTACAGAATAGTCAAGTTAAATTAAAAATGAGTATTTTAAACTACATGACTCTTCTGGAAAGCACGACAACAAAACTTTAAAAATTAATAGAAAATATTTTACATGATGAATTAGTCCTATCAAATTAAAAATACAATCAAAAGATAAATCTTTTTCAAACACAAGATTATGAACTCTATAGAATTCATATAGTAACTAATCAAATCATTGTAGTATATCAATCAATTTATGATATACTTAGAAATACTAACAGAAATAAATAAATTCAAACCTTCATTACCATTAGAAATTAATTTTGATAATTTGCTAGATGTAGAAAAAAATATTCAAAGTAGCAATTCACAACAATTAATAAAATAACTAAAGCTGGGATTTTATGCATTTGCATATTCTATAATATTTATATGCCTATTAAATAATTTTGAATCTACACAAATTAGAAGAAAACAACTGACAAAAACTAATATTTTTTTGTATATTTTGCATAGTTTTTGAGTTATTAAGCATTTTTCCATAAAAGTTTCATGTCAGTGCATATTTAGTAAATTTAATTTTACTAGTACAAATGCAATAATTTTAAATTATTTTTAAGTGTACATAGTTTAATTTAGTTTAGTTTATTAATATTCCAGTAGACTACATAGATAGAATAAGAATCGTCATACATTAACAACACAATTAAAAATACAATAATAAAAAAAGGTATACCAAGAATTATTATCTAATTAAAATACAAACATATTAAAATTTAGCAAATAGATGTAAAAACTAACAGCTTACTCACATAAATATTCAGTGATAGTATAAAAACCCTTTTCTACTAAATACTTTTTTACAGTAAGCTTAAATTGCTTATATTCTTAAATGTTTTTGATATTATATAGTATGTTATTATATAAATAAGAACCTACACATTGAGGCGATTTTTTAAACATAGTTTGATTATACTTATTAATATAAATGTCATTTTTCTTCCGTGTATTGTATGAATGTACAGTATTATTTAGTGCAAAATGTTGCTTATTTTTATAGACATAACATAATATTTTAAACATAAATATACAAAAAACAGTTTAAAAAAAATTATCTTCAAAAATGTCTCTGCATGAATCTTGGTAATGCATATTGTATATCAAGCAAATTATCCTTTTCTGGATAATAAATACTCTTGATATGTCAGATGATTGACCCCAGAGAATAATATGATAATTTAAACTGAATACACGTAACCATAATAAACACTAAGAAGCTCACTTTGAGATAATTTAAGCTTTAAATTTTTTAACATATAATAAGATTTGTATAATTTTTTTTATAAATGATTTATATGATTTGCCTATTTTAATTTTTCAACTAAGATAGTTTCTAAAAAAGTTGTGGTTTTTGATGAAACAATAATTGTGTTGTGTAGTTTTATTTGATTTGGCCCACCATAAAAATTAACAAAAACGTTTTTTTTAGTATTAAGGATTAGTTGATTTTGCGTCACTTGTAGCTCAAATTGCCTAAGCACATCATTAATATTATTTAATAATTCATTTTTACAAGAATTGATATAACTATCGACGAGTCATCGGCAAACATAACTACTTTTCCTTTTCCAATATAATTGGAATGGTCATTAATAATCATCAAAAATATCAAAGAACCTATTACACTACCTTGTAGTACATCATACTCGTTTTTATGTTCATTAGATTCAATTTTATCAATAGTAACCAGTAATTTTCTGTTCGTTAAATAACAAAACATCTAAGAATGCACTTGTCCTCTAAAATATATTAATTTTATATGTAAACAATATTTGCAAATGCAATCTAATAATAAATTAAAAAGCATTTTACTATGCATAGCATTATATTAATCATTTCGTTTGCATATTTTTATTTTATCTGCACAGTTGTACCAAATTTAGCATATTTAGTGCATATTTGCATCAAATTTAACATATTTAGTGCATATTTTGGCAAAGCTGCGTGCATAGACATGCGCATATTTTTAATCTTTTGAGTGCATGTAGTTTCGAGCTTTAGTAATAACATTTGTACTAGAATTATCTCTTGTCAAATTAGAAATATATCAATATTACAAATTACATTCTTAATAATGAAACTTAAAATTTCATATAAATTTACCATTTAAACCATAACTTAGTAACCTTAAATATTCGTATATGAACCAAGACTGCTAAAAAATAAGAATGTAGAACAAATAAACAAAAACTCACTATGTGCAGTACAATTAATTACTACTATCAATCAACTAAAACCAATTGTACAATAATTGTAACAGAAGTGCATGAAATTCAAGTTATAAAACTGATGGAAAATGGATCACAACCCTGAACCAGATGTTATTAACTGTATCGTGCAGATACAATAAAAAACAAATACATATGTTTATCAGGATTACTAGAGTGCGGATTTATGGCATTTGCTTATTTGTTAATATTATATGCAGAACAAAATCTTTTTAGATATTTACGTTTCATAAAAAAAATCAACAGTTAAACACTGCTCTTATTTTTTATATTTTGCTTTATTTTGACATATGTGCTTTAAATGCTTAGTTGTTGCTTTTTTGGCGATTTTTCGAGCTTTCTTGCTTTTTTTTTGGCTTTTTGTATTTTTTTGTTATTTTTTTTAAATTGATTTAATTATTAATTTCTGTCTTATACATTATGTTTTGCACCATGTTTTGTTGTTGATGATATAAAAGAAAATATTTTAATTATATTTGAATTAACGCAATCATCAATAACTTTTGAAACATCGATTTAACCCAGCGTAGTCTTCAAAAGCTTATTTAAAGAGATTTTATAAAAGATTTAGTAGAGGATAAGTTGCCACTAAATATTTTTAAATATTACCTCAGTAGATGTTGAGAGAAGCTATTTATAAAAACATTTTGTTAGATTAAATACAAAAATTTATAACTACAAATTTGGAAAAATATATTATTGTTAATTGCTTCAACAGCTTAGGGTTAGAATAAAATATTTATTAATATGTTATGTAATATATAATAATAATGTTTAGTTTTTTACCATATAATTTGTAATATTTAATATTTATACAATTTATTATTTTCTGAGTATATATGTATTACTTTTTTTTAAGTTTAAAACTTTTAATTTATAATATACTTATCAAACAAACTTTTTCCTATTTTTTGCATTTTAGCAGTTTTTTTTGCATTTTTTTGCATTTTTAAACATTTTTAATGCTTATTATAAGCGCTTATTTCATAAAAATAAATGCCTTTTTATCCACACTCTAAGGATCTTACTTATTGAAGTGAAACATTGGATGTAATGTTAAAATAAATTATTTGACATAACAAACCTATAAACCTAATAAATTAAAATTTAACTAAATCTAATTACCTATATTGGAATTGTCTTCAACTCAAACTTTATTCAACTTTCTAACATGGGATCTGAATACAATCAATCTACAAAAATCTGAAGATATCAAAATGAAGATAAAACAACAAAAAATATCTTAAGTGAAAGTTCAAAACCAATATATTTATAAATAGAATTAGTGTATAGGAAGATATTCAACCACCATGTACAAACGCGACCACACTATTACTCAATCGGAGGAAGTAGAGCAGACGCAGCGTTTTCTCTTCCACGCTAGTTAGAAACCGTATAGTGCTAAATAAAATACTATATAAGTAGGTGCAAGCCTATAATAAATTGTGAAAAATTCTCCGGCATGCGTAAAAGCCTGGTTACACAGTGCGAGCTAGCATCCGAGCTGGCCTGGTCAGTGGTTTACAGTGCAGCTATTTGTACCGTGTGACCCCATCATATAATAATGGTAAGGGACAGTAACTCGTATGATGGGGTCACACGGTGCGAGGAGCTGCACTGCAGTAACTGACTAGGCCAGCTCGAATGCTAGCTCGCACTGTGTAACCAGGCTTTAAGTAAACGAGATGTTACAGAAAAATAATAAAATTATTTTTTCTTATACACTTAACCTAAACCTGATTGTAAAAAATTACAAATTTACAAATGATAAACGTTTTTAATTGGTCTTATATTTGTCATAAATTTTAAAATAATTACTACAGTTAATATGTTGAATTTAATATTGAAACTTGATAAATAAAATATCGACAATACAGACAAAAAATTAAACAATTACTGTTGATATATCCTAACTCGCACACAGAAACAAGATGAGGGTGGGGCACTTATAATTATTTTAATGTGTTATAAATTAAATACATTCATAGACATTAAAATTCTTTTACAAATTATTTATTACATTGGCGTATAACATTTGCCGCCCGGTGCGGTCTCCTATTTGCCGACTTTTCTAAGTCAATCAAATGGTGGATTTTTTAATTATTAAACATAAATAAATAATTGTAATTGGTGGGAAACTTTTTACCATTAGATGACATATTTAAATTAGGCAGTAATAAAAGAGGTTGCTTAAGTTGATATGATTATAAATTCAACTTTTTTAAAAGTACAAGATACTTTTTTAAAGACCACAAGAAACTTACGGAGGTTGCAGGTTCTCCACTTATAAAACAAAACATATTGATTTACAAAAATAAATTAGAATAAAGTATTTTTTATTTTATATTTATAACTAAATACTTTCATTTTTTTTTAAATAAACAAACAAATGTATTTTTATATTTACTCTTCTAACTTTCATAGTAAAAAAATTGTGCATAATTCTCTTAAAGTTTATATTATTTGTAATTTCTTGTTCTATGGACAACATTGCAAGATTTTGTAGTCTTAAATTACTTATTGTGGAGCAAAGATAATTTTTATCAACTTTAATTTGAAAAAGCTCCTTTGCAACTAGCGACACTGATAGCAATTGTTAAAAAAAACTCTTAGCAATTATAATGTTATAGAATTTTCCAATTTATACTGCTAAATAAATTTTGGTAGATCAATTTGTCCCCTGAAGTGGAGGCAAAAACGTCGCCTCGTGCGTGTGACTTATCCGCGTCATCTCCATATAACTGAGCATTCAATAAACATCAAGGACGAAGTAGTACATAGAATTTCTACTCGACGTTGGCACCATTGATGTCTGTAAATTTTTTAAAGATAATAATTTCAACCCTACATTGACTTGACGATAAAGAAAAATGTTCGAAATCATATAGTAATTTATAATTTGTAGAAATCGAATAGTAAATTATGAAGTAATAAAGTTGTTTTTTACAACTAAAACTAAATATAAAAAATGCCGCCTCAAAATATGTGCCGCTCGGTGCGGACCGCTGGTACCCTAGGTACGCTATTGATTTAGTATAATGCGACATATTTTTTATATACTCTATCAATAGTTTGTATGTTTTTAAACTTTTATCGGAAAAAACGTTAGAATTGGCTATTCAATATTTTCAAAACATAAATTTTTTTGAAAATTGAAAAGAAAAAACAAATATTACTTGTATTGATAAATTTATATGGACAATATTATCTGCGGACACTAGTCGTAATGAAAACATGGAAAATGATAAAGAATACAGTTCAACTTTAAAAAAATGTTCTAATGTATGTATATGTTGCCGGCTACTTAATTCATTATTTGCTTAAAAAATCAAACTGTGTTATTTGCGAAGAGTGCTTAGTAAATAAACTGAAAACTAAAAAATAAAATGTTAATACCAAACAAAGATTATGGTGTAAAACATAATTAAAAATACTTTAGACCACCAACAACTGATTTTAGTAATATTGTTTTGTTTAATATTATGATAATTATATAACTCATCATTTGCTAGCACAAATCATATCAACAAAAATTACAAATGGTCAAAGATTTAAATGTTGGATGAGCTCTACACCATGTTCTCAAGAACATATTTAATTTTGATAAAGCAGCTAATAAAAATAAAAATGTATAAAACAACTAAATGGAAAGTTGAGTTATTGTTTAAAAAAAAGCCATCGCATAAATCCTCAATTAAACCACATTGTAAAATTAAAATTTTATCCGGATAAAAACGAAAACTTGCTTCTACAGTTATAAAATCGAAAGTTATTGCATTTTTAATTTTATGTTTACTTCAATTTTATATTAACTTTTTAGCCACAAAAATTAAATCATTATATACTGGCGAGCAAAAAATAGAGGTAACTTTAAAATTATGACTTATTTTTGAAATTTTTTGTTTTAACTTTATGTTTGCTGTTTTAACTTTATGTTTGCAAATTGTAAACTAAAGTAGGCTTTAATAATTCGTATCTTGACAAATGTTATCTATCTGTTAGTTATTATCACCGTGTTACAGACTTTTATGGAACAGCATCCATTTTGCTCTAATTGAAAACATACATTTTGTTGTGGTTATTTTACTTAGTGTTGATTTTTCTTTGCAAAACTTGTACTGTACTTAACATGTCATAATGCCTTTAGGCCCTATTTTTGTGGCAAGAATTATAGAGTTGATTAAAGATGATCAAGAAAAACGTGAAACTGCAAGGATTGTTGGTAAAAGCCTTTGTGCTGTACAAAAGGTGTATCAGCGGTCCTTGGATACTGGCCTGATAATCAGAAGATCAGGATCCAGGCAAAAAAAGTCACCACAAACAGAGATGATTGTTTTTTGGTGTCCACGTACAGGTATACCTTTACAACGTCGACAATGTGTTGCCACTTTAGCTATTGCACCAAATCACCGGGCATGGAACAATAAGGACTGGAGCAGGGTACTGTTTTCAGATAAGTTGCGCTTTTGCCTCAATGAATCAGCCGGACGTCAGAAAGTGTGGAGAAGATGCGAAAAAAGATACGCTTTAGTTTGTATTATTGAGCGACTTTTATTTGACGGTGGGCCGGTTATGGTTTGGGCAGGAATATTTACAGAAGCACGCACAGATTTAGTTTTTATAGAGAATGGCTCCCTGACAGCTCACAGATACATTATGGAGGTTCTCGATCATGTTATGCCTTTCATGACAACTATGGGCAAGCGCGGCATTTTCATGCAAGATAATGCTAGACCTCACGTAGAAAGAGTTGTCAGAGATTATCTTGATAAAGTGGGAATTCTGCGGTCCTAATGACCAGTTTTCAACCCGGACATGAATCTCATAGACATGTCTAAGATTACGTTTCCAAAAGCATACACCTGCTCCAAAAACTGCTCAAGAGCTAAGACAGTTGCTATAGCAGGAATAGAATAATAACGACCAAAATGTGATCCCTAATTTAATTCAAAGTGTTTCTCGTCAACATCAAGCAGTCATTAATGCAAAAAGGGGTAATACTTGTTATTAATGATAGGTTTTTTTTATAGTTTTTGTTCCGTATTAGTCCTACGAACAAAAATTCAAAGTTTGCCTGAACTGTAAATTAGTGATATTTCCAAAATACACAATAAATATGTTTTACCATTCAACACTGATTTTTTAATTTAGTGTGCAAAATACAGTACAATTGTTTACAATTTGCTAACATAAAGTTAAAACAAAAAATTTCGAAATAAGTTATAAAATGACCTCTATTTTTTGCTTGCCAGTGTAATTTATAAAGCTTATAACTCTTTTTATATAAATATACGCTTGGCTAAATGTTATTCTAATTTATAAAGATTGTAATGTTGATTAGCACTTGTAATAATGTTTTAGAAAAGTTATGAAACGTTTGTAAACAAAAAGAAAATATTAATCCTATTTTGTTAATAAGTATGTCTTTTATAGTTTGTTTTGTAACATAAATATGAATTTAAATTGTAATATTTGTATGTATTAAATGTTTGTCTACTTTTGTTATTAAAATGTTTAATTAATTTTTAATTAGTTTTGTTTTGTGTATTGAAATTACTTCTACTTTAGTAACGAGTTCAATTGATGCCAATGATTAAAAAATATTAAGGTGACGGTGCCGTCGTACGACTGGTTGATCGTAAATGAGAAATTATATAGTAAGTTTACATTGTTTTACATGCAAATTACATAACTAATCATGTCATACAATGTAGATATTGAAAGGTTGAACTTTTGAGCAAATCATAAAAAAATATTCAATTTTTTAAGTTGAGAATAGATTTTTATATTAATAATTATAATGGCATTTCCAAAATCTTCGTAAATAAGTTGTTTATTTATATCCTCGATGTTCTATGATAATCAGATTGAACTATATCCAACTTTAGTAACATATCTTTAAATTTAAACTATTTTTATAAAGCTGTTCCATGTAATTTTTACATAAACCCTTTAGAAAATTTTCAATATTTTGTAACGTTGAATTATTAAATTACTAGGCAACTTTTTGTGTCAAGTTAAGTCGGTTAGTTCCGCCAATGTTTTGTAGGTGGCGCTTATAATGCATTGGCTCACTGCTCGTGTTTTTTATGCATATCTTCGAATGTTATCGGCGAACTGCAAAAGAAATAGTCAGGGACGTAGAAAATGTATACAAATGCAATTTAACAGCGGGCCTCTGCAACTTTCCATTGCACAAAATAGGATAATAGTTCAACGTAATTGCGTTGAAGTGCTAGTAGTAGCAAACGTAATATTTAATAGAATCTTCTGTCAATAGATGTCAGAAATGTCATTTTATTTTTATGATTTCGCTAGAAGGTTGGAGACAGCAATCCAAATTTACACATTACAAAAGATAATAATTTTGTTGGTGTGTATAAGGTTTGCACGGCAATAGAGAGATGAATGAATCGTGTTTTACCGGTTACTCCGTGTACCCCACTCCCTCTAGAAAAGCGATAAAATGCATATTCTAGAAATAAATACATTGCCACTATGTATTATATATTTCGGATAATATACTTAATATTTTTTCAGTGTTTTTTTTTAATGTTTTGTTCAGTATTGTTTATTCTAATAATATATGTATATAAGAAATAAAATAAAACTTTTATATTACATATTTCTATAAAATTTTATTTATTAGTTTAATTATAATTAATTAAGTTTATATTATAATAATATATTTAAAGAATTTAAAAATATTAATTAATCTACAAATGTACCTTTTGTCTTAATTGATGTATTTCTGACACAATATAATCTTCTTTAGTTTTTACCCGTCAACCGGCGCATTAAACATATAACACACTCGCCTAAAGCGGGTGATCTATTTATGTTACCAATTCTTATTGTTATATTCAAAATACACGCGTGTACACGTTCTCTTGTTCTCAAGAAAAACTAATTTTATTGCAATTTATGTGTTTTTATACAACCTTGTTTTGAAATTGCCATACGCATTTGGATTACAATTACTATTGATTGAATTTTGGAATACTGTTGTGAATTAGATTTGGATTTTGAATTGTGCGAGAACTGATTTGTATTGGTTACTACTTTTTTGCATCTATAAAAAATATCTGAGAAAAAAAAAATGAAGAATAGAATAAAGAAATTAGAGAAAATAATCAAGGAAACGGTAGTTAAAAAAACATATAGAAGATAAGAAAAAAAAAAGAAAACAAGTGGTGAAACAGCAAAAGTACTAAAAAAAGCCCGAAAGATCAAGTCAAAGGCACTGGAGAAACACCAAAAGCACAAAAGAAGAATATCTAAAAGAACAGAAAGCATACAAAAATAAGTGATCAAAGCTAAAAGTGAATTTATAAAAAAGAAGAACTAGAACTTAAAAAAGTAAAAGCAGAAACAAAAACATAGAAATACATAAACAAAAAAAATTAAAAAAAGGAAGATATTTAAGTAATACCATGGGGCATAGAATGTATGTTTTATACACAAGAGTGAAAGCAAAAATCTATTAAATAACTACATAGTAAGACTGCTGTTTACGGCATACAAAATCAACACTATGATATTAGAAAAAAGTTGAATAAAGAACTGGGTATAAATTAAATACTTTCAGACGAGCAAATTGGCTTTAAAAAAGGAATGAGTATCATAAATAACGTATATATTTGAATGATCAAAAAAGAAATAACAGAAAAGTATGAGGAAACAGCAAACAGAGTGTAGGTTAACAAACAAAAAATGCCTATTAAGTCCCACTTTGTTTGCGACTTACATAACGGATGTAGAAAAAAAAACTGATGTTGGCTGAAGCAGGGCGGATAGTAATTGGTAGAAAAAAAAAGGTCGCTAGCACGACATGGTGATAGTTGCAAAAGCAACGGAAAATGGCTCAAAAATTTGATTGTATAAAAATAAAAAGACTTATGTTCAGTTAGGAGTATAATATTGTTTGAGTCAAAATATGGAAAGGAACAAAAAAATAAAAACAATAAATGTAAAACATTGGAGAGGTTTTAGAGAAACTCTAGCGCATATTGAGATAGAAAAAGTCAAAAAAGATAAGTTGTGAGTAGAAGCAGGAAAAATAGTAATGAAGTACGAGGTAAGAATGAGACAACAAAGTTTTGGAAAGAGATAGAGCAAAAAAAGAAAATACGAGTGAAAGTGTCTAAATAACGCAAAGGCACAAAATACTATTTTGGATTGAATTGTATTAACATTAAATTTTACTACAACGCATTTGAATTTGGGCTACTCTTTTCGATTTCAAACATTATTAACGCAAACTTATTATGAGATAAACAAAGAAACATACCAGAAACCGTTCCACCGTTCCAAAACAGATACAGTTCAAACATGGATGGTAATCTGATTTAATATCTACATCGCAACAAGTGTCTGATTTGCAATCAAGTTCAGTTAATGAAGATATGGAAAGCACTTCTACCTCTCAATCGTTACCTTAACTACAATTAAGATGCCCTTTTATTGGTGATACTGAACTTGAATATATAAATAGTAAATGTAATAACGGAAGTGATACCAAAACATGGCATAATGGATCATCTATTTTAGAAAACCCAGAAAATAATAGAATTGTTGAAAGGCTAATTACATCAACGTTCTATCAAATCAAACAAATTTCAATTCACAATCGTCGACTATATATTTATATATATATATATATATATATATATATATATATATATATATATATATATATATATTATACATAACTTAACAATTTGACAATCTGTCAGATATAATTTATTACTTTATATCAAACTTAAAAAAGAAAAAAAATTTCTTTGCAAATTATTAAAGATCATGCTTAAAAATATTAATGCAATTTGAAAATATAAATTTTGTCAAATCCAATTTATAAGTTAAATAATTAATCGTGAATAACTTTTATGACCATAAATAACATAACTGGGGTTGCTATTTTTTTCTGAACTTATGCTCGCATTCATAAATATTTTGTAACGATTCGTTTTAAAACATTTTTTATTCATCATTTATCGATTTTAGTACATTTAATTTAAATCAATTATAAATAAAAGCAAAATCTAGTATCAAATGTCGTAATTGATAACTAGCACACTGATACACAATCTAAGATTGATTTTGATATATAATATTTAACTATATTATTCTCCCCCGACTTCACACCCTTTTATTTATATTGAATAATTTTTACGTCTAAAAATAGACATTGTTTAGATTTATATGTAATCTGATAAATTAAATAGTTAGATTTTCGGCCAGACCGAATAGGATAAACAAACGGATAAGAAGATGCACGACAGCAAATTTTAAATAACGTCCACAAAATTATTATTATAATATATTACACCACAAAAAAATACTGCAAAATTAATAATTAAAATAATATCCCAATTAATAATTAAAATAATAGTCTACATTATTTTATTTATTAATTTGCTACAGATTAATTTGCAAAAGCAGTTATTTTTTATATTTCTGTTTTTGTTTTTGCATAATAATATTACATTGATTTGTTGCTAAATTAAATGTTTTCTTAAATTTAAAATTTTATGTTTTACTGTTGTTTACAGAGATTTACGTTACTAGCAAAGCGTTTATAGCCAAGATACCAGATCTATTCGCAAGGTTGTAAATGCATCTAAAAGCTCTTGTATAATATAATATAATATACTTATTTCTATGTTAAATATTTAATTATTTTGAAAGAGTTTATTTATTTTGAAATAATTTATTTAATATTAGATGTGAAAGCGTTTATAGCCAAGCTGTTTTCAAGTTTCTATTAACAAGGTTGTAAATGCATCTAAAAACTGCCTTGTATAAAATAATATAATATACTTTTTTCTATGTTAAATATTTAATTATTTTGAAAAAGTTTATTTATTTTTAAATAATTTATTTAATACTAGATGTGATGGTAAAAAAAGCTATTAGGTGCTGGATGCATATTCAGTTTATTCATTCGATTATATTTGCCGATACTGAAATATTGGTGCGAGACTTATTTATTCTGAAATATATAATTCTGTCGTGGAATATACTTTTTTATTGTGCCATATATTGTTCTAAAGTGCAATGTCTTTTGTTTGTTGTGCAATATATTGTATTGTAATAGATTTAGTTAATTTTAATTATATAATTTTTAAATTTTTTGTCTTATGTTAATCTTATTTTAATTTTAATGTGTTTTTGTAATGTGTGTTATTCACAAACTAGACGTGTGTAAAAATTTCTATTAACACTAATAAACTATTATTATTATTATTATTATTGTCGTGAGCATTACATTTTCTTGTCGTTTCAACACTTTTGCATTATCGTTATTAATATTATATTGTCGTGCACTCTGTCGTGAAAAAAAAAAAAATCTGTCGTAAATTAAATAAACGTACATAAAACTGACTAAACAGGTCTGGATTTATTATTTTATTTATATATTTAGCATCCGGTCATAATTTAGCGTTACAACAGGCACGCGTCAATTCGACAAATCTTTTTATCAGTTATAACACAAGAACATAACATACCAAATATCAAGGTGGCCAATGTAAGAATTGTAGAAACGCTTGGGTTTTATTGGCAAGTTGCAACCCTAATATTTTGTCTGCTTTCGATAATTTTCTCAGCGCTACTATTGACAAACTAATAATATTATCGCAAACTGTAATATTACAATAAGTCTAAGGTTAATGGAATGTTATTCCGACGCCTATATTCCTATATTTTTCTGAACCACTATTACACACTATTAGGCTACAGTATATCATGCAACTTTTACCATGCGTGTATTTTGATTGTATCAACAAATACCTTTAGTTGTACATTGAAAATAATGTTTTATTTCAATTTTATTAGTATAAGTTACATTATAGGTTATCATACATTATGCAATTATAAACAAATGTTTTAAAATAAAAAGTTATGCATCACCTCAGCAGAACCAATTACATATTTATGGGTTAGATTTATCAGCCCGACAAAATAGGATATTTGCACTACAGAAAATTTTAAATAACATCCCTGAAAGGTTTTGCACGGCAGTAAAATAAATTTGACAACATTTAAATACTTTGCACGACAGAAATAGAGAATGCACGGTGTTACAATCTCAATGTTATGGTGATGGTAGATGTTATTATAACTTTGTTCAGTACTTCAATATTATTTATTATTATTTATAATATAATTTAATTCTTCACTCTTTACGGTGTTTAAAATATAACTGCCCTAAAACTAATCATCTTGTATATTTATATTGGTAGACAGATACAGAACCGATCGTTAATTATAAATAGATGAGTTCTTAAACCCAACCACATTAATGGCTTTTACAGTAATACATTAGTGGGACTCAACAACGGTAAGAATATGAAAGTCACGATAACATATAAACGGATAAATAGAACAATCCAACAGCAAAAAAAGTTTTTAGAACAACAACTTTAACAAAACAAAATAAAACAAATGCCCAACATAACGACAGCAAATTAATAATTAGAATAATTTTTACTTTATTCTAATTAATAATTAAAACAATAGTCTACATTATTCTAATTATTAATTTGCTGTAGATTAATTTGTAAAATCAGTTATTTTTTATATTTCTACTTTTGTTTTTGCATAATAATTATACATTGATATGTTTTACTTTTGTTTATAGAGATTTGTCATTAGCAAAGCGTTTATAGCCAAGCTGGTATCTATTAGCAAGGTTGTAAATTAATCTAAAAGCCCTGTCTCGTGTTTTTTTTTTCTATGTTATAATTATTTTGAAAGAGTTAATTATTTTGATATCATTTATTTAATATTAGATGTGATGGTAAAGAAAGTTATTGGATGAGATATTCAGTTTTAAAAATTTGGTTAATATTGACGATACAGAAATATTCCTGCAAGACTTATTTTGTAGTAAAATATATAATTTTGTCGTGGAATTTTTTTCGTGCTCTGTATTATTCTGAAGTGCAACAAACGTATATTATTTGATGTGTAATGTATTATTTTGTCTTGGATGTTATTATTTTGGCGTCGTAATTTATTTGATTGGGCATTGCATTTTTTTGTCATTGCAACACCTTAATTTGTTTTGTTGTTACTTAATACTATATTGTCGTACAAAGTCAGTCGAGCAAAATTAACAAATCTGTTGTCAGTTTAGCCTGTTACTGTGTTGGCATGCTGTCGTGCAAACAACCTTTTTTGTCGTGCCAGATTATGTATCTAAACATACTATTTTAGCATTCTAGATGTAAAAATAAAAAAAAGATTTGTTGCCATAGTGTTTACGAATATGTTCTACATAACAGGGTTAGTCAAAATTACTGGAACATCTAAATAATTCTTGAACAGAAAAAAAAAATCAAAAAAAGTTTAAAACCAAATAAAAAAATGTTTAAATGGAAAAATATATAAGGTGTTGTATTTAAAAAATTAAAAAAACTCTAAGTTTCCATAATAAATAAACACCCCGTATGTTTTTACATTTTTGTTTTTGTTGTTATTGTTCTTTTTAAACGTTTGGTTAAAATAAATGTTTGTAGAAAAATGTTCAAGAGTTTGAATTAATTGCTTATAACTAAAAAATGATGCATTTTTGTAAAAAAATTCAAAATTAATTTTAAAATCAAAAAATATTCAGGGTGTTCTTTTTTTAAAAAAAAGTTGACTAAATACCAACAATAAAATAAACATCTTGTATATTAAAAATATTTATAAACAAGAGTTTGTTTAAAACCAAAAAAAAACTTTGTTTGAAACTTTTTTTGATTTTTTACGGATAGAGAATTATTTAAGTGTTTCAGCAATTTTGACTAACCCTGTATAAGTCAAATTTTGATAAACAGAAAATGAAAAAAAAAGACAATTAACTTGAGTTAGAATTATAAGCAAGTATACGTAAATTTTATTATTATTGATCAAATATTCTAATGTGTAGGACAGCAATAAAAACTTTTGTTTGAACAAGTTTTCATACCACCCACAGAGGTACGGTCCCAATTTGTTGTCTTTTGAATGGAGACTCACAGTTTATTAAATCATCACCAACCAAATACATTACGTTTGATCTAATTGGCAAATGATGTTTTACATAAACTGTCGTAATACGAGTGGCACTGATAAAGTTTGCGGAATCAAGTACTGCCTGTATTGCCAGCGTTCTGCGATTGTCATATTTGTAAAATTTGACGTTTTTCACCTATAGTTCAGTTGACAGTTCAATTTCAAACTGCTCGGTTTTGTTTCAACAAAATTTAACGAAAGTAATAATTGTGTGAAAAATGGAAATTTTGAATCGTGACTTTCGAGTGACGATTTTTTTATGATTATCGGTACGGTTTAACACCGCAGTAATGTGTGAAAAAACTTAGTTTGTTATTTGGGAATGAAGCACTATCTAAAACTATGGTTTACAAATGATTCGCAGAATTCAAGCGTAAAGACAAACGTTTGATGACAATCTTCGCAAAAGTCGTCGATGCACCTCTGTTGTCGCAAAAAATTTTGATGCTGTGCGTGAAATGATTTGGTCAGATTGGCATGTGACTTATAGTAAGATAGAAACATCCTTAGGTATTGCAGCAAAACAAATACATACATACAATTTTGCACGATCATTTGCATGTCAGGAAGCTTTGCAGTCGTTGGATTTCACACAATTTAAAAGAAGAACAAAAGCAGGCACGTGTCAATTAGTGCAAGGAAATGCTAAAGAAATTCAAAGAAGCTCGTTTAAATTTGGTATATAACATCGTAACAGATGACAAATCTTGGATATATTCTTATGGGCCTGAAACTAAACAGCAATCGACTGTATAGGTGTTTCAAAATGGACCTAAACCTACAAAAGTGGTGCGTTCATGTCACGGGTCATGTTGCAACTGTTGCATTAGAGAATCGATGGACAGTTAATGCTGACTGGTATACTTCAATTTGTTTGCCAAAAGTTATTGCTAAAATCAGAAGGAACAACATAAACCGGCAAAACATTGTTCATCATGACAATGCAAGCGCTCACACAGCACGACAAATTGTATAGTTTTTGACCAGTAACAACATCCAATTAATGACTCATTGCCCATATTCACCTGATTTATCGCTCAATAACTTCTTCCTATTTTGACATATCAAAAATAAAATGCGTTTTTTATTGATTGAAGAAGCCGTTGAAGCATTAAAATCACTTGTTTGAAGGTACCTCGCTCAGAGTGGCAAAGGTGTTTTGAAGATTGATTTCATTGGATGCAAAAGTGTATAGATTTTAAAGGAGAATATTTTGAGAAGCAATAAAGCGATTTGCATAACGTAATTTGTGTTTTACTTTACATTTTCCGCAAACCTTGGCAGTGTTCCTCGTAGTTTGTGTCATTGACTATCTTCAATAAATCATATTTAAATTTTTTTTCAAGATCTGTTGAGTACAATGTGTTTTGAATATAATGATAAGCTTTAAAATTATTTTGTTTTTAAATTTTCCTTGCTTGTTCTTTGGATATGTTACACTCAAGTTTAATTTCTTGTACAGATGCAATTGGTTTAAAAGTATCGTATCTTTATTAAAATTAAGAAAGAATATATGCACTCTTTAAGCAAAATTTAAAAAACATGTAGTAATTACTAAGTGAATGTATTTTAGGTTTGTTTCACAAGTACTAGGTTCCATTCGCTTTGGTTCCTTTTCAGTTCTTTTTTGGTCACTGCTAACAAGTGTGTAACAGTGCTTTGGTTTCTATTTGGTACCTAATAGAAACAATAGAGCACCAAATACTCCCTCGACACAAACAGGTTTCATTAGGTTTCTATAACCAGGGAACAGATAGCAATCAAGGCGTTTACACAGGCACGGTTCAGTTTGTGTTTTAACTTGATAGCAAACAAATTTCTTTACAAATTATATCTTAATATTATTTTTTGAAAGTTGTTGCAGTTTTTCATATATAATCAGCGGTTTACCAGATGTTGATGTGAACCAGTGCTGTGGAACAAAACTTGTTAAATATATAAGCATGAATAGACGTTTGTGTTGAAATTTGATGTTATTAAAAAAACGAAGTCTGTGTACAGAAGAAAACAGAAAACTTAATATGAACCCTGTGAGAACCGTGTATGTGTGAAAGGGTTTTATTAGTTTTTAGTTTCACTGAAAACCGCATATGTTTGAAACAGGTAGTAATAAAATAATTACCAAGTACAAAACAACTTAAATACCTTTATATATATTATAAATAAATTTTAATGGCTTATTGGATTTTGAATCACAACATAATGTGTATTAATTTCCTTATAATAAGAAGCCATAAAATAGTAAATATAATACGTTACTCATTCAAACAATGATGTCATTCTAAAAACAATGTTTGTATTGCAGTGTAAGAAAATATTATTGTTGCAATCGCCAACTTTTTTATCGATTATACCTTATCAACAAGAAATTAATATGCAGAATCATCAACATTGTGGTGTGGGTCGTGTCCTGTCGTGCCTCGTCGTATTTGTAGTGCACTTAGAAACATCACCGTGAGTCTTGTGAACGCAAGTAGTGATAATACAATTATTTGTGCAAATACTCATTAATTACTACTCATCATGGTTGTATACGAATATACTGAAAATCAGCGCATTATGTGCTTATATTATTATAACAAGTATAAAAATATTGCCAAAACGCAGACATTATTCTGCCAACTTTTCAATGTGAAAAGTGCACCGTCAGTTAACACCATTCTCAACTGGCATCAGTCGTGGATTGATAGTGGCCAACCTGCTATAATTGATTTTCCAAAAAACGAAGCAATGGAGCAATTTATTATGCAAATAGAAGCTTCTATGATGGAGCATCTACCCTAAAATAAAAACAAGAATATTTTACATTGCATCGCTGTTTTGGAACTATATGATATAGTGGTTCTCAGATTTATTAGATCAGCAACAACGATTTCTTTAAAATTATCTATTAATATGTTTTATTTGACTTTGTTTATAAAACAGTGTTAATGTGTATTGTGTAAAAAAAAGTTAAAAATACTTTTGATAAATGAATGAATTGAATCATTTATGAAGTTCTTAAGTCGTAAGTAATTTTGTAAATAAAAGTTATTTTTTCTAAATTGTGAATGTTGATTTTATTATTTTATGTTCCTCTGTAGTTATAAAATATAGAAGGTGCAGATATATTGAAGATATCTAATGCTATTTATTTACATAACAAATTATGACTAATACTCAATTAAAAATGTTATTTTTTTTTATAATATATTTTTTGTACAAATAAATAACATGTGATTCACAAAGTAAAAAAACATTTATTCTAATTATTTAAACAACAATTCATAACATACTATAATGATTAATCATATTGTATTATTTATATTATTTTTGTTCTCATTTTTAAAATTTAATGTTTGAAAAGTGTAGAGAAATTTGTTTATCAAATTTTTAAATTAATATATAATTTTTCTAAAATAAAAGTTGTTATAGTTCTGCTAGAAGTTGTAAACGTATGATAAACAATAATATTTAAATTTAGTTATTAAAATTATTTAACGTAAACATTATATTATAAATTGACGCAGTCTTAATATTATTATTGGCAAAACTTTTAATAAAAAAAATATTTATTTTTAAATATGGCTATGTTCATGTATATTGTTTTAAGTGTAGCTAGCAGTCGCAAAACAAAACAAAAATACGTTTTATAATACATTTACAACTTTGAACAGATCTATATTTTAGAAAAATAACTCATAACACAATAAAATCGTACTATATACAAAAGTTTCAATAAAAAATGTACAATTCAGTTTCAAAGTTTTATAACCAATTAAAAATTTTAGGTTTTTATATGTTTCATGTCATGTAAAACTTTATTCTCTACACTTGAATGTTATAGAACAGGTAAAAATATATAGAGTATATATAAAAAGTAAAATGTAAGATACAAGTTTAAAACCATAAAACAACATAAAATAAATACTCATTTTTAGTACAAGTTGACAGTTTTTAATGATAGAAACTGATCATAATGATACATGAAGCAGTTTTTAGTTTATGTAACCGACACGTATCAATATTTTAAAGTTTTAACAATTATTTATAATTAAGCAGACTCTTCTGAAGTTTTGCTAAGAAAGATTTGTAAAAAGTCGCTATAACAGTTTTTACATTTCTAATCAATATAATGCAGCCAAACTTTTTATGTTTAGAGATAGCTTTTTTATTATTTTATTAAACTGATCAATTAATAAATTAATAATTTATTAATAATAAAATTGCGTATAATCAATATAGATGACATATTTCATTTACACAATATAAATATAAAATTATTTTTTGAAAATTAAAGCTTTGCGTAGTTTACATTATATTGTAATAAGGGCAAAAAGACTTTATTATATTTTAATGTTTGTTTTTTTTTATAAAACTTTGTGTGTAATATAATATAAATTTGTTTATTACTACTATTGTAATAGTTGTGTTATCATACAATAATAGTTATCTTATGTTACTCATAATAAATAATAAAACATTTTATCATAATAATTATTCATTCTAGTCTAGTCTAAACAAAACACAGCATGATAAAATAAAACGATAACTATTACATTTATTATTGTATTATTTCATTATTATTATGGATTACCACATCATAAAGGATTTTTCAGCTTATTTCAACGTTCTTTTATTAATTTTGAAATTAGATATGTAAAATTTTATCTATTATGTTAATTAGCTACATTTTTAAATTTATTTATAATCGGTAAGTATAATTTTTGTATATAATTAAAAAAAAAACTTACAATTAATAAAAAGATGAAACACTAAGTTTTTTACCACAAATACTTTATTGATATAAATATATATATATTACTAAAGAATATATATAATAATAATAATAATAATAATAATAATAATAATAATAATAATAATAATAATAATAATAATAATATTTTATTTGGCCAAATGAATACATAAAGTTTGACAAGTCATTACAAATAGTACACAAGTACACAAACATAATTAACAATTGTATACAATAATAAATAGGTACTAAACACATTAAAATTTATAATTCAAAATACTCATTTAAATTATAAAAACAATTAATTAACAAATATTCTTTTACTATCTGTTTAAAGATGTTTACAGATTTTGCAGCTTTTATATTACTTGGCAACTTGTTGAACAAGTAACTTGCAGCACAATTGGGTGATTTTTTTGTATCGTGATGAATTGTAGTTTTATATATACAGGGTGTCCGGAAAATACGTGTACAACGTTAGACGACAGACTCCTGACGTCAAAATAGGTCGATCTAAGCCGACTTAGTTATATCCAAAATTGTCTCGTTTAGCCGGTAGAGGGCGTCAAAAAAAAACAAAAGTATAACAAAGTTGAAAGTATCTATTGTAAGAAACTAAGTAAAACAAAAACATTACTTAAGCAAATGTGTAAAATGACCGCCATCTTGCTGAATACTTATTAACACTCTTTAAAAAATGATATTGGACCCTATCTAATGTCTCGGGATTATTAAAATGGTTGCCTGCATTTAAAATCCGCTGCAATAAATCATCGCGTGTGTTTACCGGAGTCTTGTAAACTTCTGTTTTAATAGCGCCCCACAAAAAGAAGTCACACATATTTAACTCAGGAGAACGTGGTGGCCATTTACCTGGTGCATCATTGCCTCTTCCAATCCATCGGTTGGGATATTGATGATGTAAGTATTGCCGAACGGCAACGGAAAAATGGGGCGGGGCACCATCATGCATATACCACATTTCCCTCCGAAGTAAAAGGGGCAAATTCTCCAGAAGAATTGGTAATGTGTCTTGCAAAAAATTTAAATAAATATTTCCATCTAACCTGTCTGGAATAACAATGGGACCAATAAGGTAGTGATCAATAATACCTGCCCAAATATTAATTTTAAATTGATGCTGATGATGTGCAACTTTAATGGCAGGTGGATTTTCATCGGAATAAATATGTTCGTTGTGCAGATTGGTTACCCCAGATCTTGTAAAGCATGCCTTGTTAGTAAACACAATTTTTCTACAAAAATTTGGAACAAGGATTCTTTTGTTTCTAATAAATTGACAAAATGTAAGCCGCATGGGGGGATCAGTCGGTAAAAGTTCCTGGACTTTTTGTATGTGGTAAGGATGTAACAACTGTTAACAATCGTTTTAGGAACATTCAACTCACGTTCTAAGAGACGGGTACTGGTACTTGGTTCTTCTTCAACTCTTTCCAGAATCATCTCTTCTGTTTCCACAGTTCGAGTTGTTCGCATACGACCCCTACTTTCAAACTTTTTCTCAAAACTACCCGTTTCCCGAAGATGACGCTCAATATTGGCAAATGTTTGGTGGTTTGGTATTCGACGGTTAGGAAACCTCTCCATGTAAACCCTAACACTCTGACGCCCATTTCCTTGACAAAACCCGTATACCAGGAGCATGTCAACTTTCTGAGAGTTTGTATAATTTTCCATTTTTAATGGTAAAATGAACTTGTAATTCAAGAATGTTGATCGTATACTTGAGTAAATTTCATAGACTGGTGACAATTTGTCAATAATTGTCAAATTATTAAACGCCATAGCAACAAGGTCACTTAAAAAATTATTGTTACAGGTAATTTCTTTTTAATATTTACAAATTTTTGACGCCCTCTACCGGCTAAACGAGACAATTTTGGATATAACTAAGTCGGCTTAAATTGACCTATTTTGACGTCAGGAGTCTGTCGTCAAACGTTGTACACGTATTTTCCGGACACCTTGTATATATATATCGTCAACATTTCTTGTATGATAGGTATAATTATTTACTGTGTTAAATTTATTTTTATTTTTATAAAGAAATATAAGTGTGATATAAATGTAAACGCAACAAACAGTAAAAAGTTTTTTTAGATTTAAAAATTATTTGGCATGTTTTACGATTTGAAATATTGTAAATGATTCTTATAATTCGTTTTTGCATCATAAATACACGTTGTATGTTGACAGATTGTCGCAAAGATTACTATGTTGTATTTAATAACTGAATATACCATTGCATAATAAGCAGTCATTACATGGCTAGTATCTAATTCCTTTTTTAGATTAATTATGGCAAATGTTGCTTTTGATAATTTGGAACAGATTGATCAATGTGAGCACCCCAGTTTAGATCTTGATCAATAAAAACTCCTAGAAGTTTAGTTGAAGTACATACATAGTTGCAATTTTATTCAAGTTTGCCATTAAGTTGTTTTTATTACACCAATTTGTAAATTCGGTGACAACTGACTTACAATTTGATATATATATATATATATATATATATATATATATATATATATATATATATATCAAATCACAATCTTAATTTAAAACTGAATAAATTTATATCTATAGAAAATATAAAAAGCCAGTTTTATTTAAAATGTAATTAATAATAATCAAATCACAATTTCTATCATTCACCCAAAGGTTTCAAATTTAATCACAACATGAACTTAACTTATTTTGAAAAAACAACAAAAACATTCTTCGAAATCAAAATCAACAAATTGCTTTTAGACCAAGTTGCAAATTATCAAATATAATGCTGAAAATAAAATTATTTTTTTAAAGAAAATAAAAATATGAAAATCTCATGTTTTGAATGCAATAGTGTGTAGTTGCCAATGTTTTAAAACACTATATACAAAACATTTTAAAGCATTTAGACTAAATCACGATACAAGTTTATTTTGCAAATCATATTATAAATTCTAAATGCAATTTATTTTTTCTTTTATACTTACGTTATTTTTTTTGTATAAATGTATTTTTTGTAAGTTTGTTCTCACTTGACAATGTGAATTGATTTGTAAATATATGCTATTTTTGAATTATAGCTACATCCATTCTCACAAACTGAATGCATATTAAGAAGCGAAAATAGTTGTGTGACGTTTTTAATTAGTTTTTTATTAATTTTTTACTTGTTAAATATAATTTCAAATCTTTAACCAAAAACATGAAGACATAGAATATTGTATGTAGTTCAACATATAAAAAGAGTGATGACTAAAATCTTATCGTTTGAATATTGAGTTGGTTGGCGTTTTGTCTCATAAGAACCAATTTTAATTTAAAAACGTGTCAATATTTTTCTAGAGTGAAAGGTTCACCGATATTCTCGTGGATGTGATAGGATTTAATATTTTTCCATAACAATACTACTAGTGGCACCACAACAGGACGGGACGACTTAACCCGGCAATTCTCTAGCGTTAATAAAAATTATATTATAATAAATAAAGATGAATAGTGATTTGTTTTAATGATAGAGTTTTTAGTTCTAAATTCATTCAGCTGTACATTATTTGTGAAATTGTATACTTTTAAATCCAATTAACAATATTCTTGGTTTTAGCTAACATTAAATTTACAAATATATTTATTATCTTACATTTCATTATAATCCCAAATTATCCGCAAATTGTTATAAGCTCAATATATAATAAATATATTCTTTTCATTAATAGACTAGAATCATAAATCTAAATTACAATATATATATATTATTCTTCGCCCGGAGTTTTCAGCAACAGGAGCTTTAAATTAATAATTTCTAAACTTATTATTGAATTAACAATATCAATTTTTAATTAGACGCCCTTTTTGTTAAACTTGGACAACTGTAACCCTACATTTGTGAGCAACAATAAAAATAAAAGTTAGTGTTCTCAAGGCGCATTCTGTTCCTTTTTTTTACAAGGGACACTTTTTTGGAAATTTAACCAAAAGTAATAAAAAAACTGAAAATGAAAGGAAGTCTGCAGCAAAATTTTATAGCAGAGGGATAAAAAAATAAACTTAAAAACTTAACTCAAAAAATAAAAGAAAGTAAAGTAATAGTTGGAGGAAATTTTTAGACTAAAAAGAAAAAGAATGAAAAACAGGCACAAAAGCAAAAAACATTTAAAAGACAAACTAGAAGATAAAGAAATAATAAAATAATCAAAATGATTGAAAAAAAAACGGGTAAGACATACTAAACAAAAATATGAAAGAAGATGAAAAAGAATATATACCTACATAGGAACAAAAGGCAACTGAGTAATTGACTACGTAATGCTAAGAGCGCAGCAAAGGACATATATAAGGTTTGAGAAAAAGATAAGTTGGACCATAAGCCACCAGAAGTGCATATGTATTAAAACATTAAAAAAAATTTATAATTTAAAAAAAGAATTAATAACAAAAATATTATAGACAGCATAAGAAACATGTAGAACAAAAAATAGCAAAATAAAAAACAAAATTGCAGACAGATGCAATACAAACAGATGAAACATTTGGAAAAGTAAATGGTGAAACACAAAATGCACACAGAAAAAAAATAGAAGCTAGAAAAATACTCCAAAACTGAAAAACGCCAAGGCGACCAAACAACAATACCAGAGTGCACAAAAAGTATACAAGAAAAAATGCAAACGAGTTAAGGAAATGTTAAAAAGAAAAAGAAATAGAGATAAAAAAAACTTGTTCTGAGAAAATAAAAATACTTAAAAAAAAGTAGCAGAAAAAAAAGTTAATACTTAAAATATGACAAAAAACTGATATCTTACAACACAACAACCAAAACAAATAAAAAAATAAAATAACAAAAGAAATTATACCGAGTAAAATAATAAATGAAGTAAGGAAAGAAAACGGCTTTTCTAGTTAATGGAAAGTATGTACAATATACAAAAAACAGAATAATGAGCTTGCAGAAAATTACAAGCATAACGTTACTAAGTACAGCATACAAAATCTACGCATTACATACATACTACAGCATTTAGTATAAAAAAATTAAGCAAAAAAAAGTGTATGCATTATTCTTGGATCTAAAAACAGCATTTGACAATGTAAATGTGTATGTATTTAAAAAAAGAGAAATAAATGAGTATACGTAGAAACAGTTATCAGGGTCTGTGTAAATGGCAAATTGAGTAATAAGTTTTGGACTATAAAAAGTGTGAGACAGAGTTGCCCACTAAGCTGTAGTTTGTTTACGGCGTACATTGCAGATGTAGAAAAGATGCTATGTAAGACGCAGACGGGTGAGGTGAACAAAGAAAAAGTGAGTGTGTTGACATATGCAGATAAAATAATTAGATATCAAGAAAAACATTTTAGCAAAAAAGAGTTAGTAGTAAATGTATATAAAATAAAAATTAAGATGTTCAGAAAAGAAAAGGAAAGATGTAGAGTAAAAAACTAAAAATGATAAAAGAAATTTAACAAGCAAATCATTTAAATATCTAAGATATTTTTTTTGTATAAACAATAATAGAAATAAACACATAAAATATGACAAGAAAGGCAAATGAAGCGGTAGAAAGTATGGGGATTTGGTAAAAAATTGAATGTATGAGAATGAAAGAATTATGTATGATAGTTAAGTAAAAAGTATGTTAATTAGTTACTTTTAGTAGAAGCAGTAAGGCGTGCAATAATAGAAAAAATTGAAACATGCAGAGAAAAATATTTTAACAAGAATGGATTATTAATGAAAAAATGAAAAGATTCAAAAGAGATAGAAAAAAATATGTAAAAGAAAATTATGATGAGAGATAGAGATAGAAATATACAAATGCAAAAGCAAAGAACACGGATAAATAAGTCTAAGTACAATGCAAATTAAGTATAGTGTACTCAAATATATATCGGCTTGATTACTTTGACTTATCGGATTAGCTGATTAGCAGTCTCCTTGGGGGTCCACTAAATGAGTACTTAACAATCTCTTATCTTTTATATCTGTACTAAGGAGGTAAAACAATGTTTTCAAAAGAATTAAAAACATAACCATTCACAGAAAATGTAAAAATAATTTTAATACAATTCATGCTTTTATAGCATTCGGTAACATTTTAATAACCAGTTCCGTATAAAAAGATGAGAGATTGTTAAATACTTATTTAATAGACCCCCAAAGAGACTACTAATGAGCTAATCTGATAAGTCAAAGTAATAAAACCAATATATCTTTTGGTACACTATACATATAATAGCTTTTAAAGTACCTTGAAAATGTAAGATATGGAAAAAAAGAAAAGAATAATAGCAAGATGTTGCTGTAAAAATTAGTAGAAAGTGTGCAAATTTTGTAGGGGCCGACAAGAAAATGTGTAGGGTGTATAGAGAAACTAGGAAAAACATAAAACATATGCTGAAAAAATGTAATAAAATAAAAGAAAAAAGCAAACTAAAAAAAAGTATTGAAAAAAGATAAAAGAAGATGAAAGAAGAATAGAATGGATAATGGTGGTAACAACAAGAAAAGAAAAGCTATACATAGTTTGAGTGTTATTTGTTCTCATATTGTTATATCAAATGTAGTTCTTTTTAATGTATTAAGTAATAATATAAAAGTAAAATCATATTGTTGTTATAGCTGTTAATAAAAAGAAGAATTTATCGGTCATAACTTTAACACAAACGCTTAAAAATTACAGATGTTTTGTCTTTGAATTATTGCTGCAATTTTTTGTTTTGTTAATATGGACGACTTTACTGATTAGTAATAGTGATTTTGCAAAACAATTAATTATTCAAATAAATAATTACAATATTATGCAAATTATCTCTTTATTTGCCTAATTTAAAGATTTTAATAACCAATAAGAGTTTACAACTTTTTCTATGTGTGGTCTCAACTTACACTATATTTACATTAAATTATGCAAAACCAATGTAATTTTATAAAAATTATCTTTCCAACTGGTGAAATGTCAATTTGCATTAAATTGCAATCATTTATTTGATTTAAGTTCTCTAATTATATGTTTTTAATTAAACGCACATTGTTTTTATTTTGTTTATATTTAACTTAAAAAACGTCTGATGAGCATTATTATTGCTCAAAATAAGATTAATCATTTGTCCGCTGTTTTTTTTTGCTTGCTAGTTTATACATACTAAGTATGCCAAGATATAAAATAAAAATATTATTTTAACGCCTCGTCCAACCTTTCCTGTTACTTATAGCTTATGAACCATTATATATCAGATCATTATGGCGTAAAAATATTCTTTCAGTTAATGAAAACAAATCAAAAACATTACTGAAGAACTTTTAATTATACAAATACAAACATATTTACAAGCATATCTAGATTAAATTAAAATTTAATATATGATATTGAAAAATGGAATCGTTTTTAAAATCAGTTTTTATTACTATTTAATGAAAGAAGTGAAAATATTATAAAATATACAATATTTTCACTCTTGAATACTATAAATAGCTAAATGATTTACAGGTATACAATACAAACATAGTTGCCTTCCGAAGCAGGTGATAATAAAATAATAAGCCCATGTCGCAAAGACGCATTAATAATAATAGTTTATTATAGTATGCCCATAGATATAGTGACTTTACGACATAACCTTAAATTATCTTAGCGGATTACTTTATTAACAATCCTCTTGAGAAGGCAATTATGTTTGTATTATATACCATAAATAGCTTATAACACCTTGATGTTCAACGGTAAAAATATTATATAAATATACAATATTTTTACCTTTGAAAACTTTGTCGGGTTCTAGGTATATAATACAATCATAATTGGTTGCTAATTAAATAACCCGTTGAGATAAATAAAGCCCATGTCGTAAAGACACTATATCTATGGGCATACTATCAGTGCCGTATTTAGAAGAAAATTTCGGGCGTGGTTTACAGATAAATATTTATATATGGCCATGTATGTGTCAAGCGTACGGAATGAACATTTTTTGCTTAATCCACTGAAATTGCATTTCATTATATGAATCTCAATCTTGTCAATTTTTTTAGATTTTTTTAGTTAGCCATTTCCGAGTAATAAGCAACTAAAAATTGAAAAAAAAAAATACTTTTTTTTACATTTTTTATCGTTTGTAACTTTTCAGAGTTGTATTTTTAGTAAAAAGTTGTAAGAACATTTTTTTTTAAATTGTTAAAAAATTAATATTTTACAGCTAAAATTTTTTTCCTTAAATTTTTAAAATTTCCCAAAATTTTCTTTTTTTTTTCAAATATGAATAAAAACGTGCTTTTTCTTATCTTTTTCTTTAAGTGCCTATCTTCTATGTATGTTAACAATCACATTGGTTTACTTTAATCTGTTTACTGCTGTTCTAAATAAAGCCGTTGATGTCATTCCGGTCCATGCTTTTATATTCTTTAGCCATGATGTTCTGCGGCGACCTGCTGATCTTGTTCTTTCTATTTTCCTTGCAGAATTAGTTGCAGTGGATATTATTTTTTATTCCTCATAATATGTCCAAAGAACCTCATTTTCCTGTGTTTGACATTTGTTAGGAAATCAAGTTCTTTTACAATGCACCGTAATACCGTTTTGTTTGTCACGTGATGAACTCATAAAATTCTGAACATGCAACGATAACACCACATCTCGAAGGAGTTCATGAATTTGCAGTTGGCTTTGGTGAGGGTCCATGCTTTGGCCCCGTATAGTAGGACTGATAGTACATTGCATCTAAGAACCTTAAGTCGGGTATGTATGCTGAGCGACATGTTACATAGTATGTCCCTCATCTTGTTGAATGCGCCTCTTGCTTTCTTGATTTGGCATCTTATTTTTTGATAGTAATCTCATTTTTTATTAAGCTTATTTCCTTAATATGTAATTGTTTCAGCCATTGGTAATGTTGTATTGTTGGCAGTAAACCGAAGGTTTTCTATGCTAATGATTAGGATTTGCGTTTTCTTGCAGTTCAACTTCATTTATCGTTAAATAAAGGTTTAAAATCAATTACCCAAACCCAATTGATTTTAAACCTTTGTTTTTTATTAAACCATATTTGACTGTCTACCTCTTTAGACATTGTAATTTAATTGCCAGTTGTGATACTAAAGTTTAATCGATAGTATTCGGTTTCTTTGGTTGAAGCAACATGATGGAGCTACAACTACTTTGCACCACCAATTATGATCTAACTTGTGTTTATGAGAACATAAATCAATTATTTGAATTCAACCTTTACCATCAAGCAATGCAATACCACCAAGATGCACTGATGAGGATTTGTGAAAACCGAAACAATTGTCTGTATTTGGTTGGCCGCTTTAGAGTTTAATTGGGTTTGGATAATTGATTTTTAACCTATGTTTTTTATTAAACTATATTTGACTATTTACCTCTTTAGACATTGCAATTTAGTTGTCAGTTGTGATACTGAAATTTAATTAATGATATTTGGTTTCTTTGGTAGAAGCAACATGGTAGAGCTACAACTACTTTGCACCTCCAATTACAAATACAATTGTTTACTGAACTGATATTATTAAATTGTTTGCACACAAAAGAAAGTTACAATTAACAATAATATCACTCAAATTATTAATAAATAAATAACAAAAATAAAATAAGACCACTGTATGATCCTTGAGGAACACCAGAAGTTCCATTAATTATGTGGTTATTGAACACATTCCGATCCATCAGATAAAACTTTGCAACCAAGTTACATATTCTAGATTTAAACCCATTGCCAAAAGTTTAGCAATCAACGGCTTGAACCGAACGCGGTTGAAAGTGTTTGCAAAATTGGTACAAACAACATTCTACTTTTTAAATTTTATTTTTAAGAATTTTAATAATTTTAGATTAAAAAATTATGAAATTTGTAGCTGTTGACCATTCTTTTATGAAAACTTGTTAGTTATTATTAATAGATAACATAAACAACCTGAATAAAGGCTGTGCTAATGTAAATACACAATTTTTTAAAAATAAATTATGAACGCCGTTTAGCCTAACTATTACAGTTTTAAAATAGAATAAAAAATATTACTCGGGTTTATCACAAATTTAGAAAAACTTACATTACAAGTAGTATTATATTAAAGTACAGAAAAAACATCATTAACGTACACTGTTAAAAAAAAACAGCAAACCAGTCTACACAACCTTATTTATTATTACAGATTATATCACGATGTTTCATAGTCTTAAGATATTCAATCATCTTCCTCCTCTCATTGATGTTTGTCCAAAAAAATTTTGAATTTGAAAATATCTTCTGGCTAGCATTGCGAGTATATTTACTATAAAGTTTTACATTTGTTCCTTAAAACACTAAAGCTCTACTCGACTAGAGTTTATAAAAAGCATGCGCCTTTTTCTTATCTTAATAAGTTTAACTATATCCCCAATAAACTATTTTGAATAAGTACTACGTTTAAAACACGTCACAAGAAAAAAAAAGTTTAACAGATTCGTATACGATATCATAAAATCTTAGAATTATATTGTTTATATCACAGATTAAATTAGTTACATTAAATAGATTTCAGTTTTTAGCAGCTAAGAAGTTATTTATTTTTTGATCATTCGCATTTTTGAAATTTGGACATCCATAAATTTCATCTATTCTTCTTTGTTGCACTTTCATCCAGGAGAAAGATATTAAAAAAGTTAATAAAAATATACAAAACACATAAAGCTCTAATAAAATTACACAAATAAAAACAAAATGAAAAATAACAGGACAGATAACTATGTTAAAAATACATACAATATAAAAAACAAACTTACCAAATTAAAATAATTTGTATTAAGTAATATAAAAATATTGAGTAGAATGACATTTCTACTGATCATTCAGTAACAAACTTGAGAATTGGATATATGAAATGT
Source organism: Tachinus rufipes (assembly GCA_963932245.1). NCBI lineage: Eukaryota > Metazoa > Arthropoda > Insecta > Coleoptera > Staphylinidae > Tachinus > Tachinus rufipes. The sequence goes on from OZ010744.1 coordinate 53,272,556, forward strand.
CGCAGCATATTTCAACCAAAAACAAAGTGGTAAAAATTTTACTTTTCAAAAAGATCTGCGTATTTACAATTGATAAATTTATACAAAAGTAAATTCTTTACAGTAAAATTGATAAAACAATAGTATAAATATAGTAAAAAAAAAAAAACAAATAATAATTTATAATAATAAAACTAATAATAGTTATTAATAGAAATTATTTAACTTCACTCGTCTAGTTATTTTGCTATCTGTCTGTTGGATTCGGGATTTAGATCAGATTCACTAATGATATACAAATTTTGAACTTACCAAAAACAATTTAGCAGTGCTAACTATGCTGGCTTTTTATGATTAAAATGAAACTCAATCTCGAGTTATCTAGCTATTATCATTTGATAATAGTTTTTCTCTCAATAACTCAAATTTTTTATTCCTAAACCTCTGTTGTCTCTAATGTTTTTATTTGATTAATGTTTATCGTAATAACGTTTAACTTTTGCAACAATAAATGATTAGAAATAAAATTCAATGTACTAGCACTATTACTTGTTTTTTTGTACGTCTACAATAATATTATTATTATCTTTTATTAATAAAAAATCATAAATAAGTAATTTTCTATCAACTGATTTCAGTTACTAATTTGTCCAACACAAGCATGGCTAAGATAGGACTAATAGGTGCCCCCGTGGTAGTATCAAACGTTTGTAAATAAAAATTAAATATTATTGAAAAAAAAGTTAAATTATTTTTAAAATCAATGCCTTATCTAGTAATATATGCATGCATATAATTATATGCATGCACATTCCATCACACCTCTTCCAAGTAATGTTATTTAGTTTTCAATGATATATGATCTTGCATGATTAGCTAAAATTACAAGATATATTAACTTGCAATACCGCGCTGAGCGTCACTTTAATATAACAAGTCAAATGAATAACAATATAAATTGTTAAACAGTTAAAAACATAATTATATCAACTCCCATCTTTTATGTATTATAAACAATATTAATTCTTTAGAAATGTTTGTAAATAGCAATTAAACATCCAGGGATATTAGAGTATGATGATCCGAAATTGACATATTTTTTAATTTATCTACTACTTGATAAGAATTTTTAACATTGTATTTAAAAGTGCTATTTAAATTATTGAGAGCTATAAAGTTGAAAAATTTGTAGTATGGAGAATCCATGCACGCACCAATGGATCTTAAAAGTCTATTTGCTTTATGTACTTTAGGCCAACCTTACAGTTTCGGAGAAACCGAATTACTCATTTTTTGAAATTGTGTATCATTTATGTAATTGTTTAAGGGCCGGTATTATAAAGACAAAATAAATCACCGAATACCAAATCTCAAATTAAATATATTCGACGAATAAACGTATTTCGGTATTATAAATCTAAATTAACTATTCGTAAAATAAGAAATTGCAACGTCGCATTTATATGTTATTTTAATATTGTAGTTATTGATGTGTTATATTGTAGCCTTTGTTATATTACAATAATCCACTACAACATATTGAAAGTCAGTTGCATAACATCGTAGAGCAATCAAAAGCTGATTTTCAACAAAAATTGCTCCACATTAAAAATAACCTAAGAAACATAACATATGTCAAGTTATTCATTGAATAAATTTTAATCCCTAGATTTTGGATGATTAATTTACTCCATAGATTTAGTTAACTACTTTTATTATTTGACGTTTATAATACCGAAATCAGCCAATTAAAATAATTTACTTGGTTAGTAAATAAAATCTACAGATTTTAATGGTTTATAATACCGGCCCTAAAAGTAACTTTTTTATGAGTTCATTAGTTGATTTATCAAATTTATTTGTTAAATCTCTATCTAATAATTTATTTGTAGAACTGTAAGAAATCAATTCTGTTTGTTTTCAATATACTCTGAACGATACATTAAAATAGTTTTATTTTCTTTAACTGCTTAAGTTACAAATAACTCAAGCTGTCAATAATCTTCTGGGGAAGTTTGACACGCTTACAAGATGATGATTAAAAATTGAAATAAAATACCAAAACAATAAAACAGAACACCGTTACCATACTAGGTTTATAATCTACATAAAACCAAATCATAGGCAAACATTAACTGAAAAAACCTTTATATATGTCTACAAAGTTATTCAATGCGTTACCACAAACTATTAAAACAAGTTTATAACATGTTTTAAATAAATTGTGTTTATTTTTTTAAATTGTTTACCGCGAGTAAAAAATTGTTTTTTTTTCCAAGAAATATCGTAGCTGAATCATTTTACTGATAGAGCTGTTTGCAGCGTGTATGCTGCTAAAGTTATCAATCAAATCAAAACAAACCAAAATGCTGCTTTACATTTTTCGGAGATAAATAATCAAATACAAAAAAAAAAACATGTTTAAAACAAAATCGTGTAAACAATATTAATAACAATAAATTTATTCCAGTAAAAGATCCCATACGGTACATTGGACAAGTCAGATACAAAGACAAAATAGACATAGTTAAAAATTCAATGGTAAATAAATACATATATTTTTAAAATAAAAATTATTATAATCAATAAAAATATGTCAGTTATTTAATTGAGAGTAAGAAATTTATTAAAAATATAACAGCAGTTTTGTATTAAGTGACGTTTTAATTGTTGTTTAAATTTTAATAATAGTAATATCTTTATACCAGGTGGAAATTTATTATAAACATTTATAAGCAGGGTTTTAATACACACAGATTTGTTGTTATTCAGTTTTATTCTGTTTTTGTTGCACCAAGATTTCATTGCCAGCATGACTTCATTAACTAAAATTTGCAATTCACCATCAGTATTTGAACATATACTCACACTAGTATTATCTGCATAATTAATTATTTTTTCTTAGTTTATATTTAAATTTAAGTCATTAATGAAAAGTGTATATAGTACAGGCCCCAAGATAAAACCCTGTGGAACACCCATTTTACAAATTTGTTCACTAGATCTACACCCTTGTATATCTACATAAAATGTTCTACCCGTTATAAAACATTACATTATCTCTTACACCTAAGGCTAATAATTTAGTTTTAATAAATTTAAAATCTACACTATCAAAAGCGCTTGTAAAATCAATTTTATTTACAAATATAAATGTATTTTGTAATCTAATCATTTTCTATGTATTTATATAATGTAAATTTTGTTTGACATTGTATCACTCATTGTTCAATTTTATACACGTTTTGTATGTATATTTTATGTCAATTTGTTGAAACAAAGCTTATATTATTATTATTATTATTATTATTATTATTATTATTTAGCATCTCCAACTGTATTTTTTTTTCTGATTTCCTTATGTGTTTCAATTGCTCCGGTTTTATTATGTCGTCTCCTAGCGCTTTTTTTTTGTTATGTTTTCTGCTTCTTTGTTACTTATGTTGTTCTTAAGTAATTGCTCTTTTTCTTCTTCTTTATTTTTTTCTAGTAATTCCTTCCTTGTTCTTTTTTAGTATTTTTCCTTATTTGTCTTGTAGTTGTTTTAGCTGTAATTGGTTTTCTTTTTAACATATTTTCAAAGTTCTATAAAATAACTTTTGTTTGTCTTTGAAGATTTTTCTAGTGTATTCCCAAATTCTTTAAAACTTTTCCCTTTAGCTATTTATATTATTTTTTTAATTTATTTTTTTATGTTTTGTATTCTTCTTTTTTCCTTGTGTTAATAATATTTTTCAACTTCTAATTCTTCTTTCTTACATTGTCTCTTACTTCCTGATTTCACCACTAAGTTTGTTTGATGTTTTGAGTGTTTTTTATTATTTCACATGTTTGTTTAGTTGTTTCTAGAAGAAAGTGTTTAAAGTTGTTCTACAAATCTTCTATAATATGTACAACGAGTTTTGGTGTACTGTTTATTAGTTTTCTTATACTCTCCTAGTATTTCTTTTTGTATGTACATATATTGTTCACATTTTTCATTTTTGTGTTATTGGTTAAAAAATAATCAATTATTAAATTTTTGTTTCTGTTTGAACATTGTGTGGAGTATTTTCTGTTATTATTCGTAGGGCCGGTATTACAAAAACAAAATAAATCAACGAATAACAAATCTCAAATTAAATATATTTGACGAATAAACGTATTTCGGTATTATAAAGCGCATTGCCAACTAAATTAACTATTCGTAGAATAAGGAATTGCAACGCCGCATTCATATGTTATTTTAATATTGTAGTTATTGGTGTGTTGTATTGTAGCCTTTGTAATATTACAATAATCTCCTACAACATTTTGAAAGACAGTTGCATAAAATCATAGAGCAATCAAAAAATGTTTTTTAACAGAAATTGGTCCCCATTAAAAATAACCTAAGAAACATGACATGTGTCAAATAATTTATTAAATAAATTTTAATCTCTAGATTTTGGATGATTAATTTATTTCACCTACTTTTATTTGACGTTTATAATACCAAAATCAGACAAGTAAAATAATTTACTTTTTTAGTAAATACAATCTACAGATTTTAATGGTTTATAATACCGGCCCTTAGTCGGTTCTCCATATGCCCAATATTTTTCTAAATCCTTATTTTTGTATTTCCTACACTTGCATTGAAATCGCCTATTATGTATAAAGAATCTTGGTTTTCATATTGTATTTGGAAAAGATTTCAGAATTGATCATTTGATGCTTTAATTTCAATTTCACTCGGGCTGCATATTATCTTTAAACATGCTGTTGGTTTGACTTTTAATTTGATTATTATTATTCTTTCATCTTCACTTTTCTATTCTTTGATTGCTTTCATCATTTTATTATTTATCCTACGCCTGCTTTTGCATTTTCGTTATTTTCTACTCCGCTATATACGAAATCATATAATCATATATTATTACTTAACTTTACTATTGCTTTTCCTTTCATTTTTTTCTGTTATGGCTAATATGTCTAGTTTTGCTTATTTAAATTTTTTTACTAGTTCTGTCTCCTTATCTTTTATATTTCTTATGTTCTATGTGCCATTTAGATAATCTTTTTTTATGGCTAATCGTTTTCGTCCATCTAGTTTAGTTGTTGATCTCAAAAAAGCATTTGACAGGATCAAAAGAAAAGATATATAAAAAAAAACTAAAAGACAGAAGGAAATAATAAACGTTATTAAAAACATGTACACAGAAAATAAAAACAAAGTAAGAATGAAGAACAAGGAATAAAAACATTCATAACAAAGAAAAGGGTAAAGCAAAGATGCGTGTTAAACGTATAACTATGTTTAATTGTATTAAACAAGCAAAAAAAAATTTGAAAACAGTAGCAATAGAGTAATGGAAGATGGCAATAGCAAAAATAGCAGAACTACTATTTTTAGATTATTATATTACCGAAAACTACAAAAACTGAAATGGTTAAAAAAGTAATCGTTACATTAACATTAAAATATAGTAGCAATACATAGACCATGACAAGAAAACAAATAGAAAGAATAAATGCAATGAGTATGAGATTTCTTAGAAAGATCAAAAACAAAACAAGAAAAGATAAAATAAGGAACAAGACATACAAGAAGAATTTACAAATAAAACCAATTCAAGAAAAAATTACGAAAGGCCAAATGAAATGGTATGGACATATCAAAAGAATGAGTGAAAAAAGATACACCAAAAAAATTTATGAGACAGGAGTAACAAGAAAACAAATACCCACATGGTTAAATTTTTTTTGTTATATAATAAAGGTTATTTTTTTTGTGTATATATTATATCTTACCCACCAAGACTGGTTGTTTTTAAAATATTATTTTTTGTGTAATATCATAGCTAGTTTTGGATTTTTTTTATATAAAATTAATTTTTGGATATTCCATTCCATTAAATTATTATCGGGGGGCTGTTATAATGCACAGCTACATTTCAAATTGGCAAATTAATGCTAAAGACACAAGATTATCCGCGTGGAGAGTGGAAGGTTATGAGTATGTGATTTCTTGGCTGCAGCTAGAGAGAGGTTGTTAACTACCTGAAGTGAGCAGTAGAACACATAGGCGTAGGTAACTTAATCCTAATTGGTGAGATATAATTACAATTACCGGTAAATTAAGTAAAAAGCAAATGATACAATATTTATGACAAAATACAAACGGCGCAAAATACATAGTAATAAAGTATATAAAACCAGATAATCATAGTAAAGTATATCAGAACGATTGTTGTATACAAAGTTATTTTACCATACAGATAATAACTGTTAATGTTATGTGAAATACATGGGTTGTTAAAAACAGAACAAAACGATATAGAGTCAAAAAAGGAACAACAAAGCCAAGAAAACTAATTAAATTTAAGTTCATTGAGTTAAGTCAAAGAGTTGTGTGAATTATATAAAAGCAACAAAGTGTAGATATTACTAAAACCGGTTATATCTTTCTAAAGTTTAAGACGGTGTTATTAGATTGGATATGACACATTTCTAGAACATTTCTTTTGAATTAGTTAAGTTCCTGTTCAAGGACAGAGGTGTCAGGGTACTCAGGTAGGTATCCGATAGTGCTGTAGTAAATGCTCAAGCAAGTGATGTTGGGATTTAGCTTAGCATCACTTTTGCGTAACGGCAGTCTCTTGCCGAGTTTCTGTAAGGTTTGGCCAATGTACACCTTGTTACAATCTTTGCAAGGGATTTTGTAGATGATGTTAAACTGAAAAAAAATATGAACACTATTTGGTGAAAGAGTGGTGCAAAGACGCCACGAAAACAAAAACAGAATTGGGCATTAATAACAATAATAATAATATTTATTGACGGTTTCACCTTTTTAGAAACAAATACAATTACAATAGTTTACGTAGTTGTAATAGGTAATTACATTAATATATAAAAAAAAATATAACTAACAAGCATGACACTTAAATACAAATATTTACATTTACAACATTTGATTTCATCTTAAAATCACTTAATGTTGATCCTGTAATAATAAATTTACTAAATTGGTTTAGTTGATTACAGTATCTAGTACATCTATTCAGTGAACTATAACTGTTATAATTGGAGGTAGAATTTGGTTGACAAAACATATTTTTACTTCTTGTACTAACTACACACATATTTACATAAAATGGTAACTCATAGAGAACTGCAGGACTATCAGAAACTCCGTTTACAAGCTTATGCATAAAGCATAAATCAGTTTTAATGCATCTAGTGCGCAATGAATCAAGATATAAATTATTACTAATCATTTCTAAAGTCCATCCGTTATTAAAATATTTATATTTACATCTGTTTAAAAATTTTGTTTGAACACGTTCAAGTTTGTTTATATAAATATTAAGTTGTGGGCTCCAAATACAAAAATTATATTCAAAAAGTGATCGTACCAAGAAACAATACAATGTTTTAAATGGTTTTAAACCAAAGTTTGTGTTTGTTCTGCAAATAAAACCTAGCGTTTTTAAAGCTTTATTTGTTAAAGCTTGTATGTGAATACTAAAATTAAGCTTAGTATCAAACAAAACTCCCAAATCTTTAATTGTCTCAACCTTTTCTAATGTAGTACCATTTAATGAATAGACCCAGTTGTGCAGTACTTTTACTTTACTAAAAGTTATAACTTTACATTTATCTATATTAAGATACAATTGATTATCTACACACCATATAAAAATACGATTCAAATCCTCTTGGAGAAGAAGACAATCATCAAAAGTAGAAATTGATTTAAATACTTTAAGGTCATCTGCAAACATAATACAATCACTTTTAATGATATTACACAAATCATTTACAAAAATTAAAAACAAAGTAGGACCACAATGAAAACCTTGCGGTACACCCGATAAAACGTTAATATCATTAGATATTGTGTTCATAATTTTTACACGTTGTGTACGACCGCACAAAAAACTATTAATCCATTTTACAATATTTATGTTAAAACCAATTATTGTCAGTTTTTGAATTAAAATGCTATGGTTAAATCTATCAAAGGCTTTTGAAAAATCTGTGTAAACACAATCCACTTGTAGTAGTTTTCAAAAGGTTTTAGTATAAACAATTGATATTCCATTAGGTTGGTAAGAGTTGATCTTCCTTCTTTGAATCCATGTTGCTTAGGTGAATTTATAAATAATGATGCTTGGATGCTGGTAAAAGCTGGAGACGCAATGAAATTTTACAATGAATGGAAGCTATCTGTGAAAACTTGGGACATTATTAGCCAAACGGATTTTCAGACAAAAGTGGGCAAATATGGTTTGGAACTGCATTATAGTCACTTGCCGTGGATTTGTATAACACAAGAAGAGGTTAAAATAATGTCAAGATTGGCTGAGGAGGAGCAACAAAAGTTATTGAAAGGAATGCTAAAGAAATATCAGTTGAATGAAAAGTTGAATAATGACGTATGTTGTTTCTTAAAAAAAAAAAACAAATTGAATATTTAGGAGTCATGATAAATAATGGTGAAATAACATGCAGTCCTTATAAGATTGCAGCTCTTCTAAATTCCAAATCACCTAAAAATGTCAAGGGCGTCCGTCAATTAATGGGTTTGACTGGTTACTTTCAAGAACACAAAATTCAACTGGTCACTTGAATTATTTGAAAAGATATGAGCAAACTTGTTTTAAGAATTTATAACCCAGTTCATTATAGTAATTATTGATTGTAATTCTATGAGAGTTAAAAAAAAATTAATTCTACAAGTTGCACGCTGGTGGATCAAGCTTTATGATTTCGACTTTTCCAACCAATATAGAAGTGAAACTAACATGGGTCACGTGGATTACTTGAGCCAAAATCCGGTGTTAATGGTTCATTGAAGTGCAAAAGAAATGGAGATGGATAATTAAATTTCAATTACAATATAATTGGTGCAAAATACTAGTAAATAGAGAAGCTGATGAGAAAACAACTGAAAGATACGTTGTTCAAAGTGGTGTGGTCTACAAAGAAATTCAACAAAAACCTGATGGGAAACGTTGTTATTGTTGTTTTGTAACCTACATGCAATTATTTCATGACAAAGCTTCTTATATTTGATGGAACAAAGGAATTACAAAGATGAGTGAAACTTTATTTTGGTCAAAGATGGGAAAGTGTTTCAAAAAGTGTGTTTCAAACTGCCGTTTTTATGCAATTGGTAAATCACACACTAGAAGAAAGGCCGGATATATGCAAATTGGTGTTAAAGCTTATAAACCGTTTTATACATGGCACATTGATCATGCGGTGTTTTAGAAGAGATTTTAGGGAATGGCGCAAATCCTTGTAGTTAAAGATGAATTTTCAAAGCATTATTTTATAAAATGGGAAAACCACTTCAAATTGTTGTTGATCAAGCTGCTTCATTTAGAGCAACAAGAATGCCAAGAGGAAACGGCCAGGTTGAAAGATAGATGCAAATAATATTCAATTTATTGCGTGTTATACTTTGTGCTCAAGATGGAAGTAAGTGGATCGTGAATCAAGGTTCTCAAAGGTGTTGAGAAAAATTTGAATAAAACAATAAGCAAAGTGACTAGTTCAACACCTCAGGAGTTGATGTATAGTACAAGCTCACATTTGTTTGCAACAGAAATGTTTTTGACTGGAGTCGATATGATAAGCTCCATCATTGATCATGCGTATGGCTAGCAGTCGTCAAGCATAAAAGAAAAAGTTTGATGTTGCTCGTTATAAAGCAATTCTGTTTGGTTTTTGTTGCGGATTCCCAAGTAACCGGAAAAGGAAAACTAAGACCAAAATATACAGGGTCATATGTTGTTAGAGCAGTATTGTCAAATCAAAAATAAACCATTCAAAAAGTTGAAACACATCATAACTGCACATGACCGGTTGCGTCTATGGCCGTTAGGTGACAATGACAATAGTGAATATATTCTAATAGCCTCTAAGTTAATAATGAAACAAGCTATTGAGAATCTTTATAATTGTTAGTTTCTAATAGACTCTGAGTTTCTGATGAAACAAGTTATTGAAAATCTGTATAATTGTTAGCTGATATTCTAATAACCTCTGAATTCCTGACGAAACAAGCTATTGAAAATCTGTATAATTGTCAGTTGATATTTTAATAACCTCTGAGTTTCTGATGAAACAAGCTATTGAAAATATGTATAATTGTTAGTTGATATTCTAATAGCCTCTGAGTTTCTGATAAATCAAGCTATTAGAAATCTGTATAACTGTTAATCAATATTCTAATAGCCTCTGAGTTCCTGATAAAACAAGCTATTGAGAATCTGTATAGTTGATAATTGTCAATTGATGTTGAAGAAGTTTCTTGATTTAAAAAAAATAACAAAGAGGACGTACCAAGATCAGGAAGTCCGTGTTAGCAATTACTAAAGCGTTGCTCAATTTGTGGAGTGCTTCGCTACAATATATTATATTTGGACAGTAAACCATGAATGTTTTGTTCTGTCATAATTCGAATTGTCATTTGTAATTAAAATAAATTGAGTTGAATTTGATAAAGTTATATTATTTATTACTTGTTCTTACATATATATATATATATATATATAAGAACTGATATATAATAAACAAACTGATAGTAATATAAAATGATTAACAGTTCAACAGTGTTACAATAATGACAAATTATTGTTAAGTTCCAAGTGTTCAGTGCGATATGGTGATAGTAGATTCATTATAATGCAAACATTTTCTCCTTATAATAATGAGTTGGCTTCACAATGGATGGGTGCTATTTAATATGATTTTTCTCACTTGTTCAAATCATAACTGAGTCATAAAAGTATATGTATATAATCTTAATTTTTATTTATTTACTCAAAAGCAAAACTAAAAAATGGATTCTATAGACATTTTTATGCAAAATTCAAATAAGTTAACAAAAAGTCATTACACTTTTGATTTTTGAAATATAAAACAAACTTCTTTTTTTTTTAAATGGCAACCCTAGCTATTTACGAGTCCATTATAATGCTTTATTTTTTCTGATTTCAAAAATGAATGAATTCTAATATCTGATTTAATTAGTTTTTCAAAATTTGCATAAAACAGAAATAATAAATAATAAAAAAATAAAACAATTATTATTACATATTATAAAAGTGCCTTAAAATGAATATTAAAATAATCCTAATAAAAATGTTTATTGATTTATGTAGTTTTTGAAATTAATTTAATACCACAAATGTGATAAAATTAGCTATTGTGTTTATAAATAATAATAAAGTTATTGTTACCCCAGATACTTCAGCAACTATAAAAAATTATTTGCCGGAAGAAAAATTATATGTTATTTTGTTACTACAGATTTAATTATGATGTAAACAGTATACTCCTTTGGTTTTTGAGATATGAACCAAATTTTGGTTTATTAAAAAGCTTTACTGATTTCAAAAATGTATAGATTGTTAAAAGTTTCATATTAGTTTTTAGAATTTGCAAAAAACAGAATTTAAAATTTGAGAACATTTTGTTTTGTTTATTAGAACCAATAAAAATTAACAATCAACATATTTTATAAAACAATAATATACACAATAATTTTATTAACAATCTAATTCAATAATAATTAAAATTACTAAAATAATAAAACAATTTATGTTTATTCTTACAAATACTTTACAAGTTTCGTCTTGACTAAAAACTTTTACAAATGTAAAACCTTATTAAATTAAATTATTAAATAATGTAAAAATACTTTAAAATTACCATTATTTTCACAATTACATAGTTAACAAAGTTTTTTTGTTAAATAATTTATTATTTGTAAATTTGGCTTAGTCAGTAAATATAATTGATTGAGAAAATAGTTCGTGTCTTTGACTATCTTCATTAAATCTAATTTTAATCTTCTTTTAAGATCTGTTGAGTACCATGTGTTTTGAATATAATAATAAGCTTTAAAATTGTTTTGTTTTTAAATTTTTGTTGCTTGTTCTTTGGACATGTTACACTCAAGTTCAATTTCTTGTACAGATGCGGTTGGTTTAAAAGTATCGTATGCCAAAACACTTTGTATCTTTATTAAAATTAATTTTGGCCTTTTTTGGTTTACAAAATGATTCATAGTTTTTGAATTTTTTTAAAGTTTTGTAAAGAATCTTTTACTTAGGTGTTTTTTTTTTCAAATATGTTTTTAATTATTCAGACGATGCGTATCACAATTAGAATTAAAGTTACAAAATAACATATCATTTTTTTTACAAATAATTTATTTTTAATTTAGTATACAGAATAGTATTATTTCCAGAATAGCTTTTTTATGAAAAAATATATGCACTTTTTAAGTAAAATTGAAAGAAATATACTAATTACTAAGTGAATGTATTTTAGGCTTGTTTTACACGTATGAGGTTCTATTTGTTTTGGTTCCTTTTCTTTTTTGGTCACTGCCAACAAGTGTATAACAGTGCTTTGGTTTCTATTCGGTACCTAATGGAAACAGTAGAGCACCGAATACTCCTTCGGCACAAACAGGTTTGATTAGGTTTCTATAAGGTGCAAATTAGTAACCAGGGAACAGATAGCAATCAAGGCGTTTACACAGGCACGGTTCAGTTTGTGTTTTTAACTTGATAGCAAACAAATTTCTTTACAAATTATTTCTTATTATTATTTTTTGAGAGTTGTTGTTGCAGTTTTTCATATATAATCAGCGGTTTACCAGATGTTGATGTGAATTGGTTGATTTCTGCAATGCAATCTAAACCAGTGCTGTGGGACAAAACTTGTTAAATATATAAGCATGAATAGACGTTTGTGTTGAAATTTGACGTTATTAAAAAAACGAAGTCTGTGTACAGAAGAAAACAGAAAACTTAATATGAACCCTGTGAGAATCGTGTATGTGTGAAAGGGTTTTATTAGTTTTTAGTTTCACTGAGAACCAACCGCATATGTATAAAACAGGTAGTAATAAAATAATTACCAAGTACAAAACAACTTAAATACCTTTATATATATTATAAATAAATTTTAATGGCTTATTGGATTTTGAATCACAACATAATGTGTATTTATTTTCTTATAATAAGAAGCCATATAATACAAAGTTACTCATTCAAACAATGATGTCATTCTAAAAACAATGTTTGTATTGCAGTGTAAGAAAATATTATTGTTGCAATCGCCAACTTTTTTATCGATTATACCTTATCAACAAGAAATTAATATGCAGAATCATCAACATTGTGGTGTGGGTCGTGTCCTGTCGTGCCTCGTCGTATTTGTAGTGCACTTAGAAACATCACCGTGAGTCTTGTGAACGCAAGTAGTGATAATACAATTATTTGTGCAAATACTCATTAATTACTACTCATCATGGTTGTATACGAATATACTGAAAATCAGCGCATTATGTGCTTATATTATTATAACAAGTATAAAAATATTGCCAAAACGCAGACATTATTCTGCCAACTTTTCAATGTGAAAAGTGCACCGTCAGTTAACACCATTCTCAACTGGCATCAGTCGTGGATTGATAGTGGCCAACCTGCTATAATTGATTTTCCAAAAAACGAAGCAATGGAGCAATTTATTATGCAAATAGAAGCTTCTATGATGGAGCATCTACCCTAAAATAAAAACAAGAATATTTTACATTGCAACGCTGTTTTGGAACTATATAGATATAGTGGTTCTCAGTTTAATTAGATCAGCAACAACGATTTCTTTAAAATTATCTATTAATATGTTTTATTTGACTTTGTTTATAAAACAGTGTTAATGTGTATTGTGTAAAAAACAGTTAAAAATACTTTTGATTAATTAATGAATTGAATCATTTATGAAGTTCTTAAGTCGTAAGTAATTTTGTAAATAAAAGTTATTTTTTCTAAATTGTGAATGTTGATTTTATTATTTTATGTTCCTCTGTAGTTATAAAATTTAGAAGGTGCAGATGTATTTAAGATATCTAATGCTATTTAATCACATAACAAATTATGACTAATACTCATTTAAAAATGTATTTTTTTTTATTTTATATTTTTTGTACAAAAAATAACATGTGATTCACAAAGTAGAAAAACATTTATTCTAATTATTTAAACAACAATTGAAAACATTCTATAATGATTAATCATATTGTATTACTTATATTATTTTTGTTCTCATTTTTAAAATTTATTGTTTGCAAAGTGTACAGAAATTTGTTTATCAAATTTTTAAATTAATATATAATTTTTCTAAAATAAAAGTTGTTATAGTTCTGCTAGAAGTTGGAAACGTATGATAAACAGTAATATTTAATCTTAATATTATTATTGGCAAAACTTTATAAAAAAATATATTTTTTCTACTCCCTTCTATATATTGTCACTTTTATTCACGCCAAACTGAATGGATAAATACTATATTTTTAAATATGGCTATGTTCATGTTTATTGTTTTAAGTGTAGATAGCAGTCGCAAAATAAAACAAAAATACGTTTTATAATACATCTACAACTTTGAACAGATCTATATTTTAGAAAAATAACTCATAACACAATAAAATCGTACTATATTAGCGGTGTAATAAAGAAATAAAAGTTAGACAAAAGTTTCAATAAAAAATTTACAATTCAGTTTCAAAATTTTATAAACAATTAAAAATGTTTCATGTCATGTAAAATTTTATTCTCTACACTATACAAAAAACCGATTTAAAAAAAAATAAATTGTGATCCAAAAAATTGCGTTCTTAATAATAATAATAATAATAATAATAATAACAATAATAATAATAATAATAATAATAATAATAATAATAATAATAATAATAATAATAATAATAATAATAATAACAATAATAATAATAATAATAATAATAATAATAATAATAATAATAATAATAATAATAGAAATAATATATTTGTTATTTGAATGTTATAGAACATGTAAAAATATATAGAGTATATATAAAAAGTAAAATGAAAGGTAAAAGTGTAAAACCATAATACAACATAAAATAAATACTAATTTTTAGTGCAAGTTGACAGTTTTTACTGATACTGATAGAAACTGATCATAATGATACATGTAGCAGTTTTTAGTTTACATAACCGACACGTATCAATATTTTAAAGTTTTAACAATTATTTATAATTAAGCAGACTCTTCTAAAGATTTGCTAAAAAAGATTTGTAAATAGCCGCTATAACAGTTTTTACATTTCTAATCAATATAATGTAGGCAAACTTTTTATGTTTAGAGATGGCTTTTTTATTATTTTATTAAACTGATCAATTAATAAAATAATAATTTATTAATAATAAAATTGCGTATAATCAATATAGATGACATTATATTTCATTTACACAAATTAAATATAAAATTATTTTATAAAAATTAAATCTTTGCGTAGTTTACAGAATATATTGTAATAAGAGCAAAAAGACTTTTTTATATTTAAATGTTTATTTTTTTTATAAAATTTTATGTGTAATATGAAATAAATTTGTTTATTACTACTATTGTAATAGTTGTGTTATCATACAATAATAGTTATCTTATGTTACTCATAATAAATAATAAAACATTTTATCATAATAATTACTCATTCTAGTCTAGTCTAAACAAAACCCAGCATAATAAAATAAAACGATAACTATTACATTTATTATTGTTTAAATTCATTATTATTATGGATTACCACATCATAAAGGATTTTTCAGCTTATTTCAACGTTCTTTTCTTACTTTTGAAATTAGATATGTAAAATTTTATCTATTATGTTAGTTAGCTACATTTTTAAAATTATTTATAATCGGTAAGTATAATTTTTGTATATAATTAAAAAAAACAAACTTACAATTAATAAAAAGATGAAACACTAAGTTTTTTACCACAAATACTTTATTGATATAAATATACATTACTAAAAAATATATATATACCGGGTGTCTGAGACCAGCCGTACCAGCCTTTTATTTCGACAACGCTTGGTCGAATGTGACTGGGACAAAAAAAATTATTACCAAAGCGAACTCAAGAAATCCACTGATTAATTTATTTTTTACCGGAATAATCCGAAAGTACCCGGAACCGGAAGTAACTTTAAAATTTCAAATGGCAACATAGGTCGAGTATGGTATTAATTGATAGGTCTTTAAAAAAAACAACTTTTATTAAAATGTTTTTTAATATTTTGCATATTTACAAAAATAAACAAAAAAAACTAAATTGAAAATTAGTTTTCATTCAACACTCAATTTTCTCAAGTTAGCTTTGTTTTTTTGTTATGTTAAAATAATTGACACAATACAAGTTTATTTTGCAGATCCTATTATAAATTCTAAATGCAATTTATTTTTTCTTCTATACTTACGTTTTTTATTTTGTATAAATAAATTTTTTGTTAGTTTGTTCTCACTTGACAATGTGAATTGATTTGTAAATATATGCTATTTTTGAATTATGGCTACATCCATTTTTACAAACTGAATACATATTAAAGGGGAAGAATAGTTGTGTGACGTTTTTAATTAGTTTTTTATTAATTTTTTACTCGTTAAATATAACTTCAAATCTTTAACCAAAAACATGAAGATATAGAATATTGTATGTAGTTCAACATATAAAAAGAGTGATGGCTAAAATCTCATCGTTTGAATATTGAGTTGGTTGGCGTTTTGTCTCATAAGAACCAATTTTAATTTAAAAACGGCGCTGTACGTGTCAATATTTTTCTAAAGTGAAAGGTTCACCGATATTCTCGTGGATGTGATAGGATTTAATATTTTTCCATAACAATACTACTATGGCACCACAACAGGACGGGGCGACTAAACCCGGCAATTCTCTAGCGTTAATAAAAATTATATTATAATAAATAAGGATGAATAGTGATTTGTTTTAATGCTAGAGTTTTGAGTTCTAAATCCATTCAGCTGTACATTATTTGTAAAATTGTATACTTTTAAATCCAATTTACAATATTCTTGGTTTAAGCTAACATTAAATTTACAAATATATTTATTATCTTACATTTCATTATAATCCCAAATTATCCGCAAAGTGTTATAAGCTCAATATATAATAAATATATTCTTTTCATTAATAGACTAGAATCATAAATCTAAATTACAATATGTTATCATATGCATTATTTTTCGCTCGGAGTTTTCAGCAACAGGAGCTTTAAACTAATATTTTCTAAACTTATTATTGTATTAACAATATCAATTTTTAATTAGACGCTTTTTTTTGTTAAATTTGGACAACTGTAACCCTACATTTGTGGGCAACAATGAAAATAAAAGTTAGTGTTCTCAAGGCGCATTCTGTTTCTTTTTTACAGGGACTCTTTTTTTGGAAAGTTAACCAAAAATAATAAAAAAACTGAAAATGAATGGAACTCTGCAGCAAAATTTTATACTGGGTAGAACAAAATACAAGAGGGATAAAAAAATAAACTTAAAAACTCAACACAAAAAGTAAAAGAAAGTAAAGTAATAGTTGGAGGAAATTTTTAGACTAAAAAGAGAAAGAATGAAAAACAGGCACAAAAGCAAAAAACATTCAAAAGACAAACTAGAAGATAAAGAAACAATAAAATAATTAAAATAATTAAAAAAAAATGGGTAAGACATACTAAACAAAAATATGAAAGGAGATGAAAAGGAATATATACCTACATAGGAACAAAAGGCCAATGAGTAATTGACTACGTAATGATGAAAAGCGCGGCAAGAGACATATTTAAGATTTGAGAAAAAAATAAGTTGGACCATCATCCACCTGAAGTGCATATGTATTAAAACATTAAAAAAAAATTTAAAATTTAAAAAAAGAAATAAGAACAAAAATATTATAGACACAAGAAAGCATAAAGAAACATGTAGAACAAAAAGTAGCAAAATAAAAAACAAAATTGCAGACACAACAGCAGAGAAAACGTTTAAACAAACAAATGAAACATTTGAAAAAGTAAATGGTAAAACACAAAATGCACACAGAAAAAAATTGAAGCTAGAAAAATACTCCAAAACTGAAAAATGCCAAGGCGACCGAACAACAATACCAGAGTGCACAAAAAGTATACAAGAAAAAATGCAAACGAGTTAAGGAAATGTTAACTAAAAAGAAATAAAGATAAAAAAAAAATTTCTGAGAAAATAAAAACACATAAAAAAAAGAAAAAGTAGCAGAAAAAAAAATTTAATACTTAAAATTTGACAAAAATCTGATAATTTACAGCACAACAACCAAAACAATTAAAAAATAAAATATAAGAAATTATACCAAGTAAGATAACAAATAAAGTATGGAAAGAAAACGTTAGTGGAAAGTATGTACAATATACAAATAACAGAATAATAAACTTGCAGAAAATTACAAGCATAACGTTACTAAGTACAGCATACAAAATCTACGCTATGGTACTAGAAATCAAACAAGCCGGGTTGAAAATTAAAAAAAAAAAACATCATTAACGTATACATACTACAGCATTTAGTATAAAAAAATTAAGCAAAAAAAAGTGTATGCATTATTCTTGGATCTAAAAACGGCATTTGACAATGTAAATGTATATGTATTTAAAAAAAGAAAAATAAGTGAACAAGATTTTGGCCTATAAAAAGTGTGAGACAGAGATGCCCACTAAACTGTAGTTTGTTTGCGGCATACATTGCAGATGTAGAAGAGATGCTATGTAAGACGCAGACGGGTGGTGTAGACAAAAAAAAGTGAGGGTGTTGACATATGAAGATAAAATAATTATATATCTAGAAAAACATTTTAGCAAAAAAATTAAGACGTTCAGAAAGGAAAAAGAAAGATGTAGAAAAAAACTAAAAACGATAAAAGAAATTTAACAAGTAACAACATTTAAATATCTAAGATAGGTTTTTTGTATAAACAATAATAAATATAAACACATAAAATGTGACAAGAGTAGTGCACCTATACGGGTTCTGTGACAAAATCCCATAAGGTTTACATGGGGGGTCTAAAATTACTTTACTTCCGGTCTAGCAGCTCAACTCGGCATGTGATCCACCAGTCTGCAATGTGTCGCCACCGTCGCTGGTGTTGGCGGGAAGAATTAAGGCGGGGTGTGGCCCGACGAGGTGTCGGGACGAGGGGGCGGCGGGGCTTATCAGTTGCTTATCAGTTGTTATCAGTGACATCCGGTATACGCACTCTCTTTTTATACCTCCATAAGAGCCCCTTGTGTGAGAGTGAGAACCAGAAATCGGAAATGGAAGGATGGAAAATATGAGAGGGGGAAATTCCAATGTTTTGTCTCAAGTGTGCGAGTGCAACGCGCGATACCAGCAGCCACCTAGCGGCAGCAAGCGAACGAGCATATATACAGGGTGGTCGAAAGACTTTGTATATACAGGGTGTGTCAAAAATAAATCCAAGATGGCGACCGGAAGTGACAATCTTTACCACAAAATAAAAAATGGCGACCGGAAGTGCGACTTCCGGTGTTGCAAAAAGGGCCTTCATGGTACTCAAATGAAAGCGCCCGTCGCGTACGTCACGAATCTAAAATAAAAACTTGTACTTGACCCGCTCCTAAGCGATAAAAATACAAAAAACCTCCTGGATGGTTTAAAATAAAGAAACAAATGTTAAATGTGTAATTATAATTTCATATATATTTCATAAATTATATAAAAGATATATTAACAATCATTAAATAAAAGAAAATCAAATGTATGTTATAACTGCGTTTTATTTCATCATTTCATAACAACATGCATGATAACATATCACCAATTTTCAACAGGAAATTATAACATAATCAGAAGTAATAGGATGTAATTGACTTTCTGATAAAAATGTATATTGTTTATTATAAAGGTAGTTAAATTAAACACAACATCTTAATAACACATTTATTATTATTTAAAAAAAAAAATTACAAGATAAATTTGTACGTTTATCAATAATAATGTCACATAACAATCTAACATTACCAATTACACAATAAGGTACATTTAATAATATTTAGTATTATTATTATCATTTAAATAAGTACAATTTTTTTTTACATTTTGAAATGAACAATTACTAAACTCATCCGTGTGATTTGCACAGAAATGAGTACATTTTTCAAACTTTGGTGAATTAATTTCACCTTCAAGGTTTAATATGGTAAAATTCGGGAAATGTCTTTTTAAAAAATCTTCTTTTTGAACACCCTTGACCACGCACGTCACATCGGATAAATTCTGAGTAAATCCGTAAAAGATGTTGTCAATCTCGGCCATATCAACAATTCCTCCGGAATATGGAATTGAGTGGTAATTATTTTCCAACCATCTGGCTTGAATTTTTTCCTTCGATGTTAAAAACGAGTAGTCGATTGTCGGTTTCATCAAGTAAGTGTGATTATTTTTGTAATTTGATGCAATACTTATTTCCTTCGGCATAAACTGATTTGCAATTACAAATCCTTGCATATCGATGGCTAATATAATCATCATGTTATATGAAGTGTACACATCAACGGCCTGTACTCGACTAAAATAAGAGCTCAATTGATGGTGGGTATTTGACGCATTTTTCTACGTTCAGGATTCACTACTGCTTCCAATGTTATTGCAATCTTTTTAATTCTACGTTGAAATCGTACTCTATTTTGTGCTTCAATCATCCATTCAGCACCGCTTCTATAGTCACCACATTCTTCAGGCAAATAAATGACCGTTGACTCGGGCTCACTGAATCTCACTCTTTTTCCCATCACACGAGTTTTCGAACCAACCCTGATAGCGGTGTGTATTCAACTATGGTATCGCTCAAAATGAGACAATAACACCTAGTATTGTCTTTAAAAATCTGAGAAGCTTCCATTTCAAGGCGCAAGTCTACCGTCGAGGACTTGATGCTTTCATTTTGTTTTGAAACGTTAAATACAAACATTGTGTGATTCTTAAAATCAGTAAACGAAAAGTATGGTTGATTTTTTGCATTATCATAATAACTACTTTGAAACTGGCAGTACATCTCGTAGGCGGTTAAATATTCGCCATTGTCAAAATCCAAATTTAAATTTTCGTATGGATATGTTTCAGAATTTAGATAGATTCTTATGTTTTTAATGTTACAATGATCGAATGTGGAAACGTCTTCACTCGACACACCCTTTTTGTTGACGTGAAAAGCTATAATTACATATCGTGATTTCTCTAGACTGTTTGAGGTTTTTACGGACCAAACACTATCTTTAGATTTATTCATAGAGGGTAGTTCGTGTAGTTCCCATTTGCGAAATGGGATTAAGATTCTAGGATCGGTTTTAACTTGTTCCAACATTTGTAATTTAATCTCATCATTTAATTGTATATGTGGTAATCTCCACTCGACTTTGTTTATTTTAAATTTAATCAGGCTAGTTACTTTTTTATCAGTATCATCGCTTATGAAACAATTTACATCAGTAGACGCACGTAGTAGAATTAGTTTGTGTTTAGCAAATCCCATTATTTTTTGATAGTCTTCGGCAAATCCTAACCAGCACTTTAGCGGAATAAGAGCAAAAAACTTTTTATTCACAAAATATGTTTTTATTTGACCGGTTTTGCCCCACCCGGCAGTTCCCAAAACTTTCATTTCTTCGGCGTCTCCGTAGGAAAGGAACCCCTTCATAGTGCTCGAGATACCCAAATCTCTCGTTCTATCAATCTCGACACCGTTTAACTCATATCGGATTTCTTCGAACAAGAATGAGAAAACGTTGTTGGTTATGCTAAATGTTTTTCCATCTGATGGCTGCCCTTCGACCTCTCCAACCAAGTATATACTGCTTTCGCTTGGACATGTAAAAATATCTTGGTTCTGAATTGTGATTCTGATTTCATCGTTATTATCAAAGTTTGTAGTCCTTGGTCGGTAAGAATGATACTGTTCTTTAACGATGCTCTCATCAAATTGCACTTCATCAAAAATGTTAATTTTTCCCATAATGTTTCACTCTGTAACCTAGAGCCAATAATCGGGATAAATTAAGACGTGTCACCTCTTTCGTAGGCAAAGGGGAACTGATGGGGAACGCATTGTTCTTCTTCTTTTTATTACCGAAAACAATTCCCATCTTACAGAGGTTTTAATTCCAATCTTACTAAAATATTTTCTCTCCTAAAATTAATGGGATCCCCCGCTTGATCCAATATTCTGAGAATGATATTGTCGATGCTATTGCGAACGTTTACCGGTAAATATAAAATATTTCGAGGTTCAATATTAATTGCGTAACCGGGATCCACTGCGGGACTAAATTCGAACAACGTGTGCGACAGACAATCGTCGTAATATGCTCCAGTAACGATGTTGCACTCTATTCTTATACTTTCCACTTTAATTATTTGCACGGGTAAATCGGACCTATGAATAATTCCGGCTTTTAAAATTTTTGTCCCGGAAAACCCCAAGAGACGCCCGATGGTGTTTTTATCAGATGTAAAATCAATGTCATACTTGCTCTTGATTTCACACTGAAGAGTGTTGTGATTGGGTTTCAAAGACAAAATTTCTTCTGCTTCCGACTCGGGTAAATTTAACCCCCCTATTATCATGCGTTGTAAATACAATTCAATGTCTCGAATTTCGTATGCCCCTGTAGAAAGTGTGATCAATTTATTATCGTTGAAAATGAATTTATTGTTGATTCCTTCCTCAATGTTCGGTATGGAATTATATGTGTGAAAACCAATGAGTCCTAAACAATATTCGTGTTGCGGATCTAACTCGATCGGAGGATAATAGTTGACCGATAGTTCGCTGCTATCACCTTGCAGGGTGAACGTTCGAGACATGACTAACATAAAACTAATTTTAACATCTTTATTTATATAAAAACTCTAAACATAAATGTCCGCAGTTGTGAGAGTTAAATTTCTGATATTGATTGTGATTATATTTTATCTCGCATGCTTTGAAATATTTTACAACTTCTAGCGGTGGGCTTAAATTTCCAAAACTGTCAAAGTATTGCACGCGTCTGCCGTTCTTCTTGTACGCTACCCAATGAGTGCCGGCTCCTGCCGCCCTATCCAGATTTATTATACCTGACTCTCTATAATGAGGGTGATGTGGTAACTGATCTCGCATAAATACTCCTCTAAACGTTTTAATATGTTTCGTATATTTTTTCAAGTCTAAATCTGTGAGCGGTCTATCGGGCAGCGAACTTAACAGTTTTTTGATTTTTTCAGGTACAGACCCAAACCTTTCTTATATGGTTTTAAATATAAACCGCTTCCCTTCTTTCCGAGAGCGATGGCTTCCATCGTTTTGTTGTGACGCTCGGACTCTTGCAGTTTCTTTTGTGCCTCCTTAGTAGATTTTACTGCTCGTACGATAGCGCTAGTACCCCCCGCGATCGAACCTAAGGCGCTTAATCCAGCAAAGAGGGGTATGAGTGGCAGAAAGCCACCTTGTTTTGGAATAGGTAGAACTCTTGGTTTGCGGACTTTATTACGTCCACCCGTTTTCTTAACAGCATCCTTGGCAGCAATCAAGGCAATTTTAGCACTTTCTCGTATAACGTCTGCACTTTTAATTTTTTTTGCTAACGGTTTTAACGCCGTTCGTGCTTTATTTACTACACCTGCGCGAAGAGTTACAGTTTTAACGCCCATTCCTAATTTCCTTTTGGCTTTCATGATTCCAGTTACCGCTAGAGCGCTTGCTTTTTCGCTTAACGAAGAGTTCTTAGACTTAACTCTCCCCCAAGCAGATTTTTCCAAACTTTTATCTGCCTTATGTCGATCTTCTAACTTGGATGAATTCGAATAGGCAATGTCGTGCTGCATACAAGCTTTATCCAAATCGTTTATACCGATATCTCCTCTGATAAAACGCTTCTTCAACTTGGTGCCGGGACCGCAATATTTATATCCGGGTAAGTGTAGCTCAACAGGTAACTTATCTATAGCGCTGTTGATGATACCTCTACCGTGGTACATTGCTTAATAATTTTATCAGATCAGTGATGTGTATATATAGCCATATTAATTAGAGTTTTAGTTAGTATAATGAGAACCGTTAAGCAGAAAGCTACTTTACCAATCATAAATATAGACTCAGTTGTGGGGGATACGACTGGACAATCTGAAAAACATGGCCCGTTAATCCCAAATTCTGTAAGAGCTTTAATATGCGGACCCTCGAATTGTGGCAAAACTAACGTTTTATTTTCAATGCTTTTCCATGAAAACGGTTTCAAATTTGAAAACTTGTACATTTACTCAAAGTCGTTGTTTCAACCAAAATATCAAATGTTAAGTAACGTTTTAAGCTCGATGTCGGAAGTTGGATATTTTCCATTTTCCGAAAACTGCGAAATCCTCGATCCGAGTGAAGCAAATAATAATTCAATTTTTATATTTGACGATGTTGCATGTGACAAACAAGATAAAATTAGAAATTTCTTCAGTATGGGTAGACATAAAAATGTTGATTCATTTTACCTATGTCAAACATATACACGTATCCCTAAGCATTTGATCCGCGATAATGGAAATTTTATAATGCTCTTCAAACAAGATGATTTAAATTTGAAACATGTATACCAAGACCATGTGGGCAGCGATATGAGTTTCGAGAAGTTTAAAACTCTATGTGCAGAATGTTGGAAAGAAAAGTATGGTTTCATTGTGATAGACAAGGATTCTGATGCCGGCAGATACCGCAAAGGACTCGACGAGTATATAATAATAAACTGATAATTACCTCAATCAGTATAGCGCATGCGTTAGCGGGGTGTGGTTATTATTATTTCTATCTCTATTGAAGTGGAGCAGTATAAAAAGATTAAGCAGTTATATAGCAATTGATATAGCAGTATAAAAGCGGTAGCTATTGAAGAGCGCCTGATATAGCGCGCAGTAAGCGGAATAGCGAGCGGTATAGCGGAATAGGGAGCGGTATAGTGGAATAGCGAGCGGTATAGCGGGATAGGGAGCGGTATAGCGAAATAGCGAGCGGTATAGCGAAATAGCGAGCGGTATAGCGGGATAGGGAGCGGTATAGCGAAATAGCGAGCGGTATAGCGGGATAGGGAGCGGTATAGCGTAATAGCGAGCGGTATAGCGGAATAGCGAGCGGTATAGCGGGATAGGGAGCGGTATAGCGTAATAGCGAGCGGTATAGCGGAATAGCGAGCGGTACAGCGCTACAAAAGCGCTCGCTATTTTTAGAGATGCGGTATAAGAAGCGCTCTCTATTACGGAACCCTTTCAATACGGAGAAACACAATGTTGATAAGGAACTCATAAATGTAAAGCATGCAATTCGCAAGAAAGTAATGGCTCTCAAATTGAAGCAATCCGATGATAATGAAATCTTAAATAAAACTTACAAGCCTTTAATTGAACCAATTAAGGAGTTAATAAAGAGTTCTACATTGACACCGGGTCCTGCAAATGTTCTTAATATAACGCCTCAAATTAAACAATCTCCTACGCAACCACCGCAACAGCAAGTGACTCCGATTAGACCTAAGAGAAGATATGGTAGAACTTCTACACCTACGAAACCAGAGGAAATGGTCAGCTTTGGTCAATATGAACCCAGTATGATACAATTTGATAAAACACAAGGAGGTTTAGAAAGAAACTCTTACGATGGTATGTCAGATGCAACCACACTTAGGAGGGAAAATTATAAACCCGAAGAAGAGACTTACGAAAGTAGGTTAGAGTCTTCAGATGATACAGTTGATAATACAGTTGATAATACAATTGATAATACAGTTGTTGAAAATAATGAAAACCCAGAACCTATTACTGAACGTGGTTTGAGAGAATATCTCGAACAGTATCCTAATGTTTTAGTGCCTTTACTTATTGGATACGTCAAAGATGCTGATAAAATTGTTTATGATCGCTCTTCGGTAACGGGAGTTAATTATGACATTG
Organism: Tachinus rufipes; assembly: GCA_963932245.1. Lineage (NCBI taxonomy): Eukaryota > Metazoa > Arthropoda > Insecta > Coleoptera > Staphylinidae > Tachinus > Tachinus rufipes. The sequence goes on from OZ010744.1 coordinate 53,298,376, forward strand.
ATACCAGCAAGATAATCGTTGGAAACACAGAGCTAATGATTGATGCGATTGGAGATTTTTATGTGAGAGGGAAAAAATTTATAGGTACTGATGGATTGTATGAATTATTATTCAAGAAAACTCCTCAAAATTATACCGAACAAGACAAAAGAGACTATTTTGAAGTTTTAGTGGCTACTAATGCTTTATTTAAAAATCATAATCCTGCAGAGCAACATCAGGGAATTGGTACAACAAAATATAAAATGTTAGTTAAACCTATGTTAGATGAACGTAAAAAAGCGAGAGCAATGAGAGTGAACGAGAAAACTGTGGATGAAGAGATAATAGAGGCCTTTGCTAATACTACTACTACACACCGTCCAAATCGCAGCAGGAGTGTGTCAGATGCCAATTCGTACGCAGGTAAAGGATTCGATTCAACATTAGAAGTTGAAGATAAGCCCTTTCGATACACATACTGGGATAATCCTAACGAGTTAATAGAACGTTTGTGGTTGCTACACGCTTCACGTAGAGCCGGAAATTCATCTCACGCTAACGAGATTGCCTCCATCGAAGAAGAGCTGAGAGAAGCAAATATAATCTATTAATATTTATTTTAATCTCAATATCACTATGAGTGTAGACAAGTTCGGACGTCATTCGTCGCAAAATAAAGCATTTGCTGGTGTAAGAGGCCCGCCAGGCAACGGTTTTAAGCGCGATGCTGACGGAAATTTCGACATTTCTCACAAGCGTTTGAAAAATGTTGATGCTCCTATCGATGATACTGATGTCACGACTAAGCTGTACGTTCACAACATTTCCAACTACCTCGACTCTAAAATTACAAATCTTCTCAAGAAATCTGATGATGATAAGAACGCTATCAATACTCTCTTGGAAAATTTAAACGCCGAAAATAAATCTGATTTTGATCATATTAATATCAAATATGAGGATCTCGATAAGAAAATTCAATTATGCATTAAAGACATTCCTGAAATGATTGAATCAAAGTTACTGACATTTAAGGATGAATTGCATAAAATTGAACAGAATATGAACTTGGTCAGCAATGCACATACAAACTTCAAACTGAATGTTTATGATCGTATTGAAGTTATAAGTGATAACTTAACAACAACATACAACAGTGTAAAGGTTCAAATTAACAGCATTAATGATCGAATTCACGATATTAGAGAGCAAATAGACAAATGAACTAATTTGAAGCGACATTCAAATAAAATGGGGGGAGTTTGTTATTAAAATGAATTTGTTATTGGGAGCTCAAGCAGAGAGCATTAAAAATTGATTTCTTCGAACAAGAATGAGTAAAGTAAAACAAGATATCGTTACTGAAATCCACAAGCCCGCGCGAATAAATTTCTCTAGAAGACGAACCATTTTGAAAGGTTTAGATGATCTGTGGCAGGCTGATTTGGCTGATTTTATACTGTATTCTCGCGAAAATAAGGGATATAAACACATTCTTATTGTAATCGATTGCTTCTCCAAATACTTGTGGGCGGAACCTCTAAAATATAAAAGCGGACCGTCAGTGAAGAGTGCATTTGACAAAATATTTAATGGTGGTAGGATCCCGAAAAACTTGCAGACCGATCTGGGTAAAGAGTTTTACAACAAGCATGTTGAAAATTTACTTAAAAAGCGTTCGATTAATCATTACTCTACGTTTACTATTAAAAAGGCTGCAATGGCCGAGCGAGTAATACGTACTGTTAAAGAAATATTATATAGAGAGTTTAGTTTACGAGGCAAATATAAATGGCTTGATGTATTACCTGATATCACAAAAGATTACAACAATCGTAAGCATAGTACCATCGGTATGAAACCAAATGAAGTCACTAAAGATAAAGAATCGATGCTGTTGAAAACCGTTTATTCACACATCAAGATTGCTGGACCGCAAAAATTTAAAATTGGAGACTTTGTGCGAATCAGCAAGGAGAAAACCGTTTTTGCGAAGGGATACACACCTAATTGGTCCACCGAAATATTTAAAGTGATTTCAATTAAAATCACAAATCCTACTGTGTACCTGTTGGAAGATTCAAGGGGGAGTCCAATCAAAGGAGGATTTTACGCTGAAGAAATTCAACTTGTTAAGCATAATGATGCATATCTAGTGGAAAAAATTATAAAGAAAAAAGGAACTAAAGTTTTCGTGAAGTGGCTGGGACTTGATAAGACTCATAATAGTTGGATTGATAAAAATAATGTTTTATAATAATTTAATCGTATACTAGTTTAGTTTTAATAATAATAATAATAATAATAATAATAATAAATATATATTGTAACCCACACACATTGTTTTATTTATGTGAAGAAGTAAATAATAAGATTGATTTTTTTTTTAAACATTTAATTCATCAGGAGTTTATATTTATACATTCATAGTCATAATACATTTTACCGTAAAACATGTTCAGTGTTTCCATCATAAGATACTCGAGCTCTCCTTTTGTATCGTTCTCACTCAATAAGCGGATAACTTTACCATACAAATCGTTATCTTCGTGAGCTAATTTTAAACATTTAGCCATAATTACATTATAATATAAATCAAATTCATAAGATTTTAATAATGTTAATTTAAAGTTTATAAGATTCTTAAAATTAATTAAGTTGTTGAATGTCATTGAAGAAATTAATATTTTAAAATTCCGACACTCGAGTAATATAACATCCAGTTGTTTGTATGAGGTATATGAAATGCGGTGATCACAGTACTTCCATGTGCCCCCATCTCTAATTTCGGTTATATTTATTTTGGAGAATGCACTCCATTCTTCTGCGGTGAAGAAAACCCCATTGCGTCCAAAAGTACCATTATGCCCACAGTGGATTTTGATAATTGGTATAAATCCTAGTGCTGGACTTAGACCAATGGACACAAATTTTGTTCTAGAGTTATTGATTGCATAAAAGCTCTCTCCAATCAGCTGCATCTCACGCTTGACGTCATCATCATATCTACGAATGCCTTCCTCCACTGGATCTTCGAACTTTGGGGGATCTGAAAAGAATGATTAGATGTAAAAATAAATTTCACTTGAGAAAAATATATTTAAAACTTACGTTCAATAATATCTTGTGGCTCCAGACTTTTCAGGTTAATCTGTTGCATGCACACATCATCTAAATCGTACCCCACGTTGTAGAATTTTTCTGCATCTTTGCGTGTTAAACCGTAAGTACCTTCAGGGTTGATGTACTCGTATAATAATTCAGGTTGTAGATCTCTCGGTCGACTCTCCATATCCTCAACGAAAGGTTTAAAAATAGAATTTTTTGGGGTCTCGATTGGATTTACATGTGGCTTTTTAACATCGTACTCTCGTTTTAAAGGTGTAGAATAACTCCTTTTGAGGTTAGACATTATGAACTCTATTGTAAATGTAGCTAAACTATCGTGAACTGAACTGCACAAACACTGAATTAACTGTGAAGTTTTTGCATCATGATCACCATATTATTACTAATTTAAGAATCAAATTTCAACCAATCACAGCGCTGATAAAGATTTAATGATTCATACTTATAGTGAATCACAAGATTGGTATGATGATGATGATAAGAATTTTCTTGTTGATTCTTGTATTATGATGCAATTTTTCTGTTAAAGCGGATGTTACATCCTGTTACTTCTGATTATGTTATAATTTCCTGTTGAAAATTGGTGATATGTTATCATGCATGTTGTTATGAAATGATGAAATAAAACACAGTTATAACATATATTTGATTTTCTTTTATTTAATGATTGTTAATATATCTTTTATATAATTTATAAAATACATATGAAATTATAATTACACATTTAACAGTCAAAATTATTTCTAGACTCAATATTAAATTTGCGTTATTACTTTCAACATTCGAGATTATTAAATGATTTGATACGTTCATTACGTATCGATTTTTATTGAGGAACATAAAAGTTGCATTCATCACATTTGACACCCCCGGAATCGTGCTGGTGTTGATTTTGAACGTTCTTGGATGAGTGGTATTGTCGAGGTGCATCATTTTCCACTCCAAAGGCCAACTATTATTGATTCCTCTATCGATGGCGGTTATGTAGCATTGTCTGGCATCTTTGGGTTTCGTGATGAACAAAGTTCCATTAAGCAAAGTTGATAAAAGTATGAATGCGGTGCTATTCATTTTCGGTGCTCTTGTCACTTTTTCTAGTTGATCGGTAATCTTGACACTTTTTGCAGATACACTTTTCTGCGATGCATCTAAAACAGTTTTTTATGGGCGGAGGTGGTCCGTCTATGTGGTCCTCATCGGTTGGAAGGTTGTAATGCTTATGACAAGGAAGTCTTATTTGGAAATATAAATCACTCTTACATTTTTCAGGCAGGAAGTCCCACAATCTTTCCAAATTTAGTCCATATAGCAATCGCAAATATTTTTCAGGCAGATATTTTACATATTCACCAGTTAACTTGCATTCATCATACAATTCAATGGCTTTATTTATATTTTCAAATAATTTTATTTCGACTTTGCTAATTTCATCGGAGCTGCATACCGTCGAGTTTTGCACACAGTTGCTTTTGCAATTCATAATCACAAATAATTTTTTTAACATTTATAATTTGCCTTAATAGACTTTCCAATCGATAGTCTAATTGCTGTTTTTGTTTTTGCAATCGATTTTTTAAAAGGTGTCGTTTAATGAGTGACGTTCTTGACATCACCATTATCTACGACTAACTGATTTTTAAATTTAGTGTCTCCACTTAAACAACATATTGTTATCATTTGTTTCTTTATTTTAAACCATCCAGGAGGTTTTTTGTATTTTTATCGCTTAGGAGCGGGTCAAGTACAAGTTTTTATTTTAGATTTGTGACGTACGCGACGGGCGCTTTCATTTGAGTACCATGAAGGCCCTTTTTGCAACACCGGAAGTCGCACTTCCGGTCGCCATTTTTTATTTTGTAGTAAAGATTGTCACTTCCGGTCGCCATCTTGGATTTATTTTTGACACACCCTGTATATACAAAGTCTTTCGACCACCCTGTATATATGCTCGTTCGCTTGCTGCCGCTAGGTGGCTGCTGGTATCGCGCGTTGCACTCGCACACTTGAGACAAAACATTGGAATTTCCCCCTCTCATATTTTCCATCCTTCCATTTCCGATTTCTGGTTCTCACTCTCACACAAGGGGCTCTTATGGAGGTATAAAAAGAGAGTGCGTATACCGGATGTCACTGATAACAACTGATAAGCAACTGATAAGCCCCGCCGCCCCCTCGTCCCGACACCTCGTCGGGCCACACCCCGCCTTAATTCTTCCCGCCAACACCAGCGACGGTGGCGACACATTGCAGACTGGTGGATCACATGCCGAGTTGAGCTGCTAGACCGGAAGTAAAGTAATTTTAGACCCCCCATGTAAACCTTATGGGATTTTGTCACAGAACCCGTATAGGTGCACTACTGACAAGAAAAGCAAATAAAGCAAAAGGACAAGTACGGTGATTTGGTAAAAAATTTGAATGTATGAGAATGAAAGAATTATATATGATAGTTAAGTAAAAAGTATGTTAATTAGTTACTTTTAGTAGAAGCAGTAAGGCGTGCAAAATTGAAACATGTAGAGAAACATATTTTAACAAGAATGGATTATTAATGAAAAAATGGAAAGATTCAGAATAGATAGAAAAAAATATGTAAAAGAAAATTATGATGAGAGTAGTCTAGGTACATACAATGCAAATTAAGTATAGTGTACTCAAATATATATCGGATTGATTATGACTTATCGTATTAGCTAATTAGCAGTCTCCTTGGGGGTCCATTAAATGAGTACTTAACAATCTCTCATCTTTTATATATGTACTAAGCAGGTAAAACAATGTTTTTAAAAGAATAAAAAACATTGCCATTCCCAGAAAATGTAAGAATAATTTTAATAACCAGTTCCGTAGAGTTCCGTACAGGTATAAAAGATGGGAGATTGTTAAATACTCATTTAATAGACCCCCAAGGAGACTACTAATGAGCTAATCTGATAAGTCAAAGTAATAAAACCGATATATCTTTAGGTACACTATACATATAATAGCTTTCAAAAATGTAAGATATAGAAAAAAAGAAAAAAATGATAGCAAGATTCTGCTGTAAAAATGAGTAGAAAATGTGCAAATTTTGTACTACTAGGAAAAACATAAAACATATGCTGAAAAAATGTAATAAAATAAAAAGTATTGAAAAAAGATGAAAGAAGAATAGAATGGATAATAGCGGTAACAACAAGAAAAGAAAATGAAAAACAGAACTGATAAATAATTAAATATAAACAAGGTTTAGTGTTATTAAGGTTTATATATTATATTAATGTTAAATTTAGTTATATGGTAAATGTATTGTTAAGTTCTATTATTTGGCAAAAAATAAAATTTTATTATTAATATTATTTTCTCCAGCCTTTATATGGCTCTTATCCACTAAAATTCAAGATTCCGCTTGGCGTCATAGTGTTTATTTTGGTAATGCTTTTAAGTTTCTTCAGAATAAATACTCTCTGACGCACTTTCTGCTGTTTATCATCTTTTCTTGAGATTTAAGCCACGGAGGACTGAGTCATGCTTTGAAATTGTGGCTGGCTCAACTGACAACTTGACCTTGACACTGCGCTTATTATTTGATAATACCATTTATAAAATAACGTGTTTGTGCTTTGGCAGTTTTAAAGATTGCACATTTAATTGCGTCACCTTTAACGACTGTAAGTAATAATTGCATAAGAAAAAGCATTTTATCCATTTTTTTTAATTGCAAGCACAAAATATCTAAATGATCCTGGTAATTAATGACCAATAGCATTGCTGCCAATTTTTTCAAAAAGTTTGTAACCTTTTAACCAACTAATTGTCAAATTATTTGAAATCCAAAATTCTCTTAACGCTGAAACAAAATTAGACTTTATTTGTGATTTTATATTTTCTTTATTTATTTTATAAAATCTGTTAATTGTGGACATTTTAAAATGATAGATAATTTTATTTTAATATTTATTATGTTATGTATTTTTATACAAACTAGTTTTGATGAATTATTATCATTTTTAATGTAATAATATAATAAAACTTAAATATATATATTTTTTATATTAATTATAGTAGAGTGTTTTTAAAACGGCTTATATGCGTTTTCAACGTTTATATACTTATCAAAAGCATTCGATGGTATCTCTCACAGTATCCTGACGAAGAAGTTATATGTTTTTAACATTGATTTAGAATTGTTGTAGGCTACTAGTGCCATATTCAACCAACATATCACAAGCAGTTAGCTGCTTAATTAAGAATTTAAATTTAATAAATTATTTCAAAAATACTGCATTTTTTTAATGCCATATGACTTCTAATAACGTTATTAGTTGCACAATAGATTTGAACTAACAACTGGCTATATTTTTTAATGTACTTGATTGCAGCGTTAAACTGCTATATGGCATTCCTAAAGGGAACAAAATTTTAAATAGATGAGCCAGTTTTTATGAACAAATAATTTAAAATGTTAGATTTTTTCCAACTGATATCTGGTACTACCTGAAACTTTTAAGTCTTTTGTACTTTTTGCAAACAATATAAAATCATTGGCAAAACTAAATCAGTTTTTCTTCCTCATATAGTTGCACTGTCTGTATCTTTCAACTACATTGCTATCCTTTGCTTAGCATGCATTTTGTATAACGTTGGATACAAACAACACTCAGTTCATTACTAATCTCAAATCATTATATTCTTGTCTTGTACATGTTTATGCTTATGCTATACATGGTTTGAGTGGTATTTGTTTTCATATTGTTATATCAAATCTAGTTTTTTTTAATGTATTAAGTAATAACATAAAAGTAAAATTATATTTGTTGTTATAACTGTTAATAAAAAGAGGAATCTATCGGTCATAACTTTAACACAAACGCTTAAAAATTACAGATGTGTTGTCTTTGAATTAATGCTGCAATTTTTTGTTTGGTTAATATGGACGACTATACTGATTAGTAATAGTGATTTTGCAAAACAATTAATTATTCAAATAAATAATTACAATATTATGCAAATTATCTCTTTATTTGCCAAATTTAAAGATTTTTATAACCAATTAGAGTTTACAACTTTTTCTTTGTGTGGTCTCAACTTACACAATATTTACATTAAATTATGCAAAACCAATGTAATTTTATAAAAATTATCTTTCCAACTGGTGAAATGTCAATTTGCATAAAATTGCAATCATTTATTTGATTTAAGTTGTCTAATTATATGTTTTTATTTAAACGCACATTGTTTTTATTTTGTTTTAATGTATTATAATAAAATGTATTAGAAATTATGATTGTGATTTTGCTTAAAACATCTTAGCAGCAGATATATGAATTTCATTATTTTCTAAACGAACGTCTGATGAGCATTATTATTGCTCATAATAAGATTAATCATTTCCGCTGTTTTTTTTGCTTAATATGCTAGTTTATACATAATAAGTATGCCAAGATATAAAATAAAAATATTATTTTAACGCCTCGTCCAACCTTTCCTGTTACTTATAGCTTATGAACCATTATATGTCAGATCATTATCGTAAAATTATCCTTTCAGTTAATGGAAACAAATCAAAAACATTACTGAAGAATTTTCAGTTATACAAACACAAACATATTTACAAGCATATCTTGAATAAAATAAAATTCAATATATGATATTGAAAAATAGAATCGTTTTTTAAATCAGTTTTTATTACTATTTACTGAAAGAAGTGAAAATATTATAAAATATACAATATTTTAACTCTTGAATACTATAAATAGCTAAATGATTTCTTCACATTTTTTATCGCTTGTAACTTTTCAGGGTTGCATTTTTAGTAAAAAGTTGTAAGAATCTTTTTTCTTTAAAATTGTAAAAAAAATATTTCACAGCTAAAAAATTTTTTCTCAAAACTTTAAAAAACAGTACTTTTTTAAAAAAGATGACGGGCTTTTTCTTTTTTTTCAAATATGGATAAAAACGTGCTTTTCTTCTTCTTCTTCTTTAAGTGCCTATCTACTATGAATGTTGGCAATCACATTGGTCTACTTTAATCTGTTTACTGCTGTTCTAAATAAAGCCGTTGATGTCATTCCGGTCTATGCACCTATATTCTTTAGCCATGATATTCTGCGGCAAACTTCTGATCTTCATTTTGATAAAAATTACAAGTAAGATAACTACCAATGTGCAACATCTCACTGACAATCTACACTCAAAATTTTTACCTTGTCGAAACTAAACTGGTGGCCATCTTCTACATGATGACAAGATAATTCTACTAATTAAATTTTGATTTTGTCAAAAAATGCGTTTTTGGAAGCTTAATGTTTTGAGAGGAGTTCTATTTCAATCATAAAAAGCCAGCTTACAACTAGGCTGGCTTTTTATGATTGAAATAAAACTCAATCTCGAAATATCAAACTTCCAATAATTTTAATAAATGTTTGTGGATGTCATTTTCCTTTTACCGTTCTTAATAAATAAGTTTATTTATTTAGACGGGTAATCATTTAATAATAGTTTTTCTCTCAATAACTTAAAATTTATTCCTAAACCTCTGGTCAGATAATGTTTTTATTTGATTAATGTTTATCGTAATAACGTTTAACTTTTGCAACAATAAATGATTAGAATTAAAATTCAATGTACTAGCACAATTACTTGTTTTTTTGTACGTCTACAATAATATTATTATTATCGTTTATTAATAAAAGATCATAAATAAGTAATTTTCTATCAACTGATTTCAGTTACTAATTCGTCCATCACAAGCATCAAACGTTTGTAAATAGAGACTAATATTAAATTTAAAAAAAATTATTATTGAATTTTTTTTCAATTATTTTTAAAAACAATGCCTTATCTAGTAATGTATGCATGCATATAATTATATGTATGCACATTCCATCACACCTCTTCCAAGTAATGTTATTTAGTTTTCAATGATATATGATCTTGCATGATTAGCTAAAATTACAAAATATATTAACTTACAATACCGCACTAAACGTCACTTTAATATAACAAGTCAAATGTACAACAATATAAATTGTTAAACAGTTATAAACATAATTATATCAACTCCCATCTTTTATGTATTATAAACAATATTAATTCTTTAGAAATGTTTGTAAATAGCAATTAAATATCCACGGATATTAGAGTATGGTGATCCGAAATTGATATATTTTTTAATTTATCTACTTTAATAATAATAATAATAATTTTTATTCATTCTTTAGGCCAAGATCATGGATAGGATACGTTAAATAAATACAATACATAAAAACACATTAAAATGTTACAAGTCACTGCAATATTTGCAGAACCAACAAATTAATGCCCGTATTCATAAAAGTCAGTTACAGTAACGGATCGTTAAATTTGACAACCGCAAAATTATTTACACTTATTCTACCATAAAAACAAGTTTGGCATAATAAATAACTATCAGAAATGAATGAAAAATAATATTTAATAATAACGCAAAATAAATTACATGTATTTCTATCAAATTTATAAAAATAGTTTTGACGTTTCATCGAATTGTGAGGTTATGTTGTCACATTTAATAGTCATTAAATTTAATCAGTTTTTATGAATACGGGCATAAAATCATTAAAATCATTACAAAATAATATTAAAAAAATAAATAAATAAATAAAATAGTTTTTACATTGATCTTTAAAACAAACTCGTTTATTGAATAAAAGCATCCATCAATTAAAAATTTCTTTAAACAGCTCTTAAATATTTGCGGCAATTTGATTGTTTTGATATTTTCTGGTAAAATATTAAAAAGGTATCCACTTGCATATTTTAGTGATTTTTTGTAAGATGTGAGCTTAAATTTAGAAAATTGTATATTATTTTCGTTTCTTGTGTTATAATTATGAACGTTGTTTATTAATTGATACTTGCTTTTATTTTTAAAGACACAGCATAGTAATTTATACATATAAATAGATGTGACAGTTGATAAGTTTTTTATTTAAATGTATTACGGCATGTTTCAATGTAATTAAGATTAAAAATAAGCCTTATAAGTCGTTTTTGTATTACAAAAACTCTGTTTATGTCGACAAATTGTCCCCACGCCAAGATATTGTAACTCATTGCCGAATAGGTCAAGGAGTAGTATACATTTATAAGTGCTACTTGAGACAGACTATTTTTTAATTGGCTACGTACTAGCAACATTTATTTAAATTTATAGAAACAACATCAATCTGATTTTTTCAGTTAAGATTTTCATCTACTATGGTACCAAGAAACTTTACTGAGCCACTTAAAATAATTATTTCACTATTAAGTTCATACCCAGTTGAAGCAATTCTTTCATTGTGTACGCCGTGGAAGTTAACAATCACTGTCTTTGAAGCGTTAATAAGCAGATAATTTTTTTCACACCAGGTGTTGAATTGTGAAAGCACAACGCTTATGTTGTTATTTAAATCAATAATATTTTTACCACTTACACTAATACTTGTGTCGTCGGCAAACATAAAAACTCTTCCTGTTTTTATGAAATTAGGTAAATCGTTGATAAAAACTAGAAACAACAAAGGTCCAGCTACATTTCCTTGAGGAACACCAATGTCAACATTGAGTTTATCCGATTTGTTTCCCATGACTGATATCGCTAGTTTTCTACCTTGTAAGTAACCATTTACCCAGTTATTTATTTCTCCACGTATGCCCAGATTATACAGCTTTGATAAAACAAATTCATATTTGAGAGAATCAAAGGCCTTAGTTAAATTAAAAAAAATCCAAGTATAAGTTCTTTATCGTTCATTTTATCATGAATATAATAATAATAATAATAATAATATAATAATATTTATTTCCCAACAGACAAAATACATATCCAATAACAGGGAAATATCTACAAAATAAAATATAATTTTCGTATATAATAAAATATACTGTAATACTAAGTTAATTAATAAAATATAATAATAATAATTGCATTAATAATAAAAATTAAAATTAAATATAAAAAATGTATAAAAATATTAATAAAGAACAAACATAAAAGACATGAAAAATAAACATATAATTAAATAGACAAGAGATAGTTTAACTTTGTAAAGCAGTTAAACAATTGGCAACTGACAATTTAAACTCTGAAAATGTTGCAAAAATATCTGTGGAGTGTTGTATGTGGTGATATGATTTAATGATTTTAATTAATGGTGAGTTATTATGATGACATGTTCTAGGAGTGGCATATGAAAATGTTAATGGGTTGCGAAGATTAGTAGAAGGTACGCGTATTGTGATATAATTTACTAGTGATGGGTTGTCAAAATGATAATGAACTATTCTATGTAATGAATGAACCATATTAATGTGATGATTAGTGACTATTGATGATATATTAAATTCGTCTAATAATAATTGGTATGGATAACCCCTCTCCGGATAATGACGAGTTTTTCTATAATGAAGATGTTTTAAAAACTTACGCTGTACATTTTCTAGTTGCATTATATAGAGTTGATTAGAGGGTATCCATACAGGTGCACAATACATAAGCCTACTCATAATAAACGAATTGTACAATAATAAAATAGATGTAGTGTTAGTAAAATCTTTTGTAGTTCTTAATATGAAACCCATTGTTTTCATACATTGTTTTACTATGTCTGTTATGTGGCAGTTAAAAGTAAGTTTATTGTCAAAAGTTACTCCAAGATCTTTAAATTCACTAACACGCTTTATATCACAGTCAAAAAGTTTATAGTTATAATTTATAGTGTTCACATGTATATGCAGCACTAACTCAGTTGTAGCCGTTTCAGTAAATGTACATGCCCTAAAGCCGTATTGTTCATCTGCTAATATATCGTACTTAGTTAAAAAAATTACAATTTTGTTTACAACAGCGCGCTTAATTATTTTAGAAAATATGCTTAGCAATGATATAGGCCTATAATTATTTAAATCGGTGTGGTTTCCTTTTTTGTGTACTGGAAGTACATTAGCAAGTTTAAAAATATCTGGAAATTGTCTCAATTCGGCAGATTTATTTATTAAAACTGTAAGAGACTCACATAACTACTTGATAACAATTTTTAACATTGTATTTAAAAGTGCTAATATAACTATTGAGAATTACAGTTATAAATTTGAAAAATTTTTAGTCGGTAGACTCCATACACGCACCAATGGGTCTTAAAAGTCTATTTGCTTTATGAACTTGAGGCAAACCATATAGTTTCGGAGAAACTAAATTACACTTTTTAGAGAACAAAATTTTGTATCATTTATGTAATTGTTTAAAAATAACTTCTTTACGAGAGCATTAGTTGATTTGTCAAATTTATTTGATGAATCTCTATCTAATAATTTATTTGTAGAACTGTTAGAAATCAATTTGTTTGTTTTCAGTATACTCTGAACGATACATTAAAACAGTTTTATTTCTTTTAACTGTTTTAGTTACAATTAACTCAAGCTTTCAATAATTTTTTATGGAAGTTCGACACGCATACAAGATGTATTGATATTTAAAAAAAAGCTATTTAAACTATTTACAATATTTCCATCAAACCTTCTGTAGAAGAAAGTTTAGACAATAGAAGTTTAACAACATAAGCAACTTATATTTTAAATTATTTATTGTTTATTTTAAAAATGAAATAAAATACCAAAACAATAAAACAGAACACCGTAACCAACTAGGTTTATAAACTACATAAAACCAAATCATAGGCTAACATTAACTGAAAAAACCTTTATATGTCTATAAAGTTATTCAATGCGTTACCACAAGCTATTAAAACATGATGTAAATATATTGTGTACATTTTTTTTTAAATAGTTTACCGCGTATAACAAATTGTTTTGTTTTTCCAAGAAATGGCGTAGCTGAATCGCTTTACTGAAAAATCTGCTTGCAGCGTGTAAGTTGCTAAAATTATCAAACCAAATCAAAACAAACCAAAATGATGCATTACATTGTTACGTGTCAATTTTCCCTTAAGGTATAATTGGCACATATGATGTTGGTTGTCGGCTAGTTACCAGTGGAGACGGGCGGGGTAAAATATTATCTTAAAACTGGTTGAATTTAAATATATATTATAACAAGTAAAATGAAATTTTAATACAAAACTTAAAATAAATGAAATTATTAGATTTACTGGATTATTAGATTTACTGGGTTCCACCATACCTCTAATGTCCGTACTAATAGTCAGAGATTAATTCTCGGATTGATCCTGGATTCATGAATCCAGATTCATTTTAATAGTCGTTGATTGGCTCTAAGCTAATTCACGGATATTGTGACGGTGCAGAACGAGTTGAAAACTATGCAACCGTCAATATAATCCTAGATTCAAATAATCTTAGGACCACCCAAGATTATTTGTATATATATGGTTGCATAGTTTTTAACTCGATCCGAGAATTAAGCGAGCAATACATTGACGAAATGCAACTAAAGTTGCCGTCACAATATACGTGAATTGGCTTAGAACCAATAAACGACTATCAAAATGAATCTCGGATTTATGAATCCAGGATTAATCCGAGATTTAATCTCCGACTATTAGTACGGCCATAAGGGTATGGAGTAAAAAGGACCGTTTCAACGACAGACCCCGCAATCATATTAAACAATACTTATTTAGATTAAATAATAAACAGTGGGTATTAACAATTAAGGTATAACCCTGATGGCTGGCCAGCGATTTCCTAATTAGGTATTATTTAATTCAATTAAATAATTTTTGCACTGCCTCGTTCTAATCCATTAATATGTGAACTAAAGAATAACGTCGGCACACCGACAATATACAAATATATTATTAACGTCCACTTCGAGAGCAGGCAGCCGGACAAGAAAAAGATTCGCGGGCTGGAAGAGAATTTCGTGAGCGTTAGGATCAACAAAAAATTATTCACGTGGATTATTTCTTTGCAAATCGCACGGAAATATATTTATTTTATTTATTTTAAGTTTCTCAATGTCAAAAATATTGTATATTATCTTACAGATTAATATTAATATGCGACGTATTAAAAAAAGGTCAAAACTACATTATAAATTAATTAATCACCATATAAATAATTTATTTACTCCAATCCAATAAATCTCAGTTTAATTAACCAATATTACCAAAGATAAAAACATAATTCCTAATTTGTTTTAATGGCACAAAATAATGTATCAAATCCCCCCTTACTTTTAGAGGAAAATAATCCTTAGAAATTTTTCCGAAATGTGAACAAAAATTTAATTCAAACAAATTAAAAAAAAGAAAAAAAAACGCAAATAATTACCTGTCTCTGTAACGTCATACGGCTTGACCTGGGAGTCATTGATTGTCAGTATCTGGATGGGCTTTAAGGTCTTTCACATTCCAAGTACCTTTTGGAGCTCCATCCATATTTCATATGCTCCCCCAAAATCTTTAGCATGTATTTTAAAAAAGCTAATAAATTTGGGAGCAAGCTTGGATAAAAAATATTTAGTAGCATCACTAAGTATAAAATTTCTCCTCCAAACCAACTGTCCTACGTTATATTTGACCGGCCTCCGCCTTAAATTATAAACGTGTCTACTCTTCGAATAAGCCTTATGCAACCTTTTCTTTACATCATTATACATTTGTTCGAACCCACTGGACCAGTTATCTAGACCATCTCTACTTCCTAATTGTATGTCGGTTGACGGCTTGACATTCAAATCATTCAATGCCGATAACGTAATCTCGCGACCAAAATTAATATAGTAAGGAGTTAGACCAGTGGACTCATGTCTCGCGGTTCTTATTGCACAAGCAATACTTTACAGGTTTTTCTCCCATGATCTATGGTTATCAGAGACATATGATCTAAGCATAGTTTTTGAAACTCTGTACGTTCTGTAGGATTGCTCTGTGGGTGATAATTTGGCATATAATTTAGACAAATACCATATTTGGTAAGTAAAGCATGGAACTCTTTGCACTTGAATTGGACGCCGTTGTCAAATTTGACAAACTTTGGGCTTGCAAACATCAAAATGACGCTTTCTTCAAGATGTTTAAAGACAATAGATCCTGTGGCTTGTTGTAATGGAAACATTAACACAAACTTACTAAATAAATCAGCTACTACAAAGATGTAAGCGTACCCTTTTGGATTCCTTGGTAGGGGGCCCATTATATCACAGCAAATGGCTTTCCACGGTCGAGTAATCTTTGACATAGTTTCAGTGGATGTACCTGTTGGAGCTTGTTGTTCTGGCTTTGTTTTAATGCACGTTTCTCAGTGCTTAATATAGTTGGCCACATCATATTGCATTTTAGGCTAAAAGTAGCCTCTACATAATCTGTCGTAAGTTTTGTAAACTCCTGCGTGACCGCATGTGGGCAATTCATGATGAACCATTATTAACTGTCGTATGTCTGGTTTTGGGACAACCAATTTCCACTCATTTTCCTTGTCAAGAGTGTTGTATTTTGGTTTGACGTATTTAAAAAAATTCTCTCCTTATATTCTCCATTGCGCGTATTTGGTAGGTTATTTTGTAATCCGCAACTTCATTTTTGTGTACCACGGACATTCTCAAAATGTATTGTTTGTAATGTTAATTTTGTCAACGGGCTGCACTGAACGACTTAGCGCATCTGGCAATGCCATGTCTTTTTCTTTACGATGAGTAATTGAAAATTCAAATTGTTGAAGTCAAACGCTCCAGCGGGCAATTCTTCCAATAGGGTCTTTCAAGTTGTGTAACCATAGCAACGAATAGTGGTCAGTCACTACGGTAAATTTTGCTCCTTCTAAGTACGGCCTAAATTTTTCAATGGCATATATAACTACCAGACATTCACGTTCAGTAGTTGTATAATTTCTCTCGTTTTTATTTAATGACCTGCTGATGTATGCAAAAGCCTGTTCTCTATCTTTATGATTTTGTGCCAAAACGGCACCTAGACCGTATCCCGAGGCATTTGTATATACTATAGAAGGTAGAGAGAAATTAAGGCAACCAAGAACCTGGGCAGAAATTAATGCTTGTTAGACCGCTTTAAGTGCTATGTCGCATTGTCCATTTCCGTACCAAATACGTGGTCCAGTAATTTTTGCCATGTTGCGGGACTTGAACGTAGCCCGAAAGGCATCCTCTTAAACTGAAACAATCCTCGAGCAGTTCCAAAAGCTGTATACGGTTTGACGTCACAAGAGGATAGGTACCGCGCGTCTTGCAGTTTATCCAGTATACCTGCAATGAATGGCATAGGATATGCATCGGCTTTGCTAACGTGATTAAGAAAATCTACACAAAATCTGTAGCTTCCGTTTTTCTTTTTCAATAAGAGGATTGGTGAGGACCAGGCGCTTGATGATGGCTCTATTATGTCGTCTTTAATCATATGGTCCAATTCGAGATCTATCTGTTTTTGAACAATGGGTGAAACGGGGTAGTTTCTCTGTTTAATAGGCGGTGATGATGTCACAATTTTGTGCTTTACCAGATGTGTACACCCTATTCCTGGTGGCATAGTGGAGAATAAAGATTTAATTCAATTTGAAAGTTCCAATTTTTGTCTGTCAGTTAGTTCCATCTGCGGCTTTAGTGTAGCTACCACATTAATGTTAATATTGTTTGAAAACTTCTATTTGTCATGTCTTAAATTGGGAACAATTCTCATAAGTTTCCAAAAATCGGCGCCTAGAATGAGTGTATGAGACAAGGTGGGTATTACTAAAATCTCAATTAACTTCTGTCGTCCTCGTAACTCAATGGGTAAGGTTACAAAGCCAAGAACAAGAATCACCGTTGGCTACCGTACATTCATTGATATAGGAGTTATTGTATTTAATCCTCAAATTCTCGAAAAATTTCCAACCATTATACCCTAAAATTGTTCTACATGCCCCGGAATCGAGTAGACCTAAATACTCTTTGTCAAATATTTTTACTTTTTAGTAAGGCCGTTCGTCGCTTTCAGAATAAGCCAAGATAAAATCTAAAAGGTAGGATGTTTTATTGCTTACAGTCAATATGCGGAATGAGTTGGCTAGTCGACTACCTAACGACTCATTTGTTTGTTTCCCGAACAAGATAAACATGTCCTGACAGTGACGTCGGCTTTATCACACTTGTAGCAAAACTTCTTTCGAGGTTGTGAGCAATTGCTAAAACGATGTCCGACCTGTTTGCAGTTATAGCAGGTAATATTTCCTAAAATTTTCATTTTGTCGAATTGTACAGTTGTGTTCACGTAGGCTAAATCTGGTTCAAGAAATTTTGAAGTTTTTGTTGATTTCGGCGGTTGGTATTTTTTTTTGTAGTCATTGCTTTTTTGGTCACCGGTGAAGTCTTTTATCAACTTTTCTATGTCCTTCAATGTGATATCGCAGCCTTTCAGGTTGTCTTGAAAAGAAAATGGGTGAGTTGGTTTGGTAAAGTTACCAGAGTTCAGACAGTGCTCTTATCTACTCCGCGTATAACGAGTTCATACGTCAATTTGTGTGAGTTTAATCGGTTAATGTCCATGTTTATGAAGTGGCAATCAAATAATATTTAAACAAATCAAAATTGGCAATAAAATGAATACATATAACGTAGGAAAGTTGGCCAGAGACAACACTAAACAAAAATAAAATATATACCTAAACTCGATTCACAAAAATATACATGAGCACCTACGCACAATACATATATTAAACCTAGA
The DNA here is from genome assembly GCA_963932245.1 of Tachinus rufipes. NCBI lineage: Eukaryota > Metazoa > Arthropoda > Insecta > Coleoptera > Staphylinidae > Tachinus > Tachinus rufipes. The sequence goes on from OZ010744.1 coordinate 53,317,128, forward strand.
TACCAAAACAAACAATCAATCACAAAATTAACTGGCCATACAAAAAAAATTAAAAAAATTTGAAGAAAAAAAATTCCAAAAAAAATGCTAAGTTTTCCAAAAAAAATTGTTTATAATAATTAATTATAATTAGCAAATGGTAATTAGTTTTTGAAAATAAATAATCAAATATAAAAAGAAAACAATGTTTTAAACATGTTTAAAACAAAATCGTCTAAACAATGGTTTTTGTTTTAAACTACTTTAAAACATTACCCTGCTTGAATTGAAATGGATATAGTTTAAAAGAATTTTATTTACAAATATAAATGTATTTTGTAATCTAAATATTTTCTATGTATTTATATAATGTAAATTTTGATTAACACTGTATCACTCATTGTTCAATTTTAGACACGTTTTGTATGTATATTTTATTTGTTGAAACAAAGCTTATATTATTATTATTTTTCTTCTGCTTCTTTGTAACTTCTGTTGTTTTTAAGTGATTGTTGTTCTTTTTTCTTCTAGTGATTCCTTTTTTGTCTTTTTTTAGTATTTTTCCTCTTGTAGTTGCTTTAGCTGTAATTGGTTTTCTTTTTTACAATTTTTTAAAGTTCTATAAAATAACTTTTGTTTATCCGTGAAGATTTCTTCTAGTGTATTTCTAAGTTTTTTAAAACTTTTTTTTTTAGCTATTTTAGCATAAAATCGTGGAACAATCAAAAGTTGAATTTTAACAGAAATAAGTCCCCATTAAAAATAACCTAAGAAACATGACATGTGTCAAATTATTTATTGAATAAATTTTAATCCCTAGATTTTTGATGATTAATTTATTTCACAGATTAGTTACCTACTTTTATTTGACGTTTATAATACCAAAATCTGACATAATAATTTACTTGGTTAGTATATAATATCTACAAATTTTAATGGTTTATAATACCGGCTCTTGGTCGATTCTCCATGTGCCCAATATTTCTTCTCAACCCTTATTTTTGTATTTCTTACGCTTGCTTTGAAATTGCCTATCATGTATAAAGATTCTTGATTTTCATATTGTATTTGGAAAAGATTTCAGAATTTGTCATTTGTTGCTTTAATTTTGTTTTCACTCGGGCTGTTGTTAACTAACATTGATGTTAAAATATGTTCAGAATAGACCCATAAAAAACAAAAGAATTAAGAAGGAAATAATAAACAAACATGTATACAGAAAACAAAAACATAGTAAGAATAAACAACAAGAAATCAAAAGAATTCATAACAAAAAAAGGGGTGAAACAAATATGCGTGTATATAATACGCTTAATTACTATTTTTCATTGTATTAGACAAGCAAAAAAAATGAAAACAATAACAATAGAGTATTGGAAGATGAAAATAACAAAAATAGCAGAACTACTATTTGCAGACGATATGGTAGTGATTGCAGAGACAGAAGAAGAGCTACAACACAACACAAAAATAATAGAGGAGCAACTAAAGAAAATAAACATAAAAATAAACTATGAAAAAACAAAGACCATGATATTTGCAAGAGAAAAACTAAATCACAAAATAAAAATAATAGAAAGAATAAGAGAACAGGTTGAACAATACAGATACCTAGGAACAATAATATAGAGCAACGGAGAATTTGACAAAGAGATAGATGACAAAATAGAAATAACAGCAAAAATATATAACATGCAAAAAACACTTTCTTGAACAGAAAAGAAATAACGACAATTACAAAAACAGAAATAGTTAAAAAAGTAATCAGACCAACATTATCATATAGTAGCAAAACATGGACCATGACAAGAAAACAAATAAAAAGAATAAATGCAATGGAGATGAGATTTCTTAGGAAGATCAAAAACAAAACAAACAAAAAATAAAATAAGGAACGACATACAGGATGAATTTACAAATAAAACTAATTCAAGAAAAAATTACGAAAGGCCAAATGAGATGGTATAAACATATCAGAAAAATGAGTAAAAAAAAACACCAAAAAAATTTATGAGACAAGAGTAACAAGAAAACAAAAAAAAGGAAGACCCAGAAAAGAATAGAACAGCGCAATAAAAGAAGAGGCTACAAAAAAGGAACCACTTGGGAAGAAATAAAAGAGATAGCGAAGGATAGGAAGAAATGGCGTGAATGTTATATAAATTAATAACACGCCATACATCCTTACACCAAAAAGTAGAAAGGCAATGAGATAAATAATAAATAAATTAAATTGATAACTAAAAAAAATGAAATTTTATTGTGTTGGCTCAGAAAGTGATTTATGCAAAAAAAAAAAACTATGTCAAATTTCAGCCCTTAAGGCGACAGGAGTGTCATAAAACTACGAGCAGAACTCACGCAATTTAACTCCTTTTAAAAATTGTTTTTTTTGCAACGTGTAGAAAATGAAATTAAATTAAAAAAATATACAAAAATCCAAAATCTTTAATTGTCTATTAAATTTTAAAATTAAATTGTAGTTTTTTTTGTAAAATTATTTGCTAAAACTTTAAAAGTTATACTTTATTGATCATTAAACTTGGTAGACTTTTTATTGTAATATAAGTTAATTTTCTATAATAACAATTGTTACAGTTCTGCTTGTAGTTGTGAATTTGTTGATTTATTTCCTCCATATTTTTATCCATAATTGTTTGAACTATTTCTTTTTTTTTTCTATCTTCTCTATGTGGCTTTGTTTTCTTTATTTTATTTTCTTGCCTATCTTCCTCTCTCTTCTTCTTCCTTTGTTTGGGTGATCTTATTGACTTATTTTGTTCATTCCTAGTGTTCTTTGATATAACTTTGATTTTTTTTTTTTAATTTAATTGTTGTTTTATTTTTAGTTTTCAATTTTACAATTATTTAAATTATAACTTGCTCTTAATATGTATTTTATAATATTATTATTTAAATGTGTAATTTAAATCTAAATTTAAATTAGACGCCTCTGATTGTCCTTCTTTGTTGAGCGCATTGAAGATTCTGTGTTGAGCGCGGCGTGATATTAGTGTTTCGTGCAAAGAGTTCTGTAACTAGATATTCCAAGCCACCGTTTTGCCATACTATCTCAGTATTTCTGTTTTTGTCGCACAACATTGTACGATCTCCCTCTCTCTACTAGAGATCGAGTGGAGTTAGATTGTATGTGATAGAAAAACGTTTATACAGTGTTTAAACAGCAGCTTTGAATCTTTGGTTTTGTGCCACTCGCACCTTTTTCCTTCGCGCACCCACTTATATGTCGGTCTCTCTTTATCAATATTTGACAATTTTATCCATGAGAAGTACCGTAAAACGGTATAGATGGAGATCACGTAATTGCATCTACCAATGGCAGCAGCAATCTTGGATCTACCACAGATCAGCTGATTTTAATAAGGTTCTAACCCGTGCTAAAGTTACTCTAATGCCCGTATTACACTGTCAATAATTATATCTTGAATTATAAATATAGAAATATTTAAATCTTAAAAAGTCTGTAAAATGCACAAATGATCATCAATTTTATTATAGATTGAAATTTTAAGTACATTTTTAGAGTTTCTTTATAATTAACACATAAAATATAAGAAATTGCATTTATAATATAACCCAACTATTTTCTTAAAACTGTTAATGCGTACATTTTTTGTGTTAATTCTAAAGAATAACTAACAATATTCTTAAAATTTCAATCTACAATAAGATTGATGATTATTTGTGCATTTTAGAGACTTTTTAAGATTTAAATATTTTTATATATATAATTCAATAAAGAATTATAGATCAGTGTCATACGGGCATTACCCACAGAATATCCAATATAAGAAGTGAACCTTACATGTTATTGGCTGTTCATCAAAATAGCTATAGAAGTTCTCAAGAGATGGCGCCACATCATCACAAAATTATTAGCGGAAAACTAATCCATTTAAATTATTAAATTCTATAATATATTTTCTAAAATGTCATAAATAATATATAATGAATACATTATTTATGACAGAACTTTAATAATAACTAATAATAAAAATAAAATATCTAAAACACTTCTATTTTAAATCATACTTATTATATACAATAAAATTTATATCACAAATAAATATTATAAAAATATATCCACTTTGCTTGTAGTTGTAAAAAGTTCAATTGGTGACCAATAACATAAACAAAAAATAAAACAACTATGAAATATCATTTAAGTATAAATAAATAATCAGTTTTATTTTAAAGTAACAAAACTTACCGGGGGGTGGGTGGCTATTGCAGTGGATGGACGATAGAATATATACATGAAACAAAATAAACAAGTTGTTATCATGTACATATAAGTATAAAAAAACTAAAAAATATTTATCAAAAACAAAATAAATTCTTTGGTTAATAGATGTTTTTAGGGAGAAATAAAATTAAAATAAATTTTATAAAAAAAAATTATTTAGTAGGTATGTTTTAGAAAAAATAATAAAATAAAATATATAATAAATTCTTTGGTAGGGTATGTTTTAGGAAAAAAATAAATATGTAAATATATATTATATGTATAGCATATATTGCTATAAACTATTTAAATAAATTTAATAAATAATTTTTTTTTTTAAATAACATACATATTCATAAATATATTACTATGAATTACATAGTTTCCTAATACTTTTTTACAAGTTTCCAGCTGATGCAGTCAAAGATACAACGCGCCCGAGCAAATACCCATGCGCAGCGCTCTTCGCATCAGCTGAACACGTCCCCCCCCCTCGCATCAGCTGAACACGTCCCCCCCCTCAAATGTACAGCTAGATGTATTTTTCGTTTAAATTATTAATTTAACTATTAGGCTGGATACGTTTTTTCTTTTATTTATAGCATGATCAACATGTAAACAAAGTTTCAACTTTTGCGGTATTAGTTTTTTTTTAATTATTATTTTACGTGTGTGGGAGGCTGCCGCATCTACACCCCCCGGAAGTGCGCTAGCTGGAAGTCCGTTCATTTACCAGTGATACCAAATAAAGCTTAGAAAAAAAATCAGCTTTTGTGAAATGACTAACTCTAAACGGTCGCTGGCTCCCGGACTATATGAATGGCTGCAGAGCTTTGTATTCGGGGCACTATTTTATGTTTCAATTCCTCTTATTTGTTATTTATGTTGTTTGTATTATCTATTTTTATTTATTTCTTTGTTTTGATCTTTTTAATATATAGTGTTCTTTTAATTTTATTTAGAATTTATTATATTCTTAATACTTTGAGGCAGTTGATTGTACGTGACTAGTCCATTGCCTAATATTGTTTATTTTGCCTTTTCTGTCCTTGTTGTGTGTACATGTATAATACTTCTTCTTCTAGTGTTATTTCCGTGAATTTCTTTGTTGGTTTTTATTTGGAGGTTGGTTTTAATTTCTTGATTTTTAATTCTGTGTATTAGTTTGCCTTTTTCTATTTTTATTTTTTCGTTTATCTTTGTTTTGTTAATTGTTTTGTAAACTTGTTCTGTTGGTGTTACTTTTAGTAGTTTGTGTATTATTTTTAGAATTTTGATCTATTGTTTTTTGTATTTTTTGTATGTTTGTTTTTGTTGCTTCACCCCATATATTTATTGAATAGTTAATTTTAGCTAAGTATAGTGAATGATATAACTTAACGCAGTTTCTTTTGTTATGCATTTCTTGGCTCTATACACAGCTCTTACTGTTGCTGCGCTTTCTTTTAATATTTTGTTAATATGTGTATCTCAGGTGAGTTTCTCAGTTAATATTATTCTTAAGTATTTTGTCTGTTTTGTTCTAGTAATTGGTATGTTATTTATTTCAATTTTTATGTCAATATCTTTTGTGTTTTTTTGTCTTATTGCCATATAAATTGTTTTTTCTTCATTTATTGTTTGTATGTTTTCGTCGTACCATTTAGTTAGTTTTCTTAATGTCTGCATTTATGTTTTTTTCGTGCTTCTTTATTTTTTCCGTGATATATAATACATGTGTTATCAGTAAACACCGGATTATATACAAATGCATATTTGCATATGCATTTGCATTTTTCGACCATATTTAAGCTTTGTTGCATATTTCATCCATAATCGGTTTTTATGCATATTTCACCGGTTTTTAGAAAAAAATATTGAAAAACATCGTTTTTTAAGTTACTATATTATGCATATTAAAATAAAAATATCCAAGAAATTAAATATTAGTTATTTTTACTGGCAACTATTCAAATACCATCATTTTAAATAGAAAACAAATAAAATGGTTTTTTAATTTACTAGGTTATATTTCAAATATCTTGGAGATTAAAAAAATAAAATAATATAATATGATGCCCTTTAAAAAACTTAAAATGGTTATTATTGCTATACTAAAAATTAAAACATACAAATAAAATTGTTTAGCTGTACTCTAAAAAATAGAATATGTTATATATTTTGTTTTTTGATAAAAGGAATAAACTATGTTTGTTTTTTATTTATGTTGCATATAGTTGCATATATTGGCATATTTTTGCTATTTTCATGCTTATTTTGGGCTTAATTATTGCATATTTGCATGCATATTTCAGCGTTTTTAATTTGCATATAATCCGGTCTCAAGTCATCAGCATATGTATATATTTTAACAGTCAAATTTATATTATATTTATATATATATCATTTATGTATAATATATGCAGTATTGGTGCCAGCACTCCACTTTGTGGTACCCCATATTCTGCTTTTGTTGTTTTACTAAATATGTTGTTTATTGTTTCTGTGTTCTGCTTGTAATATATGTTTTTAACAGTTTTAAATTTGTGTTTTTTATTCCTAATCACTTCATTTTTCATGTTTGTTTATGTGTGTCATTAGTCTGTTATATATTGCCTTTTCTGTAATTTTGCTAAGAATTGATATAAGTGATATTGGTCTATAGTTTTCAGATTTTGATTTTTCTCCTTTTTTGTATATTGGTTTTATAATTTGTTTTTTAAGTATTTGTGGGTATTCACCTGTTTGTATCATCTTATTTATGATTTTTTTCAATACTGGTGCTACTTCTTTTTTTTATGACTTTTATCACTTCATGGGTTATTTGATCTTCTCCTGGCACGCTTCTTATTTTAAGTTGTTGGATTATATCTTTTATATCTTCTTCTGATGTTTTGTTAAATAAAGCGTTTTCTTCAATTCTTGCGGTAGTTATTGTTTAATTGTCATCATTTTTCTTTCTCACTGTTGCAAAGTAGTTGTTTAGTTCCTCCGCTATTTCAGTTTCATTTGTTTTTGTTTGTCCATGTTTTGTTATAATTTCAGTTATTTCTTGTTTTGTTTTTTTCTTTGTTGTATTTATCATACTATTTATTTCTGCCCATTGTTTAGGTTGGTTTCCGTTTGCATTTTTTATTTTGTTTTTGTAGAAATTTTCTTTTCTTTTCTTTTCTTTCCTTTATTTTGTTTTCTACTCCTTTTTTCTTTTCTTTTAGTATTTTTTTAATTATTTCATTTTTTAGATTTCTGATGTATCTCTCTTGTGTTTTGTCATTGTCAATTTATAGTTGTTAGTGTGTCAAAATCGTGTACTGTTTTTTTATCTATGTTTTCAAATTCTTTCTTAATTTTTTCATAGTTTATTTGCTTTTTAAGTACTTTTTCATATTTTGTTTTTTCATATATTATATTCCATTCTGTTATTACCGCATTATGGTCTGATAATGCTAGTTTTTTAATTTTAATTTTTTTGGTACAACCTTTTATGTTTGTTATAACGTGATCTTTTATTGTGCCAGGTTTATCTGCGTTGTTTCTCGTCACTTCATCTTTGTTTATTTTATTTAATATACAATGACCATTTTCTACAATTAAGTAGTTAGTATTTCTGTAGATATTTGTTATATTGTAATTTTCTCTTAAATTTATGTTCATGTCGTCTACTATTATTATTTTGGTTTTAATTTCTGTTATTTTGTCTATTACTTCTGAAAAATCATCGTTTTTTGCGGTTTTAGGTTTATATATTGCTGTTATATGTATGTTTCTTTTATTAAGTTTTATTGTTAGTATTTCAGTATTTTTTTCAGTTTTATTTTCTTGTTCTGTTGTTGTTATTCCGTTTTTTGTATAATGCAATGCCCCCACCTTTCATCACTCTGTTGTTAAATATTGCTGCGTAGTAGGAATTTGAAAATATTTTTCTTCGTTTAGATATAGCTATTTTTTATGTTTCAGTTATTACATTAATATCAAGTTTGTATAATACAGGTATTGTTAGTATTTCATCAAATTTGTTTCGAATACTTCTTGCGTTATGTAGGTATATTTTTATGTTGTCCATTTTGGTTATGGTTAGTATTTATATATATTTTTGTTTTCTGTTTTTATTGTTCTTTGCTTAATAGTTCTTCGGCATGTTCAATACTGTGGATAAATATTTTTTACCACACCCATTTGTATCCGTGCTTTTTCATTTTTCTTGCTTCATAAAATATACTGTTGTTTTTGTATGTAGGCTATTTCCTATTTTCCTTTTAATCCACATTTTTCGGCTTTGATTGGCTCTTTTTCTTTTTTCTTTTCCATTATTTTTTTTTTCTTTTTCTGATTTGAATTTAACTAGTGTTGGTGCATCCGGATTCTTGTTGTTAATTCTATAGGCTTCTATGATTTATTTATTGGAATTTCAATATTTATATTTGTGAATTTTCCACTGTTTCTTTTATGTTTTCTTTTTGATGTTGTTTCGGAATCCCTGCTATCACAATATTGTTTTTTATTTTATCTTGTTTATATTTGTTAACTTTTTCTTCTTTTATTTATTTGTTTTTTTATTTCAATATTTTCCTTTTTTATATCTTTAAGAGTTTTTTTTATTTTCTTATTTTCTTTTATGGCGGCAGTACGGCAGAGAGAGCATGTACAAATACCAGCGCTAACAAAAGTTAAGCAACGGCCGTTCTGGTCACAACATGGATGGGTGAACCGAAAGAGATGCCGAGCGTAGCGTTCTTCCCAATATGGGTCCGTTCCCTCATATAAGCATCCATACATGTCTTCTCTGTGGCTCGGTGTGTCCGACACCTCGACACCTAACAGTATTAAAAGGTTACTGAATATATATATATATATTAGACTGGTTCTTAAATTATTTCTTTTTGGATTATTTTTGTGTGCATACTTAAATACTCCTACCTACCAAAATTTATTAAAATTGTAGAATGCTGTGCATTAATGTTATAATTGTGCCGCCTCTAACAAGAAATTTGTAATTAAGACTTTATAATTGTAATTAGCTTACTTAAATACCCTTGTCTACCAAAATTCATTGAGATCATAGAATGTTGTGCATAAATGTTATAATTGTGCCTCCTCCAACAAAATTTTGTTATTTAACTTTATCAATGCAAATAGCACACTTCAATACTCCTATCTACTAAACTTTATTAAGATTATAAAATATTGTGCATTAATATTTTAAATGTGCCGCCTCTAACAGAAATTTTCTTATTTTGACTCAATCTTTGTAATTTGCATACTTAAATACTTCTGTCTAGCAAACTTTATTAAAATCATAAAATGTTGTGCATTAATGTTATAATTATACCGCCTTTAACAAGAATTTTGTTATTTTAACTTAATCATTGTAATTTGCAGAATTAAAACGGTGGTTGTTTACCAAAATTTATTGAGATCATAGAAATTGTGCCGCCTCTCAACAGAAATTTTGTTATTTTGACGTTATGATTGTAATTACATACTTAAGTATCCCTGTCTAACAAAATTCATTATGATTATAGAATGTTGTGCATTAATGTTATAATTGTGCAGCCTTAAACAAAAATTTTATTATTTTAACTTAATCATTGTAAGAAGCATACCTAAGTACTGCTATTTACCAAAATTTATTAGAATCATAAAATTTTATGCATTAATGTTATAATTATGCCGCCTCCAACAAGAGTTTTGTTAATTTGACTTTATCATTGTAATTGACATACGTAAGTACCTTTGTCTACAAAATTTATCACTTAAATGTCTCTGTTTACAAAAATTCAATAAGATCATAGAATATTGTGCATTAATGTTATAATTGCCATCTCTTCAAAAAAAATTTTGTTATTCTGACTTTATCATTGTAATTGGCATATATAAGTACTTCTATCACCTAAAATTCATCAAGATCATAAAATGTTTTAATTAATATTATAACTGTGCCGCCTCCCAACAGGAATTTTATTATTTTTACTTTATAATTCTAATTAGCTTACTGAATTGTTTCTGTTTACTAAAATTTGTTAAAATCATAGAGTATTGTACATTTATCTTATAATTGCGCCGCCTCCAACAAAAATTTTGTTATTTTGATTTTATCATTGCAATTGGCATACTTAAGTACCTCTATCTACTAAAATTCATGAAAATCATAAAATGTTGTGCAATATTATTATAATTGTACCGCTTCCCATTATAGTTTTATTTATTTTTAATTTATCATTCTAATTAGCTTACTTAAATGTCCTTGTCTACCAAAAATTATTAAGATCATAGAATATTGTGCATTAAGGTTATAATTGCGCCGCCTCCAACAAAAATTTTGTTATTTTGATTTTATCATTGTAATTGGCATATTTAAGTCCTTCCATCTAAAATCATCAAGATCATAAAATGTTGTGCAATAATATTTTAATTTTGCCGCCTCTCAACAGCAATTTTGTTATTTTTACTTTATCATAGTAATTAGGTTACTAAAATGTCGCTGTCTACCAAAATTTATTAAGATCATAGAATACTGTGTATTAAAGTTATAATCGCGCTGCCTCCAACAGAAATTTTGTTATTTTGACTTTATCATTGTAAATGGCACACTAAAATACTTTCATCTAAAAAAAATCATCAAAATCATAGAATGTTGTGCGAAAATATTTTAATTGTGCCGCGTCCCAATAGCAATTTTGTTATTTTCACTTTATCATAGTAATTACCTTACTAAAATGTTGCTGTCTATCAAAATTCATTAAGATCATATAATGTTGTGTATTAATGTTATAATTGCACCGCCTCCAACAAAATTTTGTTATTTTTACTTTATTATTGTAATTGGCCTACTTAAGTATCTCTATCAACCAATTGCACCGCCAGAACAGAAGTTTTGGAATTTTGACTGTATGATTGTAATTGGCATACTTAAGTACTTCCATCTACATAAATTTATCATGATCATAGAATGTTGTGCATTAATGTTATAAGTGTGCCGCCGCCCATAAGAATTTTATTATTTTGATTTTACCATAGTAATTAGCATAGTTAAGTACCTCTATTTACGAATATTCATTAAGGTTATGGAATGTTGTGCATTAATGTTATAGTTTTGCCGCCTTCATAAATATTCTATAATGCTGTGTACATTATTGTTCTAACTATACCGCCTCCAACAAACATTTTATTATACTGACTTTATCTTTGTAATTAGCATACTTAAATACCCTTGTATAGTAAAATTCATTAAAATCATAAAATGCTGTGTATATTAATATAATACTTTTGCCGCCTTTAATTTTTCTTATAAGCAACATTTTTTTGACATTATCTTTGTAATTGGCGTACTTGTCAAGTAACTTTTATTATTATTTAATTTGTATAGTATATACTATTCATTACAACATTTACCCATACGTTGGCATTGACCTTAAACTTGGTGCAAGACCTAGAAAAATGATTGACCTTGAACTTCAACTAATAAAACATGAATTCATGCCTGAAAAATAAATACAATCTGTTGTAAACTAGTTATAAAATTTATATTTTTTATAGCAAGTATTATTTTTGTTGTTTCATAATACAGACAAAATAATTTTAACTAAAATTTTAAACAAAAATTTATTAAGAATTTGTAAAAACATTATGTATGTCAATAATCTTAACTGGTTTGATTTTATTACGGTAGATATGTTTGCTCCAAAAGAGCAAATGTGTGGCCACAGTAATGTACTAACAAATTTGGTAAATCACGATTTTAATGCCATCTACTAAAACTCAGTTTGAACTAACCGTTGGACGCTCTTAACACGTAGTTTATATGCACGGATTGGGAGCAATAGGTGGTGGCGCCCGAGACCTCCTAGGCCAATATCAAGCCCTGTCGATCACGACTGATCGCTACTCAGCCGCTTCCGGTCCTCAGCGACAAGGAAGCGTTACAAATTTATAATCTATAATAATTTAAATTGTTTCTAAAAGTTTACTTACACAGTTACGATGAAAAAATATAAATTAAGTAAGTTTTGTTGAATGTTTATGCATAACATCGACAATTTATATTTTGATTTTTTTTAATATTACTTATTATATTCTTTTATAGAAAGACTTCCTTGCATATTTGTTTGTCAAATAATTTAATGATGTAGATTAGAACAAAATAGTTGCATGTATTTGAAACTACTATATTATTGATTAACAAGTATAAACAATATTTAAAGTATTACATCATTAATTTTTATTATTATCAATGAATTTATGATGAATTATTTTAAAAGCAGTAAAACTATTTTAAGGTCAGTCTATTCATGCATGCTTTTTTTTTTTTTAATTTACGACTTCTTTATTGTCCTGATATTTATTCAGAATTTCTTTACATCTGGATAGTTGCAAAAAATAACAAGCGGCAATAGTAACAAGTTATTTACATAAATTTTAATATTTATTAAAAGTTATATAAATTAGTAATAGTGGAAAAGGAAAATATTTATTTTCCACTTGCATTTGCGACAAACAAATAGGTTGAAAATTTTATAAATAGTTTTTATACATATTGTTAATTGTAGAATTACCATCTTTGTAATTTTGAAATCTGAGACTTAAGTTTTTAATCTTAAGTCATGTAATTCATTACATGGCTATCATCTTATGATTTTATGTTTGTTTGTTGTGAAATTAAATGCATTCAAAGTAATGTCAAAGTTTTAATCAAATTATCAATATTTAAGTGAATAATTTGAATCATATTTTTGTTCAAATACAATAATTTCTACTAACTTGACCAATAGTTGTTAAATTATGAGCAGACAAAACTTTGATATTAATTTTAGGATTAATAAATTTTACAAAAAATTGAAAAAATTGTAAAATTAGTATTAAAAGTAGGACAAAATAACAACATTTATTGGTTTAGCTAAAAGTTGCGGTTTAAAGTATGCAAATTACAATAATGTGGTAAAGTTATAAGCATTCAAAAGAACAGGGTAAAAATTTTGATATGCCTGTGCAGTATCTTGGACTTACTTAAAATTTGGTTAACAACGACTTTATTACTATAGACTTAGCTGACATTTTCAACAAAAATGTTTGATACAGAAGTTTTAAAGCAAGCGGTCAAAAGTAAAGTTGAATTATAAGCTTTCAAAGTAGCAGGTCCAATATGTGTGGTCATATGCAATATCTTAAATTTAACTGAAATTTAGAAATCATAAGTTTTATGGTTTGCGGATTACAATAAAAATGACAAATTGAAAGAAGAAAACTAAATTAAATCAGTAAAAGCAATTGACTGTGTTTTGTGAAAAAATTTGTTTGAAATTTTGAAAGTGTTTATGAGACACTAAGTAGCATTGAGGTTAAATGACCAAAGTACTAAGTGGATTTTAGTTAAAAATAGAGTGAGACAGGGTTGTTGTTTATCATCAACGTTGTTCTATATGCATGCCAAAAAGATGGTAGCAAAGTGCTGAAAAGGGAAAGATCACTACTTTGTTGCATAAGAGAAAGAACAATATAATCTATTTAATTTGCCGATGATATAATCGTGTTTGCAGAGAGCACAAAAGCACTAAAGATCATAGTTAAGGAAGAAAGAAATTAAATCAATGTATGAACTAAGTATAAGCAAAAACAAAACAAAGGTTATGAGAAAGAACGTACTTCAAAAGAGATAACTTGGAGCAAGTGAGAAAGTACTGCTACTAAAATAACAAAGAATTAGAAAAACAAAGATAAATAATAGTTAGTATAGGAATAATGAAAAAGCTTTTAGAAAGAAAAGAAAGATTTTGAGTAGCAAGTTAGGTATAAATTTGCAAATAACAATTGTGAAATGTTAAGCATAAAGTGTAAAGCTTGGACATTACGTGGTCAGACAAGATCCGGAATAAAGGAGTATTAAGAATGTCAGGGGAGGAAAGAGCGCTAGTAAGAGAGAAAAGACGGATAGTACATGCAATAAAAGAGATTGTTTATTAAAAAACGTGATCAAAAGAATGGTAAGTGCAAATCCGTAAAGAAAAAGATAAAGAAAAAGATGCAAGATAACTGATGTTTTAAGGAATAGGGAAAGGTACAGTGAACAAAGCAAAAGACAAAAAAACAAGAAAACTGAAGAAGATACACTTAGGACCTGCAAAAAACAGAACACTAATAATGATGAAGTCAAAATGTCAAAATGTATGTTAAAAAGATTTAACTAAAGTTTAGCTAACAGCGTAATATCAAATAATAGAAAAATAAAAATTCCAATTTCAAAATATTTAGAGAATACTGGTTTTAAATTATGTAATATATAAAAGTAATAATAAGCATTCAAAGAATCAGTTTGATGTTTTGATACACATGGCCGTGCTTTTACTGTATGCGGATTATAATAATAATACCTAACTAATATTATTTAAAGTAATGTTATCAAAATTTATTTTAAAAATTAATAAATCTAGCTTAAATTTAGCAGTGATGGTGGATTAGCGCATTAAGTACACACAATTATTTGCAATTGTTATAAATATGATTTATGTTCAAAAACATTCAAAACAATGATGTTTAAACAAACTCTTAGTACATAGCACAGCATTTTAACACTTATATACTATATTTAGATATGTAAGACTAAAACTTTTACAATTTTTTTAACTGGACTATTAAGACAACTATTTGGTTTTTAATTTCATTATATAATATAATATAATATATTATAGTTTATTCATTAGATCAATACATTGATATTAGACAAGTCAAAAATAGTACACATAATACATACATACAATTAAAATATAGTATAAAATAAGACTAACATCTATTAAATGCATATTAAAATTATAATAATTAAAAACTATCAATATTGTCATTAAAAAAATCTTCTAAAGTATAATAACATTTACTAAGTAACATATGTTTCATTTTATTTTTATTTTAAATAGTTTAATATTAATGTTTTTAAAACTAGGTGGCAATTTGTTATAGCATTTTATAGCTAAAAATGTTACACTTTTCTTGTAAAATTCAAGCCTATGGGCTGGTGTAGCTGGGTCTAACCCATTCCTTGTAGAATAAGTGTGATTTCGATTATTTTTGGGAAAATCATTTATATTTTCTTTGGCGTACATTAACAGTTCGAAAATAAGTAGTGATGGTAAAGTTAATATTTGTAATGATCGAAAATGTTCTCTACACGAGTCATACTTCCTTGCATTGCACATATAGCTAATGGATTGTTTTTGCAATATAAATACTCTATTTAGTAGTGATATACTAGCAACCCCCCAGCATAAGATTCCATACTTAAGAATAAATTGTATATTAGCATAATAATAAGCTTTTATCGTAGATAAATTTGCTATTGTACGTAGTTTTTTAATTGCATAACAATAATTTTCTAAGAATCAAAAATTGCTACTGTTCTAGATTAATAATCAGTTTTTCTTTAAGAGATGTTAATTAAACTAATGCGTTTACATCTTTCTCGTTTTTGAAATATATATTGTGGGTCTACAACATTTTGTTATGAAAGTTTGAAGAATACTAAAATTAAAAACATAGATGCAATCGGTAGAAAAATAAAGATATTTAGTCGTATGTTTTATTATCCGCATAAGACTTAATTAAGCATACATTAGATGTTAACATCATGCAATAAAATAATGAACTCTCTGTAGATATTTTTATATAAGTATGCAATATCATTATTTCAACAAAATCAAAAACTAAAACAGAATGCTGCTGAGTTTTGAGCATTTGTAATAAATAGCACAATAACCTGTTTTGATAGAAATTTAAATTAATCTATCCTATCAGAAGAAAATGCAATCAATGTAATACTGCGTACACACTTGCAACAATCTGCCGTACCGCAACATCGTCGCGTCACATTCTCGCGCAATATCACCTCGCAACAGCGTCCCATTGCTTGTCGGTTTTCTGCCGTCGGATCAAAGAAAATGTTACGCGACCATGTTGCGGTACGGAGTAGTGTTGCAGAGTGATGGTACGCGACGATGTTACGCGACGGTGTTGCGGTACGGCAGATTGTTGCAAGTGTGTACGCAGTATAAGATACACATTATCTAAAAATTGAACATATTTTTAATTGTGTAGCTATTGCAAAAACAACACGACATTATATTATGTAATATAATTCTATTATATTTATGTTTAAAATATTTCTATAGGCCGCAATTGGGTCTATAGCAGCAGGTAGTGTCATAAATTAAAGTGATAACTTTTCATGTCCGACAGAATCGTATTATAATGCAATGTTAATATTCTTACATTTATAATATATATCTAATTGAATAATAATAAATATTTAAAACAGTTTTTTGTTTTTGTTTAACTTATTGCTATTTAATTGCAAAAAGGCAATTAATGACGTGTATTATAATGAAGCCGCGTTGGAAGAATGAAAACAAACGTTGGTGAAAATAGTTAGTTTTGTTATATTTATGTTTAGGTATATTAAGATTTTAATTAATTTTGTTATACTATTATTATTATATTTTAATATTACATAAATAACATTTGAAAAGTTATACTTAAATATATAAATTAATACAAATTGTTTATAAATGATAAGGATAAATGATTGCAATAGATAATTAGCCAATGGTAAAACTTGTGGCTTAGTAATGACATAAAAAATATAGAATATGAAAGATTTTTACAAATGAAACTGCACATCTGGGCTATAAAATGTTCCAGTACAATGCATATAAAACAATTAGAATAAACATTTAAAATAAGAATATACAAAATTTCTTGCCGTCGGAACACGACTCAATATACACATTTGCTGGTAGATTTTAAATTTCGAAGTCGTTGGTTTGTGGTGAAGGCTGATTACAAAAAAGATCATAAATAAATGTAAAGAATTTAGGTTCAAATACTTGGAAACATTTGCTCGTAAAGCGGCAATGTTTTCATTCAAATATGTAATAATCATAATATATAATATATAATTTGATTTTACCTTAAAATATTTTATTTGATACAGAAGTAAATAATGATTAAGAAAAACAATATAAATTTAAATTAATTACGTTTATTGATTCAATTAAAATTGGCATGTTTTTTTTATATATATATTTATTTAACTATACAAAATAGTTATTTATGGATCAAGTGCAGTTTACAATGATTGTTTATTATTATTACTGCATGGTTGCTAAATTTTAATAGAATCCAAAAATTCTAATTATAATTGATAGAATTTTGATAACTTTTGGTTTTTGAGGTGGTCTAGCGACTACAATTTCTTGTGTACTTTGTTACTTTTTTAGTAAATCCAGTTTTCTTCAGAAACTTTTGCTAAGAGATAGACTGTTTGAAGCTTTTCTTTGGTTAGCTTCTGCTAGCCAAAGAAGGCTCTACGTTGCGTATTGTAAGCTTTTTTAGATTATAATCTTTTGGTATGCAGATGAGGCGGACTGTTGTTTGAGGCAGATTGTTAATGAAGTTTATCACTAGTTTGTAATTAATTACTGACAACCATTTAGCCTATAAAACCGATTAGCTCTGCGACATGATAGTTATTGGTCAGTTAAAGTGTTGTCTTGATTTGATGTTTTTAGAGCTACATTTAATAATAGCTAATTTTGCTTGAAAGAGCATGTTTGCCCAGAAATAATTCCGGTTCTAATGCTATTTTAATGTTTAGATCCATCTGTATATCATATAAATTTTTTTGCTTTGCGACGGTAGTATTAAATGAAAAGATTTTTTCATGCAATAACGTTTTATAAATCGTGATATTATTTTCAGTGTTTCTTTCTCATGTAACACGTTTGTTGGTCTAGTAACCTCAAGATTTACGGTGTGTTTGTTTATTTGATACGTTGCTTCTCCTCTATCATTACAAATAAGTGAAGTAGTGGTAGCAAAAGCAGTGTTTCCATAGCTGCTGAGAGAGTTGTTTTTGTTGCTTTCTCTATTTAATTGCGTTCATCTGCTAGCATTTTTATCTTAGTTTAATTTTTGAGCATGAAGTTCACCCAATATCTAACAAGAAGTAAAACGCTTCTGTTTTCCATTCCCGTAGCAGTTTAATGAAAATGAAGTATTGTCAAACGTCTAAGAAAAGTCCCAAAAAAATTTCTTTGCAGTGGATAATCTTTTAACACCTGAAGGAAAGCTGATTTATAGCTAAATTGAAGATTTAACTTAAATGCCAAAAGTTTGACACAACTATTTAAAATACTTATAACTTAACACTATCATTGTAATCTTCCAATTGTAAAACCTTTGTATGCAAAATTTTGGTAAAATCTAAAAATATTGAACATACATAAATGTCAACATTTCTACACAAAATAGTAAATTTGGTATAGAATGTATTATTTTAATAATTAATGTCAAAATGTTGGCATTACTACTGTGATAACTCATAATCTAATTCAATCAAGCATGTTTGTTGAATTTTGCAAAATTCTAAAATATTTAACTTAATTTGTAACTTTTTGACATTGTTATTTCTAATACAAATAATATAACACTACTTTTGTAATCCGCTTACTTCAAAAGCCGTTTGTCAACCAAATTTAATTAAAAATAATGAATTTTATAATTAGGGGTTGTTAAGGGTAAACTGCGCAAAATAATAAAATAAATTTAATTGTGCTTATTAATTGTTATTTCAAGAAGCAATTACTCTAAAAATTTTGTTATTTAATTTATTTATCAAAATACTAATTTAGGGCTGTTAGCAATTAAATAAAAAATATATTGGATGTATGTATACTATCTTGTAAAGTAAAATTATTTTTATTACATATCAAAATATTTTTGGTGAAGGTGCCGTGGAGCCCGACTTGCCGGATTAGTTCCCGAAAGTGAACGGCAACGTGACACACGAGCCCGACATGTCAAAAAGAGCCCGACTTGCCGGATTCATACTCAAAAAGAGCCCGACTTGACGGATTAATATACATATATATATATAGAGAGATAAAAACGCTGGTTTAGGAGCGTTTAAGCGCACGCTTTCTACGTTGTAAAAGCGTCTAAGGATTGGAGGCGTACGCTCCCAATCCGTGCATATAACCTACGTGTTAAGAGCGTCCAACGGTTAGTTGAAATTGAGTGTTAATAGATGGCATTAAAATCAAGATTGACAGAATTTGTTAGTACATTACTGTAGCCACACATTTGCGCTTTTGTAGCGGACATATCTACCGTAATAAAATCAAATCGAATAGGGTTATTGACCTACATAATGTTTTTTTTTATAAGTTATAAACTTTCCTTTAAAATATTAGTTACAAATATTCTGCCTGTATCAACTGAAATATTACTTGATATAAAAAAATATAAATATTATAACTACTTTATATGATAACACAACAGATTGTATTTATTTTTCAGGCTTGAATTTATATTTTGTTAAAAGTTGAAGTTTAAGGTCAATCATTTTTCTAGGTCTTACACCAAGTTTAAGGTCAACGCTAACGTTTATACATGCTATAATGAATAGTAAATACTAAACAAATTAAAAAATAATAAAAGTTAATAGACAAGGATAAGTACACCAATTACAAAGATAATCAAACAAAGGTGTTGCTTCTAAAAAAAATTAGATTCGGCAAAAGTATTATATTAATGTTTATAGAATTTTATGATTTTAATAAATTTTAGTATACATCGGAATTTAAATATGCTAATTACAAAGATATAGTCAGTATAACAAAATTCTTGTTAGAGACGGTAAAGTTAAAACATTAATGAACACAGCATTATATAATATTAACGAAGCCAGCACAATTATACATTGATGCACAACATTCTATAATCTTAATCAATTTTTGTAAATAGAAATACTTTACAAATCTAGTGATAGAGTTAAAACAACAAAATTCCTGTTGGAGGCGGCACAATTATAACATAAATGCACAATATTTTATGATATTAATGAATTTTGGTAGGCAGAGACATTGAAGTAAGCTAATTACAATGATAAAGTTAAAATAACAAAATTCTCGTTGGAGGCGGTGCAAATATAACATTTATGCACATCATTTTATGATCTTAATGAATTTTAGTAGATAGAAGTACTTAAGTATAATAATTACAATAATAAAGTTAAAATAACAAAATTCTTGTTGGAGGCGGTGCAAATATAACATTTATGCACATCATTTTATGATCTTAATGAATTTTAGTAGATAGAAGTACTTAAGTATAATAATTACAATGATAAAGTTAAAATAACAAAATTCTTGTTGGAGGCGGTGCAAATATAACATTTATGCACATCATTTTATGATCTTAATGAATTTTAGTAGATAGAAGTACTTAAGTATGATAATTACAATGATAAAGTTAAAATAACAAAATTCTCGTTGGAGGCGGTGCAAATATAACATTTATGCACATCATTTTATGATCTTAATAAATTTTAGTAGATAGAAGTACTTAAGTATGATAATTACAATGATAAAGTTAAAATAACAAAATTCTTGTTGGAGGCGGTGCAATTATAACATTTATGCACAACATTTTATGATCTTGATAAATTATGATAGATAGAATTACTTAAATATAACAATTACAATGATAAAGTCAAATCAACAAAATTCTTGTTGGAGGCGGCGCATTTATAACATTTATGCCCAACATTTTATGAATTTTGGTAGATAGAAGTACTTTAGTATGACAATTACAATAATAAATTCAAAATAACAAAATTTTTATTGAAGGCGGCGCAATTAACACATTTATGCCCAAAATTTTATAATTTTTATGAATTTTGGTAGATAGAAGTACTTAAGTATAACAATTACAATAATAAAATCAAAATAAAAAAATTTTTGTTGGAGGCGGCGCAATTATACCATTTATGCACAATATTTTATCACTTTAATGAATTTTGGTAAATAGGGACATTTAAGTAAGCTTTTTACAATGATAAAGTGAAAATAACAAAATTCCTGTTGAGAGGCTGTACAATATTATTGCACAACATTTTATAATCTTGATAAATTCTAGTAGATATAGGTACTTAAGTATGCCAATTACAATGATAAAATCAAAATGACAAAATTTTTGTTAGAGGCGGCGCAATTATTAAACATTTATGCACAATATTCTATAATCTTAATGATCTTTGGTAGATAAGGACATTTATGTAAGCTTAATACAATAATAAAAAAAAAAATAACGAAATTCCTGTTAGGAGGCGGCACAATTTTAAAATTATTGCACAACATTCTATGATCTTGATGAATTTTGGTAGATAGATGTACTAAAGTATTCCAAATACCATGATAAAGTCAAAATATCAAAATTTTTGTTGGAGGCGGCGCAATTATAACATTAATGCACAATATTCTATGATCTTAATAAATTTTGGTAGACAGCTACATTTAAGTAAGCTAATTAGAATAATAAAGTAAAAATAATAAATTTCTTGTTAGGAGGCGGCACAATTATAATATTATTGCACAAGATTTTATAATCTTGATAAATTCTGGTATATAAAGGTACTTAAGTATGCCAATTACAAAGATTAAGTCAAAACAACAAAATTAATGTTAGAGGCGGCGCAATTATAACATTTATGTACAACATTTTATTATCTTGATGAATTTTGGTAGATAGAAGTACTTAAGTATGACAATTACAACGATAAAGTCAAAATAACAAATTTCTTGTTGGGGACGGCACAATTATTATATTATTGCACAACATTCTACAATCTTGATAAATTCTGGTAGATAGAAGTACTTAAGTATGCCAATTACAATGATAAAGTCAAAGTAACAAAATTTTTGTTGGAGGCGGCGCAATTATAACATTTATGCACAATATTCTATGATCTTATTGAATTTTGGTAGATAAGAACATTTAAGTAAGCTCATTACAGCAATAATGTAAAAATAACAAAATTCCTGTTGGGAGGTGGCACAATTATAATACTAGTGCACAACATATTGGTAGACAGGGGTAAGCTATTTACAATGATTAAGTTAAAATACTAAAATTTTTGTTAGAAGTGGCACAATCATAACATTTATGCATAACATTTTATGATCATGATGATTTTTAGTAGACAAGAATACTAAAGTATCTCAATTATAATGATAAAATTATAATAACAAAATTCCCGTTGGACGTGGCACAATTATAACATTAATGCACAACATTTTATGATCTTACTAAAGTTTAGTAAACAGCGGTACTTATGTATTCCAATTACAATTATTACGGTAAAATAATAAAATTCGTGTTAGAGGCTGCACAATTATAACATTAATGCACAATATTCTATGATCTTAATAAATTTTGGTAGACAGAAGTACTTAAGTATACATATACAATCAAAACGTCAAAATAACAAAATTTCTGTTGAAACGCGGCACAATTTCTTAATTCGACACAATTATAACATTAATACATAAAATTCTATAATTTTAATAAAGTTTGTTAGACAAAAGTATTTAAGTATGTTCATTACAATAATTAGGTTAAAATAACATAATTCCTGTTAGAGGCGGCACAATTATGACATTAATGATAGATAGATAGATCATTTATTTAAATATTACTTTTGTGTATAAATTCTTACTAACTAATACATAGGCTTATCTTTAAATACATAAATACTAATACTACTTAAATATAAAACAGTAATACATTATAAAACTATAAATATAGGGTAAACATACAAATTACAATTTAGCATGTCACTCTTAGACATTATGTTTATAATATAATATTCACAACATTTTATTATTTATGAATGCCATACACAATAAGAAAGACAAATTATTAAAATCTGTTGGAAAACAAAATTCTTATAAATAAATAGATTAGATTATAGATGTTTTTTAATTGGAATTTGTTTTAAAATTATTATTATGGTGTGCACTTTTCAAGCTAGATGTTAAAAATAAATTAATTAATTTAATCATAATCGGCAGCTTTAACAAAAAAAAACTATAAATAAAAAAAATACTATTAATCAAAAAAAATTGTCTTGGCTGCCGTTTATGGTTATTTAATTTTTATTTTTAACATCCCACTTGAAAAATAAATCCCATAATAATAATCTTCAATTAATACCAATTATAATTATTGTAATATTTATAATCAATAATTTATTTAATTAAACTATTAAAAAAATAATATTGCTAATTTTAAAACATCTTTTTTCACGTTTATGTAACCATTATACATAATTTGTTGAAATAAAATGTTTGGTTACTCTTGCATTGTAGTGGCAATGTCAACAAATTTTCTATTTTTTTTAACCATAATACTCATTCAATACTAAGAATAAGTCTATTTTTAGAACTACTTATTTCAATGCCTAAAACTAAATTGCACTTTTTTTGCAATGATAAGTAATTGATTCAAACTCAGGCTTAACACGGGCCATAATTTTAACTAGTTAATGTATTCTAATTTGAAATAAATAATATTCCATATTTTTTATTAGTTTATCTATAGTTAAATTATTTAATGGTGAGTCAATTATACCATATCTATTGTTAATGTTTAATTATAAAACTAAACGTGTATGAAAAATGAGATCGTTTTGCACACACAGCTTGCGTTCTAAAAACGTTAATAATGTTAATATGCACAATATACATTTTAGAGGCGTTTAATTGCACAATATACGTTTTAGAGGCGTTTATTTGCACAATATACGTTTTAGAAGCGTTTATTTGCACATAACACGCTCAAGAGGCGTTTACACATTAACGGCAAAGCCGTGAACTGTAGTATAGCCCTAGCGGTAAACATTTAAACTCAATAAGATAAGCATGCCGTTAGACGCCCCTAAACATGACCAATTTGTAGTTTTGGGGGCGTTTAGCCATAACTGTAAATAACTTAGACAAGAACCAAATGTATTAAAATAAAAACTAAATAAAATAGGTTTCTAATTTAACCTTTCGGCAAAATAACGAATTGCTTGATCATTTTTCAAATTTATTTTGCAAACTATTTATTAATCTTCTAATTTAATAATAAATTGTTGTTGTTTTCACGTATAAAGATAGTACTAAAACACTATGGCACAGTTAGTTTATAAAGTAAATTAAACGCTCCCAATCCTCTCAAGAGCAAACGCTCCTAATACAGAGTTTGTGTCTATATATATATATATATATATATATATATATATATATATATATATATATATATATATATATATTTTCTTTTCCTCCTTCCTCAAACTTTGCTGACGTAAAGTACACTGCTTTTTTAAGTTCTGTCAGGCTTGTTTTTATTCCCTCGTCTTCGTTGTTTTTTAGTTGTTTTGGTGGCATCATTATTAAATATTTTTTATTGATATTTTATCAGATAGTTATTTGATTTGATTTGAGGTTATGTAACATAAACAGTATGTATAAATCTTGTCTTACTTTTTGTTAGAGGCCTATATACACTTAGTAACACTTCCACACTTTATACACTAATCACAGATTGATTTATTAACACTTTTAGGTTTATAAGAACTCTAACCACTAGTTAATTTAACATTATTTTCCGAGACGTAAAATGGCACAAAATGGCCGCTTTTTAGTTTAATTTATTTACCAATAGGTAATGATTATTAATTAATACATTTCACAAAAGCCTACATAAATTATGTTAATATATATTCTATTAATTACATTTTTTATTTAATTTTATTTAATATGCATTCTTTGCTTGAATATTTCCGTCAGCATACATTTTAAAATTAAATCGGCAAAATATCATATTGAAGCAAATTTGGATCTAATCGCATACCAAGATCGAAACATGTATGTATGTCCTAATAAATATATTACCACAAAACGCCACAGGGCGTCGATTCTGATATCAGTAAGTTTTGTCATAGAAATTACGTCATTTTAGTAAAATCTAAGTAGCATTTTGTCTCATTTTACTGACATTTATATGAAGTCACCGAAGATTTGTCTGGCGGATGGTTTGTCAGCGTGTATATGTTCACCTAAGTCACGTCAGTGCACAGTTCAACATAAATTACCATTCCTACCATCATGGCGTTAACTAACAAAAATGAAACATTCTGTTTTTACATTTTTCAATTCTAAAATTAGACTTTAGAATTTTTCGTAAAAATGATTTTTTTATAATTTTAATATAAATAAATAAACTGCCAACGCTGAGCGGCTTGACAACCTAACAACAACTTTATAAAACAATTGATAAATTGTTATTGAAATAATTTTTTTTGTTTTTGATGTTGTTGTTCAAATTGATTGGTGCAAGCCATTGGCGCAAATTTTATTTTTTGTATGTATCTATTTTTACGCTCAGTCTAATTTGCACAAATGTGTGCACCAGTACAGTGAAATATGTTTTTTCATGAAATTTTTTTTTTCACCACATTTTCTCTATTTGCAGTCTCGTACACAATGCTAATTGTTTGAAACAACATCACACAAACTAATTATATAAATAAGTTTTGGCACAAATTATAATAGAAAACACGTGCGACGTGCAGATTAGAAGTTCCTGTTTTCTATTACGCTTGCGTCAAGTTGAAGTATTGTTTACACGTTCATGCATTTGCACAAACCACAAGCAAATTATCAAACAAGCTAGATTTTACTTAAGCCAAATTTTCTGGCATGTGCAAATGAGCGATTTTCGTTTTTACGCAATAATTGCTTTGTGCTAATAGTTTGCACAAATCGATTTGCGCCAATTACTTGAGCGTAAAAACCGACAATTAAAACGAATAATTTTGTTAAAATAAATGTGTGTAAAAATATGTTTCAGTTCAAAAGTTTGAATCAATTGCTTATAATCCAAAAATGATTGCAATTTATAGACAAATTATTTATACAAAAAATTCTCAGATTTAAGAAATGTAAAAATATACAAAGTTTTAATTAAAAATAAAGTTTACCAAATTTCCATTAACATAAACACCCAGCATATTAAATATATATTTAAACAATATTTTAATCAAAACCAAAAAACTTATATAATATACAGGGTTAGAATGTTGCCCAAGATTCATAAATTTTTCTATATTCTAAAGTTGGTGTTGTTATTATTATTTACACTTCATTTGTTTAAAAAAATTATGATATGAAGTTGAATCTTTCATACAAATGACAAATTTAAAATTAGTAGCTGTCAACCGCAAACTTCTCTCTTTGGCATATCTAAGATTGTTAAATTGTCCTACGGTTTTATTAAAAATCTATTTTTGGTCATCTATCAAAACTTGTAAACGTTTTATTAAGTTATTTACTTCAATTTGTAAATTTTCAACGCTTACTTCAATTTCTGCTATATGACTACCGTATTTCTTGTTAGCTAAACCAAATTTATTTTTTTGCATGCTTTAGATTTTGAATATAAAACTTTATTTCTCTTTTGGTGCCTAATTACTTGTTGCATCATATATGTTTTAAAATTTTGTCCTGGACTTTCTTGTCCTTTGTTCCAGTTAAGTAGGATCTAGTTTGAAAGCTATTTTGTTGTACCAAATTCAAACGTTTTCCCATATTAAAACGTGCTAAAATGCTCAACTCTATTATTTGTTTTGTTATCTATTAATAAATCCAATTTAGACAATAATAGGTTTAAGGCTCCGTACACATGATGTGCTCCAGTAAACTGTAAGGTTTCTGTTCTATTATTGCTGGTATCTTCCACTTTATTGCAACTATAATCTCTACATTTAATGTGATTTCCAAACACATGATTTACTAAGTTCCTAATATTTTCCTTTAAATTTTCCAGATCGCCATGTGCGTTAATGTATGTTGCGCTGTGAGCAGCTTTGATTAATTGGGTGATATTTTGTTTGGACAAAAGTTTTCTGATTGGCAATGGAACACCCATTGTATTATTTTTAATTTAGTATAAATGCTTGATGTAATTTTTTATGCAATGGTTTGTACATTCTATTTTTTAAACTTGCTTTCCATAAACAACTTTTTTCTTAACTCTGTGGAAAATACCGATGAATCTCCATCAGCTATAAACTTGCTGTACCGTAAGATATGCATGAGTATGCTGGCATTAAAACCTTCAAAAACATTATCTGCTTCCATAGAACTTGATGAAGCTGTCCAATTTTTAAAGCATCTACATATTCCTTTAATGTTTTCAGTGTCCTTAGTATATATAATATAGGTAGGTTAAAGATGGCCAATTAGGACAAACAAAAGTTGTATTATGTAAAAAGTATTTTATTTTATACTAATACACGGGCAAACGTTTCGAGGATATGTCTATTCCCCTTCATCAGTGCTAAAAAACAAATATTATAAAATTTGGTCTTGAAAAAAAAAATACATTAATACAATATATTACACAATTTAACAATATACTTAACTAAATTGAAACAAATTAAAAATGATAGAATGAAAACATTATACGACAAATTTGTAAAAAATATATTATACGTGATAAGTAACAATACTAGTTGAAAAGACAAATTATAAACTTACACAAATGCAAGAATAAAACAAAACTACTTTTAAAAAACGTAAAATAGCTTACCAAGTGTAGAAATAGTTGAAATGAAATAGTGAAACTCATATTATTTATGAATATAATTGAATTAAATAACATATTATACATGTGGTTTGAAAAGAGGAATTGGTATGAAAGCGAAACACATCGTCCCAATCTAGAGAACAAATCTCTTTATAAAAAGATTATTGGTTTGTAGGGACGAATTATAAATGGTATATAAATGCATCTTTGGAATAATAACATATAGATAAATTGGTTTAAATTGCTATTAATATAATTTTATATATACAGAGTGTCCGGAAAATACGTGTACAACGTTAAAAAACTCAAATGTTGTGTTATCCGATTTTCATTTGTTTTTAACTAATTAATTACGTTTTGGTAATCGTAGCCATCTTATAATACATGTTCAAAAATATCGTCATTTATCTCTAAAATAATTTTGCTTTATCTACAAAGGACGCCTGTTGAGTTATATCTTTGTTTAAAATCGGCTGCAACAGTTCTAATGAATTAGTGCATCTCAAATGTTTACTTTTACTTTGTACATTTAATCTTTAAACCCGCTTCATAAACAATAATTTAGTGTTAAGACGTCTGGAGATATTAAAAATTACCGCAACCAATCCAGCGCCCTGGAAAGCTTTTGTGGCATACTAGATAAACGTATTTTACACTATAACTTGAAAAACATAAAAATCGGATAACAACATTTGAGTTATTTTTACGTATACAATACACTCCTGGAGTTAAGTCCGTTTCTCCAAACTTACCCTAGGGTTCGTTAAAAAAAACTATTGTATTGCCCAATAAAAAAACTATTGCCAGATCACAGAGGTACACTTAATAAATTTTTTTTTAAATCAATTATTTTACCTGCCTCAATTAAAAACATTGTTTTCAATGTATATTATAATCTGTCACTACTGTCAGATTTTAAGGTATCATATAAAATTGTGATTTACAGCCAATCAAATATAGCAAATAGTTTAGAGACCCAAAGGCCAAAACGACGATTTTCGGCCCGCATTTTAGTGCCGAAACAGATGCTTTTGGTAGAGGCAGGCAAAAAAAACTATATATATATATATATCATTATTAATATATGAAACCAACGAATTATAAGACCAATGCCGCTAGTCTAATAATAATATAATAATAAGCATGCCGCTTGGTCTTATAAGCATTTGCCGCAATAATAAGCCAATATGAATGTTACCCTATATGTTTGAACTGAAATAAATGGCTAAACTTATTTGAATAATATCAAATAAATTAGGGTATGTAACATGTAATAAAGGTATTAAATCAAAACAAATTAGTAACTTTTACAAAAATTACATAATAGCCCTAAAATTTAAATTCAAACCTTTAAGCTATATTAATTTTAAGTAAAATTATTGTAAAAATGTGCTATAGTAATCAAATAAGAGCAAAATTGTAACTTGTACAAATATTTTTAGTACTTTAGAACAATATACTCTAATGTAATCCGCCTGTTCCCTCTTAAACGTTGCACCAACTAAATATAAGCATAAGAGCACAAATATTGCACAAATGTAATATGGGTATCAAATAAAAGCAAATATGGTAAAATACAATTACTTCAAGAGTACTCCAAAACTTTGTACCCTATCGTCCTTTCTACTAAGCAAATTAAAAGTATAAAAAATATATCATAACTGTAATATGGGTATCAATTGAAAGCAACTATGGTAACAAACATTTATTTTAGAGTACCCCAAAACATTGTACCCTATTGTCTCCCCTGCTAAGCAAACTAAGGGTACAAATTTTGCGTAAATGAAATATGGGTATCAAATGAAAGGAAATAGGGTAATATACAATTATTAGAGAATACCCCAAAACATTGTACTCTATTGTCCCCTCTGTTAAGCCAATTAAGAGTACAAATATTTCATAACTGTAATATGGGTATCAATTGAAAGCAAATATGGTAACAATCATTTATTTTAAAGTACCCCAGAACATTGTACCCTAACGTTCCTCTGCTAAGCAAATTAAAAGTACAAATACTGTTTAAATGTAATATGTATATCAAGTGAAAGTTAATATGGTAACATACAATTATTGTAGTGTAGCCCAGAACATTGTACCCTACTGCCCCTCTGCTAAACAAAACAAAAGTACAAATATTAAACAAATGTAATATGGGTATCAAATGAAAGCTAATAAAGTAACATACAACTATTTCATAGTGCCTATAACATTGTTTCCTATTGTCCCTTTTGCTAAACAAATTAAGGGTACAAAATTTGTATAAATCAAATATGAGTATCAAATAAAAGCAAATAGAGTAACAGAATTATTTTCAGTACCCAAAAACATTATACCCTATTGTACCCCTTGCTAAGTAAATTAAGAACACAAATATTGCATAAATGTATAATGGGTATCAAGTAAAAGCAATTATGGTAAAATACAATTATTGCAGACTTTCCTTAATAATTATGGGTACAAATATTGCACAAATGTAATATGGGTATCAAATGAAAGCAAAATATATAGTAACATACAATCATTTTAGAGTACCCCAGTACATTGTACACTATTGCCCCGTTGCTAAACAAAATACGGGTATAAATATTGCACAAACGTAACATGGGTATCAAATGAAAGTAAATAAGCTAACATACAACTATGTTATAGTGCCCTAGAATATTGCACCCTATTGCCCCTTTGCTAAATAAAATAAAAGTACAAATATTGCTTATATGTAATATGAGTATTAATTGGAAGCAAATATGGTAACATACAATTATTTTATGGTGCCAAAGAACATTTACTCTATTGTCTTCTTTGCTAAACAAATTAAGAGTACAAATATTGCACCAATGTATCATGGGTATCAATTGAAAGCAGTTACACAGGGAGTTTATAAATGAATGGGCTTATGTAATCACTTTAAATATACCGCTTTTTTAAAATTGTCCATTATACTATTTGTTTTGACAGTTCAACTTTGACAGCTGTCAAGCAAGAATGAGCGCGTACAGGATATTGTGAGCGGACCGCTCTTTAAGAGCGGACTGCTCTTAAAGAGCGGTTTAATGTGCAGTTTCCGGTTTTTAGGTAGTAGTAGTTACCAACCATGTAAACAATCACCAACTACATAAACATAAAACTCCAAAATCTGATGTTTGATTATAATCAGTAATTATAACATATTTGTTGTGCTGTTTATGTGATTTGTCTAAGTTGTGTATTAAATATATTTATTATAAAAGGTAAGTAATAAAAAATCATAACAAACAAAATTGAATAACAATTACTGTTGTCAGTTTTAAATTAACAGCCATTTCCCGCCGCTTCCAATCGAAGGTAAAAAAAAAAGTTTCTCAAAATGTCGACTTTGAGCTGTCATTTTAAGAGCGGACTGCTCTTAAAGAGCGGTTTTATGTGCAGTTTCCGGTTTTTAGGTAGCAGCAGTTACCAACCATGTAAACAATCACCAACTACATAAACATAAAACTCCAAAGCCTGACGTTTGATTATAATCAGTAATTATAACATATTTGTTATGCTGTTTATGTGATTTGTGTAAGTTGTGTATTAAATATCTTTATTATAAAAGTTAAGTAAAAAAAACTCATAACAAACAAATTTGAATGACAATTACTGTTGTCAGTTTTAAATTAACATCCAATTCCCGCCGCTTCTAATCGACCGCAAAAAAAAGAAGCTCTTCAAAATGGTGACCTTCTGTCACAAGTCGGCAACGGTGAGCTGTCATTTTGTTGTTTATTTCCGGGAGCAACAAGTACCGCTCTAAAAGAGCGGTGCGCTCATATGTTCTTGTACGCACCCATTGTATACAAATGAAGAGAATATTTTTCTTATTGAATCTTACTTTAGGAATGGGTGGTTGGATAATGGGAAATGGCTCTATTCTATTCCGGATAGTGTTCGAGGGGTTACAACTGATAATTATAAACATGTAAACATATGAAAATATTTTTATTATTGAATTCTAAGATAGGCAACTTTATTTACGCATTTTTACTACAGTTAGACACGAATAGTGTGAGTGTATATAATAGGCAACTTAGTATACACAAAAAATATGTATCTAACCCAAGGATGTTATACTATATACTGGATTGGCAACCATCGTATATTAACATAGGGAAATAGTGTGTCCAAATCCGTGGGTAGGCAACTTGCCGTTGTGCCGTATAAATTTGTATGTTTTACTCTGTCGCACTAGTCACTACGCCATATACGGTTTAAATGAGCAATATTAACAAGCGAAATAATGGTTAAATACTGGGTTGCATTTGGATGTAAATCTTTGAAACAAATAAGAAATGGAATTTAATTTCATTAGTAAGCATTTGCAATTAAAATATGTTATGCTGTTTAATATAAAAATTGTATTAAATGCAAGTAAACAATATTGTTGGGTAATAATTATACTATTATATGCTAGTTTTGTGTTTTAATTTTATTTAAGATAATTATTACCTTCTCCTTAAATATCTTATATATAAAATATATGCAAAAGTTCACAACAAACGTTTTGTATTGTGATTAATTGTTGTTTTTGATCATTCTATTAATATTTATATCATTGTAGTTGTAATAATTTTATAAAGTAGATCTGTATGTTTAATACATTTAGACTCAATGTAGCTTATTATTAATACTTTACTTTCGAGTTTATGCACTTTTTTTAAATTATTTGTAATAAAATATAATAAAATTAGTACTTTTTTAAAAATTACTAACTCTAATTTTTTAACCGTGTAAAAAACCTATTACTGTTTCTAAGTAACTTAAGAGTTAATAAATGAACTTCTTTTGTAAGATGTATCAGGTACAAGTAAAAACTGACATACGAATGCGTAACTTTAAAGCACGCATTATTCACGGTTTGGTTAACGAATTATTATGTGAATACTATATTATGTATATTTGTCAATATATTTTATATTTTAAACAAATGTACAAGTTAGTTTTACTTTTTTATTGTTATTCTTGAATATATTGAGTGTCTGTAATAAGAAAGTTTGTTTTATTTTTTTATAAATCTTATTAAACTCATTAATAATTGAAATTATGTTACTTTTTTTTATGAGAAAGATTAGTAATACTTGGTAGTATAATTTGATATATAAAATAGTAAAATACAGTTTGTAATTATTGTTTTAAATCAATTTTTCTAAAATTCTGTCTCTTTTGCCTCGTATACGACTGTGAGATAAAAAGAGATGCTAAAGCGGCACAACGGCGGGTTGCATATTTCGATATTTTTCCTCACTTTAAGGGGCTTGGTTGCCAATCCAGTATATAGCAAGGATGTTATACTATATACTGGATTGGCAACCAAGCCCCTTAAAGTGAGGAAAAATATCGAAATATGCAACCCGCCGTTGTGCCGCTTTAGCATCTCTTTTTATCTCACAGTCGTATACGAGGCAAGAGAGACAGAATTTTAGAAAAATTGATTTAAAACAATAATTACAAACTGTATTTTACTATTTTATATATCAAATTATACTACCAAGTATTACTAATCTTTCTCATAAAAAAAAGTAACATAATTTCAATTATTAATGACTTTAATAAGATTTATAAAAAAATAAAACAAACTTTCTTACTACAGACACTCAATATATTCAAGAATAATAATAAAAAAGTAAAACTAACTTGTACATTTGTTTAAAATATAAAATATATTGACAAATATACATAATATAGTACTCACATAATAATTCGTTAACCAAACCGTGAATAATGCGTGCTTTAAAGTTACGCATTCGTATGTCAGTTTTTACTTGTATCTGAAACATCTTACAAAACAAATTTATTTATTAACTCTTAAGTTACTTAATAGAAACAGTTTTGGATTTCTTACACGGTTAAAAAATTAGAGTTAGTAATTTTTAAAAAAGTACTAATTTTATTATATTTTATTACAAATACTTTTAAAAAAGTGCATAAACTTGAAAGTAAAGTATTAATAATAAGCTACATTGAGTCTAAATGTATTAAACATAAAGATCTACTTTATAAAATTATTACAACTACAATGATATAAATATTAATAGATTGATCAAAAACAACAATTAATCACAATACAAAATATTTGTTGTGAACTTTTGCATATATTTTATATATAAGATATTTAAGGGGAAGGTAATAATTATTTTAAATAAAATTAAAACACAAAACTAGCATATAAAAGTATAATTATTACCCAACAGTATTGTTTACTTGCTTTTAATATAATTTTTATATTAAACAGCATAACATATTTTAATTGCAAATGCTTACTAATGAAATTAAATTCCATTTCCTATTTGTTTCAAAGATTTACATTCAAATGCAACCCAGTATTTAACCATTATTTCGCTTGTTAATATTGCTCATTTAAACCGTATATGGCGTAGTGACTAGTGCGACAGAGTAAAACATACAAATTTATACGGCACAACGGCAAGTTGCCTACCCACGGATTTGGACACACTATTTCCCTATGTTAATATACGGTGGTTGCCAATCCAGTATATAGTATAACATCCTTGGTATATAGTATAACATCCTTGATCTAACCACAGTAGGTTGCACCACAGAATATCCAATATAAGGCTTGGATCCTCGTATGTTCGGTTTAATGTAAATTTCAGTCGAACTTAAACCTATATATTTGCGCTATTCATGAACAGATTTTATTGAAATAAAAATATATTGAAAGTAGAAAACAATGCGAATGACTTGAACTAATTTATATTTTTAAATAGTAATTTATATTGTATCAATTTAATAACATAAAAACTGTAAATTTGCCGATTCTTTTTATCGCAATAACATAATAATTATTCAATCTGTTGAAACCAGTATATATTTTCATATTTGCTCATACTAGACCCGTTTTAACAAATTATTGAAAAAATAAATTGAACTTCTCAAGAATTTTAAGCTGTTAATAATTGAGTTACTATACAACTTCTTATTCATACGTGCATTTCATATACGTACAAACATATTTAGCAGTTTAAGCATTTTTGCACTGATGGCGTTACTATCGGAGCTTGTGCTCTTGTTGTCAGCCGGCGGATATACACCCCGGTCGCCTTATTCAAACTTACTTGCCAGTGCAAACCTTTTTTATGATTCAAGGTCAACTCCGAGCGAGCCCCAATAATATAAATGGGACGCACATAGAAATTGGATGCCCGAACTTTTTGAATTTTAATTTATTTTCATATAAAATTATATTATTCATTTTTAACTTTATATGAAATATAATGTTTAATATACATAATATCATTTTTTAATTGTAATTGAAATTATTAAATTAATTATAATGATTAACAGCTAATGTTAATTTTGCATAGATAAATTAAATTTTTACATTGAACAAATTACAGCGACAATTTTTACGTCATTACTGACAATATCACAATAACAGAAATTGTCGCTAAATTCGTACGTGATTGGTCGAATTTCTGATATTTGCTAAATGTGATTGGTTGCTTTGATGGACGGATGACGGGAGGGAAATAGTCATAGTAAATTAATTTCATACCGACATAAACCATTTAAAAAATTTAAAAAGAACAAAAATAAAATATCTTTAGTTCCTCTTCATATCTTTGTCCTTGTCCGTGTTTCTGCCCTCATTCGTATCCGCAGTTTTTTTTTCTATTTTGAGCCACCAGAATATGCTGAGGATCTTTGCATCTTAGCCCTTTGCCCAATTGGTCCAAAATAATTTTGGGTCCCATGCAGTTTATATAGAACGTTGTTAATTTTGGTAACATATTTGTTTTTCAAAATATTTCATTTCTTAATATTTCTTCTATATATAAATCATTTGTCGCTCCAGAATAAATAATAAAAACACATTTCTCAGCATTAGATATTGCCAGCTGCCCCTGTATCTGATAGAAATAGTCGTGTTTTGGATTTATTTTTATTTTGCCATTCTCTTTAATTAATCAGGGGACTAAGTTCTGAGATACGGCTTCTGCTAAAGAAATTTTCAATGACGCAACTTTATGAAGACTTTTAACTTTATCAATAATATTTTCCGATATTATTCCATCTGGTGAGGCGCCTAAAAATCCTGTTTCAATGTCCACAAATAGTCCACTAGGTTGTACAATTAACCCCGTCTTGTCCATAAACTTTCCAATTGCAACTTGTTCATTGATTTTTCCATATTCTATAGCTGGTGTTCTAATTGCTCTCTTAGATAAAATATTCTTTAAAATGTTATGACAAGAAGTTGTACTTTTCATCCTCAGGACTGTTTTGAAATTGGAAGCAGTTAGTCACAACCTTCGTTCTTGAACATATCTGGGGTTATCAAATTGACCTACAATTTTGTTTTAAATGTCTCTTTCTTTGTTTCTATGGTCACTCCTAAGCGTTTTATTAAATTATCCACTTCAATTTTTATTTCTTCAGATGTTAAGGTAATTTCAGAAATATTAGGACTATACTCGTTATCGACAAAATTTAGTTTTTTGCGCGATGTTGGTTTCTTGTATTCGAGTTTTCTTTTTTCTTGCCTATTTGTTTTTAAGGTTATATACGATTTAAAATGTTTTCCCGGACTTTCACCAAACATTTTTTTCCAAGGTATATTATGCCAGGCTTGTCCTTTGTTGTATCGCATTGCACTTAAATATGACTTAATTTGGAAACTGTCGCGTTGTATTAAATTAAGACGTTTTCCCATATTAAATCGTGCTAATATGCTCATAAATAACTCAGCTCTGTTATTTGTTTCGTAATCAATTAATAAATTAGATTTCGATATTAAGAAATTTAAAGCTCCATATAAATAATGATGTGCTCCAGTTGATCTGAGACTTTCAGTCTCATCTTTACTTGTGTCTCCAACATTTTTGCAACTATAATTCTTGCAATTGGAGTGTTTGCCAAATACGTGATCTATAGAATTTCTAATATCACATTTAAATTTTCTATGTCTCCATGTGCATTAAAATATTTTGCACTATGAGCAGACCAAATCCTTAATGTTTTGAGCAGATAAAAGTTTTCTAATTGGTAATGCGACGCCCTTGGTATCATTTTCGATCCGATGCAAGTGTTTACTGTAATTTTTAATACAATGGTTTGAGCATTCTATTTTTTGAACTTGACTTCCATAAACGACTTTTTGTTTAATTCGTGAAAATACCGTCGAGTCTCCGTCAGCTATAAATTTTAAATATCGTAGTTTATGTATATATAAACTCGCATTGAAGCCCTCCACAATAATGTCTGCTTCCATAGATGTAGAAAACCCTTTCCAATTTTTAAAACAAATGTGCTCTCTTGGTTCTTTGTTTTTAGTTTCGAATCTATCGCAAATAGAACAATACTTCTTTCTTACTCCAAGAAATAATAATTTCCCAGTTGCGCGACCGATGATTACAGCCTATAACAAGTTTACATTATCATATTACTTTCAAAATAACACATTTTTATTAAAATTTAGGAAATATTAAATACCGGAAATAACTAGTTTGAAAACAAGAAAGAATTATTTGTAAAATACTAAACTGGTGAAATTTGTTATAGCATTTTTTATAGTCATCTATGCGTCTTTTTTCTTCATCTTTTTAAAAACACTATACTTTTTAACACCATATTATTTTATAAGTTACAAATTGTTTTGTGGTTTTCATAAAACTCGGTTGTTGCACCATTTTTGCCATATACGAACACTTGAGCACTCGTATATACAAAATTGAAAAAAACTTTATTCACATCAATCAAGAAATAATATTATATACAACACTTACAACACCTGATGCAGCATTGTAACTATGTCCATAGCTCCTCTTGGACCAACCACCATCTAATAAAACGGTGATAAATGAAACGCCGTTATCATCGACTTGTTCATTTGAAACGGCTAATTCATATTCTTTTTGCCCAGCATCTTCCATAATCTCATATAGTAATTCTTTCCAGAGCTAAAGTATTGATATTATATTAATTTGTATATGAATTATTGTAGTAGAAAACGCAACATATTATATCTTTTGGTGTGGACGGTATTTTCTCATTGGATGATTTAAACTTCATCTTTGCCATGCTTATATAATATTATACTATAAATTTGCAAACTTGTATCAGTAGGAGTTGTCCAATATAAGTTTATACAATAAATACTTACAAATCCAAGTTGTCTCTGGATGTTAAAAAACATATTGCTGGAAATGGTTGGTATGTCCAATACACTAAAAAAATCACATTGATGCGCATACGTACTACCGGTAGATAATGTAGCCCAAACCGCTGCTTCATTAATTTTTTATTTCTTTTTAATGTTTTCAGAAAATAATATATTCACTATTACAAACATTACATTTGTAAATGAAACTGCTAGAGAGTCCTTGGCGATTTTCTTTAATATATTGCAGTTGTCCACCTGTACAATGTTTGTTATGTTCACTCTGCAGTGTATCAGTTTGCTGTAATAAATAGTTAATGTCGACAATCCTATAGCCATTACTTTTTACGTCACTATTCGAAGTTCCTATTGTTAAGCTATAATTGTTGACTGCTTCATATTCATCCAAGGACCCCCAACTGAATTCATACTCATCTTCTGATTTATTTGAGATTGAATCATCTATATCAGAACTATTTGAATGTTCAATTTCAATTTCATTTATTTTGGAAGGAAACAGCCTCAAAAGCTGCTGCTTCATTTGTGTGAAATGATATTTTCTCTACAGGTTCACCAAGCAATGATATGTTGTCAAGATTATCAGGAATTAATTTTTTCAACGCTAATCTCGTTTGCATTCTTTTTTAACGCTGCTTTCGCAGAACGGTTTTGTTTTTTTCCGAGTCGTTTGTTTCTTTGTTGTCCCATATTGTATAAGTCACAACTTCTCTGTACTAGACCAGAATCAGCCAAAACACGGACTAATAAAAATGCGTGAAGCGTATAAAATGAATGAAGCGTATAAAATAACATACAAATTCTCGTGTTCTATATAAAATATGATAATTGATAATTTATTTATTTATTTATTCAATTGCCTTTTTTACCTTTCGGTGTCAGGCGTATACATTATTAGTTTGTGTAATATTTTCTCCATTTCTTCCTATCCTTTGCTATCTCTTTTATTTCTTCCCACGTGTTTCCTTTTCTTGTAGCTTCTTCCTTTATTGCGCTGTTCCATTCTTTTCTGGGTCTTCCTCTTTTTTGTTCTCCTCCTTTTGCTCTATTTTTATCTTCTGTCCCTGACCATATCAGCATGTAACCCTTGTGTATCGTATTTATCCCCCTTCCTTTCTTTTTTGTTTCCGTAATTCCTAGTATTGCTGTTTTATGTTTTATCATTTCTTCGACTATTTCTTCCTCTTTTCCTTTTACGCTTCTTACATTCCATGTTCCTATTCTAATTTTGTTTTCGTATTCAGTATCCTTTTTCGTTTCCTTTTCCATCGCATTTCCTCTGTTTCTTTTTTCTTTGTCCGATATTTTTCTTTTTTCTTCTAATAGTTTTTTGAATTTTTTGCACCCTGTTCCCCCCTTTCTATCAATCCTTTTTCTTTCTCGTCCCATGTGTATTGTATTCCATTCATTTCCATTTTTCTGTATCCTGCTTTTACTCTATTTCCCTTTTCTCTCTCTTCTTTGGCAATATTTCTTATTTGTTTTTGAACATTTCTTTCTTCTATTGTTAGGTCGTTATCTATGTAGATTTTTTTCCCTCTTAAGTTGTTTTTTGCTTTCATGATTTCTTGTTTTTTTTCCCATGTTTCAATTTCAGCTACCACTACTTTTACCTTCCCTTCTTTATTTATCTTGTATGCCTTCTTAATTTTCACGTTCACTTTCAACTCTTCTTTTATGAACTTTTCTATGTCTTCAATCGTGTTTTCTGTCTGTTCTTCTCTTCCTGTTATTATTATATTATTCTTCCTCTCTCTTTTCTCTTTTTCGTTTTCTTTTGTTTCTAATAAATCAATTCTTCTCATCATTTCCATCTTCACCGTTTTCCATTCCTCTTCCTTCTCTTCATGTTCTTTTTTCATTTGTTTTAACTCGTTTTTCACGCTTTGTATCTCTTCTTTTAGTTCTTCTGTCCCTTTTTTGACTTCCTTTATCATTTCTTTCATCATTTCTTTAAGTTCATCCATTTCCTTATTTGATAATAAAATATAATTGATAATAAAAATAATAAAAAAAACTGTATTTACGGTACCATTCATGCCAAGAATGGTTCGCACGCTCGAATTTGTGTGGTTTTTGCGCTATAAATCAGTCGGACAAAAAACATAGAAATAGAAATTCACGTGTTGTTTACGTCCTATCAAATCGATATTTTACTCAAGTCACACGCAAACGATTAAAAAAAAATAATGTGACGTTGGTAGACGTAGAAAGGCCATTTTCAGCATATAAATTAATATTAAATGACAAACGTCAAAAATTTACAATTGATAATTTCGAAAAATATATTATAATTTACTGCCATAAAAATTATAATTGATTTTAAATGATATATAATCCGATGTCTACTAATAAGACTGAATAAGACATGATCGTCCGCCCAGATGCGTCATATTTTGTGCGGGGCAATAGTCTATGAATAATATAGTACGCTACGATCAAAATACCTTCGTTGACACTACTCCCTAATATACACAATAATTTCTAATAGCAATAAAATAATATGTTACGTTAGTATATCGTATATTATTTCATTATAATATTATCATTTTTGAACTTGCAATTGAAATATACTAAAACATTACGAGCATTCAAAATTCCAGTAATATCATTATAATAAATGTAAAAATAAAAACAAGTTGATAGATCTCTCCCAACCCTATAATACGCAAAAGGAACTTTTGACTAACTACTCCGAAAGCCATAAATTAACTATAAAGTGTTTAACATGAAAGAGAAATTTTAATCGTGCAAAGAAGTGCGGACCAAACTCCAATATTCGATTTAACTATTATATATGTAATTAAATATATATTACATGATTTATGAAATAAATAGGTTTACTATAATTAGACAACTAAAGATAAATAAATGATATTATTACAATTACAATACTTTTTTTATGTATTCGTTTTCTCACTCTTACCCTCGTGTGTCATCATGCATACTTTTCTCTTGCTGCACAGAATTCATCAGAAAGGCCAAGCAACTTAGAATAGGCGTTCTAATTTAATAAAAAATAATATATGCAACATCATGTACACAAATGTAGTGGTGCGTGATACCAACTCTTTGATTTTGACGCGCCATCTATACACATAGATAATAAACAATGTTTGTGCATAGGTGGCAGCCAGCGGGATGCCCACCATAAGAAGTGAACCTTACATGTTATTGGCTAGAATCGAAAATAGTTCTCCATCGTTAAATAGCTATAGAAGTTCACAAGAGATGGTGCCACATCACCACAAAATTATTGGCGGGAAACTAATCTATTTAAATATTATACTATATTTTCTGAATTTTCATAAATAATATTATAATGAATACATTATTTATAACATAACATTAATATCTAAATAACCAAAACTAAATAATAAAAAGCTTTTATTTTAAATCATATTTATTGACAATAAAATTTATATAAATCACAAATAAATATTATAAATACACATTCACTATTTTAGTTGTAGATTGAATTCGTGACCAATAACATGAAACAAAAAATAAATCAACAATGAAATATGATTTATGTATGTATAAATAAATAATCACTTTTATTTTTATAAGAAAGAAAACTTACCGAGGCTGTGGAAGTCTGTTAAGATGGAT
Organism: Tachinus rufipes; assembly: GCA_963932245.1. NCBI lineage: Eukaryota > Metazoa > Arthropoda > Insecta > Coleoptera > Staphylinidae > Tachinus > Tachinus rufipes. The sequence goes on from OZ010744.1 coordinate 53,358,551, forward strand.
TTCTTCTATAATATAACATTTAAATATAACATTTAAAATATTTTTTTTTATTTAGGAATGTAAGAGCGGAAAGCAATAAAAACATAAATGCGTATAAAAAAGGGTATTCTATTGATGCTTTTGTGCCTTTTAAGTGTGGCAAGGACAAGCAACCGTACGTGCTGCACAAAACCGAAAAATATAAATGTGATAACAAAATCTTTGCTGTAAACATTGTGTAGTGTTAATTATTCTCATTTATACTTTCAGAGTTAAAATTTTATCAATATATTTTTGATTAAATTAAGGGGCAGTTTGATGAGTGTCCTAAAACTACGAGCAGAACTCACGTAATTTAACTCCTTTTTAAAATCGGTTTTTTGCAACGTGTAGAGAATGAAATTTTGAATCCAATGAAATATATAAAAATCCAAAACCTTCAATTGTTTATTAAATTTTGAAATTAATTTGTATTTTTTTTGTTAAAATATTTGCTTAAACTTTAAGAGTTATACTTCATTGAACATTAAACTTAGTAGTCTTTTTATTGTGCTATACGTTATTTTTCTTAAATAACAATAGTTACAGTTCTGCTCGTAGTTGTGACTGTAGATTTCATATTGCGGGCGGCTCAATTATGATATAATTGTACTCAATCTTTAGATCTAAATGAAATTCAGTACAAATGAGTTTATACCGATTTCGAATTATTCTAAATTTAAATGGTGGTACAGTTAATACATTATTATACAAAACATTAAAGTCAAAATAAAAATAAGTACACATAGGTTTTTAAGAATGTTAATTAGAATGATAATTATAAAATAAATTAATATTTAATCAAATTCAATCTAACGATTGCAAAATGGACTCAGTCGTTATTTATAATGATAATGTTAGAAAAAATTGAATTGATATTTATGTTATATCCCCATATCAATAAAGATAATATCCTAAATAATCATTCCTTCTCCACTCATTAAATAAATCAATTCCCAAACATAATAAAAATAAACCTTTGCCCTTATTTTTATTAGTTGCTGTCATACTCATTTTTAATTTATTGTCATCCCTCAATATGTGAAGCATTTTAAATTGTAAAACAAACATCCGTTGCAAAGTCGTTAATGTCATATCCCAGACACAAATAAACCTTTGTTCCATATTGATAACACCACCCTCCGCGAAACTTCCCTATATATATATATGTTGCATGTTTAGTTTTAAGTTAGTTGGGAACTATTCTTTGACAAAGTACCAAATAAATAATTTTTACTTCAAATATATATTAAATTTAATTAACCTATTCACCAATTTGTGCGCTATATATAATATATATTATATTGCCCCACGATCGGTAAACAAACAAGTGTGTGTGTGCGACGAAGAAAGAAGTCCGACCAACAACATTTAGCTTGCTTAATTATGATGCTATTGTAGTTATTGTTATAACTTTTGCGCTCATCTGACACCTATAATTTATTTGTGTTCTACCTGTACCCTTAATTGATTTACATCAGGGGACGATAGGGTACAGTTTATTACTATAAAATAATTGTACATACCATGTTAATATGTTTGCTCTCATTTGAAGCATTATTTATATCCTGAAATTGTTTAACAGGGGGGACGATAGTGTACAGTGTTCTGCTGGAATATTATACAGGGTCGGGTAAATGTGTTTTCATACATTTACCCAACCCTGTATAATACCCTTACTTCTGACTGCATTTTTAATTTATTTCAAAAATGACTTTAATAAAAGTTTTTGTATGTTTTTTAATCTATATAGTGACGTAATTTGATTTTTAATGCATGCCTTATTTCGCGTGATATAACGTCATTATCAGTTCCTTTAAATGGAATACCCAGTATATTGTTTTTATTTTTGGAATAATTACAATTACTTACGGTTTTTGAAATAAAACTAAAAATGAAACCAATAATCGGGTGTTCCCATACATTTACCCAACCTTGTATAATAATTGTATGTTATTGTATTTATTGCCATTTGATACTCAAACTGTTAGCAGGAGTGCGATAGAGTACAATGTTCTGAGTCACTATGAATTAATTATATAATACCTTATTTACGTTCAGTTGATACCAATATTACATTTGATATGTGTACTTTTAATTTGTTTACTAAAGAAGCAATAAAGATAATGTTCTAAGTCACTATAAAATAGTTGTACGTTACTTTATTTGCTTTCATTTGATACTTATGTCACATTTAAGCAGTATTTCTACCTTTGTTTTGTTTAGCATGGAGTAATAGGGTACAATGTTCTGGGGCACTATAAAATAGTTGTAAGTGACCTTATTTGCTTTCTATTGATACTCATATTACATTTGTGCAGTATTTGTACTTTTATTTTGATAAGCAAGGGGTAATAAAGTTTAATGTTCTGTGGCACTATAAAATAGTTGTAAGGTACTTTATTTGCTTCTATTTGATACCCATATTATATTTGTACCCTTTAGGGGCCTTTTACATTGCGTAAAATAGAGCATCCTTAATAGTTATATGCTGACCTTATTATATAAGTTAAAAATAAAACAAAAATACCGTCGTATTTAAGAAGAGTTCTATTTTTAAATGACATCGTCAATTTTTATTAAACATTTTTTTTTTAATTATATTTTTGGTTTATTAATATGGCCATATTAAAAGGCTTATTACAAATAATAATATGTACAAAAATAATAACATATTTATGTTATTCAACAATTTAATGTATTATTTTTGCGCTAGTGCAAGAATAATGAAAGTATAATGAATAAACACTGCAGGAATTAACTATTAAAAAGTCGTATTTATCAAATAAGTTGCGATAATATTGGCTTGTACGCTAGATACATCATACAGCATTTTCGGGAACTGAAGCAATCACGTGATTTAGACCGAGTCTCGTCTGCGTACACTGTAAAAATGTAGTGTTGCAGCTTTTTAATGCAATACGAGATATGATATGATAGAATTGAACATTATACAGAGCTAGAGTAGACACAACTGATGACGAATCTCACCCCGCCTCTATGGTATTATTTTAGATTCAATTATTGTACGTTCTTTGCAGGTTACGCAATATAATATTTAATAGTTAGTAGTACTAACTATATATTTAATTTAATTGAATATTCATAATTATTAATTTTGCAATTGTATTAAATTATTGGGAAAGCGTGGCGCAGTGGTCTAGGCATCCGGCCGCTGTACCGAAGATCGTGGGTTTGATTCCCATATACCGTGATATACTTTTCACTTTCTATACGCTCTCCAACTCCCCAAGCCGCCTTGCCAGCGTGGGGTTTTACGGCTACAACCTTCTCTGATGGAGTGATGAATTCTCTCCAGTGGTTTGGAGTCCACCTAAAACTGTAGGTCCCTTGTAATGTAAGTTGCCAGCATTACAAGCAGAGAAGAGGCTAAGACGCCAACAGTGGCGTATAAATGGCTGATAAAGAAGAAGAAGACTAAAAAATTAGATTTAGTTTTAATTTAATAAAAAAAAAAATATTTTTATCAGGTTCATTCTTTACTTTACATTTTGACTGAAATAAAAATAAAATAAATCATAATATAGTTAAAAATCATAACACATAATTAAAGGATTGATTTTTTATTAATTTCTTGGCATAAACAAATAATTTTTTTTAGGTTTTCATAAAAAGTAAAACAATAATTTATTTTAGTAATACAAAATCTTCAATCCTTTCTTTTCAATATGATATAATTGCCAATTCAAACAAAAAATACTATATTTTTGTAAATCAGTTTGTAAATACTTCTATTATATGTATACACTTCTTAGTAGTAAAGTAATGATTTGAATTTACTAAAAGTTGTTATTTTTCTTAAAATAAATATTAGAAAAACATCAAACTTTTTAATATCTTAACTTCTTTGAAACAAAAAAAAAAACAAATAAATTAATTTTTATTTTGATCAATATATTTAAATAAACATATAAAAAACTTTTTTAAGTTGTTGAATATTTGCAAAACCTAGATATAAAGTGATTCTTCAAATTATAGACCAACTGCAATACTGTTAATTTATTCAAAAGTTTTAAAATTGCAATTTTTCAATACAAATTGTAATCAAACGTTCCACAACATTTTGTTACCTGATAATAATAAACGCTAAAGTTTCTGTTGACTGTTGGTAGTGCAATTATTAAATCTCGACTTTAGTGAGGTAGCTTTAGTACATCTGGCTTTACTTCTTATATTTAATAAACAACACACAAACTCGTTGAAATTCAAAAAGTAATGTTTAAGTTGTTCTGTAATTAATAATGTAAGTAATCTTTATATCAAATATTGAAGTTTAAAAAAGCAAACGTAATTATGAATCTTAGAAAAATGTTGGAAAAAAGGATTGTGTGTGTGCCATTTACAACATGGTAAATTGTTTAAACAAAAATATTAGTTTTGTAAATTTTTTTTTTTTTTGCTAATGCTGGTGTTTTACTTTAGTAAACTATTAGTTGTGTAATCTATTAATAAATATTATTTTAGTCAAATAGTTTAAAGAGGTTGTTCCGAAGTCTCTAATACTGTTGCTGAAGACGATAGATAGTACTTAGTTTTGTTCCTATTATTTTAATTGTGTAATCTGTTTGTATATCATATTTCAGACAAATTGAAGTAACTTTTTTGAATGCTTCTAATATTTTTGACAAACATTTAGATAGGTAATAGTTTTGTTAGTAACATTTAAATTGTCTAATCTATTATTAATTTATATTTTAGTCAAATAATTGAAAATCGTTCTCTCAACATTGAAAACGTTAATGAATATTTAGATTATTAAGTTATTATATAATTTTAATCTTTATGGTTGTATAATAGGAGAACGCACAGGAAAACTATTATACAAGGTCCATTATAAAAGTAATCCGCATGATTTTATTGTAACGCAACTATCTATTCTAGCCCGGTAAAACCGGTCGGGAAATGTGGCGGAAGATCTGCTCTTCCAACGCAGCCGGTCGCCAACTTGCTCCGACTGTTCTGAGCGGAAAGACGTGTCTTTGCGTGAAGGGTGTTTTTTAACTTTTTAACATGGCGCGATTTTGTGCTGTCAAGAAGTTTTGGATTTGATTTAAAATGAGCCGGTTTTCTTAACTCTGTCGTAACCAGAGACAAATCTTAGATGTTTGAGTACGACCCAGAACCGAAAAAGCAGAACAGCGCGTGGCACACAAAATTATCTTTTCCGCCCCAAAAAAGCGCAAATGAGCAAGTTTTGCATCAATTTGACGTCCGAGAAATCGACCATTTTGAGTTTGTACTGCAAAAAAAAACTGTCAACTCAATCTTTTATCTCAAGGTGCTCAAAAGATTGAAACGCCGGATCGCGCGCGTGAGAACTGATACCAAAGACACGGTCAAGTTCCACCATGACAATGCCCCTAGTCAAAACGGCCGTCATCGTTACCAACTTCCTGGCCCAAAGCAACACCTTGGTGGTCTTCCAGCTCCCTTACAGTCCCGACTTGGTTCCGTGCGACTTTTTCTGTTTCCCCGACTAAAGAGACAGCTGAAAGAAAAGCATTGGAAGTCCGTGGAAAACAACCAAAAGTATGTTACAAGGTTATTAAAAGACATTTTTGTTAAGGAACTTCAAGGTGCCTTCCAGGTGTAGCAAACACGTCTCCGAAAGTGTATTGATGCAGGGAGAGAATATTTCGAAAAATTTTAAGCGTTTGTACCAGTACAGAGAGACCCTGTATATTGAAGTTAGAAACAAGTACTGCGTAATGTGTGCTCGTGTGCTTTAAAAACTGGACAGGAACGTTGACAAATATGAAGTCTGACATAATAGTTAAAGGTTTTAAACAAAACATTAAAATCCATAGTTTTAAATTTTACCAACTAGCGGTGATGGCAGCAGTGTCACAAAAAACTACTACAAGTAAAGCCATATAAGACAAAGTTGGTACAAAAAATTGAATGCAAAAATCATTTATTGCGTAATTATTGCAACAAACTAAGAAAAATAACCATAAAACTAAAAAATTATTCATTAAATTTAATTGTAGATCCATATCTTAGACATACTTTGAAATCTAGAATAATGCTGTTCTCAAGTCAATGCAACATAGGTAAGCAGAAGATGTTGATTTAAATAAAAAATATATTGATATATTGAACAACCTAAATCACGTGTTTGGAGATCATAGCAATTGATTAAATGATTTTGAAATGCTTCAAATACTGGGGAAAAAAACTTAGTACTAGAAATGAAACTATGTGGTATTTTCACAGACCTTGATTTTGAACATGACCAATAATAATGCCAAATATTATAATGCAAATTTATAGGTAAGAAGCAAATAAACTTTTTATTAAAAGTTCATACCATACACGATGCAAAGCAGCAGTTTTATCTTTTAATGCAAAACATGATTACTACGCAATAGTACAGAAAACCCATACTAGTCATAGTTAAATTGATAAAAACTTTTTTTCAAAAAAAACTAGAAAAAAAAAGTATTAGGTATATTTATTTATTAGATTTTTTTTAGTTTTTTTTAGTTTTTATATATTTTTAATTAATTTTATATCTTTATTATAATCTGTGTATAATGTCCGTGTGACACTGTATATGAATATATCTTAAATTATACAGGGTGTTTCCTAAGTGAAGGCAAAAAACAAAACTTTAAGTATATTTTTTAATTAAAAAAAAAATCTAAATAACTTTTTTAGCTATCTCGCTTTGTTTTTGAGATAATCAAAAAATACACATTAATAAAAAAACTTTTTATTTAGCAAAATTTTAGTAAAAAAAAACATTTGTAACAATGGTAACAACAAATAATATTACTTTAATAAGTTTTCAACATGGCCGCAATGAACGTGGATGCAAGCTTGAGAACGCACTAAAAGAGAATAATAAACTGCTTCAAAAGCTGTTGTGTTTTGAATGTGCAATGCAGCATTTGCAATTATCTTTTGAAGTTGCTCCACGTTGTTTATTAGCTTCGCATAAGCCAATTATCTCCACATATAAAAGTCTCATAGATTCAGATCAAGAAAATTTGCAGGCCAGTTTACTGGACCTCTTTTACCAATTCACCTATTGTTAAAAGTATCGTTGAGCTATTCAACTACATATCGCACAACATGGGGCAGTGTTCCTTTGTGCTGGTACATCTTGTTACGTAGGATAAAGAAACATTGTTATCCAGCAAATTTTTCATCTGTTTTTTGAGAAATTCTGCTAATAAATCAGCATTTAAACGAGGTAGTAAGTAGTTTCTCATTAAAAACCCCATAACTTGTGTTAAGCGAAATTCTTTATTGGTAAGCTCGTACCCTAACTGCGTACGGATTTCTTAATGACCTAATGTATATTGTTAATGTTATCTCTCGTGAATATAGATTTATCGCTCCACAATATTGAACTAATGAAGTTAGGATCTTGTTGATGTCGTTGAGAAAATGCAAGTCGCTCTGTTGCGTCGTCTGGTTGTAGGTGATTTTTGATAATAATAGGAGTAAAGAATTTCCCTATTTAAAATTTAACGTTATTTAGATAAAGTTTTTAGATAGTTGTGAACGGGCAAAAAGTTGTCTAACGCTGACCCCATGAAAAACTGGGCCAACTATTTGTTCTTCTTCTGCTGCTGATGTGGACCTCCACTACGGCGATTTCTAATTCCAAATTCACGGTGCCTTTGAAACGAGTCTGAAAATACGCGACGAGAAGGTTGCTTTCTGTAAGGAAATATTAATTGATGCTCGCAACTTGCAGCTAGGGCATTACCATTACAGAATCCGTAAACATAGTTTATATAACAGCATTTTTGTCAAATTTTACTAACCAAACCAAAAAAAAAAACAATTTTGTCAAGTATCAAAAGCTTGCATCAACGCACACTTGTTAATGTAATGTTGTTTTGTTTGTTTTTTTTTTTGCTGAATAAAAAGTTTTCTAAATAATGTCTATTTTTTATTATCTCGGAAACAAAGCAAGATAGACAAAAAAGTAATTTAGATTTTCTGTTTGAAATTAAAAAATTTACCATTGTTTTATTTTTTGCTTCCAGTTAGGAAATACCTTGTATATACATATATAATTATAGATAATACTTTAAAAGTCTGTAAAATTTACAAATGATTATCAATTTTACAGTAGATTGAAAATTTAAGATTAAGAATCAGTTTTTCTTTTTAAATAATGCATAACATGTGAGCAATAACATTTGTAATATAACCCAACTGTTTTTTTTGCCTGCTTCTACCGAAAGCTTTATTTTTAGCTTGCATATGCGGGCCGAAAATTGCCTTTTCGGCCAGCATATGGTCATTGGACCACACAACTATTCGCGGTATTTGATTGGATGTGAATTACAATTTCATATGAAGACGTCATACCTGACAGTAGTGACAAATTATAATAAACATTGAAAATAATGTTTTTAATTGGGGCAGGCAAAAAATATCAATCAAAAGGCTTTAGCAGCCCTCACTCGCTTTGCTCGTTTGTGCTGCTAAAAGCGGCGTAAAGCGGCGTAAAGCGGCGTAAAGCGGCGGGCTGCTAAAGCTTATTTTCGGCCCTTAATACACTATTGTCCGTACTAATAGTCAAAGAGATTGATCCTGGATTCATGAATCCAAGATTCATTTTGCTAGTCGTTGATTGGCTCCAAACCAATTCACGGATATGGTGACGGCAATTTTAGTCGCATCGGTCTCGCATAATTCTCGGAACAAGTTGAAAACAATGCAACCCTCAATATAATCCTAGATTCAAATAACCTTGGGACCACTCAAGATCAATCTTGGTTTATTAACGTGTCAGATATTAATTCTGACATTTGATAACAGGTTATGTTTCAATTTATAATTAATTTTGAATAAATAATAATTTAATTTGATAAATAATTAATAACAATTATGTTTTACTACAATGCTACTATATACTCCACAAACTTTGACTTACATCAAATTAATTAAATCTAAGATTGATGAATCCAGCATCAATCCGAGATAACTATTAGTACGGGCATATATGAAAGGCTCAAGATAACAAGGCTATATGCCACAACAAGTTTTTCTAAAATAATCGTATTTATTGCTTTAAATATGCAATTTCTAAAGTAATTGTTTTTTTTTATATAAATATACCTCCTAAACTATCCAGAAAAACTTGTAGATTAATATACCCAAAATTAATACCGTTATTTAACCAAGATTTGTAATGAAGAGTTGGAAATTACCAAATTGTGGCATATAGCCTTGTTATCCCAAGTCCTTCATATACTATGTTAAAACTGCTAATGTGTACTTTTTTGCGTCGATTATATAAAACAACATGATCTCAATTTTTCAATCTACAATTAATTAAATTGATGATCATTTGTGCATTTTACAGACTTTTATCGTTGTTTATCTATAATTAGATGGATAAGTTAATGATTAATAATTTAAATTAATTATAAATTATTTAATTATTTTATTTATATATTTATACGGCAAAGGTTTTAATAAAAACGTTTGATTACAAAGTTAATATTTTGCCACGAGTTTGTGGCTTTGTCAGAACATGTAATATCAGTTTTTAAATCGTTAAATTATTAAAAAATATTTAATAAAATAAAAAAAAATTGGTTTTGTATAATCTAGACAAGTATTATGAATAAGATAAAAACGTTTTTTATGCCGATATTTTACTGTTACTCTCTGCTAATACAAGTAAATATTTTAAATACGTGAAGAAGGTATTTTATTTTTTCTACTGATATTTATAATTACATATTTAAATAAAATTCGATCGACATTCAATCTTCCGCAAATGAAGAAATGAATAAATTATACGAGAGTTCCGAGACATCAATTTGAAGGTATGTTACCTGACCGAATTTGAGAATTTTACTGTTATTTTATAACATACACGCGCTTTTAATTACACTATATTGTAAATTATATTTTTACATTTACACATTTTTGTTGTCATGTTTCGATTGGCAGTAATAATTTTGTTGACAAAATTAATACAGTTATATTTTTAATATTTCCATATAAACATTATTGTTGAAGAAGTCCGATTGATATTCTAGCAATACAATTTCAGTGTAGCCGGCTACGAGGGCGATTGTAAGTTTTATAGCTCAATGACCAATCAGAGCGCACGAGATCTATCCCACAAGAACACACGTCGGCTGTACGCACACTGTACGTCAAGTAGTGAAATTCGTATCTTGTATCCCCGTTTAAACTTTACAGTCTCTCTCTACAGTGATCAGCTGAAAATAGGTAAAGGACCCTTAATTTGGTTAGCAAGGTGGCAATAGAGTACAATGTTCTGCGGCACTATAAAATAGTTGTATGTTATTTTATTTGCTTTCATTTAATACATATATTATATTTATGCAGTATTTGTACCTTTAGTTTGTTTAGCAAGGGGGTAATAAGTTACATAGTTCTGAGGCACTAGAAAATAGTTGTAAGTTACTTTATTTGCTTCTATTTGATACCTATATTACATTTGTGCGATATTTGTACCTTTAATTTGATTAGAAAAAGAGCAATAATGTACAATGTTTGGGGCACTATAAAATAGTTGTATGTTACCTTATTTGCTATTATTTGATACCCATATTACATTTGCATAATATTTGTACCCTTAATTTGGTTAGCAAAGGAACAATAGGGTACAATGTTCTGGGGCATTATAAAATAGTTGTAAATTATTTTATTTGCTTTTATTTGATACATTACTTATAATAGATTTGTGCAGTATTTGTACCTTTAATTTGTTTAGCAAGGAGGCAATAGGGTACAATGTTCTGGGGCACTATAAAATAGTTATAAGTTATATATATATATATATATATATATATATATATATATATTTACAATGCAACATGCAAAGTCACTTTTATACTTTTCTAATTATTGAACATATAGATAGAAAATCAAATTTGTAGCAGAAAGCTAACTGTACCTTTCTTTTACACTCTTAAATAAAAAAGTTATAACAGGTTTTAATTTGTAGGCTGGCCGAAAGAACAAATAACGCACGCCCATTTATTTATTTCCATGGCCAACGTCGCTTGTTAAGCAAACTGTTATGATTGTAAATACCTAACCTTTTACATAATACAATTCTTTATCTTCATTGTAATTTATTTTACCCTATTCTGAATGAAATGCCATCACACAAATTTAAATATACCAATCATTCAATTAATTTATTAGACAAGCAAGCAATTTTTTTTAATTTAAATCTTCTTTATACTATTAACAAATCAAGTTGCATTTAATATAATGTAATATTTTACATTAAATGCGATATAATTATATTAGTTAGTATAAAACGAAGCATTTAAAGACAGGAATATATTAACTTCTTCACTCAACCTTCATCAATAAAAGGGGAAACGTAAAACTATAAATAGATTTTATGTGTATTTTTTTGTAGTAGACCGTTTCTTTTGGATATTACAGCATCCTTTTAACTTATTTTCGCTGTAATGATATTTGTATAGGCTACTATTATTTTATTTTACATTATTTTATTTTAAATTATGATAGATGGATTTATTTCTTATTATATCACAATAAATGTAGTACAATTAAAAACACTTTTATGCTAGGTATCAATCTACGTATATAAGCGTGAAGAAATTATTATTGTTATTTTTTTCCACTTGTAAAAAGTGTAAACCGTTTTTGCGCATGTTAATTCATTATTTAATTTGAAAATGCAATTGTCTAAGTATACAAATAAAAAATTTGTTTTTTAAGTAACAGTTACATTTTTTATTTTATAATTTTTATGCTGCGTATAATATGGTTTCAATAAATACAACAATCCAATATTAATTAAATTATTATTTAATACAAGATAACTTGCTTAGAATTAAATTAAATGAGTTAATATTAAAACTTAAAACATATTAACCGTATTAAGCAGTAATGGTCCGACGGCGGATATTACTTATTTTATTTTATCTCAAAAAACACATAATATTGTCAATTAATTGTTCCGTTTGTGTGAAACAAGTAAACAAGTTAACAACTAAACAACAAATTAACTAAACAAGTTAACAAACAAACAAGTAAACCAGTATACAACAAAACAACTAAACATGTAAACAACAAAACAACTAAACTTGTAAACAACTAAACAAGTAAATAACTAAACAAATAAACAAGTAAACAAATAAACAACTAAACAGAACAACAAGTAAACAAGTAATCAAGTAAACAACTACACAAGTGAACAACAAAATTAGTAAAAAAGTAAACAAGTAAACAAGTTAACAAGTAAACAAGTAAACAAGGAAACAAGTAAACAAGTAAACAAGTAAACAAGTAAACAAGTAAACAAGTAAACAAGTAAACAAATAAACAAGTAAACAAGTAAACAAGTAAACAAGTAAACAAATAAACAAGTAAACAAGTAAACAAGTAAACAAGTATACAAGTGAACAAGTAAACAAGTAAACAAATAAACAAGTAAACAAGTAAACAAGTAAACAAGTAAACATGTAATCAAGTAAACAAGTAAACAAATTAACAAGTAAACCAGTAAACAAGTAAACAAGTAAACAAGTAAACAAGTGAACAAATAAACAAGTAAACCAGTAAACAATTGAACAAGCTTCATCTATAACTCTTTCTTGTTATTTATTTTATTTTTATTCACTTATTAATTGTAATATTTTTTTGCGCATAGTAATAGTTTAATCGAATTGCAATTGCAATTTTCTAAGTATATAACTAAACATTTTTTCTTTAATGTAACAATTAATATTATCTAAACTTTGTAGTATTTATTCGTCGGCAGTTGAATTTCTTATTTTATATTATTACACCGCATAAAATAAGCTTTTAATAAACACAAAAATTCATTATTCAATTAATCTGAGATATCACATTACAAAATATCTTGTTTTGAATTAAATTGAATGCATTAAGATTAAAACTTAAAATATATTAACTTGAAGTAATCAAGTAAATTAGAAAACAATTAAACAAGTAAACAAGTAAATAAGTAAACAAGTAAACAAGTAAATAAGTAAACAAGTAAACAAGTAAACAAGTAAACAAGTAAACAAGTAAACAAGTAAACAAGTAAACAAGTAAACAAGTAAACAAGTAATCAAGTAAACAAGTAAACAAGTAAACAAGTAAACAAGTAAACAAGTAAACAAGTAAACAAGTAAACAAGTAAACAAGTAAACAAGTAAACAAGTAAACAAGTAAACAAGTAAACAAGTAAACAAGTAAACAAGTAAACAAGTAAACAAGTAAACAAGTAAACAAGTAAACAAATAAACAAGTAAACAAGTAAACAAGTAAACAAGTAAACAAGTAAACAATTAAACAATTAAACAAGTAATCAAATAAACAAGTAAACAAATAAACAAGCAAAGAAATAAGCAAGTTAACAAGTAAACAGGTAAACAAATAATCAAATAAACAAGTTATCAAGTTAACAAGTTATCAAGCAAACACGTTAACAAGTAAACAAGTAAACAAATAACTAAACAAGTAAAAAATTAAATAAATAAACTAGTAAACATGTAAACAAGTAAACAACTAAACAACTAAACAACAAACTAACAAAACAAGTAAATAAGTTTACAAGTAAACAACTAAACAACAAACTAACAAAACAAATAAACAAGTTAACAAGTAAACAAGTAATACTCAAACAAGTAATACTCAAACAAGTAAACAAGCAAAGAAGTAAACAAGTAATTACGTAAACAAATAAACAACTAAATAAATAAACCAGTAAACAAGTAAACAAAAAAACAAGTAAACAAGTAAACAATTTATTCTGTAATCTTTTATTGTTATTTATTGTATTTATTGTTTTTTTTTTCACTTATTAAGTATAAACCTTTCTTGCGCATAATAATAGTTTAACTAATTTGCAATTGCAATTTTTCTAGTATTTAACTAAACATTTTTTCTATAATGTAAAATTTAATATTATCTAAACTTTATAGTATTTATCCGTCGGCAGTTGAATTTCTTATTTTATATTATTGCACCGCATAAAATAAGCTATCAATAGATACAAAGATTTAGTATTCAAATAATCTGACTGATCACTATTACAAGATAACTTGTTTTAAATTAAATTGAATGCATTAAGATTAAAACTTAAAATATGTTAACTGGATTAAGGTGTAATTGTCCGACGGCGGATATATTACTTATTTTATATTATCAACATACACATAATATTGTTATTTATTTGTTTCGTTATACAGTTGTTTGTGTAAAACAAGTAAACAAGTAAACAAGTAAACAAGTAAACAACAAACTAACTAAACAAGTAAACAAGTTAACAACTAAATATGTTAACCAGTAACCAAGTAAACAAGTAAACAAGTAAACAAGTAATCAAGTAAACAAATAAACAAATAAACAAATAAACAAATAAACAAGTTAACAAGTAAACAAGTAAACAAATAAACAAATAATCAAGTTAACAAGTTACCAAGTTAAGTTTACAAATAAACAAGTAAACCAGCATACAACAAAACAACTAAACATGTAAACAACTAAACAAGTAAATAACTAAACAAATAAACAAGTAAACAAATAAACAACTAAACAGATTAACAAGTAAACAAATAATCAAGTAAACAACTACACAAGTAAACAACTAAATAAATAAAAATGTAAACAAGTAAACAAGTAAACAAGTAAACAAGTAAACAAGTAAACAAGTAAACAAGTAAACAAGTAAACAAGTAAACAAGTAAACAAGTAAACAAGTAAACAAGTAAACAAGTAAACAAGTAAACAAGTAAACAAGTAAACAAGTAAACAAATAAACAAGTAAACAAGTAAACAAGTAAACAAGTAAACAAGTAAACAAGTAAACAAGTAAGCAAGTAAACAAGTAAACAAATAAACAAATAAACAAGTAAACAAGTTTACAACTAAACAGGTAAACAGGTAAACAAATAAACAAGTGAAGAAGTAACCAACTAAACAAATACACATGTAAACAAGTAAATAACTAAAAGTCTAAATAAGTAAGCCGCCAGATCATTACTATTCAATTCAGTTAGTTTTAGTTGCATGCATTCAATTT
Organism: Tachinus rufipes; assembly: GCA_963932245.1. Classification (NCBI taxonomy): domain Eukaryota; kingdom Metazoa; phylum Arthropoda; class Insecta; order Coleoptera; family Staphylinidae; genus Tachinus; species Tachinus rufipes. The sequence goes on from OZ010744.1 coordinate 53,373,612, forward strand.
AACTTGTCAAACAATGTGGAAGTAAAAGTTTACTTATTGTTTATTTTGTAATCTGCATACTTAGAAATTTTTGTTAAATAAATTTCAATTAAATAGAACAATTTTGCATATTAAATTACAAAAACTATTTTTTCATATAATATTTATTATTAAAAACTGCAAAATAAATTTGTTAATTAGGTTACATTATAATTAAAAAGTTTATATTGATTATTAAAAACTATTGTGATTGATGTTGTGTTGTATGATATTAACGCGCAATAAAACAATAAGTAAAAGCAGTAATAAATAATATAATGACACTATATTACATCGCCGTAAATTTGTGTTTATTTCAAAGTCATGCCAGTTCAATAGCCTGCTTAAGCAGCAGATGTTTCAAACAATATAATGCTAACAATATCTCTATTATGCCACTTGCCGTCGCTTGGTATTAAAATAAAATTAAGGAATATTCCAATAAAAATAAATAGTACTGCGTGTTTTGTATAATTAATCAGCATATTGCAGCACAGGATAAAAATTTAATCAAAACTAATTGATGCAAATTGAATTAATATAAAACGTTGCAATAACGAAAGAAAATAGTAGGCGGTCACAAATTTCTATCATTGCTAAACAAGCAACCCACCAAAGAGATGGTCACGCCTATAGAAGATCACATATATTTTGGCGCCTTCACCATGGTTTCATATGTTGCGTTGCGTATATAGAACATACGAGACCACGACTTCGTATGTTCTTTGTGATCTTGCATGTTGCGTTGCGTATCTAAAATGGTCTTGCATGTTGCATTGTATATATATATATATATATATATATATATATATATATATATATATATATATATATATATATATTAATAATCTTAAAAATTTATTTGTTAAAAACTGCAAATTATTCATATAAAAAAAGAAATGTTAATATATATTTGTATCCGTGTCGTAGCAGCTATAGAAAAAAAGATTTTTTTTGCGTTGGAAACGGAAACTGGGTAGCCCGTACTGCTTAGTAGAGTCAGGTTTTCACTGACTAAAAAAAACACCTTTTTTTTACCTTGGGGTGGTTTGCTTGGCGTCTCTTGCACAGCGGTCCTGTTGGACCTGTTGGACCTGTTGTATACTTTTGATGTACTACTCCTTAAGCAGTTCCATCTCTTCGATAAAGTCTAGTACTTAACCAATGGGTTGTTTTTAGCATATCCGCGGTTAAGCTATGTTTGCCAAAGATGGCTGTGCGTTACTGTTTCTAAGCTTTGCATTCATTTAGCAATTGTGTTGGAGTCTTATCTTCTTCCATACATCTTTAGCATAAATGGTTGTTTTTTATTCTCATTCTATGCAAGTGTTTGTTGAGTTTACAGTGCAACTTATTTGTATTACTGCTGTTTTGATATTATGTAGTCCTGTTAAGAATAACCTTGAATGTGCCAGTCTGTTACAACTTTTTTACAGGTTGCTGTGTTCTACCTAAAGTTTGCTGCGGATTATTTGAGGCTATCGGAGCAACAGTGGCCACTAGCATATCTAATAGAACTAAATGGTATTTTTTAAAAGTTAATTTTTATTTTTTTTATCTATAAAATGTTTGCAATTTTTTAAGTATTTATAATTTATATTAATTTAATTAGTTGTTGTCTAATTTTAGAAAACTTTAACAATTCACTGCAAAAATATTAGTTTTCCTATTTAGAAATTTTTATGGGTTAGGCCACTATTGCTCTCATAGAGTCATTTTTTTTCCGGTCTTGTATGGATTCCCAAAAGAAGGTTCTGGTTTAGTAATTGTCCTCTTTGCTCCTTGTTTGGCAAATTGACTTGCCATGAGGTTATCTTTTGTCTCCTGGTCTTTTGGTATTTATACCAGGCAAACTTTGCAGGTGTGGCCTTTGCTTCCAGACTGTATATGCAAATTATAACAAGTTTGGATGTTATTACTGGCAATTGCAAGGCCTGCAATGCTGCTTGATTGTTCGACATGATAGTATGTCAGGTTTTAGTTACTTTTCGATTATGTCCTTGGCGCACCACTTGATGGCTGCCATTTTTGCCTGAAAAGTCAAAACAAATTTACAAAGAAGTAGCAACATTTGTTTTCCTATGCGTTTGTTCTTGTAGATTCTAGTCTCGGTGCCCTTTTAGTCTTTAGTAGTATTTGTGTACCAGATAGTTCTTTTGGCTGTTCCCAGGTATCTATTTAGTATCCATTTGTTTTGTTGTGGTATTACCACATTAAAATTTCTTACTGATGCAGTGGGCTTTTATAAAATTTGAAGTTTTTAAAAGAATTAAAGTACTACTATATTTAAATTAAAAATTAGACTAATGTTAATTAATATAGATCCATACAAAATAAAAGGTTTTTTAAAGCGATGTAGTAGTATAGAGTTTATCAACTAAATTAAAGTCAGTTTAACAAATTCAAAAGATGGATTTTATTTTTGATTTTTATAATGGTATATATCCAGTTGCATTAGAATTAATTAAATATGACATTCATTGTCAAACTGAAATTTTAAACAATTAGTTTTGAAACCTATAGTATTGTAACAAATATTAAAGTCAATAATCTACATTCAAACTAAATTTCTACAAAACATTTTATTATTTTTTTGTACATATTATTTTTTTATAGTTTTCAGCGTCTCCTTTTTAATATCTAATTCTGCTTCTATTATATAGCCGATGATAATAAAACTATAAACAAGCATGAAGTTAGGCACATATACTATCTAATCGAAAACAGTTGTTTCTTTATCCTAAACCACGTCGTAGCTAAGAAAACAAAATTATTTACACGTGAAAACCAATTTAAGAAAAGGTGAGCTTAAACTTAAGTGTAACCTACGAAAGGGTAAGATAAGCAACAGAACGGTGCAAACGGGCATATGCCACATTGTAGATTTACTAACTTCTCTATGTTTGATTATTTCTGCGTTGACTGATACGGATCTGTTAATATTAAACATTATCAATCCAAAAGATCAATGTGTGTTTATTAAAAACCTAAGCTAATAAAAATGGTATAAATACTAATAAAATTAATAGAAGCAAAATTTTGAATAAAAAAACATATAAAATCATTGGTATTCTGCAGTTTCTGAATTTTAAGTATAATTAAAATATTATGCAAAATTAAAGGTTAAACAGTGCTGAACGTTTTTTCTTTATGATAGTAATTTTATAACATGAAATAAAGACTTATTAATATAAAATAATAAAACAATGTTTTTTATAACAAATTTATTCTTGCAAATACATTACTTGTTTTGGCTCTACTAGAGCTTTCTATGAATGAAAAAAGTTATATAAAATTGTGGGCTCAATCAATTTATAATATCGTCTTTTTTCAAAATATATGTACGACACACATCTATTGCTAGCAGTAGCTGGTTTATTATTTTATACGTTTTTGGCATCCTTAAAAACCTGCTTTGACTTATCATTTTGAATTACCCCTGGCAGTTGGATTGATTTTTCCTCTGTTGTAATGACATTTTTTGCCGTAAATATAATCGGCCAGTTGAATAACAGCGGAGTCCAGCTTTAAACATTTTAAAGTACATAGTTAAATCTACATTTTGTATTAAAAAGAACATTCTTAATTTAGGAAAATTGATGAGAATTCACAGTAACATTAGCACTTGCCCTTGAAAAATTTAATACGTAAAAATTCACTGCACAAGAATATCAACACTTGCAAAACTTAATATGTGTAAACACACTGCACAAAAATTCACAGTAACAACACACTTGCAAAACTTAACTATTATATTGTAAACACTTTACGCGAGAATTCACAAGAAACAATAACACTGGCTAACGTTTTAAACACGATGACGAGAATTGTCACAATTTTACGTTTTATTAAGAATTTTTTTATCGCAGATTTTTAAGGTAAAAATAAAGCAAAACCATTTTAAATCTTACGGTCTTTTAAATCAGCATATTGTGGTAAAGTTTTGCGTTAATATAATTATTATATTACAATTAAAAAAACGTCAGCTAATGATGAACTTAGATTAAATTAATTAGAATATTTGATTAATATTCAATAAAACGTTATAACGTATTAATATACAAAAAAAAAATGATTTGTAGTGCAAAAGTAACCAAACTTATAACTTTCTTAAAAATATGATTTGTATAATTTTTTATTAATGAATAATTTTTTACTTTAAATTACAAGAACATAAATAAAACTAATGTCTGCCAAACATCATGTTATTACGTCATAAATTTTTTATTTAATATATTACAAACTTAATAAAATGTGTTCATTTCAACTGCAAATATAAGGTCTGTTCCAACCTACGATTTGTAGTTGTTCCGCGTTTGGTGTCGGTTGGAACAAACCTATAAATTCATTCAACTGGTACAATATTTTATATTTTTAAACTACAATTTTTATATCTAATTTGTATATAAAACATGAGATGGATAACAATAAAGTAGAACTAACACTTACTACTTCAGATTAAGTGTGCCAATAATTACAAGCGTATTAATTATTTATTAATTTATTAATTAACTTACTTTTATAAACTCCACAAATTACCTAGGAATTCTTGTAGCATTTATCCGCGTATTAAATAAACTCAATTATATCATTTTCAATGCTATCATTTATTCAAATTACGTTGATATTAGAAAACAAATCAGATAATTAAATGCTATTAAGTTAATTACAGGTTTGTAGAAATATTTAATCGTTAAAATCAAGCCTGTAATTATTTTAGATATATGACCATCTTTGTCTAGACTCTTATATAATCTTATATTTGGCCGTAACCATACACACAAATAAACTGCCATAGTAACGAATCTAAACGTACTATAGTATTAAAATAAGTATGAAAGTTGACGACTTGCCAATCTGGAGAAAAGTGAAGCTAAGGAGTGCCTTGGACCCTAATATAAAGGTCCTACAGATATTGGGGTATTGGCCACCTGAACATTCATCAAATTTTATAAGATTAATTTATCTATGCTATGCATTTGCATTTGTTGGTTCAATATTTGCATTATACATAGTTACCGAAGTGGTAAATATTGTTATGTCGATGGGAGACTTGGAAAAAATCACCGCGGCGTCGTTTCTTTTATTGACGCATGTGGCGCAGGTTTTTAAGCTTTATTTTTTTTCCACAAATAACAAGCGCATAAAAAAACTTCTCGATGACTTGGAGCGTGACATCTTCAAACCAAAAAACTTAAAACAACACAAGATGCTGAAAAGAGCAATGTTTCAATCTACTTTTACATTCTACATGTTCATTTCGATGTCGTTGTCTACATGCCTGTTATGGGGTATTTTTCCATTGATTGATAGTGGCGATGAAAACCAAAGAGCGCTCCCATTAAGTGCATATTATCCATTCAGTACAGAAAACACTCCTATTTATGAATTAATATATTCGTACCAGATAATAGCAACAGGAATTAATGCGGCCACTAATGTTAGCATGGACACAATAGCCTCAGGATTTATGTCACATATATGCGGCCAATTAGATATGTTAAATGATACATTAATTCACATTAAAGAGTTTGGCAAAGAAGCTGTAATTCGTAAAAATAAAAATAAAGCAGAAAAAAATCAAATTGAAAATGAAGACGAATTAGTAAGCAACGAACTGGAGGCAGAAATGAATGAAATTTTAATTACTTGCGTGAAACATCACACCAACATTTTAGAGTAAGTTATATTTTTTTAAATAAAACTGTATCTAAATTTAAACTATGAACATAATGATTATGATATTTAAAATTTTAATTTATAGGATTATTAAAATGTAGATTCACAATCTTAATAACGTAATAAAATACTGGTTAAAGACTGGGCAGAAAGACCTCGGTCGATAGCTCTTTTCATATTCAACTAACTATTTCTACAATGTATATATATATATATATATATATATATATATATATATATATAAAATCATCTTTCTGTATAATATGAAATAAATATATTTACTACTACTGGTTAAATTATATAAATACAATAATCAATAATATAAAAAAACACATAATTTAATACAGATAAATAAATTAAAAGAAATAGAAAAGTTGGTACATATTGCCCTTGGAAATTAAAAGAAATGAAAAAAAAATTAATAAAATATAAAAAATGTTGCAATCCGATTTAAAAAAAAAAAAACATAAACTAATTTTTCTAAGAATGAATCTGTAAACATGTTTGCAATGTGTTTTAATAGGCTTGATTAATCACGTAGCTTTCTTTCATATCTTTAAAAAATAATCTTTCAATATTACGAGCTGCCAAATCATATATTTAACTGCTTAATCATATAGCAAATGTTTCTTAGTTTATTGTACACATTTTCATTGTGTTTACGTCCATTTCCTTTTGCATTCAATATACACATCTAAAAATTAACTTTTTGTTTGAATACATTTTTTACAAAATATCAAACGGTTTTTGTCAATAAGTCTATAAGTTTTATACTATATATACAATAGAAAGTAGAAATAAATAAATTGTAAGCTTTTGCTTGTCAAAGAATATATTAAGAAACGCAATTTCGTTTTTACTTATGTGTATAATTTCAAATATTAAAATTATTTATTTATATCCACTATAACATTTATAATAATTACACAAAACTAATAATAATAATAATATTTATTGATCAACAGAAAAACTTCAATTACAGATCAAAGTTTTAAAGTATATATACGCTAAAATATAAAAAAATAAAAATAAAAATAAAGTACAATAAATAATAATAATAACAAAAATAAAAGTAACAATAATTCAACAAATATAATCTAAATTAAATTAAGTAATGTATTTATAAAAACATTAATATAATTGTAATCAACATCTAAATGGAAAAGAAGAGAATTAAAGATGGATTGCATATTTAAAATTGAAGAAGTTTTTAAAATATTTGTAGGGAAAATAGAATTTTAAATGTTGGAAATGATCTAATTGAGTACTCAGGAATATAGAAATGGACATTTTCAAGCAGGTTACAAGTGTTAATCTGATTGTTTAGTACCTTAAATAAAAATTTTATACTCTGAACAGAATGCTGTATACCAATTGAATGTATATCAAACTCATGTTCAATAATGCTTTAATTACAGTGCTTTCAAAAGATAGGTAATTTAAGAATCTTTTGTGTAGCTCTTCTAAAAGATTAAGGTGTACATTATAAATGAGAAACCATACTAAGGTACTGTACTCTAGTTTAGATCTGAGTATAGTAGAATATAAAGCCTCAGTAGCCTTAATATAAGTAAAAATGGTAGTATTTCTTTTAAGAAATTCTAGTGATTGAAAAGCAAACTTCACTTTCTGATTGATATGTGGAATAAAAGTTAATTTAGAATCAAAAGTTACTTAAGTCTTTAATAGTAGAACATCGATCAATTGGAACTCCGGCAATGTTAAAACAGCTATGCATTTGTTAGTATTTAAAGTAAGACTATTTTAACTACATTAATCTTGAATTATTTTTAAATTACTTTGAAAAAAGATAGCCTTTTCAATGTTTTTGATATTACAATATATTTTTAAATCATTGGCGTAAGCAAGTTTAGGATAGATTATGCTACTTAGTAAATTGTTAATGTATAACAAAAATAAAAGGAGTTGCAAATGTGACCCTTGGCGTAGCAATAAAGTTTTGAGATAAAAATCCGTTATAGTAAATAAACATGCATTTGTTATCAAGATACAACAATAAGATTGTAATCAAATTGATATTGAAACCCAAAATTTTTAACTTGTTTAATAATACGTTGTTATTAATTCTATCAAAAGCTTTAAAAAAGTCTGTATAAATAACATCAGTTTGACCTTAACAATCTATCTCAACAGCTAAATTATGTGTTAATTTAACAAAATTACTAGTAGTCAATTGTTTTGAAGAAAAAAAAAAACAGTACTGATCTGAGCTGATTATATGACCAACTTGCGCTAGAATAAACTTGTATATACAACTTTCAAAGACCTTTAATAAGTTTGATAGAATAGAAATAGGACAATTATTTATATTTGACAAAGCGCCACTTTTATGAACAGAAAGTCTTGCCGTTTTTCAAACTGTTGAAAAGTAACCATTATTCAATATTCAGTTGAATAAAACAAATAATAGTGCAAATAAAGAGGCAACGCAATCTTTTAAAATAAATGATGGTATTTGATCAATTTCTGCAGTCAAAGACGGTTTGAGCTTTTTTAGGCTTCTAAGGATACAGTGTTTATCTTTTGTAAAAATATCTACTGACCCAAGTAATAAATTATAAAAGTCATCTAAAATATTATGTGAATGTGGTGTATAGACTAAACCAAAAAAACTTACAAAGTCATCAACTATAGCTTGAAGATTATCAAAAGATTTATTTAAGTTTAAGTCATGCATCAGACATGGTAAGCGTGAGGCTCTTGTTTAGATCTAATAAAATTGAAAAAGTATAAAAAAAATAGTAACTGAACGATTTGATATTTTGTCTCATAATTTTTCTGTAAAGTTTAGTTTTTTGTTGAATTTTTTTAATAATTTTTAAGGTAAACTAAGAAGGATAACAGTTATTATAAACATTTTATTATTATTCAGAAGCACAAACTTATCAAATATGGAATATTAAGTGTTATAAATAAAATCGACAGGGTTGTTAGTGTTATTGCAGAAATTGTGTAGTAAAGATCAATCTGCATTAAAGATAGCTTGATATAAACTATAAAGATTAGTTTTCTTGAAATTATACTTCTTTTCAATATTTACAGAAAAAAATGGATTAACTACTTTGACTGCATGAATAAAAAATATTAATGTTAACGCCGGGTGGTACGAATCTTCTGCTACAAGAAGATCAATATTATGAGTTACTAGAATAGGAATATTAGTGTATTAAGTCCAGCAATCTATTAAAACTATTTTTTATAAGATTGTCTTGTATAAAATAAGAAATATGTATAAAGTTAAAACAAAAGGCTGCTTTTGGATCTAAATCGTTTAGACAAAATTGTGGAATATTAAAATTACCCATTATAAATATATCAACATTTACAAAAGAGAAATGCTCTAAAAGATCAAACAGTAATTCTAAATCTTGAGTGGAAGTTTTAGGAGGAGTGTACACAACAAAAATATATAGTAGACAATTTTCAAATGTGCACTTCTGGGCAACAATGTCTATATTAGGTAAGATGTCAAACGTGGAAAGGTCAATAGAAATAGAGTAAATAGTTCTTTTAATTGCAAGTAAAACACCTCCGCCCAATATTAATCTAGTTATTTCAAAGTTTTTATTAGTTCTATAAACTTATATCTTAATAATCAGAGAAAGTTCTGCGTCAAAAATATCATAATTAAGCCTTGTTTTAGAATTTTTATTGACATCAAGAGTACAATCAAGTAAAAAAGTATATAAATTAACAGTTTTTGTTTTTAAACCACGGGTATTTTGATAATAGCATAATAATGAATCATAAAACAAACTATTTAGTGTTTTTTTGTACTAATCTTGAGATTTAGGCACAATACATGAGATGTCTTTCTTATATTTAATTGGAAGATCTTTTTTACCTTTATCTATCCTTTCTTGGACCATATTTTTAATTTGTTTAAAGTAATCTCTCTGGCAAGTTGTTTGATCGCTGGCAGCATTAATTACATTAAGTAACTTCGATTTCAGTTTCAAAATACTGGTAACAATAGCTGGATTTTTAAATATAGCTATAACTTGGTCTTTTTTTTACTTACTCATAATTTCCAATACAAAAACTTTTGATATGAGAAGTGTTTGCAAAGATGTAACAACATTATCTTGTTCAGTACAGTTTTTACACATTGGTGGTTTTTCAGCTCCATTATTTGAGTAGTAAGACTTTCTACAATCTGTTTAAGTTTCTTCAGCTCCGATTTTGTATTTGCACAAGTCATAGAATAAAACCAAGTAAACTTGTCTTCTGATATAAATAAAGTAATTTAATGACAAGATAGACCGGAACACGTGGTGTGTATAGGATATTTACATTTATCACACTGCAGATCTTTTTCAATATTACAAGTATTATTGCCGGCACCACAGTTTGTAATTGAAGTCATATTAGAAATAAATAAAAATAATATAATAAACTTTATAAAGTAATATAAAAGTGAACAAATAATAGGCAATAACAAGGACGCTGTACACCAACCGGGCAGCTAGTGGTGATTAACAAACAAACTACAGGGCCGCGGAAAGGTATAATTGAAATACAAAAAGAGATAAAGATATTAATAATGAATTACGGAAAAAATAAAAGTGCAATAATATAAAACTAAATTAAAAGCAAAATAAATAGAATATGTTTTGCTTACAAAATATTTATGTATTTTTTCACTTAGATATGAAGTAAATATTACTTTCCATATCCAATAGCTAATAATAATAGTAATGTATCCTAGATATCAAAAAACAAATCTAAAAAATTAGTAACTGACACTTAATAACATAGCTACCAATTAATAATTTTAAAATGCACTTATTTACTGGTTAATCACAATACACTCGTAGAGCAATGCGTACGTGCGTGCGTGCTTAGAGATGATTAACACATTAACACATGCGATGCCGCAGTTGACGCTTCAAACAAGTAAAATTAAATCAAAAGTTCTTAATTTCTTAAATATTAATTATAACCAAAGTGTTTTGTGTATATGTTTAGTGTAAAAATGCCATATTAAGTTCTACGCCATGATGGAAATTAGTGCAAAGTATGTTTACTTTGTGTTCGAAAGCAAAAGCAAATATTTGTAATTAAAAACCATTTTTGCAGTTTTTTGTAGTTCTTGCAAAAATGTGTTTTAAGCAAAAGCTGGTAAAAAAAAATTATATAAATTTTCTACTTTAAATTAATCAACATAGAAATTGATTGCTAATATTAAAAAACGATGTTTATTTTACGTTTGTGTTATTAGATGAAGACAACCTCATAAATGCATTCAGAGTCTCGAGTTTGAAATCTATCGTTTTGTATATTAAAAATCTTTTTTAAAAAGAAAAAGTAGTTTTATTTACCAAAAATTAGATCAAAATTAAGGTTTTTTACCCCAAATTTGTTATGTTTTTAGTTATTCGGCAGACCTTTATATATCATCAAAGAAAAAACACCTATTTTTTAAAACGTCTGTATCCATTATTATTTACAAATGATCTTTTTCAGGTTTAAACTAATCTAAATCTAATCAGTTAAAATTTTTGAAATTACTTTTAAAGTTTTCAATGATAGCAAAATTTTTGTATATTGTATAGATCAAGTTTTTATTCAACATAATAAAAAAGAGCATAAGTATCAGATGTTTATTAGCATAGATAAAACTGGTAGATTTTTGAAAATAAACCTTTTAACCCAATCTAAATGTAATATTTTATCAGACCAAATGTTCTACTTACAACGCAGTTACTGCTACAAATAAGTTCAAGGATTTTAGAGTACAAAATATGTTTAATAGCAAAATTGTAAAATTGTATCTTAACTTTGATCCAAATAAAATATTAGATGTTTTAAAAATAGAATCGCAACTGACTTAAAATTGGCAAATATTTTAGGTAGTATTATGTATGATAATATTCTTTACCCATGCAATTTATAGTACTAAAAAAACTAGATAAAATGCTTTTTTAATCTTTCAAATTGGTCTAAAATTAACGGAGTGTTTTAACCGTAGGTTTGTCTAAGTCTCTGTATATTTATTTACAAATTACAATATTTAATAAAAATTGAACTTAACGTTTATTATTTATAATTTTTGTATTTGGTATATTCAAACTACTAAATTTTTCAGTTTTTATAGCTAGTAAAGCAAACTAAATATATTATAAAATATTGATACAGGCCATTGGTTTGTTTTGCGCTGTGTTGTATTGTGTAAAATCATTTTATCCATATTATCAACGCTTTTTCCGCTATTATAATAAAGTATAATTTTAGGTTTTTCTTTTTCGTTTACAGAATTTGTGCAATGCATTGTAAATGTATATACGGTTTCTTCTTTTTGAGAGTATTAAAATTGCTCATACAATATTTCTATGAGTCCTTGAATCAACGGCATAAATCTTCAATTACCCGCTCACTTTGATTGGCTAGTGGCAGGGAAAATAAATATTGTGAGTTGCATCAAGTTTGTATGCAGTATTTTGCTGGTTTTACAAGCATATATTAAGTAAATTGTTTTTTTTTTAGAAAAAAATAATGGTTTATCTATAGAGCGGCAGCGGTTTTGTCTATTTTTTAACTTTCTGCTTTGGTGTTTGGCGTTGTAAAATCGTAGAAACCGTTTTATAGCTCAAAATCTAATTATTGAAATAGTCGCGCGGTAAAACATATATGCTTTACTTTTTCAAAATTCTTTGATATTCTTAGTGCCTAACTGGTGTGGTCCTGCCGTTATTAATATTGTCAAACTTATTACGTACACAGAGATTCGTATACATTTTTGGCCGTGGATAAAACGGTTAACATGGTTGCAATAATATAGATGGAAAATAATAAAACTCTTTATAGTTCATTTTTTTAAATATTTTAATTAAAAAACTGTCCATCGGATAACAACACATCTGTCAAAAAAGGCAGCTTACAATGTTTAATTTTTTCATCACGAGACTTTATTTTATACTCAATCCGTTCTTTGCTTGTTGTCAATAAAAACGATTAATACAAAACAACAAATAAAATCAAATTAGCCAGTAGATGTACATAAACGGTTAAAAACATGTTTTGTTTTTACAATGTTTATCTTAGAATAATTATAGATGGAGCGCAGTTTAAGTTTATTTGTAATAGAAAGAGAAATTTTAACAACAAAAGTAATAAAAGAAAGAATTTTCTAAAGCAATTTTAATCTCCGGAATAGTTAAAAGATACAGATCTTATAATCTTAGTTCACCAAAAATTCTATCACAAAGAAAATATGTAGATTGCTGAATAAGTTGGGTAAGACAAAAACAGCAAAAATTATAGTTGTTGTCCGGATAGTGTTGTAGATTATGAGTGACTCAACCACTCAGTATTATGTACATTAAAATTTCCCAACAACATTATTTCAGTTTTTCTATGAATACCTTAAAAAAGCTTGTTAAAACTTTCAGAAAAGTTATCAAAAAAATTTCAATTGCTTTATTTGGAGAACGGTATATGATTACTACAAAAATAGTATAATAATATGCTATTAAAACCAATGCCCTAAATACCTTGTTGAGCAGCAAATAAATGTTTGTAGCGTGGCCTTGTTTTGCCAATTATTTCTATTATTTATGTCCAAAAATAATGTTAAGTTATCTACAGATGCGCCCTGTTTTTTTTAATCTGATGTCACTAGAAGGTAAGGAGATTTAGGAAAACACCAGGATATGTTTAGAAATTACCTAATATGTTAAGTAATTTCTAAATATTACATTTTAAAATTACAAAAAAAACTTAATTTGAACACATTTTAGTGTAGGTATTTTTAATTTTTGTTTTTAGACAAACCTTCTATAACAATATTACATACAAACTGAATTAAGTAGCATTGAGAAATCTATGCATCTCCAAAATATAATGATTTGGCAATTATAGTTAATTATTAAATAAAAACCAATGAGATATTGTACCAGATAAAAAAAATAAATCTATTAAAACTGAAAAATGTTGACAAGAAGGAAAATGTCAAGAAACTTAGATAAACGATCAATGATGTTTTGAAAGCAAGGCTATTGAGGCAAACAGGATGCTAGAAAAACAAATAAATTAGAAACCATAATAATAAAAACGGTCGACTATAAAGAAAACTTTAAAACACAAAAAACGTAACATCATGTCGATTAATATATTTTTAAAAAATATAAGAAATATACAAACTCGTAATATATGTAGATAATAAATAATCTTAGAAATTATAAATATATAAAAAATGAATTATACAATAACTAACATAAAAATAATAAAAATAGGAACATAAAACATTTATTATGTTATAATAAAAGCCACAAACAAATTCAACGCAAATCTGCGATATAATAAAAAAGTACTCACAAAAAAAGATGTTAATATAGATATATTATATATATATATATAAAAATAAACAAACTATACAAACATTATTCATAATACACAATTATAATCAAACTTGGAATAGAGGATTTAACAAAACCAGATACTTATGTCAATCATAAAAATATCATAAACCATGTAATATTAAACAAACCCGAGAGAAATAAAAATATATAGACAAACAAGTTCCTATTTACAATCATTGATTATACAACTGTAACATATATAATAGGTATTAAACGATATAAAAACAAAGCTATTTATTGCAAAAACTTAAATTGAAAAATTTAAACAAAAACAAAATAAACAGCTTTGGTAAACTTGTCACAACTTTTTTTTTTGCAAGCCATCAATACTAAAACTATTAAAATAAAAAAAAAAGACATTACTAGATCAAAATAGAAATATTGTAGAAAATAAAAAATAGAAATTGTTGCTACATAAGAGATTATTAAACAAAAATATTAAGAAATAAACAAAGAAACAGAACCCCAAATAAAAAATCGCAAATTAGACACATATTATAATAATAAAATGTAGACAAAGAAATGAAAATAAACCACACCGATAAAAAAAAATTGAAAAAATTATATATAATTTATAAACACTGTTTTTTTGAAGATACAATGACACAAAACACAATAAAAGAACTAAAACATAAAAAGCGCCCATAACTGCTAAACTGTGTTATTACCAGTTGAACTAATAGATTACAATTACAATTACACTTATTTTCAAACGGAGACCAAGGGCCATCTGAAAATTATAGAACTATTATCAACATTTTTTTTTTTTTTATTGTAGATTTACACATAAGACTGACAAAATACATACAAAACAACCAAGCACAAACATTAGATAAAGGAATCCATACCGTAACGACGTTTATAGATTTTAAATGCAATACCTGGAAACAAAAATTAAATTACTTAAGAATCTTAAGATATGAATTATTTAAATAAAGCAACAAACACAAAATGACAATATATACAGTACACAAATCATACCTGAATACGGAATACCACAAAGACCTGTATGTGTAAACAACATAGAGAAATTTCAATTGAAAGGTTTAATAATAACTTATTATGGGCTGATAATAGTTGCGCTATTATAAAGGTTCACAAAATAGCAAAAAAGCGGCTAAATATAATTGAATAAAATTTTTACACATTATAAAAGAAAGTTCAACCTGTGCTCTCAAGTTTAAAAAAAATATGCAATAATATTTTAGCTAATCTATTTTAGCCAGCATCAGTAACTAGAAACTTTTATTTTACGGCTGATGGAGTTTGCTACAACAAATCTACAATTTATTTTTACATACAAGTTCTAGCAAATTTTTTAATAAATTGTCTAACAAATATAAGTTTAAACATTGTTTATTTTAACAGCTTTTTAATCCAGGTTTTACTACATCTTAAGATATTACAAACAAAAATGTTTTGATTTTTTTATTGACCACAAACGATTTACTATATTATTTAGGTTTGCTAGGGCTATTATTATAAAGCCTTTAAATCTAGACAAAATCGTAGTCGATTAAATTTAAATTGTCAGTCGCTAGTAACAAAAGCAGTATTTTATTTAATAGTATCTAAAAAATAAATCAATTGATTTTAAAAGTACTAAAAAATGTAAATCATTTTAAATTTAAAAATATATGAATGAAAAACAATATCGATTCTTCTCAGTAATTCAATTTAATTTAATTTATTATTTGGCAGTCTATGCATAACTCCCGAACGGTTTGTTAACGAGGATGACATGAAAATACGGAGAATCCGAACCTCTTACTATACCAGCGCTTTTTTACTGTGGTCAATAAGATATTGGATTTTTTGTAGATAGTTGTTTTGAAATCTTATAGATTTTATTACATAACATTTTTTGTAAGTTTATTGTAATACATTTGCTTTACTTTAGCAAATCTGGAATAATATATCTGATTTCAATAATGTTGTTAAATTTTAAACTTGTACATTAGTTTATTCTACAGAAAATATACTAGGCAGTTCTAACGGCGAGCTACTATTTATTTTTATGCGCTCATAATGTCACAACGGTCATAATCAGCTAGATTGAATAATGAAACTTTCCATCTTTAGTGGTTCTGAGA
Organism: Tachinus rufipes; assembly: GCA_963932245.1. Lineage (NCBI taxonomy): Eukaryota > Metazoa > Arthropoda > Insecta > Coleoptera > Staphylinidae > Tachinus > Tachinus rufipes. The sequence goes on from OZ010744.1 coordinate 53,389,783, forward strand.
ATACAAAATAGTATTTAATTTTCTTAGCTTATTTTAGTCTGAAGCTTTTCTCTAAATAAAAATCACCAACAAGTTCACCCAAACTTATTGTAAGCAGAATAGTCGGATGGTATTAATTTGCATTGTGCATTGTCCGTTTTGTTTAAGCTAATTAAGAAACTTTAATACTTTAAACATGTTAAAAAATTTTTTTCTATGTTATTATATTTAACAAATAAGGACAAATTGTTACAATATTTTTTACTATTTTATTACTGTTATTCAACATACTATTAACTAATAATTCTAACATATGTAAAGTATATACAAATTTTATCAACAAACAAAAAAGTTTTGAAAAAGATAAGTTTTCAAAAATAATTATATTTAATTAAAATAAAGTATAATAAGAATAAGGTGCAATTTTTATTTTTTTAAGTTAAACATTTTTATCGAAAAGCATCATGTGTTTTATTATATAACTAGTAGAGTCAAGATTGCTAAAGTGGTTACTAGTATTTACAAAATAATCCTTTTTTTTGTGTTACAAGGTAGTTTACGGAGATAAACATGTATGGTATATGATGATTATTGTCATTAATTAACTACTACTGTCTACTACAACTATAATTCTTATTTTTCAGAATGGCGGCAGAAGTAGGTGATTTATTCCATATTAGTGTATTGAGTCAATTCGCAGCTGGTTCTATAATAATCTGCATTACAATGTTCGAATTAACTCTGGTAAGATTATCTATTAACAATATGTTATTATGCATTATATTGGTTAAATATTCAACTACAGTGTGTCAATGATTCTAATAAAAACAAAAATCAAATATTTTAAAATAAATAGGTATTAGATGTAATTTAATTTACATATCTAAATTCTAAAATAAATGTGACAATCTTCAAACGTATCGTCAATAAAAATTAATTTTAAATCAATTATATAAATGTTTGTTTCTTTTGTAATAAAATATTTAGTTAATAAAAACAACCTTGTGGATATACTGACCCTGTACATTGTTTAATCTATTTGTAAAATAATTAGTCCAGTTTACTTTTAAGGCATGGGGTTTTTAAAAGATTATATTTTATATTAAAATCAAGAAAAACATCAGGTATAAAATTGATATTCTTAAACATTTACAAATAAGCTGACTAAAATATTTGTCTTATTATACAAAAAAAAGATTCCTGCATTACTAAAAACTGCAAACTCATTTCTATTTAATTTGTTTAACATTTTTTAAAACTATATTTTTACATTGCCATATTCTTAAAATAAAATAGCTTTATCTGAACAACTCAATACTAATAATAATTTGACCAAAACGTTTAACAACAGATCATTTGACATATGTTATAGAAGTCGGCGTTTTAAATTTTGTTAAAGCCCAGCCCGGCTCAAAATCTAAGCACAAAACCCGGCCCGACCCGGCCCAAAACCCGGCCCCTCTCGGCCCAAAACCCGGCTTGGCCCAAAGCCCAGCCCGGTACAAGTAGAACCGGCCCGGCCCGGCCCAAAGCCCAGCACGGTACAACTCGGCCCGGCCCGGCTCAAAGCCTAACCCGGTCCGTTTTAAACGTGATATTGTTTGTCTTTAGCAACCATTTAATTCACAACATCATTCATTATTTGTCTAAGCTCCAGTTATTTTACCCGGCTTTAAATATTTTTTTAGTTACATTTTTATGTACTGTATGAAGTCTCAATGAGAAAATTATAGTATAGTATAGTAGTAGAGTATCAATTATTTATAACAAAACATAAAACAATTAACTATTAAAAAAAATATATAACGTTTACATATTTATAGTTTAAATAAATGAACATAATGTAATTGTTTTTATACTAAAAAACTGCTGGATTGTAAGCATTGACTTAAATTAAATTTTATCTTATTTTTAAATAATAATTTATAGTGTAAAAATTGAGTATTAAAAACGTATAAACTAAATAATTACATAAAATACGTTTAATATCTGGCCCGGCTCGGCCCGAAATGCAAAAGCCCAACCCGGCTCGGCCCAAAATACAAAAACCCAGCCCGGCCCGGCCCGAAATACAAAAACCCGGCCCGGCTTAAAGCCTGGCCCGGCGCAAAATGCAAAAGCCCGGCCCGGCCCAATACCCGAACGGGCCGGGCCGAGCCGGGTTTCGGGTCAGTCATAAATTCTACTTTAGACAATTATAGAAAAACCTTGCAGTATCTCTAAACATATTCAAAGGGTGTGGTATGGTATCTTAATTTTATTAACAAGCTTTATTGTAAAGGTTTTGATCACAAAAATGTAATTCTTATTAATAGCTTTCTGGAAAACAGAAAAAATATAGTTAACATTTATAGTTTTAAATTTGACCCCAAAATCATAAATGCTGAGGTCCGTTCGAAGCGTCCGAGCGTTAGTTATGGTGTACACACAAAGTGTGTAGATCAAAAACCAAGGATTGAATTTATAAAATTTAAATGTTATGAAATATTTCATAGACAGTTTGTAATTGGTTATACTAGCAATTAGCATTTAGCATTTTCGGTAAAAATATGTTTTGCAAATTTATATAATTATTGTTATCAATAATATTTATGGTTTCAATTTGTATTAATAAGTGTTTACAGTTTGTTATAATAGATAAATTTATATTTGTTTCTATTTTACATAAATTATTTTTTAAGTTCAATAAATACCGCTTCTTGGTGACTACGCCTGGCCTAGCAAAATGAATTGTTCAGAGAACGCTTGGCGGCCAACAGTTGACCATTTCAGATAGCAGTAAAATTTTAGGTTGAGTATATTTTTTCTTTACTTTACTTAAATTTATGGGACTTGCAACGCTTGACAATTTGCAATGCAAATCATTGGATATGTTCACCCAATAGAGGTTGGCGTTTTAAATTTTTTTAAAGCCCGGCCCGGCCCAGGCCCAAAACCGAACCCCAAACTCTTCCCGAAGTCCGGCCCAAAATTTAAGCCCAAAACCCGGCCCGGCCCAAAGCCCAGCCCTGTACAACCTGGGCCGGCCCAATGCCCAGCCCGGAACAAATCGGCCTAAACCCCAGCCCGGCCCAACCCAGCCCGGCCCAAAGCCCAGCCTAGCCCGGCTTGATCTAAACCGTTACTAGGTCCGATTTAAACGTGACCTTGTTTGTTGCTATCAATTTAATAATACACAATAATGTTTTTCATATTTGTGTAAACTCCAGTTAATTTGTATCAGTGAGCCGCAATATTAACCTTCATTTAAATAATTTTTTTGTACTACTTACCTATCTGTAGTTCCAATTAATAAAAAATAAAAAAATAATAAGTATAAAAAGCAGAAAATATAAAAAAAATAATTATTTACTGTTAAGTTTCAAATACATTATTTTTTGTAGTCTACTTGGTAAAAGCCTTGTTCGTAATTGGTCAAATGAACTACCAACAAGAGATTTATACATTTAAAAAAAAGTTCTATATAACAACATTTTTGAGTTTATTCACAAAAACATTATTAAAACATTTAAATGCCATTAATAAAATTAACTTATTGAAAATATTGCAAAATAGACATTAACTTTTGCGTGAATGCTCCTCATATTTATAATTTAAATAAATAAGCAAAGTGTAATTGTTTTTAGACCGCTGGATTGTGAGTATTAAATTAAATTAAATTTTATCTTATTTTTAAATAATAATGTATAGTGTGAAATTTGAGTATTAATAACGTATATACTAAATAATTACATAAAATACGTTTATTATCTGGCCCGCTTTAAAACCTGACCCAAAGCCCGGCCCAAAGCCCGGCCCAAAGCCCGGCCCAAAGCCCGGCTCAAAGCCCGGCCCAAAGCCCGACCCGGCCCAAAATGCAACGCCCGGCCCGGCCCAAAGCCCGACCCGGCACAAAATGCAAAGCAGAGAAACTAACATGGGATACACAAATAAACAAAATATTAAAAGAAAGTGCAGTAACAATAGCTGTCTATAGAGCCAAGAAATGCATACTAAAAAAACTGCTTTAAGTATATACCACTCACTTAAAAAAATTAACTATTTAATAAATATATGGAGTGAAACAACAAAAACAAATATACAAAATATTCAAAGACAACAAAACAAAATATTTAAATTAATACACAAACTACCAAAGCTAACAGTAACAGAAGAAGTATAGAAAATAATTAACAAAACAAACGTTAACAAAAAAATTAAAATAGAAAAATGCAAGCTAATATATAAATTAAAGAAATTAAAACAAATCTACAAATAATATTAAACAACAAAATTCACGGACAAAACACGAGAAGAAAATTTAGAAATAATATACATGTACACACAACAAGGACTGAAAAAACAAAAAAAAAACAATACTAATGGACTAATCATATGCAATCAACTACCTGAAAATATTAACAAAAACAAAAACTTATAAAGAATTTAAAAAATAAATAAAAGATCACTATACAATAACAAGACCAAAACAAACCAATAAATTAAAAAAGCATAATAATACACACAAAATAAGATAAATCGAAAGAGAAAATAAAAATGGTGCTCCGAATACAAAGCTCTGCAGCCTACTATACATGGAAACAATGCAAAGCAGCAAGTGGAGAAAAAAAAAATTAAATAAAAAAAAGAATAATGTTATAAATATGTAAATATATTATAATAAATTTAGTTAATAAATTAAAAAAAAGCACAATACAACTACTTGAGAAATTTACGAATACAGTTAACCAATCATTGGATAAGAACATGCACGTTTTGTGTTTATTTGTCGACTTTTCAAAGTGTTTAATACTCTTGACCATAATACGCTAATAAATATTTTAGAAAAAAAATTAATTAAAGGAGAAACTAAATAATGGTTTGGTAACTACCTAGACAATGGGAAGTTTCAGGTAAAATTAAGTAGCAAACTGGGCAAAGATACAACTATTGACAAGGGTGTGACTTAAGGCAGTATTTTGGGACCAATATTCTATCTGTTATATGTAAACGACGTAGGATCATGCATTAAAAACTTCAAATATTTATTATTCGCAGACGACACATTAATTGTATCAATCCACAAAATTGTACAACAAGCGTTAAAATACATGCAACAAGATTTTAAACAGTTTTAAAAATAGGCTCACGACAAAGAACGTCAACAAAGAAATCACAAAAATGGTTTATATAGTATTACCACATCAGCGAAAGAAGGAAGAACAAATCAACCTGATTTGCCATGAGCAAATAGAAGTTGTGAAAAAGCAAATATATCTTGGGATATGGATAACCCAAGATCTGAGTTGGAAACCACACGTAAACAAAATAAGAAACAAATTAAAACACATTGCAAACAGATTTTACAACTTTAGATAGTACAAACTATGACAACAATATATTGCGCACTTCCATAATCTATTATTACGTATGGAATAACTGGGTACGGTCAAGCGTCGGATTATATTATTGAAAGACTCCAAAAAACACAAAACCGAGTAATAAAAAATCTACGCAGTTATTCAAATCAAGACCCATACAAAGAGCTATTAACTATTAAACAACTTTTTAAATTTAGAGTAGTAATAAATAACATAAAAGAAAAAAACACATGAACTAAAGTAAACCATAGCAAAGATACAGGGAGAAATGTAGTTGAAAAATTTATAGTGGAAAGTCATAATTATAAATATGGAAAAAGAAGAAAAGTTTAAACCATAAATAAAATTCTGGATAAAAGACCATTTATAAAGTGACCGATTAACTACTACTACTACTACTACAAAGTAATAGTGCACAATTTGCCACTGACAAGCCAATCTGGCTTAGTGTCATTAAAAAAAAAAAACATGAAAAGAACATTAAGGAAGTTGGTTTTTAGTGGGTATGCTCTTTTAAGAATAAGAAAAGGAACGCTGCACTCCGTCCATAAATGGATTTTCTACCTCCAACAGAAAAAAAAAATTGAATACAAGCCAAAGAGTTGGCTTTTACTAATAATGATCAGTTTTTACTAATAATAGCAACAAGTTTTAATTGTAACATATACACTTTTGTTTATTTTATAATCAATTAAGCAAGTGTTTGTATCTACATTTTTTTTAAACGATAAAATATTTTACAAAATAAATTACAAAATCATACGTTAAATACTGGCTAGAAACACACCTTCCGTTTTCCTAGATCTTTATAAACCCGTACGGAATTTACCATCCGGAATCCCGGCTTGTTTTATAGCGCCACATCTTTCGGAAAATCAGACTGTTTTATGCAGTATTTATTATAGTTTGCTATATTAGTAACAAAAAAACAAATAAATATTTTTTAATAAAATTAATTTATAATACCCGTACGGAATAAATAAAATAGACTTCATTTTATTTCCAAACTGGATAAATTTCGAATGAGTATGGCGCATTAGATTTAAATATCAGTGCTTTGTTTGTAGAATCCTATGCCGGGATTTCGAATCCGGGAAACCGAATTATATGTCTTGAATTATATATAAATTTTTTTTATTAGAATTTGTGCAATAATTCCATATATAAAAATTATATCCTGTATGACACTATATGTAATTATTTATATAATTATTTATATAATTATTTATATAATTATTTTTATAATTATTTATATAATTATTTTTATAATTATTTATATAATTATTTATATAATTATTTATATAATTATTTATATAATTATTTATATAATTATTTATATAATTATTTATATAATTATTTATATAATTATTTATATAATTATTTATATAAATATTTATATAATTATTTATATTATTATTTATATAATTATAAAACCACGCTTGCGCTTTATCTATGCTCTGTCAAATCAGGTTTCAATGTTTACTACACTTTGCAGGTTATGTCATTTGTTTTGAGTTGATTATTGCTACAGTTAGTTATACAATTAATCAAAATAATGAAAAATGGAGCAGAACAAATTAAAAAAAGTGGTAGCAATTGCTATATGTGGAGCTGCAGTGGTAAAATTGAAAAAATATAAGAAAATACAAAATGATATGCGCACATCACGTTCGCGTCGATTATAGATGGGAAAATAGAACATGTTCTAATTTTTCATATAATTGTGACCTTGATAGTTTGCGCGTTTTACACACGTGAATGGTCTGATCTATAATTATATATATAATTCAAGACATAATTATGGACAGTGTCATACGGGTTTAAGATACCAAATTATATTCATTTTACTTAAGACATATCATTTTACACAAATTGAAAACTTAAAACAAGCTAAAACGTAAAGATGTAGTTTTTCCTTGACAGGGCATTATAATAGATATATGTTTATTAAGTATATAGATTTTCTTACATCTTACACTAGACATGTTATTTATTAAATATAGATAACTATATTTATATTATACTTTATTAAAGCAATAATAGTATATTATGCTGCTAGGAGTAGAACTTTGTAATTTTTATGTATTTCAAATGATTACATGCGGCACATATACCATTTTTATTATAAGAGACATTGGAAAATTTATTTGCATGCAAAAAGTGCTGCGGCATTTCTATGTAGTAATTCTATTTGATGCGTCCATAATACTTTGTGGAAATTATAGCATTCTCAAATAAAACCGTCTTTTGTGTACTGCTATAATAGAGTTTATTATTTATAAAACTGTTGTTGTTGAAACTTATGCCATTCTTTGGAAAATGGGTCTATTACGCATTGAACCATTGATATATTGCAGCATTCATTTAGTAAATGATTAATTCTTTGTGTGTGCATTATAGGCATTATTATAGTAGACAAACTATAGTGTATATCTCAAATATAATCTTATTATCCACACATATAAATAATATAGTTTCTAAAGCCGTGTCCGTGTTGCATTAATATTTTTTTTAAGAAATGTATTATTATCGGTTTGTTTCAAAATATAGTGTCAATTTTTTTAATGAAATTAATTTCTAATTGTGTTTTAGGTTTCAATCTTAAGTTTGCAATTCGTATCTATGGTGCTTTATCAAGGTTGCATGCTTGTGGAAATTATTTTATATTGTTGGTTTGGAAATGAAATAATATTAAAGGTAAGTTTACCCCTAAACTAATATACTTTATCATTATTAAGGAAGCTGACAACTTAATTTTACGTATTAAAACATTCTTTTTTTAAAGCTTTAGTTATGCTGATAAATAAAAGTTTGAGTTTTATTCCAATAATCTTATAATTTTAGTCCCTATTCCCTATAGAAACATGAGTAAACAACAACGCTTTAACAATTTCTAGCTTAAAAAACATGTTCAATTCTCCTGTTAAAAAAAGTTTTAGTAAATCTGATAACAATATGATTTAAAACAAATAAATAAAACTGTCAATGTAAACAATACGCAAATAGCCAACAAACAACAATTTTATTACCATAAAATTTTTGGTATAAAATAAATTTAAATGAAGTAGCATTGAGCCACTAACTCAGAGGAATAGCAATGAAAATGCATGGCATTAGCATAGACTAAAAAAAGCATTCTAAGATCTATCTAGTAAAATTTTAAACTCCAAATACCATGTTAGGTTAAAAATGCTTCAAATAAAAATTAAAACAAATACATATTTCAGTCTTTTTATGTTAACCGCAACATACTTTTTAACTGCAAAACTTGGGTTTATAGAGCGATGAAAAATGTTTTTGATGCCAACTCAAACCATACTTAAGATTGATTCCTACAGTTATTAAAAAATATTAAAAATATTACAATAATAAATAATGTATGATAACAACTGGTTTACGACTTATTCGTATACTTAATAAAAACAAAAAAGAAATTTTTGAAAACTTTTATTCAAGAAAAATTGCAAAATTACTTCTTTGCTGTTCAGATACAACAACATTTTGTCAAAAATTATGTGTCTAAATAACTAAGCAAGTTTGCTAACATGTATAAACATGTAACTTTTTAAAACGCAATTATGAATAACAAAAAACCGACTTGGTTGCAACATACAAATTTGCTTTTGTCCATATATAAATTGGAATGTTCTAAGAAGTTATATGTAACGTGTTGCCAAAAATAAAAAAAAAACAATTAATGTTCAAATTTATCGTAAACAGTTTTTAAAGTTGTGTGATTGAAAATACATACTTTTAAGAATAAACTAAAAATGTTCTAATTAAATGTATAGAATACGTTTATAAGTTCTAACACAACGGTTAATGCATTTTGTGAATAATTTCTCATAATATTTACATGTTTTTAATATTGCAGAGCTCCCAGTTGTCTGTATCAGCATATAGGTCAAACTGGACTCATTGCCGAATACCATATAAAAAGCAACTTCTATTCCTGATGCTTCGTTCAAATCTACCAATAAAATTATATGCCGGGAACATATTCACGCTATCGGTGGAAACATTTGTGGCGGTAGCTATAACTTTATTTACTTTTTTTTTATAACTAAGAAATTACTTTAATAACTTTGTTTTTTGGCGTTTGTTTTAGATATTGCGATCATCTTGGTCATACTTTGCTGTTTTATACCGAGTTCATCAAGAATAAAGTTTTAATGTCCGACTTACAAGTACCCGTTGGAATTAAATATAATTCTTTAAACATCACCGTTAAACATATTTAGGAATAAATGTGGTTTGTTCACAGCACAACTTATAACAAGTATAAACAAATAGATTTATTAATTACAGTTGTTGATTTTTAAATACTTGATTCATCAGCATTATAGCACGTGCACATATCTATATAAGAAATGTTTAATAATGATAATTATAGGCAATTAACTTTTAATAAACACATTGTTTAACTGTTAAATTTACTTTAATAAAATGCACACTTCATCAAAAATGTTTTTTTCAGGAAATTTATAGCGATCTTTACTGGTATTTGCTTACCTTTACAATATATCTGGTTTTTACAATTATATATAGCCATAAACAAGAGAGTTTAAATGTTTTATTCTTCTCTTCAAAGTAAGCTGCACTCATTCATTGACACTAATGACATTATCTGCTTTTCTCTAATTATAAAACAACATATTTTTTTTATATTTTTTTGTAAAAGTTCATTGTTTACACCTAAAGCTAGATATGCAATAAACATTTGGAAAAACACAAAGAATAATATAACATAAATAAAACTAAATAAAAATCAGAATAAATTAATAAATATACAGGTAATAAATAAGTTAACTAGTACAGAAGCAAGTAGTCTATACAAAAACAAAAATATTTTTACTATAACAAAAATGATAAAAATAAGCCAATACAATGATTCATCTAATAAATCATAAATTTATCAAAACCAACATAATACTAAGTGTAGAAGTGATATTCACGCCATAAAAACTAAAATAAAAGTAAATTGAAACAAAATAGATATTGAGATGCTAAAAATTGTTAATAATATTATATTATATTATAATTTAACCAACAATTGCTACAAATAATTTAAACCTTACAACAAATCAAACAATTTTGAAAGTACAGATTTGCAATCTACCCAGGAAATTGTTTAAATGAATAAAATTTTATAAAATATATATCCTTATACATAACGTAAAACCTAATGACTTTAAGGTGATTTAAAACATTGCCATTGGTATTTTTAAATAAGCAAATAACTATATTAAGCATTTTATCAATTTTAGATAATTTGTAAATCATTTATTCTAAAAAATAATCAAAATTTGACAAAAAAATATGATAATTATGATTAACTTTTTGACCAATTTACATTAGTGTTTAAATTTAAAAAAAATATATTGCTATTTTTCTTGATTAACTGTGCAGTAACATTACAATTTTATCGTAAAAAATTACTTCTTTATTTAAATCAAAATATGCCTTAAGTTTGTCGAGCGTTTTTTAAACAATAAACCAATTTTGAACGCGGTAGATTAATTGGCCTTATAGTATAGTAGTAGAGATGATTGCGGCAACGTCTCCCGCGGATATGATGGTGGAATAAAGGTTAGAAATAAAACAAATCTAGTAAAAGAAGGAACTAGTAAAAAGGAAACAAAAATAAAAACAAAAGAAAACACATTCAAAAGATGGCAGAAACAGTAGAATAGAATAAAAAACACACATTAATGCAAAACACACTCTAGTAGAATGCATGGCGTGGGAAAAAGATAGAAAATAACAAGAAAATATACTGGAATGCAAAGTGGATAAAACAAGAATTATTAAAAAAATTCTGAGAGATGAAAATAAATGGAGGGCAATAAGAAAAAAATATTGAAGAGTTTGACAATGTAAAAATATAGAAAAAAACAAACGATGAAAACAAATACACAAAATAAAACCCACAAAAAACAAAGGAAAGAGATAAGCAATATAAAAAAAACAGGATAAAAATAATAATGAAAAACAGAACATTCAGGTATATGCATATAAAAAAACGTTTACAAAGACTACAATACCAAATTAAATTGCAGAGATAAAATGAAGTAGAAAAAAAAGTTAAAGCAGTGCAGAATAATAGAAATAAGGAAGCATTTATCAAATAGTAGATACGCTATCTTAAGGTTGACGGATAACGCAACCTTTAAGATTGTCACAAAAGACACAAAGAAGTAATTCTATATGGAAGTTTAAAAATATTACTGAAGAAGAAGAGAACTGCCAAAAAATACAATTATTAGAACTGCAAAAACTATTTATGAAAAAGGGGATACAACCAAAAAAATAAAAAAAGACTTAAGAAAACTAATAACGCATTTGAGAACAAATTAAATAATTAGAATAAATAGCACACACTGATTAGAGAATACAGAGGTGGATGTTAGTGCAGATAAAAAAACACAAAAAGGCAAAAGTAACAAACAACAGGCCGGGGACAATATGCATGCCGCACATGCTGCGTGAAAATCTGCAAAGCAATAACTAGTCCACCTTAAACTAGTGCCAAATCTAGACTAGTTTGACAAGCAAATTATAACAACATAGAGAAAAAACATCATTCTCAAAAGCCGTTTGCTGATGTCAATAACTCATTACGATAAAAAAAAATTTATATGCGTAATTAGTTTTTAATTTATGAATTTATTAATATAACTTTACTAGGTAAAAATAAATATATTATAAGTTTGTTTTATATATTATAATTTTGGTGTTCACATAATTAATTTTTGCACAATATTAATTATAGATTAGGTTTTTTTAATAATTATTATTATTATTTTGTGTTTTTTGGCCTTGAAAGTTACATCACATTTACAAATATATTTATAATTCCTAAAATAAATAATTATAAACCTTATGTTTTTTGTTTGTCTATTTCTTTTCTTTATTTTTCTCTGTTCTTATCCATTCTATTTTTCTTCAGTCTCTTTTCAATGTTCTTTTAAACCTAGTACTCATATTCAATATTTTGCTTCTATTTTTTCTTGTTTATTTTATTCTCATTTTTCTGACTCATTCAACATCATTTTCCTAACTAAACTATAAAACATAACGCTTTTATTCTCATACAATTATTTTATTTTCACTTATTTTTTATACTTGCTCTACTACTTTATTTGCTTTTTGAGATATTTTTTTAATCTGTTTGCTCACGCTGTTTGTACAAAATAAATAATTTAAAGATTTTACCTCCGCATTAATTTTCTCATTCTATTTCTAGTCCTCCACTTTTTTCTTCTACCCTACAATTCTTTCAATTCCTTTGCTTCTTTTGCATCTATTACCATATCGTCGGCATACCTAGCAACCACTTTATCAAGTACTAAAGCGTAGATCTTGTATGCCGTACCCAGTAGTGATATTCCTCTGTAGTTATTTTCTTGATTTTTGCTTTTGTGTATTGGGCATACAAAACCTTCTCTTTATTGATTCAAAAACCTTTTTTCTTTTTATATTTGTTTTATAAACTCACTCAGTTTTTACTTTTTATTGATTTTTTTTTGTTTCTTAATATTACTTTTTTGTTTATCTTGTTTTTTCTTTAATCTTTCAAATAAATTTTAAAAGTGTTTTTTCCACGCCGTTTCTAGCATTGCCTCAATATCTTTTCAATTTATTTTTATTTTTATGTTTATGTATTTTTATATTTCTGCTTCAATTATTATTTATTTGATTTCTATTTTTTTATAAATTTATTTTTAGCTTTTTTACACTGCTTTTTTGTATGCCTTCTGGTTTTTTAGATGTTTTTTGTGTGTTTTTGTTGTTTCTCCAGTGCCTTAACATCTTTTGGACTAGAGTACATTTGCTGTTCTACTATTTGCTTTTTTTTCTTTTTTCTTTTTTACTTTTGTATTATTTTTTATTACCTTTTCTTTGACTGTTTCTTCTAATTCTTACCATCTCTTCTTTACTTTTTTTTTATTTAATCTCAGATATTTTGTATACGTTAGCACAAATTCTTCAGTCTAGGCAATTTTCTTTTAACTTATTTATACTAGTAAACAAAACTCAAAAATAGTTCACAAGAATAGAAACTTTGAAAGCAAAAAGTGCGTTCACAACAAACTAAAAATTCTTGATGGATAGTTTATCTTTATTGATGTTTATGTACAATATATTTGTAAACAATACAAAAAAATATTTTTTGATTGTTTTTTGAATAGTTGCGCATGTGCGCATGTGCAGAAAAGTTTTTATAGTTGCATGCTTATTACTACTGTTTAAAAACCTTATTGCAAATGTTTCAAGTTTTTTTGTTTATGTAGTATATATTATGTTATTAAAAGACTTAGCAGTTTATATCTGAGGAGATATTCCCAAAGATTAAGACGTATTTATTATTTTTGAAAGATGTGTGTATGAATTTAAACATATTTTTAGATTTATTGTTGAAAAAAATGTAAGAATTTCTTAACAGTGTATTGTATAGTATTTTATATAGTTATATATTTGTTTTGACATGTTTAGTCATAAAATTTAAAATTAGAGCGTTATAGCCGTATTCTGAACATTTTTTACAGCGATGTTAATTAACATTTTGAACGTTGCTAGGCAATATTTAAAAAACTCGTTACTTGATTGGTTAAAAATCAATTTCTACAGCGATGTTAGCTAACATCGATGTTAAAAAATGTTCAGAATAGACCCATTAATGATATGATTTTAGCAAAAATTATGCATTTGTCTTACAATAAAAATAAAAATACCGTACAAAAGTATAAATTAGTAAAAAATATTATGCCAGTTTATTATTGTCAAAGTTATTAGCATTCGATGCATACAAATAACGTATAAGTATAAATGCATATTAACAGAGACATAAACAAAATACATAAATATAAACACACACATGTGAATTAAGTTGCCTACGTTAGTTCATTTAAAATAAAATTGGCTTGACCTACTTAATAAAGGCGCGCGCTCAAACCATTTATGTGTTTACAAATTTTATACAAAAGTCCCTCTTTATTATTCTTTTGTATGTATTTATAAATAGATTCACATATTAAATATTTATTAAACAGTTGTTAAATAATTAATTTACAAAAGAAATTATCTTTTGAAATTGAATATTGATGTAATTTATTTATACAAAATTACAAAATATTAAAATAGTGGTGAGATACCGGAAATTATATTAAATGCCACTCATTATTTACAAAAAAAGTCACATAAGAGACTCAATATATTACATTAAAGTGTTTTTAAAATAAATATAATTTAGTAAACAGAGTTTCTAAGTACAATTAATAAACAATGTAGTATAGATTAAATTTTTTCAATAAATTAACCGCTGGCCAAAAGGGTCTGGTACCTGTTTTCTTGTTTTATGACCTTAATCCTCAGGGATTTTTTCAACCGTTTTATTGTTCGTTTTAGTAAACATACTTCTATTACAATAATTTGGTAAAAAACCCGTAAATTAAAACTGAACACATTAAACACTTAAGTATTTAAATAAAATTTATTAGCCGGAGGTATGCCGAAGAATTGTCAGAATGTCTAAATTTATAATATTATTATTTATATACAGGGTTAGACAAAATTACCGGAACACCCAAATAATTCTCTAACCGTATGAAATTTTAAAAAAAGTTTTAAATAAATTTGTTTTTATTTAATTAAGGAAATTTGATAAACTTTTTTTAAATAGAGCGTTATTTATTTTTACATATATTTATTCTAAAATTAATTCTTGAGTATTGTTTGTAAATATAATTTGTTTAATAAATGCGTTTTCAGTTATAAGCAAACTCTTGAACTTCAAATAAAGAATATTTTCACACAAACATACACATTTATTTTAACCAAACGAATATCAAAAACAATAACATCAAAAACAATTATTAAATTATTAAAACAGTAAAAATTTACAAGGTGTTTTATTTAAAAAAATTAAAAATCTAAATTTCTATAATAAAACACCATAAATAATTTTCCTCTTTTTAACTGTTAAACTGTAATTTTAAAACTAATCTTAGAAATAAATGTAAAATTTATAGGGTGTTTTTTTTTAATTTGGATTTTTAAATCTTGTTTAAAGAAAACACACCTTTTTAATGATTTAATTATAGTTTTGTTATTTGTTTTTGATGATAATGTTTTATTATTTGTTTGGTTAAAATAAATGTGTATGATTGTGGAAAAATGTTCTTATTTTGAAGTTTAGGAAGATGCTTATAACTTAAAAATAATGCATTTTATAAAAAAGATAAATTTACAACAAAATTTCATAATTAATCTTAAAATCAAAAAATGTAAAAACATATAAAGTGTTCTATTTGAAAAAAAAAATAGTTTAAAAAATTTCTACAATAAAATGAACACGCTGTATATTAAAAATAATTGTAATCAATAGTTTGTTTAAAACCAAACTATTTGTGTTCAAAACTTTTTTTTGAAATTTTGTACTGTTGGAGAATTATTTAGGTGTTCCGGTAATTTTGATTATCCCGGTATATAAGCGGCACAACTAAAACATTAATGTACATTCAAATATTTAAATAAAGTTTATTAGACAGGAATTTTAAATATTCGGATTAAAATGATAGTGTATATAACGTTATATAATGACTAAATAGCATAATAGCATGATTACATGATAACATGTCAACATGAGATCATGATAAATTGATAGAATGATAGAATAATAACATGATTACATAAAACATGATGACATGATGACATGATAACTTGATAACATGATAACATGATAACATGATAACATGATAACATGATAACATGATAACATGATAACATGATAACATGATAACATGATAACATGATAACATGATAACATGATAACATGATAACATGATAACATGATAACATGATAACATGATAACATGATAACATGATAACATGATAACATGATAACATGATAACATGATAACATGATAACATGATAACATGATAACATGATAACATGATAACATGATAACATGATAACATGATAACATGATAACATGATAACATGATAACATGATAACATGATAACATGATAACATGATAACATGATAACATGATATCATGATAACATGATAACATGATAACATGATAACATGATAACATGATAACATGATAACATGATAACATGATAACATGATAACATGATAACATGATAACATGATAACATGATAACATGATAACATGATAACATGATAACATGATAACATGATAACATGATAACATGATAACATGATAACATGATAACATAATAACATGATAACATAATAACATGATAACATGATAATGTAATAACATGATAACTTAATAACATGATAACATTATAACACAATAACAATATAATATATAAAGATATGATAACATACTAACATGGTAACATGATAACATGATAACATGATAACATGATAACATGATAACATGATAACATGATAACATGATAACATGATAACATGATAACATGATAACATGATAACATGATAACATGATAACATGATAACATGATAACATGATAACATGATAACATGATAACATGATAACATGATAACATGATAACATGATAACATAATAACATGATAACAAAATAACATGGTAACATGATAACATGATAACATAATAACATGATAACATACTAACATAATAACTTAATAACCTGATAACATAATATTATTATAACATAATAATATTATAACATAATAACGTGATAATATTATAACATAATTACATATTAATATGGTAACATAATAACATAATAACATGATAAAATAATAACATAAAAGCTTGATAACATGATACGATAATAACAGATTAACATGATAACATATTAACATGATGATATATTAACATGATAACATGATAATTTAATAACATGATAACATATCAACATGAGAATATAATAACATATAAATAAAGAATTTAGAGTTATAATACAATAACATTATAACATAATAACTTGATAACATGATTACATAATAAAATGATATTATGATAAGATGATAACACAATAACAAGATAACATGATAACTACATTATAATTACTTTCTCCACGAAAAAAACTTTAAGAGTGTAACTTTTCTACAAAGTTGTTGTGTTTCTTTTCTCAAATTTTTTTTATTAAAATATTTTATATGATCTGCGGAATTTCTTATATTTTTTTATTAAATAATACTGAATCTTGTCATGTATCATCTTCTTGATGTTTTTATTATTTGTTATTATGTTATTGTGTATGGGACTAAAAGTGCAATAATTTAAATATCTTATATTTTTTTGTTTGGTTGTTATATCCTTTTTTTAATTAATTATTTTTAAAGTATTTTATATATTACATTTTTTGTTTCATAAATTAATTAAATATATTAAAATTGTATATATGCAATATATATAATATTTTACTATTTTTTTAAAACGTAAACTGTTAACATATTTAACTTACACATGGAATAGCATAATTGGTGAAGGGGCTGGTTGGGTCCGAGTGGGTACTTCTATATCAAACCCATGCAGCACCCGGTGCCGTATGTCCCAAATGGTTCCGTATAGGACCATTTGTATCTAATTTTGGTGCTGCATGGGTATGTAGAGGTATATGATACATTTTTTATTGAAAACACATTTTAATCTAAGATATGTTCAAACAAACAAACAAACAAAAGTATTGTACCTTAGGCCCATTTTAATTGAAAATTTAAGAAATATGTTTTTTTGGTACCTACTATCACATATTAAATTTTGGAAAGTTTTTAAGTTTGGTCAAAAAGTAATGAAATTATCCACTTCTTCATCGAAATCAAAGTAAACAACAAAGATCCGGATTGTTATAATCTAGTAGATTTTGATTATTATTTTGAACATTGATTTGCTAACTAATAAGATTTTTGTGGTTACATCTATAAACAGCAAGCATATTCTAGACGTACAACATTCACAATTCATAACTCTTCTTAATAAAACTATTTTTGTATTAGACATTTATTGTTTGCCAAATAAGAAAATTCCAAACTTTTTTGATGACCGTTCTAAGATTTTTTTAAATTAATTATAGAAAAGCTAAAATTAAGTTATTAGAAGATTATAATATACATAATACTAAATGGTTAAGTAGTCAATCATCTTCTATAACACTACCCGGCAAATAAGCTATGATTTTTGCCGCTTCTTATAATCTTACTTAACTTATTTGACAACCCAAGTGCATTGGTTCTCAGGTGAATCGCCTTATATTCTAGTAGTAGTCACACGGACAACAGTATACTGGCTCACAAGGCAAAAGTCGCTTATATTATTAGTGATACTGGCTTGATTGGAATAGTGCAAGCTTGCTCAACACGATAGGACTGAGCAATGGTTGCACTTGTGATATATTACCTAAATAACAGACGGTATTTGAACCCTTGCCGGCAGCAGATAAAAACTGTGTAAAGACGGGTACGATTAGGTTAATACACTGGTGTACTGTATTAGTTGTTACTACAAAAAAATACAGCAATAGCATTGTATGGCCAATGCAATGGTGGGCAGTCAAAGCTAAATTTTTAGAGTCTTTCTGATAACGACTTGGCAAAGACATAGATTATTGATACGGTTAAATTGGCAAAACAAAGCCTCGCCTGTAAAAAGTTTTTTACTTTTGTTAATTTTTTGCATATACATACTTATATAAAATTTATATTTGTCCTTGTATTGAATATTGTTCTTAGGTATGAGAAGGAGCTTTACACTATCTCTTCTAAACTCTATTCGGAAGCGAGCTATTTAGATTATTGCCGATCCAAAATTGACTAATGACTTAGATACTTTACAACACAAGTGCAATGCTGCATTTTCTATAGATAGATTTGTGTAGACATTGTTTAAACAATATACAAGACATGTTCCCATCTAAACAAATATTTACTAGGCATTCTAACAAACATTCACTAACAGTTCTTAGATCAAAACTTAAAAAAAAAAAAATTACCGTATTGACAATTAGAATAAACTTTCATATTTAGTACTTCCTGAAACATATAAGCAACAAATATTTAAAGTCAATGTGCTGCTTAAATCTAGTCTTTATTGTGATGGTTTTAGGGAGAGTAGTTTTATGTTGATCTTGCATATTATGTAGTTCCTAAATATAACATTCTAAACCTAAAAAAAAAGTTATTAGATTTGTATCTTTTAAGTATTCCAAAAATTAATTACAACAACTGTTAAGGCTATTTTAGGAAACTCCGATCATTTAAATAATACTTCTGTTGGTAGAACATTTCTCTCTATTACTATTTTGATACCCATTGGCTATATCCTAAGGATTCACATATAACAGCAAAAAATCTTACAAAAGCCATTTAAGAATCAATCAAAAAAATTGTTCCAGTTTCTGTTATTAAATCAAAACAAAAGTGCTCGTACTAAATTTAGGCAAAACAGGCAATTTGTACTACGTGGAAACCATATAACACAAATTATTAAAAAGTTTGTAAACATTGGGACAACTTAATTTGTTTTTATGTAATTTTTTTAATAAAAATTGTTGAAATTTTTCTGTTAAATATTATTTTTTCAATTTATTGCTCCGTAAAATACGGTGTTTTTAATTATATTTTTGTCATATATTGTGTTTCTTTAACAAATATCTTTTTGAAGTTAAGTTTATATTAAATAAATTTTATACTTTAAATTTTAACTTATTGAATACCGGTTTTGACGGGTAACCATCAGTTATTACTGAAATATTACATTAAAGTTTTAATCTATAATTATATAAATTAACTAAATAATAAAATATTTGTTTTTTATTTTGTTTATATCATATGATTACTACTATTAAAATTGACATTGATAGGTTTTTTACATTAGTTAGGGCCGCTTTTACAATCGTCGGTTAAACAAGGAATAGCGCTATCGAAGGAATATCAAAAAATGCGCTTTTACAATCTCTTATAACTTATATTTAGTATAGCAACTAAGTAACGCGCACAACAAAATAGTGTATAAACAACGTATACGTCAATTTATTAGTCAGTTTCAGAAACGGCCATCTTTGTGATAAATGATTTTTTAGAAAGTATGATTTGTTGCTAAAATTTTACACAGAAAAAAATTGATAATCGGCGAGCATTATTTCCTTGATTGACCTAATTATTGGGACCTTCAGGTGGTTCGTCTTTATTTCTAGTTCTAATTTGGGATTTATTGAATAGAAATTCTACTTGGCTGTGGGGGTGATTTTACAATGGCCCCGATTTCTCTAGGAGTCCTAGCAATTTCATAAAACTTTACTTGCATGTTTTGAGGAGAATAAACCAGGGATAACTTATTCGGTGCTTGAAGCAGTAGTTTTCTCTAGTATAGTAACCAAGTAAAGCGCACAACAAATTTGCGTATAAATGATTTATACGTCAGTTTATAAGTCATGATTGACGCTTTAATAGGTTATCTAGACTGTAACAAGGGCAAAACTAATGCTATAACAAGTATATACATTTAGATAAATTTATTCCTGGTATAAGTTATCTGACAATTGTGAAAGCGGCCCTTAGTGAGGCTTTTAGGTCATATTTGTGTAATTATTTTTGTATTATATTACTAGTATTAAGCTCGGTATTAAGTTAGTTTTCTATATAGGGTATTTGTGTTTTTGGTGTTGTGTGTCAATAGTGTTATGTTGTTAAGTAGTGTTCTTTTGTGAATCTTACTTAATTATTTTATATGCTATACTGAAAGAATATTGGTTATTTATAACTAGTTGTTTTATTATGTTAACTTCAAGTTGTAGATGTGTAATTTTAATATTAAAATTACATTAAGTAATTTTTTAATATGTTTATAATTTCTTCATACTCATGCATTTTTGCTAAACATAATGGCGTCCGGTTCTTATCGTAAAAGATATTCTTGTCAGCTCCTTACTTCAAAAGTAACATTGCAGTAGTTTGATGATTATTTATGCAAGCAGCATGAAGAGGTGTTAATGAATAACTTTTTTTATTTATGTCGGAATAGCATCCGTCAAAAGATGCAATGTAAAATGGTGTGTGCTCGTCTTTAATGTGTTCTTCCAAATTTGTTCTATGTTTTAAGAGAAGCTCAACTGTACTCGTATACCCTTCATCTATTCTATAATACGAGTATAATGGACTAGACTTATCTGTGTTAAAAGTCAAAACATTTACACCATGGTTGAGGAGAATTTTGATAATAGAATTTTTACTTTTGGTTGCTGCAGATGACAATAGAGTTTTGTCTAAATATTTGCATTCATCAACATTTATTTTATGCTTTAGTAATATTTTAAGATATGTAATATGTAATATGTCTATTATAAGCAACCTAATGTATAGCCTCAAAGTTATGTTTATTTTTATAGAACATATTTGCTCTTTCATTAACAAGACATTTGAGCATATTAACCTGTCCAAATCGGGCAGAATGAACTGTTTTCTAAAGTTTTATGACATATAATATTAATATCTATAAAAAAAATTTTAAACAATTTATCAAAAAGTTTGTTTCAGTTATTTCTGATTACTAGAAATAGCAGTTTTTATTTGTACTTAAAATCTAGAAAATAAACCGTTGTACTTATAAATTCTAATATAACAGATTCTTTTTTGACTAAGATGTATAGTGCTTTGCCTTTATCATTCTTTATAGTTACGTTTACATTTTGATTTAACAAAGTGCAAATAACGCCCGCATGACCCATATCAGTTGCTACATGCAATGGTGTGCTACCAGTATTATTTCTTACATCAACATATAATGAGTTTTCCATTAAGAAGTGTCATTTTAAAGTTTTTTGCCATTGTTGTAATTGTAAAGATATGAATGTAGTTTTTTAACAGCTGAAAAGTAAAAATTATCCCATTTACAAAAATGATACGATATACGCTTAAACAAAAAATAAAAATAGTGTAAATTCACCACAGTTATAGTGAAAGTTTAGCGGAGACGGTTCGTAGAGTTTGCGGTGTATTTGGTCGGAATGAAGCACCGTCACGAACAGCAATTGTGAAGATAATTAAGAAATTTGAGACATTTGATCAAGTTAGTGAGGTTAAGTCACCAGTCCGTCGTAGGAGTGTTAGGTCAAACAAAAACATTTTTGCTGTTATTGAAAGTGTTGCAGAAAATCTACGTATGTTAATCTTACGGCGTTCACACCAGTTACACATTACATATCGCATTTTGCATAAGCATCTGCACCTGCATGCATATAAAGTGCAGCTAGCTTAAGAGTTAAAGCCAAAAAACCACAAACAACGCCGTAGTTTTGTTCAATAAGCATTGATAAGCAGAAAAATTGTTCCCAGTCTCTCAGTAAAATCATCTTGAGCAATAAGGCTCATTTTCATTTAAGTGACTTTGTGAATAAACAGAACTGTCGGATCTGGGACTCTGAAAATCTTAGTTTAATTGTTGAGAAACCACTATCTAAAACGAGTTACAGTTTGGTGCGGTTTTTGGGCCGGTGGTATAATAGGGCCATATTTTTTCAAGAATTTTGAAGGTGAAACTGTTACAATCAATACGCAGCGTTACTGTATAATGCTTACAGACTATTTTGGCCAATATTGAATTAGATAGACGTAGATGATGTATACTTTTAGCAGGACGGAGTTGCCACACAAGTAGAGAAACAATAACACTATTGGGTCAGCAATTTCCGGGAAGTGTTATTTTGCTAAAAGGAGACATCAATTGGCCGCCTAGGTCGTGTGATTTAAAGACAATTATTCCAATTATCCCACAACAATATAAGAGTTGGGGCGACCGTAGCACAATAGTCTAGTGCGAGGACAGCGGCAATATCTAATTTGTCAAATATATTTCGATGCGGTCGTCTCCTTTGCAAGGCAATGGCAAAAAAGCAAAGTATTTGCCTAGTAAACCCCCTTTAGTGGTGTGGTTCGGATTCCACGTTAAACTGTAGGTCTCGTATGTTTGTGTGGAACTAATATCGCGCACCACAAACATACGAAAAGAGCGCCGAACACTCGTAGCAAGTATGGCACTATTAGAAGAAGAATATAAAAATTGTAAGATAATATTTGGGCTGTTATTTGCAAAATAGAGTAACCAAAGTGCGAATAAAAGATGCAGCATTTCTTCAAAAAAATGGAAATTTGTAATCGTAGCCGTGGCGGCCATTTAAGTAATATCGTGTTCCACAAAAAGTTTCTACTTGAAATTGAACTACAAATATAGTTACGTATTATTATTATTATTATTGTTATGTGTTTTTTTATAAAATAAAAATTACACTTCTTAATAGAAAACCCTGTACTTTATTCTCTAGTAATATATTTAC
The DNA here is from genome assembly GCA_963932245.1 of Tachinus rufipes. Taxonomy (NCBI): domain Eukaryota; kingdom Metazoa; phylum Arthropoda; class Insecta; order Coleoptera; family Staphylinidae; genus Tachinus; species Tachinus rufipes. Next base: position 53,413,411 of record OZ010744.1, read on the forward strand.
AATATCTTCATGGCCATACCTGCATGCAACATGTAAAAGCGTTTTAAACTGTTTGTTTTTGCTTTTAATATTTGCACCTTGTTCAATTAAAAGTTGAACCATTTCTAAATGTCTACTTTTGCTTGCTAAATGTAATAGATTGTTGTCGGTCGTATTCTTAAGATTTATATCAATGTTTAATTCCAGTAATTGTTTTACTATAGTTATATTTCCTGCTTCAACTTTTTTTAAATATTTGAAACTTTACTTGCTCCTCTTTTTTAGATGTTTAGATTTGCAAACCTTTTTAATTACTTTAACGCAATCTTTTTCAAAATTTTGATGCAATAACTGCACTGCAACCTATATTGGACAAACAGGCAGAGCCTTAAAATACAGAATAAAAGAACACCAAGACAATAACCAAAAAACTATTTTTTCCAAACATCTTCACATTCATAATCATACTTTTGACTACACAAAAAACCTTAAAATATTACATCAATGTGAAAAAGGCTACAAAATGACCATATTAGAAAATATGGAAATTAACAAATTGAAAAATAACAAAAATGTTATATGTCTTAACACTCAATTAAACAGCCACACAAAACATCTATATACCTATCTAAAAGACTATAAACCACCATACAATAACCATTAGTACCAAACCCTTTCTTATTCACGCTAAAACATCTAAAACAAAATTTACTTATATATATAAAATATATATTCCACTCTTATAATTTTTTTCATACAACCACAACACCATCTACCATAAAACAACCTAACCAGTTACCTCAACAACACACTACAGATGACACCAGTATCAGTATCACATTCACCACCATTACAAATCTCCATCTACCATAAAAAAGAACATATACCAACCTCAACAAACACACCACAGATGTCACCACCACACATCTACATTAAAACAAAAATTTGTCAGAAATATCCTCATATGATATTATTAAATAATAAAAATTGTTAATAAATTTAAGATACCTGAAGATGACTTTAAAAAAGTCGAAACTAGTCGAAAATAATAAAGATCTCAAGCATACAAGTATATAAATTATATTATTACCTTCCCAACATAACCTCAATGTATGCATCTCTGAATAACAACAATATAATAATTTATTGACTAATCTTTTTTATAAAACTTTAAAAACGTTTTAAACTTTTTAACTTATTAGTTTTTGATCTTTTTTATTGGTTATCTGCTGCCTAATGCTGACACTGTACAGTAAAACATGTTGCAATTTGTCAAATACAACTTTTAAACTTGAACTTTTTTTTTATTTACTAAAAATTTATTAGCGTTTCAACGAGTATATTATTAATAAAATATATAAATAACAGTTTCTAATAAGCATATAAATAAAAATAAAAAATAAACAAATGTTTCAAAAGTTTTAAATAATAATAATATTAATATTTATTAGTGTTCTATATTTATACACGTCAAAAATAGGAATACAGGTTATTATTACAAATACATAGATTATTCAACTATTAATGCTTAAAAAAATCAGTAAAGGTATAGAAGGCATTATTTATCAGCATGTTTTTGATAGATATTTTAAACTTATTAAACTCTAAAGTTTTGAAATATGGAGGTAGCTTGTTGTAAAATTTGATCGCATACTAATTGAATCAATCTCTACTTTTAAGCAAACATTTAAAATCAAACCTTAAATGATTGTTTTGCCTTGTGGCATAATCATGCAAAGAACTCTGTGTGGTATATTGGTTAATATTATTCTTGATATACAGAGACATTTGTAAATGTAAATACAAGGTACCGTTAAAATACCCTTAACTATTTATAATTCTGATTTTTTTTTTCTGTATCTTAAAAAGGTATAGGTGCATGACCCCAGTTTAATATTCCGTATTTTACGACTGAATAAATTGTGAGCAATAGTTTTTGTGAAGTAATATTTTTTAATTTTTTCAATAGATAGATATATTTAGAAATTTTATAGCTTACATAGGTGGTATGAGCTATCCAAGTAAGTCTATAATCTAGCGTTAATCCTAAAAACTTAACTACTTCAGTGTTGGTGTTAATTTGTCTTAGTGAAAAAATTAGATGCTCAGTCTTACAGTCGTTAATATTTAACTTGTTTGATAAAAACCAATCATTTACAATCGATTGTGTATTACACACATCTACTTTTAATTCAACTATATTTTTATTAGATCTTACAATGTTTGTATCATCTGCAAATAGTGTAAAATGGGTTTGGGTGTCACAATACGGCAAATCATTAATATAGATTAAAAATGAAATTGGCCCTAAAACAAAACCTTGTGGAACATCCATGCTTACATTTTGCGTTTCTGAATTTATAGAGTTCACTGTTTTACATACTGCAATCGGTCACTCAAATATGATGACATAAGATCAATACTAGATTTACTAAAGTTGTTATGTTTTAGTTTGTTAATTAAAATATGATGTGATACACAATCGAAAGCCTTACTCAAATCGCAAAACAAAGCATAAGTATGGCTGCCAACCTCAAATCCATTTAAAATTTCATCAACTAAATGTTTTATTGCAAATACTGTAGGTCTATGACTGCGAAAACCATATTAATTTTCACATAAAATATTATTTACTTCCAAATATTGCGTTCGTTAGTTAGTACTACAGACAATTTCACCTTTTTGAATACTGGAATAATTTTTGCCAGTTTTAAAACACTTGGAAATTGATTTGACATGATTGATTCATTAATAAGTTTTGTAAGGGAAATCAAAATAATATTTAAAATTGATTTTATTATTAAGCTATTAATATTGTAGCAATCCATGCAATTAGAATTTTTTAGATTTGATACGATATCACGTAGTTCAATAAAGGTAACTTCTCTAAAATTAAATTGATGTGAAAGTTGCGGTGATTTGCTGGCGTAACTTATAAAACTGGTACAGGGAGTTTATAAATGAATGGGATTATGTGATCACTTTAAATGTGCCGCTTTTTTTAAATTGTCACTAAACTATTTGTTTTGACAGATCAACTTTGACAGCTGTCAAGCAAACATATGAAAACATATGTAGTATAGTGAACGATTTTAAAAAGGCGGCATATTTAAAGTGATTACATAATTCCATTCATTTATAAACTCCCTGTACCACTTGCAGACAAGTAATTAGAAATAGTCGGAGCTATGTCAACAAAATAATTATTAAACTGATCCGGTGTGAAAGATTTATTATTGTTAATGCTATAGCTACTGCTTTGCGATTTGATTACCTGCCGCATAGCCCTTTGGGGATTATTTTATTTATAAATAAAGTCATAATGTGTTTTTTTTTGGCTAACCGTATTGAAACCTGATAGTCTTTTCTGAGTAGTTTTAATTGAGTAGTTATAAGATCAGAACGAACATGCTTATTTAAGTTATTTAGATCTTGATTTTTTTGTCTCATTTGGAATAGATCATATGAGAACCAATTTACTATGTTCAATTTATTTAATATCTTGGTTTTCTCTGGAATAGTCTCAAGCATAGCACATGCAACAGTATTTATAAATACGTCAAGTTTTGATTCTATAGTTAAATTGCGATTGGCTACAAAACTCCAGTCTACAGTATCCATTATGTTGTACAATATTAGCAGTTCTTTGTCTGTAATAGGTCTGTAATTAATGCGTTCATTAGTTTTTTTTTTAACTGTGACAAAAGTTGATGCAAAACTGATTGCAAAATGATTTGAAAAACCTAGATTAATGGTTATAATATTGTATTCTGCTTTTGCTCATGTTGGTAAATATATTATCTATAGTATTATTTTACTTTCATTTAGTTTTGAATACAATCCAAACGAATGAAATAATGATTGCAACTGTACGGTAATATTATTATTTTTTGGTTAAATAATACATTAAAATGACTTGTAATAATGATTTTAAAAATAAAATACATCTAAATCATAAACATCTAAAGAACAGGATATTGCTTAAAAAAAATTAAAAGTAGTTGACAAAATAAAAAATGCAAAAACCAGAACTATTGAAACAGGAACAATATTTTCTATACAATCACAGATATTCCTTGTTTGATTGGATATTTAGGCACCAATGCAGCGCATGTGTTCTATTAAAGAAATGTAGCATATTAGCAACGATTAAATTGAGTAAGAAATATTATGCACGGTACAAAAAACAAACAATAGCGTTGCTTCCTTGTCACTCGGAATGCTATAGCCGCGTTGGGATAAAGAAATAATAAATTTAAAGTTAGCCCAAAACCAAGTATATTATTATTAAAATATATAATAACTATTAATAACAGTTTCTAATAAACATATAGATAAAACTAAAAAACAATTTCTTATTTTAAAATTATATTATAAGTAATAGACATCTAAAAGAATAGAGTCGGCCGCTACTACGTGATAATTCATAATAAAAAATAAAATAAAACACACTAATTGTTATTTTATTTAATTTTCTATCTAAACTAATAGTTATTGCTTAAAAAGAAAATTAAAAGCGGCTATAATAAAAAACGCAAAAACTAGCACTATTAAAAAAAAAAACAATATTTTGTATACAATCACAGGTGTCCCATGTTTGATCAGATATGTGGACACTAATGCAGCGCATTTGTTTTATTAAAGAAAAAAAAAAAAGCATATCATCAACAATTAAATCAAGTAAGTAATTTGATGCACAGTACGCAAATTAAAAAAAAAGTTTACGGACCCGGGGCACCTGGGTTGCAGTGCCCGCTCACATGTTTTGTTTTTATCCGCGCCAGTCGGTACGTTTTATTGCTATGTGTGCTGATTTTTAAGTTTTGTTGCGTGCCCAAAACTCTGGCCGGGCACAAAGCCAAGTCAGCTCGAGGTATATTATAGCTTATTACAACGTTGCCAATGTTTGGTTTAAATACGTCGGTACCGCATGACTGGTCTGATAACGTCTTGAAGTGCGTATACAAATACGGCGAGCGCGCCCTCGTCTGCCATATTTAATAAACTAAACTTGTATATGTTGACATATTTGATATACGTTTTCAGTCCCAAAATAATGTTGGTGTTGTTTTGTCTCCTGCTATATTATGCCGAAAAATAACGAAAAACACATGAAAACGTTGTCAGACCCAAGGCCGGGCCTGAGAACGTCGGATTTGGTCTGGAAACGTCGGTAGTATATAGCAAATTGGGTCTGTATAGGCGGTTTAACAAATCTATATATATATATATATATATATATATATATATATACATATTATTTACATATATGTATGTATATTATACTTTTTCGAAAAAAATTATGATAAAAATTTATTATTTCTTGGTCTTTCATAGTTTTGCGAAAAATTTAAAAAAAATATTGAATTAGTCTAATGGAAAGGAAATTTCTTCTAAAACGCAATCTTTATGTCCATTTTTTCTCCGACAAAAAGCAGGAAAATTAGTAAAATTATGTAAAATCCGAGGAAAATTGCTTAAAAGTAACCCAATTTTTAGCAATTATGTGTTATATTTTACCCTAAAGCAAGCAAATCCAGTTTTATTTATTTTTGCAATTAAAGTCTCCAGGTATAGCAAAATCGAAGATATAATTTTTTTAATAAAATGGTAATTTTCTCATTTTCCGCGGAAAATTTAAAAAAAAAACCATAGGCGGGATCTTGTTTTACAGAAAATTTCTTATAAGATACACCCTTTTGAATATAATTTTTAATTATTTTTTGCTTATTTACAGCACAAAAACTGAAAAAAGAAAATATTTTTAAAATTGTATATGGCCGCCATTAACACTATTGCATCTAGAAATCTAAAATTTTAAAAATTGACATATCTTGGTATAAATTTGAGCAAAATCTGAGATATCAATGTGGGGAAATTGTCCGAATTTTCGTGGAATTATTTACTCGATATTTAAATTTATAGGTTTTGATAACTCAGCTTGTAAACTTATTAAATCTTACTTATTATACAGACAGCAAAAATGTAATGATACAATAAACATTTTAAATAGGGTACCTCAAAGTTCAATCTTGGAGCCATTGCTATTTTTAAATTACACCTGCAGCTTATATTTATATGGCTCATGTATAAATCAAGTGTACGGAATAAATTTTTTTTTGCTTAAACCACTGAAAATGTCTTTTTTTACATGAATCTTAATCATGTTTTTTTTATAAACAATGAAAATTTGAAAAAAAAACTGTTTTTTACATTTTTTGATTGTTTGTAACATTTTGGGGTTGCATTTTTAGGAAAAAGTTTCGAGAAACTTTTTTCTTTACAATTGTTCAAAGAATAATATTTTACAGCCAACAATGTTTTTTTTTTTAAATTTTGAAAATTTCCCAGAACTTTAAAAAAAAGATTTTCTTTTTTTTTTTCAAGTATGAATATAAACGATTTTTGGGTGTGTAATATTATTCCTTAAACAATAAAAAAAAAAGATTTTTTACAAATTTTTCCTAAGAATGCAATCCTGAAAAGTAACAAACAATCAAACAATGTAAATTTTTTTTTTCAAATTTTTGATTGCTTATTACTCAAAAATGCCTAACTCAAAAATATTAAAAAAATCACCTAATTAAGATTTATGTAAAAAAAGACTTTTTCAGTGATTTAAACAAAAAAAAAGTATATACCGTACATTTGACTGACAGAGTATTATCAATATGCTGATCATACTGAAAAACGCTTTTATTTTTATGTTCTTATACTAAATAAAAAAATTATTTGAAAAAAATAACTTTTTCTAACAGACTTTTTATTCTGCCCTACCCTGTATTAATATAATTTTATCTAGAGGTGTGCCTCGTTTCCTGATGTGATAACCGTTTATATAGTTAGCAAACAAAATTTGTTAACATGACAGTTCATATTGTTACGTAGCAAGATTTGTTAAAATGACAGCTTACATGCTAGCAATGTGCATAGAGAATAACCCCGATTGTGTTTAATTCTGAACAAAAACAAAGATCTATAGTGCAATCTCTTAACATTAATTTAAATTGTAGTGCTTTCAGATTGTGTCAAAAACTTATTAAACGTAAAACTATAAACCTAAAATCTATTTATATGCATAAAGACATCTTGAGTAAAAAAGTAAAAAAAAATGTTGTGAAGCTTTAGTTCTTTAAAACTTTACATTCTATGATTTAGTATATTATGTTTGCATATATCAACTTTGTCAGTCACAAATTCAAAGTATTCAAAATGCATGTGTTTGGTTAATTTTTAATATAGGGTTTTTCAATGAGAAGTTTCATTTTGATATTAAAAAAAAACGAGAATTTTTTAAGAGAAATCAATAAATGTTTATTTCATTGTGAAGAAGAAGGTATGCCATTAACATTTGAAAACGATATCAATCAAATAGCCGCCACTGTTACAGTTGAAGTACCACATTTTTTTCATGAAATGTTCCATGACCAATTTGCACATTTGCGGCTGTATGTTCGTCCTTGATAACTTCACGAATTCTATCTTTAAGGTCTTGAATCGATTGTGGAGCATTGGCATAGACCTTATTTTTCACGTGGTTCCAAAGAAAAAAGTCTAAAGGTGTTAAATCACAAAATCTTGGTGGCCAATTGTGATCACCTCTTCAAGAAATAACAAGGTCAGAAAATTTTTCTTGCAAATGTAAAATATTTGCAAGAAAAATTTTGATGCAGATTTTGTTTAATTGTGGCATTAATTGAAAACATTGGGTATGTAAACAAAACAAACAACATAACTTTAGAAAACATATTGTTACATATATATTTATTTTTATCTGTAATTATAATAAAATTTATACATATTATTACTAAAAAAATCACAGCTGCAATTAAACTGGTACCTACACAAATTATTAACTTATCAAAAAACTTTACAAGTTTTGACGAATGTTTTTGACGTTTGAGTGTTATTTGCTATTTTTAAATTACTGTGCACGATCATGTAGTGGAACAAACAAAGAAGTTGTTCGTGCAAATTTGTTCGAACAGCCAGAGCACTTTAAAAACGCACCCAATAAAACATAGTAGAATTATGCATATTGCTTGCCAGTTCTATAAAATTATACAAACTAAAACTTCTCCATACCTATATAAAAAATTAAGTTTTTGGATGTACGTAATATAAATATTTGTTTGAAAGATGCTATGCCAATTCCATCTCATAGAACCAAGCTGTTTAAAAGAAGTTTTTGCTGCCTATAACGTAACCTACTATTATAATAAATATAATTTTAAACTTTCTTCATTATTTTTATTTAAACAACATTTATTTGAAATTTTTAGTTATTATTATTTTACGTCAACAGTCCGGATCAATAAACCTCAGCTTTCCTACCTAGAGTTATTTTAAAGTTTTATCTCGTTCTATTAATACAGGCGTTTGTACGATTTGTTAATATAAATGTAAAGCAAAATAATACAGCTACTTATAAAACAATATAAAATACTCAACAACAAGCAGATTTTCATTTAATTGTTTATCAAAAAATCAGGAAAGGACGCAAGAGTAAAAAAAATCTTGACTTGACTCAGCAATTTTAATACAGCTTTAAACACATAACTGAATTTATGACTCATTTGCACCAACATTACTTAAATTTTAGTTAAAGTTTATGCTATTGAACTTCAGAGCAAAGTTTATACTTTTAAGAGACGCTTAAATTTAAGCATTAAATATTGTCGGCTTAGTAAAAACAAACTAAATCAATTTTTATTTCATTTATTATAATGAAGTTTGTTATTATTAAAACTGATATTCTTAACGATTATTTCAATTGTAAAAATTATAGACGACAAAACTTAACAGTGAACTCATTAGACATTCTTCTGTATATCTAGGTAAAACTATATTTAATAAGCTACCAACAGAAATAAAAAACCAACTAAACATAAAATTATTAAAAAAAATTAAAAAAATATTGCATTGAATTTTATTTTTATAAAAAAATTTAATTATTTTTCATTTATGTTTTTAATAATTTTATTTATTCTTTTTTACTTGTTTTATCTTTATACTGTTTGTATTTATTTGTATTATTAGTATTTTAATGATTTATGTAGTGTTTTGTAATATACTTATGCTTTATTTTAATCTACATGTGATTTTTAATGTATATTCATCATAAGATGGGTTTAATCAAATTATTATTATACATTGTATTATTATTTATTTTGCTTTTTTGACAATAAAATACGTTTATTATTATTATTATTTTTGTTTTTTAAAATGACAAAACGTACTTTTTATCTTATGTGTTATTACACTTCACCAAACAATTTAAATTTATGTATCATTTTATCATCAATGTTGTTATTATTTAACTTAAACTGTTAATAATATTAAATCCATTCATATTTAATAACAAAATCTTTAAGATATGTGAATTGTAGAGCACATGTACGCCTACCTTTCTTTTTTCCTTCTTTATGTTTCAAATACTTTTGATTTGTAAGTCCACGAAATATCATAATAAATAAAAGGTTATATAATTACCTGATTATACAATAAAAAAATAAAAAATGGGATATTTATATGCTCCCTCTAATAGAATAATTAGCCAATTGCTAAGCACGATATCAAATATGAATGAAGTTAAGTGTTATAAAATAGATTTAAACTAACGTTTAACTTAAACAGTAAATAATGATAAATCCATTCATATTCAACAACAAAATCTTTAAAATATGTGAATTGTAGAGCACATGTACCACCTACCTTTCTTTTTCCTTCTTCATGTTTTAAATACTTTTGATTTGTAAATCCACTAAATTTTATAATAAATAATAGATTATATAATTACCTGTGGAAACAGATGTGGTGCTGTATAAGTTATAATTAAATCTCGGCCTGTTAAATGAGCTCTAATCCCTCAAGGTACAGTTAATACTAATAGTGTAGTCATGAGCTCAAATTATTTCATTATCGTCTGCCTTATGAGGCAATTATGTTTTTTAATATTATATATACTCATTATTTATTGTACACCAATATTCATCGCTAATAAAAATTATTCAATGACTTTTGTGTTTTTGCATTTCTAGAAAAAGTTGCTTTTGAGATATATGAGATTATTACAATTCTACAATACATTCAAATATTTTAATAAATAAAGTTTTTTAAAACTTTTTTGCTATTTTGTTGTGTTTTCTTGAAATATGTAGTGAGTAAAAAATAAACGTATAAATTTGTATCTGAGTTAATACAGGCTAACCAGATTCCTTTTGAATATAAAATACTCTTTACTCTTTTAAATTGAAAATAATAGAAAATATACTTTTTTGTTGGTTCAATTGTTGAAAAAAGTACTTTTTTACGTATTTTTTTAAATTTATATAATTAAGTTTTTACCAGAAAGAAGAAACGCGTCAAAGAAGCCACTGAAAATGTCTAACAAACGGAAGAACCAATTACAAAACAAAAATGGATTATGTATGCAATCAATATAAGCTATTCAGAAACGTGATTTGCACAAACTCTTTAATAATTCTATTAGATGTATACTAATTAATTTGCCTACTTTGTATGATATTAATTAAATAAGATAAAACTTTAAAAATTATTTTATAGCTATTAGTACTACCTGTACCTTAAGGGATTAGATCCCATTTAACTGGCCGAGATTTAACTATAACTTGCACTGCAGCACATCTGTTTCCCCAGGTAGTAAATTTTAAATCCTTTTATATTTTTCAAGAATATTACATAAATTATTTTTTCTTGGTAACCAAGGTAATCAACGCCATTACAAAAATTAATTTTACTTATACTCCTATACTTTGAAATAATATAATATAAATATATAATATATTAAAATTTTAATATTTTGTTTTACATTGACATTTGGTATTGTGAGTGAATCAAGCAACTGGCTAGTAATTATATTAGAAGAAGCATATTAATATCTTATTTATCCGTTTAGTAATGATATCCACATTAAATCCAACTTTTGTTTGTTGATTTTTTTGCTTTCATATTTTAGGGCTACATTTTTTTTACCAAATTAAAGCTGCATTTGAATATTTAATGCTGTAGATCAAACTTTGACAGCTTTGCATTGAGACACTTTGACCAACCATTTTATGTAGAATCAAATTAGTTTACGATAACCTTATCATATTATTTAAACTATAGGGACGTTTTTTTTAATTGCAATATAAGAATTTGTATTCTAAGTTTTGAAACTTTTAAATTTATAAAAGAAAAACTAATTATAATAAATAGCAAAACCTTATTTAATTATTTTTTAATTAAAAATAATGCAATAATAATACCATTATACAAAACCAACATAATTTGATTACTTACATAATCCCAACAATTTTGATAAAAGAAAACAATGAATAATAAAATTAGATATTACAGAATTACTAAAAAAGATTTTATTTTATTTTATAATTATTAAAAGAGCTATTACCAACTTAATATCTTAAAACACAACATATGATTTATAATTATACAGTACTAGAAAATATTGTTTGTTTCAATCATCCTCATCAAAATCTTCAATATATTCTTCATAATCGTTCTCATCGTCTAGTAAAGAGATAAATTCATCCAATTCAAAACTGTCATCTTTAGAACATTCTAAGCACCTGCTTTCATTTATTCCATAGTTAATGCAATATTCACCAACACATTCACAACAACCATCATGAAACCAACGCACACTGGAAGCTCCCATTGATTGACAACTTGTTTTGCATTGTTCCCAACTCATGCAACTTGACCAATATGCCACTGTACAATTTAGTGTTGTAATAAATGGTTTAGTTGGTACTACTTCTTGTTCTGCGCTTTGCAATTGATATTTTATGTTATTCTTTGGCGCCAATAAAATATCAAAATCTACTGGAAAAATAAAACTTGTCCATCTATCTTGTGCATCTGGTTCTTCTGTAAGTGCTTGAAACAGCTGCTTGTGCAAATTTAAATCTTCAACGTAAGATTGCTTGCTTAATGCACTTCTTGTATCATTTGGTTTTTTACACATGTCTACACAAGAGCAACATTCATTGTATAAGAATCCAAGACAATTAGCACATTCTTTGCAACAACTACAATCTTCTTTAAAATTACAAGTGCATGATTTGGTAAGCAAGCATTTGCTAACAATAGATCCACATACTGATTCGTTGCAAGTGTTTGCTTTCTGTACCAAAGCAAGTATTCCTAATATACACAATATTAGTATTAGCTGGTGTGACATCTTTGCTTTATTTAAAATCTGTAACAAAATAAATTTAACTTAATTGTTTGCAATTTTTAAATTTTTGTTATAAATATATACAATCATTCAAAAATTACAAAAATCGATTTGTGTAAAATAAAAATATGTTTAATCTTGCTGTTTTTCTTTTGACCATATACTTGTTTCTTCGAGTCAATAGACGCTAGATTTTATTACGCCTGATAGCTTAAATAGTTTAAATCTTTAAAATTAACAAAAAATTAACTTTTATGACTTATATATGTATAAATATAACAACTATTCATAGGTTTTTGGCAAAAATATTATTTTATAAACTAATAATAATAATAATATAAATATATGTGATGAAATTATTGTATATTAATATTTACCAATTCTAAAAATATTATTGTATACTAATAGGAAAAACCAATAAGTTTTCAAAATTAGTGTAATAGTTATCTGCTTTTCCCAGAATTTTTAAAAGTATTACGTTAATTATTTTTTTTAAATATTTTGTTATAAGTAGAATGTAAGCACTAAGATTATTCTTTATTTCTTTTTTCAAATTTTATGTTAATATGCATTTTTATTATCTGAATAATTAAGTTTATAACAGCAATAACAAACATATTTTTACAATTCTACATTAACAAGTTATAACATTTCTGACTAAAGAGAGGGTGTCAAAATCTACCACCTACCAACGGAAATATACATTTTTTTTTTATTTGAGTCAAATAGTACCTCAAGTTTGGAGGTATTAAATTGATAAATATCTATAATGCCCGTACAACACTGATATGATGAATAATTATATCTTGAATTATATATATAATTATAAATAAAATTTAATAAGTCTATAAAATAGTTGGGTTATATTATAAATGCTGTTTTCTCACATTTTATGTGTTTTTGAAGTAATTGAGGTTTTTATTATATTATTTAATTAATGCAGTTTTTGTGTTCAAATTATGTTACTTTCTGGCTTTTAGAATATCACATTTGCTGTGTCATATTTCAAAATAGGACTATATATATATACCGCTTACGTTATACAGGGTGCTAAAAAATACGAATTAAACTATTTTTAAAATAATAATTTTAGAAAAAAAGCTACTTTACATTCTTATCAATATCAATTCTAATGTATATTACTATAATTTTCCATCTGAATTAACTTTTGTCAAAGTACATTTTTAATTTATTAAATATAATTGTATATTTTTGTGATTAAAGTTGTTGACTTACATAAAAATTGTTGTAATTTTTTCTGCACAAAAGTTATAAAACTTTAAATAATATAACTTAATGCGGCACTTGCAGTTATATATTTTCTGTAAATAACTGTTCTGAATGAATTCGTAAAGTTAACTGACTATTTATTATTATATAATAAGGTAGCAATACTACCCCCTCCCCTACTTAAAGATTATAGGATAATTTTAATTAAATTAGGCAAACAAAATCGGTTTTAAGACCTCCTATAGGGGTGGATTATCTAAAACCAAAGTTGTATTAAAAGTTCCTTTTTGGAGGTATTATATGCTTTAATATTTTATTTCTATAAATGCAACAAGTAAATACCTGATTTGTTTAAATCAATCATATTCTCACTTAATCGTAATAATAAATTAAGTCAGTTCTTTTGATAATGTTTCCAAATTTTTTATAATTATGTTTCAAAAATATGTCTTTAAAGTTCAATTAATACTATTGATAATTATCATTAAAAATTTAATTTTTATCCTTTTTTACAACATATAATTATAAAATAGTTTCATTTCAATTGAGTAAGTATACTTAATAGTGATTGTACATAACATGTATAATGCAGTATTTTATTTTATAAAATGAGGTTGTAAGCAGGTGGCGCACCTACATTTTAAGTAACTGTGCCAAATAGAACTCAATATAAAGGTCTACAAACCATTAGGGATTTATTTGTATTTTTTGTTTGTCCAAATATTTCAATTATATTTATATAATCAAAAAGGTTTCCAAACTCAAAAATGATCTTCTTTAATTTTTAAAAATGGTTGCATAAGATATAATTTTTGCTTGTAACAAAGTGATGAGTTTTGGATCTGCGGGGCGTAATAGTCCAACTTTTGTATTAGTTCACAATTTTATTCAAACAAAATGTTTTTTTTTTGTTTTGCATTGTTTAGAACCACAACGTTCTTTTCCGCTTAAACGAATAAGTTGCACAAAGTGAGATATAATTATCAAACAAATTAGAAACTACTAAAAACGTTGATGCAACTTAAGTATATCCAAATTTTTGATTACATTTAATGACTACTCCTAGATTTTAAGGTAAACTCTAACATATTAATGAATCCAGTATAGTATAACTATAGATATAGTGTCTACATATACTACGATTTCAGCGAATTATTTTATTACCAATTGGCAATTATGTTTGTATTATATATCCTAAAAAGCTTAAAACACTTTGATATTTAAGCGTGAAAATATTAGATAAATATACAATATTTTTACCCTTGAATACTACCTTGAGTATTATATATGACCATGTATGAGTAAAGTGGTACAAAAAATATTTTTTAACGTTGCAAATTTTGGGGATCGGTTTTTTGACATAAACTCTAGCCTCTTGATTTTTTTAGATTTTTTGTGCTACCCAGTTCCGAAAATTTTGTTGCAAATTATTGAAGATAACATTCATTGCTTAAAATTGATGAAAAATTCTAAAAAAAATGAGTTGGAGACATTTCCGTTAATTTTTAAATTGTTTTTATTCTATTAAAAACAGATTAAAAAAAAAGAGTCGAGTATTTTTAGTTTTTTGTTTAATAGGTCAAAAAAATACTTTTATATGTTATTGATACACACTGAAATTTTTAGGATAGGCAAGAAAACAGCGATTTAATTTTTGTACAGTTGAAGTATAGCGAAAATATTTCAAGTGTACGGAATAAAAAATTTTAAATTCAAAGACAAACAAATTTCTCTCTTCTTTAAACAATTTTGAATGCCATCCTGAGAAGTTACAAATGATCAACAAATGTAGAAAAAACTCAAAAACCTCGATTTTTTCAAATTTTGATTGGCTATTACTTGGAAATGGCTCACTGAAAAAATCTGAAAAAAATTCCATAATAAGGATTCATGTAAAGGAAGGCATTTTCAGTGGTTTGAACAAAAACAAATTTTCATTCCGTACACTTGGTTCATACATGGCCATATATATATTTTGGTATATAATACAAACATAATTAGTTGGTAATGAAATAATTAGCTGAGATAAACTCATGTTGTAAAGACACTATATTTATAGGTATACTACACTATACTATTACAATATGGTTTGACAAACTCTTGTCTGGCAATAAAACTCAAACCAAAGTAATTATTGTTTTGCAAAAATATAATAATTTAAAATAACAGAAAATATTGTGTTATATGCGGATGACACTACCTTAATTAATGTAGATAAAGATGTTGGTTTCACAACCAATTTCAGTCAACGCTCATATAAACTGGCTACAGAGTGGATCGAAGAGAATAAATTGTGCCTAAATGATGATAAAACTGTAAAAGTAGTATTTTCGTTAAACACAAAGCATGAGAAAAGAGCACAAAATTTCTTAGAGTTCATGTTAATTCAAAACTAAATTGGAGTATGCATGGTGACTTTGTAGCTGCAAAGCTTAATAAAATTATTTAATTGTTTGGGGGCACTCAGCAATTTGACGTAAATTATTTGACTTACAGAGTAATCAGAATTTTAGCAGGCATTGGATATAGATACTGTTGCAGAGACTTGTTTAAGACTTTGCAAATCTCAACCTTACCCAGTATCTATATATTTGAATGTTTAAAGTATATTAGGTTACACCAAAGTAACTTTTATACATACAGTTTTCATTTGTACGAGACACGAAATAAATTAAATATATATACGCAATCCATACGGTTAAATACATGTCAAAATGGCATAAACTATTATGCTACTAATTTTTATAATAGGTTGCCTGTTACCATCAGAGAGCTGTCTGTGGAGAAATATGAAAAGGCTGTAAAATCCATACTCTTGAAAAATGGATTTTATTATTATAATGAGTTCCTGTCTTTTAAATTTTAAATTTTAATTGATGTTTTTTTATTAAATGTTTTTTATATATTTTTGAATAAACTGTACCATGACTTGTGTAAACACATTATGTGATACTACATTAATAAATTATTATTATTATTATTATTATTATTATAACTGAATAATTATGTTATTGTATCATTTGACGTAATATCATTTTTTACTATTATCTCTCTTAAGTTAGTCGTAAACATATTTACTAATAATTTAATAGAAAACAATACTTCAATAAATATAGAAGATTTTATTTGTTTTATATATAATTCAACTCATTTTTTTTTTTAAATAAATTATCAAATCATCATGCTTTTAGCATATCTATTGCCAAATTGTTAATAAACAGTTTATTAATTTTTTGTTACAAAACAAGTTTTTTTAGTTTTCTTTTTATCTTTTATTATGTCGACAAAATAATTATACGTTTAACCTTCTAGCTCAAGTAGATATATCTTGTTTCTTAAAATCATCCGTTAAAACTAACTATTAACACAGTTTTATCATTTAACATAGAATACTCAAAATCTTACATTCTCAATTCTATAAAACTAATCATATTTACTTAAGAAAATATTATTTCATACAATAACTAAAAATAATATATCATGTGACGTTAAAATTACAGTACTACACTTATGCAACCTCTAAATGTTAACCGGTCACCTAACTTACTATGAAAATTGTCAATTGCTAGCTAACTCTTTAGCCCTAGTGCAGATAAGAATAGATTCGTATGAGTAAACTGGTTCACCCTTTAGGCTCCACGTGATTTTGTTAGTAGCAATTGAACAGTAAGTTCGCTAAAATTACAAAAATTCTTAGGTATACTAAATAAGACACAAGTTATACCAAAAATAAACATTTCATTGTAAAAGGGCAAAATTATACGTATAATAATATTCGTTAAACATTTAATATCAAGACTTATTAAATTAATAATTAACTAAAATAATATTACCAAAAAAAAAACGAGGCCTAATATCATCTGTAGCGCAAAAAAACTACCTGGTAGCTACCAACATAAACTAAATATATAAACCGTTGAGATTGAGAAAATATTAAGGTACAAGTAAGTTAAATAAGTATTGTTAAAAAAAAATAAAGTCCAATTGCAAAATATATTATAGAGTTTTTGAAAAATAAATTAATAATTAATTTTGTTAATGCGTGGATAGTCAATGGCTATAATATATTTATTTTATAAAAAAAGTGTTTAAATTTTTTTAATGATTGAACATATTTGTATGCATATAGTATGTATGTACCTTACGTTAAAACTTAATTTTTTTTGTCAAATTTTTATGAACGCCAGGCTAAATTATGTTTGAAAAAAAAAGTTAAATTTGAGTTTAAATAATGCCGCAAACGTAAAAACTATCACAAAGACGTAAATTTTTTCTTCTATTAGATTTAATGTTTCCAAATTTATTGTTACTAATTAGAAGATTAAAGTCAAATACTTACAAGAAAAAAAATTCAAGTGATAAAAAATAAATCACTGACGAAATTGTCAGTAATAATTTTTGTTGCAAATTTTGTCCGGAAAATCATCCCAGTTGGATTTTTTCTAAAATATTAAATACGAATTTTTTTATGTTTAATCGTTTTATAAGATTATTTGACATATCTTTTTTTCTACGATTTGTATGGCCTTCTAGTTAGTGACATAAAATTTGAAAACATAAAATCTAATAGAAAACCACATCGTATGATAAAAAACTTATTTTAGTTATTTTGTCGCTTCAACCAATTTTAACTTTTGGCATAATTTAACTTAATCAATTGGCACCAAATTTTGAGAATGTTAGTTTTTTTGGTATTCAAATATAATTAATAAAAAATTGATACATGTTACAGTTTGTATTCATGAATAATCGAAAATAGTGTTTTTATAGTTAAAAGACCTTTTTTATTTAATAATAATAATAATAATAATAATAATAATAATAATAATAATAATAATAATAATAATAATAATAATAATAATAATAATAATAATAATAATAATAATAATAATAATAATAATAATATAATAATAATAATAATAATAATAATATTAATAATTTATTTATTCCATTGGATCTTACAGATATTGGTATCGTCACATAGAAAACTTAATTAATATATATATATATATAATAATATAAAATTAGTTTAAATCTAATTACTAAAAAGTTATTTAAAAACACATTAAAAAATATTTACAATTAAAAATTAACAATTAAAAAATAGCATTTTTACCACTTATCTTCTAAAATCTCACTGTATGTATAATAACATTTACAAATTAAAATTGATTTTACAGTTTTTTTTTTAAATTTCATGTTTAGGTTTCTAATTTTTTTCGGGCAATTTGTTAAAGCATTGAATAGCTACATATAAAGAACTTTTTTCAAATAACGTTAATTTGTGTATTGGAGTCTCTAACTTAAATCCATGTCGTGTATTATATGAATGTGTCCTATTCAACGTTTTAATATCAGAATAGTTTTGTTTTGCGTATATTAGAGCCGTGTAAATATAAAGCAAAGTCAAGTTACAATTCCAAGATGGCTTATTTTACAAATTGTCAAATTAATTTATTTATTATTTATAAAAAAACATCACTCAAAAAAATATCAAAATTTAAAATAAAATAATTTTATTAATAATATATATATATATATATATATATATATATATATATATATATATATATATATATATATATATATATATATATATATTGTCCAGATAAAGAATTGTTTGGTGAGGTTTAATTATAATGGCTAATTATGATAATTACTTTATAATATTATAATTTTATATACAAATAGTTGTAAGTATTTATTTTTAATGTCCATATACATTTTTGTTAATAATGTATTATTTTTAGGCCTGATGAAGTTATTAACCTAATAACGAAACGTCGCTACTTATTTAAATATATAAAATATATAATTATTTTTTGTATTTTATTATATTTAAAATTTTAAAAGACTTCAACCCGTTAACTTTTTTAACAAATATTAAAGAAAAGTCGTTAAACTTCAATAATATATATATATATATATATATATATATATATATATATATATATATATATATAAATATATACATATATTACTTACTTTGTCATATAATAATATATATATATATATATATATATATATATATATATATATATATATACAATGCAACATGCAAGACCATTTTAGATACGCAACGCAACATGCAAGATCACAAAGAACATACGAAGTCGTGGTCTCGTATGTTCTATATACGCAACGCAACATATGAAACCATGGTGAAGGCGCCAAAATATATGTGATCTTCTATAGGCGTGACCAGTTCTTTGGTGGGTTGCTTGTTTAGCAATGATAGAAATTTGTGACCGCCTACTATTTTCTTTCGTTATTGCAACGTTTTATATTAATTCAATTAGCATCAATTAGTTTTGATTAAATTTTTATCCTGTGCTGCAATATGCTGATTAATTATACAAAACACGCAGTACTATTTATTTTTATTGGAATAGTCCTTAATTTTATTTTAATACCTAGCGACGGCAAGTGGCATAATAGAGATATTGTTAGCATTATATTGTTTGAAACATCTGCTGCTTAAGCAGGCTATTGAACTGGCATGACTTTGAGATAAACACAAATTCACGGCGATGTATTATAGTATCATTATATTATTTATTACTGCTTTTACTTATTGTTTTATTGCGCGTTAATATCATACAACACTATATCAATCACAATAGTTTTCAATAATCAATATAAACTTTTTAATTATAATGTAACCTAATTAACAAATTTATTTTGCAGTTTTTAATAATAAATATTATATGAAAAAATAGTTTTTGTAATTTAATATGCAAAATTGTTCTATTTAATTGAAATTTATTTAACAAAAATTTCAAAGTATACAATAAGTAAACTTTTACTTCCACATTGTTTGACAAGTTAAATTGAATGCATGCAACTAAAACTAACCGAATTAAATAGTAATTATCTGGCGGCTTACTTATTTAGACGTTTAGTTATTTACTTGTTTACATGTGTATTTGTTTAGTTGGTTACTTCCTTACTTCCTTACTTGTTTACTTGTTTACCTGTTTACCTGTTTACTTGTATACTTGTTTACTTGTTTACTTGTTTATTTGTTTACTTGTTTACTTGTTTACTTGTTTACTTGTTTACTTGTTTACTTGTTTACTTGTTTACTTGTTTACTTGTTTACTTGTTTACTTGTTTACTTCTTTATTTATTTAGTTGTTTACTTGTGTAGTTGTTTACTTGATTACTTGTTTACTTGTTGTTCTGTTTAGTTGTTTATTTGTTTACTTGCTTATTTGTTTAGTTATTTACTTATTTAGTTGTTCACATGTTTAGTTTTTTTGTTGTTTACATATTTAGTTGTTTTTTGTTGTATACTGGTTTACTTGTTTATATGTTAACTTGATAACTTGGTAACTTGTTAACTTGTTTATTTGTTTACTTGTTTACTTGTTTACTTGTTTACTTGTTTACTTGTTTACTTGTTTACTTGTTTACTTGTTTACTTGTTTATTTGTTTATTTGTTTACTTGATTACTTGTTTACTTATTTATTTGTTTACTTGGTTTCTGGTTAACATAATTAATTGTTTACTTGTTTAGTTAGTTTGTTGGTTACTTGTTTACTTGTTTACTTGTTTCACACAAACAACTGTATAAAGAAACAAATAAATAACTATATTATGTGTATGTTGAGATAATATAAAATAAGTAATTTATCCGCCGTCGGACCATTACACCTTAATCCAGTTAACATATTTTAAGTTTTAATCTTAATGCATTCAATTTAATTTAAAACAAGTTATCTTGTAATAGTGATCAGTCAGATTATTTAAATACTAAATCTTTGTATCTATTGATAGCTTATTTTATGCGGTGCAATAATATAAAATAAGAAATTCAACTGCCGACGGATAAATACTATAAAGTTTAGATAATATTAAATGTTACATTATAGAAAAAATGTTTAGTTAAATACTTAAAAAACTGCAATTGCAAATTAATTAAACTATTATTATGCGCAAAAAAGGTTTATACTTAATAAGTGAAAAAAAAAAAACAATAAATACAATAAATAACAATAAAAGATTACAGAATAAATTGATTACTTGTTTACTTGTTTGTTTGTTTACTTGTTTACTGGTTTACTTATTTAGTTGTTTATTTGTTTACGTAATTACTTGTTTACTTCTTTGCTTGTTTACTTGTTTGAGTATTACTTGTTTACTTGTTAACTTGTTTACTTGTTTTGTTAGTTTGTTGTTTAGTTGTTTACTTGTAAACTTGTTTACTTGTTTTGTTAGTTTGTTGTTTAGTTGTTTACTTGTTTACATGTTTACATGTTTATTTATTTAATTCTTTACTTGTTTAGTTATTTGTTTACTTGTTTACTTGTTAACGTGTTTGCTTGTTAACTTGATAACTTGATAACTTAATAAATTGTTTATTTATTTACTTGTTAACTTGTTTACTAGTTTAATAGTTTGCTTGTTAACTTGTTTATTTGAATATTTGCTTATCTGTTCACTTGTTAACTTGCTTATATCTTTATTTGTTTACTTGTTTACTTGTTTAATTGTTTTCTTATTTACTTGATTACTTGTTTATTTGTTTCACACAAACAACAGTACAACAAAACAAATTAAAAAAACTATATTATGTGTATTAATTCAAAACATGATATCTTGTAATGTGATCATTCAGATTAATTGAATAATGAATTTTTGTGTTTATTTAAAGCTTATTTTATGCGGTGTAATAATATAAATTAAGAAATTCAACTGATGTTTAGATAATATTAATTGTTACATTACAGAAAAAATGTTTAGTTATATACTTAGAAAATTGCAATTGCAATTCGATTAAACTATTACTATGCGCAAACAAATATTACAATTAATAAGTGAATAAAAATAAAATAAATAACAAGAAAGAGTTATAGATGAAGCTTGTTCAGTTGTTTACTGGTTTACTTGTTTATTTGTTCACTTGTTTACTGGTTTACTTGTTTATTTGTTTACTTGTTTACTTGATTACTTGTTTACTTGTTTATTTGTTTACTTGTTTACTTGTTTACTTGTTTACTTGTTCACTTGTATTCTTGTTTACTTGTTTATTTGTTTACTTGTTTACTTGTTTACTTGTTGTTCTGTTTAATTGTTTATTTGTTTACTTGTTTATTTGGTTAGTTATTTACTTGTTTAGTTGTTTACATGTTTAGTTGTTTTGTTGTTTACATGTTTAGTTGTTTTGTTGTTTACATGTTTAGTTGTTTTGTTGTATACTGGTTTACTTGTT
Source organism: Tachinus rufipes (assembly GCA_963932245.1). Lineage (NCBI taxonomy): Eukaryota > Metazoa > Arthropoda > Insecta > Coleoptera > Staphylinidae > Tachinus > Tachinus rufipes. The sequence continues at coordinate 53,436,037 of OZ010744.1, forward strand.
TATTTGTTAACTTGTTAACTTGTTTAGTTAGTTTGTTGTTTAGTTGTTAACTTGTTTACTTGTTTCACACAAACGGAACAAATAATTAACAATATTATGTGTTTTTGAGATAAAATAAAATAAGTAATATCCGCCGTCGGACCAATACTGCTTAATGCGGTTAATATGTTTTAAGTTTTAATATTAATTTATTTAATTTAATTCTAAGCAAGTTATCTTGTATTAAATAATAATTTAATTAATATTGGATTGTTGTATTTATTGAAACCATATTATACGCAGCGTAAAAATTATAAAATAAAAAATTTAACTGTTACTTAAAAAACAAATTTTTTATTTGTATACTTAGACAATTGCATTTTCAAATTAAATAATCAATTAACATGCGCAAAAACGGTTTACACTTTTTACAAGTGAAAAAAAAATAACAATAATAATTTCTTCACGCTTATATACGTAGATTAATACCTAGCATAAAAGTGTTTTTAAATTGTACTACATTTATTGTGATATAATAAGAAATAAATCCATCCATCATAATTTAAAATAAAATAATGTAAAATAAAATAATAGTAGCCTATACAAATATCATTACAGCGAAAATAAGTTAAAAGGATCCTGTAATATCCAAAAGAAACGGTCTACTACAAAAAAATACACATAAAATCTATTTATAGTTTTACGTTTCCTCTTTTATTGATGAAGGTTGAGTGAAGAAGTTAATATATTCCTGTCTTTAAATGCTTCGTTTTATACTAACTAATATAATTATATCGCATTTAATGTAAAATATTACATTATATTAAATGCAACTAGATTTGTTAATAGTATAAGATTTAAATTAAAAAAAAAAAATTACTTGCTTGTCTAATAAATTAATTGAATGATTCTTATATTTAAATTTGTGTGATGGCATTTCATTCAGAATAGGGTAAAATAAAATTACAATGGAGATAAAGAATTGTATTGTGTAAAAGGTTAGGTATTTACAATCACAGTTTGCTTAACAAGCAACGTTGGCCATGGAAATAAAATAATGGGCGTGCGTTATTTGTTCTATCGGCCAGCCTACACAAATTAAAACCTGCTGTAACTTTTTTATTTAAGAGTGTAAAAGAAAGGTACAGTTAGCTTTCTGCTACAAATTTGATTTTCTATCTATATATTCAATAATTTGAAAAGTATAAAAGTGACTTTGCATGTTGCATTGTAAATATATATATATATATATATATATATATATATATATATATATATATATATATATATATATATATATATTTACATCTCGGTATCTATAAAGCGTCCGCTATACTTCTAGTGCTAGCAGGTGAATATACTCGAGCTTAAAAAGATTAACGCGGTTTTCTTATTAAATACAAACTAAAACATTTTTCTATTGTACATAAAACTACTTTTTAGCGTCCGTACATTTTTCTGTTTTTGAGCGTCTTACATATACAAAAAAAACATGAATATGTGTTATAGAGCGTCCTGTTTGCTACTTTAAAGCGTCCGGCAGTGTTGCAACATGTTTTCTATTGTAGATATTCATATTTGACACGGATCGTGCATACTATAAAGCGTCCAAACCAGTTTGACCAGTCTATTTATAGAATATCTGTGGTAAATTAACTATACGGCGTCCATAAAAAAATAAACAATAATATACCCACTTAGTATTGATTGAATAATTCTTTTGGTTTTTAGATTTAAGTAGAAAATAATATAAAATTCACTGCATTTTTAGTGTCTGAAACATTTTGGATAACTCAGGCTTTGCAAATCTATCGATGCCCTCTAACAGGTGTCTTGAATTGAAATGCAGAATATTAAAATTGTATCTGCTTTTTCTTGGAAACAATACCGTTAAACAATTTTGAAATACTAAAATTTATAAAAAAATTTGGTCTTGAATCAAAATAATGCAAAAATTAAAATGACGACACTAAATCTTTTTGCTAATGTTTAGAGTAGCATGCAATGATAAAAAAATTATGAATACAAATATTGTATTAGTTCCTTCTTGAAAACAGTAGTGCCCAAAAGTTTTTAAATAATTACAGTTTATGTCTAAGTGTATTACTCAAAATAATTTGTGTAATTAATTTATTAACATGTATTTGATATATAGGGTTTTCCAATAAAAAGTTTCATTTCATTTCATTTTATTTGATATTAAAAAAAAAAATGGGAAAATTTTTATGAAACGCAATAAATGTTTATTTCATTGTAAAGAGAAAGGTATGCCATTAACATTTGAAAACAATATCGGTCAAATAGCCGCCACGGTTACGGTTGCAGTACCACATTCTTTTTATGAAATTTTTCATGACCAATTCGCACATTTGAGGCTGTATGTCCTTGATAACTTCACAAATTTCATTTTTAAAGTTTTGAATCGATTGTAGAGCATTGGCATAAACCTTGTTTTTTACGTGACCAAAGAAAAAAGTCTAAAGATGTTGAATCACAAGATCTTGGTGGTCAATTGTGATCACCTCTTTGAGAAAAACACGACCAGGAAACTTTTCTTGCAAAATTGCGATTGTTTTGTTGCTTGTGTGGCACGAAGCGCCGTTTTGCTGAAAATAAACGTCGTCCACAGCAATATCTTTTAATTCCGGCCATAAAAAATCATTAATCATAGCTTGGTAGCGCCATCCATTCACCGTAATAGTTGCACCAGCCTCATATTTAAAAAAAAGTAGGGTCCAATCACACCGCCAGCTTAACAACCGCACCAAACAGTGACACGTTGAGGGTGCAAAGACTTTTCAACTACCATTCTTGGATTTTCTGAGCTACAAATGCGACAATTCTGCTTATTAACGTAGCCTCCGAGGTAAAAATGGGCCTCATCACTGCAGATGATTTTTTGATGAAATTCCAAATCATTTTGATGCATTTGAAGGACCCAATCAGCAAAGAAACGACGTGGTGATCGACCAATTTGAGTTCTTGTGGTAACTGAATTTTAAAAGCCTTAAGACTTAAGTCAAAAGTGCAAAATACAATTCAATGTCGTTTGTAAAATGTCTAATTGCAAGGATCAACAAGGAATCAACAAACCTGGGTTTTTTTCAACACTACGCGCTGCATCAGCAATATTCTCATGTGTTCTTAAGCGATGCACACGCTTTTAATTCTTTACATCACAAACTTGTTCCAACAGCTTAAATTATTCCACTAGGTTGACTATTGCCGGCCGAGAAGGTGCTTTACGACGACCAAAAAGTGTTTTAGTTTTGCGAACTGTGACTAAAATTTTTTCACCATTTTTGTAGTAAATTTTAATAATTTTAATGCGTTGTTGAAGTGTGTATCGTTCCATTTTTAATAACGCCGTAGTTTTTACTTGTCAAATGTCAAATGATAATAGCTTCAAAATTGACAGCTGCCCAAATAGCCTGCTATTCAAAATGAAACTTCTTATTGGAAAACCCTTTACAATAAAATGTTATTAAGTTTTCAAAATTAAATGTGGTATGTATTAAAGTCAACAATTGCGTTTTTTAATCTTTCCGCATAACGTGGATCATTAATTATATTGATATTATAACGAGACTATACAGTTTTAAATTCATTATGAATAGTTTCACCAGCATGTTCCTACCATCTACCCAAACCTAAACTCAAGTAATATAACGCATGAGGTAATTGGTATAAAATAATATGAAGTTTTGTTTCGATAAAGTCCGTTGCTTCAAAATATTTTCTCAAGTTTCTAAATTTAAGATTTTTTTATCCGGTTTTGATGTAGAGAAACATAGATTTACAATTTTATCCATTGATTTAAAACATAATACGTATGGAATAATTATCAATGAGCTGATATTTCCTACTATATTGTCACTAACAAAAATATCAGAGTTTTTCAACATTGTTCGGCAAGCATTCCCCGCAAAAACTTTGCCATTGTAATTTTTTGATATTATTTTTAACTGTTTTGGCCAAAGATAAGCTTGTTTACGATCTAAACTTTTTATTAATTAGCTTCAAACTATGATTTTTTGAATAACAGTTTCATATATCATCGTATTCATTGAAGAGTAGAAGATTCACTACTGATTTGCTTAACATAACAAATTTCTTATTACTTCCATTAGATTGAAATATTTTAAAGAAATTTCTTAAATTTCCGAACGGCTTCAGCCTGAAGCATTTGTTTTCTATTTTCAAATTTGCAAATTCAAACAATTAATTTAAGAAATATAAAATTAAATTTAATTAAACTGCAATAAAAACTTATTAATGTTATTGTTTTCTTCCTCGTCGTCATTTTTAATACCAACTAATAATTCATTATAATGTTCAGAGCAGTTGCTTACCTTTTCTTGCAAATATACATAGCGGTATAGGCAAGGATACTTTGCAGATGCAATTTGTTGACCGTTTACAATGAAATTTATTTTTAAATCGCCGATGAATTTGAATGAGAAATCATTCAAAACAATTTTCATTAAATTTAAATTTCTATAACTTTCCTTCACATTGGGAACAATACATAACAAAATAATCTTTTTTTACATTTGTAGCTTTACCAAATTTTTTAAGTCCGCACTGCTCTTTTATGTAGATCTCAACAATCTTTCATTTGTGTTATTTTCTAGCTCAGGTAATATGCTAAAAGATATTAAAAAAAAAATGCCATCTGCCATAATTTTAATGTCAACATTACCCTTTTCTCCACGTTTATTAATTACCATATCAAATATTTCAGAAACGTTACCCCACACTATTGGTTTTTTAATTGATTTGGTTGAATTTCCATTACCAACATCAAACCTAGGAAATCAATTTTTATAATGGAATCAAAGTCTAATTTCCTATTTTTCATATCTTCAGAAAAATGAGCAGGAATACATTTGCGTTGACCAGTTGGTGACCGAAAAAATTTAGTTCGTTTTTTGTATATATAACGCAGACACATTCATGATAGATTTATAATTCAATAATTTCTCTAAACTGATCTGAATCCTTTGAATTTGTTTGGGAAACCTTCATTCTTTTTTTAGAGCTGCTGTATAATGCAATTTTTTATTGATCAGACAGTTCCGCAACCATATTGTTTGTTATGTTACTGGTTGCTTATTTTGAAGAACATATATTGGATTGTTTCTTTTCTATAGTTGAGAAACATTTTGTGCAGACAATTGTTGCAGTGTTGGGTTTAGGATTTTTTTTTTCATTTTCTGAACTGATTTTTTATAATTTACTGATGCTATCGTACCAAACTTAATTTGTTTATATACTTTTATATGTTCTCTTCCTTTTATTACTGCAGATCTAAAGTTTTTTTTTGCAGTTATACTTATATAGCAATTACAATCAATTTTAATTCAAGTTCCTTTAAGAAAAACATTTTTTTCAAAATTCAAAATTTTTAGAAAATGTAAATCTAGAGTATTAAATTTAGGATTTGAATGTCTTATTAATTCAGCTGTGTTTTTATTAACGTGGAAAAAAAATCTTATTTTGTGCGCAAAAAAAAATTCCACAATACATACAATTAAAACTGACTATTATTAGTAGTATTAGTATGAGAAACCATTTTCACAAATTCTTTATCACAAATCAATCAACACTTTGACAATATACTCAGTAAAATAATTTTTTGTTCATAAATATTTAATTTAAAAAAATTGTTAATATTTAAAACTATTCACATCAGCCAAATCCTTCAGATCAGAAAGTACAATTGACTGCTTATGGAATCAAGTAAAACTAAAATAATACAACAAAATCCTCATAAAAACAAACTTAATTTTTTAATTTGTATCGTATCAGCCTACTTAGAACAATAATCGTATTGTTGTTGAATTTTTTATTTATGCTAACTCAAGTCAGACAATTTGTGAAATTTCAATTTTATAAACTTTTGGGCACCATTGTGCTTCAAGAAGGAGCAAATACAATATTCGTATTCAGTTTTTTATCTTTGCATGCTACTCTAATCATTAGAGAAGAAATTTAGTGACGTCATTTTCATTTTGGCATTATTTCGATTTGGGACCAATTTTTTGATAAATTTTATAAATTCTAAACTTTTGGGCGGTACTGTTTCCAAGAAAGAGCAAATACAATTTTATTATTTTGCATTTTGTAATCTACCAAAGCTACCCTGTAATTATGAGTTCCAGCTATATTTTTAATAATTTTATTTTCCATTTAGGACACTCTGACTTGCTTCGCGACGTTGAACAAGAAAGTTACGTCTATACGGTAGTGCCTAAGACTAAAAATCCGACGGCTCCAATCAAAACATTTTTTTTAATATTGTAAATCTTTAAAAACCATTCTGTCAAAGATTTTTTTTGAAATTAAATTTTAAGCCCAGATTTTTGGTCAAAAGTGCAAAAAGAAACTTTTTTGGGTAAAATTTGGAGCAACATTTTAAACAAAATTTGGGCAACTTATTTAAAAAAAAATCATAAAGATGCTGCGTTCATTAGCTATTCGACAAAAAAAAAGAACTTAGCTCAAACCATTACCGAACTACGTTGATCCAAGTCGGGCAAATCACGCTTTTGGGGTTACTTTGAGCGGGACGCATTTGAATTGCACTGAAGCGCTTTAACACAGCTTGGTCGGAACACTTTCAATGTTTAGTATCAGAAATATTTTTGCTAACTTGTCTTCCAAATTCAATAATGTTCTCGGGTTTGCTCTGCAACCTAAGACAAGAAAATTATGTCTATTCGCACAAGGCGGTAAAATATTAGAGCTTCACCCAGTCCCGATTGGACTTGACTGAGCATTGAGGCGAGAAGACATGGCCAAAAATCCGACGGTTCCGATTAGAACAAACTTTCTAGCTGCAACCGTTACTTAGCTACGTCGATCCAAGTCGGGTCGCCTTTTGGGGTCGTTTTGAGCGCGACGCATAAGAATTGCACAGAGGTGCTTTGACCGTTACTGCTTGGATGGATAACTTCTGATTTTTAGTGTCAGATATATTTTAATTAACTCTGGCCTTGCAACGGGGTCAGGGCTTGCTGGGCAAATTGAAACGGGAAAACATGACTAAAAATCCGACGACTCCAATTAGAACAAAAATTTTGTGGAAGTTTTTTCATTTTTTGAAAAATCCTGTTTAAGAATTTTTTTAAATTTTTGTTTTAAGATTTATGGTCCGAAGTGCAAATGATGACTTTTTTGGGTCAAGTTTGGAACGAAATTTACACATAATTTGGGCAGTTTATTAAAAAAAAAAATGAAGATAGCTGAGTTTATTAGATTTTCAACAAACAAAGTATCTAGCTGCAACCGTTACCAAACGACGTCTATCCATATCAGACGGGTCACTTTTTGGAGTTTTAAGCGCGACGCATTTGAATTGAACGAATGCGTTTTGACCGTCACAGCTCGGTTGGATCACTTTTGATTTTTAGTGTCGTGAATATTCTGGCTTATTCATGCCTTGCAAATTTATTTCTGCCCTCAACATTGCATTACAATTTTGGACAAAAAAGTTAGAACTTACTGAACAAATTAGAATATTTTTTGAACGTCCCAGAGCGATGCAATTGTCACGATTCTTTTTTTGATGCCAAAATTAGACTGTTGTTTATTACATTATTATTTAAACCCAAATATTTGTGATAAATGTTAAAATTTTGCACTTTTACAATTATGTAATTTTTTAACACCGTTGAGTTAGGTACCTCATTAATAAATTTTGATAATACCATTACAGTTGGCAAACTTAGTTTACTGAATTTTATATAAATCCATTGTTATACAACACATGACTTTGCTCGCCCGGCATTAACTAGCAACCAAGCCAAGCAAATTTTGCCCGTCAAATTTATCTTGCAACTTGCAGGGATTTACCGTCTTTAACCCGCTAGGCTTTTAGGCATAAAAATCGGTTAGTCTGTAACTAGATCGAGCAGCACAGGCATTCGCCCGCCGGTTTTACATAAGAACTAATCATCTATCAAGATAAGAAACTAATTATATTGCTAACTCAGCCTCCGCAGCTGTGTTTATGAACGGCCACTTACAAGGACATTATGCCGTTTCAACGCCGCTCGACTTCGGAACTCCTGGTTGCACCCACATATGAAAGTTTTATATTAAACCGAGGCCTTCCCGGCGTCACTGCCCGCGACGCCGATAACCTCACACAGACGCCCTAGGGTAACTTCTCACCGGCAAAATTTTCCGGGAGATTACTCAAAACCCGGCAAAACACAGCACCGGGCAAACAACAAACAAATAATTTTTATTTTCAAATAAATCTTTAAAATCCAAAACCACCTGTGTTTTAATTATTAAAATTTTTACAACGCTACTTTAAATATTCAAAATCTTATATTATTATTGTAACCGGGAGTTTTCAATTCTTTAGTAATTCTTATATAAAAAAATTGTAAAAATAAAATGTAAATATACAATTTGGCGTCCGTTAGATAATATATGCCGACGTGCCTATAAATAGAAAAAGTAATTCTAATTTTAACTTGCGATCGATATTTTAAATGCGGTGTTGCTATATTACACGGACGCTTAGTAATGCATTTTTTGTACAGAAAAATATACTTGTAAATATACGCCAAGCTCTTTACCGCCTCCTTGCGGCAAATGGTGTGAACTAAAAATATGCACGAAAATATACATTTTTTCACAAATCGCCATATAGAGCGTCTTGGACTGAATTTTTTTTATATGTATCTTTCGACTCGCCTTGATGCGCAGAATCAATTTATAAAGGTTTCCTTTTGGCGTCCGTATACGGACGCTCTATTCTTCTCGGACGCTTCAAAGTGCGTAAAAGGACAATGTATGGACGCTCTATAGTTAGGTTGATGTAAATATATATATATATATATATATATATATATATATATATATATATATTATTATATGACAAAGTAAGTAATTAATTAATTAAATTTTTTTAACAATTTACTAGTTTAGATTTTTAAGCCTAAAAAGACTATTAATGAACTTTGATTTCAACGGTCGGCAATTCTCGGGAACTGAATAAGCAACCCAGCGCGTTGCTCTGTTTTTTTTTTTAATTTGATATAGTACATTCAATTTTACTGTTAAATTGTCCGCCCGTACTATACACAGATATCGGGTGCGTTTTTAAAGTGTACCGGCTGTTCGAACAGTTTCTGTTCCGAACAAACTTTTGTTCGTTCTAACAACTTGATCGTACACTGTTATTTAAAAACAGCACGGAACACACTTACGTCAACACAATAATTAGATAATTTAAAGCAATGGATTTAACATTATTAAATATGGTAATTTCCAATGGACAACTTATATTTGGCAAACATGGTTAGATTATTTTAATTCCAATTTAAAAAAAATGTAAAATTTTAACTTTTTGAAGAAGCTTCAAGATGGTTGAATTTTTTAATTAAAATAATTGTTCACAAGAAACGGGAAAGTAAAAGACATAAGAGAATTAAAATGTACGAAAAACTAATTGGGCAATATTTACTTGAAGATTTTCGATCTCATTTTCGAATGACAAGAACAAGTGTGGAGCTTGTAATTAACATCTGTATACAGTTTTAACAGCGAAACTGTTGGAAGACCTCAAGTTCCAGTTTTTCTGCAATGTTTGATTTGTATTTGGGTTTTAGCAAATCAAGAAAGCTACAGGCAAGTATTAATATACAATATACAGATCATCAAAATCATTCAAACACATAGCATTTCTTTATGAATAGTGGTATATAAAGCACGCGCGCGCACCCATTTTGCGTGTGTTTACGAATAATTGCTCTGGAGAGACATTCAATTTCTTATTTATTTTGTTTTAGGACTGAATAAATATACTTACACTTTAATAATAAAACCCATCTTACACACACATTAATAAGGATGTGTCATATATATTTTTTGAAATATTAACTTATAAGTTTGTCTTATTATATAATAAATCATAATTAATTTTATTAGGTCAGTTGCTGATCGATTCAATGTGGCAAAAAGTTCTGTGTTTCATTGCTTAATTAGAATTTGTAAAATTCTTAATAAAAATGGACCTAAATTTATTAAATGGCCAGAAGGAGAAGCAGCAGTTAAAACTGTAGAAGGTTTTAGGGTATGGCTCACTTTACATTGTGTAAATATGAAGTAAAATAATTTGTATTTTTTTAGAAAATGAAATCGTTTCCAGGAGTCTTAGGTGCCATAGACGGGTGCCATATAAGCATCTCTGCCCCCAAAAAAAATTCTGCTGCGTACATTAATAGAAAAGTGACAACATCAATGATATTGCAAGCGGTTTGCAACCAGAACTGTATTTTTACAGATTGTTTTGTTGGTTTTCCTGGATCTGTACATGATGCACGTGTATATCAAAAACCAAAAGTCCACCAAATGCCCTTCAATAATAACACTCATTTAATAGACGATTCGGCATACCCATTAAATGTGCATTTACTTACACCTTTTTGTGATAATGGCCACTTAACACAAAATCAAATAAAATTTAATAAATATCATGCTTCCACAAGATGCACAATAGAATGTGCATTTGGATTGCTAAAAGCACGCTGGAGGAGATTAAATTATTTAGAATTGCACAATACTTATAATTTACCATATGTAATAATGGCAACATGTGTATTGCATAATTTCTGCATGTTAGAGATGGAAGAGCTTCCTGAACTGGTAATGGAATATGAAAAGCAACAAAATTGTGATGAAAGTGTAGAAACAGCTAGAGATATAAATGCAGTTCAAAAAAGAAACATTATCATGAATTCTTTATAACGTTTTTAGTATTTATATTTAAAACATTTAACAATATAAAAATAAATTAATAAAAAATTGTTCTTTATTTTTCTATTTTAAAATAAATAAATATCACATTCAGTATATAAGTAAAAAAATTATAATCATAGAGAAAACTATTCCTAGAAGTAGATAATATCACAAAATGTACGCAATAGCAGTTTAAAACAAAAATATTAACATTATTTATTTTGGTTTGATACTACGTTGTTGACTAGTACTTCCAATAAATCATTAAATTGTTTTTTTATATCATTTCTTTCTCGTGATGTAATTGATTTTGTTGTAACGCACGCTCCTACAATTTTTCCGTATTGCTGACTTTTTTTTTTTAGTTTCTTTCTGGTACTGGAGATCTTGCATGGATGCTGTTTTCCGGCAACTCTTCTTCACCATTATGAAGTAATAAGGGTGGATTTATGGCATGGCTTATACTTAAAATTTCATCCATCGCTTCATAAAAAGCCCAATGCTTTCGGCCTTTACCACTTTCTTTATTGTGGTCCTTGACATATTTGTATGTTCTTGTCAAGCTCTTCCATTTATTTTGCACTTGATCCTATGTATAAGAGTATGATTTTTTATTCATACTAGTAGCAATTCTGAAATTAATCAATTGCATTAAATTTTTAATTGAAAAAAATGCTTTCATTGAAGATAAACCTCATCATTACTAAATTTTTAATGTATAAATTTCAATCGATGTGCCCGACACCTCGACCCCTAACAGTATAAGATGTTGTTGTAGATTATATACAAATTTTAATGAACGTAGAATAAAAATGAGTAATTAATAAAATAACTTTACACTATATAAATATTAGGTTTTTGAATACCGTGCTCATGAATTAAAATATTTACAAATAAATAAACTCACAATTTTATTAAAATATTGAATTTGGAGATACGATTGAATATATGCAATGTTAAATAATAAATTAATAATAGGTATACATACTTTTGCCAAATGTGCTTTTTCAAGCTATTTTTTTTCTCTAGCTCACTTTTATTTTGCCGGTATTTGTCAATTAATAAAAGCACAGCAGCATTTTGCCATTCCGTTTTCTCACCTATGTCGCTAGTCAAATCGGTGGGCACTAAAAACTTTTATAACTAGTCAAATATATATATTTATATAGGTCAATATATAACATACCTTGTTCTGATTGTTCCGATTGTTCTTGTTCACAAGAATTACATGAAATAATATTCCCAGAATTTAATTTCAGTACTTTACTACCAAAAAAGCAAAGATGCTTTGTTACTTCATCCCAATATAAATATTCTTGTTGGCAGTAGTAACAAGAATAAATTTCATCTATCATAAATAATATTTTTAAATTGACGCCTGTCAAAACATTAATTATTTAACTTTTAAAGGTTATGTTTTGTTTGTTCATTTCATGCACCACCTCTTGATCTGGTGCATGAAATAGTTGTTCGAACAAGGTGTTCGAGCAAGTTAAATAATATTAAAACGCTTGTCATGTTTGTTCGGGTTGTATTTAGAAACGCCCATTTTATTGTTCGAGTGCTCGAACCGCTGATCGCGTCATTTAAAAACGCACCCATCGTCTCGCATACCCGATCTCGCGCGTTTAAGATGCACAAATGCTATTACGTAAAAAATATACAACTCAAATTCTCTGTTATTTGTAAATTATAGGTTACAGATTATTTTTAAATTTAAAAACGTGTGTGTTATTGTATTTTTTAATTAAGGACCGCTTTTACAATCCCCAGTTAAAGCATAGTTAGGGTTTGGAGGGGAATAAACCAGAGTTGACTTATCCGGTGCTCGGAGCAGTAGTTATACTTTGTATAACGCACATAACTTCGTAAAAACAAATAAGGAAAAAAATAGGATTTGTTGCTCTAACTTTTGTCTTTTCTCGTCACTATCTGATTCAAACACATTTACATTTTGTAACATTATAAAGGAGACAACTAAATTTGCTTATAAACAACTTATTTTTTATTTTTATAGATTATCTAGAAAATAAACTAACGTAGTGTTTGTAAAATGCATTGCTCGTTGTACGAGTTATAACTGTGGATTAGTTTATCCGACAATTGTAAAAGCGGCCCGTAATCACGTAAAACTGATAGTTACAAATAATATTGATCTACAAGTAAATTAGAAAATTACTGGCACTGTACGCGCATGAGCGTAGATAAAACATGATAAAACACACGATCAAATAACTATTATACACGGTTATATAAGTATATTGTGCAGCAAGCAGGTGCGTTTGAGCAAGTGGGTTTATGATTTTTGTGTGCATTTGTATTTACAAGCTTTGCCAAAATTGTTCTCTGAAATCAAAAATAATATAAAACTTTTACAATAATGTCAACTTTGGAATCATATAAAATAGCCAAAATAATAAATAACAAGTTACTAAGCTTAAAAAAATGTATAAACCAGAAATAAAGATTACACAAAAACTTAAACTAGTTATTGAATGTCATAATTCAATTTATGTTGATTTGTCACTTTTTCAATAAACTTATTATACTAATCAAATCTGTTAAAAAGAAAAAAAACTTTAATAATAAAAATCTGTTCTAATCATTCTCTTCATCAAAATTTTCTAGATCTTTATCATAATTCATATATTCGTCTGACAAAGAATTCAATTCCATATTGCTATTTCTAGAGCATTCTAAGCATCTACTTTCGTTGATTTAATATTTAATACAATATTCTCCAACACATTCACCGCAATCGTCATGAAACCAACACATTTTTGCAGCCCCCATACTTACACAGTTCTTTCTACATATTTCTGATCCCATACGCATAAGAAAATATGCATCTGTACAGTTTGTCGTTGCTAAACTTGAATTAGTTTTAGTTTGTACAACTTCTTGCTCAATGATTTTAAATTGAAATTTTAAGTCAATCTTTGAAGCTAATAAAGTATCAAAATTTGCTTCAAAAGTATAACTTTTCCATCTATGTTCCTCCGTTTCTGATGCTTCTGATTTTTTCGTTAGTGCTTGAAATAGCTGATATCATATCAACACAAAAACAACATTCATTATACAAAAATCCAAAACAATTAGAACATTCTTTGCAACAACTGCAATCTTTTTGAAAGTCACACATGCATGACTATGTAAGTAAGCATTTACTTACTATAGATCCGCATACTGCCTCATTGCATGCGTTCACTTCGTGCAGCAACATACATATTCCTAATGTAATCATACTTTGTAACATTTTTAGTAGAAATCTGAAATTTAAAAAATATAAAATTTTTGAAATATAGCAGTATAAATATTATCTTATTAATTATGTACTATGTATAAATTTAAGTCTTGTAAAAAAACTTTTAAATTATATATCAAATATGTTTATACATTTAGTTATTAAGTTAAGAATATAAAAACTATCCACAAATTTATACAATTTAGACATTTGAATATTTGTATGATGCTGCGATCATCATTTATACTTTAAAACAAAAAAAATATCTTGAATATATATACATATATGAAAAAAAAATAGTAATTAATAAAAATAAAAAAAAGGTTAGCTGTTGGTGTTACTGCCGTTATCATCAAGATCCACGTGGTTTTCCTATCTCAACACGTGCGGTTGTCCAAGTCAAGATTCAAGTTAATTTCTACGTTAAGTAATACCTCCTCAAACGGTAGCACAGTCAGCGATATGGAATATTAAATTGCACGACTTGTTGAAAAGGTTTAAGAAGCTCGGGTACTTAATATAAACAGACAAAACGGGTAGAAAATCCACACGTGTAAAAGAATAAAGAAAGTAATTTATTTATGTGAAGTATTAATTAACTCACGAACCATGTGAATTTGTAAAACGGTCTCTAGATCCACCATTATCGGGTTAATATGGACGGTACTAATACTCTTTACCGTATCCACAATTTTTAATTTAATGCCAACGAAATCCCCATACAGCGGGTGAAAATTTTCGCAATATCTTTCGCACTTAGCACAACTTCGAAAAATATCGCAATGGCAAATTAATTTAAATTTGAGGGCCGTCTACACGTCTTCACTCGCGACTCGTTGCAAAAGGAAAGGAAGAGCCCGCGGATGGAAAAGGTCGCGATCGTTTTTGCGGCGCAATTTATTCTTGTATGCGTATAATTTTTTTTTATTGAAATAAAAATATTCCAACATTCCTTAAAATTTATATATTATTGAAAATAATATACAAGGTGATTGATTCAAATTATTTATTTAATCAATTAATAAGTTAATGTTATTTTGAATTGTTACAATCATTATAAAATAACTTAACACCATCCACTAAAAATGATAAAATAAACAAAAAAATCAAATTCATTATTGAAAGTCTTTCTCAAAACCTAGCAAGTATATTAAAATATAACAAGAATCTATTAAACTTCAAATAACTTTAATCATTATCAACATATATAATTGAATTTTGGAATTGATACTCAAGTAATTGTTTTCTAGAGCTTAAAACCAAAATAATTTTTTTAGTAAATTTATTCAGTTAGAATCAATAATAAAATTTTAAATAATTTTTATAATATATTCATGCTTTTTGTTGGTCATTTCTACATATAAATTTTTTGTTTTTGAATTTGTTATAAATAATACATTTTAAGAAAATTGCAAATTACAAACTAGTGTAAAAATTCCCTGCTCTTAAGTTTATTTTGCAGAAATGCATTTTTTTTCCTTACACGTACATTATCGTTTTAACTTATTAATGTTCATTAAATAAACTGATAAATACCATATGTTGTTTTTTCTACATCCTGATTGTCACTTTGATTGTAAAACACTAAACAAATGATTAAAAAAAATTACCCAGGTTTTTTGCAAAAAAATACCAAATGACTCGGTTTTTTTGCATCTGAGTGTATATATACCTAGTATTGACTTGACTACACCTAACCAGTTTATGTAAACAAAAAAAATGCGCCATCAAAAAATAAATTAATTTTGTTTACAGACATTTAAAGATATTCACAGACCGTCATAAACACGTACAGACAGTAACAGACATTCACAGACACTTACAGACACCCACAGACACTAACAACATTCACAGACACTTACAGAAACCCACAGACACTTACTTATAACTATAAAGGTATATGAAACAAACATCCAAACACCCAAAGACACTTACAAACAGCCACAGACGCTTGCAGACACTCACAGACACCCACAGACACTTACAGTCACTTGCAGACATTTACAGACTTACACTCACTTACAAGTATGAAGGTATATAAAAATAAACAGTTTATATACTTTTAAATTTGTGACTAATGTATTAATTGGCAACAAATGTATCAATACAATGCTCCAGCTTCAATTCAAGCATTGCACCGTTGTACAAGCGATTTATACATTTGCTAAATATTATAGTTTTTACGAATTTTGTTAGCAGTGTCCAAAAGTTTTTGCTGTAACTGTTTTTTTGCATTGTAAACCAGCTGTTTTTAAAACTTCTATAAAAAATCCAGCAGATTTAAGTCGGGATTTTTTGACTACCATTTCAACGTACCAAATCGGCTAATTGGTCTACCATTGAAATAATTATTTAACTATTTTGTAACTATTCTGCCATTGTGAGGAGGTGCTCCGTCTTGTTGGAAAAACATCTATTGTCTAATGTTTAACGGAATGTTTTCAAAGTATATTATGCAGGACTGGTGTTTAAGAAAGTAAGATAACTATTTGCATTGATGCAATTATCTAGTTTTTTCAGCTTCAATAAAGAACCATTGCAGGTTTCTTTCCAAACATTGACAGAAAATTGTTGCTAAAAACTCTACTACTTTTTGTTACGTGAGAATTTTCTAATGAATAATAACAATTTCTTCATCGGTCAACAATACAATAGATAAAATAAAACTGGTGTCGTTATTTATCCTTTAAAAAAAACACCGATAAAAAGTTACGCGTTGCTCAGCATCTCGAAGATAAAGAGCTTAAACACACGAATAATGGCAAGAGTGTAGTTTTTCCCTACGCAGAGTTTCCAAAACAATCTATTATTTTAATGAATATTTGAAAAACTGTAAGTCGTATAATATAATACCTTATATTAATGTAATTGTTAAAAAAATATTTTGACTCTTGAATAAAAAGATGTTATAATCTATTTAGGCTATATAATACTAACATAATTGCCTCTTCAAGGCAATTGGTAATGAAAAAATCTGTCGAGATAATTTAAACTCATGTAGTAAAGACACTATATCTATGAGTATACTGTATTGTAATGCCTGGTATTAGGGGTTGATATTAAAACACATAACTGGGTTTATTGTTATCTATTCTGTAGCTTATTCTAGACTGTTTTACAATATATGATTTTACTTAATCACTAATTCTGCAATAATCGATTGCTGTTATCGCAATCGATTAATTGTAGGGTGCTGACATGAGCATTAAAAAATGCACTTTTTGGTTGATTAAGAAATTGTCCTAATCAACCTTCTTACAACATTGTGCTAATTAATTCTTTATGTTTACTCATTACACCGCCCCTCTTATCAAAAAACAAACAAAACAAAAAACATTACAATTTACACACATATTGTTTTAAACATTATACCGTTTTACCCTGTCTTTGTGAACCAAAACACTTTGATTTTTTATTTGCAACCGCACATTTGGGTCTTCGTCTTTTATCACGTTATATGGTCCTTCAAAGATTGGTTCATTTTTATTATTAGCAGTATTACGCACTAGCACTTTGTCACTTTCACTATAAATAGTCTTTTTCTTATTATAAGTACAATTATTTGCTCTACAACTTTTCGAATGAATCAAATTTTATTGCGCATTTTCCCATTCTACTTGTAAACGGTATTTTAGTTCTATTGGATAATTCTCAAACGCGTACATTGGTTCAATTGCATCTACTACATTGGAAATTATACGATTTAATTTACCGAACACTAATTTGTGTGGTGTATATCGAGTTCCAGTATAAACTGTATTGTTATAAGAAGAACTTCAAAACTGAACCCAAGTACCCCAATCGCCCGCATATTGAGATGCATAAATTCTAAGATTTGCCATCAAGTGCTTATGCATGTTTTCTAGCGCTCCGAGTGTTTTGTGGTGGTACGCAGTAGAATTTAAGTGTGTAATAAGATATTACATGACTCGTTAAACACATTTGCCATAAACTCGGTGCCTTTATCCGTTACTATAATGGACGGTATTCCAAACTTTAAGACAAATTGTTCCATGAATGTTTTAGCTACCGTGTTTGCTTCTTTGTTTAAAATTGGATAGCATTTAACAAATTTATTAAGTTTGCATTGTAACGTTAAGACATACTTATTTCCATTTAAATCAGCATTTATGTGATCAACTAAATCAATAAAAACTTTCTGAAATGTTTCTGATGCGGTAGTAGTAATTTTAAGAGGTTGTTTTTTGATATTAGAGATTTTATAACGTTGAAAAGCATCACAACGTTTTATGAAATTTTCAATGTCTTTTTTTAAGCCGTGCCAATAATAAAACCTTGATATGTTGTCAAAAGTTCTTTTTATTCCAGCATGTCCTGCTGTTGGAAAAATGTGGTAGTCATTTATAATAAATTTTTGAGTTGCTTTATCATAAATTTTAATTTTGTTTTTATTAATACAGATATATAATGCCGCTTGTTCTAAGAATGTTTGACTGTAGGAATATTCCTTCAATAATATTTTTATTTTCTCATTTTTCAATATTGATAACTTTTTTATTTTATTGTTTGCGCAAACAATTACAAGTTTTTTCAACGTTTTTCCTAAGTTTACCACCGATCAAGTAATTTGTTCATCAATAATCATTACATTCAATTCTTTATCATAATTTACAGCCAATATTTTTTATTTTGACATTTTTGCAAACTCATTCTGATTCACTATTTGTAATTCTGTACTATCAATGGGAGGTTTTAATAGTTTGACCATACCAGGGTGATTAGTCCTGCGATCTACTTTTACCTCCGTTGATGATTTAGTATCACTTTTAATAATCTGTTTAGCCTGTGCTCTAGTCATGACGTTTATCTGTTCATTTTTATTATTTGATATATTTTTCAATTTATCTGAATCTATTACTATCCTGGATAATGCATTAGCAATAACATTATCTTTGCCTTTAATATAGATTACCGTAAAGTCGTATTCTTCTAACCGCAATCTAAACTTTGTTAGTCTACTAGATGGGTTGGCCATACCAAACAAATAAACTAATGGTCTATGGTCTGTAAAAAAATCAAATTTCAGCCCAAAAAGATAAAGTCTAAATTTTGTAACCGCCCATACTATTGCTAGAAGCTCTTTTTCAATAATACCATAATTTTTCTCCCCGGGAGATAGCGTTCTACTGGCATATGCAATTGACTTGTCATTTCCATTAGATAAAACCGCTCCCATTGCATACTAATGCTGGGTTGCACCAACATCAGTCGGTCCGAACCGTCCGTTAATTTTTTTTATAAAGTAGCTTGTTTCGTGGTGTAGTGGGTATCATACCCGCTTAGCACACAAAAGGTCCCCGGTTCGATACCAGGCAAAATAAAACTTTTTTTTTTTTAATTATGGTTTTTAATTATTATTTATTTTAATTTTAAGTGATTATCACTCATTTACCTCAAATTTTATATTTTTATATATATTTTCAGATAATTTCAATATTTATAATATATTCATCATATACCTATATTCAACTGTTCGGGATGTCTTGATTGCAAATTAATTGAATTAAATTAAGATGTAACGTTATTCCTTGTTTTAATTTATTTTGTGTTTGTTAGGTTACATCATTTATTATATTCAATAAGATATTTATATTTTAAACAAATATCTTACAAATAATCTTTTTTTAATTCAATTAATTTATATAAAATATAAAACATTAAAACTTTATAGAACAAAAACAATCTATTCAGAATAAAATAAAGTAAAGTACTCATAATTTAAAAAAATTATAAATATAAATTTTTAAAAAAGTTGGTTTTGCTCTAGGATCGAACCAAGGACCCACCTTCCGCTTGGGTCTGATATCCACTACACCACGAAACAATAATTTGAAAATTAGTTAATACTGGATACTATAATGGAATTTATATACACAAAAAGAACAATGAAAACGTTTATGATAGGTTCCATTAACCACAGTCGTTCAAAACGGCGAATTTGATCCGATTATTGACCGTTTTCTGTTACACCAACATTCATCGATCGGAATCCTCCGTTATTTAACACCTAAAAATCGACTGATTTGAACCGACCGAATTTCGGACGGTTATTTGAATTACGGTGTGTTTCTAACCTCAAAATTGTGAATTAATGAATTTGTTTACATTTGAAAATGGATTCATCAAGTTCTAGTTCATCTACTTCAGGTGGTTTAGATGATATAATACATATGTTAAATATGAGAAATTATTATTATATGTTATATTATTTATTTGGACAATTAAATTTGAAATGTCAATCGCTTCGGCGCATACATTGTAGAACATCGGGATCGCGTTGGTGCAAACACTCGGTCGCGACGGGCCGTCTAAAAACAATCGGTTTAAACTGACCGTTTTAACCTGCGGATTGCAACCCAGCAAAAAATATTATTGAATATGATAAATGGTGTAACACAAAACAAATTAAAACGTTACATCTGAATTTAATTCAATTAATTTGCAATCTAGACATCCGAAAAGTTGAAAAACATATCAAAATTACAATCTAAAAATATATATAAAATTATAAAATTTTAAATAAATATGAGATAATCACTTAAAGTTAAAATAAATAATAATTAAAAACCATAATTAAAAAAAAAAGTTTTATTTTGCCTAGTATCGAACCGGGGACCTTTCGTGTGCTAAGCGGGTATGATACCCACTACACCACGAAACAAGCAACTTTATAAAAAAAAATTAACGGACGGTTCGGACCGACTGATGTTGGTGCAACCCAGCATAAGCGTCAGTTTTTAAATTAAACGTATTTTCTGTCAAAAATTAGGATATTGCAGTACCGGTGGGCTAAGTAGAGCATTTTTAAGATTACAAAAGGAACTTTGGCATTTGTTAGACTATTTGAATTCTACGTTTTTTTTATAAATGGTTTAATGGATGGACAGTGTGATGTTAACTCAACGGGTATGGTTTTAATACTGCTTTATTCGAACAATGATACATAAAACATATACCGATATATAAAAGTAAAGAAGACATTCCAATGTCAATAATTGATAACTATAAAATAAACATATATACTACATCTTTTCCCTTAAATTAAAGATAACACTAATGAATATAAAGTAAATAATAATATATAAATAATAAAGTAGTAATTTTTAAATAAACTTATGAATGGACACCATATCTTTCAGGAGGTTTTATAGCCCTTCCACTACTTGATTGTGCAGGTGGATTATACCTATCAGTAGATACATCAAATGAAAATCCTTCTGAAAGATTTACATTGGTGTCTTCTTCTTCATTGTCATCCTTATCACTAATGTTAACATCGCTCTTAGAATCGGGAATTATTGCTAAATATCTTTGATTGCGTTCTATATTATTCTGATTATCTGTTGTTATTTTATATGATCTTGGTCTATTAGTTTTTTTAACAATAGTTCCCGGTATCCATTTGTCTTTCATTTGTACAACAATTTTTTCATTGTCTCTAAATATGTGTTTATCTGGTTTAGCAGTTCTATCATAATATTCTTTTTGTTTGTCTTGTTTACTTTGCATGTTTTTGCCTACCTGATTCAAGTCAAAATATTCAAATCTTAATAATTCTTCTTTAACAGGTAACAAACTTCTCGTTCTCCGTGACATTAATAATTGACATGGACTTTTATTTATTTTTGGTATTGGAGTATTACAATAATCAAGGAGTGCTAAATAAACATCTCTAGAATTTTCTTTACACTTATAAATAATATTTTTAACAGTTTGTATAACGCGTTTAGCCATACCATTTGATTGTGGATAAAGCGGACTAGATGTTACATGTAAAAAATCCCAGTTATTGCAAAACTCCTTAAATAATTTAGAACTAAATTGCGGTCCATTGTCAGAACAGACTTGATTTGGTATACCAAAAATAGAAAAAACAGATTTTAATTTTTTTATAACATTAGCTGAAGAAGTATCTTCTTTTAATGAGCAAATTTCTATAAATTTTGAGAAATAATCAATAATCAACAAATAATTATCACCACCTATTGTGAATAAATCACATCCTACTTTGGACCATGGCATGTTTGGAATATTATGCGGTTGTAACGGTTCTTTCTGTTTTGAGTTAGCATACTTTTTACAAGTTAAACATTTACTTGTTTCATTATATATATATATTGTAATAAATTTTTGGCCAATAGACTGAGTCTTTTGCCAAGTTGTATGTGCGCTCAATGCCCTGGTGTGAGTAATGTAAACGCGTCAATATTCTAGATCTAAATTTTTCAGGAATCACAAGTCGATTTACTTTATATAATAATCCATTACTCTTCGATAATTCATTCCTAATGTGATAAAATGGTTTTACATTTTCATTAATTTTTTGCGGCCATTTATTTTTTATATAATAAATAACATCTTGTAATAACCTGTCTTCTATTGTTAATTTTTTCATTTCCAAAATTACATTTTCTGACATTCCAACTACAGCTTCTAGTAATCCTACTTGTGCTTCAATTTCATTATCTAATTGGGCATCAAAATTACTTTCAGCGGATAAATATGCTCGCGATAAGGCATCGGCTATATACAAATCTTCACCTGGTTTATAGTATATAGAAAAATCATACTTTTGCAATTTAATTAGCATTCTTTGTAACCGAGCAGGACAATTGTTCAAATTTTTATTTAAAATAGTTATCAATGGTTTATGGTCTGTTTCCACTGAAAAATGTTTTCCATATACATATTGACTGAAACGTTCACATCCAAAAAGAATGGCCAACAGTTCCTTCTCTATCTGAGCGTACCGTTTCTGAACTTCAGTCATTGTTTTTGAAGCAAAAGCACAAGGTTTCCCTTCTTGAAGCAAAACTGCTCCCATGCCATTTTGTGAACTGTCCACTGAAAGTACAGTATTTTTGTTTATATTGAAATATTGCAAGACTGGCTGTTTTGTAATGCATTCTTTTAATTTGCAAATAGCTGTTTCGTGAATAGAATGCCAATTTCATAATATGTTTTTTTTA
The DNA here is from genome assembly GCA_963932245.1 of Tachinus rufipes. Lineage (NCBI taxonomy): Eukaryota > Metazoa > Arthropoda > Insecta > Coleoptera > Staphylinidae > Tachinus > Tachinus rufipes. Next base: position 53,459,008 of record OZ010744.1, read on the forward strand.
AACAAATCTCGTAAAGGTGCTGTTATCTCAGAGACATTAGGGATAAATTTACTAACATAATTCACAATGCCAAAAAATCTTTCGAGTGATTTTTTGTTCGTTGGAAGTGGCATATCAACTATTGCTTTAATTTTCTCGTCATCCGGAAATATTCCTCTATCTGTAATAATGTGTCCCATGTACTTGATTTCTTTTAAACCAAATTTACATTTATTTTTATTAAATTTTATATTATTTTCTTTTGCGGTATCCAATACTTTCTGTAATCTTTTGTCGTGTTCTTGTTTATTGAAACCCCACACTATTACATCATCAACAAATACCTCAACACCTTTGATATTAAATATTTCTTTAAATTTTTTATGAAATATTTCCGGTGCAGATTTAATTCCATAAGGAAGTCTCAGATACCTATATCTGCCAAATGGCGTGTTAAATGTACATAATTTAAACCACTTTAAACAAGTCGTAGACTTACTGTGGCGATGTAAAATAGCCGTAAAAAGCATAAATAAAAAAAAAAATTTTGAACTTTTTTCGTCCAATAAGATTTGCCAAAAACCATTACTTGAGTCTAGCGTACTAAAATATGCTGCCCCTGCTAATTTATAAGTAATTTCTTCAAATATTGGTAAATGATAATTTTGCCGTTTTATTGCTTTATTAAGATCCTTCGGATTCAAACATATACGTAAAGCCCCATTGGGTTTTCTCACAATGACCATTGAATTGACCCAATCAGTTGGCTCGTCAATTTTTTTAATTATATTTAAACGTTCCATTTTGTTTAATGTTTGTTTTAATGTTGACATAAGTGGTATAGGTACTTTACGGCATGCATGAACCACAGGATTTATATTGTCCTCTAATTTAATTTCGTGATAACCTTTTATTGAGCCGATACCATTAAATAAGTCAGAATTTGTTTTAATGATTGAATTTTCTATAACATTTATACGTTTAATCAGACTAAATTGCAAACAGGAATCCAATCCTAATATAGATTGCGCATTTGGAGAATTAATTATATAAAATCTTACTTGCTTAATAATACTTTTGTACTCACATGAAATTTGTATATGTCGTTAATTTCATTTCAGTTTTTCTTAACATTTTTACATCTAGTCCTAATCTTTCAAATGTATTTATAGCCATTACATTTGCCATTGCTCCCGTGTCCAATTTAAATTCTTCATTGTCGTCTTCTATTTCTTGACTGTGTTCACCACGTATTATATTCACTTGCTTCTTACACATTTTAATAAAATGCCCTCTCACTCCACAGAAACTACACACCTTGTTATATGCCGGGCACATCCGTGGTTGGTGTTTCCATCCGCACGCTTGACAGTCTCTTATTCCTGCGAATCCTGCGACGGGCTTGGATATTTCTTGCGTGCGATCCCGCGGAAAACTAGCTCGCGAAGATCTCGATGGTCCTGGCATTGAGGAATACACTCGCGCGTTCTCATATTTTAAATTTCGTATCGCGTGAATATCAGTTTGACCTGAAAGTTCATTCGAAATCATTTTGGAATCCTCTATGGCACGACACAATCTAATCACTTTTTCCAATGATTTTTCTTCAGTTTCCAATAACCTCCGCTTTATCATTTCACATGTCACTCCACATGTTAAAATACTTTTAATTAAACTATCTTTAAGATCCTTAAATTCACATGACAGAGATAGATTTTTTAATATCGTTGCATATTGTTCTATCGTTTCTCTAGGTAACTGTTTCCTTGTAAAGAATTTATGCCGTTCAAATTCTAAGTTTTTTTTCGGTATGAAGTGCTTTTCAAATTTATCTAACAACACTTTTATTTTATTCTCTTCATCTGCATTGAATGTAAATGTATTATACACACGGAATGCGTCTTTGCCTATATAATGTAATAATTGCGCGCACTGCAATTTTTCTTCTTTTTTAACGTATTCAACTGCTCTCATATAATTCTCAAACCGCATACGCCAAAACTTCCAATTCTCGGACAAGTTGCCGTCCATATTCATGGGCTGTATCCCTCTTAATTCACTCATTGTTACTTATGTTCAATAACTGTCACTTAACTCATACAATTATAGCATTTTTGCTAATTTACCGACTGCGCCATGTGATGTTTTCTCAACGGGTATGGTTTTAATACTGCTTTATTCGAACAATGATACATAAAACATATACCGATATATAAAAGTAATGAGGACATTCTAATGTCAATAATTGATAACTATAAAATAAACATATATACTACAGACAGTTTCCGCAAAATTTTTGATACTTTATCGGTAATAGTTTGCAAAAGCGACAAATCGTTTAGTTTCATCAGCATTTGTTGAAGTAGGATACTTACACATAACTTCAATTTTCTTGGGATCAGGTGATACACCTTCTAAACTTATTATATGACCTAAATATAAAATTATTTTTTCAAAAAATCACACTTACCCAGATTTAATTTTAATTTGACTTTACAAAGTTTTTCAAAAACTTTACTTAAATTTCTATTGTGGGTTTGCAAATTATTGCCAAACACAATTAAATCATCCAGATAAATAAAACAACTTTTGTAATTTAATCCAGACATTGTCACCGTCATTGCTCTTGAAAACCCTTGACCTGTTGTAAATGCTGTATAAGGTTGTGCTTCCTTGTTCAATTCAATTTGATAATACCCTATAATACAAATCTAGATGCAAAAAATTGCCGGCTCCCCCCAATGCATCCAAAATTTCCACTATGCAAGGCAAAGGAAACTTATCATCTACAATATTTTTATTTAATTGTCTATAGCCAGTGACAATTCTCCATTTTTTATTTCTATTTGCATCGGTTTTTTTAGGTACTATCAAAAACGGAGCTAACTATTCAGAACTGGTTGCTTCAATTATTTTTTTCTTTAACATAGTGTCAAATTGTTTATGTATGTCCCTTGTTAGGCTTGGGGAAAGCGATATGGTTTAATATATACTGATGACACATTATCTGGTAATTTAATATTTTGTTGGTACACATTTGTGACCGTTAGTAGATCGTTTTGCAAATAAAAAATATCTGAGTATTTAGCACGGTTTACTTATAACAATTATAATAACACATACAGAGGAAACTCGCAAAATAATAGTTTTCAAAATAGCGGCAATAATCACAGTCGGCGACGTGGTTTTGAAAAATAATTCAAGCCAAGGTGGTTACAATAATTATAGAGATAATAATAAACAATTTAGAAACGAGTATAAGCATAACAATGGGAAACATGGCAAAATTAATTATATAGACCAGGTTGATGAGCCGTCTCAGGAAAGCAATACTCAGCAAATTCCGGCGGAACAAAACAAATTGATGAATAATAACAATTTGCAGCAGTTTTTTCGTGCCGACAATTAATATAAATATTAAAGCAGTAATTTTAAATACGAATGGATTGAGTTTTGTGCGAGTAGAATACGGAATGAAAGAATTTATGCTACTAGTTGACACTGGAGCATCAGTGAGTGTTGCGATGGGGTGTATACCGCTTGTACAGTAGTAAAGGCCAATAAAGACAAGAAAATTTCCATTAAGTTGTTAAACGTGACTGATAGAAACATTAAACTAAAGAATTTTAAACCTCCGGTAAAGAAATTATCAGCGTTTACTATATTCATTTTTAATGACGTTCCAACCTCGCCAGACCGAAATTATTTGAAAAAATTAAAATAGATTGATTGAACTCTGAAGAAAGAGATATAATCTACAAAATGTGTGCTCGAGGGTTATTAAATCTCTTATTATTTCCGCGCCCACGAGCATAGAAAACTTGTTGAGATGCGTTATTATTTTTATTCAGTTTTTCTTCATCCGCCGCCGCGATTATGGCGTCTCTTAACTTTGAATAATTGACTCCGAATGTACCAACCAGCAAGGTGAATTTAAAACCGAGTTGAAAGCAGTTTAGCGGTATGTTTCGTTCGGTATGTCAAATGAACGTCAACAAACAAACAAATCAAAACAACTTATAACCTCAAACTCGCAATTAAACCTGCAAATTATTTATTAAACATAGGCGTTTTGTCGTGAGAAACCGTACATACCAGCGATCAAACAGCGGTTATATTTCCATCTCTTTATATTTTTGGGTGATTGAGGAAATTTCACGAAAACGTACTGGTAGTAAACGGTCATTCATTTTCTTATGATTATTATTAATTTAGTAAAATATTTGCTATATAAACATTTACTTTCATAGAATATGAATTTTTTATACTTAATTGCAATTTTTACAAATTATTTTCATAATCATTCTTGACAATTCATTTTAACATAGGTTATCATATTTAAATTTGACATACCGGACATATTAAACTGCTTCCAACAGCAGTTTTAAATTCACCTCGCTTATTGGTACATTCGGAGTCAAAAGAAAATAACCGGTAACTCGTGACAACGCAACGGTTTAAAACCATTTCATACCACAACGTCAACGGTATCTCACGGCAAAAAGCTTCATGTATGAAGAAGAGGTGGACATGGTAGACATTAGTTTAAATTATAAAGGTGTAGATGTCCCAGTTAGAGTTAACCTCTCTACTGCCAATATTTTATTAAATATTAAGTAGTATATTACATTTATTTTAATTAATTTTAATTTAAGATTAATAAACATCAATCAACAAAAATAAGTATTTTTTATAAACTTTTAGATTAAAATATTTAAAATTGACCGTTTTGACAGATCCTACCACAACAATTTATAGCCGATACGTTTTCGTGAGTTTTAGCAAACAACCAAAAATAGAGAAAGATAGAAATATAACCGCTAGTTGATTGCTGGTTAGTTAGTTAGATTTTTGGCGTATCAGCCTAAGAAGACTATTAACGCCTAAGTTGATTGCTGGTATGTACGGGTTTCTTACGTATTGTGTGAATTCATAATCAAAATTAAAACCTAATCAGTTCATTAGATTCAAAAAAAGCACGCTAAAGTTACGGCATACGCATGATTTAATTAAAAATCAATAGTAGTTATTAATTAGTTTACAAAAATACATAAGAAATAGTCATAATTCATTTAATAATTAAGTAATTAAAGGTTACATTGCAAATTCTGAAAGTGAATTTTACGCTAAGGTTATATACGATGTTGCATAAAATGAAAAACGTTTTGAATAATACCGATGTAAAGACACCAACAAACCTCATCAACAAAACTAGGTTGACAAAAAATGCATTTGCTCGGTTACATGATAAAAATAAAAAATAAAATAAACACCATTTGATAGCTCTTGAAATTTCTGATCCGATGATATAATGCCCGTATTAAACTGTCAATAATTGAAGGGTTTGGGATAACACAGCTATATGCCACAAAAAGTTTTTTCAAAATAATCGTATTTAAAGTTTTCTTTATAGCTTTAAATAAGCAATTTTTAAAATAAATTATTATTTTTTTAATATAAATATTCCTAAACTATCTAGGAAAACGTGTAGATTAATATACTCAAAATAAATACCGTTATTTAACCAAGGTTTGTAATGAAAAGCCTGAAATATTTAAAATACAAATACTTAAATCTTAAAAAGTCTGTAAAATGCACAAAATATAATCAATCTTATTTTAAAACACATAAAATGTGAGAAATAGCATTTATAATATAACCTAACTATTTTTTTAAAACTGTTAATTTGTACATTTTTTGCGTTAATTAAAATAATTTTAATCTGCAATAAAATTGATAACCAATTGTGCATTTTAAAGTCCCATCCATAATTATACATGTATATATAATTCTATAAAGTATCACACGGGAATAACATGTATAGTGAAAAAAAATTGTAATAGATGGCTTAATTAACAAACTTAATTAAACCTGGTTAGCAATTTGTCACTTCAAGATTGCTAACTTTTTGTAAAAATGTACCCTAAAACAAATAAAAACGATCTACGAAAGAAAAATGTTTTGACCATCGATTGTGTACATACCACGGCTAATTGAAAATTGATTAAAAAAATTATTTAAAAATTAATTACTTCATAACCGTGCTTCGGGGAAAACTAATAAATAAACCAAAAGAAAGATAATTAAAACCCGCGTTTGGTGATATATTACATGTTCTTTTTAAATCAAATAGTTAATTAAATAATCAAGAAACTTAATTAATTGCAATTATGGTGTTAGCGCACTAAAATAAATTAAAAAAAAAACAACATGATAAGATACTGATACGTAGAACAACTTTCAACAAAAAAATGCTTCTGACCACCGATTTTAAACAAGTTATGACTAAAACTGGGATTTTATGCATTTGCATATTCTATAATATTTATATGTTAATTAAATAATTTTGTATCAACACAAATTATAAGAAAATAACTGGCAGAAACCAATAATTTTTTAGGATATTTTGCATATATGCATATTTGATGCATATTTGGTGCACATTTGTATAATTTCCTATACAAATTGCAATAATTTTAAATAATTTTAAAGTAAGCGCAAAGATTGCTTTTTGTAAAAATATATTAATTTTATATGTAAACAACAACTGCAAATGCAATATTGATCATACAACTTAGTTGAGCGTTTTTTCTACATTTTCTTGTTTGTTCTAAGAATTTTTTTCTGAAACATAAGGCTTATTAAATAAATTAATAACTTAGAAAACCTTTTACTGTACACTGCTTATTTACATATAAATAGTGGGCTATCTTTAATTTGAAATTTTAATCATATAGGATAAAGAACAAACGGCTTATTTTGAGATTATTTTATTTTTATTTCAGAGAATTATATTCCAATTAAGTATGAAATATGTTTTCATTTAGATTGCCGCAGCGGCAGGAATGTCAGAAGGCTTTCTCGAGGACCAATTATCAAGTATTTGCTCCACTGTTTCCAGCGGTATTTTGGCGACAGCTTTGCAAATGTTTGGCTTTAAGTGGTCAATTGTCTATAGATTGTCAGCATACACCTTTTCCTTCAATGCGCCCCACCAAAAAAAACCAGCGGCGTCAAATCGCAGATGGCTAGTTTACATCACCAAAACGGATAATAACGTGGTTGTTGAATTTAGTGCGCAGAAGATTGATCGTGGCATGTGCAGTATGGGATGTTGCCTCTTATCTTGTTGAAACCAGAGCTGGTGCAGATCAAGTTCCTTCAATTCGGGCCCCAAAAAATCAGTGATCATGTCTCTGTAACAATCTCCGGTAACAGTAACGTTGGGTCTATTATCGTTTTCGAAGAAAAATAGCCCAATGACCCCACCACTCATGGCATTTCTGGGTGCTTGCGTACACTTCGAGCCACAAAAGCGACAATTTTGGCAGAACGCTTTAGATGCAAACAACGTACGCAGTTTTTGCGCTGTTGCAGACAAATGAGACTTATTTACAAAATAAATTTTTAGTATTTTAAAACGTTGCTCCAAAGTAAAATGATGAATCTACTGTCTACGGAGGTATCTAACTATATTAATCATATGTCTGCATATTTTTTTATTATGTGCATTTTTTACCAAATTTAGCTATTTAGTGCATATTTTAACAACATTACGTGCATATTTTGGCAAAATTACGTGCATATTTAGTGCATATTTTAACAAAATTGCGTGCATATATGTATATGCGCATATTTTTAACCTTTTAAGTTTAAATATAATTATAATTCCCAGCTTTTGTTATGACCTACCAACACTTTGTGAGACTTTTTGTTGGTGAGGGTGTGAGACTTTTAAAATTGTTTTAACATGGTGGGAAGTAGGGGAATGATGTTTAAATTCACTTTTCACCATAAAACTCTTCTGACCACCGATTTTAAACATTATATATATATATATATATATATTTAATTGTATTATTTAAATATTAGCACACTATAATAAGTAAAACAAATTAATGTTATTCAATTTAATAATTGAATTAATTTAGTGTTTTTTTGTAAGATGACAGCACAATTAAAATCGAGTAATAATAATTAATATATATGTGCATTTTGACTCTTTTAAAACTTACTCTTACTAAACATAATAGTTATTAATAATAATATTATTTTAAAATTACAATAGCTTAAAAGTAAATAATTGTGTGTGGCGTGATATTTTATGCTCTTCAATTACAATAAATGCATAATTTATTTTAGATAACAATAAATTACATTTTACAACAAATCAAAAATATATTTATACGTTTGCATATTTATTTTATTCAATCAATTTTTGTTAATTAAGATATTTTTATCTACTTTTCCATTGATTTAAAAATAGTCCGGGGTTCGATCTCTAACATGACTAATTAATAACTTGCGTTTATCAACAGGGGTTATTTGAAGATCACCTAATAAGTTGTTATCAATTCCATTACCCTTTTTAAACAAATTTTAAAATTACTGGGGCGATGTAAGACAGGAATAAAAGGCACAATAAAAAAAATATGAATTTACAGTTGCAAATCTTTTAGATTTTTACTCAGCTATTTCATGTTTATCCCCCGAAAACCACCCTAATTATTTTTCACAAACCTAATTTGAAATATCATAAATTTTAGTTTTTTCTCAAAAAAAGGAATATTCTTTTTGAATGAAGTTAGCGCACTTGCGTGTTAAGTTTCCAATGTAACTCTTGAAGTAAACTAATTATTACTTAATCTATTGCTGATTGGGATTTATGCCGCATAAATAATTATTTAACAAAAAGTAAACTAATTAAAAGCTAATATAATAATAAGTTATTATAGAATCAAAGATAAGTTTTGTATTTATCTTCTACTTATTAATTTTACATGTATTCCATTTTCTGAAGCTAAAACACCTTTATTACATAATATTGGTTCAATCCCAGTAGATAAAATTTGAAAATTTCTTACAATTTTAATAATAGTTGCTTTGCACGTCAATATTGCATATCTTTGACCTAAAAACACATGTTATTATAATTATGTTTATTAGACTATTAAATTATTACCTATACAATTTCTCGAACCAGCACTAAATGGTATGTATGCATAAGGGTGCCGTTTCGCAGAAATTTCAGGTAAAAATCGTTCAGGAATAAATTTATCCGGATCTGGATAATATGCCTTGGAATGATGTAGTGCATGTACGACAATTTGTATAATTGTTCCACTTGGAATTGTTAATCCATCTTAAACGAAATATAATTTATCAAAATAGGTTTTAACAAATTAATTTGCAATAAAAAACAGTTATTTATTTATTAATCTGATAAACACGTCAAAAAACAGTAATCTTCAATCAACGTTGTTCAATAGTTCCATATTTGCATAATAATATTCCAGCACGTAGAACGGCAATGGTCAAACGATTTTATAAGTACATTGCAGTAACTACGATTCTGTTCAACTTATAACATTTTAAATACTATTTACATTTTATTATTAAATGTATGTTTTATAAGTCATTTAATCATAAAAATATGTAGAGAAAATGAATTAAATATTTTTAGTTTTTTTTGTACATGTTATTATTTGCAATAAATGCATTTTTAAATCATTTTTGCTTCAATAAATAACTTACCAACGTTGTATGGTTCCAACAATTGCCTTTCAAAAAATGGCACCGCCGGATAAAATCTCATACATTCCTTAAAAACCATGTCAAAATATGTTAAATTATAAATATCATTCAAAATAATTTCAGATGTTTTATCTGAACCTATAATTTCAACAGACTCTTGAAATACTTTTTCTTGGATATCTTGATGTTTAGATAATACGTATAAAGCAAATGAAATTGTACTTGTTACAGTATCATGTCCCTAAAATTAAGATAATTTGTTTATGCATTTGCAAATAGTTGATAACTTACCGCAAACATGAATGTCTTAACTTCATCTTGTATTTCAACATCATTCAATTGGTTACCCATATTCAATAGTAAATCCAAAAATCCAACTTTTTTCCTAATGCCAAAACTATCAACAGTTTCAGAGTCTTGCATCTCAATAGTTTCTTTGCGTTTTTTAATTATATTTTTAATGTATTCATGTAATATTTTTATATCTTTTTTATGTTGTTTATAATCTTTGCATAATGAAAATAATATATCTGGATGTTTATAAATTGAAAACATTCTTGAAATTAATACTGCCATATAATTATGTAAGGATTTTACATAAACAGAACTGGTCTCTATTTGAGCATTAATTTTAGTACTCATTGCTGTTTCTAATAATATAAATATATGTAGTAATGTTATGATAGTTATAATTATATACTTACCGCTAATTACATCTAAAGCATATAAATTAATATATGGAAATATATTTAAACCTAATTTATCAACTTCCATATTTAATTTAGAAATTAAAATGTTTAAATTTGAATTTATGTATGGAACAAACTGATCAATCATTTTAAAATGAAATGTTGGCGTTATTAGCTTTCGGTGTTTTCTCCAATGCTGGCCTAAATTAATTTATAATGCAGTTACAATAGAGTTTATAAAATTTTATACTTTACCAGTAGAAGTTACCAATCCATTGCCCAAATATGTTCTAAAAAAATTATAATTGCTTGACTTATTAATATGTATTAATGAATTAAAAATTCCATCCAATTTATTGGGATCTGCTAATAATATCATTAATTTTGGTCCAAACCATATTCGTACACATGGTCCATATGTATATATTAATTTGTTTGTATTATTAAAGATATCTAAAATGTATATTTACAGATTTATATTTATTGTATATTACATTTTCAACTTACCTCTAACATTCGTTCCAAATTCTAAACAATTTCCAATTAGTGGTAACGCTTTAGGGCCTGGTATTTTGAACACATCTTTATATTTTTTATTAAATTTATAATTAAATATTATACTTAAAATTGTAATCAATATTATTAAAATAGTCAGTAACATCTTAGTGACGGAATCTGTTTGCTTCCATTTATTCAAATTTTATATATAAAATAGGATTCGATAACCTATTGCACTTAAAATATCAACCATAATAAGTTATTAAGGACAAATTATTTACTGCAATATTCATAAATTTGTATGATACATTAAACCTTGTCTGCCGTCTAAAAATATAACATAAAAATACATTCTCTTAAATACACGCGTCTGATTAATTTGTTAAAATATGATCATAATTTTTTTTATTAGTTAGATAAAATTTGTTACTTTAAGTTTATAACTATGTAATAGTAAAAAATATGATTTTAATATTACGCTATAATACAGCTTGCATAAGCTAAAAATGTCATAATTGTTCAACAAGCACAAACACAGTTTTTTTAGCATTGAAAGGTATTATGTAAGTAAATTGAAATTTTTTGTGTGGTTGTTAACTTATTTTATAAATTAACAAAACTGTAGATATTTTTAGTGAATTTTTTTATAAAAAAACATATTTTCTTAAATTGTTAACACGATACGGGTTTTTATTTATTAAGTTAAGAGGTCCAAATATTGTTAGTGTTATTCTTATTCATACTGTAAACTTTCAAAAGGGTGATTTCTAGTAAATTCAAAAGACAAATATATAAGAAATACAAATTTATTGTGCACTCTTATTTTTGTTTATTGTTTTATATATAATCTGTATTTAATTATTATTTATCCAAAATATTTTTTTTATTTCTGTATGTATCTTATTAAAGTATAGTTATATAACATTCAGTATTGATAGAAAAATGTTATATTTTTGTGCAGTTTTTGTTATCGGACTATTTTTTTTTTAATCTTAGTGAACGCACGGTTTTTTTGTTCATATCTCACTTCTAATATGCATCTAAATTATGTTTTTAAATACACAATCACTCAACCCTTTCACCAAGCGTTCTTGTCGTATGTTATTTAATTAAGATACATTTTTATTTTTATAGCCAATGCTGCTTGCCGCCATTTTTTTAAATATTTTAAGTTTTTTTTTTTTTTTCAAAAATACTAAGTGTTACAAAAATAAAATTACTTTTTTAAGCAAATTTGAAAAACATAATTGTAAACTTTATTACAATAAAATTACTATAGCTTGTCTTTGTTTGCACACCACAGTCCATATTTTTTTCATCTTTCACTTTGTCTGTTTACTGATAAAAAAAATTAAAAAATAATTAAACTAAGTTGAGTCTTAGCCTGTTAAAGCTATGAGTTGAAATGAATTGCCACTCTAGTTGGTATCTTTTTATCTTCAGTTGTGTTACTCTAAAATACTTTGAGATGGGACCGTGGACAGTTTTGATCTTAAGCCTGATAAACCCTCATAAGTTAATAACCATAAATAGTATATATTTTGTTTGAATATCAAAATAAGAAATTTTATCTGTTACTCCAAACTCAGCTATTTTTTGTTCCTTTTTCAGTTTAGAATAAATCTAAAAACAAACGGAGCTTTTATTATTACAGTTTACGCATAACGGTGAACTGTTGCTTAGATCAGAAACATGTTTTTTTTAATTTTTTTAATTTTAGTTCAAAACTGAAAACATTTTGTTAGATTTGAAATAACTGGGCAACTATACGCTACTTTAACTTTTTATAGGAGTTTATAAGAATTAAATGTAAAAAATGTCATTTTGCAACGCCATTTTTTGTTTATATTCTTTAATAGTGGTGTATAACAGTTGATACTATAAAATGACTTCTTGGAAATAATTAAAGATTTATGCTGCTCAACTATCACTACAATATCTTTTAAAAACGTGCATTTCTGCATGTTACTAGTCTGTATTCTATCTATACAATCAATAAGTACCATATCTGAAATCAATAAGTACCATTTTTGCTTTTTTTACAAAAAAAAAACAAGAATTTAACATGTTATTATTGTAACATAACTGTTATTTCTGGTCTGCAAGCTTCAAAATGTACAGTGTGCTTATTTGTCTGTAGTTTGTATGCTGCTTGTTTTATATGCTTCATCGCAACTAAATGCAGTAATAGTAGCAACACGAGTGTTTCCATGGCTGCTTTGTACTTTACCTAATTTGGTTGCCGTACTCTTGAGGGTAATTTTTTCCTTATACAAACGCTTTGTATGTAATGATAGGCTTGATCAACACTGTGAACAGCCATCTAATCATACTAGATGATAATCCCCATATTTACCTCACTATCAATTTGTTTGCAAATTGCAGCTGAGTAGGTTTTGTGGTCGTATTATCCAAATGAAAAACTTCTTTTTAGTTTAATAACAAAAATACGTCATAGGTACGTTATTCCCTTTGTTATTGAAAGTGTGGCTTCATACATTTCCAGATTTTTAAATTTTTTTGTTTCATTGTATTGTTAAGATTCACTGATACACTAAGCTATCTGCATCAAGTTAGATACTGTTAATTCAAACTTTTCGCTTACCAGGATAATAATATCATTGTTGTAACTTAACGCAAAAACGGTCATGTTGTTCTACTGAAGTAGGCCGCCTATGACAAGGCACTATAATGATAACTAAAGCTGGGATTTCTATAATATTTATATGCCAATTAAATAATTTTATATCTACACAAATTAGAAGAAAACAATTTGCAAAAAGCCATATTTTTTTGCATTTTTTGCATATTTTGGGGTTTCTATATATATTTTAATAAAAGTTGCATATCGGTGCATATTTGGTGCATATTTGCATGTTTAGTGCATATTTATAGTTTAATTTATTTTTCCCTGGTTTTTTATTAAATTAATAATTTCAAAAACCTTTTTACAGTCCAATTTTTGACTGTAGAGATTTTAAATATGAGAAAAATAAAACTGATACAAAATTATATAATATCTAATTTAAATATTAAAAACGTATTAAAATTATTTAATTCAGTATTTATATTTAAATAATCTTAATAAACTGAAACAAATTTGTTGTTTATTTATATACCAAAACATTTCACTGTAAATGTACCAACTAACGTAACTCGATATTAAATTTATTTTTAATTTTATCAATTTTAAAATAATTAAAATTAAAGTTTTACTCATAAAATATCGAAAAATTGAAATTTTAAATAATTTTCAGAAAACACCAAATTTTACTCATAAACTTTTAAAAGTGTAAAATTTTTCATAAAAAGCAAAAATCCAGCTTTGAAATTTCAAAAATATTGTAAAAAAGAATCAAAATCCAGCATAAACTGATAAAAAGTGCATTCGGTCATTCTACTCAGAGAATGTCAACAATAGCAAAATCCGCATCCCTGAGTTTTGGAATAGATGCAGACCTTTGCTTACAAATAGCTACGCCACTGTTCACATAATTCAATAGTTATCATTTATGAAAAATTAATTAAAACTAGTGCTCTGAATTAAAATATATAAAACATTTTACCTATATTTAATAGATGAATATAATTGTTGTGATTATTGAACAAATATGTATTATATTGAAACTAAGTATCTAAAATGTTTTGCAATGATTTTATTACTATTTTAATATAAACCCAGCAAGCACTATTGAAACCTCACAAAAGCAAATAAATTATAATCAAAAAATACAACCCTAATTAAATTAATACAATTACATTATAAAGTGACATTAAGCATGTGAAATTACTACACATATTTTAAGAAAACATTTTGCGCATTTATAGCAATTCACAATATTTTTAACTAACCTAAATTTGCAATTAATTTGAGATCTAAGCGCTATGTATTAACAAGCTTAGAAAACACAGAATATTGGAAAGGAAGTACTATATTTGTAAGAACAATAACTAGGCGGTAGCTATGTCGGACAACTAAAAAAATTTTAAATGTATTTATTTTAGATGAAAGAAATAAATTTTAAAATTATTAATTTTATTTTTCCCTAAAATGTTACTAGTTTAACTTTTTTATTATTTTCCAAAAATTTAACAGAAAACTCAATTTAACTAAGTGAAACAAGTTGAAAAATTTCTGAGGCAATGTAAAACGCAAAAGAATATTAATATGATAATCTAAATTAGGTTTAAAACAAAATTAAGCATACAAACTATTTAAAATGTTATCAAAAAATTTGTTTGATTCTTTGTTTTTAAATCAAAACATAGGTTAATAAGAAGCAAAATTCATTTAACAAATTTGTCAGTAACTTTTCCAATTAGACTAAACAGAGTTATAAAAAAACTTTGTAACAATCTAAAACAAACTAAAAATGATAGGATTGACAAAAACAAAGCTAATCACCTTTTTAAGTATTCTAATTAAAATTAAAAAGTAAACTAATTTGCACTTATAGGGTCCCCCCGGTTAACATAGGTGAAATAGGGGGCATTTCACCTATGTTAACCGGGGGGACCACAAATATCTAAATTACCAAAAAAAATATTTTTCTAGCATCAAAAAAACATGTTCAGTAAGATTTAAAAAATTTTCTATCGGGAGCAAAAAATATCATTTTCTCGTTTTTATTATTTTGCACCGCAGCTATTGAATGAAAAATTTTAAAAAAATCATGGAAATAAGGTTTTGGGTGGTATTCAAACATATTTTTTTTTTCAACCCCTCAAACCCTGCATACAACCTTTAAAAAAATCCAGAAAGGTTGAAATTTACTTTTGGTTATCTAAACCTTTGATTGCATGGAATTTTATTTTTCAACTTTATAAGTAATTGAAAAATCTGCATCCGTAATTTTTTTGGAATTTTTGCGAGTGGTGCACCACTATTGAAAATTTTTTTGTTTTACTTTTTTGCCATTTATACTGTTAATTTCTGCTATTGTAACTCTGCAAAGCATTAATAGCTTTCAAAATACCAAAAAAAAATTTTGATTCTACCAAAAAATTTACAATGAGTAGGTCAAAAAAACTACCCCTATCAAACTTTTTTCACAATTTTAAGACTTTTTGCACTAAAAAATCAAAACTCAAAAACTGTTAGTAATAGAAACACTAGACAAACTCTATCATTTTCAAAAGGATAAAATCTGTTTTAATTTAAGTAAATTTACAACTTTTTTTGTACTTATAAGTGTTTTCTATTTATTGCAATTTCTATGCGGTATTTAACTAATTGTTATAAATGCATTTATAAGATTTTTTTACGCAATTTATAATTAATTTTATAGTATAGATGTGGTTACAGAATGGTTTTTGAAAATTTAATACAGTTTTTTGGTAATGTGCAATTAAGATTTTACAATTAATGTGTTTTTAAGCAATATATTAGATTTTTAAGCAAAGTGTTTACATTGATTCTTTTATAAATAAACTTTTTGATGCTATTTTTGTGATATAGATGGGGCTCTAGAACAGTTTTTGACATTAATGTTTTTTAGTTTTTTGAAACTTAGCATCTTGGAAGTCAATGTTCAGAGGAGAGCCGAGTTCGAATTCCAGTAATACTCTACATGCATAAGTGATTTTGCGTTAGTAGTTTGATTATTAGTTTGAATTTTTAATGCAACAAACCTATAGGGTCCGTTTTATATTTTTTCACCTAGATCCAGATACTAGCATTGACATTATTCTCTAATTTGAACCACCCAGTACAACTACCGATTGTATTTATTTTGCTCACTCGGTATTTGCATTAATTAAATGTTTTACTTATTAATTAGTGCACGAGCAAACTAAATGCGCTAGGGTTGTTTGGAATATTGTCAGAAACAACATTTATTAATGAGCCCAGGCAAATAATAATAATAAACACGCTATCTGGACGTAACCCCATACCACGTGCTCGATATCAAATCACAAACCACTTACCCGATTTAACCGATGTTTTATCCGGACATGCACATACTCACACTTATAAATAACTTGCGCATATTGTACAGTAACCCCGTAGCCGAGTTAATTAGCACGAATCAGCTGTGCAACCAACAAAAGTAAAAAACTTTTCATCTATAAAATAATACTTTTCTAAATACTTTTGAAGCTATGTCAACAGCATGGTTGTTCTAGAAAAGATTATGTGAGATGGTAACACCTAGAGAACAAATTAAAGAAGATTTAATTATGAATTTGTTGTTTAGTTTAATATTTGGTACTGATAATACCTCAAATTTGGGTTTGAAACAATAAGAAGTTGAGTTTTTGAGTTAAAACTGACCATGTTAGAAAAGTTCCATTCAAATATTGTTTTGAAATCTTTGTTTATAAATGCTACAAATTCTAATCTGGAAATGTCAAGACGCTCTGCAGTATTTGTCAATATGGTTTTTGGAAACTATGAAGTATAAATAGAACTTTTAGTTGTTTGAAGAAGTTCAGTAATGTAAATTAAAAATAAAGTTGGCAATTGAGCAAAAAATGATTTTGTGGTCAGAGTTAAAACCATCAATTCTAAATATAATTTTTTAATTGTCGAAAAAACTATTAATGAGTTTTTTTATCAAAACCTATACAATGGAGCTTGTTGACAAGATTAAGATGCCATACCTTATTAAACGCTTTAGAAGTGTTTAGAGCTACTGCTAGATGTTGTTCTTGTTTGTCTAAAGTAGAATTCTATTTGTAACATAAGTCAGTTTGTAGTAAAAATTAATATATTTTTTATGAGCTTGCTGGTACAATAGTGTGAATTTGTTTGTTCTCTTAAACTTGCACAAAATCAAATAAAGTGGTAAAACAAGTATGAAAAACAGGTAAAAGAAAATTGCGTTAAATTTTATAAAGCTGTAGTTGAAAAACTTTAAGGGGTGATAGGTGCAAAAAACTACAACCTTACAGGTAATGTACTAGAATTAAGCATTGGGGTTACATCAGGACATGCTAGCATACATCATGCAAGAATAAAAAAAGAAAAACTAAGAATAGTAGCAGAAAAAAAAAGCGGCTAGTTTGACTGAGAAAAAAGCATCAAATATGCAAAACAATACAAAAACGTAATATAATATAATATAAAATGGATAAACTAAAGTAAAGTAAAAATTATAAAAATGGGTGGAAGAGAATAGTTGGGAGATATACAAATGCAAGTGTAAGTGGCAAATAAAAACAACGTTTACTAAATGTAGAGCTCAGTATCTAAAATCCTGTATGCAAAGAATGACACTGTCAAGATCTAAAGGTGGAAGAGGTACAGAGTGAGCGAGAATGACCGAGGATTGTGATGTAGGCAACCAAATATACACGTCTTATTGTAAATATTAAAAAAACATATCCCTAGACTGCCTTTGACCAATACCATAGGCGTAACACAAATTTTGTTTTTGTGGTAATTAATGTTATTATAAACAATTAAAATATATACTAAGTACATAATAAACAATGATAAATTATTTTAAAACTTTAAATAAATTTCAATGATTAAAAATAATATTTGATTAATTAAATACACTTGAAATAAAACGTTTCTATTTTTTAATTGGCAACTTAACCATTATGATAAATAACAAATGTATATTTTTATAGGGTTAATCATTATTCAAAAATTAATACTCAGTATAAACATAATAAGAATAATAACATCAGGTAATTGTACTAGATTATGAATTAAATTAATAAGTTATATGTATGGTGTTACGCAAGAACAAAAATTTTATTTGTGACAAATTTAACAATTAAATTAAATACATAATGCACAACAATGAACTATTTTAAAACATTATTAAAAAAAAAACAACAATTTCCATAATTATACATATACAGGGAGTTTATAAATGAATGGGATTATGTAATCACTTTAAATATGCCGCCTTTTTAAAATCGTCCACTATACTACATATGTTTTCATATGTTTGCTTGACAGCTGTCAAAGTTGATCTGTCAAAACAAATAGTTTAGTGAACAATTTAAAAAAAGCGGCACATTTAAAGTGATTACATAATCCCAATCATTTATAAACTCCCTGTATAATATACAAATAAATAATAAAATGTTTCTATGTTTTAGTTAACAAAATTACCATTATAAAAAGTAGCAAATGTTTGAACAATTAATAAATATGGCACAGGTCACATCTTCAATCGTACCTGAATCAATTTAATAAAGTTTTATAAAAAAATATAGGTATAGGTATAAAATCACTCTATTTTTGTATAATTATTCTACATATAACTTAAATATCCAATTTATAATATGCATAACACATAATTCAAATTATTTTAAATTTACACTGCACTTTCAATTTATAATTTATTATTAAATTGACTTAAACGTATTTTTAATAAACAATAACCTTAAACAATGACTATTATATAATTTAAATATTCAATTAATACTTCTGTTCAATCACAGTTTGTGCATAACACACTTCACACTATTTAAAATTCAATCGATACATCACAATTCACATTTTATTATAATAAATTAACTTTTACATTATTTTTAATAAATATAAAAAGTGACAAACGTCTATGAAAATTGACGTTTATTCTGATGACTTTTAGGATTATTTTGTTCAAGGGCAACAGGTTGACAAACTGGTACACTCTAAAATCACTAAAACAATTCCCAAAAATATTTAAAAATCCTCGGTCATTCTCGCCCACCATGTCTTAATAATATTACATATAACAACAACAAATAATAGATATAACATCTTATTTTAATACAATTAAAAACAAATTTATACAAAACTGTAATAGAATCTGACAAATATCTATTGTCTCTAAATCTAGTTAAAAATAAAACTATGTATTACAATTGAGACAAAAAACCAAATAGTCACAAAAAGAAATTCATGGAAAGCACTGCACAAAGAATGGATTGACATTAAGGTATAAAGCTATACATAAGATTATAAAATACAAAAAACTATAACAAATACAAAGTGTCTCAAAATGACCTATTTAAGTTAAAAATAAAAAAAATAACTTAAAACTGATTGTAATTTTAAATTTTTGATACTAATGAAAAAATACTAAAAAAGAATTTATCTGCTACTTATTCAGTTTTATT
Organism: Tachinus rufipes; assembly: GCA_963932245.1. Classification (NCBI taxonomy): domain Eukaryota; kingdom Metazoa; phylum Arthropoda; class Insecta; order Coleoptera; family Staphylinidae; genus Tachinus; species Tachinus rufipes. Next base: position 53,478,774 of record OZ010744.1, read on the forward strand.
GGATGCTGCACATATTAACCGTGTTTAAATTAGTTTTACTTTAAAATAACTATATATGATTACCAAACAACAATTCAGATTTAAAATATATAATAATAAAAGCATCAACTTTGCCACATTATAATTAGATCAAAAATCATTTTTTTTATGCACTTATAACCAGCTAGACGCTGAGAATTATTAAATAAAAATAATTATAAAAAAATTATGAAATAAAAATATATAGACAAAAACAAAATCTCGTTAAAAACAGTAAGCTTAAGACAATTCAAATTTATTTTCAAACTAACTTTTTACAGTATTTCAGGTAAATTTCACAAGATGTTATGTACACCTTGTGAAACTTAACTGCGTGTTTGTTTGTTGTGCTTACTTATGTCTTCATGCCTACTTACGGGTACACTATGTGGAGCTCTTTCGAGTATGTACTTTACAATTTGATTTTCAAGTATTGCAACAGTGTTGGATTGGGAAGTCTTGGAACACCTTTATTATAGTGAACACTTTCCAATACTCAATTGCTAACTAGAATTCATAAAATTTATGAAATTATCATTGTAATTAGACAATAAAATATGCTGATTTTTTTACGGAGGTGGAATCACTTTACGGACAAAATGTAAGACTTATTCTTTAATAAATGTGAACTATTTAATAATAACATAACTTTAAAATGGAATAAAATTGCAAACATAAAAGTTCGAAGTCACCAATATAAATACAAGCTTTAAGATTTGCAATAAAAGTATTATTTTTTTGTGGATGGCATTGAAACAAATGTTTGTCAAAAATTTCAGTTAAATGCACAACAAATTTTTAAAATGCATCTTAAAATTGTTTAGCATGCTAAAAAACAGATATATAAATATTAAAATTTTTAAACTTCTTACTACTTTTATATTTTTTTTATTTTATTAAGTAATAATATAAGAAAACAAAAAAGCACTCATGTTAACCGTCCTCATGAAATTCATAACAATATTTGGAAAATAATTAAAACTCACTGGAGTCTGTACTCTTATAAAGAAACTCATTACAAAAGCAAAAACTGCAGAATTCAATGTAAAAAAATTATAAAAAGATTAGAGAATTTTTTTTTGAAACATAATTGTTTTAAAAATGTGTTTTAAAAATGAGTTTTAATACCTATTATCAATATTTTTTGTAAAAATAGCGTATATGCATATTGTTAACCAACAACAGATATTTTCAACTATTGTGCGCAATCTAAAAATTCAAATAATAAATGTAAAACAAATTTACAAAAAAATAGATTATAATCAATTCTTCTTCTTATAGTGCCCATACTCGCTACGAGTATTCAGCGCCCCTCTCGTATGTTTCTGGTGCGCGATAATAGTTCCACACAAACATAATCAATTAAAAACACATTATTATTTTAAGCTCAAAATAATGACACCATTGTGATATAATGCTCAAAATCTGCCATTAACAAACTTGTGTATTACTTCTTAAATTTTTAAAATAGTTTTTGAGGCTGTATTTTATAATGCTTTTAATAACTTTCTCTAGCACCCCTTACATCTTTAACAAATTTTATATATTAAAATGTGTGATATTGATGTACGTCAAATTACTTGATTTTTTCTCATGTTTTTGTATAACGCTGTTTTCCATCCGACATAAAAACGCGACTACTGTCAAAAAAAAAAATCTACTTATTATTTTGTATTTGTTCCTTAAAAATGTGATGTCAAGATTCCGTATTTTACGCGCACGGATTAACCATAGTGCCGCTGTCTCCTGCTAGAGGCAGCACATTACTATTACCAAACAAACAATTATTTCATTTACGTACAGACAAAAATACGTCTTTATTACGCAAATTCAAAAAAGTACAAAAAAATTTTTGAAGTAAAAAAATACTGAAATAAATTTCATAAAATTAAGATAGTATGCAAGCTTTATCCAACATAACTAACAATATTATTCTTAAATCCTCTCAGTCCAATTGTATATAAAAATGTTTAAGTTTTCTAAATCCGGTCACGGGTTGCAATTATGTTAACTGATGCATTACTTATCTTGGCGCTCGTATACATGTAATTCCCTATACTAGCCAGTTGTATAGAAGATTTTAATTTACATTAATTAAATGCACCCTAACATACAATGTAATAGATAAAGATATGAAGCACAGGCTAATGGAAAGAAAAAATCTTGAAGATATATTTAAAATCTGCCGAGTTTTAAAAAAATCCAAAAGCATTTCTGTCTCAGTTTCCAGGAGAGAATCAGCCACCAACAAAATTAAGCAAGATTGTCCCAATCAACATAATTAATACATTTATTTGTGGACGGTGCAGGAAAATCATACTAAATTTAAATGATTTGCATTTAATAAAACATGTAATAAATGTAAAAAAAAAAAAACATTTTGCAGTATTTTTTTAGGTGAAATAGTGGATTATGCCAATCAAAAAGAATAGAATGTCGCTATAAAATTACAAGACAGGTATTGTGTTAAATTTATACTAGATACAAGAACAATGGCCAAAAATATAATTTGTGAATTAAATTTAAATAAAAAGCTGTGTAAATACGCAAATAACTTAATTAATTACATTTACTAATAAAAAATTCATTAATTGGTAAAATATTTTTAAAATGTGTATTGTTTACATTCAGCCATTACCACGGCCACTCGCGCTTGAAATTGTTGTTTTGTATGTTTTCCTAATCTTATAAAAGTGTGAGATACATACCTAATTTTATTAATAAAATTATTAAAAATAATAATTTATTTAATTAAAAATGATAAATATATTGCGCGCTTTTATTCTTTTAAAGAGCTTTACTGATTAATTAGGTAATTTATTAGAAGATGACGGCTCTTAAATTTGAATAATTAATAAATATGTATGTATATTGCATATAATATATTTTCTACTTCCTTCTATGTATTGTCACTTTTATTCACACCTAACTGAATGGATATGTATCATATGTGGATATGATATGCCGTTACCAACCATAAAACAAAAAATACAAATCACAATTTTTATTTAATTACATCGCTAAATATTAATGGTTTATTTATTTGTAAAATGTCAAAAATAGATTAAGAACGTCTTATTTATTAACTATTATTATACAATAAAGCTTAAAAACATTTTTAATTAAATACTTTATCAGCAATTTAACCAAAATTATAAGTACTTCTAAATTTGACATTTATGCGAAACGTCAGAGTTGGGATTCCGATAGCTGTCAAAATATTTGCTTTTTAATGGTAGCGTTCACACATCATTCTATTATAGTAGTAACCAATCACATCGTATTTATGCGTAGGCGTCCACAAACTGTAAACGCGGGAATTTTGAATTTGAGCAAAACTTAATGTAAAAAAAAAGCAAAACAATAATTAAAATATTAATTAAAAATTAACACTATAAATAATTACTCCATATTAACACAGCTTCTTTGTTATTATAAATATGATGATTTTGAAATAATTATGTGTGATATAATTTGATGTTTATTTCAACCTACAAATTAAATGTTTGGTATATAGATAACAATTTAAAATGCTCAATAAAAATATTACTTGCACAAAAAAGATAAATGCTAATAACCATAAATAGACATAACTTATTTCAAACGCTGGATAAATATAGTTATAAAAATAAGAAACGCTTGATCAAATTTATAAACGTTTGATAAAAAAGTAATTGTTCGATAAAAAGTAAAAATCTAATAAAAAGTGCGAATGCTTGTTAAAAATATGAATCGTTTAATAATAATAGTAAATGCTAGGTCAAAATAATAGATTCTTGCTATAAAATGATATATAAAACAAAAACAGTATAAATATACTCGATGAGCGATTAAAAAATATAAAATTATATTTTCTGACTAATAAATGGCAAGAACATATCGGTAACAGTAAAAATAATTATAATAAACATATTAAAGAATAAACTATGTTAAACTAAGCAATAATAATAATAATAAGAATGCTATGCTATGTACGGTAAACAGCATCGATGAAGAAATTGATGTTTCTAAGGCTTCTAGTGCAAATTTATCTAACTGCTATTTTTCAACTATGCAAATATTATTAAAATAATAACTTGCCATTTATATATCAAACATTTAAACTCTTAGATTTCATGTTGGTTTTAAGCTACAAAATGTTTTATCAATTTGCACAATACATTATTTAGATTAAAAATTGTAGTTACAGATTATTAACTGTTAATGCGTTTTAAAAATAAGGAATACATGATAAATTTTATAAACGTTAGCGTTTGATACATATTATACTTTTTATGTTTCATAGAAAGAGTAAAAGTTCAATAAAAAATGCAAAAACTAAATAAAATCATGAAACGTATAAAGAATCAGTAAAATGTTGGTAAAAATCATCGGTTCTTGCTACAAAATAAATATATTTAATAAACTATAAAAAAAAAAAAAAAACATATTTTTTTCACTAATAAATACCAAGAATATGATAACAATATTTATAATAAATATATTAAAGACTGTACTATGTTAAACTAAACAATAAGAATAACCACAAGATTGCTATGAACGGTAGACAGCATCGATGAAGATATTAGTGTTTCTTAGAAACTGCTTTGGCTTCTATTACAAATGTATAAAGCTTTTCAGAGGAAAAGTGCTTTACTTTGCAAAACTGACTCAAATTTATCTGGCAGATATTTTTCCAACATGCAATTATTACATTAACAAGCTTTAATTGCTTTTGAAATAGTTTGGGCTTTATTAAAATTGTAATATTATACAATAAGAACAAACCTTTTCTACTTATCTTAATTTTTCTCTAAATAAATTATAAACTTAAATAAATAGTAATATAAAATAAACTATAGATTACTTATTAACAATAAATATATTCAAATAAGCTAAATATACAATTAATATAAAATATTTATGTATTACAAGCACAATTCACATTTAACACTAGCATTACATTTAACACAATTGATATAACACAACATCCACAACACTTTAATTTGTACACAACACAAAAATCACTTTGACAAGTAGATAACCTAAAAATAATTAATGTCATCAAAAAGTAAATCACGATTTAGATAAATTGACAACTAAATTTTACTCGCGTCTGCATCCTGACTTTTTCCGCCATTTTGATTTTAGCTATTTCGCTGCCCGACTACCAAGTGACTGCCACTAACTACAGCTGATCGATAATTGAGTGTTATAATAATAATAATAATAATAATAATAATAGACTTTATTTCCAACAGGACTATGCCTTATACAGGAAAAATCATACAATTTTAAATACAAGTGGTAAAAATTACAGCGTGGTTAATAAATAAATAAAAATAAAAAATAAAAATAAAAATAAAAATAAAAATAAAAATAAAAATAAAAATAAAAATAAAAATAAAAATAAAAATAAAAATAAAAATAAAAATAAAAATAAAAATAAAAATAAAAATAAAAATAAAAATAAAAATAAAAATAAAAATAAAAATAAAAATAAAAATAAAAATAAAAATAAAAATAAAAATAAAAATAAAAATAAAAATAAAAATAAAAATAAAAATAAAAATAAAAATAAAAATAAAAATAAAAATAAAAATAAAAATAAAAATAATAGCATATGCAAATATAAGTAATGTAATGCAAATTACAAATTACTAAGACATCTGTTATGTATGTTATGTATACTGAGGTTATGTTACAACTCGCAGACAATATAATTATGCTATCTACTTACAATAAAAAATACCTATTAATTTTTAGGTAAAATTATTTATGTATAATTATTATATATAATTATTTATACTAGTATTATTAATAATAAATATAATATAATTTTTCCCAATATTCAATATTTTATATAATTTGTTTACTGCCATTGTCTGGAAAATGTATTTTATTATTACTAGATTTGAAAGTATTAATTAATAAAATGAACGTTATTCTTTTTTATAATTCTTTGAATACTATTCATAGTTACATATCTGATCAGCTAAAAAATTAGGATAAAAATAAACAAATTAACTATTAAAATACTTTAATAAAAACAAGTTATCTATATTTTTATATAATCCAATTTAATTATATATATATATATATATATATATATATATATATATATATATATACATGTTATTATATAACGGGTATTTTCATTACCTTATTATTAATATCTTCTATCTTCTTCATGTTATTACTATTTGATATTTCAGGAAATTAAGTTTTGAATAACTATTCTTTACAAAATTAGGGACGGTTATATTATATTATATTATATATCAAAATAGCATGAGAACTTTTACATAACATACATAACTTTTACTATGAATAGTATTCTAAGAATTCCTAAAAAAAATTATAATAATAATAATATAAGAAATTATGTTTACAAAACATTTTTACAATTTTAATGCAATATATAGTATAATTAAATAAAGTTTTGAAAAAGCCAGTGATCGTGCTCTTCCATTCATGAGAGTTATATTTATTTTAATAATTAATACTTTCAAATCTAGTAATAATAAAATACATTTTCCAAGACAATGGCAGTAAACAATTTATATAAAATATTTAATATTGCCAAAAATTATATTATATTTATTATTAATAATACTAGTATAAATAATTATATATAATAATTATACATAAATAATTTTACTTAAAAATTAATAGGTATTTTTTATTGTAAGTAGATAGCATATTATATTGTCTGCGAGTTGTAACATAACCTCAGTATACATAACATAACACTCAATTATCGATCAGCTGTTGTTAGTGGCAGTCACGTGGTAGTCGGGCAGCGAAATAGCTAAAATCAAAATGGCGGAAAAAGTCAGGATGCAGACGCGAGTCTAAATTTTCACTTCCCCCACCACCAATTTGTACGGCATTTAAAGCATCTCTCTCGCACTTGCTAAATTGTCGTATATATTCTTACACATTAATTTAACATATTTGTCGCTTTTTTCTCTGAATTTAAGCTTATTTGAACAAACTTGCTACAATTTTAGCACCGTTCTATCAGAATCGCACCTCTGAATTTATTTCAATATACAATAATGTTAAGAGCGGTCCAGTCATAATCATTTGGCGACTTTCTGTCGGAGAGCGCATAATTTGCACAAATTTTCACCCGCCCATCAGCCAATCAAATAAATATTGCAAATGTCATTTGTGACGTAATAAATAAGATAGCATACTGCGCAGCTATTTGCAATATAATAATATTTTGTATAACAAGAGTGAATAGTATGCCCATATTGCACGAAGACATAAACGTCTAAGTGCGATATGGGCATTCCACTCGAGTTGTACAGCTTACTTTTTCTACGACTGATAAAAATTTAAAAATTATTTTAAAACTTTTCAATTTCTTTCAAATTTGTCTACATGCGATATAGGCATACTATCCATTCTTGTTATACAAAATACTATTATAATCTGTTTTTTTAATTTAACTAAAAATTATTATTTTGTAAGTTTTGGTAATAAGAGTGTAAGATTTAAAATATTTTTAATGATAAATTAAAATAACAATTTTTTAAAATATATTACATGCAATATATAATAATACTTATTAATTATTCAGATTGTTATTAACATTATTAATAAACATTATTGCGGGGTTTGATCCCCGAAATATGACTGAAATGATAACTTGCTCTTTATCCACCAGGGTGGATTGGAAGTCACCTAATAAGCTGTTGGTCCCATCAAGCATAACGCTCATTCTTACGTTACCGATAAGGAATGGTATACCCTTCCTTTAAAGTTATCACACGTTCTTAAATCGTTCATAAATAAATATTGTTACCTTCGCAAATCTGTTTAATTAATAACATCCCAAACTCGGTCGCATACGTAAACTTATATATCCGTATTTTGTCTTGTTGGATATGTGTGGATTATATTTAAAATTATGTTTGATTTGTAATACTAGCTATGCATCTTATAATACGTTTTTGTGCAATAAAAATTGATTATGCACAAACAAAGTTTAGAAAGTCCTCAAAAATATAAACCATACACAATTCTAAATTCTAGATACTCTTTAGAATTTCTATTTGGTAACAAACCTTATTTAATAACGTGGCCACAGTACCACTATGAATATGCCAATCAAAAATATCATTGATGTTAATGCCCAGAAATTTGGTATAATCACTTAAAACTATAGGATTTTCATTCAATTTTATAATTAGATGTAAAATGGTTTCACATTGTGTTGTAAGAAACCTTAAACTTGAAGTTTTAGTAAGATTTACATAAAGTTTTTTGTAGTAAAACTAAACAATTTAAGGGTTTATTAGATTTCTGGGAAAAAGTTTACTATAGTCCCGGTTTACCGATTTTAACAAATTTTTTTTTATGTTCTATATGTGTATATTTAACTAAAATTACAAAAAAATGCCTTGTTCTCGTCGTTAAACAATTTTAAACAACAAATATAAATACGATTTTGACACATTATTAGGCAACTTTTGTTACAACGCTGCTTAAAGTGCAGTGTGTATTTGTACATAAACGCCTATACTCATTCTATTTAGCAAGTATGGTTTACATAATAAAAATATAATTGTACAAATCGGAAATGAGTTTAGTAATTATAAAAAATCAAAATTTAATTAAATACTTAATTTGATTTTAGCCCCATCACTTTTAACTTTTTTTACAGAATGATGCCAATACTTGCTAAACAGAATGAATATAGGCGTTTATGTATAACTTTAAACTACACTTTTAGCAGCATTGTAACAAAAATTGCCTAATAAAGTGTGAAAAGACGGATTTTTAATTGTTGTTTAAAATTGTTTAACAAAGAGAACGACGCAATTTTATTGTAATTTTAGTAAAATCTACATATTTAGAACCCCAAAAAAAATATTTGGTTGAATTTGGTGAACCTTTAAACCTTTACCGATTTCTGTTCTAATATAGAATTCAAAAGATTACTAACAATAGTAAAAGTATTGTCTGCATACATAATGATTTTAGTAGGTTTAAATGTAGCTAAGTCATTAATATTGAGTATAAATAAAATAAGTCCAAAAATTGATCCCTGTGATACTACTAAGTTTAGAGTTACATTGATCATAATTATTTTATTTAATAAACTATTGTCGGTCTTAAAGGTAAGAGGCAAACCAGTCGTAAACAACGCCTCGTATGCCGTAATTGTAGAGTTTGTTTAAAACATAATATTATCTACACAGTTAAATGCTCGGCTTAGATCTAAAAACCTTCTAAAAAGGTATGTGCCAAAATGCTGGCAGGCAGGTATTGTATTAAATTTAATCTAAAAATTGTATAAGACGGTTTAGCATACAAAACTGAAAAACTTGAAAAAAAGCAAGAGGCAAAAGCTATAGCTATATAGTTTTCTTTAAATAATAATTTATTTAGATAATAATTGCGTTTTGTATAAGAATAAACTTTTTATGTTTATTTTTAGAGTTTTCCCAGCAGCTTCTTTATACAAGAGTTTCTTGGTTGTTTTTCTTTAAAACTATTATATTCAGAGCCGCTTCTCTGGTCCGCCACTGCATCCCCATTTGCGCGTTTTTTTGTTTATGTTGTCGTATGACACATTCTTCTCGGGCCCTGCAACCGTGTTGTATTATTAAGGTCTATCTCTGCTTTGTAAGCGTTAACAGTTGTGTTTGCAGATAACAACTAACTAAATAATCATTGTATTTTTTTCAATTTTTTTTTTACTTTTATTTGCTTGTTTATAAAAGAACATAGCTACGTTTTTCTTTTTGTCTGCTATTCAGCCTGGCTACTTTATTATTCTCTTTTCTTAGGTCACTTACTACAATTATGTTGATCTCCAATTCTAACGCCGTGACATAAACGACATCATTGGCTATCATGTTCTATCCAGATTTATTTGTAAAGTCGTTAAATCTGGCTTAACTTCTTTTGTTTCACGTTATGGTTTTTAGTGGCATTTTTGTTGTCGTGAATACCTCTATTCTCTATTCTCCTTATTGAGTATCTGAGATAAAGTTATTTTGTTCTAAATTCTTAACAATGTCAAAATTAATATATTTTCAAAAAAAAATTACCGATTGGACAATAATGCAATTTGTCTATTATTTGTCCTTCTTTTTAGGCATAGGTTGAACATTTGAATTTTTTCATCAATTTGAAAATGTTTTATTTTTGTATGATAAAGCAAATATCAAAATAAGAGCTAACTCATTTGCAAATGTTTTAAGAATAATAGATGGAATTTCACCTATATCTAATGCCTTTTTGGTATTTAATTTAAAAAAATATCTTTTGGCAATTTGTTGCCTAAAATGAGTTGGACCAATTATTTTACCATTAGCTGGCATTATATATACAACAATGGGAGGATTTACAATAGTAAAGATAGATGCGAAAAGGATTGCAAAAATTTCTGCTTTTTTTGGATTCGTAACTAGATTGTTTTGATCATTTCAAAGAGAAAGTAGATTTTGTACTACCTTACAATAAATTTATTGTTTTATAGAAATTTTTGTTGTTTATAGAAAGCTGAGTAATGTGATTAACTTTGTTTCTGTTAATCCTATCTTTTTCAGATTGTATTAGATTGTCACAATGTTTACAAGCTTTTTTATAATTTTGAAACAGACTAACTGTTTGAAACAATGACTGGTGTGTTTTTTAAATGTTTTTTCTTGTTAACTGCCTGTTTTGTCTGAAATAAATACAAGTACTTTTGTTTTAGTTTAATAACAAAAAATGGGACAAATTTTTCGATGACATTCCAAATAGTTTTTCTGAGATTTTTTGCTGAAATATGTGGATCCTTACAATATAGGCAGTGAGTATCAAAATAATTTTTTTTTTAAATTTTGACTACGTTCTATCTTCAAATAATGATAGATAAGGCGCGTATTAGATTTAGTGGTAATAAGGAGAGAAATTTTAATTACAGAAGTAATAAGTAAATGATCAGAATATCTTAAAGCAAGAAGTAGTAATCTCTGGAATAGTTAAAAGATACAAATCTAATAATTTTGGTTTGCCAAAAAGTTTATCACAAGGAAAATATGTGGGATGCTGAATAAGTAGGGTAAGAATATGAAAAGCAGCAAAGTCATAGCTTGTTGCTTTATATCTGGAACAGATAAGCAGAATCGGAATTTTAAACTATTTAAATTTTGGAAAAAAATGTTGAAACACTAAAAGCATTAATAACAGTAAATAATAATTTTGCCATAACAACTATAATTAGTTCAAAATAACCTACAAAATTAGTTGTTCACAAACCATTTAAAATTGAACATTTAAATCTAATAGATATCTATCTGAGATATCAATTTCAGTAACTAAATAGAAACAAATCATATGTTAGATCAAGATCTTATAGATATTCAAAAAGTCCAATAGATAATATTAAAGAAAAAAGATGAATTAGGTAAATAGAAGTGAAAGTTAGTTATTGATTATAAGAAAATAAATAAATGTATAGTTGATGATAGATACCCGTTTTCAAACATTACGTATATATTAGTTATTAAATGCAAATAATTTTTCACAATTGGTTTGGCAAGTGGTTTTCACCAAATCAAAGTCAATCCTAATAATATACACACAACGACATTCTTAATTAAAGCTGGACACTATAAATAAAAAAGAATGCCATTCAGGCTAACTGCGCCTTCAGCATTCCAAAGAGTAATAAAAAACATACTTAGAGAGTTGCAAAACAAAACTTGTTTAGAATACTTAGATGACATCATAATATTTAGTACTTTTCTCCAAGAACATATAGAGAGATTAAAATCAGTATTTGACAGACTGAAAAGTAATAATTTTATAATACAATTTTATGTAAATCGGCATGTTATTGAATTTAGAACACGTATTACCAAATCTATGACAAGGTGTCTAAAAAATATGTCTAATATTATTCATGACAAAACAATTGATGAATGCTTTAAAATATGCAAACAAATATTAACAAACAATCCTATATTACAGTATTGCGATTAAAAAAAAAACATTTATTTTTACTACAGATGCAAGTGATGTAGCAATCACTGCTATATTATGTCAGGGCAATATTTCTAGAAATAACCAATAACTTACGCATCTAGGATTATTAACAAAACCAAAATTTGTTATTTCACTATCAAAATAGAGCTGTTTGCTTTTGCTTAGGCATGCAAGTGTTTCAGGCCTTATTCATATGGCAAATATTTACTACTATTACCATTTATATCATATCCCATAAGCCGCTATTTTATTGTAACAATGTGAGTTTACAATTCAAAACAAATTATGTTTTTAAACGTTAACAACTTAATAGATTGAGTGTCAACATAAGACTTTTACAATCGTTGGATAAACTAATCCACAGTTATTGCTGGTATAACACGCAATTCATTTTACAAATGCTAAGTTAGTTTATTCTTTAGGATAACCTATTGATACGTCAATTGTGCCGTAAGTTGTTTATAAGCAAATTTAGATAGTCTTCTCTATAACGTAAATGTGTTTAAATCAGATAGCAACAACAAAAAGACGAAAATTGAAGCAACAAACCCTACAATTTTCCTTATTTATTTTATGTGCGTTACTAGGTATAACTACTGTTCCGAGCACCGGATAAGTTATCTCCGAGTTAATCCTCCCCAAACCCTAACTATACTTTAACTGGAGATTGTAAAAGCGGCCCTAAAGCAAGATAAACTGTAGGATTGTCATTAATAGATTGCCTGTTTGACTTAAAATATTTAATTATTTTTTTCTTAAGAAAATTATAATAATTATTAGTACCAACAATACATATATAAATGAAGAAAATGTTGTATCATCTGATTGATTAAAGTTCAAATGTTGTAGAATTGATTGTAGGGCTGTAATTTCTTTTTGAGTTCTAGGCTCAATAACAATTTGATTTTTATTACAAATATTGATACGTATATTTGTATCATTGAATATATTTTTTAAGCAAGATAGTAAACAAATCGTTTTTTATCTTTCCATATGGCAAGACCACCTTGTTCTTGACATTGACTTAGTCAACAGGATTTGTTATTATATTTGTTAGCAAAAGTTTGCACTTATGTTCATATCCGCTGATACACAAAAGCGCAATTGAAATATCACTTAACGTAAATATATCTAGATCAACCTCGCAAATATTATAATTATTTCTTATCTTATTTTTTCTTTTAATATATATTTCAAAGTTATCATTATTATTATTTATTTTGTCAGTATTTTTAATTGAAAAGAATTAATTTTTGTAATAGTATTTATTTTCGTCATACATGCCAAAAATATCAAGAGTTGCATTATTAGTTATAAATTCTTTTGTTTTTAAATTAATCGTAGCATTAAGTATAGTAAGTAAATTCATACCTAATAAACCATAAGTAGCATTAAATTCAAATATATAAAATTTAAAATTAAAACCATTTTCATTCAATATTTCAGGTAACATAATATCTACTACATCTTTATGATAAAAGTTATTTGATGAAGGTTTTAATTTGAAAACATTTTTCTGATATTATTTTAGAAAATAATTTAATATCATCTTTAGGACTTATAAATGATTTTGTAGAACCAGTGTCGATTAAGAATTTTAAATTATATTTTGGGAAAATTATATAATTTAAATTATTTGAATTAGTTGTATTTAAATGAATTACATGCAAATGTTCTGTTCTTTCTTTGGGGCTTTTTGAATTTGCTTGCCAAGTAGACACTCCAACGGTGTCTTGTACTTTTCCGTTTTTGATGTGATATAATTCTTGTTTTTGTGAACCTATATTATTTGATTGGTCAGCAATAGGTTCCCAGTCCATTGGTTGAAGGTAATTATTATTATTACGATTAACAAAATTACGTTGATTCTGAACAAAATTTTTATTATTATAATTTTGCTGATTAGTTCTGTTTTGAAAAATTATTTGGTCTTTGGTAAATTTAATAATTTCTATTATTTGAGACTCGTTTCACACGTATGCTGTTTTATTCAATTCTGTTTGTTTTCGGTTTTTTTCGGTTTCTATTTGGTACCTAATAGAAACAGTGTATATCTTAAATTTGATGATAGGTACATATTTTACCTAGTCACAATAAATAAATACTTTGACAAATCTGATTTATCTAGTTAACTGTTCAATAAATTTAAAATTGTTTTATGTAACAAAAAATGTAAACAAAATAAGAATTCCAAAACTAGGCTTAGATAAATTAAATTACTCAAAGGTTCATGAAATCATCAATTATGTATTTATTAGAAATTTTTACATCCTTATCTATGATTTAGATTTAAAAATTACCATTCATGCCATTAAAACAGAGTCGGTAACTAATAACCTTGGCAAAGTTAATAAAAAAATATTAGATTATTTACGAATGTTATTACAACCAACCCTAAAAGAGTACACATCTTACAAGATATTTAAATAAAACCGCCGTTTAATGAAACAATAAATACTCCCTCCCGTTTTTCAAAATGACAAAACTACTAAACTACTTACAGTGGTAATACTTTATTAAAGAAAATAATAGTTAATAATAAACCCCACCAAACTTTTATTAAACCCAATGTACACGACAATGTAGATGTATTTAATTAATAGCTATCAAAGTTTAAAAAATATTACAAATTTAAATACTTAAGAACAATAAAAAACTTATTTTAAAATTTCTTAGAAGTTATACAGTTTCAGGAACTACTTTTTACTTATATTTTTTCAATTTGGAACATTATCAAAGTTTATATAAAAAACTTAAAAAAAAATATTTAAAAATTATTAAATATACCAAATTAATAAACGCAATTTGAGATAACAACGAGCAAATTTTGCTAATAAGATTCCAACACGAAGGTAAATGTAACCATCGCGGAATTAATGACACACCAAATCGTAAGGTTTTTATGTCCCATTAGTCCTTACAGAAACATCGTCAAAAGCTGAAATATTACATATTGTTATTTTTAAATTTGCAAATAAAACATTTCTAACAATAACTGATAAATTTTTAAAATTAGGGCAAGAATCAATCAGTGGTACAATTGTTGCTGAAACTTGTAACGCTTTAATAGACTATTTTTATTATTATGGATTACTATACAAAATGGTTATGGATAATAGAAGCAAATTTATGCCCGAATTCATAAAAGCTGATTAAATTTAATGACTATTAAATGTGATAACATAACCTTACAATTCGATAAAACGTCAAAACTATTTTTATAAATTTGATAGAAATACATATTATTTATTTTGCGTTATTGTTAATTACTATTTTTCATTCATTTCTGATAGTTATTTATTATGCCAAACTTGTTTTTATGGTAGAATAAATATACATAATTTTGCGGTTGTAAAATTTAACGATCCGTTACTGTAACTGACTTTTATGAATACGGGCATTAATAATGTAACAATTTAAGACCTTTTAAAATTACATAAGATTTAAATTTATTTTACTACACACTCCTATTTTACTCGTACCTTGAGGTCCCTTATTTCAATTCTATCAGTTTTCTGTGTCCCTGGTCCATACTGTGTATTTTTATTGTGCATCCCATCCGGACAACAATCAAACGCAAGTTGGTTTATAACAACTTTATTCTCTCCGAATAATATTGGAAACGAAAAAAAAATTTTCCTCCTACAATATTTATTTATAAAATAATTAACATTTATTTTGTTATACCTTTTATTTATTTAAACATACAATATCCAAAACTTAATAAAAAACCTCTGACATAGATGTCACTTTGTTTTGTTGTTATATCCTTTTTTATTGATTTAAAAATTAATTATTTTGGAGATAGGATAAAATAATAATTAAACTATTTGCTTATAGCATGTTGTTTTTTAATAGCTAACGTTTCGGCAGCGTTGCTGCCTTCCTCAGAACTAAAAACAAACATTACATTGTATAAGACAGTTAAAATAAATCACAATTTTATATGCCGAAACGTTAGCTATTAAAAAACCACATGCTATAAGCAAATAGTTTAATTATTATTTTATCCTATCTCCAAAATAATTAATTTTTAAGTGTCACCTAAAACACATTCAAATGTTTCTGTAAAAATGTGTAGATGGTACAATTTTTCTACGATAAAAAAAAATACATAAATAAAAAACATGTTGCGCTCTATCATCAACACACACGTAAATATCTTTAAAATGTTTCTTTATTTTTAATCTATTCGGAATTTTGTATAACTACTGCACAAGATGTACCTCATCCACTTTATTAATAAACGGTATGGAAATAAACATAAACAAAAATTTATAACAAAAAATAAATAACTTATTAGATTTAACTCAAATGAGTTTTTAACGCAAACAAAAATTGGTTTGCAAATGTACCTAATAAAGTTTTTAATTCTAAATTACTTATATATTGTTATAGTTAGTACACGTAAATTATTTAAATGGTTAATTTAAGAATAATGACAAGTTTTTAATTTGGTACTTACAAAATTGTAAAACAAAATAAAACTAAACTGAAAAGTTTTTGCCATTTTTTTTTAATTTACCGTATTGAAACTTTGCGTAATAGTTGATGTAACGTCATATATTTATCCAACCAAAAAGTAATAAGAATCATAATAAAAAAACGCGTAATACCTACCCACAGTCACTTTAGTTTAGATTTTTGCTCTTTAGAATTTGGTGCCGCGTGCTCTAGCAAATGTAGATAATTATAAACTCATTTTAAATTGAATGTAGATTAAAACATTTAAAATTCTTATTAAATATGTATTGTTAAAAAAAAAAACAATTGCAAAATATATAGTATTTGAAAAATAAATTAATAATTAATTTTGTTATCGCGTGGATAGTCAATGAGTATAATATATTTTTTTAATTTTTTTTTATAAAAAAAGTGTTTGAATTTTTTTTATGATAGAACATATTTGTATTAAATACCTTAGGGTGGAACTTAAATTTTTTCTTGTCAAATTTTTATGACCGCCGGAAAAATTATGTTTGAAAAAAAATAATAATGGTAAATTTTGGTGCCGATAGTTTAAGTCTAACTGATACCGCAAGCAAAACTATCACAAAAAGGTAAAAAAAATGTCTACTAGTTTTAATGTTAATTTATTGTTATTATTTAGAAAATTAGTGATAAAAAATATATCACAAACGAGACTGACGTACCCATTTTTGTTGTAAAATTTGTTCAGAAAATCATCCCAGTTGGATTTTTTCTAAAGTATTAAATACAATTTTTTTTTTCATTTGTAATTGTTTTATACAATTATTTGACTTTTTTTTTTCTACGCTTTGTATGACTTTCTAGTTAGTAACATTCAATTTAAAAACATAAAACCTAATAAAAACTACATTGTATGATAAAAAACTCATTTTAGAAGTTCTTTTGTCGCTTCTACCAATTTTACCTCTTGGCATCATTAGACTTAATCAACCCCCACCAAATTTTGAAAATGTTAGTTTTTTTAGTATTCGAATTTACATTTATGCAATAGTTGTATCTAGAATTTGGTTAGCAGGGGGGACGATAGAGTACATTATTTGGGGTATTCTACACCAATTGTATGTTTTTATATTTGCTATCATTTGATACCCATATTACATTTATGCAATATTAGTACCCCTATTTTGCTAAGCAGGGTGGACAATGGGGTACAATGTTTTGGGGTACTTTACAATATTTGTATATTACCATATTTGTTTTTATTTGTTACCCATATTACATTTACGCAATATTGGTACCCTTAATTTGCTTAGCAGGGTCGACGATAAAGTACAATGTTTTAGGGTACTTTGAAACAAATGTTTGTTACTATATTTGCTTTCAATTGATACCCATACTACAGTAATGCAATATTTGTACCATAATTTGCTTAGCAGAGGAAACGATAGTGTACAATGTTTTGGAGGACTGTACAATAAATGTATGTACAGGGTATAATGTTCTGGGGTACTTTGAAATAGATATTTGTTACTATATTTGTTTTCAATTGATACCCATATTACAGTAATGCAATTCTTAATTTGCTTAGCAGAGGGGATGATAGGGTACAATGTTTTGAGGTATTCTACATAAATTGTATGTTTTTGTATTTGCTTTCATTTGATACCCATATTACATTTAAGCAATATTTGTACCTTTAATTTGCTTAGCAGGGGGGACGATAGGGTACAATGTTTTGAGGTATTCTACATCAATTGTATATTTTTATATTTGCTTTCATTTGATACCCATATTACATTTATGCAATAATTGTACTCCTAGTTTGCTTAGCACGGGGACAATGGGGTACAATGTTTTGGGATACTCTACAATAATTGTATGTTACCATATGAAAACATCATTTGTTACCCATATTACATTTACGCAATATTGGTACCCTTAATTTGCTTAGCGATAAAGTACAATGTTATAGGGTACTTTGAAACAAATGTTTGTTATTATATTTACTTTTAATTGATACCCATACTACAGTAATGCAATATTTGTACCATAATTTGCTTAGCAGGGGAAACGATAGTGTACAATGTTTTGGAGGACTGTACAATAAATGTATGTTACCATATTTGCTTTCATTTGGTACCCATATTACATTTATGCAATATTTGTACCCTCATCTAGCTTAGCAGGAGGACAACAGGGTATAATGTTCTGGGGTACTTTGAAATGGATATTTGTTACTATATTTGTTTTCAATTGATACCTATATTACAGTAATGTAATATTTGTACCTTTAATTTGCTTAGCAGGGGGGGGGGGGGAGGGGCGATAAGGTACAATGTTTTGGGGTATTCTAGAATAATTGTATGTTACCGTATTTGCTTTTATTTGATACCCATATTACATTTAAGCAATATTTGTACCTTTAATCTGCTTAGCAAAGGGGACGATAGGCTACAATGTTTTGAGGTATTCTACATCAATTGTATGTTTATATTTGCTTTCATTTGATACCCATATTACATTTATGTAATAATTGTACCCCTAGTTTGCTTAGCAGGGGGGACAATGGGGTACAATGTTTTGGGGTACTCTACAATAATTGTATGTTACCATATTTGTTTTCATTTGTTACCCATATTACATTTACGCAATATTGGTACCCTTAATTTGCTTAGCGGGGGGGACGATAGAGTACAATGTTTTGGGGTACATTAAAATAAATGTTTGTTATCATATTTGTTTTCAATTGATACTTATATTACATTTATGCGTTAGTTGTACATATAATTTGGTTAGCAGGGAGGACAATAGAGTACAATATTTTGGGGTATTTTACACCAATTGTATGTTTTTATATTTGCTATCATTTGATACCCATATTACAAATATGCAATATTTGTACCCCTAATTTGCTTAGGAGGGGGACAATGGGGTACAATGTTTTGGGGCACTTTGAAATAATTGTTTGTTACTATATTTGCTTTCAATTGATCTATATTACAATAATGCAATATTTGTACCTTTAATTTGCTTAGCAGTGGGGACGATAGGGTACAATGTTTTGGGGTACTCTACAATAAATGTATGTTTCTTATATTACATTTAAGCACTATTTGTACCCTTAATTTGCTTAGCAGGGGGAACAATGGGGTACAATGTTTTGGGGTACTTTAAAATAAATTTTTGTTACTATATTTGCTTTCAATTGTTACCCATACAGTAAAGCAATTAGATTTTTTAACCTCAGAATCCGTACAGGGTGCGTCCTTGCCTCTTGAGGGCGTAGACGACGTTGTTACTATATTTGCTTTCAATTGTTACCCATATTACAGTAAAGCAATATTTGTACCTTTAATTTGCTTAGCAGGGGGGGGGGGGGGGGGCGATAGAGTACAATGTTTTGGGGTACTCTACAATAATTGTATGTTAAAGTATTTGCTTTTATTTGATACCTATATTACATTGGTGCGATAATTGTACTCTTATGCTTATATTTAGTTGGTGCAATGTTTAGGAAGGAGCAGGGGGATTACATTAAAATTATACTGTTTGAAAGTACTAAAAATATTTATACAAGTTTCTATTTTGTTCTTATTTGATTACTATAGTACATTTGTAAAATAAGTTTACTTAAAATTCATATAGTTCAAGGGTTTGAAATCAAATTTTAGGGCTACTACGTAATTTTTGTATGAGTTACTAATTTGTTTTAATTTATTACCTTTATTACATGTTACCCTAATTTATTTGAAATCATTCGAATAAGTTTAGCCATTTATTTTAATTATAAAATATAGAGTATCATTCTAATATTGACTTATTATTGCGGCAAATGCTTATGAGACCAAGCGGCATGCTTATGAGACCAGCGAGAAGGTTAGTGGTCTCATAATTCCTTGGTCTCATAAACCCTTATATATCAATAATGATATATATACATATATTCCATAAACTCCACCATCACTATCACCCAATTTAAAATTAAATTAAAATCTACCTAAAACAAAAATTAAAAATGTTATAATCTATTATATTTTTAATGTAAACGTAGACATACCCATAGTTTCAATTTTAACATTACACAAACATTATACATAAGTGTTTGACACTTGACAGCCGACGTGACCTACATTTCCTAACATGTGTTTCCATGACTTTGACATTAAAATTGAAATCATGGTCGGGTGGTAATTTCGTTTTCTTTCTGACTCATTGGGCAAGTGGACAACAGGTGGCAGCAACCTTGCTAGTGGAGACAACAAACCTAATGGTGCCGAATTCGGGATAATAGTGGTACCGTTACCGAAGATGTTGGAAAAGACAATCATGGTGCACCAAGGAAGTGATAAGACAGGATGAGATGTCATTAGAATCTCAAAGAAAAGGTATGCTTAATTTTGTTTGTTCGTTTGTTCGTTTTTTGTCTGTTTGTTTGTTTGTTTGATTACAATAATAAATTCAGTAATTCATGTTCAATTCATTCATCAGTTTCTAGTATAGAACATGCATGGTTCAACAGTTTGTAATACCGAACATGTTGAAATAGTTTTGTGCATGTCGGAGAGCATGAAAGAAATGTGAATGTTTTTTTCAAAATGATTTATAAATTTATGTTCTTTTAACCGGAGATTTAAAAGCAGAAATTACTAGACTAAGGAGATGGCCACCGTAAGTGGATCGAAAAAGAATTCAAAGAAAAACGAGAAGGTAATTATCATTACTTGTAATTTAAATAATTAAACGAACGACTGTGACTCGATCTACTCATTCATTTGACTATTCATCAATTGTGTTTGTTTATAAGCACAGAATTATTTATTTAAGTTTGTGCACACTGACAAGGTTTGTAGAACGTAACTAATTGTTTGTGCTTGACTCTTGGCCGCTGTGATTGTTGGATTGAGTTTGAATAAGTTAGTAATTTATTTCATACTTGATATTTGTTCGTAACAATAAATTATTATTACTATATATTTTCATTTTTTTTTAGCATGGTGAAAGGAGGTGCAAAAATGGTAATTTAATTATTTATTATTTTTAGAAACAACAACAAAAAAATGGAAAAGCTGGGGGGGAATATTTATATTTACAATAAATATATATTTTGTTTTTTAATTATTCTTTTGGAATTTTATTTTTAGTTAATTGTTTTTAAAGAGATTTATTTATATTATTTTTTATAAGAATTTACAGGTTTATTTTATTTAATAAAAATTATTATTTTATAATATATGTGCTTTGTTTTATTTTTCTTGCTTCCGCAAGATGTTTTGTTGCCGTTAAAGACATAAAAGTAAGTTCAACATTTTATAGCTTTATTATATTTTGCACAATGAATGCATCATATCTCCTTCAGAGTTGTTAAATATCTTTGGCAACAGACAATAAATATTATTAATTATTACTTTTAATTATTTAATTAACTGTATAACCTAGAAGTGCACAAAGAACATATCCATCAAGTAATTACAAATAATTATTTTTTAAATTTATTTTCAATCTGCAGTAGTGGGTGCAATCATGGTCAAAACAATTTTTTTCGCAGATTGTTATTACTCCTTAAACTGAATATACACACACAAAAAGAATAAGATTTTGATAATTATGCATGCATAAAAAAATGCCTTTGTTTTACATTATTGAATATGTTGTTCTTCGGTTTATCCAATGGCATAAATACATTTACCCTACGATGCATTGTAAGCAAGAAAATGCACATTAACCAAGAAAGTGCATAACATAACCGTAAAATCTCTAAAACCAAGTAGGTCTAATAGTCTCATTAGAACTTTAACTGATGTATTACGATATTCTACAACCATGCATGATGTCAAAATTGATCCAATAAGTTTATAAAGTGCATAAAAAGAAATTACGACCATAATAAATGCATTTATCTTTCAACCGAAATATATCAAAAACTCAACTTTACCTGATGTATTATGTTATTCTACAATTTTTCATGATGTCGAAATTGATCCAGGAAGTGCATAAAGTGCAGTTTCAATCAACTGCATAATAAATGCATTTATCTTAAAACCGTAATATCTCGAAAACTAAGTGGGTGTAAACGTCGTACTATAATATTAACTGTACTTTCATCTATAACGTCGAAAAGTGCACAAAGTGAAGTTGCATCAAAATGCATAAAAAATGCATTTAGCGACTTGCTGCTTTTCTATGACAATTGTTATATGATACCAATGTAGAATTTTATTGTCTTTTCAATGGTGTATGCATCTTTTCCATGCAACGCATGATAAGCGATTAATTAAAAATAATTTACTTTTTTGATCTATTTTCAATTAGCTGTAAAAGGACCAAATGATTTTCAAATAAATTCTCTCACTGATCCGCATATTTTCAGAAAAAAATAACAATTTCTGAGTGACCCTTTGCTAATTACTGATAATCAATATTTTTTAATTAGGCAATTAATTGCTCGCATTAACATGTTATGCACCATTGAAAGCGCTGCTCTTCAGGCTATCCAGCGGTTTAAATATAATTGCTCTTCGATACATATAAAGCGAGAAAATGCTACTTTACTTATCCGACCCTACCTTTATGGATACGCGGCAATAGATAAATGCATTTTGCACTTTAAACCGCAATATCTCGAAAACTTAGTGGGTCCAAAGGTCTAACAACAACATTATCTGATGTATGATGTTGTTCTACAACTATGGTTGATATCAAAATTGATCCATAAAGTGCATAAAAAACAATCACAACCAACTGCATAATAAATGCATTCATCTTTAGACCGTAATATCTCAAAAACTAAGTAGGTCCAAAAGTCATATTATAGTTTTAACTGATCGATCATGTTATTCTACATCCAGTTATAAAGTCAAAGTTGATACAAAAAATGCACAAAATGCATAAACAGCAGTTCTAACTAATTGCATAATAAACGCAATTATCTTTGAATTACAATATTTCAAAACTTAACCATGTATCATGTTATTCTGCAACATTCCGCAATGTCAAAATTGATCCAGAAAGTTTATAAAGTGCAATTTTAATCAACTGCGTAATAAATGCATTTATCTTTAAACGGTAATATTTCGAAAACTAAGCGGGTCCAAAAGTCATATTATTGTTTAAACTGATCTAATATGTTATTCTACATCTATCCATGACGTCAAAATTGCTCCAAAATGTGCACAAAGTGCAGTTACAACAAACTGCATAATAATTGCATTTAACGACGAGCTGCATTTCTATTCCATTTGTTATATGATATCGGTGCAGAATTTTATTGTCTTTTCAATGGTGTCGGCATCGTTGCCATGCGACGCTCAATAAGCGATTAATTAAAGATAATTCCTTTTTTATCAATTTTCAATTAGCTGTAGAAAGTGCAAATAATAGGCCCTAACAATTTTTTTTTTACCAATCAATTTATCTCACTAACGCGCATATTTTCTAAAAAAACAACAATTTTTGAGTGACCTTTAACTAATTAATGCTAATTACTATTTTTAATTAGGTAATTAATTGCGCGCATTAACATGTTATATACCATAGAAAGCGCTGTTCTTCGGGCTATCCAGCGGTATAAATATAATTGTTCTCCGATGCATAATAAGCGAGAAAATGCTACTTATCTGACTCTACCTTTATGGATACACGGCAATAGATAAATGCATTTTGCACTTTAAACCACAATATCTCAAAAACTAAGTGTGTCCAAAAGTCATATTATAGTTTTAACTGATCTTATATGTTATTCTACATCTATTTATGAAGTCAAACTTGATACAAAATGTGCATAAAATGCATAAAAAGCAGTTCTAACCAACTGCATAATAAATGCATTTATCTATAAATCAAAATATTTTGAAACTTTAACTTTAACGATGTATCATGTTATTCTACAACATTCCGCAATATCAAAATTGATCCCGAAAGTTCATAAAGTGCAATTTCAATCAACTGCGTAATAAATGCATTTATCTTTAAACGGTAATATCTCGAAAACTAAGTGGGTCCAAAAGTCATATTATTGTTTAAACTGATCTAATATGTTATTCTACATCTATCCATGACGTCAAAATTTCTCCAAAATGTGCGCAAAGTGCAGTTACAAAAAACTGCATAATAATTGCATTTAACGACGCGCTGCAATTCCATTGCATTTGTTATATGATACCGATGCAAAATTTTATTGTCTTTTCAATGGTATTGGTATCGTTGCCATGCGACGCTTAATAAGCGATTAATTAAAGATAATTTACTTTTTTAATCTATTTTCAATTAGCTGTAGAAAGTGCAAATAATGGGCCCAAACAATTTTTTTTACAAATCAATTTATCTCACTAACGCACATATTTTTAGAAAAAAATAACTATTTTTGAGTGACTCTTTGCAAATTATTGATAATCACTATTTTTAATTAAGTAATTAATTGCGCGCTATAACATGTTATATACCATTGAAAGCGCTGTTCTTTAGGCTATCCAACGGTATAAATATAATTGCTCTCCGATGCACTATAAGCGAGAAAACGCACTTTAACTGGCGCTACATCTATGATTACGCGGCAATAGATAAATGCATTTTGGTATTTATCGTTAAATTGCAATATCTTGTTTGAAAACTTCGCTAAAAAGCTAATGTTAGCTTTAAATTCTTTATTACGTTATTTCCAATGCATACAAAGCCTTAAAACTGAACTAAGGTGATGCAAAAAGTGCTATAACAAGAAACTGCATAACGCTTGCATTTATCTTTAAACCGATATATCTCAAAAACTAAGTGGGTCCAAAAGTCATATTATTGTTTTTGATTTATTATGTTGTTTTGCACCTATCCATCATATTGAAATTGATCCAAAAAGTGCATAAAGTGCAGTTACAACGAACTGCATAACATATGCAATTAGCTATTTGCTGCAATTTTATGGCATGTGTTATATGATACCGATGCAGAATTTTATTGTATTTTCAATGGTATTGGTATCGTTGCCATGCGACGCTTAATAAGCGATTAATTAACGATAATTTACTTTTTTTATCTATTTTCAATTAGCTGTAGAAGGAGCAAATGATAGGCCTAAACAATTTTTTTTACAAATCGATTTATCTCACTAACGCGCATATTTTCAGAAAAAATTAACAATTTCGGAGTGACCCGTTGCTAATTACTGCTAATCACTATTTTTAATTAGGCAATTAATTGCGCGCATTAACATGTTAAATACCATTGAAAGCGCTGTTTTTCAGGCTATCCAGCGGTATAAATATAATTGCTCTCCGATGCATTATAAGCGAGAAAATGCACTTTGACTGACATCACCTTTATGGATATAGTTATGGATAACTTCACAGCGGTATTGATTTAGTATGTATTATACAAAATTACAATTTTATTAGAAATATACAAATTTTATATTATATCTGTATTTTATTTGAACTCCGAAACTCAGCGCGTAGAAACGCTTATAAAAAGTGTATTTTGCCTCGAACATGAGTAAACATTCAGACATTACCGACGAAGTTTTTTTTTATTATAATTATTTCACTCAACAAATATTTCATTCAAAATAGAATTTATTTTTTAACATGAATGATTTTACTTTTTAATCTAATTATAAATCTATAAAATGATAAATGCTTACAAAATTGTTCCTCTCTAAACTGTAGCAATGCCAATTACAAAAGAAATATGAATAGAGTTTCCATACATAACCGATTTTAAATTATGTAAATTCATATTAGGGGCGGCTTAATTATTTATTATAATATGTTATAACATCTTCAAATCTAAATGAAATTTAATAAACATTGGTTTTAAGTATGTGAATTACAATGGTGATATAAGAATATCCATTAATAAATTTAGATAAAGGCAATAGGGTACAAAGTTATTAGTTTTATAAAAAATGTACAAATTAACATATTTACTCTAATTTGAAACTCATCTTACATATATATTTGAAATTTGTGCGATACATTTACCTTTAAATAATTAAACTCAAGAGACAATAAGGTAAAAAAAAATTTTACATAATTGTACAAAGTAACATTTGCTTTCATTTGACACTCATATTACATTAGTGTCATATTGTATTCTTAATTTGTTTTATCAGGAGATGATAGGGTACAATGTTCTGCGGTACTATAAACTAATTGTATGTTATCATAACTTAACATATTACATTGATGCTATACTTGTACTCTTAATCTATTTAACAGGATAGAAGGCACAATTTGTGTCCTTAATTTGCTTAGCAGGGGGTAATAGGGTATAATGTTTTTGTGTATTAAAAATAATTCTATGTTACTTATTTGCTTTCATTTGATACCTATATCTGATTTATACAATATTTGTACCTTTAATTTGCTTCGCAAGGCGGACAGTAGGGAACAATGTTATAGGGCACTATGAAATAGTTGTAAGTTACATTATTTGCTTTTATTTGATACCCATATTACATTTGTTTAATATTTGTACCCTTATTTTGTTTAGCAGAGAGGCAGTCGGGTACAATGTTCTGGGTTACACTACAATAATTGTGTGTTACCATATTAACTTTCAGTTGGTACACATATTACATTTAAGCAATATTTGTACTCTTAATTTGCTTAGCAGGGGGACAATAGGGTACAATGTTCTAGAGTACTTTTAAATAACCGCCCGGGTGGTGTAGTGGTTAGCGTACTCGACTGCTATACCAGAGGTCTTGGGTTCGAGCCTCAAGCCCCCTATCTGGAAGGTCAGTTTTTCTGGTTAAGAAAAAATGTGTTGTGATGAGTACGCCTTCTTTCGGATAAGAAGAGAAAATTTAGTAGGTCCCGAGTACTGCCTTGATGTTGCGTGCACGATAAAGAACCCACTAATTTAGGTTGGATTCCTGAATTTGCGGCAAAATTCCCAGATGTAGTAGTCTTAACCTCTGGCGTCGGTGATTAAACTTGGCATCAGAAATAGACCAACCTTAAATAATTAAATTAAAAGGGTACTTTAAAATAAATGTTTGTTATTATATCTTCTTTCATTTGATACCCATATTACATTAATGCAATGTTTGTACCTTTAATTTGCTAAGTAGGAAGACAATAGAATACAATGTTTGGCGGTACTTGACAATAATTGTATGTTACCATATTTGATTTCATTTGATATTATATTACATTTATGCAATATATAATTTGCTTAGCAAGGGGGACAATAGGATACAATGTTTTGGGGTATTCTGAAATAAATGTTTGTTACTAATTTTGCTTTCAATTGAGACCCATATTACATTTATGCAATATTTCTACCCCTAATTTGCTAAGCAGGGGGGACAATAGGGTACAATAATTTGGGGTATTTTAAAATAAATGTTTGTTTCTATATTTGCTTTCAATTGATACCCATATTACAGTAATGCAATATGTGTACCTTTAATTTGCTTAGCAGGAGGGACAATAGAGTACAATGTACAATGTTTTGGAAGACTCTACAATAATTGTATATTACCATATTTGCTTTCATTTGGTACCCATATTACATTTATGCAATATTTGTACCCTTAATTTGCTTAGCAAGGGGGACAATAGGGTACAATGTTTTGAGGTATTCTACACCAATTGCATGTTTTTATATTTACTTTTATTTGATACCCATATTACATTAATGCATTATTTGTACCCCTAATTTGCTTAGCAAAGGGGACAATAGGGTACAATGTTTTGGGTTACTTTGAAACAAATGTTTGATACTATATTTGCTTGCAATTGATACCTATACTACAGTAATGCAATATTTGTACTCTTAATTTGCTTAACAGTTGGGACGATAGGGTATAAAGTTTTGAGGTATTCTACACCAATTAAATGTTTTTATATTTGCTTTCATTTGATACCCATATTACATTTATGCAATATTTGTACCCATAATTTGCTTAGCAGGAGGGACAATAAGGTACAATGTTTTGGAGTAGTTTGAAATAAATTTTTGTTATTATATTTGTTTTTAATTGATACCCATATTACAGTAAAGCAATATTTGTAACTTTAATTTGCTTAGCAAAGGGGACGATAGAGTACAATGTTTTGGGGTACTCTAACGATAATTGTATGTTACAGTACCAGATACCCATATTACATTTATGCAATAATTGAACGATTAATTTGCTTAAGAGAGATACAATACGGTACAAAGTTTTGGGGTACTCTCAAAGTAATTGTATTTTACCATATTTGCTTTTATTTGATACCCATATTTCATTTGTGCAATATTTGTACACTTATGCTTATATTTGGTTGGTGCAACGTTTAGAAGGGAGCAGGGGTATTACATTAAAATT
Organism: Tachinus rufipes; assembly: GCA_963932245.1. Taxonomy (NCBI): domain Eukaryota; kingdom Metazoa; phylum Arthropoda; class Insecta; order Coleoptera; family Staphylinidae; genus Tachinus; species Tachinus rufipes. The sequence goes on from OZ010744.1 coordinate 53,507,497, forward strand.
ATACTGTTTTAAAGTACTAAAAATATTTATACAAGTTTCTATTTTGCTTTTATTTGATTACTATAGTACATTTGTACAATAGTTTTACTTAAAATTCATATAGCTTAAGGGTTTGGATTTAAATTTTAGGACTAGCGAAAAGGTTAGTGAGACCAGCGGCATTGGTCTCATAATTCGTTGGTCTCATAAACCCTTATATATCAATAATGATATATATACTAATTATTTTTTGTCTTCACTTGTTAAAATATATATTTTTTAATTGGTTTTGCGTTTTGCATATCACATGGTATTCTAAGATGTTGTATTAAATATGAAATTTGCTACTGTTAACATAAGATCATTACCATTACACCTTGACAAAATCAAAAGTTATGTAGTCAATAATTGTATTAGCATTCTAGGCGTCTGTGAAACTAGGCAATATAACCACATTTTAGATGAAATTTTGGCTATAGGTAGATATACATTAATTAGGCAAGATAGAAATACACAAGGTGGTGGAGTAGCGTTTTATCCCAGATATGCCCAAAATATTTTTTTTGAAAAATTGAATTTTTTTTATTAGTAATAGGTAATTATACATCCAATTAAATGATAGTAATTTTTTTTTTAATGGTTTTTTAAAGGTGCCTATATATAGGAGGTTGGAAAAATAAAATACTATTAAAAATAAATATAATTAAAAAAAACACTCTTTATTTAATTGTATGATAAGCAATAAAACACTTTACATGTAATCCAATATCACATTTCTTGCATCTTGTAGTTGTTTTTGTATGATAAAAGCGGCATTTTGTTTGTTTTTCTTGCGGAATTACAAAATGGTCCATTCTGTCGTATCGTGTACTTGCATTTTTTTGTAAAGAAAGGCGTCCTTTAGCAAAGGGAGTATTATTTTTTTTGTTAGTTTCTAAAATTCCTAAAGAAATTTGTCGTCGAAACATTGAATGATCTAGCATTCCTTGGTTAGATTTATGTACTTGCCATGCATTGTGTACAGCCATATCAATGCAATGACTGACTAGTGAAAAATACCATTTTTTTCGTCGTATTGATGTTCTATAGAGTGATATATTTTCATCAGATCTATCTACGCCTCCCATATTTTTATTATATTTATTTATAATTATGGGTTGGTCAATAGCAATACATTTTTTATCTAATTTAGAAAAACGTGTCACACTTTGTATTGGTGTAACACCTAAGCTGTTCGAACAAATTGCAACAATGTTATTATCGTTCTATTGCAAAATAAATACATTGTCTTCATCTGAACAATAATATTCATAACTTCCTCTTTTTGTTTTTCTCATTGCAGTCACACTAGAAAAAGGTATATTTGGTATTCTATTCCGACGAATAGTACCAGTTGCATTTACATTTTTACTTGATAGCACACAAAACAAATCATAAAAAGAAAAAAAATTATCAAAATATAGGTGAAATTTTTCAGTAGGCTATTTAGTTCTAAGAATATCTACATATGTAAGTATAACATTTAAACCTACGCCGTATTCTTTATACTTTTCTCCTACAAAAGTTGAAGCTCCTTGATAGGGTTGAACCCAATTTATATATTCTAATTTTGTGCAACCAACCCAAAGCTTGTAGCCGTATCTTATAGGATTTCTATGTATATATTGTGCAGAACTAAAAAAAATTAAGGAATGAATGGCACACAACAGATTAATATCAAACAACAAAAACCAACGTAATTAGATTTAAACAATATATTTCTCAACTCAGCGAAGAACTGCTAAAACTTTAAAACATATACCTAAATGACCACGCAAAGTACATGAGTAGATACATTGATAGCGGTTTAGTTGGAAAAGTTTTTTTGTAAAAACCTAGAGTGCTGTTTAGTACAGCATGCTATGCAATGAGTACAAGAAATTTTAATACTTATCTAATTTTGAATAAATAATTAAGCACGGATTCATATTTTATGGCAGAGCTGGCTAAACTGAATGTAATATATAAACTATAAATATTTTAATAACAACATACACGCGCAACACTTGACTCATAAACAAATAGAATTTATTATGATTAAAATGATTATGACATGCACACAATAATACAAAAAAGAAAAAAAAAACAGATTAAGCAGGTAGAGAAAAAATTAATGAATGGCAGTTTTTATTTAAATGGAATTAAGACAAAAAATATTCCACAAAAATGAAAAAGAATTAAATTATTTAAAACAAAATCATTTGATCATCAGCTTCTAACAAATTTAATCTTTTGCCTTTAGAACAGTTGTGAATGATTTTAAATTTATCAATATTTGGGAATGTGTGACTATTTTCTAAAATATGATTTGCAACAGTATTATAGTATGCCCATAGATATAGTGTCTTTACGACATGGCCTTAAATTATCTCAGCGGATTACTTCATTACTACTCGCTTTGGGGAGACAATTATGTTTGTATTATATACCATAAATAACTTATAACACCTCGATGTTCAAAGGTGAAAATGTTATATAACTTATAACACCTCGATGTTTAAAGGTGAAAATGTTATATAAATATACAATATTTACACCCTTAAAAATTGCCTGGGGTTCCAGGTATATAATATAATCATAATTTGTTGCTAATCAAATAATCCCTCGAGATAAATTAAGCCTATGTCGTAAAGACACTATATCTATGGGCGTACTATACCTGAATGGCGTAAACTGAATGGCGATAATGTTCTTTAAATCTAGTTTTAAAATATTTTCCTGTTTGCCTTATGTATCCTGCATTTCATGTGAGAGAACCTAACTCATACACTCCTGATGTTAAATTGTATCTATACGGTACATTGTATCTGCACGGCATTTAGTGTTGAATAAAATGTTTGATAACCTAATAATTAAGTTTACTAGGAATATTTCTTATTTTCTTGGATATGTTACCAAAAATATGTTATTGAAATGTATTTTATAAGTTCTCTGACTTTTATCATAAGATAATAATAATAATATATAATAATAAAGTTTATTGATTGATAATTTTACAGTTAAATAAAATACACAAAATACACAATACTATACACAATAATGACATATCAATAAACTATATAATGTCACGAAGTTATAAACTTGTGTGTGACAAAGAAAAATATAAAATTAATAATATATAAATGTACATAATAAGATTAAACAAAAATAATAATACAATAATGTACAAAGTAACTACTTAAAAACAAAACAGAAATATATAAAATATAACTAATAATTATAAACATAATATAAAATATAACTAATAACATATTTAATTTATATAAATTTAAATTTGGTTCACTAAAATTTTAAGTTCCATTTATGAGGTTTTCTGTATGTGATCTAGGAGTAGAAAAAATATATTTTTTAAGACGTTTCTTAAAAATTATGATAGAGTTTGCTGTTTTTATTTCTTTTGGGATGCTATTAAAAAGTTTTGGGCCCAAATATATATATATGATCTTTGTCCAACTGTTTTATGCATTAACGGTGTAACATATTGTTGTTGTCTTGTGTTATGATCATGTTCATGCTGTTTTAATGTTGAATAACATACGTACTGAGTTTTGCAAACTGTGGTGTAAAACAGTTGCCTTATATCGAGTATATTAGTTTCAGCAAACAGTGTATCAGATGGATATGTAATTTCTTTATTATATATTAGTTTAACAATTTTCTTTTGCTGTCTGTTTAGGGGTTGTAAATAATTAGTTTTTACGCTTCCCCATCCAATGATGCCATATGATAAGTGGGTCTCAACTAACGCATGATACAGCAGTTGTAACTGCGGTATATTTAAAATGTTTCGTAGATGTCTAAAATTATATGTTAAAAACCGTAGTTTTTTTAAAGTGTGGCCAATTTGGATGTCCCATCTAAGATGCTTATCTATTACAATACCTAGATATTTTACACCATGCACTGATGATATTGTGTATATTGTATCGTAAATTGGAATGGTTAATTCTGTAAAAAATGGAGTTATTCTAGAATTGCAAGAAAAAGCTATATAGCTTGTTTTAGATACGTTCATGGTTAGAAGTTTGGAGTTGAACCATTGTTTGATACGAAATAAACCAGTCTGCTTTTTGCTTTAATAAATTACTTGTATAGTGAAACTATACTCTTTTTTAGTAATGATATTTTTAATTGTAGTTTTTTAAAAATCTATTGTTAGGATTGATATAATTTTATTTAGCTACATTTGCCGATAATTTTGTGTTTTAGGCTGAAGGCTCTGTGGACAGTTGAATAGTAGACTGCAAATTTGTGACTGTTATGGTATACCAAGTCAAACGGATTGGTTGAATCTGTATAGGTTAATTTACGCAAAATATCAAATAAAAAATTATTATTGTGACATATCGTTAGGTCTAAAAAGTTAATTTTATTCTGAGTTTAAGTCTCTACTGTGAACTTAACGGTAGAATAAATACCATTGATGTTAGTTCAATGCAATTCAATTTATTTAACATGCTAATACAATACAGTTTGCACAAATCAGGTAAATGTAAGTTAGAAAAACTCTAACTGGCGTGAAGTACTTTTAAAGTAAGTTAAGATTTTATCAACATATCGATACCAAAAAGAAATTTGTTTTTAAACAAGGTTTAAATTAAAAATTTTTCTTCAAAAAAAGCTATAAATATTTCAGTTAATAAAGGACTTAGAAGTGAGGCCATACCTAGACTTTTGTGTTTTTTGGAAAAACTTACTATTGAAGCTATTTTTATTACAGAATTTCAAACAAGACATTATTTTGTTGCAAAAGTAACGGATAATATTTATATTTTCAAATAAGTTTGAGACTAATTCAACCTATTCATTTAGAGGAATGTTGGAGAACATACATACTTCTAATATAAAAAAAAAAATTTGAAAATTTTTAAATATTAAATTTTTTTTTTTTTAATATTTGTTATCAAGCTTCAACAAATTAACTTCAGTACATTTTAAAGAAAAATGTGTATATTGTTTAATTAATTAATTTTTTTTTTTAACTTATGAGTAGGGCTGGGCTTTTAGTGTATGATATCATCGGGCGTATAGGAGCAGATCAATTTGAATTTTCTTATTTAGATCCGAACTCAATGTTACAAGATTTTCACCTTCAATAAATTTCTGAACTTATTATACTGAAGTGAAAACTTTGATTTCAGAATAAATGTTTCTATAGTATTGCTGCTATCTCCATGTAATGGATATTTTGGGTTTTTACTTAAAAATTACATTTTTTTTAATGAAATCTTAACGTTTGACAAATTTTTAGTTCTAACCGTGAGAGTAGAAGTGCTAATGTTATCTGGCCGTATTCTATGAAGACATTTTTTTAATTTTAAACAAAATATTTTTTATGAATTAATTTACCTATATTGAAAATAATACAATCATAAAAAAAGTCAAACTTTATGAAGTAGAGTGAATGAGTTAATTCCGCAAGTAATACCTTTATATACTTATTAATAGCTGGTTTGCTTTCTTTTTTGGTATATACTTTGTTTATGTTTATTTCTATTGCTTCTTTAGTTTTTCCGTAATATATATAACGTGTGTCATCAGCATATGTATATATTTTACCAGTTAAGTTTATATTACGGTGAGATAGCTCAGTTATAGAGCGTTAGTGTACCACGTTAACAGTCCCGGGTTCGATCCCCGAATATGGCTAAAATAATAACTTTGCTCTTTATCCACCGGAGTGATTCGGAAGTCACTTAATAAGCCGTTGGTCCCATCAACCCCCTTCAAACAAGTCGTAAGACTTCTGGGGCAATGTAAAATAGCTGTAAAACGCGAAATAAAAAAGAGATTATATACATCATTTATGTATTATATATACAACATTGGCGCTAGCATTCTAGCTTGTGGTAGTTTTTACTTTTAGAAAATTTAATAACATTACATAATAAAACATAGTTTTAACGTCATAAAGTAAGAAAGAATAATTGCTACACAAAGATATTAGTATAAGTATGAGTTGACACCCTGTATAAAATTAAATAATATATGGAAATTAATTAAAAAAAACAACAAACAAATCAATTCCTAGTAAATTATATAACACCACATTTATGATGTCACTGCATGCATAATAATAAAAATAATTAATGGACTAAACCATATACTATAAACAGATTGGTTTAGATAATCTCAAATTATTAATAATTTATTATAAAACTTTGTTACAATCAAATGCTTGTTATTGATAACTGATTAATATTTGAATTAAAGAACGTAATAAGATAATTTTGTTAATAAAATTAATATATTCATTCATAAGTTATTGATATTAATCTGTAACAATAATTCAACCTTCAAATTGCGCATATATAACGAGAAAATCAGAGCAACTCTTGATTAGTATTACAAATTAATAAAAATGAACTTATATTACTGTGTATGTTTTCTTGCAATTGTCGCGTTTGTTAAGTCAGACAGTAAATGTAAGTAATTTTACATTTTATACAACGTTTATAAACTTTAGATCTATTTTTAGTGCGACTGTGCCATGAGATTGAGTGCCCTGAGAATACTATATCATGTACCAAGTCATTTAATCCAAGTACTGATAATAAGATAATGATAACTACCTATATATGCAATGGAGAAAATGGTAATTAAATGTTGTAATAAATATATTAACCAGTACAATAAAAACTATTTAAAAATATAATTTTTAAAATACTAAACCAATCAATAATCACGATCTGCGTGATCTTATTCTGTTTATTGCTTGACTAAATATAAATGATACTAATAAACTTGATGGAAATTATGAATTTGCGAAAGTTAAATTTCTGTTATAGCATACTGATTTTATACGTTTTATTATGAGGAAGACTAAATTTGTTATTTGCAATTGGGAGTAGTATTTTTACAGCTTTATTGTTGTATTTTATTTTTGTATTAATCATGTAGATTATTTTTGATGTGTTGCCAGGGCCCGTTTTTCATTATTTTGTGACAGTCTATTAATGCAATATTGTTTTTATTTTGTGATTCTTTTATGATATCTCTAAGTAAAAAATTAATATTATTAATAAATTTATTTAATATTGGCGTGTCTTTATGCATTGGTATTCCGTTGAATATAATATTTGTATTATTTAATAATAGTATTTGTCCATAATTGCTACTTCACTTTTTTTCTTTTTTGTATCTTCATTTTCTCCTAAAATTATTACAAAATCCCTCTTTTTATAGTTTTTTTGTAATTATTTCTATGTTTTCTAATACTCGTTCATATTCTGCTCCAGGTTTGCACAGTCCTTGGACAGTATATTTATTAAATAATTTTTCTGACAGTTTCTTACTTAATCTTAGTGCCTGTTTTTCTCCAATAATTAGCACTCTTCCTTCGTGTCGTTCCCTGGAATTTTTATACATTGCTTTGTTTTTTGTTTTACTTTTGGTTGAGTCATTATTCCTGGTTTCTTCTGAGAATTGTGTTACATTATGTTTATTTTTACTCACAGTTACGTTACTATTTTGCACATTATTCAATGATTTTAACTTATTTTCACTTGATTGATTTCCGTAATTTTTCTTTCTTTGTTTTTACAAGTTTGCTGTTCTGTACTTTCAGCCAATGTGTTTTGTTTTCAAGCTCAGTTACTTTGTTAATTAATATGAATAAGGTTTTATTTTTACTTTTCTTATTAATACTTATTTTAACATTCTTACTGGTATCATTTGTTTTCTTTTAATTTTTGTTTTTAAAGTCAATAATAATATTATTTATTTTATTTTTATAATTTTATTGTCTTCCATTATACACAGTTATAGTTTTTAAATGCATAAGCAATCATATCACTTCTTCAATAGTTTTTTCACTGCGCTATGTAGATTTAAGACACCAAAAAAATAGAGTTTTCCCGTGCATGCGTTTTGAAGACTGTATAAAAAGGATATTTGACTTATCATATAGACACACTCGTGTCATTTTTAGAAATGTTTATCGACAGTTAAACTTACACAACCTAAACAAATTTCCTCCTACTTAACTTATAAATGGTGTACAAGCCTTACTTTCTTGTCTTTAAAATTTCTAGTTTAAAATTCCTCTATTCTAACATAAATAGTTTCTCTCACAAATCCTATTTAGTTCAAAACTTCCTATTAACCATTAGCATTTCATGTGCTATGTTTGTCTTAAACAAATCTTCTAAACTAAATCTTCTAACCTTATATCATTCATTATTAAAAACCCAGCCAAAATTGCTAATATAAACGTTAGAAAAGGTGCTGTAGCAATGGCTAATCTATTTTTTACACTCATTAAAAATAATTTTCTTAGTAACAACAACCTTTTAAACAAATGTTTACACTTTTTATTCTATCCTACAAAACAAACTTCATGTGTTTCTAGTTTATATTTACCCTTGTTGTCAGATAGATAATACATTTTTTGTCAAATTATCTTTTTTTCCCATTGGCGTACTCTGATTTAAGAAAAATAATTACTCTACCTACATTCATTATAAATGATACTCATCCCTAATATTCTCTTTTGTTTGTCCATTCCCTAATTCACTCTGTTAAAGTTATCACAGATTTATGTTGGGATCATATGGCATTTTATTTTGAAATTAAAATTTAGTAATCAAGTTTTAATAAAGACTATATTTGCAATCTACACTTGTGCAATATTATAGCAGTTAATCAGGATATAGAGTCGTTTATAAAGTTAAATTCAAACATATCAACTACCACAATGTTATTATTTTTAGAATCACACTCGTTATCTATTCACCAACATTCACCTAAACCTCTAAAAACATATTACAACTATCTACATCCGACATTTATTCTGAGACTCTGTAAATATAAACGACAACTTTATTGAGATTTTAAAATGACAAAAGACAGAACATTATAAAAGCAGTTCAATAACCTAAACAAAGACATTCACAACTCAATACTACAATACAGACATGAAATATTTGTATAAACGCTCGTAATAAGATTAATTAAAAAAAGGATTTTTATTATCAAAAAACAGTTATCACAAGTTTTTTCTATAACAGACCCTGACACAAATAAACACTTTTCTACAAGCACTGATGTTACAAAGTATTATATTATATAATAGTATTATAAAATAATAACTTTATATATTTTTTTGAAGACGTAATCACTTGATACAAAACATTTTGTAGACAAACATTCGTTACTTCGGAAGAGTAATAATGACATCCAATCTTCAAACGTTTTAAAGGCCGGCATTTGAGCATTTGATTTAAAAAGATAAACAAGACATTCAATTTGGTCTGAAAGAATAATCTTAATTTGAAGTTGTTTGTTTTAAAGATTCAAAATTATCTTATAAATATTATTAAACATTTTTTACCTGACATATCTTTTAAAGTGCATGCGCATAGTTTCAACATATTCTGATTCTTTTACTCCTTAGCAAAGTATTCTGCAAAGATCACATTTGTCCCCTATTCTTTACAATATATTTTGTGCCGGCATTTATAATCCTAACTCAAACTATTTGAACACAAATTTCTTTATTCATTAGTATGCTGACAATACTACGCTAATATTCACGCTGCCTTCTTAAAAAAAGTCAATTAAACAAAAAAGTATGTCAAATGTCAAAAACTGAAAATTGTAGATATTTTAAATAAAAAACATTACAAACACTCATTTGAGATTTGCTGGTCAAATATATCATTGAGGCAACAACGGCATTTATGAAAAAAAAAACTATTATTAATTTGATGTCAAAATTAAAAAAAAAAGATTTTATGTTCTAAAAATTAGATTTTTTTAAAATTTTGTTGCATTTATTCTGTTTTGTTAAAAAATTAAGTTGATAATTGGTTAGGTCACGTATAAAGTAAAAAAAATGCTGACATAAAATTAAACTATTTGTTTACTCATATCAAAACTATTGTGTTATAGAATAATATTTTTTTTATTTCCAGGTAGAGTATTACTTTCAAAAAGCAACCAAGAGAATAATCCCGATTACAAAACTAAAGTTCATCAGCCATACACAATAACGAAAAAGTTTCTAGTTATTTAATTAAGTTATTTAAGTTATGTTTTATATTGTACAAACAAATTAACAGATTTTTTGAATTTTTGTATCAGATAAGTGTAAAATATTTTATCAATTTATATAAAAAAATTAACATGGAATTTATTTCTTATTTTAATCGTTGTCGCATGCAGTATTTTATTGCATGTTGTACTAGTACTGCAAAGTTGAAAGTAAAGTAATCCAAAAACAGAGAGATTTTGAAAGTGATAGTTCAATGGTAGAGCACTTGCAATTCATGCGAGCAGTCCGGAGTTCTATCTGAAATAGTAACTTGCTCTTTATCTACCAGCGTGGTTCGGAAGTCACGTATTAAGCTGTTGGTCTCTCCATAAAACCACTTTAAGCAAGTCGTAGACTTACTGTGGCTATGTAAAATAACCGTAAAAAACACAAATTAAAAAATAATATTAATTTACTATAGCATGATTAAGAGCTAAAAAAAACGTTGAATTTTTTACTAAGGGCCGCTATTGCAATCCCCTAGTTAAAACATAGTTAGGGTTTGGAGGGTAATAAACCAGGGTTAACTTATCCGGTGCTCGAGGCAGTAATACCTAGTATAATTTTATAACGCACATAACATTGTAAGCGTCTCACATATTTCATATTCGTAAAAATAAATAAAGAAAAAAGTAATATTTGTTGCTCCAACTTTTGTCTTTTCTCGTCACTATCTGATTCAAACATATCTACGTTTTGTAACAGACAATCTAAATTTGCTACTGCTTACGTCACCATTGACGTTTCAATAAGTTATCTAGAAAATAAACTAACTTAGCATTTGTAAAATGCATTGCGTATTGTACCAGGTAAACTGTAGATTAGTTTATCCGATGATTGTAAAAGCGGCCCTAAAATGCCCAACTTATATGAAATATTATAGACTTTTTAGGAGTGTATATATTCTTACATTTTGTATACAATAATTATTGCAAAGAAACCCTTCTAATGCTTCACAAATTCTAAAAGTTTGTGTTTACCAACAAAACATATAATAAATATAAAAACGTATAATAAGTTTGTTTTTAAAAGAATACAAAATCGGTCAAATTAACATAAAATAAAAAACTTTCAAACTTTAGACACTTACCTTAATAACTAAAAGTAAAGCATTGAACAACTTAAATTTGCATACTTTATTTGAACTAGTACTCTAAACGTGTAGGAGCTACACCAGCTTAACACCGAGTTCTGCAGGTGCCACTTTATTACGATAATAGACACAAAATTTTGGTATTGATTACTAAATAAATAAATTTCAAATTAAATACCGATAGCTGCAATTTTGACCTCGCTAGTTTACGTTTTTCTGTGTTGATCATAACGTGTGTTTTAAGGTATATAAATAAATAAATAAACAAATTGTTTATTTTAAATTCAACATACTTATTATTATAATATTTATAATTTAAAATAATGTTTTTATAAAAGTAAATTTTAAATTTATCTACAGTTAATACATATTGACTCATACATTCTATACTCTATACATAATAATTTTTTAGTTTTTTAATAGTTATTATTATTATTTAAACTTATTTGTTGTAATACACGTGGTTATAATATAAACTTTGAAAAAAGCCTTTTTATTATTTAGATAATGCATAAAGATCAAATTAAAAATATAAGACAATTATGTCTGAAAAAATATGCGTTGAAAAAGATGACACACACTTAGTACCGAAACTAGGGTGGTGCCGTCTATGCCCCCGCACCGTGGGCATCAAAGGCTAGTTACGTCACTGCACACACCTTGCAAAACTTCTGGCAATTGCATTATTAATCTATTTTATAAATTAAAAAAAATATATATTTTTGCAGTTTTGTAATTAATAATAATAATCGTTTATTTTATTGCCATTTGGCCTAGAAAAGTATTTAAATTTTACAATTACTTCACTTAAACAAAATCAATATTATATATCAAACTTAACATATCATAATTTATAACTATCTTCATTCAATTGTGTAGTAATTAATATAATATAGAATTTGTTTCTGATTATTGCACAGTTTAAAATAATTGAGGTTAGAGTATTTTAATAAAAAATTTATACTTTATTGTGCTGATTTTACTTTTATATATTAAAACCGGTTTCGGCGGTTAGGCCATCATCAGTTTTTTCTTTTCTTTTCACAGGTGTTGCGCAACACATTCTTGCAAATTTTTGCATTCATTTCTTTCTCTCAATCTTTCTTCATATCTTACTGCTCTGTTTCCTGTTTCTACTTTTATTTTATCTCATTTTACTTCCTCTAATACAATGCATGCTAGAGTTTCTCTATTTAATCCCAGTACCCATCTCTAGTATTTTGCATATATTGCTTCTAATTTGTTTCGTTCTTTCCACCCCCAAATTTCCGACCCATAAAGCATCATACTTTTAACTAGACTATCAAACATTGTCCTTTTTATTTTCATACAGTCAAATTTTCTTTTACCTATTCCCCACACTTGTCCTACCACCTTGTAGCTTTTCTTGCTAATTTTTGTACGTGCTTGTCATCGTCGTTATTTGCACTGAATATTTAAATGATTTAACTTTTTTGTTGTTTTTTTCCTCTTATTTTTATTACTTTTATTCTACCCACTACAACTCCACCTGCTTGTGCAAGATTTAGCTTTTCTTCTATATCTGTAATATATGCAGCAAAAATACATGGGCTGTGTGGGCATCTCTGTTTCACATCTTTTGTTGTCCAAAAACTTTCACTTATTTTACCATTTACAGATATTCTACTCACCGTTTTTGCATAAACATTTTTTATTCTTTTTACCAGATGCTCACTAATACTGCTTTCTCTCAGACATAACCATAATTTTCCTCTATCGACACTATCATAGGCTTTAGGGTCTATAAACAAAGCATATATTTTTCCTTTTTTTACAGCTAATTCTTTTTCAACTATATGATTAAGTATATATACATTGTCTATAGTACCTCTCCCTTTTTTAAACTCAGTCTGCAAGTCCGGCAAAATTTCTTGCAGCTCTAATTGTTTATTCAGTTTTTCCTTTAGCGTCATGGCGTATATCTTGTATGCCGTATTAACTAATGTTATTCCTCTATAAATTTCTACAAGCTCCTTTTTTCTTTTTTTGTATACAGGGCATACAAGACCCACTTTCTATTTGCTAGAAAATCCTTCTCCCTTCCATACTTCATTTATTACCTCTCTCAATCTTTTAATCAATTCTTTTGTTCCATACATCCATGTTTTATTTTGTATTCTATCCACACCTGGCGTCTTTGATTTCTTCAATTTTTCTATTTGCTTTTGTATTGTTTTCTTTGTGATTTCATCTGGCTGCATAGTTAGTTCTTGAAGTTTTTTGTTGTGATCTTCTTTTTTTTCGGTTCCATCAAATAGAGTTGAAAAATGATCTCGCCATTTTTCTATCGTAATTGTTTGGTTTGACCTTGTTTTATGCTGTTTTCTTTTCTTGTTTATGAACTTCCATGCTTCTTCTTCTGATCGAATTGCTTTTATTTCTATTTCTTCTTTCTGTCTGTATGTTATTTTATTCTCTTTGCATTTGTATTTATATGTTTTTAACGTCTTTTGGTAGTCTTCTTTGGTTGCTTTGTTGTTTTTTTATTTGCGTAGCATCTTTCTTGCCTCTCTTTTCTTCTGCATGCATTCTTTATCCCATCATCTGCATCTAGATATTTTTTCTTTTGTGTGTACATATAACTTTTTCACTGTTGCTCCTTGTATTATTTTTTTCAAATTTATTATTCAATTTTGCTTTCTATGTCGTGTTCTATAAAATTCATTTTTTTCAAATTTTTTTGTTATTTTTTATGTTTTTTTCCGACCATATTACTTTTGTTATTGTTTCCTTTTTTGTTTGTTTTATTTATTGCGTCATTTGTTAGATATACTTCCAATGGCTGATGATCTGATTCCACTCTTTTTCCCACTTTAAAATTCTTTATTTCTTGCCACGCTTGTTCAATCACTACTACGTAGTCAATTACCGATTGGTCATTTGCTCCTGTATATGTATATTCCCCTTGTTTATCTCTTGCTTTATTTCCATTTAACACGTCCCATCCCTTTTCTTCCATCAGTTCTAATTTTTTTTTTTAAATAACCCGTTTTTATCTACTTCCTCATAATTTTCCTGCGTTATTTTCCATATTCCCGTAATTATTCCTCCCTTTCCTTACCCTTTTTTCCTTTGACTGCTGGTTGACACATCCATCTGTACTCATTTGGCATATTTTTTTCATTTTTATTTACTGTTCTTTGTCCATCCAGGTTTTTACCGTTTCGATTACCTCAAACGTTCTAATGTAATCCCAAAAGTTTTCTTCTTTATTGCTTAGTCCTGCTACGTTCCAGAATAGAATTGCAATTGTTGTTTCCGCTTCCTGACATCTTCTTTTTATTGGTTTTTTAGACCAATTTCAACCTTTTCTAAAGTATTCTTTTTTTTATTCCAAATCCACCATTCGCTGTCATTACACGCTTTTTGGTATCTGACCATTGTTTTATTCCTTTGCTTCTTTCTTCGTAAGCCTATTTGCGAATTTTTGTTTGTATTGCTCTTTTATCTTTTGTTAAGTTATCATCTATGTATATATTGCTTTTTGTTGATTTTAAAATACTTTTTTTTTCAATAACTTCTTTTTTTCATCCCTAGAATCCAACCTAACCAATATTGGCCTTTTTTTCCTTCCATCTTCTTACACAGTCTGAATACGTCTTTGACATTCAAATTAAACTTAAGATTTTCTGCCAGTTATGACACAGCAATGTCAGCTTCATCTTCTTCTCCCAGTCCGCTTATAACAACATTATTTCTTTGTTTTTTTTTTCTTTGATCTCCTCTGCTTTATCTAGTTTTGATATTCTTTCTATCAAATCTTTTTTCTCCTCTTTTTTTTTTTTTTTCTTTTTTCTTAAACGTTTCTTTTAATTCTTCAATATGTTTGTTGTTAATATTCATTTTTTCTTCCATCTTTTCTAATTTATCTAGGATCTCTCTAATTTTGCTTCCATCTTGGTTGTTTTCCCTTCTTCTGTCCTTTTTCTCTTTGAGATTTGTTAAAAAAAAAAAAAACTTTTAAACTACCGGTACTATTGGTCCGTTCTCTACTATTCTACTTATTCTTTATTTAAATATTTTAGGATTTGAGGTGGAATAGGGTGTAATAATAAAGTAGACACACTAACTTAATGAACTAATATATTATATTAACGAGGTAAGGTTTGCGCGGCGCGTCATGCGATTGCTGTTGCATTTACATTACTGACTGACGCTGTGCTGCGGTGATGATATTGTGACGTTGTCAACTCTATTTCTTAGTTGAATATTATTAACATAGATGTCTCTAGGTGTATAACATTATACATAAATAATTGAATCTCAACACTCCTCCTCGATTTGAGGGGTTTTTATTTTCTCGTTTAACATAGCAAAAACAAAACTTGAAAATCGCTTTTAGTAATAAAAAATATATATAAAAAAAAATAAAAAACATATTAGTTTCTATAAAAAAATATTCAGTACATTTTGATTTGTGTTCTTAATTGCACAAAGCGCTCATTGGTTAGACCTTTAGTGAACATATCAGCTAAGTTCTTTTCTGATTCAACATATTTAATTGTTAGTTTTTTAATAATTACAAGATCTTTAATAAAATGGTATTTAATATCTATATGTTTTGTACGTTTACTATTTTCATATGACTTTGACATGTCAATAGCTCCTTGATTGTCTACTAGTAATATACCTTCTACACTTTTATTTAGATCACTACAAATGCCTTTTATGTTCATTAATTCACTTGCACTTATCGCTGCAGAAATGTACTCAGCTTCTGCTGTTGATAACGACACACAATGTTGCTTTCTTGCGAACCATGAAATAGTACAGTTGTTGTACATAGTGATAGATCCACTTACACTTCTCTTATCTCCGATGTTTCCAGCCCAATCTGCATCAGCATACGTTTTCAGTTCGATGTTCTCCTGTTTCGTGTACATTAGGCCAATGTTTTTTGTTTCTTTCAAGTACTTTAGTACTCGTTTTGCTTCGTTCCAACAATCCTGCTTTGGCTTTTCGACGAATTGACTTAAAAAGCTTGTTGCGTAGGTGATATCTGGTCTGGATGCCGTGCTTATAAACATCAAAGATCCTATTAATTCTCGATAAGGTACTTTAATTTCTTCGTCTCCATCGTTTGTGATTGGTGACTTTGCTCCTTTTGCGTCTGTCATGTTAAATCTTTCTAGAGTTTTCTAAATCTGATTTGTTTGTGTTATTTTTATGCCTTTTGCATTTCTTTGTATTTCCATTCCTAGAAATTTTCTGACTTGCCCAAGATCTTTCGCATTAAATTCTTTCTTTAATGCATTTTTAACTTTTGTCACTTCTTTGTCTTGTCCTATTATTAAAATATCGTCCACGAATACAATTAGCCAGACTTGCTTTGTATAGTAGAGACAAAAATCATTCAGTGATCTTACTAAGCCATTTTCTTCCATAAATTTGTTAAATCGATTATTCTAACACTTAGGACTTGCCTTTAATCCATATAGTCCTCTGTTCATTTTGTAAACTTTATTGTTTTGTTCCTCAAAATCTTTAGGTATATTTAGATACGTGTCACTATCTAACTCACTGTTCAGGAAAGCTGTTGGGATATCCATTTGGTAAATTTTCCAGTCATTTTGTACTGCTTCAGCTATCATTAACCTTATTGTGGATAATCTTGCCACTGGCGAATAATTGTTGTTGTAGTTGTCATGTTCTTGAAAGCCTTTCGCTACCAGACGTGCCTTTTTAGTTCCGTCGTCTTTTGTTTTAAATATCCATTTTGCATCTATTGCTGTTTTGTTGTTTGGTAACTGTGTAACTGTAAATGTGTTCATTTTATTATGCGATTTTATCTCAGCTTCTATTGCTTTTTGCCATTCCTTGTGTTTGTTTGCTTCCACAAAGTTTATTGGATCTTGTTCTCCTACTAGACAATATGCTGTGTACAATTCGTACTCTTCAAAACGTTTAGGCTTGTTTACTTGTCTATTACTTCTAGTCGTTCTATTTTCTTCGTCCATTGTTTCTTCTATATCAGTATTTTTGTTTTTCTCATTTTGTTCATTTGGTTGTCTAGTTTCTTTGTTGTCTACGTCTTTATTGTTTTCTTCTCTGTAATGCGTAGTGAGTTCATTTGTTGTATTTGTTTGAGAATCTTTATGTTTTATCTGAGATTCGTCAAATTTAACATCCCTTGATATGATTATCTCATCTGTTTTAGGATTCCATAGTCTATATCCGTTTGATGAATATCCTATCATTCTTGTTTCTACCGCCCTATCATTGAATTTTGTTTCTTTCGGTAATACAACTGACCAAGCGTTTGCTCCAAATACTTTTAAATTTTGTAGGTTCAATTTTCCATGAAATAATTCGGCAGGTATTTTGTAATTTATTGCTGAGGAAGGGCATCTATTTATTTGGTAGGCAGCACACATTATTGCCTCCCCCACAAGTATTTTGGTAATTCGGTTTCATTTAGGATTGGTCTCGCTTTATTATATAAAGTTCGATTCATTCTCTCTGATACTCCATTTTGTTGAGGTGAATATGGTCTTGTGTATTGTAACATTATGCCTTTTTTGCGACAAAAATCTTTAAACTCGTTTGATATAAACTCACCTCCATTGTCGCTTCTAATACGCTTTACTTTAACGTCAAACTGGGTATTTATTTCATATATGTAATTCATTAAATTCTGTTCGGCTTCAAATTTGTTTTTTAGTAAATACACTTTGAGAAAATGTGTATGATCATCTGTGATCGTTTGGAAGTATTTATGACCGTCTTTGGATAATAAGTTTATAGGTCCTGCTAAATCTGTATGGATTAACTCACTCATTTGATGACTTCTGGGCTTTTCAGTAGGTTTAAATGGTAACCTTGTTGCCTTTGCTTTTGCACATGGTTCACATACTTGTTGTGAAACTGGTAGTCCCATTGACATTAAGCCCTTTTTGTTTAGATGACCAAGGCGTTGGTGCCATAATATTTGATTTTCTTTGGACAATAATACTTCTTCATGCGCTATTTTTCCTGTTAGAACAAACAATTCATTTATATCCTTACAGGTCCAAGTTTGTTGACCATCTGTTATTCTTGCTCCATAATTGTTAAAGTTGACTTCATATTCACTATTTATTAATTTTCTTACTGACAATATGTTTCGATATAGGCCGGGTACTATTAGACCAGTTATATTTATTTTCTTACCTTCACATATTATTGACACTTTTCCAGACTTTTTAGCTTTTAACATTTGACCATTCGCTGTTTTTATATTCACAGTGTCCCTTAAAATTTTCACTTCACTTGTGTTTAAATCTTCTTTTATTAGATGAGATGTTGCTCCTAAGTCGACGATGAAGTTGATGTGTTTTCCATTTGCTTCTGCGCTGTGTAGTTCCTCATCATCCCCACATTCCGCTATGAATGTGTAATCGTTTGTATTTTCTTTTAGTGTCATATGTGCTTGTTGATCCAATGACCTTGATGATGACCCATTGTATTTGCCTCTTGATAATTGTGATCCACTGTAGTTGCCTCGATAACTACCTCGTCCTCTATGCTGTCCAAATCTATTTGTCGTGCTGTGACACTGGTTGGCTTTATGCCCTTTCTTGTGACATTTGTAGCATTCTACTTCACTTGGTGCTACATATGCAGCTTCATTACAAGTATTATCTTTGTTGCCATTCTTCATTTCGGCATCAAGTAGACAAGATTTTACTGTTTCGATTGAAACTTACCTTATCAGATTCTTCCATTTTGTTTCCTGTTGCTTCAAGGTTATTCACAATGGTGTCGAATTTAAAAAAATGATCAGCAAGTTTTTCATTGTTTCCACATTTTAGTGTCAGTAGTTGTCTGCGTAAATTCAATTTGTTGAATGTACTATTTCGTTTGAAAATCTTTTCTAAAGCTTTTAGCATGTCTTTTGCTGTATTGGATTTTTTTATGTATTTTAGGTACTTGTCCGTCAAACACTGAACAATTACAGCTTTTGCTTTGGCGTCTTTTTTCTTATTTTCACCTTCTATAACTGTTGCTTCTTCTAACACTTGTGATATTTCTAAAATTAATTTTATACAAAACTTCCAATTCGCAAAATTCGAACCATCTTTTAATTGTGGCAATGTGATCGTTTCTTACTGCGCCATGTTGTTTTTTTTGTTTTCAACGGTTTTCGTTCTTTTCACTTTTTCACTTTAGTCTAATGTTCCACGCTTCTTATCACTACACACCACCGGTGCTCTGGACCCATAACCTTTTAGGATTTGAGGTGGAATAAAGTGTAATAATAAAGTAGACACACTAACTTAATGAACTGATATATTATATTAACGAGGTAAGGTTTGCGCGGCGCGTCATGCGATTGCTGTTGCATTTACATTACTGACTGACGCTGTGCTGCGGTGATGATATTGCGACGTTGTCAACTCTATTTCTTAGTTGAATATTATTAACATAGATGTCTCTAGGTGTATAACATTATACATAAATAATTGAATCTCAACAAAATAAAACTTCTTTTTTTTATCTCAGTACTAATTAAAAATTATAGTAAATTATATAATATAAATATTACAGTTTTTAATTAACCCTTATGTTACCATACAGAGTACCCGGGTACTATTTTGACTTTAACTTGTCACAACTTTTTTATTAGTCAACCGATATTCTGGAGATTCCTTGACATCTGAAAAATAATAGTTTTTTATATCTGACACATATTTTAGATAAAAATTATAATGGCACCTTCTGTCACTCGTACGAAGTACCCCGGTACTCTATACGTAGTTAATATTTCTTACATTTGCAAGTCATACAAATGTTTTACGTTTGCTAAAATTGTCCACAAAATAAAAAAAAATTAAAATAATGAAATAAAAATACACATATATTTAATTATTTTTTTATTAGAATAATTTATTCTACACAATTTTTGCAAATAGTAGGTGCTGGGTTGGTATGTTCATCACACACTGGACATTTACAATTGGAGCAGATTTTCTTGTCTTCCGCTTTTTTTATGTAAGTTGTTACATATTTTACAATATCCAGTAAACTTTAGACGTCCAGTGTGGTCTCGATCTTGAGCAATAGTTTGTAAATTAGGTTTATTCTGATCAGGTGTTAGTTTTGTTCCTATTACACATTTATAGCTGTTCTAATAAAATAGAACCGTGTTACTTGTGGATCATGACTTCTTTTTATAATATTAGGAACGCAGAGCTCTTTTCCCAATTCTTTTAGAAATATTCTACGTCGATCGGTGTGTTTTGATGGTAATGGATTATTTTCGGCATATATAATATATGATGCTAAGCAAGCAACATCTAAAATATATTAAAAGAAGGCAAGTGGCCAGCGATTGGTTCTCCGTTTGGTAGTATATTTTGTCACCATTTGATCCATTTGATCAACTCCAGCTTTGGAAGAATTACAGTACAATATAATTCCCGGTTTCTTCGCTTTATTTGTAGCATCGACTTGCGGAGTAGTATGCATTGAAGACAGCAATAAAACGGCTTTATTTTTCTTTGTCACATAAGAGCATAATGTTGCATCTTCCCTAAAAGCAAACTTAGTTGATTGAACTTCTCTCTCTTTATGTGGAAGTAATTCCTTTGGGATGTAAGGTTTATTTTTGCGTAGCGTTCCTACTAATGTCAATCCCTGCATTTTTAGGTAGTTTACTAATGGGAGTAAAGTAAAGAAATTATCTATTGTATTTTTCACACAAATTCAAAACAACTTTTTCCCCAACATTAGTTTGCCTCGCTTCCCCTTCTTCTTTTCTTAAAAAATCAGAACGTTATTTTTTGGAAATAAAACATTTTTTGTTTATTACCTGTATATAGTATTCCTTTCAAAGAATACCCGGTTTTTGAATCTGCTAACCAAAAACCTTTGATGCCATACTTGGCTGGTTTTGATGGTATGTATTGCGTGAATTTTGTTCTGCCTCTGTATGGAAATAATTGCTCATCAACGGTAAGATTTTCATGTGGTTTAAAATAGAGTGGTGGGTTATTATTTAGCATAATCCATATGTCCCTGATGGGAGCTGCTTTGTCACTTGCTTGTCTCTGGCCACGTGTATTGCAATTGTCAAAGCGCACAAACCTTTGGATTTCTTGAAATCTTGTTCTACTCAGGCTAGCTCGATATCGATAGCATCATTTTTCCATAATTCATTTATATGTTCTAAATTAGAAAGATGAACACCCGCAGTCACTAATATACCTACATATGCATTGAATTCAAGCATATTTAGCGCTTTCCATTGTTTTTTCTTGTCAGGATGATTTTTATTGTAGTTGGTAATATATTGTGTTGCTTTGCGATTGGTTTCTCTTATAATAATATTCTTCATTTCATTGGTAAAAATTAGACTAAAGATATCTAAACCACTCAATAGAGATGTACTACGTACAGGTCCTCCTAAAGTTATAGATGTAATGTATGTTGTATAACAAAAATATATTTATTTTTTACCTGTCTCACGAAGTATGTTATTTGCACGTGTTTGCAATATTGGAAGTGGAAACGTCTTCCAAATAGTTTGATCTCGAGCTATGTATTCCGCGTTTTTTTGAAGTGTATGTGGTATTTAGATTATCTTCCTTTTCGGATATTTTATCCTCGTACTCGGATTTAGTTTCAATAGCATATGCCATTGTTTCTATCCCAGCAAGATCTTCAACATCGGAATCGTCATCATTTGGAGGTCTCCAATCAACGTCTGCTTCATTATCGTCGTCCGCGGGAAAAGGTTCCTCGTCGAAACAATCCTCGTAAAGAGACATTAGTTGGTCCTCAGTCAATCTACAAAAACATAACATTATATTGTAATATAATTTTGTATAATGTTATGTCTGATATACATATCAAAAACTCACTTATCAAATTGAATATTTTCTCTGCCGTCCAGGGGAATTGAGTCCCTTACGGATCTACAATATCAAAAGTTACACATAAGAAACTAATTTAGAAAAAAAAAAAGTAGTAAACCTTTTTTGTAAATATTATTACTTACTGTCATATTTGCGAGGCAGTGCTCGGTCCAGCAACCGCGACAATTGTATTTTGTTCCATAAGTGTTAAAATGCACGCACTGTTCACTAACTCCAATGCTCAACTAAATATAATACCTAAAACGCACGAAAAGTGCGAAGCGCGCATCGTAGTACCCCGGTACCACGTATGGGAGACAGTGTATGTAAATTTATATGGTAACATAAGGGTTAAAAAGAAAAACAAAAACAGAAAACAAAAAAGTCTTCTCTTCTCTTCTCGGGGCTTGAACCTACGACGCGAGTTTGCCGGTTGTCAAGTTTGTACACACTGCTCACTACACCACGGAGTACTGTCTATTTATAATGCCTTAAGTTTGTTTTTTGTTTACTATTGTTTTAGTTATTATTATTGTTCTCGTGTTTGTTGTGTTAGGTTAATGTTTCTGCCTGCACTTTAATATTACGTTTGTTGTGGACACAACACTTTCCCACTTCCACACTGTTCCCACCTTTTTCAACTAAAACTAATTTATTATTATGTCTGTTTTTCAGTATAAATTACTCGATGTTTCTATCTCTCTCTTCTGTTTTATTCTTATTTTTATTTTTATTTTTATTTTTATTTTTATTTTTATTTTTATTTTTATTTTTATTTTTATTTTTATTTTTATTTTTATTTTTATTTTTATTTTTATTTTTATTTTTATTTTTATTTTTATTTTTATTTTTATTTTTATTTTTATTTTTATTTTTATTTTTATTTTTATTTTTATTTTTATTTTTATTTTTATTTTTATTTTTATTTTTATTTTTATTTTTATTTTTATTTTTATTTTTATTTTTATTTTTATTTTTATTTTTATTTTTATTTTTATTTTTATTTTTATTTTTATTTTTATTTTTATTTTTATTTTTATTTTTATTTTTATTTTTATTTTTATTTTTATTTTTATTTTTATTTTTATTTTTGTTTTTGTTTTTGTTTTTGTTTTTGTTTTTGTTTTTGTTTTTGTTTTTGTTTTTGTTTTTGTTTTTGTTTTTGTTTTTGTTTTTGTTTTTGTTTTTGTTTTTGTTTTTGTTTTTGTTTTTGTTTTTGTTTTTGTTTTTGTTTTTGTTTTTGTTTTTGTTTTTGTTTTTGTTTTTGTTTTTGTTTTTGTTTTTGTTTTTGTTTTTGTTTTTGTTTTTGTTTTTGTTTTTGTTTTTATTTTTATTTTTATTTTTATTTTTATTTTTATTTTTATTTTTATTTTTATTTTTATTTTTATTTTTATTTTTATTTTTATTTTTATTTTTATTTTTATTTTTATTTTTATTTTTATTTTTATTTTTATTTTTATTTAAATATTCAGAAAGTAAGTATGACTTTCACAGCACAATAATACTAAAATGTGCTGCCTGTAAAAACGCATACAAAATTCAAACAGAAGAATGGCTATTAGACCAACAATATATCAATAAAGCACTTATTAACACCTCTGCAGTCTTTGAACGGTCAGTTCGGACAATTTCTAGAACATGAACCTAAATATGGGACCTCCGACCAGAATCTACTTACAATTTAATACACATCATTCAAAACATTATCCAGACAGAAAAAAATGAGAGAACTGTTTGGTCAACTTACCACGATCGAATCTCTAACGCAATTGGAAGGTCCAGATCGACCA
This sequence comes from Tachinus rufipes, assembly GCA_963932245.1. NCBI lineage: Eukaryota > Metazoa > Arthropoda > Insecta > Coleoptera > Staphylinidae > Tachinus > Tachinus rufipes. The sequence goes on from OZ010744.1 coordinate 53,531,287, forward strand.
AACACCCTAATCAGACGTGGAAAAATGAAATAAAAGCATGAAAGTACATAAACAAAAAAAAACTATACCAACAACAAATTTGAAAAACCAACTTAAAAAGAAATGACACAAAGACAAATAAAAAAACTAAAGAAAACAATGACAGTAAGTATAGATGGAATACAAAATAAAGCATAGATGTATGAAATAAAAGTGAGAGATATAATAAATAAAGTATAAGAGGTAGAAATATTTTCTAGCAAATTAAAACTGTATACAAAAAAGAAACAATTTTATATGTAAGAATAATAATAATAATAATAATAACTTTAGTCAATAATTATACATATGTACATACACTTATACAGAAGACTAGTAGAGCATGTAAATAGTACAAATACGAAATATGGTCAGAAAAAAAATGAATTGAAGAATTCCCCTAAGTTATAGAGTTCAATATTACATATATGTTAGTATAGTGTAGTTTTAAATTTATTGATGTTAATTTCTTTAATATGTGTTGGAAGTCTATTATAAGCTTTCAAAGCTGCATATAGAGGCCCTTTTTCATTTGCTTGTAATCTGTGTATTAGGTAGGTATAGTTCCTTATAAATCTGGTGTTATATTCATGATGATTTAGATTTTGAGCAAAAAATGGTTTATATTTAAAGTTAAACAGAACCTGTAACTGTGAGTATGTTATTCTGTTTAAAAAGACCTCTACATATTTTATTATATTTGAGTTAGTGCATAGATCTAATTGCACGTTTTTGTGTTATAAAGAGATCTTGAATATGCGAACTACTTCCATAAAAAATAAGTCATCCGTCATCTGTCATCTGTCATCTGTCACATCTGTCATCTGTCATCTGTCATCTGTCATCTGTCATCTGTCATCTGTCGTCTGTCATCTGTCGTCTGTCATCTGTCGTCTGTCGTCTGTCGTCTGTCGTCTGTCGTCTGTCATCTGTCGTCTGTCATCTGTCGTCTGTCATCTGTCGTCTGTCATCTGTCTTCTGTCATCTGTCGTCTGTCATCTGTCGTCTGTCATCTGTCGTCTGTCATCTGTCGTCTGTCATCTATCGTCCGTCGTCCGTCGTCCGTCGTCCGTCGTCCGTCGTTTGTCGTCCGTCGTCCGTCGTCCGTCGTCCGTCGTCCGTCGTCCGTCGTCCGTCGTCCGTCGTCCGTCGTCCGTCGTCCGTCGTCCGTCGTCCGTCGTCCGTCGTCCGTCGTCCGTCGTCCGTCGTCCGTCGTCCGTCGTCCGTCGTCCGTCGTCCGTCGTCCGTCGTCCGTCGTCCGTCGTCCGTCGTCCGTCGTCCGTCGTCCGTCGTCCGTCGTCCGTCGTCCGTCGTCCGTCGTCCGTCGTCCGTCGTCCGTCGTCCGTCGTCCGTCGTCCGTCGTCCGTCGTCCGTCGTCCGTCGTCCGTCGTCCGTCGTCCGTCGTCCGTCGTCCGTCGTCCGTCGTCCGTCGTCCGTCGTCCGTCGTCCGTCGTCCGTCGTCCGTCGTCCGTCGTCCGTCGTCCGTCGTCCGTCGTCCGTCGTCCGTCGTCCGTCGTCCGTCGTCCGTCGTCCGTCGTCCGTCGTCCGTCGTCCGTCGTCCGTCGTCCGTCGTCCGTCGTCCGTCGTCCGTCGTCCGTCGTCCGTCGTCCGTCGTCCGTCGTCCGTCGTCCGTCGTCCGTCGTCCGTCGTCCGTCGTCCGTCGTCCGTCGTCCGTCGTCCGTCGTCCGTCGTCCGTCGTCCGTCGTCCGTCGTCCGTCGTCCGTCGTCCGTCGTCCGTCGTCCGTCGTCCGTCGTCCGTCGTCCGTCGTCCGTCGTCCGTCGTCCGTCGTCCGTCGTCCGTCGTCCGTCGTCCGTCGTCCGTCGTCCGTCGTCCGTCGTCCGTCGTCCGTCGTCCGTCGTCCGTCGTCCGTCGTCCGTCGTCCGTCGTCCGTCGTCCGTCGTCCGTCGTCCGTCGTCCGTCGTCCGTCGTCCGTCGTCCGTCGTCCGTCGTCCGTCGTCCGTCGTCCGTCGTCCGTCGTCCGTTCTTTGATTCTACTTTCAAAACTCGTTTGCCCAATATATACTTTGGGGCAATCTCCACATTTTAGTAAATAATTTGCTAAAACTACCAATGCCACAAGGTTATTTCAGCAATAAATAAATTAACAATATTTAGTTTACATCTTCTTATTGATTTTAGAAAAAAATTATATTAATTTTATTATTATATAAATGATTTATTTAAAAAAAATTAATAACATTCTTTATTGGCGCCAAATTTGATTTATTGGATAATATGTTTTACAACATTTAATTACTTATGTCGATTATATTATGGCAACTGTGTTTTCCAATTTGTAATTATAGTATACCCATAGATATAGTGTCTTATAATTGTGAAAAAATATTTTTTGATTGAAAAATTACACAAATATCAATTTAAAAATTTTAAGTTTTATATAGTAAAATTATACAAAAAGTAAAATGTAGCGACCGCATAATCAAAAGTTATAGCAACAAATGTACACCCATAAAAAAGATACAAAAGCAGCAAGCAAAATACTAATAGGTTTAAAAATAATTAGTCTATGAAAAATTCCACAAAAGGCATGTGCAGATGTCAAGAATAGGCTATACACTCGCATATTTAATTATCATGAGATTGAAAAGGAAAACTATTGCTCTTATGATAGAGATAACAGCAAAAGTAAAATAAATCAAGCCGAAACAACTGGTCTCTTCAGATTGATTCAAAATGCATTTTTTGTTAGAATAAAAAAATTGATAATTGACAATGAAACAAATTTAATAATAGAGCAGAATATTATATTTTTATTTTAATATTGTTAAATACAAGGTTAACTGCAAAGAAGAAAACAACTGACCGACAGAAGCTTTTCCGCATACAAGTAGATATTAACGGATTGCAGACAATCGTTTTAAATTGATAAATTAGACAAACATCTGATTGTTGGTGTTTACAGTTCTATAATTAATAAAATATATAGAAAACAATATTAATTTAATTAGTGTTGTGATTTTACCGTTAATTTTATTCAATGTTTTCTTTATTTACTCTATGAAACTCTTTTATATTTATTGTTATACTCATATTGTTTCATATGTTTTTATTATTTTTATTAATTAATATATTATTTTATACAACATGTTTCGTTATCTTAATAACATTTTCAAGTATATAATAATTTTATTATTATGTTGTGTTTATATTTTTTCTGCTTTAAGCTTTTATTTTTTTAATTCTATAGATATACTTAGTTGTGATTGTTGTTTCAACTTTTTCTTGTTTGTTCTAGAATTTTTTCTGGATTATAATAAAGCTTTTTAAATAAATTAATAAATTAAAAAAACATTTTTTAACACATATCTGTGATTGATAGGCTAAGTTTGAATAAAAAAACAATTTATTTTTTTTAATTTAGAAAACTGTTTAAATTGCTGACAGTTTAGAGCATTGTTAGGCCGCTCAGGGATAGCAGTTAAAACATTTACTTTAATGTTTGTTTTAAATAAGTTTTAAATACTTTAGTGTGCTAATTTTATTTTTACGTTTGTTTATTCAAACTGGTTTTGGCTTTTAGATCATCATCAGTTACTACTAAAATATTACTATGTGATTTAATATATACTTAATATATACTTATATACTTTCTATATAACACAGATGTTGCTTTGTGTTGCAGGTAGTTAGAATTTGTTGTGGTTATTGTTACATTGATTGGTTATTGTATGGTGTGGTTATTGTTTTTGTATGTATTAGTGTAATGTTGTGATTGATTTTTTTTAAACGTATAAATTTGTCGGTATGGGTTATTAATTAGTTTGTTTAAGCATCTGTAGTTTTATTGTTTTTTTAAGTTGATTATTTCATGTGTCTCTAAAATTGACATTTTTAAGCTTTTTACATTGGTGTAAAAGTTTTATATTGTCTTTGTTTTTAATACTGAAATTGTGTTTGTGTATTTGAAAATGTCAGGAAAAAGTGGAGTTGTGGTTTTTATGTGTGCGTTTTTTTAATCTCTATTTGAGTGCTCTATTGGTTTGTCCTATATAGGTAGCTGTGTAATCTTGGCAATAAATTTGGTTATTTCTTAGTAGTAAATATATTTATTTCATATTATATACAGAAAAATGATTATATATATATATATATATATATATATACAGGGTGTCCTGAAAATACGTGTACAACGTTTGACGACAGACTCCTGACGTCAAAATAGGTCGATCTAAGCCGACTTAGTTATATCCAAAATTGTCTCGTTTAGCCGGTAGAGGGCGTCAAAAATTTGTAAATATTAAAAAGAAATTACCTGTAACAATAATTTTTTAAGTGACCTTGTTGCTATGGCGTTTAATAATTTGACAATTATTGACAAATTGTCACCAGTCTATGAAATTTACTCAAGTATACGATCAACATTCTTGAATTACAAGTTCATTTTACCATTAAAAATGGAAAATTATACAAACTCTCAGAAAGTTGACATGCTCCTGGTATACGGGTTTTGTCAAGGAAATGGGCGTCAGAGTGTTAGGGTTTACATGGAGAGGTTTCCTAACCGTCGAATACCAAACCACCAAACATTTGCCAATATTGAGCGTCATCTTCGGGAAACGGGCAGTTTTGAGAAAAAGTTTGAAGGCAGGGGTCGTATGCGAACAACTCGAACTGTGGAAACAGAAGAGATGATTCTGGAAAGAGTTGAAGAAGAACCAAGTACCAGTACCCGTCTCTTAGAACGTGAGTTAAATGTTCCTAAAACGATTGTCAATGAGGTTTTAAGAGAACAGTTGTTACATCCTTACCACATACAAAAAGTCCAGGAACTTTTACCGACTGATCACCCCATGCGGCTTACATTTTGTCAATTTATTAGAAACAAAAGAATCCTTGTTCCAAATTTTTGTAGAAAAATTATGTTTACTGACAAGGCATGCTTTACAAGATCTGGGGTAACCAATCTGCACAACGAACATATTTATTCCGATAAAAATCCACATGCCATCAAAGTTGCACATCATCAGCATCAATTTAAAATTAATATTTGGGCAGGTATTATTGATCACTACCTTATTGGTCCCATTGTTATTCCAGACAGGTTTGATGGAAATATTTATTTAAATTTTTTGCAAGACACATTACCAATTCTTCTGGAGAATTTGCCCCTTTTACTTCGGAGGGAAATGTGGTATATGCATGATGGTGCCCCGCCCCATTTTTCCGTTGCTGTTCGGCAATACTTACATCATCAATATCCCAACCGATGGATTGGAAGAGGCAATGATGCACCAGTAAAATGGCCACCACGTTCTCCTGAGTTAAATATGTGTGACTTCTTTTTGTGGGGCGCTATTAAAACAGAAGTTTACAAGACTCCGGTAAACACACGCGATGATTTATTGCAGCGGATTTTAAATGCAGGCAACCATTTTAATAATCCCGAGACATTAGATAGGGTCCAATATCATTTTTTAAAGAGTGTTAATAAGTGTATTCAGCAAGATGGCGGTCATTTTACACATTTGCTTAAGTAATGTTTTTGTTTTACTTAGTTTCTTACAATAGATACTTTCAACTTTGTTATACTTTTGTTTTTTTTGACGCCCTTTACCGGCTAAACGAGACAATTTTGGATAAAACTAAGTCGGCTTAGATCGACCTATTTTGACGTCAGGAGTCTGTCGTCAAACGTTGTACACGTATTTTCCGGACACCCTGTATATTTATATAAATGGGTGGTTGAATATAAAAAAGGCTATCGATCGAAGTCTTTCTGCCCAGCGGTTTATTCTTATTTTGTTAATTTATTTGATTTATGTTTTTAATTACAATGTTATTTTTGATAGTGTTAAAATTAGCAAGTGAAGCATTAAGATGATATTTGTATAGTAATTTTTGTATTTTATTACTAAAATTGTTATGCTAATAATGCACAATTTTATTTATCACTTATGTCAAATAATGTTTATGGTCAAATAAAAATAAACCATAATTTGAAGAATTTCTAAAAATTTTTGTTATTACACTTTTTAGCCATTAACTTGAACAAACCTACAGCTTGTGTTTGGGATTACAATTTTAGAAAACATCTTGGAACAATAACTAAACGTGCATTTATAGCACTAAAATCTATTTATATAAATAAAAACATTTTGAGTAAAGACAGTCAAAAAATTCTTTGTAAAGCCTTTAGTCTTTCTCAATTTTACATTTTGTAATTTAGTGTTTGACAGTCACAAATTTAAAATGCATGAGCTTGGTTAATTTTTGTTATAAGAAAAATCAACATTATTGAACTGAATTGGCTTACAATAAAAATCGTAGAAATGTGTAATGTGCTTGCCAGTTCTTAAAATCATACAAACTTAAACTAATCCATATCTATACAAAAAGTTAATTTTCCAAACGGATCTCCACAATTGTTGTCTAAAAGATGCTTTAACAATTTCTTCTCATAGAATTAAATCGACTATTAAAATAATTATAACTTAAATTTTTTATTTTTATTTAAACAATATTTACTAAAAATGTTATTAACTCAACAGAATCAAGAAAGACACATTTTTATTTACGATTATGTTATTTGTAGTTAAAATGCATCAGAAATAAATTGGCAAGATATTATTGAAAATGATCAAACCTAATGTTAATGTAAATTGTGAGGATCAGTCATATTATAAAAAAACTCCTGTAAAGGAACATGATAATGTTATTGTAAAGTGGCGCTGATATAAATGTACAAAGTAATTTACTTTATTTTAAAACTGCTTTACATTTAGCTTGTAGAAATGAACATTTAGAATCAGTAAAATTATTATTACAATCAATCTAGGATAATTCCATAATAGTTCGGACAAACGTCCCCACATCGACATCTCCGATTTTGCTCAAATTTCCAATTTTTTGCAGGATATTTAAAAAAAAACCAAAAGCAGGATCGTATTCTACAAAAAAAATTCTATAAGATACACCCTTTTGAATATGATTTTTAACTATTTTTTGCTTATTTGCAGCACAAAAACTGAAAGGAGACAAAATATTCCTGAAAAATTAAAATGACCTTCATTTACACTGTGTTGCACTTAGAGATCTAAAATTTTAGAAATTGTCATATTTTGGTACCCCAAAAATGTGTACAAAATTTGTGCAAAATCGGAGATGTCAATGTGGGGACGTTTGTCCGAACTATCGTAGAATAACCCTCTAGTAATAAATCTATTGAATATGCTGTGTTTCACGATAAACCTCATATAGTTGGGTATCTTCTGGATTTAAAACAAAGTAATCTTATTTCAAAATTGTCAACAAAAAAACTTATTTAAAAGAAATATTGCTTAAATGTTTTTGCCGTAATAGTTATAAAACAGCAGAATTGTCGTTCAATAAGGGAGTTGATGTATAAGCCTTTATTAAAAACAATCAAACACCTTTTTTATAGCATGTCTAAAAGCTTATTTTACAATCCCTAGTTACAGCATAGTTAGGGTTTGGAGAGAAATAACTTATTCAGGACTTGGAGCAGTAGTTATACCTAGTATACCGCTATACGGCACATAACCTTGTAAGCTTTGCACATATATTATAATTGTAAAAATGAATAAGAAAAAAAGTAAGATTTGTTGCTTTAATTTTTGTCTTTTCTCGTCACTATCTGATTTAAACACATTTACGTTTTGTAACATTATAAAGGAGACAATCTAAATTTGCTAATCTAGAGAATAAACTAACGTAAATTTTTTAAATGCATTGCGTGTTATACCAGGTACAACTGTTAGGGCCACACAATGATCTATTATTGAAAAGAAGAGCCAATGTTAATTCAAAATGCTGGGAATCAAAACCTTTTTTTGCATTATGTTTGTGATAATTCTTAAATATATTATTGTCGAATTACTTTTATCATACAACCCAGACTACATGTAAAGACATAAATAACATAACTGCTTTAAATATTACAAAAGCAAATCATTTTAAAGATTGTTATTATTCTTAAAAATTATTCATTAAAACTAACAAATCATTTGTATGTACAAATAAATTAAATTAAAATAATTAAGGACATAATTGTCAGGAATGGTTCCGTGATAAACCACCGGGAGCGCTTCACTCGCACTGTAGTAAAATACCGCCCATGGCGACGATCACCAAATAAAATCAAACTACCAATTGTGTAATAAAAATAGTACCAAACGTAATGGGCGGAGCCATCGGTGGGCTTATTGTTTACACCCAAAAGTATCCTCATCTTCGGTGCTACTTTTAAAGCAAACAAATAATCATTTTGTGATCATTTTTGCGCCATAATTTTTTTTATATAAATATTATTAATATGAACTAAGTTTGAAATAAATTGAACAATTTTTAGCACTAAACTATTTTATTTATTAATAAATTTTACCAAAATAGCTTATTCAAATGTTGTTATTATACTCATAATAATGCCGAAAACGGAAATAAATGATCTTAATTAACTTCCGAGAAAAGCTGCACGATAGTTTTATAGGACAATTTTCCTACCTTAATATTAATTTTATTGTAAACTTAATTTTAAATAACTCTAATATTCTAGCTGTAATATTGATATAAATGTTATCTTAACGCATTTTGTGTTGTATGAATGATAATTAAAAAAACCTGCTTAGCAAAATGTTAGCTAACAACTTACTTTATTTGACAGAAACACACGTTCTACATATTATAAGGTACATCCAAGTAAGTATAAATGCAACTTAACTGATAAATTAAATTAATTTTATAATTAATTATTGCTTTTCTCGCACAATTCTATGCTTAAAAAAAGTTAGATTGATTTACTAAACTGACAGTTTATAAAAAAAAAATTAAACAGATAACCGTTGTTTTGTCAAATTAAGCGTTGATAGTTTATGCGACAGTTGAGTTGACAGTTTTTTGTTAAATTAAAAGTTTACATATTATAATGCAAATTTAATTAATTACGTCAAAATTGTAAAATAGAAGACAGTTGCATTCTCATATTGATTGTTTTTAAAACAATTTTTTTTAGATTTAAGTTGGCAATTTATATGTCAGACTTATGAGACAGTTGACATCTCAAATTGACTGTTCATATGACAAATTTTTGACAAATAACAATTGTTTTATTAAAAAAACATTTGAAAATTTATTTGACAAAATTGTAAATCAGCTGACTATCAAATTTATCAAAATTAAAATTAAAAAATTTAAACTTGCATTATGTAAAATTCATTGTGTTGAATTAAATGAAATTAATACAACTTATACTAACAAAATTACTGCCAATTTGTATCAAAATTTAATAAACAGTTTGGAAATTAAAAAATATTTTATTAAAAATAAAAGTTTCTAGATTGGTTAGAGTAAATTGATTAAATTAAAATAAAACTCTGGATTGATAACAAGTGGACTCAAATTTATTGTCATATTATTTACGTTTATTTTATTCATATTCGTACAAATGATAGTACCTAAACTTATAGGAAAATATCTACTAATTTCTAAAAACCGGTATATAGATGTGGTAGACAAACGCTGACTAATATGTATATTAAATTTATTCCTGTGTTGTATGCAAAACATTGTAATAAAATTAAAAAAACTTTTTCTAAATTAATTAATGTATTTTGATAATATAACCTAATTCGCCATTTAACGCATCTACTTTGAGAAGCGCTTTTAAATTTATTTTTTTTTTAATTTATTTTATTCTAGCGATGTGAGTTTACAATTAAAAACAAATTAAGATGTTCTTAAACGTTAACAACTTAATAGATTGAATGTCAACATAAGACTAAGACAATATAAACATGTTATTAGAACTATTTAATTTTTAGTTGAACCTCTTATAAAGGAATACTTATTTTTGGTTCTTTTAATTCAGTTAAAGCAAAATAAACTGGAGTATTGTCATTAATAGATTGCAGTTTTGACTTAAAATACATAATTATTCTTTTCTTAAGAAAATTATAATAATTGTTAGTACTAACAATACATATATAAATGGAGAAAATGTTCTATAATCTGATTGATTAAAGTTTTAGATTTGACTGTGATTTTTAGGCTCAATAACAATTTAATTTTTATTACAAATATTGATACGTATATTTGCATCATTGAATATATTTTTTAAACAAGATAGTAAACAAATTGTTTTTTATCTTTCCATATGGCAAGACCACTTTGTTCTTGACATTGACCTAGTAAACAGGCTTAGATATTATATTTGTTAGCAAAAGTTTTTGCAGTCATGTTCATATCCGCTGATACACAAGTGCGCAATTGAAATATCATCACTTAACGTAAATAAATCTAGATCAACCTCGGAAATATTATAATTATTTCATATCTTATGTTTTCTTTGAATATATATTTCAAAGTTATTATTATTATTATTTATTCTTTCAGTATTTGTAATTGAAAAGTATTATTTTTTGTAATAGTCTTACATGCCAAAAATAAAATAAAAATGTTACTTATAAATTCTTTTGTTTTTAAATTAATCGTAGCATTAAGTATAGTAAGTAAATCCATACCTAATAAACCATCATAAGCATTAACTTCAAATATATAAAATTTATAATTAAGGCCATTTTCAATCAATATTTCAGGTAACATAATATCTACTACATCTTTATGATAAGTTATTTCAGAAAATCATTTAAAATCAACTTTAGAACTTATAAAAGATTTTGTAGAACCAGTGTCGATTAAGAATTTTAAATTATATTTTGGGAAAATTATATAAGGTAAATTATTTGAATTAGTTGTATTTAAATGAATTACATGCAAATGTTCTGTTGTTTGGGGCTTTTTAAATTTGTTTGCCAAGTAGACACTCTAACGGTCTCTTGTACTTTTTCGTTTTTGAAGTGATATAATTCTTGTCTTTGTGATAATTCTGATAATAGTTTTTTTATTAAAATATCTATGGTTTTCATAATTATCATAGTTGTGTCTTGAAAAAGAAAAATTATTTGGTCTTTGGTAATTTTGATAACTTCTATTATTTGAATAATTTTTATTATATGACGCATTAAATTGTGGTTTTTGGGAATTTTGATTATTTTTTTTTGTTCTACACTTGGAAACAACATGGCCTACTTTTTTACAATATGAACAAGTCTTTGATTTATAATTTTGCGTACTTTCATTAAAGTTTTGAGATTTAGTTCTTGCATCTTCTTCTTCTTAACCAGCCGTTTTTTATATCTCTTTTTTTTATATAGGCCTCCATCTCTGCTTGCAATGCTGGCAATTTACATTACGATGGACCTACAGTTTTAAGTAGATTCCAAACCACTGGAGAGATTTGAAAATTTTATCACTTTATCAGAGAGGGTTTTTAGCCGTAAAACCCCACACTAGCAAGGCGGGTTGGGGAGTGGAAGAGCGTATACACATATAAAAAGTATATCATTTTTCAAAAAAAGTATAGTAATGAGCTAGAACGAGTTTAAAAAAAAAATTTAAAATATTTTTATTTAAAGTCTCATAAAACATATCCAATTCAAAATTATTCATATGAATTATTATTAAATGAGTTCGATTTTTAATCGCTTTCTACTAGAAGAATAATATCGGAAATAACATTTATTTATAAAATGCTGCACAACATTATAGATTGTTTGTTCAATCTTTAACAAATTAAATTTTAATGTTTCTAGATTAAATAGTCGTTTTGATCATATGTTTTACAATCAATTTTCCGCACTTGACATCATATGAATTTGCCATTTCAATCAATGTGTTATCATTTTGATAAGCACTGATCCGTACATTATGTCATTAAAAGAATTTTTAAAGTACTTAGTAAAAAATCAAATTACATGTAAATTTACTTAACTTATATATTTTTTAGTTTTTTTTGTAGTGGAATAAAGAGCATTGTTGTTCTATGTCTTAGTTTTAGTTTTATTTTTGATGTATTTGTGTATAGTTATTTAATTTTATAATATATATATAATATATATATATATATATATATATATATATATATATATATATATAACATTTTTATTGCACAAGTAATTTACAACATTTTGAACAGGTATAATACATAGACTGAAAAAAAAAAGTTTTGTACAAACGGCTATCGACCGTAGTCTTTCAGCTATTGAAATAAGGTAAATTATATTGTAATTTTTATTAAAAAAACAAAAAAAAAACAAAAAAAAAATGATGCACGATGTATGATATATGATTCAGTAATATGATTTGTCAGGTGATATTGTTAGTTAGTCGTTGTCATTAGCGAGAGTCAGGATATGTTGGAATAGTGAAAGAGCAGGTTTTTTATATTTTGCAATAATCTCTAGATTTCTAGGAATTATTAGATTATCTAGAATCTCTGGGTTGTTAGGATTATTTGCAAATTTGGTTTGAAGTGTGTTAAGTCTTTCGGAAAGTGGGATGAGGTTGGTTTTTTCATACAGTAGTTCGTTTGAAAGATTATGGAGGGGGTTATTGGGATGTCGGATTTTGGTAATAGTTCTAAGAGATGCCCTTTCTCCTACATAAAGGAGATTGAGAGTTGGTTTATTGGAGTTCAGGAATATTATGGATGCGTAGTCAAGGATTGGGCGGCAGATTGTCTTCTATATGTGCGTGGCACATTTAATGTCAATTCCATTGTTTCTATACGTAAGGGATCGGAAGTGTTTTGCTCGGGATCTGATTTTACATTTAATGGAGTTAGTGTGAAACTTAAAACTTAGTTTAAGGTCAAAGTTTACTCCTAGATATTTACAAATATGAGATGGATTTAAGGATTGTTGGTTCATTTGGATACTACATGAATTTTCATGGATTTTGTGGTAGGGAATTAGTAGTTGGGTTTTTAGCGGGTTTGCAAAAAGGCGCCATTTATTGAACCACAAATTTGTAATATCTAGCAAGGATTGCAATTGATCCATAGATTGGTTTAGAGATTTAGCGTGAGAAACCAATGTTGTATCATCAGCATATTGTAGGATGTAGGAGTTTGGATTAAAACAGGATGGGTTAGAACTATATATATATATTAGAGCAAAAAATATTATATAGGAGAGGAGACAAGGGAGATCCTTGTGGAACACCTTGTTGTGAAGTGAAAGGATCGGAGTAGGAGTTTTATAATATAATCCTGTTATTAGTATATTTTTGTACTGTTGGATTAATAAACTTTATTATTATTATTATATTACGGTATATGAGAATCAAAACCACAATCTTTGGTGCAGCAATCGGATGCCTAGACCACTGCGCTACGCTCTCCTCCGTTCTTGCATACGTAATGTTTTCTTCTTACAAAATTTGATTAAAAGAGCTTAAGTGTCAACAAGAGATTGAATATCATATTTTTACTTTTTTATATAAAAAAAAAAAAATTAGTTGCTATGAAACATTAAAAAAAAAAGTCTTGAAACATATGTTATGTAATGATACTATTTCCTTATATAGCACTTATTAATTTTAATAAATAATATAAGAATACGATACAGGTGACGTCTTCTATGTCTACTGCAACATATTAAAGCTGCAATAGACATTGCTGAGTACGGAGTTTTATTATCAATGCAGTTCTGCGAACTGATAACCACCTGTACAAAATATTATACTGGCGGGAATTGTTTCAAACCGGCAGTCGATAATTGTACTTTGTATGAACACTCCGTTCTTTAATAATTATAAATAAATCAAATTCTTTATTTAATTTTATTAATTATACCTAGTAACAATTATAAAAATCGGCCCACGACATAATTGGCGCAGTCTCCGAGATTAATTAAATTAGTTAATCAATCGAACCAGCAACAAGTTTAAAATAATTAAAGTGGTCAAGCAAAAGTGGAACCAGAAAGTTAAATTGAGGATAAAAATCTCCATCAATTGTACCAAAGGAAACTCTACAACCTGAAAGTTTATTGCGGATATCTCCATCAATACTGACGGGAAGAAATGTGCAGCCGCCCAGCGTCGAATAACGGATAAAACATCTCCATCAGTCGCAGCCAACGTCCAACAACGGATCAAAATCTCCATCAGTTGGATCGAAAGAAGAAGTGAAGTTCATCAGGGATATAAATTTCCACTAGAGATGAAATATTTAAAAATGTTAATGTAAGGTAATTATAAGTTTAATAAATAATTGATGAATCGCGATAGGTCGCGTAGTCCGATACGTAATATAGAAATAGAAAATAACGTAGAAATGGCAATTCCAATTAGTTCTTGTGAAATCTCAGTAATACCTAAATTTGCCGGTGATTTTCGCGAATTGCCACTAATCTTAGAAATAGCCGAAAACTTTTATAATCGATATTTAAATAATGCAAATGTACCCAATCTATTTTTAATGGATTGCATTAAAAGTAGATTAGAAGGTGAGCCCTTGCGAATTGTTGCAAGTAGGCGTCTCACAACTAAAGATGCAGTATTTCAAGCATTAAGAGAAATGTATTCAGACCCTCGATCGGAGAATACGTTAGAATTAGACATAACTAATTTTACACCAAGAAGTAATAACATTATAGTGATAGGAAATGAAATTAGAGAATTAATTACCTTTTACGACACAAAATTATCAATGAATGCTAATTACACCAATGCAATTAAAGAATGTAAGTCTACTGTATTTAGACAAATGGCATTACAGGCTTTTATAAAATCAGTCATGTTAACTAACTCAAGATTGGGAGATTATCTTATTAATAAAAATTTAAACAATTTAGATCAAGCAATTTCCGTAGCAATTAATAAATGCGAGTGGTTGACGCAATTTCAAAAATATTCTAATCGTTACAGCAGTAATATAAAAAATATTACACAAAATAAATTACCCTTATTTCAAAAAACTAACAACCCAAACACATTTTTAAGAGGATCTAACAATTTGCAAAATCAAAATTTTGCACAAAATAGACAATATCCACAGATGCCTCAAAATTTTAATTTTCCACAACACAATAATTTTCCGTCTGTTCAAAACTATGCGAGACCGAACTATTTTCAAAATTTAAATTTTCCTCACAATAATCAATCAATACAAAGACCTCAAATTTTTAATTCAAATCAATCTTTTCAAAATCGAAGACAACTACAAAATCCACAACCAATGGAAGTAGAATCGTCTGGATCAAATTTTAAAGTTCCGCAACAGCAAAGATTTTATGGTAACGCAAATAAACCCATAATGGCATTTACCAATGGTAAACAAATTTTTAACCAAGAGTCTAATGATTTGGTTAATTATGATTACAACGAAGATTATAATGACAATCAGAATGTTCAAAACTATAATGAATATGACGGCGATCTATTACCCGATACTCCAGAAGAACATTGCAAAAATATGGAATCAAATTTTCATGTAACAGCCTCGACAACTCAACCCACAAAATTTCGACACAATATTAAATAATCTAGTAGAAGACAACAATTCAGATTTTTATTTAGATCATTTTGATGTAGGTTATTTAGATCATAATGAGCATTATGATTATTACAAAAATATTGAAAATGAACAGTTTGAAGATTATTATCAAGATTCTCTAGACGAAATTCAATTAAATAGTAACGGATATACAAAATTACCTTTTATAATTATACCAGAACTAGACAATGCTCGATTATTAATTGATACCGGTGCTACCGAAAGTACCATTGACCCTGACTTAGCAAATTTATACCTGGATAAATATTTAATATATCATCCGTTTACAATAAAAACAATGCATGCTACTACGTATCACCAATATGTAGCAAATACACCTGCATTAAATATTTTTAAATCTCAAGAAAACGGTTTTCGTTGGAAGGTTGTAAATTTTTCAAATAAATTTAAAGGTTTAATAGGTTCAACAATGCTAACCAAATTAAAGGCTAAAATAGATTATCAAAATCAAATGCTTTATTTAATCAATACTTCAATTCCAATATATTATGACGACCCTATTGAGAACATTAACAATTTGACATGCGAGAACACAATTTCAATGATTTTAAATAATAACATCAAAGATAGGTTACAAGTTGATCATTTAAATCAGGAAGAAAATGAACAATTAGTACCATTAATTTATGAATTTAAAGATATTCTTTATGATGAAAACATAAAACTAACATTTACTTCAAAAATTCAGCATGCCATAAAGTTAACAGATGATGAACCCATCTATTTTAAACCATATCGGAAATCACCCAGCCAACATAAGGAAATTGAAAACCAAATTTCTAAAATGTTACAGCAAAATATTATTACCCATAGTTCAAGTCCATATGCAAGCCCAGTATCCTTAGTACCAAAATAATTGGATCATTCAGGGATACCAAAATTTAGAATGGTTATAGATTATAGAAAACTTAACTTAAACACTGTAGGTGACAAATTCCCGATACCTAATATTACTGACATTCTAGACAAACTTGGAAGGGCTCAGTATTTTTCAACATTAGATTTAGCCTCAGGCTACCATAAAATCGAAATCAAAGAATCCGATCGATTTAAGACAGCTTTTTGTACAGAACAAGGGCAATTTGAATTCATTTGAATGCCTTTTGGACTTAAGAATGCCCCCGCAACCTTCCAAAGGGCAATGAACTTTATATATGCAGAACTACTCAGAGATACTTGTCTAGTCTATTTAGACGATATAATTGTTTACTCAAAATCATTACAAGAGCATATAGGAAAATTACGACAAGTATTTACAAAACTTAGGGAAGCAAATTTAAAGATATCATTAAATAAATGTGAATTCTTTAAAAAGTCAATAAAATATTTAGGTCATTTAGTTACCAATAAAGGAATAAAACCAGATCCTGATAAAATTTTAGCAATTACTAAATTAGAATTACCTGAAACAAAAACACAAATAAAAAGCTTCTTAGGAATTTTAGGATACTATCGTAAGTTTATCCCAAATTTCTCTAAGTTAACAAAACCCATGACAAAGTATTTAAAGAAAAACTCAAATGTAAATACAAAAGATAATGAGTATCAAAACAGCTTTAAAGTTAGTAAAGACATTTTAATAAATCCCTCCATACTTCAGTATCCTAATTTCGAGAAACAGTTCACTATTACAACAGATGCTTCAAATTACGCGTTAGGAGCAGTTCTTAGTCAAATAAACAACAAACACGAAGATAAACCAATTTGTTATGCTTCTAGGACATTATCAGATACAGAAATAAAATATTCTACCATAAAAAAAGAGCTTTTAGCAGTAATATTTGCATGTAAACAATTTCGACCCTATATTTATGGATCTAAGTTCACATTAATAACTGATCATAAACCGCTTGTATGGTTACACAACCTCAAAGAGCCGAATTCCAAGTTAGAACGCTGGAAAATAAAATTATCAGAGTATGAATATGAAATCAAGTATAAAGCTGGAAAACAAAATGTTAATGCTGACGCACTTTCCAGACTCGAAATCAACCACCAATCCAATAGTTTATTGATAACTAATCATGATTCAGACAACCAATCCGTACATTCAAATAAAAACCCAGATAATCATCATTCAATTCCTATTTCTTCAAGTCCTATCAATATTCAGAACCTCCAAATCTTTATTACAACTCATAAAGGAGAGTTGAAGTTTACAAGGGTTGTTAATTAAAAGAAAAATATTTACAAACTAAAAATAAATGAATTAAATGCATTTTAAGACTTAGTCAAATTTATGAAACAAAATCTATTAAATAAAAAATACTTTATATTTTGTTCCGATGAAATTTATAAAATATTATGTAGAATTGTATCCGAAAATTTGAATGACCAAATTCAGTTAATTAGATGTATAAAAAAGGTAAATGTTATAACAGATAAAGGTGAACAATTGTCAATAATAAAGAAAAACATGAAGAGAATAATCATAGGGGAATCACGGAAGTGTTTAACGAAATTCGAAGAGATTTCTATTAAAATAATTATCATAATGATATAATACAATACATTAATAAGTGTGAGATATGTCAAAAGAATAAATATGATAGACACCCTATTAAAACTCAATTACAACTAACCGATAAAATTACAAAACCAATGGAAAGAATACATTGTGATGTGTTCAAAATAAAAAATAGAATATTTTTAACAATAATTGATGCATTCAGTAAATTTGCTGAAGCAATAGAAATGCAAAATAAAACAGCAGTTGAAATCACAAAATCGTTAATTAAATTTATTAGTAATTTTGGTATACCAGAAAATATAGTTTTCGATAATGGTCAAGAATTCAATAATGAAGTAATAAGAGATTTGATCAAACTTCACAATATCAATTGTCACTCTATCACTCCGAATAATGCAAAATCAAATGGTGAAATCGAAAGACTTCACTCGACGCTAATAGAACACATCAGAATTCTTAGTAACAATGATAATTTTATGAACTTAACATTAATATATTATAATAATTCAATTAATAATATTACTAAAAGAAAACCAGTTAAACTATTTTTTGGAAGATTTAAAGAAATTCTTGGCATTCAGAACGAAAACATTAATTCAGAAATGATAAATAAACATAAAGAACATATTCAGTTGATCAACGATTAAATTGCAAATTTACGACAAGAAAATAAAGAAAATTATATAAATAAACAAAATGAAAAACGAAATAATAAAGAGTTAAAAGTTGGCCAAAAGGTCTACATAAAATTCCCAGGAAGGTATTCAAAAACAAATCCAATAACAAAAGGTCCTTTTGAAATTACTGAAATATTACAAAACAATAAAATAAAAGTGAAAAATAAAAAGGGTAAACATTTTGAATATCATACTGATGCAATTAAATCTGTTGTTACAGATTCATCCTTAGTGGAGTAAGCTGGATAAATGTAGAATTCATAAAAATAGAAAACAAGATCCCTCTATTACCAGTGAAACAAAATATATTATTTGTTAGTAATAAGCAAGTAACTTTAGCTATATCAGAAGATTATTCACAACTTATTAATTCATGGAAAAATTACCTTCACTCCAAACAGGATAATGTTTTTGAAAACGATTACTTAAAAAGCACTCTTGAGATAGTAAAACAACATGAAGCAAAAATAAACTCAATGTTACAAATGATTTTTAAAAAATATAGAAGCAAGTGAGGTCTGTTTAATTTTGTAGGAGACGTAATAAGTAACATAACTGGAAACTTAAACTTTGAAGACGGTCAAAAATTCGAAAACCAAATAAATGAACTTTATCAAAATCAAAAGATTTTAAAAGAAACTCCAATTGAATTATTTAGAGTAGTAAATGAAACTCTAAATGATGTTATTGCTCAATTAAATGATCAAACAAAATGTTTGAACCAGTTCATTAAACTTACGCATGACTTGCGTGAACAACCAGCTAGAATAAGATATCAATTATTATTTGAGACTTCTATTAGAAACGAATTACAACAACTACTTTTAAGCTTAACTTTAGTTTCAAAAAATATCTTATGTCCAGAATTATTCGAACCAATACACTTATTGAAGGTGCTGAAATCAATTGATTTATCAAAGAACTTTAAATTTCCATTTGAAATTAGTATGAACAATTTGTATGACTTGGAAACTTTGATGGATGTAAAATTTTATACAATAGATTATAAAATTACCTTTAATCAAAAACTTGTTCTACATACATTATAAATTATATAACATCCCAATATTAACAAGTAATCACGAGTTTTATAAAATTCAGTTGAGCCTAAATGAAATTGCCGTTAATAATGATAAATACGTCATCCCATTAAATTGTAAACAATATAAAAGTAATGCTATTTGTCAATTTCTGATAGAACATAAAATTCAAAATGATACACCATGTGAAATTAAACTTTTAAGTAATGTAATGTATAATACGGATAATTGCATAAAAGAAATTGGTGAAATTAAGAACTTGGAAATCCTCTATATTGAAAACATAATTTTTGTTATTAATCCTATTGAAATAAAAATTACTCAAGACTGTAATAATATAATTAAAACTAAATATCTCAAAGGCAGTTATTATTTGAACACGAACGATCACTGCAAATATAATATCAAAGGTAAAGTTGTTCAGAATTACGTTCTTAATAATTTTAGTAATTATGAGTTTATAGATTATAATGATAAGTTTACAAATTTTACTAATGTAACCTTAAAAGAATTACAGCCAATCTTTGTAAAGAATGAACTACGAAAAACTTATAATAAATTGGAAGAATTGGAATTTTCACATAGTAAAGTAATTCATTCTAACATTGGATTTTATGTTATAATTTGTATAATAGTTTTAATTGTTATAATGTATCTTAATAAAAAGAGATGCTATAAAAGGAAATTAGAAGAACCCATCACTACTTTCCAAATTGTTAATTAATCTTAAAAAGGGAGGTGTTATGTAATGATACTATTTCCTTATATAGCACTTATTAATTTTAATAAATAATATAAGAATACGATACAGGTGACGTCCTCTATGTCTACTGCAACATATTAAAGCTGCAATAGACATTGCTGAGTACGGAGTTTTATTATCAATGCAGTTCTGCGAACTGATAACCACCTGTACGAAATATTATACTGACGGGAATTGTTTCAAACCGGCAGTCGATAATTGTACGTTGTATGAACACTCCGTTCTTTAATAATTATAAATAAATCAAATTCTTTATTTAATTTTATTAATTATACCTAGTAACAATTATAAAAATCGGCCCACGACATAATTCATATGTATTTTGGACAATTTAAAAAATTAATATTCTAGGGTTATATTGATTATTTGAACAATACCAATTCATAAACAGAATTGTCTGAACATGTTTTACATGAAAAACAAGTTTGGCTAAATTGGATAAAAAAAAACAAATTGAGTCAATTGAAAACATTTTGATAAAATTGAATTTGAAACATCCGTAATTCGTAGTTTAAAAAATTAACATTCTGAAGGTTTGATTAAATATTTAGGTAATACTAGCTAGCAAAATAAAATTCTTCTAAATAGTTAAAAATAAAAAAAAAATTGTTTATTCAAAGAAATTTTAAGAAAATTAAATTAAAACTTTTTATTTCATTTATCCTTTTGGTTTTGATATAAAACCCTACTTACTACTACTTTTTTAGAAAAAATAAAAGTCCGGTTTTTACTGATAAAACAAGATTGCTGCGGATCATTTCTTTTCCGGTCTTTTATGAAACCTGAAAGCGGGTTCTGGTCTAGTGAATGTTTTTTTGCCTCTTGTTTGGCAAGCTGATTTGCCATAAGATTTTCTTTTGTCCGCTGGTATTTTGGTACCCATACCAGGCAAACTTTGCAGGTTATTGTTACTGTTTCTAGACTGTACATGCAGGTCATAACAAGTTTGGATTTTATTACTGGCAATTGCAGGGTCTGCAATGCCGCTTGACTGTTCAACATGATAGTTATCATTCTGTCAAGTTAGTTTTTTTTTCAATAGTGGCCCTGGCGCACCACTCAAAAGCAACTACCTTTGCTTAAAAAATTGCAGCATATTTGACTGTTTCTAGGTATCTATTCATTGTTTATTTAGTTTGCTGTGGTATTATTACATCAAATTTCTTATTGATGCAGTGGCTCTTCATGAAGTTCAACTTCACCATTAAAGTTTTTTTTCATGCAACACGTTTATTATGCTAGGTCTGTGGGTCTCAAGGTTTACATTGTGTTTATTTATTCCCAGTCTATTGCTTGTCTCGCTTCCACTACTACTATCAGGTAAAGTAGCGGTAACAATAGTAGTACTTCCATAGCTGCTGTGGGCGTTGTTTTTATTGCCCCCGTTATTAACAGAGATGCTAGCCTTTAAATTTTGTTTAGTTTTTTGGCCGTACACTTGAAAGTGGTATTTTTTCTCCATACAAGCGCTCTGTAAGTGATAATCGATCTTACCATCACTGTGTTTAACCATCTAATCATATTTGGTGTTAATCCCCATGTACGTACTACTATAATTTTGGTTGCAAAAAACACCTAAATAGCTTTTAATGTAATATTTGTCAAGTGTATGTTGAAGTCTAGCCTAGTGTCAAGCGTTAGTTATTATTTTTTTTTTTTGACATTGAGAGCGTGGTTTCATACATATTCAGGTTTTTTAGGTCTGAGGTATTTTGCCGTTCTGTGAACGGTTCAATTGTTAATTTGCCTGGATTTACTGTTAACCCCTTCTTTTTGCACCACTTTTTTTGCGGTATTTAGTGCGCTCTATATTATGTTAGACCAAGATGCTCCAAACTTCTTGTATGCAAGGTAAGTGAGATCATCTGCGTAGATTAGAGAAAAGAAGCACATGTCGTTGAGTATCTGTAGTAAGTCCATGACTAAGCCCTAAAGTAGGATTAAAAATACGCCTTCTTTAGGCACCTGTTAGCGACTGTGACTTTTACAATTATTCCATATAATATTATGGTTACAATCTGATTTTTGAGCATAGAGTTGGCCCATTGTTAGACCAAAAGATCTTTTCCTCGGTTTTCCATTGCTTTTGCTATGGATTTGATGGTAGTATTGTCAAATGCTCTCTCAATATCTAAAAAAACATCCAAAGCTTGCAGGGTTTACTTGTTTGGTAAGCAAACTGATGTTGATGCAGTGGTCAGGTCTTTAGCGCCCCATCCCGTATGTACCAGTCGCTCTCCAGCTGCTTGGTATTTGTAAAAAAAGCTTATCTTGTTTTGAGGATCTTGCATAGAAGCTCTTTCACCACTGCGTACTCTTCTTGTATTTTAAAAGGAGCGTTTCTTCAGATTCGATATTGAATTAAATGTACGCATGATCAGACAATTAAGGTTTGTCCAACAAGTACTACTTTTTAATAACCTAACTACGCAACGCATTGCAAAATGTTGGTGCGTTACCTTTGTTCATAATATTGACTTTAAATACTACTATAAATTTTAAAAGTTTTTTATCTCTTATGTCCTTGCTCTCCCAGGCTAAGTGGGGGGCGTTAGCGTCGCACCCAAGAATCAACGTTGCGTCGTCCCCGCTATTCGTCAGCTGCAGTATTTCTGCAGGTGGTGGTGGTCCCTGCTGAATTTAGTGACAGATTCAAAACATTTTATTTTTAATTCTTAGTAATTTTATAATAATTCTTTATCAAGTATACATAAGTTTTAGAAAAGATTTTTGACAATTTCTAAATATTTTGTTGACGGAAGTTTTAAAATGAACTGTAAAATTTTTTTAAATTATTATTTTTAAAAATTTTCAGTGATTTTATTACAATTCATACTCAAATTATATGTCTTAGAACGCTTTTTGACAATTCCAGAAATAAATTTATAAACTATGTAAAAGTTGAGAGTTTAGGATTATTTTATAACAGTTGTAAAATATAAAACACTTTTGACAGTTTTAAGTAATAATAAATTTAAATATAATAACTTATTAATGTGTTATTAGTAGTAGAACACTTTTTGACAATTCTGAAATACTTTACAAAGTTTATGAATGTTGACGAGAGTTCATAATTATTTTATGTCAGTTATTCAATAGTTTATAACACTTTCAACAACTCTAATTAATATTTGGTTATTTTACTTAAAGTTGACGTTCTTGCATCCATGACAATGTAATAACATGTTATTACTACAATTTAAAACTCCCGCGCTACCTCATATTCCACCGGATGAGCTGCGCGCAATCTTCTCCCACTCCAACAAATGAAGCCAACGTGTGACGTTCTCTTAATAAAAACGGACGAAGCGGCGCACAATGTTTCCCACTCCATCCCTCACTCAAGTGACGTAAGACAGAGAACAGGGATTGGCGGAAGATGACAACAGCAGACCCCACCGCTCTAGTACTGGATATAAAACTGCGAAGCCAATGTTACCGGAGCACATTGACCTAATTAAGTAATTAATTAGTAAAACATAATTAATTACTAATTAGAAAGAACAACATTCATACGCAGAGGTTAATAATGGAAGGAACAAATGAAATGAAAAGAATAATAATAATTCATAATTATGATTGATAATTTGTAATTATAATTAATCATAATAATTATTATTAAACAATTGTTAATAATAATAATCAATATAAACTCCCAACCATGAATTATTATTAAAGATAGCAAGGCCGCGCGAGAATAACAACCCCTGACGGCGCCGCGCAGAGTTCCGACCGCGTACAGAAACGGTCAATGCAGCCGAGTAGGAAATGCAACAACTACGTTCCGCGAGGCGGGCGCACCCCTCTCCGCTCGCTCCCCGGTTCGCCCGACTCATGCACACGCAGAACCGCGCGCGTTTCATCATCTATAACCGAGGCATAGTCTCAGCTCGAGTGCGAGTGTCAGTAATATTAACTTGGATTGCTTTCTATAAACGGTGCAACAGGGCCTGGTAATTTCTGGCCACACTGTGACATAGTAAAGTAAAAAGCAGAACTGGAATATTCAACCTGTGTGGTTGGGCAATCTGTGTGATTGCGTGTGTAGGGATTATTGTGAGAATCCAGAGCTTGTGTAGCTTGTGTGTGTGGGGTCCAGAGAGTATTCAGTAGGGCCACTGACCGTGTTTCCTCCGGCGCAGGGTTGCGTCTTACCACACAATACCCTCCTCTGGGCCGTGGCAAGTAGAGAGGCAGTGAGAAGGAATTGAGGCAGACTCCTGGTGAACCGGAGGCTCGATTCGCAGAACCCTAATTGTAATACCAACACAAGAGCGACAGTCTTTCATCAGAGTCAGACCTGCCTCAATACTTAGTATAGAAGCATAAATAAGGTGAGCCGAACAGCGCAAACCACCTTACTCATACCCCACTGTCAAACATTACTTGCCTAGATAGCACATACGTGTTTCCTGGTAATCTTTAAAAAATCTGTTTAATGTTAAACGCTTAGATGGCTTATTCGAGTCTCCCTTTAACATTAAACCTCTACTATCCTCTCATCACTAAGCATTGCTTGCCTAGATAGCACATACGTGTTTCCTGGCAATGTTTATTGATTAATTCAATGTTAAATGCTTAGATGGCTCATCCAAGTCTCCTTCTAACATTGGATCGTACCCCGCTTTCCAACCTCCACTTTATTTGAAAGTAATCATTTTATATTATTAGTTAAGTTATTAGTTAGGTTAGTTTAGTTTATTGAATAAACATATTATTATTGACATCTTTGTCTTAGGTAAAAGCTATGAAGAGCACCTTGAAAACCTAAAAGAAGTATTTCAGCGACTACGCTCGGCTAATTTAAAATTGAATTTAGACAAATGTCATTTTTTGCAACAATTATTAAATATCTTAGACATGTAATTTGTGAAAAGGAAATTAAAACAAATCCAGACAAAATAAAAGCGTTCCTCCAGATACCACCACCAACCAAACCAAAAGAAGTACGCAATTTCCTTGGAATTGCATCATGGTATCGTAGGTTTATTCCATCTTATTCAAAATTGGTTAGCCCATTTAATAATCTTTAAAAAAAAGGAAACAAGTTTATTTGGACAAATAGTCAACCGGAAGCTTTTCAAAATTTAAAAGACAAACTAACATCAGCACCAATATTGACATGCCCAGATTTTAGCAAACAATTTATTTTACAAACAGATGCGTCAGACGTAGGGATAGGAGCAGCATTACTACAAAAGACCGACAAAGGAAATAAAGTAATTGCAAACGCAAGTTGCTCCCTCAACAAAGCTGAGAAAAATTACCACACAACAGAAAAAGAATGTTTAGCTATTATTTTGGCTATTAAAAAAATGAAACATTACATAGAAGTCTATACATTCATAGTCGAATCAGACCACCAAAGTCTTAAATGGCTACAAACTATGAAAAACCCCACTGGACGAATCGCAAGATAGGTAATAGATCTTCAGCAATACGATTTTGAAATTAAATACCGCAAAGCATACAAAATCAATTAGCAGACACACTATCCAGACAACCATGCAAAAAACCATCAACAACGGATAATCTGTGATCATTGTTGACTTAACAACAAACTGGTACAACAAAACAAAACCTGATGTCAAATTACAACTAGAAGAACATCCAAAGTTTTGCCTTAAAGATAACTAGCTGTACAAACACATCTGGGAAAGCAATAACTACAAAAATGCTAAAAACAACAATCCTTGGAAATTATGCGTTCCAGAACATTTAAAAGAAGATGTACTAGCTCAAAATCATAATATTCCAAATGCAGGTCACTTAGGTATTGCAAAAACAATAAATAGAATAGCAGCACTTTATTACTGGCTACGCATGTTTAAAAACATTAAAAACTTTGTACACAGTTGCAACACCAGTCAGCCATATATACCACTACAAAAGTAGACAGCAGGTCTAATGAAACAAATTTCAATTAAACATCCATGGCATACTGTGTCCATTGACCTAATGGGCCTTTTCGCAAGATCAAAGAAAGGTTTCACATTTTTAGTAGTAATGCAGGACAGATTTTTTAAAATGAGTAGAATGTGTTCCAATACGAACAGTTACCGCAAAGAAAGTATCAAAAGTATTTAACAATCACATTATTCTAAAATTTGATGCCCCAGAAAAGGTAATAGCAGACAATGGTAAACAGTTTGTAAGTAAAGAGTTTACAGAACTATTGTCCAGTTCAGGAATTCAGAAAGTAGACATACCTTCTTATTCGCTACAGGCAAACTCCGTAGAACGGGCCAACAGAACTATCAAAACAATGATGGCGTTTTTTTGTGGAAAAGACCACAAAAACTGGGACTATTTTATTCCAGAAATAACATTTGCATTTAACACATCTGTTTCAGAATCAACAAAATTTACACCAGCATTTTTGTACTTTGGCAGAGAATTAAAACAACCCATGCCATGGTTCGAACATCTTCTCGATCCGCCAACAACAGATGATCAAAACGAAACCGACCGTTTTGCATCCTTTCAAGACACATTAGACTTAGCAAGGAGAAATATTGAAAAAGCAAGCGGCAAGCAAGCACACCACTACAACCTACAGAGACGAGACTGGGTGCCAAACGTTGGGGATCAAGTAATGAAAAAAGAAGTAAACTTGTCAAATGCTGCCAAAGGAATTTCAGCCAAGCTGTCTCCTAAATATTCAGGACTCTACACAGTCGAAAAACAAATCTCTAGCGTCCGATTTAACTTAAAAAAAGAAAACAAAAAAACAGTCAAGAACATATACGTCAAAGATATAAAATTAATTTCATAAAAAAAAAAATAATAATAATATACAGTTTTTTCTTCAGAGATTATTTTATTTTAATTGTTTTCTAAATATTTTTTCTTTTTTTTTTCGAAGAAAAGGAAGGATGTAATAACATGTTATTACTACAATTTAAAACTCCCGCGCTACCTCATATTCCACCGGATGAGCTGCGCGCGATCTTCCCCCACTCCAACAAATGAAGCCGGCGCGTGACGTTCCCTTACTCCAAACGGACAAAGCGGCGCACAATGTTTTTTACTCCATCCCCCACTCCAGTGACGTAAGACAGAGAACAGGGATTGGCGGAAGATGACAACAGCAGACCCCACCGCTCCAGAACTGGGTATAAAACTGCGAACCCAACACAAGAGTCTATGACAAGAGTGGCAGTTTTTCCTCAGAGTCAGACCAGCCTCAATACTTAGTATAGAAGCATATATAAGGTGAGCCGAACAGCGCCAACCACCTTACTTATACCCTACTGTCAAACATTACTTGCCTAGATAGCACATACGTGTTTCCTGGTAATCTTTAAAAAATCTGTTTAATGTTAAACGCTTAGATGGCTCATTCGAGTCTCCCTTTAACATTAAACCTCTACTATCCTCTCATCACTAAGCATTGCTTGCCTAGATAGCACATACGTGTTTCCTGGCAATGTTTATTGATTAATTCAATGTGGGATGCTTAGATGGCTCATCCAAGTCTCCTTCTAACATTGGATCGTACCCCGCTTTCCAACCTCCACTTCGTTTGAAAGTAATCATTTTTTATTATTAGTTAAGTTATTAGTTAGGTTAGTTTAGTTTATTGAATAAACATATTATTATTGCAATCAAGTTGCATTATTTGTCGTCACCTCACCTTTTCCCTTTATAGGAAGTTAAAGTGGTCACAACGTTAAAAAAAAAAGAATGTTAGTTGTCATTGACAACTGTTAGAAAACTAATGACAAGCACCCGGGTAAGTAGACGGGTAACTTAAAACATGATTATAAGCAGATAGTTTGCAGTCTGCCTACTGACTCAGTGTTCAATCATATGATTGCATATTTTACTCAATGTTGATGTTTCTACGACATTAAAGTTATGAGCAGATTGTTTGCATTAGTGAATTCCGCCCACCCATCCAAAGGTTTGCAATCAAAATATTAAATATTTTGCTAACTGTTGAAGTTTCTGCAGTCATGAAGTTAAAAATAATAAATGTTAGTTGTTATTTTAATCTCCAGAAAAATTGTTAGATATTCAAATTCCGGACGACAAGCACTCCTGTGGTTAAAAGGGTCACTCGGATCAAAGTTATGAGCTGATACTTTGCATTGGTGTTTGCAAACAATAGATTAATTAGATCTTTTATTCACTGTTAATGTTCCTACAGCAAAAACGTTAAAAATAATATTAAATATGTTTTGATTAGTAAATATTTTACTTTTTGATTATTTAGAAAAGGTCATGTCTGTTAACAAAATAGTAATTAAAAAATACAGGAATTTAAAGCTAAAGCTTTTTTTATAAATAATTAGTATTTATGAAAAAAAAATGCATAAGATACTTTAAAATATAAAACAGTTTAGAATCTTCAAAAAAAAAATTATGTCTGTTTGTGGTAAAATTGTAATTAATTAGTTATGTATATAATACTTAGTTACCATATATTTTATAAAATTATCAGAAAATTGCGTATTTTTAATAGCATTTATAATAGTCAACAATAAAACTAATGACAAATATTAAATAAAAAAAACAATTAGTAATACAATAACATTTGATAAAAATGTTTATGCATTGATAAATTTGTTTAAATAATTATAGCAATTAATATAAATACAAACTCAGATAATACTTTAAAACATTATTAAACAAAATGTTTAAGTTCATACTTCTCAACTGTATTGGAGTTCTACTTGCTACTACTGCTGAATATTATAATAATTTATGGGATGAAAATGTGATGCAAAATAGGCAATGGAGTAGACCAACCGAAAATATAGAATTTAGAAATTATACAACAACAAATTGTCTCAGTAAGTTAATATTTATAAAATTAAAATTAAATTACCAATTTGTATTGCAGAGCATAAACTAAAATACGATTATGTGATTGTTGGAGGAGGTACATCAGGTTCTGTAATAGCAACCAGACTAGCTGAAAATAAGCGGTGGAAAATATTACTCTTAGAAGCAGGAGGTGATGAAACTGAATATTCTATGATACCAGGTGCATTTCCACAAGTCTTAATGTCCGATATAAATTGGGGTTATTTAACCACTCCTCAAAATAATGCATGTTTGGGCATGATTAATAAACAATGCGATTTTTCAAGAGGAAAAGTATTAGGTGGAAGTAGTTCAGTTAACGCCATGTTGCATGTTAGAGGAAATCCAAAAGATTTTGACAACTGGGAAGCAATGGGTAATACAGGATGGTCATATAAACGCGTTTTGCCTTATTTTAAAAAATCTGAAAACGCAACCGCTGTTGATACCGATCATGATTATAGAGGTTTTGATGGTCCATTAATTATATCATACCCGCAACCTCAACCTCCAGTATTAAATAACATAATTGATGCCAATGTGGCATTGGGTTATAAACATTTAGACTATAATGGAAGAAGTCAATTTGGTATATCGCAAATGCAACAGAATACCAATTTTGGACGAAGATACAGTACAAATCAAGCTTATTTAAAAAAATTCAAACATAATAATTTAGATATATTTACAAAAGCAATGGTTACAAAAATTAATTTTAATACATTGAAACATGCACAAAGCATCGAATTCTTATATAAAGGTGGATGCCATATAATGAAGGCTAAAAAAGAATTTATATTATCAGCAGGTAGTTTTAATACACCACAGCTTTTAATGCTTTCAGGAATTGGGCCTAAACATGAGCTTGATAAATTGGATATTCCTGTAATAGCCGATTTACCAGTAGGTAAAAATTTAGAAGATCACATTACAGTTTTTAATATTCCTTTTGATAGTAACGTAACATTAAATTTTGATCTTAAGCAAGCATTTGCAGATTATGTGGATGGTAAAGGATGGCTTACTTATACTGGTAGTTTAGAGCTGCGTTTTCAAATAGTAGACGATTTAAAAAGTAATGTTCCAAACATTGAAACTACGTTTAATATACCTCCAAACTTTAACACAGAAGATTTGGCAAAAAAACACGCTAATTATGATGATGAAATGGATGCATTTTTAAAAGTTTTTAGTTCAATTTCAGCTAATTATATTTTGTTGCACCCAAAATCCAGAGGTGAAATTACATTAAAATCCAAGGATCCTTTACACTATCCTAATATAAATCCAAATTATTTTGACAATCCTGATGATATTGAGAAACTTTATTTGGCCATTAAAAATTCATTCAAATTGTTCGAAACTGATCCCATAAAGAGTATTGCGGGAAACATAGCTGATATACCTATTAATGCTTGTGATGATATCGATGATGATAGAGAGATGTGGTACTGTATCATACGTTATGTATCGTATGGTATTTCTCATCCAGTAGCAACATGCAAAATGGGTACTGATAAAAAAAATTCAGTAGTTAATACGCATCTCAAAATTCATGGTTTGGGTCGAATAAGGGTTGTGGATGCCAGTGTTATTCCTACAAGTGTTTCAGGACATGTAAATTCTGTTGCTGTTATGATTGCTGAGAAGATGTCTGATGAGATTAAACAATAACAATAAACAATATTGATTATAATATTGTTTAAATTTGTTATGATAATAATTCTGTTGTATTGTAAAAAATAAAAATGGTTTGGGATTCAAATATAATTTATCTTATGTATCATAATGCGCGCAGACCTATTATTGTGATTGCAATTTTTTTATAAAGAAAGGTAGTAATGCAATGTTTTTTATTATAACAACATATTTTTAGACATAAAAATTATAATGGAAATTGAAATTTTATGTAAATTGTCTATCTGATCAATGATATGCTAGGCTCATTGATAAAAAATGCATATCCTAAAACACCAGTGTTTGTGTCTTGTGAGTAAAGAAGCAAATTTTATAAAATTAATTATTAAATTTAAAACTTTTTATGGCATATAGTCTCACACAGTTAAATGAAATTACTTTACACAGCTTGTTTATTGGTTCAAATTTTAGAAAGCGCTAAATTTGAAGGTATTACATGTAAAGCATTATTAAAAGATATTTTTAAATATCCTAGCCAGTGGTAGAAAGATTATTAATTGAATGTATTTGTGACATTATATAGTTGAAGTTATTTAAGATTATTTACTACTGTTGGTTGGGGTGTCTGCATATATGTATGTATTAATAAGGGATGTAGATAGAGTTAAAACTATATATATATATATATATATTATATTGTGACAATTGTTGGTTAAATTCATATTTAAAGAGTTATCAACCAAGGTCTTTCTTTTCTGTCTTACATCCCTTAATTTAGTGACATTTGCAGAGAAAAGAAATATTCAATTTCTAAATGAGCATCATTTTGGTGGCTAGGCCCCACTCCAATTAAAACGCCCGTAATCAATAAACCCCACTCACTTATCTAACTATTTGGTAGTAAAAAAATTGATTTTTTCTTTAGTTTATTACAAATGATATTTGCAAACAAAATTAGAAAATTTAGTACCAAAACATTGTATTATAATGGCTTTCAATTGCAATTCCGATCCATCTCAAATTATATTGGCAAAGTTAGTAAAGGCTCAGTGATCCAGTCGGTTTATCTTATTTAGACTAGAAGTACACGTTGAAACAATTGCAATAGAATTAGGATGATCTGATATTCAGCCATTGGCCAAGATTGGTCGATTTTTATTAAATGATGCAAAAAACACTCAAACGCTGAAATCCGAATAACGGCTACACTTCGCAATAAAATTATTAATTATTTTGGGCGTTTATTATACAAAAGCAAACCTGACATTAATTTTTGACAGATTCCTTTGTTTATTCAAAAATAAATTAGTTTTCTGCAGTATTATGCTGAAAGGAATAAAAAACGTTACAATAAATTCTATAAACAATTTAATAGTAGTACAAAACTTCCTGACGTTAAAAGTAAAATTACATATGCTTTTGTGCTTAATAATAATGTTTGGATTATAAAGTATTTATTGGTAACAATTTATTTGAAGACCAAAGCTGACCAACGATAACAGACCATAAAAGATCAAGTGCAATACGTTGTAATCTGCCGGAAATTAACAAAATCCTAGACAATTCTAATTGATTTGAATTCCGGAAAGCTTAGAAGACGTACCTCCTGGTTAAAAAATCTACGACAGTGGTACGGGAAGACTTCCGTGGAATTGTTCCGCGCCGCCGTCAATAAAACCATTATAGCCAGATGGATCGCCAACATTCGCTAGCGGATACGGCACCAAGAAGAAGAAGAAGATGTTAAAAAAAGTATACAGTCCTATTACTGTTAAAGGCAAATTTAAGTTAAGAAATCATTTACTTGTAAAAACATGGCAAAGCATGATGCCACTAACTATTTTATTACAAAATTTATTTTTTATTTTAACGAGTCATTCCCAAAAAATACATTCAGGCCTATTCAGTAACTTTTTTAGCTAAAGATATTGTTGAGTAACAACATCGTTACGCTGAAACTCGTAACGATTTTGCTAACGTCAATGTCCACAATTCGTATTCACTAAGGTCGAAATCATTAAAATTTACCATAAGCATTTCTATTTAAAAAGTTAACGAGTCTTTACATTCGAACACCATAGCGCATGCGCATTATGAAATTCGATGTGAATGTGGTCTGTCAAACGTGAAATGTGCATGAATGTAAACAAAGCAAGAGTAAAGTGTAAACTCGCCATCATCGATAGAGAACACAAATTCATTAAAATTTGTCACCAACAAATAAACAAATATGGAACAGTCACAATTACAACCACAAGTACAAAAAAGTGGGAAAAGGACAACACAGAAACAAATGGAGGTGATGCTAGACTTTATAAAAAGTTACCCGAAAATGATAGCGGGCAAATCGCATCCACTAGCAATCCAAGAAGTGGATAATTTATGGATGCAGTTGGAAGATATATTAAATAATATATCAAATGGGGCGAGGAAAGATACTTAGCAGTGGAAAACTGTAAGTGTTAAATTATTATTTTTATAATTACTTAAATTTAAAAATATTTTATATCAAAATATCCAATAAAATATAAAAAAATATATAACAGTAAATTCAAATTAAATAATAATATTAATTTATAAAAATATATTTCTTTTAGTTTTTTACACAATGGAAATCATCTACAAGAAAGAAGGCACGCCTCAACAAAGAAAATTTGACACAGACAGGAGGTGGCGAATATATTAATAAACAATTGACTGAAATAGAAAATAGGTTGATGTCGCTGGTAGGATGGATTAGTGTTGCAGGATGTGCCGATCTACCCGAAGAACCAATCTTAACAATTGTGTCCGATATTCCTTGCGAAGTGGTCGAAGTGAATACAGTAACCGTTTCTACAGAAAGAGAAGATCTTCAGTTTCTAGAAACGGTTACTGAAGATTTACAATTTGCCGATGTTGAGGCCAACAAAAAAAATTCCGAAGAAGAAGTTCAAAAAAGCTGGAACATTAATGGCTGCTTTGGAAAACTTTGTTGCCAGCAACGACAAACTAGCTTCAGCGATGACAAACCTGGCAGCTAGTTTTGACGGTTTGTCAGCAGCACTTATTAGAATAGCTGATGTTATGAATAATAAATAATAAGTTTTTTGATACATTTTAAAGTGATATTTTCTTTTGATATATATATATATATATATATGGGTAATTCCATTACTTTTCGACCAATTTGAAAAAGTCTACCTCTTTGATTTTGCTCAAATTTTCAGGGATCAAAATATAGATGAAAAAAATGAGATTCCCAAAATTTTGGACCTTAGAATAATGCCTGTTCAAAATGACACACATTTGAAGGTCAGAAATTTTACAATAAAACGTCTTTTTTAGCTTATTTTGTATCTCAATTTTTGGGCTTCTGGAAAAAGATAAAAAGGTCCACAATGTCTCAAATTATTTCTTATTACATGTATTTCAAAACCCATATTTTTATGTTTAATATCGTGGCAGTCATTTTGATATATTAAGCTTCAAACGTTATTCCAAAAAAACCCGTAAATTTAGCAAAATCGCAAAACTTTGCTTTCTTTAAACCGTTCTAACTTAGTCAAATCTTAACAAAATTTGATTTGCAAGGTCTAGATTTCCTCGTGTTTAATCTCTTTTTGAAGTGATAACACAATACTTATAGAATCAATACGTATACACCATTATTTTGATGCAGGAAGATGCACATGTTTTCGCGATCTTCAAAACTTGTAATTTTCAGGTCCCAAAAAAGCGCTGTCACCCTATGTCGATATTAGTCAAAATTTCAGTAAATACTCTTTGGAACAAAAAAAAAAAGAGTATCTATATGAGAAATGGTATATCGGGCATTATAAAGAATTTTTTAATATTCAAAAATTGTCAAAATTGGCAAACCGCACATTTTTGTATCTCAGTTTTTGGGCCTTTAGAAAAAGATAAGAAGGTCTACGATGGCTCAAAATATTCTTTATTACATGTACTTTAAAACCCATATTTGTCTATTTATTGTTAGGGCAGTCATTTTGATACATCAAGCTTCAAACATTATTAAAAAAAAAACCGTAAATTCAGCAAAACTGCAAAATTATGCTATGTTTAAACCGTTCTAACTTTGTTAAATTTTAAAGAAATTTGATCCACCAGGTCTATATTTCTTTGTGTTCAATCTATCTTTAAAATGATTACATAAAACTTATAAAATCTATACATATTCATCACTAATTTGATGCAGGAAGTTGCACATGTTTTTGCAATTTTCAAAACTTGTAATTTTTAGGTATCGAAAAACCGCTGTCACCTTAAGTCGATTTAAGTCAAAATTTCAGTAAATACTCTTAAGACCACAAATAAAAGGTTATTTATATGAAAAATGGTATATTGGGCATTATCAAGAATTTCTTTATATTCAAAAATCGTCAAAATTCAGAAAATCTAAATCACTTTTTGTCTATCTTGCTTTGTTTTTGAAATAGTCAACAAATACAAAATATTTAAAAAACTTTTTATTTAGCAAAAAAACACAAACAAAACAACATTACTTTAACAAGTGTGCATTGATGCAAGCTTTTGATACTTGTTAAAACAGTTTTTTTGGTTCGGTTAGTGAAATTTGATAAAAATGCTGTTCAACATAGAGAATACGCAAATATCATTTTTGTTTACGGACTCTGTAATGGTAATGCCCTAGCAATTGAGATTTCCTGACAGAAAACAACTTTTTTGACGCGTTTTTTAGTGAAAATGTTCACCCATATTATTATCAAAAGTAAAACACCTACAACCAGGCGACGTAGCACAACGACTTGCATTTTCTCAATGGCTTCTTGATAATTCCCAATATACTATTTTTCATATAAATAACCTTTTTTCTTGTAGTCTGAAGAGTATTTACTGAAATTTTGACTAAAATCGACATAGGGTGACAGCGCTTTTTCGGGACCTGAAAATTACAAGTTTTGAAGATCGCGAAAACATGTGCAACTTCCTGCATCAAAATAATGGTGTATACGTATTGATTCTATAAGTATTGTGTGATCACTTCAAAAAGAAATTAAACACGAGGAAATCTAGACCTTGCAAATCAAATTTTGTTAAGATTTGACAAAGTTAGAACGGTTTAAAGAAAGCAAAGTTTTGCGATTTTGCTAAATTTACGGGTTTTTTTGGAATAATGTTTAAAGCTTAATATATCAAAATGACTGCCACGATATTAAACATAATAATATGGGTTTTAAAGTACATGTAATAAGAAACAATTTGAGCTATCGTAGACCTTTTTATCATTTTCCAGAAGCTCAAAAATTGAGATACAAATTAAGCTAAAAATTACGTTTTATTGTAAAATTTCTGACCTTCAAATGTGTGTCATTTTGAACAGGCAATATTCTAAGGTCCAAAATTTTGGAAATCTCATTTTTTTCATCTATATTTTGATCCCTGAAAATTTGAGCAAAATCAAAGAGGTCGACTTTTTCAAATTGGTCGAAAAGTAATGGAATTACCCATATATATATATATATATTGTGATATTTTTTTGGATTGATTATTGTGACTTTTTTGGAATTATTCTGATATTTTTTTTAGAATACAGTTTTATTTAATATTATTATTTACACAAATAAATACAATTTTTTATATTAATGTGGCAATCAATCATCTTCTCACCAACCTGCCCTCGTTTAGAACATTTTGGTCACCTGAAATAAGAAAATTAATATATTTTTTTATATACAGGTAAGTTACAAATTACAATATGCTCTATCCACATCAACATAATTGTGAAGATCTTTTTCAACATCGACAATCTCTTCTAAATCGGATAAGTTTTGTCTTCTGCATATGTTGTGCAGTACAACACATGCATAAATATTTTTTCCTGCATTCGCATGGTTATAATGCAATGTCCGGTGCTTTAAGGTGCACGTAAACCTATTTTTTAGAACACAAAAGCATTGTTCAATAACATTGCGAGCAGAACAATGTCTACGGGTGTAATTTCCTTCTGGTGTTTGTGGTTCCGCATCAGATATTGGTGTCATTAACCAAGGCTGAGTAGGATAGCCAGAATCGCCAAGCAGCCATGAGTTTCTCTCTCCATTGTTATATTTAGTTTTTAAATAATCTTGCACATTGCACGACTCCCAAATTGCAGCATCATGCGTAGCACCAGGGTATCGTGCATTAATATTTAAAAACTCTAAATTAGAATCGCATATCTGTAAATTATAATAATAAATATTTATTTTAAATATAAATTAACAATTACTTACTCCTTGCACATTAATGCTATGATACCCTTTGCGGTTTAAATATGCAATTGCCGGATTTACTGGGTGGTCCACCGGAGGAGAAACTATGGCAACATGCGTGCAATCTATTGCTCCAATTGTATTCGGAAAATGTAGTTTTTAAAAAAAGCTAAAATTAATTATCAAAACTAGTTGATATAATTTATAATTATATAAAGTCTTACCCTTCCTTTACTCTACGTACATCTTCCACGCTAGTAGGAAATTTTACGTAAAGTGGAAGCATATTTGTTGCAAAAATATTACTTATTTTTTTAATAGATCTGCTTACTGATGGCTGACTCATTGCAAAATTAAAATTTTTGAGACTCCCGTTTGGTAAGAGCCATGTTCATAAAAATGTAAACTAACAAGAATCTATAAAAATATCAAATATTACAAAAAAAATATATGAATAGTTGTTTTATTTAATTTACAAAAAAATGTTTTAATTAATTTACCTCCAAATAAAAAGGAATCTTAGTGCTTCTTTTTTCCTCGATATTAAATGGTTCAATTTCTTGAATAATATTAAAAATGATAAGTTTTGGAAGCCTGAATTTTTTTAGAAACACTTCATCTGACATAGTAAATGGATTACTTTCATCCCTTAAAGTTCGATATTTTAATTTTAAGTTTTCACTAAAAGTAATTTATTTAAATATATTTATGATAACAAAATCATAAGCATATAAGTGATATTTGCATATATACTTACTTCTCTATAGCTTCTAATAGATGCATATTTAACAAAACATTCATTTTTATTGCAATCTTAAACAACAACTTGTAGGTTAAATATAAATACTTAACAATCAGATATGTCTTGATGGTTAAGTTAAGGATATAACGTAAAGACAAATCATTAATGTGACAGTTCAAATATTTCGCGGCGGCGTTACTGAATACGGATTCTTTTCGATGTTGTTAACTTAAAAATTGTCCTTGAGTTAACGATTTCAAACATCTTTAACTCTTAAAGATTTGCTTACAGAATAGGCCTGATTATCATGTAAAAATAAAAAAAAGTAACATTCCTTGGTTCAACAATGATTTACTTAAAATGTGTAATATTTTAAATCTTATGT
This sequence comes from Tachinus rufipes, assembly GCA_963932245.1. Taxonomy (NCBI): domain Eukaryota; kingdom Metazoa; phylum Arthropoda; class Insecta; order Coleoptera; family Staphylinidae; genus Tachinus; species Tachinus rufipes. Next base: position 53,569,441 of record OZ010744.1, read on the forward strand.
CTAATGAATACCTTAAAACTAAAGATCAAGAGCTTCTTGAAATTAACATTCCTTGGTTCAACAATGATTTACTTAAAATGTGTAATATTTTAAATCTTATGTCTAATGAATACCTTAAAACTAAAGATCAAGAGCGTCTTGAAATTAGAAATAGGTATAGACAGTCATATCAAAACAATTTAAAAAAAGCTTGTATAACCTCTAATAGGACATACATTAAGAGTTTTAATAATACAATCAAAGCAATGGTTGCGTTTAAAACAACTCATCAGCTGCCAACGCTGACTCATCAATCAATCAATAAGCACTGAGCCCGTCTGAACGGCATATTTTAGACTGTTGCCAACAGTGTAAACTTTAATCAAAAAGCTCAAAGTTTTTAATTTTATTAAATGGTTTATTTAGTTTATGAAGCCACTACTACTTAACAAGATATAACATATTCTCAATATGTAATGCCATTTAATTCTACTTTGAAATGTTTTTAGGTTTCATTATTTTTATTATTTTTTCATATTTTTTAATTTCTTTCTTGCTGAGTTAAATTGTCAGCAAGCAAACAAACCATAATGTATGATAAGTAAAATGACAAGAGCTGCCGGCAAACGAATGACTTAGCGGTGGTCAGCAAGTGCGTTCTGTTCACATGATGAACCAATCTAAAAGTGATGTAACTAGTCAAGAGTCATGTTTTACCAAATAATTTTAATTAATTTTTTACTAATATTGCTAAATATATTATAGAATCGCTACCTAAACCTAGCATTGATCCGCTTATTTTAACGTGTTTTTGTGTTACCAACAAAGTTAGATTGGAAAATGTAAAAAAAAAATCTATTTTCATGGACCTTTTCATAAAATATTAATTAGAAAATTATACGCATATAATTTACATCCTTTTAGTTGCAGACTTTTTATGTCATACTTGAGTAATAAAAAACAAACTGTAAATTGTAACAACAAAATATCAGACACTCTTAATATTAATTATGATGTTTTACAAAACTCAGTTCTTGGATCATTATTGTTTTTAATTTACATAAATGATTTACCAAGTTGTAACATGAAAGCATAACCAGTATTGTTTGCTGATAATACTTTCATTATAAACACTGCAGCTTCATCAGATAATGCACGTGAATTATCGCAAGACACGTAAACAGTCTTTGGTAATAGAATGGTTCAACAGTAATTGATTATCTCTAAATGAAAGTAATGATTGTAAATTACATTTTAAACCACTTCATTTTCTAACAAAGTCATGTTTCTACATTCTAGAAAGCTTATTATATATTTAAAAAAATGCATTTATAATTTATAGTAACCTATATTATAATAAAATATGTTGGTAATAACAGTAATTGTGTTATTTTCATATAATAATTACCACACAATAAAAGTCGAAACGATTCACAACATATATAGACAAGTCTAGGCGAACAGTGCGTAAGGAGAAAAGATTCAATTTGCCTTCCTTTGATTCGTGCAATATTTACCGCTTTCGTTCGTGTACCCTACACACAATTTGTCGAATGCACGAATCACGAACGTTTGGGCACGTTTACGAACCGTCTGTAGAGGCTTTAAGAACAAAGTAAATTTGTGTTCTCAAGCTTTTCAATTACTTAGATCACAAACCAGCCAAAAATATTATGCAATCAAGTTTTTTAATGTTTTGCCGCAATCTATTAAAAGTTTACCATTAAGTTTTAAAAATACTATTAAGTCACTATTGAATTAAAAATCATTTTGTAGTTGGAAAGACTATTTTACTTTTAATTTTAATGCATATTTTAGCATATTATTTTGTTTGTTAGTTCATTTTAAAATATGTTATTTCTTTTGTAATAATTTATTCAGAGATTTTATATAAATGTATCAATCATTTTAGTTAATTTTCATTGTTTTATCTACTTGACTTGAATTAAGTAAGTTGACGTAAGTTTTGTGTGTATTCCAAATTACTTTAACTAATTTTTGATAATATTATTAGTTTTTTTTTAAATTTCTAAGTAAATTAGTTATTATGTTTATGTCTTGTTTCAAGTTTATAATTATTTATTTAAGATACCCCAGTTAAATAGTGCTCAATCTGCATATTATTTAATTGTATTTATCTAACTTGTGAAAAACTGTATGTTACTGCTATAAGTTATTATTATTATTATTAAAAATGATCAAAAATGAACATGAGAAAGAACTGAAAGTTTCAGCATACATTAACAAGCGAACAACAGAATGCAAATCCAAATATTTATATGAGCTGAAAACTTTAGCAACTGTACAAGCATTAACATATTTTTGCACATACTTTTGTGGTGTAAAATTTACATTGGCCACCGATTGCAATGCTAATAAAGCTACAACTACAAAAAAAATTTAATATCACGAGTTACTAGGTGTATTGAAAATAGAATTTCACAAAAATATAAGGTGCAAAAAAGCAACAAAGAAATCCAAAACCTTTTAATAAAACTAAGAGAAAGACATTTAAATTGCAATCAATACCTAGAAAAAGACTAAATGTTTGACAGACGTGTAAATGTAGGTGGTACTATCAATTTGCAATGGGTTGACTGCAAGACAGACTTAATTAGAATTGCTTCGCATTTTTTATGATTAACAAAGCCTCGTTGGTAGTGAAAAGACTTTTGAATCAATATCTGAGAGTTATGTGAAACATTGCATGGTATGTGCTGTTAAAAAGAAACGCAAACTGGTCCTTTACAAGGGTTTATACATCCAGCGGAAAAACCTAAAAAACCGTTTCATACGTTGTACGTAAATTGTTTGCGATCTCTTCTAACATAGTCAGATAGATGGATGGATTTACAAAGTATTACATCTTAATTCCAATCAAATCAGTTAGTACTTTTGAAACACGTGACAAATTGCAAATTGTTTTAGCATTGTTTGGGATTTTCAAGAAAGTTATTATGGACGCTAGAACGTTGATTAAAAATACCACATTTTCAAAATATTTTCAAAAATGGATTATTTAGCATTATTTTGTAACGCCAGATGTTAATCGCAGCAATGGACAAGTTGAAAAGTATATGAAAACAATCAGAAACTTGATGAGAATCAAAACCAAAATAAAATCAAAATGGCGGATAGGGCTTTGGAAAATTCAGTTAGTATTAAATACAACAGTCTAGAAGGCAACCAACATAAGACCTTTGCAATTTTTATTAGGAATACAAAGTTCAACACCATTAATAAAAATATTTAGGATCCTATAAAGTACTAAAGTGCTTAAAACATAGATAATACAATATTAAAAAACTTGGTACAAATAACAGCCAAGGAGCAGTTAAGAAAAGGGCCTTATCAGTGGTCAACACTTTGTGGTGACAGCATTTTTAGAGTTTTTAGAAACATACGATGATGCTGACAAAACAAAATCAAGTCAGAACGTTAGTAAGTATTTGTTGGATTAGGTCTCAGTAAGTCACAAAACGTTATATTTGGGCAGTAAACCATGATTTGGTTTTTGTTATAACTCGATTTGTAATTTGTAAAATAAATGAATTTGAAAAAGTTATTTGTTTATTATTCATTCTTACAGTATCATTAACTGAAAACAATAAATAAATAATAACATTTAGCAAAACAAGAGGTGAAAAAGTAGTTAAATAGCATCAGTTTTTGTTTTTATTTTTTCTAAAATTATGTCTATGAGTGAGTAAAATAGATTTGTAAAAACAGCTAATTAAACATAGATGAAATTCAATTAATTATTATTACGCGTTGCATACCAAAGATACAATTATGCATTTTTACACATATAAATATTTTTCTTTGGCTTTCAACAATCATTTGTCCTGATAAAATAATTTAATACAAAACTTAATCCATTTTTTGACATTTATGTCAAAGAGAGTAATTGGCAAGTCACAATGAAGTCATTCAAAGTCATAGTGTACATTTGCTTGTTGTAAGGTAATAAGAAACACTATTAGTGTTTTTAAACAAATTTGGCAGTCAATAAAGAGAATATTGGATTCATCATAGCTGGTGGTAACTACATATAGTTAAATTGTATTCTTTTAGAATGACAGCGGAGCATCCCGGGAATCAGTTATCTAAATATTATTTTCCTGGAAACGAAATCGCTGACAATAAAAATCCTTGAGCAATTCAAAGAACCATTATCTTGTCATATAAAACAAGAATTTGTTATTAATTCAGTCAGTGGAGCTGAATCGCTCAAAGTTTAATGTAGTTAGTCTAAACGTAAATTTTACACAATTAATATTCAATTTATTATACTTATTTTGTTATTTTTATAAATAAATAATAATAAAGAGTTAAATGGCGCAGTCTTAAAAAACTAATAAACGCGTGTGATATTTCGGTTGTTTCTAAAATCGGACCAACATCCCAGGATAAACTGCAGGAATTTACGTGGAGTGGATGCAGCTCAAATCGCAGCATTCCAAGACAAACAACACAGCAGAAAAGCAATCGCCCACTCACCGGAATTAAATGACAAATTTAATATTAATGTTATTGTAAGTACCTTGATTAATTAATGCCAACATTCCCTTTCTTATTATTCCTTTTTAATAAAATAAATCCCTTTTGTAAGAAAATAAACGTTTTGCATTAAAATTTAAATCCGGCTAGATTCAATAAATATTTTAAATAAATCATCGTAGAAAATTTACAAGATTTATTATTAGCATTAGAAGAAGTAGAAATGGCGCGAGACATTTCAAAGGTTGACCAGGACTTGATACCTGTGTTCGAAGAAGATAAAATAACCGTAAGTAGTTACATAAATGCATGTGAATTTTTTATAGAAGAATATTTTTCAGTTGCCCACTAAATTTAAATGAATTTAGAATGGCCAAACGCTTGTTATTAATATTTACGAGAAAACTTTGCGGTAAACCCCGAGAAGCAGTTGACGCAAATAAAACTTCAACAGTATGGATTGAATTAAAAGACATTTTAATTCACCCGTTCGATGACAAACGTTTCGAAGACGTGCTTGTTTACGATCTTAATTGTTTAACACCCAAAAGAGATGACACAACCGCACATTATGCGAATAAAATTAAATCAACTCTGTACACTCTTTTATCAAAAATTAATCTTGAAGAAAACGATGTGCAATTAAGACAAATTAAACAAAACCAATTTAATTAAATTGCGTTAAAAACTTATCTGTTTGAATTAAATATAATCAACCCTAACATTGGACTGGAAGTAAAGCTACAAAGACCCGATAATATTGAAACAGCGTATCGTATGCGCTTAAAATTATAAATTTCATCACACAGCGACAAAGATTTGTATCAAATTTTAAACCATTGATACAAACGCAATTTGGAAACTCACATCAAATTCCGCTTACTAAAACAACACCACAACAACGACCAATGCAGCGTCAGAATAAATGTATTCCTCCAGCACAATCTCTACACAAATGTTTGCTAGAACACCAACAACACAATATCCATATCAACAAAAACCTTATCATGCAACTCCTATGAAAGTGGATAGCAGCGCACAAAAACATTGAGATACCAGCTGACAATATTGAACCTTACAATTATAATAATGTCGATGAATATCAGAAAGACTACCCACCAGCTGATCACACCGACGACGTATATGATCAGCAAGAACAAATGCCAAACAGTGAAGATATATATCTCAGGATTTTCAATGGGACCACAAACACGATCGACCTGTTTAACAATTTCAAATAATGCATATTCACAAACGCCTGTACTTCCTTATATAGAATTTGAAGGACTAAAACTTTTAGTTGACACTGGCGCAGAATGTTCATTAATATATTCAAAAATGTTTAATGATGCAGAACAAAATAATTACCCTTGTCAAAATCATGAAATTAACATCAAAACTCCTCATGGCATATAAAAAGTTACCAAATCTACTTTAATACTACTACCTGACATTTTTAATTCTCCTGAACATCATTTATTTCTTTGCTTTAACTTTTCATCTTCATTTGACGGATTATTCTGATTTGACTTATTAAACAAACTTGGAGCTTTGCTAGATACCAAGCAACAAAAGATCACGGCAGAAATTTTATACAAAATTAACAAGCCCACACATGTTGTTGAACCTAATTCAAGTACAACAATAAATTATAAAATAACAAATATTTGCAATGAACTTGCATTTTTTTCCAAAAACAGTAGATCAAAAATTAAAATTAATTATACCCGAATCTGTAATTGAGGTTAAAAATCATGAAATTTGTGTAGAAGCAACAAATTGTAGTCAATCACCAATTCATGTTAAGTTAAACTCAATAAAGCTTACACCAGTAAATAAAGCAGAAAAAAAAAAATAATATGGGTTATTATTATACAAAAAACTAAAACAATTTATCAAAACTACAGTAAGAAAAGTTTATCAAAAATTTCAAAAATAATCATTTAAATTTAGAAGAATCTACAACAGTAAAAACATTACTTATGAAAAATAAAAATCTTTTTTATGTGAAAGGCCAAAATCTAACTTTCACTCACAAAATAAAACATACTTTAAATATGAAGAATAACACCCATATTTATGTACGTAACTATCGACAACCACTGGAAATAAAAAAGAAATCAAGAAGCAAACTTTTGATTTACTGCGACAGGACATTGTTAGAGAAAGCATATCACCATGGAATGCTTCAGTACACATTGTTACAACCAACAAAAAAGGAAAAAAAAACAACAAATGGTAGTTGATTTCAGAAAATTAAATGAACAACTAATCATAGACAAGTATCCAATCCCAAATATTACCGACATCTTGGATAAGCTAGGACGAGCTAATTATTTTACGTTACTTGACTTTACCGCAGGTACTACCAATTAGAAATGACTGAAGAAAACATGCAAAACAGCCTTCAGTACCAAACAAGGACATTTCAAATTCAAAAGAATGCCTTTTGGTCTCCAAAATGCCGCTGCAACGTTTCAGAGGATTATGGATGACGTTTTATTTTTAGATACTTGCCTCGTATACTTAGACAATATAATTATATTTTAGTCTTCTCTACAGGATCATACAAAAAATTATAAAAGTATTCGAACGATTAAAATTGGCCAACTTTAAAATTAAGTTAGAAAAATACAATTTAAAAAAAAAGCTTAAATATCTTGGACATATTGTAACAGATAAAGGAGTTAAGCCAAAGAAACAAAAAAATATTCTACACAAAGATAAAATAAAAGAAAAAAAAAATTTAGTCAAGACAGCAACATAGAAAGTAGGAGAACGAATCTATGTTGAAAATATTACTAAAAGTAATAAAATGATGAAACATTTTCTTGGACCTTACAAAATTATCAGCATAAACGATAATGATACTGTAAACGTAGAGACGCGGAAAGGTGCCCAAACATATCATACTAGATGACTAAAACATGGCATTGTTACAGATGCTGCTGCCACGTCTTTGCAGATGTAAAAATAACAACATTGGATTCTCCCTACACCGTAGAATTGCAAAAAATCAAATAAGTTATTGGACCACAGTAGTACGATGCGACCTACAACCTTTTGTGGATTAAGTTAACCAGCTTAATTTACAATATAAAGAACTAAAAAAGGCTAGAATAAATATTCAGGACAATGAAAAAAAATCACAATTACATTCAATTGCTATGGAGCTTCAAAGCCTACTCTATCAATTAAACTATGAATCCTCAATTAGTACCAACAGTTAGAAGAGCTCGTGGAGCTGTAAATTTTGTCGGTCCCATTATAAAAGCAATCTCAGGAAACCTCGACGCAGAAGATGCCGCAAGATACAATAAACTGATATAAGACCTCGCTACCAGCCTAGAAGAACTAATCAAGAACAACCAAGCACAGATTCATTTATCCTAAGAAACTCTTAAAAGCTATGAAGATAGTCTTCAAATACTCGCAGAAAATCAAAACAAAACAGCGCAATGGTTTTACAAAATTATTACGCAATTAAATAAACAGGAACACGAGAAAATTGAGTCCCAAAGTTTATGGAGAGCCCACATGTCAGTATTTAATACTATAACAGCAGCCTCAGCGATCTCCAGCCGACTTTTGACAGCAAACACTTTTTTCAAGTTGCAAACTTACCATCTTGCAACTATTTTTGCAGAAGAACTGTTAAATGAATTGAAATTTGTTCAATCGTCTATTTCTGATCAAAATATTGTACTAAAACCTAAAACCAAAAACCAAAAACCTTTATGCTCTTGAAAAAATGATAACTGTAAAAGCTTATGCCAAAACGTTCGTACTCACATTTTTACTCAAAATTCCATTAGTTGAACCTACAATTTACCAACACCTAAAATTGATTCCATTACCAGTCAAGCAAAATCCTAATTACCTTGTTTTAAATATTCCACAACTTTACCTGGCAGAAAAAAATGATAGGTATATTGCAATGTCAGAACCATGCAAAGTATTGCAACATCAAAAATATCTATGTACAGCCATTAGTTTAGATGCTACAAAACACACTTCGTGTGGACATCAGTTACTACGACATCTGCCAATTACCGCCTGCAGCTCCACCACATGGTTGCAATTGGATGCCAAAATGATCTATCCTACAAACTCCGATTGAATTTTGTTTCAAGTTAATCAATTTGCCGAAGTTCAATGTAATCTTTGCCAAGAAGTAAGAAAATTACAAGGCAACCTGCTTGTACAACCAACATTCAAATGTTCATTTAATTTAGGACACACACAAAGTTCTACAAACCACATCAATTCACTATTTGGATCGACAAATTCACCTAACACCAATAAACTTGACCTTGCTGCCAACAAAACAACATCAACGGAGATTGAAAGACGTCCATCTAAAAAACTTGCGTTTGGAAGGATTGAATGAAACCCAGGGAAGTTAGCCAAACTTTACGGCCGATTGGAGAAGTTATCCAACGCCCATTCCACGAATAACTAGAGTTTGACGACCGTCTTAGTAACTACCACGGCAACTGCAACCATTGTTATTATTGGAATATAGTACCTTAAAAGAAAACAACCATTATCTAAAATGTCAGGAACCCAAGAATTGGAACAAACTCGTTCCAACCCTTGGTTCACTCTAATAAGGGAGGAGTTAACACTGCACCCAAGAATGACAGCGGAGCATCCTGGGAATCCGTTATCTAAATATTATTTCCCTGGAAACAAAATCGCAGACAATAAAAAACCTTGAGCAATTCAAAGAACCATTATCTTGTCATATATAAACAAAAATTTGTTATTAATTCAATCAGTGGAGCTAACTCGCTCAAAGTTTAATGTTGTTAGTCTAAACGTAAATTTTACACAACTAATATTTAATTATTACAATTCAGTATAATAAGTACTTATTTTATTATTTTTATAAATAAATAATAATAAAGAGTTAAATCATATATGTCCGTACTAATAGTCAAAGATTAAATCTTGGATTCATAAGTCCGAGGTCCATTTTCCTAATTGTTAATTGCCTCTAAGCTAATTTACGGATATCGTAACAACAACTTAAGTTGCAACTGGTCAATGAATTCCTTGCTTAGTTTTCGGATTGAGTTGAAAACTATGCATTGTGTTTTATTTATCCTTAAATGAACTATCACATAGTAACAGCTACCACCATTCAATTTTTACAAATCTTAAAACATTTCAAAAAACGTATGCCGTGTTTACCACATATTGTAGTAATTAATATACATCAACTATTTATATGCAATTTAAATGACACACATGCTATTTCTAAAAAATCGACTGTTGCAAAACGTTGTATCTATAAAGTTCTTTTTTTGTCTTTTGTTAACCAATGTTTATAGAAGTTATTTTTAGTAAATTATTAAATGCTACTTGATTTTATTACATATTAATTTTATAAAAACCATATAATCAAAATAGTTATTTTAACTCATTCAATATGGTCAATGTTTTTTCATAAACCTTCTCCTTGGCGTATTTGCTAAATATAAAATCTGTATGTCTCCACTGCTTTAACTCGTAAAATCCCTTGAAATCTACTGCAACTCGCTCTTTAAATAATAAAGTGTCTTTAGGATGTTGTATAGTATCGTACTCTCCGTAGAAACTATATATGGGCACTAATATATTATTGATTCTATAAGGCTCTACATGGTCACTCATGGAGTTCTCATATGGACGAAACTCGCCTAAAAGTAAATAAACTTTATAATTTTGGGGCGGCTTTGATATAACTTCAGATAACAATTTTATGTTTGAAACAATTGTTGCTAATTAATGTTTAATATAAAGTTTATGCTTACATTTGTTTATAGCTTGAGCATAATGTATTAGAGTCTTAGTTGATCCACCATCAGGTATATGGGCTAAAATTGTATGTAACATATTGGCATCGGTGTGGTCAATGGAAGCCAAAATAAACGATTCATAAAAAAAATTGCAAAGAGGAAATATTATTGGCGATGAGTAGCATAGGTTAGACAGTTTAGACACATAGTTGCTTATTCCTGGAACTTTTGGAAATAAATTAAAATCCCCAAGTTGGTTTCGGAGCGATGTCAACTAAAATATAGATATAAACATTAAAACAAAAATTGTAATGACTTAAATTTATTGTGTAAAATTAATACTATCAGGTTAATGTTTGATGGGAATATATAAAGAATATTTAAAATGATTCGACAAATTAGTATACATTTTTGACCCATCAGTCTCAAAAACTATTAATCTAGTAATTTTTGTAAATAAAGTTTATATGTCAAAAACAGTACAGTTTTACACAGAATTTAACAATAAAGTAAAAAAAAACAATTTTATAAAATGACTATTAACTCACAATTTTAAAGCTCTTTAATTTTATTTTCTAAATAAATTAACACAAAAATGTGTCTCCTACCTTACCATATTATATTTTTCTATTCCCGAAACGATGTTCAAAAATGGAATCGATGTATGGCACAAATAAACGGCGGCTGCATATCCTATTTGTGCCTCAATCTTCATATTATAGTCTGGAAGACTGGCAAGCATCACGTAAAACGCAGTACATCCCTGCGAATGACAAATATAAGATAACTTCTTGTAAGATGTGTTTCCTAAGATGTAATCTATAGTTGCGGGCAAATCATACATTCCCACCTCGTGCCATGAAAAATCCCAATATTTCGAAGAATTTGTCGACAAGCTGGTGTGGTTGAGAGAGTAACTGCATCCTCTTGTATTCAACATCCAAATGTCGTAATTGTTATCGGCCAATAAAAATGCTTAAACAGTTTTTATTAATTAATTTGTTGATTATATTAATTATTAAATAAAATTACGTAATGAATATTTTGGACCGATTAGAATCCAACTAACTGCAGATACTGTTATTCCATGAACCATCAATATTGGTATTTTGTGTGTGATGTTTTTGGGAGGAATTCTATGTATTTGTAAGATGTAACCATCATTTGTTGTAACAAAATGTTCTTCAACTAAATATCCAAATTGACGTATCATTTCTGACTATATAATAACAGTTTTCAAAATTGTAATATTAATATGCTAAATATTATATAAATTATTTTATTTACTTCTTTAATTTATATTATTTAAATATTTATATTAAACAAATAAAAAATTATTAAAATAATTAAATACAAAATACATGCTTATAAATTACTTTGTAATATTAAATATGTATACACATTTTAAACTAATTATTTACCATAGATTTTGTGCTGTATGACTCCGATTTGGTCGAGAATGCTATCAAATTCCAGAACAAGTAAACAGTGAGAAGAAGTGCCAATATCTTTGCAAATTTACTCACGAATTGTAGCAATGTGGAATACGTCGACATATCTGCGCATGCAATTTTCATATAAATGTTTTTTAACATTTGAATTAAAACTTATTAAAAGTCACTAGTGATGCTGACATTGCATTAAAAATGTATTACATAATTATATTAAAATGATGCAATATGTCCCTAATAAAATATATTAATAAGGATAAAATGTATAGTTTGTATGTTGCTTTTTTTGTCAATAACATAAAGTATATCCAAGAAATATATTATATACATACAATGTATGTTCATGTTTTTAAAAAATTATTAGCTGAGAGTAAAAATTAAATTAATTACACCTTTATAAGTTTATTTTATTGACTTGCCAGTCCGTCCTTGACTTAAAAAGAAACGTCAATGTTGATTTATAATTACTAAATTAAAATTTATATGTTTTGCAATAACATATTAAATTTATAACATAATTTACTTATTTATTAATAGGCTAAAAATACGTACTTCAAGTAATGTATTGGCAGGTATAGATAAAAAATTCAATTTTCCATCTTGGTGATTGGTGACCACTCAGACTTTGAAAGTAAATATGGCACATCCAAAGTGTTTTATTTTTATGACGGGTTTTTAATATATTTGCACTGTTTGCAAGCGTTAAATTAATTAAACAAAGTTACTAAATATATCATAGTAAAAAGTGTATTTTATATACAGCAAACGGCAACCTCCCACATTTCTACACACTTGAACATCACAGTAGCGATGAGGATGTAAAGTTAAAAATAGGTGTTATGATTAAAATGATGATAAATTACATACAATAAAACAAAAACAAAAAACAGATTCTATTTTGTATTATTGTATGTAATTCATAATCAATTTAATCATAATAATTTCAATGTAATTTTCCACTTCTCTGTACATTTTATTTTACTGTCGTATATATGTTTGTAATTTTTTTAATATTCTACACCGTCTGATAATGGTTTTGTAAAGGTTGAAATGTATTTAATTGATTTTAAAATGAACTATCACATAGTAACGGCCACCACTATTCAATTTTTAAAGTTAGTTTAGATTTTTGGCATATCAGCTTAAGAATTAATACCGATTCTTTTCTTTAACTATAAAATATGTAAAATAATATGCTGTAAAATGGCATATTAAAAAATTAAATTAAATAAATAAATAAATAAATAAATAAAGATAAAATGAACATTCACAAACTATTAAAAACTATAGCAAAATGACTAAATAATTCTTAGGATGTAAAATGTCTTAAACACTGCTGGATTTTACAATACACAAACATTAATCACAATAAATAAACAATTATATCCATATACCCAGTCAACTCCGTCAAATAAATTTGAGCAGACGATCAACTTCAACAATCTGATCGCCCAAGACAATCGACAAACTGGGTGATAATTCAGAAGCAACTCTATGTTCTAAAAACTGCCGACAACCCAATAAGATATGACAAACAGTTAATAGTACATTACAGATATCACAAACTTGCGGCAACTCAGATGCCAACAAATGCCTATGAGTGCATCAACAGTGACCAATGCGAGGTTGCGTGAGGATAACCTCTTTCCTACGATTTGGCCTGCATGACAAACTTGACGGTGTAATGACGCTTTTAGTACATCGCAGCTTTTTGTTTTGAATAGCAAAAAACTGCCAGATAGACATTATTAATTGTTGTAAAAAATTACAAACATCACTAACTCCACATCCACCGACTCTGACGACATGTCATATGTTATAATTTAGTTTTTATTTTTTTTTATTTGTTGTAATTTTGTTGTATATTATATTTTTATATTTTATTTATATATGTATAAACGTTGGGTAAGTTTAAACTTAAATGCATATTATTTTCAATATGTTGTGTAAAATTTGTAATTATTGTAAAATGGAAATTTCCGTAATGAAGATTTATAATTATTATTAGGGTCTATGAGCCCAAGACCTCTAGAAACCTGAACCTCAAGTGGCGGTAGCCTAGATTGGGCTGCCGTCTTTGCAAGCTTTGACTAAGACTAAGTCTTAGCTTGTTTAGGTTTTGACCTTGGATGGTTTAGGCTTTAAATGAGCTTCTATTTTAAATGATTTTGGTTGAAGTCCCACTTATTGTGACCTTGGTTCAGATTGAACTATAGTCAGTTTTGGTTTTTGACCCTTCACATTAGAATCCTTGTTCTTACTTGAAAAAGTTTCTGCAGTAGCAAAAAATGTCATAATCCTTGTTTGTTGAATAATAGGTGTTTCAGCAACTGCAGCAAACAATCTAAAAAGAGTAGGAGCCGTAATTGTTTTGTACATCTTTTGAACATCAAATTAAGAGAGTTTGTTTGTTACTTTGATATCGGCTATCTTTATATCTTTTTTCATTTTTGGGCAATCTCGGGAATAAACAGGATGCTTACCTTTGCAATTCACACATAAAGGTGAACTTTTGCATAGATCAAGGTCATGTTTTTCTTCACTGTATTTTGCTTATGTTGCAACACCTGAACACCTAATTACAGTGTGTCTAAAACGTTGACATTGGAAACACCTCATTGGGTTAGAAATAAACGGGCAAACCGGGCAAGTAACATATGCCATCTTAACTTTATCTGGGAGCCGTTTGGAATCCAATGTTAAGATCATAGATGTTGTATTTCTGATCTCACCATCCTTTCTACAAATTAGCTTTTGGATATTGATAACGCCTTGCGACACCAGTTCTTTTTTGCATTTGTCAACAATTGTGTATAACAAATCATATTATAAAATAACGCCCTTAAAAATATTTAAGGATTTATGCGGTTCAACTGTCACCGCAATATTACCTAACGACGTGCATTCCTGCATTTTACTGCTTTGCATTTTATCTTTTATTTCAATAAGCAAGGTAACGTCTCCTTACTTCTTACACAAATCTAAAGTTTCATTTATAATATTGGAAATAGTACTATGAATTAAAAAGGAAAAAACCTCCTTAAGACTATGGCCATTTTTAAAACATTTAACAATTAAATATCTTACAAACTTTCTACTTGCACTATTACAAATTTCACTAGCTCTTTTGTCCGTAAACGAGCCACCCACCACGGAGCCACATATGGAACGCTACATCACAAACTGATGCAGTTGCCAGGGCTATTCGAACAATATAGATTTCATAAATGTAAATGAAAGATTTCCGCGAACACACAGAATACTATCGGGTTCCAATCATAGCACACTGTTAACCTTTTATCTATCACCACATAAATAATTTCTTACCTTTAAGTTAAATAATGAGCCGACTGATTAAAACTGGCTTAGGTTTAACCTCCCGTTTTACCAGAAGCTAGAGCCAAAGTACTGTGTTAGAACTAACACTTTTCTAATCCTAAGTAT
The DNA here is from genome assembly GCA_963932245.1 of Tachinus rufipes. Lineage (NCBI taxonomy): Eukaryota > Metazoa > Arthropoda > Insecta > Coleoptera > Staphylinidae > Tachinus > Tachinus rufipes. Next base: position 53,584,598 of record OZ010744.1, read on the forward strand.
TAGCCCCTTAACTACCAGCATCCCTTTTTCTTGGCTTTTGGGTCACCGCGCAAGGCAAACACGCAGGTGAGTTTTACAAGATGATCAGTGAATTGTGTCAAAAATTAACTCACAAATAAGTTTGACTTGTCCCAGACGAACTGTGGGTTTTTTAACAAGGTTACCTTCTTGTCTATTGGTCGGCTTTTACGACCAGCAAAAGGGCTAGCGGAAGTTTTTTTTTGTTAGTTTCAGATAACTGGTCGATATACATATTATCCGGTTTAAAAAGCCATGGTGAGGGTGCAAAAAGGTTTTAATAGTTTTTATTAGTACAAATTTTGTTAAAGCTGATTATGGTTTAGGTGATAATATTATTACTGTAATACCTTTTTTAATAAGGCATTGATTTTTTTCAAGAACTGAAACTTTATTTTATATTTATATCGATATATTTTTTTACAGCTTTCCAATGCTTCAATTTAACCAAATCTATTAATTAAGTACGTTTAACAAATTACTAACTACAACTCTTCTTCAAAAATAATAGTCAATAGAAAAATCTTAGATTTTAAATTAATAAAATATATTGTTTATTGAAGATGCCGTTTGTTAAAAATAGTTTTGCAGTTTGGATCACCAGCAGTGCTACAAAATAATAAAAGCAAAAAATTTGCATGTAAAGTAATTGAAAAACTAAAAATAATTTAGCCTAAACTGTGCATTATACATGAGAAACGTCATCCACAACACCATGGCTATATAGAGCGTTCCAATTAACATCAATCATTTAAAATTAATAAATGATGTATTGTATGTTAATTGCTTTTTTATTCAGTAAGAGACACTTACACGTGTTTCAGGGTATGCACCCATCATCAGTGTGCCTAGCATCTCACTGGTCGAAAAGACAATTTACATAAAATCACAGTAACTATTAAACAATTTAGGTTTTTTTTTAATTTATATTTATGTTTGGTATTGGATAAATAAATTGACAAATTGATTGCATTAAAGTTATTTTGTAAAATGACAAAAAATAATCAAATAAAGGCTCATAAATCCGTTTTTAATTTACAGAGTATTAATATTAGGTTATTTATAATAAAACAGAATTTTTTTCCAAAAATTATTAACAATTTTTTAAATAAACGTTTGTTATTTTAGATTTTGTTTTCAAAATACAAATGATTGATTTTTTAGTAATAGTCTAAAGCACATGTTATCAAATTCGACTGATATGCATAAACTGATTTTGTTACAATTTTAAATTTTATTAACAATGGTCACATCATCTAATACTGAAATCATCTTTTTTTTTTCAGTTTTTAATCTCTATCAATAGCTATCACCATTTTTTAATACAATTGTTAAAAACTTTCTTAGCGCCCTTCATTTATTTTCATCTTTTAACCATTTGATTATGATTGTTGTTTTATCCACTTTGCAGTATTTTCTAGTTTTTTTCTATCTTCCTCCCACGCCTCGCATTCAGCTAAAGTGTGTTCTGCGTTATTGTGTGTTTCTAACAAAATACACACCTATCTTCTTTCTTCATTTTTTTAATTTTTTGCAATAATTTTACAAATGCTCCGTGTCCGGTCAAGATTTGTGTTTTTTTTTCTATCCATTCTTTTATCTCCGGGATTAGTTCTCTCGTCTAGTTCCCCTTTTCTCTGCCATTTTTCCATAGTTTTCTCTCTTGCTCTTATCTTTGCTTCTTTTTTACTTGTTCCTTTTTTTACAATTTTTTATATTTCTATTCTTTTCTCCACCATTATATCCGCGGAAGGTGTTGCCGCAATTACCTCTACTTGTGACACTGTTTTGTAAGCTCTACTAATCCTTAGCGAGCTTGCTATTGTAGCTTCTCTTACTTCATTTCTGTTTTTTATTTTGTTTTCATGGCTTCTCTCTATGTTTCTGCGGCATACAGCAATTTGATTCTTGCGGCCGTTGCTATTAGCCTTCTACTTTTTTCTCCAGGACCTCCGTTGTTTGGCATAAATCTACCAAGCTTTTTCTCCAATTTCTTTGATCCTATGACCGCTTCCTTAACCTGTTTATTCCATTCTTTTGCTTTGAGTGTCACTCCGAGGTATTTGATTTTTTTCCCATGGTTATCACCTGTATCTTACCTGCTACTCTATTATTCCTCTAAGTTGATAACCGCCTCTGTTTTTTGTGTTGTTAGTTTTAAACAGTTACTTCTCATCCATATTTGTATCATATCAATAGCCTGCTCTAGTTTTCCTTTTAGTAATTTTATTTTTACGTTTCTACCTACTACTGCTATGCCGTCCGCAAATGCTGTTATCGACACGCCTTGCGGCATTTTCATTCAAAGTAATTCATTATAGACAAGATTCTACAGTTTTGGTCCCAGTGCTGAGCCCTGCGGTACCCTTCTCGTAAGTTTGAATCTTTCCTTTTTGGTCACTAGGTTTCTGTCCTGTAAGTCCAACATCCTGGAAAAGTTCTTTCTTTTAGACATTTGTTGATTATTTGAGTTATTTTTACCTCGTTTTTCCCTAGAGCTGTTTTAAAAATCTTTGTTGTTATTTCGTCCGGACCAGGTGCTTTGTTGTTAGGCAATTCTATTATAATTTCTTTTATCTCTTCCACAGTTGCCATAATTGTTTCTTCTTCTTTTTTTGTTTCTGGCTCTTCTTCTGGTTCTCCCTTAGGAAATAGTTTTTTTAATTATGACTTCTTTTTTTTTTGTCTTCTTTTAAGTAGATTCCTTTTGCTCTTCCCTTCCATCACTGTTTTTTACGGTTTTCCCCAAGGATCCCCGCCTATAGATTCTATCATTTTTTTCCAGCATCTTTTTCTGCTATCCCAATTTTCTTTTTAGAAGATTTTTTTGTCGTTTTTAGTTCCTTGTTCATTTTCTCTGTGTTTTCTCTTCTTCTTCTCTGCTTTTTGACTTTTCTCCCTGTTTGTATTGTTTTTTTTTTCTGCATTCTTTTATTTTCTCACACCACCAGTATGGTCATTTTTGTCCTCTTTCCCTGTACATAGGAATTGCTTCCTCCGCCGCTTTTCTCAGTTTTCAGTACTCTTGTATCTTTTCTCAATATTTTTGTTTTGTGTCACTTTTTCTGTTTCCATGTCTCTTTTTATTTTTTCTTTGTCCTTTCTTCTTTTATTCCAATTACCTTCTCTCGTGTGCTCTTGTTTTTTTTTATAATTATTTATTATAATATATTTACATATTTAGTTTTTTCTTGTCCCCACTTGCTGCGCTACACCGTCTCCATATAGATGGCTATAGAGCTTTGTATTTGGGGCACCATTTTATGTATCCAATTCATCTTATTTGTTATTATTGTTGTGTGTATTATCTATTTTTATTCATTTGTTTGTTTTGATCTTTTTAATATATAGTGTTCTTTTATTTTTATTTTGAATTCTTTATAAGTCTTTGGTTTCTTAATACTCTGAGGCAGTTGATTCTAGTGTTATGTCCGTAAATTTCTTCGTTGCTTTTTATTTGGAGGTTTGTTTTAATTTCTTTATTTTTAATTTTGTATATTAGTTTGCATTTTTCTATTTATATTTTTTTGTTTATTTTTGTTTCGTTAATTATTTTATATACTTGTACTGTTGGTGTTAGTTTTGGTAGTTTGTGTATTATTTTTAAAATTTTGTTCTGTTGTCTTTGTTTTTTTTGTACGTTTGTTTTTGTTGTTTTTACCCATATATTTATTAAATAGTTAATTTTAGCTAAGTATAGTGAATAATATATACTTATTGCCGTTTCTTTCATTATGCATTCCCTGGCTCTATACACAGCTCCTATTGTTGCTGCGCTTTTTTTAAATATTTTGTTAATATGTGTATCCCAGGTGAGTTTTTCAGTTAATATAATTCCTAAGTATTTTGTCTGTTTTGTTCTAGTAATTGGTATGTTATTTATTTCAATTTTTATGTTAATATCTTTTTTGTTTTTTTTTCCTTATTACCATATAAGTTGTTTTTTCTTCATTTATTGTTTGTATTTTTTTTGTCGTAACATTAGTTAATTTCTTAACGTCTTCATTTATGTTTCTCTCTATGGCATCTTTATTTTTTCCGTGATATATAATACGTGTCATCAGCATATGTATATATTTCACCAGTCAAATTTATATTATATATATATATCATTTATGTATAATATATACAGTATTGGAGCCAGCATGCCACCTTGTGGTACCCCATATTCTGCTTTCGTTGTTTTACTAATTATGTTGTTTATTCGTGTTCGTTCTGTTCTGCTTTTAATATATGTTTTTAACAGTTTTAAATTTGTGTTTCTTATTCCTAATAACTCTTTTTTTTTAATTTATTTGTTTTTTGTCGATAGTATTAAAAGCTTTCCTCATGTCTATAAATATTAGTACAACATACTGTTTCTCGTCCAACTTTACTGCTATATGTTGTATTATATCAGTTGTTATGCTCATTGTGTTTAATATTTTTTAGAATGCGTATTGCCTTTTGTTTATAATATTAAGTTTGTTTATGTGTGTCATTAGTCTGTTATATATTGCCTTTTCTGTAATTTTGCTAAGAACTGATTTAAGTATTATTGGTCTATAGTTTTCAGATTTTGATTTTTCTCCTTTTTTGTATATTAATTTTATAAATTGTTTTTAAAGTATTAGTGGGTATTCACCTGTTTGTATCATTATATTTATGAGTTTTTCAAGATTGACGCTACTTCTTTTTTGATGACTTTTATCACTTTATGAGTTTTTTGATCTTCTCCTGGCGCGCTTCTTATTTTTAGTTGTTGAATTATATCTTCTATCTCTTCTTCTGATGTTTTGTTAAATGTAGCTTCTTCTTCAATTCTTGCGGTTGTTATTGTATCATTGTCATCATTTTTTTTTTAATTTTTTCCGCAAATTTCTTTCAAACTGTTGCAAAATAGTTGTTTAGTTTGTCTGCTATTGCTTTCTTTTTTTTTTTATTTCCGTTATTTTTGTGTTTTGATTTATTGTGTTTTGTAATATTGATGTTAGTGTGTCAAAATCATATATTGTTTTATTATCTATGTTTTCAAATTTTTTTTTGATTTTTTGTAGTTTATTTTCTTGTTTTGTACTTTTTCATATTTGGTTTTCTTACACATTGTGTGCCATACCGTGGTTATCGCATTATGACCTGATACTGTTAGTTTTTTATTTACATTTTGCTTTAATGTTTGTTATAACGTGATTTATAATTGTACCAGGTTTATCACCGTTATTCTTTGTTACTCCTTCTTCGGTTATTTTATTTAAAATACAAAAACCATTTTCTACAATTAAATTTCTAAAATTGTTTGTTATGTTGTTATTCTCTCTTAAATTTATGTTCTTGTCTCCTAGTATTATATTTTTAGTTTTAGTTTTTGTTAATTTGTCTATTACTTTTAAGAAGTCATGGTCTTTGCGGTCTGTGGTTTATATATTGCTGTTATTATGTATATTGGTTTTATTAAGTTTTATTGTTAATATTTCTGTATCATTTTCTGTTCTAATTTCTGTTACTGTTGTTGCTATTTTGTTTTTGTGTATATAGCAATGCCCCCACCTTTCATCACTCTGTTGTTAAATATTGCTACGTAGTTTGGGATTTGAAAATATTTTTCTTTATTTGGATATAGCCATGTTTCAGTTATTACAATATTATCAAGTTTGTATAGTACAGGTGTTGTTAGTATTTCATCAAGTTTGTTTTGAATTCTTCTTGCGTTATGTAGGTATATTTTTATGTTGTCCATTTTGGTTATAGTTATTATTTATATATATATATATATATATATATATATTTGTTTTCTGTTTTTATTATTCTTTGTTTTATAGTTCCTTGGCAAGTTTAATACCATGAATAACTATTGGCTTGTCTTCTTTTGTTTTCCTCGCAAGTAATCTTTTTTCTTTATGTCACACCCATTTGTATTCGTGCTTTTTCAATTTTCTTGCTTCATAAAATACACTGTTGTTTTTGTATGTAAGCTGTTTCGTGATGTATATTTCTTTTTTTTCTTTTAATCCACATTCTTCGGCTTTGATTGACCTTTTTTCTTTTTTCTTTTCTATAATTTTCTTTTTTTCTTCTTTTGATTTGAATTTAACCAGTATTGGTGCATCCAGATTCTTATTGTTTATTCTATAGGCTTCTATGATATTATTTGTTGAAATTTCAATATTTATATTTGTGAGTAGTTTTGCCACTGTTTCTTTTATGTTTTCTTTTATGTTTTCTTTATAATGCTGTTTCGGAATAACTGCTATCACAATATTATTTTTTATTTTATCTTGTTTATATTCGTTAACTTTTTCTTCCAGATCTTTTATTTGTTTTTTCATTTCAATATTTTCCTTTTTTATATCTTTAAGAGTTTTTTTCATTTCCTCATTTTCTTTTTTCCTTCCTCAAACTTTGCTGACATAAAGTCGACTGCTTTTTTTAGTTCTTCCAATCTTGTTTTCATTCCCTTGTCTTCGTTATTCTTTAGATGTTTTGGTGGCATTTTTATTAAATTTAATTTTTGTTTTTTGTTTTGTTTTTATTGATTTTTAATTATTTTCTATTAATATTTTATTTGATAATATATTAATTATTTAATTAAAATTAAAATTAAAGATAAAAAAGTTATACTTTTCCGAACACTGTGCGCCACAAAGGTTTTATTTTCATAGAATTCTTTCCCTAACTTTTACACTTTTGATTGTAATCTCCACTATATTTTCTGTATTTTGTTTAGTTTAGTCACTATCACTACTGTTCTCTGTTTTTTTTCTTTTTAAGTTAATAAAGACATATGACAATACACTACGCTAATAAACTACAACCGTTATTTAATGTAAAATACGAAGCACACGTGTAAATATCTACTCAGATCAAGCGCACATCACAGAATCGTCAGTTGTAACTAAAAACCCCATTTTAATATTAAAATGAATTTTAATATTGGTTTTAAAATAACTAAAATACTCTTAAGCTGTTTTTACATTTGTCAATTTATTGTTCAATTTTAAAGAATTACTAACCTTGAAGTCATAATCAGATTAAATTGTCACTTTGCATCTGTCAATTTATTGACCAATTTCTAGCCTGATTCAGATTAGAACATAACCTATTTTGCTTCAATTTATTGACGAAGTTAAGTTAAGTGTTGCCAACCTTTGCTACATAACCTCAATTTATTTATGAATAATGCTAAGTGTATTTTATTGATTCAGTGTAGTATAATCTGTGTTTTGTGTTGATAAGTACACACATATGTACATACATACAAAAAAAAAATGTGTAAAGATAACTTATAATAGCAATGGCTATAATTCAAAATTAGCAATCAGCTAATTAAACAGTTATTATACAGTTGGCAGTATTGAAAATTGAACAATAAGCTGGCGTGTGTAAAGTGAAACAAATCCGCAATAAATTTCCGTAAAATTGACAGATAAATAAGTCATTAAAATTGAACAATAAATTGACAAATGTAAAAACAACTTAACCGTGCTGCAAATAGTAATAGTTTTATTCAACAATTGTTTTCCCGTTACTTCAATTGACGCCAAAACAACGGTTATGAAGCAAACCGTTTCTAAATAGAGGTTATGTAAGCATTGATATTATTGATGTCAAATTTTATGTGTTAATTTAGAATATGGGTATCACAAACACTTGCACTGACTAAACACAGGTTGTTTTTAATTTTTAGAGCACTGTTAAGCATTGGGACGGCATATCATTCTAATAATTTGCTGTTAATCGCAAAGCTACTAAAACTCGATGACACAGTGGCGGCACACACAAATTTATTTTCCTTTCTCCTTTGTATTGTATTGTATTTGTTTGTGTAAACTCAGTGATTTTTCTTCTATCACGGTCCGTTCATTTATTAATTGTGCCATTTCCCACGTTGCTATGGTAACGTCAATATGTGATTTTGAGTTTTCTCTTACAAACGTCGGATTGTTTCCGTTGCAAATTGTAAAATTTTAATTTTTTTTCAATTAATCTAAATTATAGAGTAAAAGATCATTTTTTTTTAAGTGTACACATAGAAATAAAGTATGTTCCAGTATTCACTTTCGAAGGTTGGGCACTATTGATTTGCAATGCTTGTTCAATTTCTAGATTTTTTGAGTTAAAAAGTTCAATGTTTGGGAATTTTATCAGTTTTAAAACATTTGAAACTTAATTTTTCAATTAAATAAAATGTTATAATGTAAAACTTGTTTCAAGAGCTACAGAAAATGTGTTGCAATTTAAAGATTCGAAAAATTCACCACCAAGGTAGGTCAATAGAATTTGAAAACGGCTATATATACAAATAAATATACCATAATTTTTTTCAGAAATTCTGATTTTGCACGACAACTACAGTGTGCATAAATAACAACTTGGAAAACACTGAAGAGTTGTATTTTAGAGGATTACCAAAAGATTATTTTTTTGAGAACATAACATTACCAGAAAAACGTTGAAATAAGTATAAAAATGTTAATGGTTTTTACGTTTAAAAATAAAAGTTTGTTTTTTCTTTAATTCCTTGATTTCAAGGGAAGGTAACTTAATTCTCCTCGTAGAAAAACGGTTTTGATCTAAAAAGTTTTTAATTAATAGATTCAATCATTTTTTAAATAACGGTTTAGTATATGTATACACTAAATAAATTACTATTAGTATTTGTGATTTAAGAGACGTACAACGTGTGCAAGACCATTTGAAAAAAAGTATAATACTAGAGAAAAAATTTAAGAATGCTTGGTGATGATTTTGGCTATCAAACACAGCCTTTTTAACATAAAGCATATCGTAATTAATATTAAATATAATAAAACAACTATAAATTCTTATTCCAGGTAACCAATGTTTTAAAAAAGTCGGGTAGAAGAAGAAGGAAGATTAAATCTCACTATGGAATAAAAAAGTGTATTATTATTTATTCCGTAAATAATAATAAATATATCAGTTTTTTTTTTAATCATAAATATAAATTGATTTAGCGTAATAAAATAAAAACAAACCAAAAAAGTTAAAAAATGTAAACAAATTATTAATAAATAGTTTTTCTTTAGAGATTCTTTTTTATTTTTTTTTAATTATAAATATTCAAGTTAAATATAGATTTGCCAACGGTGCATTTTTTGTACAATGTCATAATAATTTGTCAACCAAACATTATTTTAATTTATCATTTTATAATTTCAAATAGAATTTACAATTAGGGATAATATGATTATGTACAAACTACATATAATATTTGCAAAAGAAAATGTAAGGTAACATTAGCAAGTATATTTTATTGAGTTTTGTAAAAATTGTGCAAATATTTTTATGGGACTGGTTACAATTCATATTAAAATAAAATATTTCTGAAATTTCTTACATTTTAAAGCAATTTTTTTTAATTTTGTGTATATATACCTTGCAAACAACAATAAAATTATAACATTTAAGACAAATAATTTTAAATCACTTTTGAAAATAAAATAAAAATTTATCGGTATCATTAACATGTTTTCTATTGGCAACCATTTTGCTCGGTTTGGTCAATTTATGATATAATTAAATAATTTACTCAAACTCAACCTAATGATTACAATAGTTAAAAGTAAAGCACACATCGTTTAAGATTTACAAACCTTATCAGTGTGTCTTGTACGACATCCAATGATGGCAAAAGACAAACTAATTTTAATGCGTGTAAACAATTGATGATATAAATAACAAGAATAAAAACATGTCTAGTTACAAATTTTGTTAGTTTTTGCCTAACCGCCGCTAGATATTTATAAAACATCAAAAAAGCACAAAAGTAATAAGTTCAAAGATAAATGAATCCTACTATGACTATGCAAGATGGGTAGACGTTCTAGTTGAATAGTGGCGCGCACTACATATACAATACAATTGTTAACTATTTTTAATTTATAACACACCTTGGCTACTTGAACAGTAGCACGAATGCCACTGCGTATAATCTACAATACAATAGTAGATCATCATTGAACAAAAACTTACTCCTCTTATGTTTTTTTTTATATTATTATAAATAAAAGAACGCACTTTTCAAAACTTATTTAAAAACATTAAGCTTGTGACGTAATTTACTTTTTTACTGATGCTAATGTTAAAGCTTTATTAGGATATTATTTGAGGTAAAATTAATTACTCGACTGTTATTAATCACATTTACTACCGAACGAGGTTTGTACTAATAATCCGGTAATTATTATGTCATGGTGAAAATTTTCTTAAATTTAAAGCGATGCAAATTTGAAATTCCCGCATAATTTCAATTAGCGTAATTTACTATATATGTATTATTTTTTTCATGTCATTCTAAAAAATAATTCAACAATGGATTTAAATTACATTTTTGTTTTACATAAATAAAATAATGTAAATTAATTTAAAATGAATTACTATAATTATTTTTTTTATAAAATAACAATTATCCAGTTTATTTCTCTAATATATTTAATTCGTTTAATTATTCTTAATTTTTTTCTGAACTTCAATCTTCTTGTTACAGCAGCAACAGCATAATGCAATGAATATTGCAAAAGGTGTTGCTAATATAAGGAGTCCCAATAGAATTAAATCCAAATTATAGATCTCAATTAAATTCATGTCCCTTACTGTGGACGATAAATGTTCTCCAGATCCATGTCTCAAAATATATTCAATTGAAAAAATTGCTTTATCTAATGGAGTATTTTGTTGATCTTTGATTCTTTTGCTTACTGCTTGAATATTGTTGGAATATCTAAAAAAGAAGATTATAAAATAAAAAGTTAGATAAAATTAAATAAAATTATTTTAAAAACAAAACAATTTTTAAGGCAAAAACATTTTTAAATTTTATAAACAAAATACATAAGACATAATCAACATATTATTTAATTTTTATAACATATTTTTATATTGATTAATTTTTATTTAAATTTACATTGCTTAAAAATATCAGTAAACTTACTCAGCATTCAAGCCAATCTTGATATTATCACAAATGTATTTAGATGACAACTTGTTGTAGTCTAAAAGATTTCCCAACTTTCTATGAACTATAGAATTCATATTACCAATTTGATCTAAGAAGAACGGCAAGCCAACAACAGGAACTCCATGATACATGGCTTCTTGAGTACTCAAAAGGCCACCATGTGTGATAAAAAGTTTTGTTTTGGGTTGCCCTGCAAATAAATAATAATTAGTAAGTTTTCATTTATAAATAAAAAATATTGTGCTGTTTCTAATGTAATTTTTTTAAATGCATAATTTGATAGAAATAGTATTGAAACAATTACTTTTTAAAACAATTTTATGCATACCTAAGATATCACTTTGTGGCATAAAAGATCTGATAATAACATTTTTTGGCAATTTCATGTTATCTTTTTTGATTTTCCATAAAACTGTATAAGGAAGCGTTTCAAAACAATCAATAAATGATTGCAAAATATCATCATCCAATAGCTCAGCTCTCACTAGTGTACCCAGTGAGAAATAAATTATGTCCGTTTTGGAATCATCAAAAATCTTTTGCAAATCCTGTTATTTACAAAATAGAATTAAATATTACAAAAAAGTAATTTATTTATATTTTTTTATAGTCTCTACTATTCTACAAGAATTATTTTCAGAAAAAAGCAATTTTTAAATAATCTTATAACTAAAGAGTTGCTTACTTTATATATAATCAAACGTACTTACTTTAGGTAAAGGTTTTGCAGGTTTGGCTTGCAATCCACCAATACTGATCATATTATTAGGTAAAGGTTGGGGACTATCCATATTTGGATCAATATTAATTAAAGCCAGCGCGACATTTCTTTCAATTTTTGAAAAATCATCAATATCATCACCAAAAACTTCTTTGGCTATCTCTTGAGAGCCCGGCAAATAAAAAAATTGTCTGTAAAACATCAAATAACCCATGCCAATCGAAATTCTAAGTCTATCCATAAAAGTAGGTTTTCCAGCAAAAGATACTGAGTAAAATGGTATATAATTGTTGAGTTGGCTGCCCATAATCCAATTAATATAAGGTTGTATGCCAAATGGTGATACCAAGACAACTGGGGGGTTTCCAAAACGTTTGATTAAGGGGTACAGACATTCACCAGTTGTTATATCCCAAATTATTAAATCAAATTTGAAATCTTTTGGATAACTCATCAGAGTTTTGAAGGCATCAGTAGTAGTACAAAATTTACACATAAATTTCATGTATTCAAAATATGCACCTATACCAATGTACTCGTCAGGATTCTTTGGTGCATCTTCAATTTTGATGTCATCAAATAATGTATAACCTCCTGTAACATAAAATATTCTTACTATTATTACTTGTGTATGTTGCATTTTTTCAAGCAATTTTTACAGTTCTTAATAATATGTTTCTATAATTAGTAAAAATTGAAAATCAAAAGTATTTTTATATTGTCATCAGTAATGATCAGTCAGTGTGCATGTACTCGGTTTATTAAAATTTGTACCCAAGTAAATATTATAAGTAAGTATGTTGCAGATTGGATAAAAACCAAGTACCTGGTATTTAACAAAGTAGAAACAAATTGTAGTTATATTAGGCTATTAAAAAAAAGTGAATAAATAAATCGAAATAAAAATAACAAAATAAAGAGTCAATTATTTAAATTAAACAAATTATTACACAAGTTACAAAAGTTTTAACAAAATATAACAATTTTTAACTACAAACACAAAATATTCTATTTTCTATTAAATAACATTAAAATAAAGATTGTGTGAACTTAAAACATAAAGCAATAAATCTTTTTTAAACCTTACATTAATTACAGTTTAAGTCAAAGAGTGATTCAAATATCAGATTCAGTTATAGTTATACAGTTGTTGGTGTATTGTTTTCGTGTGAGTTGTGTCACGCGTATGACACAACGTCTGAAATTTTAAAACTCAACAATGTCAGAAATTGCAGTATATAAAATACTTGATTTTGATTCTAGTATCAATTTATAAGACTCAAAATTATCAATTAATTTTCCAAATGTAAGATATGTCTGTAATCTTTCAAGTTTTGTTGTTGACAATCTGTCTCTTTGTTCATAATGAATTATTGGAAAAGTTATAAATGATTTTTTAGTTCCTGCCGACTAGAGCAGTTAAAATTCTTTTAGCAACTTTGGATAATTACTTTGAACCACTCAACCTTTATTTTTGTTTGTTAATAAAGGTAATTTGTTCAACAATACATTACATTATTTTAAGAGAATCAACTTTTATATTAGCTGCTACTTTATATATAAACTCCATTGCTTCAATTTGTTATTCAGATGCAAAATGAAGTGAGTTTAAAGCACGCTTTTCTTTTTGACCACTAGTCAACTCAACAAACAAATTAACTTGATAAAATATATAAAGAAGAGACGCAATGTCCTCTAATGAGACAGTTGTAAAGCAATTATTTCGAATAAATTAACTTGAATCTACACAAAAACATAACAATGCTGAATCCGACTGGCCTACCGGATAGTAATAACCTAGTACATACCAGAATATTCCCTAATAGGTATATATCCTCCACTCTATTGGCATATGCCCAAAGTTGATTTACCTACCAGTTAGGTATTTACCCACCGCCTATCACTAATTGTTATACTTATTCAATTGCAGTCGCTGAATGAAGAAAATAATATAGTGATCAAACGGTTAACAGAAGTATTTTTGTTAACTTTATTGAGTCTGTAATTAAAAATTGTATTTATGTACGCTTTGTTATTTTTGTTGTGTTATTAACAATAGTTAGTTGTTCTTGTCATGTATGTTCTTTTTTGCCCTCTGAATCCAAAATAAAGTAGTAATAATTATTGTTACTGACAAAATTTAAACTGGTCATCTTGGTGTTCCTATAAAAATCAAAAATGTAGATTCTAAACAAAATCAAAACTCAAGACATTTTTGCATTGTTTTTTTTTTTTAATTGTGTTTTTTGAAAAAGTAAATATTATTCAGCAACAACAATTTAAGCAATTCTATACCTTAAAATTCTATTTTTTTTTAATTTATTAAAAAAATGCTTAGAAAACAATCTTAAAGAAAGATTTTTTCAAAATATGACACTTAAGGATGGGGTGACTTTTTCGTAAAGTTTTATTTTGCCGTAGGTGGCGGTACGCTCCACTTCCATGCGTTTAATGTATTCCCCTAATACCGAAACAGCCAATGAGCGGGTAAGCTAGATGAGCGGGGTAGCACGTGCATTGTGTTATAGTCGAAGAACATGGATATTATAAAAATAGGAAGGCGGAGTGGGGACTTGGAAAATATATTTTTAATAATCTAGGGGCATGTTTATCTCCATTATTAATGCAAATTTAAAAAAACAAAAAATATATTCGTTTTCCTAATTTTGTTCTCTATATAGTGACATAAATTTAAAATCGGTAAAAAAATAATTTCTATTTATTTCGTAAAATATTCCATAAAATAATAAACAAAATATGTCAAGTTATAAACAATTATATCATTAACAATTCCTGAAAATTTCACATTTCTGCGTTCTGTAGTTTAATGAACATGCCCCCAGTTTATGACAGAATTTCGCCAGCCTTTAGCCAGTTTATTACGTTACATTGTACAAAAAAAAGGCAAAGTTCAGCAATTCTGAAAAAATCTAATTGTTTTTCACCTCTTCACCATAGTTTTCTTTGGATTTAGTTAAAGGTCTAATGTATAAGTGTAACTTTAATTAAGTAATATGTCATTCAAAAATTGCCCATAAAACGTTCTGCGTAAAATTTAAACAGAATAAATGTTCTGTCGTTCTTGGAATAAAAGCCGTAGAGTTGTGGTAAAAATTTGATTTATTTTTTAATTGATTTGGTAGTGGTCCATTGAATTTATTTTCAAAAAATTAAATTTATTTCAATTAAAACCATAAAATTTTGGGCAGTAAAGTACTCAGTAGTCTACTGCCATAAATATTGTTGAATATGTTAGCAACTTAGATGAAAACGATTTAAAGCTAATAATAGTTACAAATCAAAAATATTTACCTTAATAATTACTAACTTTAAAAATCTTATACATAAACTATTTGTAAAAGATCATAGAAGCATAATTATAATTAATTCAATAATACAGTAAACGGGCAGAAATGCTATTAAATATTAAAAAAATAAATTAAAAAAAAAACAAATCTCAAAACAATAAATTTGATAGACTATCAAAAAACAAAGCGTTATATTTGAATTTTAACTTTTATGGATTTGGTATACTTAAAGCTTTGATTCACAAAATTTAATGTTTTTATTTTTAATAATATAAATAGACGTCAACATACTTGCGACTTTCTAAATATTTGGATTTTTTTTAAATGTGATATTTAGAAATTACTTAATGTAACAACAACATAAAAATACCTTTGAATTTCAACTAGTAAAACCACACTTAAATATTTGTAGTATCGGGAAAAACTGAATTTGAAAGTTTATTATTCCATGTTTTGATAGTACGGTTAATTTTTTTCCAGCCTTTGCAAAAAACTATGAATATTTTAGTTATTTGAAGAAGTTTATTAATGTAAATTAGAAATAAAGTTGGCAAAAGAGCAGAACCTTAAAGAACACCAACATTTATAATTTTAGTGTCAGAGTTAAAACCATCAATTCTAACTATAGTAGACAATGTAGAAATAATATTATTTTTCAAATTTTTTTGACAAATTGGACATTAATGAAATTGGTCTATAATTTGAAAAATCAAACTTGTTTCCCTTTTTAGGGATAACATTTGCAACTTTCAAACAGTTTAGAAAAGTTTTTTTTTTGTATAAGACAAATATTTTAATCAAAATAGGAGTTAGTTGAGAGATAATTAGAGATGCAAGTTTTTGTTACTTTTCGATACTTGTAACTATTCGTTACTTAATACTCGTTACAAATAATCGTTTATTTTACGTCAATTACATAATAATCGTGACATAAGAAGACCATTTCTACCCATTATAATCATATAAAAATGTAACAAAAAATCATTATAATAATTATAGTTATTTTTATTTTGTTAGCAAAAAAAACGCAACAGAATAAAGTTGATATCTTATTTATTTGCTAGTATTATTACCAGGTAACTGTAACTACAATAATACAAAATATAACTTATTACAGATAAGTAATAGTAAATAAAGAAATATTAAAATTTAAATTGATTATGATTACAATGTAAAAATAATATTTTTTGTACATTTTTGCCTTTTAGCTTATTTTGCCTGTCTCAGAGCAACTGACCAGTTTAATTAAATCAATATAATAATGATTAAGGAATTAAAAAAAAAGATCTAAATAAATTTTAGTTTTGTATTTCCCAATATATAGTTGTGCATGCGCGTAATGCGTATCTCCGACTACTATAGGTAGTATAGGTTCTATAAGTGGTAGGAACTTTCAATTACTTTCGAATACAAAATATCGAACAGTTACTCCGATTCCCTGCGCGGGTAAAATATATCGAATCGAATACGGGAAGACACGGAGTAACTGTTTGTAAAATGTAACAATTATTTATTTAGTTTATTTGGTTATTCATTATTTCGGATCTCGTCAGGTACCAATTACTAAGTAACAAATAATTATTTAATTTAATACTAGAGATAGTATTAACTATAAATAAAAAAAAAAAAAAAATTTAAATTTGATATTTAGGAATACCTTTGAGTTTTATGGTATTGTAGATACAATAGTAAGAGTCCAGCCATATTTCCTGTGATTTTCCTAGCTCTTTATTAGTTTCTCTTGGGCACAAAAATATTAGTTTTTTAGCCATTTTTCTTTATGCTACTTAGCAACATGGGCTGCCTATTGCCATTTTTGTTTCTTTGACGTAAAGTGACTCTTAGCATTGCTCTCATTGCTGCCTAGGTAGTTTTGAGTTTATTTACGCTTTTTTTTGTGACGGCTGTTAAATAATGTCAACATATATAGTTACTTTTGACATACTTGTGTTGGTAACAAAATGTAACTAAATGTTTAAAAATAAAACAACAGTCAGTTGGTGTAAAAACATGGTAGAAACCCGATCTTTCCAGAGTAAGAGTTTTTGGAAATAATGCCTTTGCCAAAGTGCTAGGTACATAAATAAAAAACTGGACGATTAAAGTAAGAAATTAGTAATGATTGGATACGGCTTAAATAGATATTGACAATGGAATGTAGACAAAAAAACAATAATAACCCATAGAGATGTATTTTTTAATAAAAACATTTGAAAAAAAAACTGTAATAGAAGAGTCTAAAAACAAAAGAAAAACCAAAGAAAAAAAGAAGAAAACAGCAAAAGAGGAAATAGAAACAGAAAAGATAAACCAAAAACAAAGAAAAAATCAAGAAAATAATAACAAACCGCGAAAGTCAACAAGAAGTAAAATACCAAAAATTGTGATTTTCTTATGCTATTGCATTATTTATAAAACTCTGTCAAATATTGTTGAAATCCGTAATGTAAAAGGTGAGTGGGAGAGCAAAAAACAAACAAATCTGCCAGCTTCGGGTTCACGCAAGCAACTGACGAGCAGTGTTGCCAATTTTATTCTACATTGAATACATAAAGATACATAAAAATGGCAGCGCAGTACATATCAATATTTTATTTACAGCACCCTCACTCATTAAAACATTAATTTTAAACTAAATTACATATAATTCTTGTAAGATATCATTTTAATCTAATTTTTAATCTCTTTTATTTTATCCCATTTTCTTCAAACACAATTTTGTTTTTGGACCACTAACTGCTTTTGTTAAAACATCAGCTGCATTATCATTTGTTGAAACATATGAAAATTGGATTGAACCATCTTGATTTTTTTCTCAAAGATGATGATAACAAACATCAATATGTTTTGTTCATTGGTTGTAGCCATCAGTCTCAGACAATTTGATCGCACTTTATTTGTCCACCAGAATCTTCACAGTTTTTCCTATACGATGATCAAGCTCTTGAACAAAATTTCTCAACCAAATTGCTTCTCAAACTGCCTAAGAAATTGCTATGTAATCTGCTTCTGTACTTGATAACGCAACAGTACAGTGATGCTTGCTGTTCCATGAAATAGCTCTATTACTCATTTTAAATATATATCCTGTGCCCGAGCGTCTATTGTCAATATCAGATACCCATTTAAAATCGCAATAACCTGATAGATCATCAACAATTGAATTTGTAAAGCTTAATTTACAGTCCAACGTTCCTTTTAAATATGGAAGAATTCGTTACACTGCAATCCAATGTGAATAACCATAATTTGAATTAAAACGACTAACGTCATTAACAGCAAATGCAATATCAGGCGTGGTACCTTAAGCAATGAATAATAAACTTCTGACCAGAGACTGGTATGGTACTTCAGTTATTTTACATTTTTTATCTTCTGATGTTGGAGACAGCTTTTGATTTGGATCACTTGGTGTTGCACTTGGTTTTGCATTTTTCATATCAAAACGTTTAATCACTTCAGATATCAACCAGTCCATTTTTCATTTTACACATATCAGCAAAATTAATATGGCCTAATTTACGATGCCACATTAAACCACTCATTGATTGAGCTGCTGCCGCAAAACAGTTTGATTGTTGTACGTTCAATTTGTATACACTATTCGTTTCACTAGTTTCAACAATCAATTCTACGCTTTCATTGTATCGTGACAACTCAGATGGTTGAACACAACACTATTTCCATTTTTAACCATTTGTGCAATTGACAGAAGATTGGCACTAAATTAAAATCAGCTTCTCGATTATCAATCATTACTGAAATTTTATCGACTCCTTTTACGAACATTTTATACGTATTTGCCGATGAAATTTGTTCAATTGTTGTTAATTTTAAATTATTGAATAGATTTTCAAATGGCAATATATGTTGAGAAGCACCGCTGTCAATAAACCATTCATTTTTGTGACATTGTTTGATGTATTACATTGTACATGTTGTTTTTGCCGTTGTAATAAATACTGATTTCTTTTTATTACCACTTTTATTGTCTCTGCCATTATTTTGTTTAGGTTTATTATCATTTAATATCTTAAATCTCGTTTATTACACGTAAAACATTCTATGTTTTTGTTCTTTATTTTATTACTACCATAGAATGCTGCACCACTTTTAATTAAGTTTGAACCATACTCGGAGTCTAATAATTTTGATTTAATTAAATCAGCCGTTATTACAACACTGCTGCTTTCTAGACCCATAATCATTGGTACAAATTCATTTAGCAAACCAGCTAATAAAATACTACCAAGCCTTTCATCAGCGACCGGAAATCCAATACCATTTAATTTCTGCGCAGATTCAAAAATTAACACTAATTTTCTTAGCAAACCAATACAACTCGAGAGTTCTCTCTCTTGATACCAATCACCGACGTTGAATTTTCAATATAAACATATACTGATGGATCAACACTTAGCTCTATTCTAGCTTTTGCGCGACGTAATTTGGATTCATCAGTCTCTGCATTTTTACCAGTTTCAATTCACATTTCATAATCATTTTATTTTAATAAATTTCTTATTGTGTGTTGCCATGTGTGATAATTTTCACTACCTGTCAGTTTTTGAATTCCATTCCAAGCGCAGTCATTCGACATTATTAATTAATTAATTTTACAATTCGACAAACGAATTTTCAATATAATGTGAAATATCTTGTTCGTAAATGCACACCAAAATTGGTAGTGATGGGCAAACTCGAGTCATTAATCGATTCTGAATCGATTATTAAAACATCTCGAGATTCTCGACTCATTAAATTAAACAACTCAAATCATTGAGGACTCGGGTCATTATGGACTCGAGTCATTGAGGACTCGAGTCATTAAGGACTCGAATCATTAAGGACTCGAGTCATTAAGGATTTGAGTCATTGACAACTCGAGCTGATTTTAATTTGAAAATTTATCTATTTAAAAATAAATAATGAATTCAAGAAAATCAAGAAATATATGCCTCTGTTAACGATAAAATCATGTTTGCATTATGAATTGTTGAAAATTGAAGCGTTATTAAATTATTTAAAAAATAAATGTGTTATTATTAATAAATAATCAGTAATTTTATCTAACTAATTACTATTACATTAGTAATGAATCTCATGTACATGTCATTTAATTGTTTCATTAAAAAAATATTCATCAACTTCACACGTCCCAAACAAGTCATAATACATAAAATGCTTTGCATAAAAACTCGTAACACAAACGTGCAAATTTATTCGGTTTTATTCAGTGGGCTCGGTATAGTTTATAAATAGTCTAGATTCGTTGAATGGTGGTTTCATTCAGGTTAAAATATAAAATAAATAATATATTTTTTATAGATATATAAATTTAGTGCAAACAAAACAACACAAACTATTAAAAATAATAATTTCTATGTTCGTCTATCAGTTTTTATAATCGATTCAGGGACTCGCATTTTATAATCGATTCAGAGACTCGCATTTTATAATCAATTCAGGGACTCGCATCGCTTTCTCGAGAGCCGCATAGCTTGTACTTCTCGATGCTCGTCTTTGAATTCCGATGCAAGTCCTGTAATGGATTAACTACTTTCTCGAGACAATTGTTATTTTTGCACAAGTGAGATGTGCCGGAATCGAGTGGTTTAAAAGTAGTTACTACTTTTGGTTAGATTTAATCGATGACGCATCTCTCTGCTCGCATTTTATTCACAGCCGATATTTTATAATCGATTCAGAGACTCGCATTTTATAATCGATTCAGGAACTCGGATCGCTTTCTAGAGAGCCGCAGAGCTTGTACTTCTCGATGCTCGGCTATGGATTCCGATGCAAGTCCCGTAATGGATTATAATAGTATGCGATGTTAATTAATATTTAGAACGTTGCTAGATAATTTAAAAAAAAACTTGGTAACTGGTTGCTAAAAATTAATTTTAACTAACATCGATGTTAAAATTTTACAGAGTAAACCTAATAAAACGTTATATTTTTAACATTAAAAATTAATTTATACTAACTTTACTAATCGGGGAGGAGGGGTAAATAATCAATTATTAATCGATTATTAAATTAATCAAATACTAGGTAATCGATTATTGAAATAATCGATTATGCCTATCACTAAAAATTGGTACTACAAACGCACGTGGTAAAACTCGTCCGTATATTTACCGAAAGCGACAAACACTTTTAATATACCGAATTTGTGATTTTTCACGATTCACAACTTCTTTTAACTTGCTTAATATACTCTGGGCCTATAACCTGTTGAGATCCATAATGTAAAAGATGAGTTAAGAGAGAGCAAAAAACAAACACGTCTGCCTGCTTTGGATTCACGCAAGCAACTGGCGAGCAGTGTTGCCAATTTTATTCTACATTGAATACATAAAGATACATAAAGATTGCAGCGCAGTACATAACAATACATTATTTACAACAGATATTAATTAGTATTTGATCAACTTGATGTTTCTTTTTACCAGGAGAGCAACTGTTCCATTCAGGAAGTACGTCTTGAAGTTATTTTAATATAAGATATGTCCAAATAGTGTTGTGATTTTATCACCCTGGCGGTGCACTTGAGATAGCCGTATTATGTCTCAAGTAATGTGTTCTTATTCTAACTGTTTTAAATGTTTTTTGATTCTAATTGTTCTGATGTTGTAAGTCAAGATAAAAAAGTTTTTCCGTTCTGTTTGTTTTGTTTTAATACTTAACGTTTGTCTTCTCCAAAATCTATGAAGCTGACTGACGTATCAGTATGAGGTTTGGGAGTTGGTAACTCTACTCATCTGGAGCTTTGTGTGCTTAAAATTTGATGCACATTTAAGAATAGTTTTTGAAGGTTGTTAATCATTTAACCACTACGAGTATTGTGTGTTTAAAAATTGTTATTTAAACATAGTTTTCTTAGGAGGTTGTTGACCATTTAATTACCACGCTAACCCTGTGGGTTGGTATTAAGTAGTAATCTGCTTTGAGACTGTGATTGCCACAGTTTACATTAATTATCTTTATCCGCTGTTGTTATTACATTGTACACCTAGTTTGCCTACGACAAGTTGAGAACCTAATTTAGATGCTTATTTAAAGTCAAGCACTAAATACGCTGTTTAGAGGTCATTTACTACCCAAAACAGGGAAGAAGGTGTCTGCCGCTTCTACTCGCTTCTAGAAAGGTGACTTCTTACCTCAGAAGTTGCTTGGTCGTCATTGCCTCGTTGGTTCAATCGCAGAGAGCATCATGGGGGGTACCGTGAAGCCCGCCCGAACGAAACAAGGTGTTCAGGTCGGTAGTAGAAAACTGCCGCGAGGTGGGCACCCCACGTGATTGCATCGACCAATGGCAGCAAACTTGGCTCATCACCTCGGGATCAGCTGATTTTAATAAGGTTCTAACCCGTGCTAACGTTTCTCTAACCTAGATGTTCCAGCTTGGATATTCTGGTGATATTCTGTGATTCTGTGTTCCAGCTCCAGCATTAAAATGTGTTCTGAGTATAAATACTAAAAAGTGAGTACTCTATTAATTATTATAAGCAGTTATTATTTATGTGGGATATATTCTTAATTAAATGAATGAATCAGCAACTCTAGCAACAAAGTTTAACCAATTTCAGAAACAATTAAAAATATGTAATTAAGTAAAACCTTTAATAAAACATAATTAATTAAAATAAAGCTAGCAACAGAAATATTGTCTTTGTCCTTTTCAAAACTCGTTTGTGATTTTTGCCAGGAGACTCAAAATATGATTAATTCAATAATTTTACTTAAAAATATACTAAATCCTGTAGGAGTACAATATTATGATAAGAATCTGTTGAAATATCGAGTAATACTCAATCGACGAACACAAGAAAAAATAATATTAACTTACAGATAACGATGTTATTAAAAATCAATTTGAATTGTTAACATTACAGTGTATACATACATGTCAATAAAACATGACAATATACAATTTCAAAACAAAATTTAAATAAATTAAATTTAGATTCAATAAAATGCAAAAATCGTTATACCATGGAACTTATAACATTTTTTAGTATTATTAAAACTTGGACATTAGATATTAGAGAATAAAAGTTCTTAATAAATTGATGACATTGTTGAAAAATTGATTAACACAGAAAATACAAAACATATTAACCAAAGAATTTATTTTATTTTTGATGAATTATTTTTAGTTTTATTAATATATTGATATGTACAATTGGTTTATTTTGTTTCATGTATTTCATCATCGTTCCACTGCAATAGCCACCCACCCACCCCCGGTAAGTTTTGTTATATAAAATATAAAAGTCATTATTTATTTATACATATGTACATGATATTTCATTGCTGTTTTATTTTTTGTTACATGTTATTGGTCTCCAATTCAATCTACAACTAGAAGCGAAGTGAATATGTATTTATAATATTTTTTTGTGATGTATATAAATTTTATTGTTTCAGTAAATGATTTAAAATAAAAGCGTTTTATTTATTTTATTATGTTATTTTTATTATTTAGTTATGGTTATTTAGTTATTGTTAAGGTTTTGTTATAAATAATATATTAATTATATATTATTTATAACAAATCCTTAATGAAAACTAAATAAAATAAGAAAATACAGTATAGTATTTAATAATTTAAATAGATCAGTTTCCCGCTAAAATTTTGTGATGATATAGCGCCATCTCTGGAGAACTTTTAAAGTTATTTTGATAGACAGCGCCTCTAGTGTGGGGTGGGCTAACAATTCTCGTATTTAGCCAATAACATGCGAGGTTCACTTCTTATATTGGATGTTCTGTGGAGAGCATTGCCGTACAGGTGAAATTGACATTTAGCACGTTCTTATTATGTGTTTGTTGCCGTCACCGCTTACTTTAAAACTATTTATGATAATTGAATAACAACAATATTATAATTAATTGTTATAAATGAAATTACTGTCACATTAAATTCATATGTAAAAACAATGTCTCACCGGCGTACCAGTGTGGCGCAACCAGTAGCCTGGCCACACTCTGATTACTACTGGCAACCCAATAGGCAACCAAGAAAGACACTAACAGTAATGTCATTTAAATTAATTAGTTATGGGGGCGGTTTTTTGAGTGTCATAAAACTTCGAGCACAACTCGCGCAATTTAACTCTTTAACAATATTTTCAATTGTTTATTAAGTTTTTAAATTAAATTTTAAAATTTTTGTGAAAATGTTTGGTTAAATTTTATATAGTTTTTCTTCATTAGACCCTAAATTTAGCAAACTTTTATTGTGATTTAAGTTATTTTTCTTCAATAACAATTGTTATAGTTCTGCTCAAAGATTTAATTAAATTTAAGATAAAATATAAAATTTAAAATAATTCCGATTGTATTAATTTTTTTAACAGTTTGGTACTGCTGCTACATTAATTGAAATCATAATAAATATAGTAATATTATAAATTGATAGGTTATGGACGGTGTCTTGATAATATAATATAATTGTGATATATAATATAGTAGTTTTTATTATTTTAATGTTTATTTACTTTACTAGGATGACTTTTAAAACGACTAGAATTTAACTTATGAAGATCTAGCAAATAAAATACTATTCATTTTTATTTAATTTGCAGTATTATAAAGACGGTGTCAATTTATAATATGACTATTTCAATCATTAAGATTTTAATTAATGCAGCATTACCAACTAATTCATAAAATTTTGTACATAAATTTTTACTAATCATATATTTTTATAAAATGTATATGAAATACAATAATTTTATTAAAATTTATACAAAAATTCATACAAATTTCATATTTTACAAAATTTTATTCAAATTAAAAAAATATTCATTGACCCGAAAATGTCATGATCAAAAATCACATATTTTATCATTTTTATTCAGTACAGTATTATTAAATTAATTAGTAATCAAAAGACAATTTACTAATGTTTAAATAAAGTTAAATACACCAGTTGGAAAGTCACATTGAAAACTTAACAATCAGATACACTTTTTATTATACGATAGATTTTAAGCTCATCGGCATATAGTAAACACTGATACAATTTGCTACATTATTTCATCTGAAAATTCCGCCTGTAAAAAAATAAATTTTAAAATATGATTATAAACAAAAACCCGGGTTTCAAATAACAAATAATGTTATACAAACATTTTCAAAAAAATTACTATATAATAATAAAAACAGTAACAAGATTAATTACCAGTCATTTCAAGCACATGTAGTTGTTTATGTTCATGTTTCTTCCCACCATGCGATAATAAAGTAACATTATGTCCTCTTTCAGCCAACGAATGTAATAATCCTTCGTTCCAAAGGTGATGACTGTGGGATATCAAGGTAGAAATACCTAAAATGTTTGCAGAATTTGCCGCATTCAACAA
Source organism: Tachinus rufipes (assembly GCA_963932245.1). Taxonomy (NCBI): domain Eukaryota; kingdom Metazoa; phylum Arthropoda; class Insecta; order Coleoptera; family Staphylinidae; genus Tachinus; species Tachinus rufipes. The sequence goes on from OZ010744.1 coordinate 53,609,978, forward strand.
CAAACTAAATGCGAGGAATTCAATTTTCAACTGCATCATGGCACGATTTCAACGTAACTGATTTAATCTAATCGTTAGACTATCTGACTTTTATAATAAATATGTCTGACCTTGTTTAAGTGTTGTGTAATATTTAAACGATGTTCAGGCTCATTACTCTGATGCTGCGTAATATTTCACTGACCTCGTAAATTAGGCTTGAAATATTTTTATAAAGTTTTTATAAGCAATGTTTACAAACTTGTAATAAACTTGATCTTAGAATTTTACAATCATTAAATAAAAAATAAAAGAAACTTTATTCTCTTTAAATTATTCATTTCATATGGTGTGTGCAATACTGAACTTGAGTTTAGTTTGTTAGATTTTTTTCTTGCTTTGATCATTACTATCACTCGAAAAGTAAAAGCTTTTTAATTCCTATCCAAATATAAAGTATGTAGAAAATAATTAACAAAATTAATATTATTATAATATTCTTTGCAATTTCTCTACAAAAAATTGGATTTTGTGTTTTTGCACAATATTAATTCATTCAAATAATGATTGAAAACGACATTTTTTAATTGCTGCTAATATGTTTATCATTTTTTTAACTAGTGTTTGCTATCTTCATTGTATTCTGCCGAGTTTCAGTGGTGATGATTTGAATAGTAGAGCATTTTGTCCCTTTTGTAAGTTTTGATTTTTTTAGTCCTGCTTTTCTTCAACCACAACGCTTATTGCAGTTTCCTATACAACTACATTTAACCGTTTTCAATAATGATTCAAGAGTTATCAAATTTATAGCTGATTAAACTATTTTGATATCTAAGTTAAAACGTGTTATTTTGTGGATTACCTTGTTTTATTTAACACATCCAAAGATAGCAAGCGCTGTCAGTAATAATGTATTTTAAAACTATTATCAAAATTGTTACCTGTGGTAAGTGTGAAAAAATATATTTTTTTATAATAATTTTTAGTTTTTTGTCTTTTTTAAAAGCATTTTGATCTTTATTTACACTTTAACCGGTTTTTAGCCAAGATGAAAGAAACTAGTATATTGGTAATTCTATTACTTTTCGACCAATTTGAAAATGTCGACCTCTTCGATTTTGCTAAAATTTTCAAGGATCAAAATATGGATTAAAAAAATGACATTTCCAAAATTTTGGACCTTAGAATATCGCCTGTTTAAAATTACACACATTTGAAAGTCAGAAATTTTACAATAAAACGTCTTTTTTAGCTTATTTTGTATATCAGTTTTTGGGCTTTTAAAAAAAAAAAAAAGTTTGCGATCGCTCAAATTATTCCTTATTACATGTACTTTAAAATCCATATTTTTATGTTTAATATTGTGGCAGTCATTTTTATATATTAAGCTTCAAAACATTATTAAAAAAAACCCATAAATTTAGCAAAATCGCAATAATTTTTTTCTTTAAACCGTTCTAACTTTGTCAAATCTTAACAAAATTTGATCCACAAGATCTAGATTTCTTTGTGTTTAATCTTTTTTTAAAGTGATCACACAAGACTTATAGAGTTAATACGTATACACTACTATTTTGATGTAGGAAATTGCACATGTTTTTGCTACATTTAAAACTTGTAATTTTTAGGTCCCAAAAAAGCTCTGTCACCCTATGTCAATTTTAGTCAAAATTTTAGTTGAAATGGTTAAGGGTACTGCGTGGGATATGTGGACTGGTAGGTTGTACACACTAATATCAACTATTGGTAGTTAATCATTATATTTATTTATTTAGTTAACACTCAAGTGAGACTGTAAATTAATTTTCTTTAATTAACACTGCATAATTATTTATACTCGTTCGGCGAGCCATCTCAATGTCAATATTATTTATCTGACATTGAATTGCGCTGACCGGCAAGGTGCTTAATCTGATAAATAATAAATGGTTATTATTTATCCATTAAGTGAGAAAATGATTAAAAAAAATAGAGTAATGCACGTAAATTACATTGTTAATTTATTAACTATTAAATCACTACAACTACATAGTATTGATAAGTATAAAATGCAACGACTTGCTTAAGGCGCGTCGTTTATATATTAATAATGTGTACAATCAGCAGATTGTACACGTGCAGCTGTGTTGACAGAATCAGGATTGCTGGAAGCTGCCCTTGAGTCATCATATTACTAATGTGTACAATCGGCAGATTGTACACGTGCAGCTGTGTTGACAGAATCAGGATTGCTGGAAGCTGCCCTTGAGTCATCATATTACTTCTCCATCCTTAAGATTGAAACTCCGGAGAGATCAAAAGATTGCATCATCTGGGTTTGTCCTAGTTTGGGTTGACCCAGTTGATTCGATGATGGGTTTTTTATTGATGCAGCTCATTTTTTCCAAATAGTATTTAACTAAAACAATACAACTTATGATTATTATTAAATATAAGAGAATGATGTTTGACAAGTGCCAATTTCCTATATTTTCAGGTTCTTGTTGTAGCTGGATGGGTTGAAGATTATTGCGTATCTTTGATAGCTTTATCGGTCTCAGCTGTAACTCCGGTAAATCTACTTCTTGGGACGGCTCTCTTGTTAGGTAGAAGTCTTCTAATACCAGTGGTTGGCCAATGGTTGAATCGTTAAAAATTAATTGTTGGTCTTCAATAAAATATTGACAATTAGGGTTGTAGCTGAACAAGAAAATACCAGTAATTTCTCGAGTATCCCATGCTTCTTTACATCTGGATTTCACCAATGTTAATTTTGGAAATGCTCCTAAGTATTGATATATTTCAGGAATATACTCTAACATTTTCTGTTTCATTAATTTTGTGTGGAGGCAACTTTGGAAGTCATTTTTCTTTATAATGTTACGCTCACAAGTAACATTTTGAAATGTCTTCTTTTGTCGTGTGCACAAATATTGGTCAGTCAAGTAATCGCAAGCATCAGACAGCGGTACCATATCAAACTCAGACTCAAGAACATATTTATTGTCAGGTATAATTATCTGATAGTCCTTAGCAGGTATTGGTAAGAAGTAATACAGTTCATATTTAGTATTTTCAAATAACGGTATTGTTAAAGTGTACAAGATCTCAGTATTCTTTATAATACAAGAAGGTTTAATTAAGTTTTTAAAATTTTGAATTTGTTGTAATGAAACTTCAAAAGGTAGTTTTGTTTTATAATAAGATGATATCTTACGTAATTCAAATAATAATTCTGTATCAGTGATTATGCTAGGGTGTAGAATTTTAAGTTGACAAAATGTTAAGGAATTTTCAACGTCTTGTACAATATTCAAGATAGTATTTAAAAAGTGAATAACTTGATTTAAAATATCTTTAGCAAATGGAATGTCTAAAAAATCGGGTTTGGATTTTAGTCTTGCACCTAATTGGTTTATCCTCGATAGAAGTAATAACTCGTTATGCTTTATGTTGATTATAGTCTCGTTAAATTGCTTAATGATTTCATTATTTATAGAGTACTGACCGTTCAACTGTGTAGCCAAATCATGCTGATTCTGCTTAATGATTTTTAAGGAAGTTTCTATTTTGTCGCCATCACTTGAGTCTAGATTACCCGTTATTTGTTTGATAATCGATCCGATACCATCAACAAGTCCTCGTTTATTACGTGTTTGTTCATGGAACCGATTCAATTTTTCGTCAATAAGATTTCTTGTATAATTAAGGATTTTATAGTAGTTATGTAATTCTTTTGAAAACGTGGTATCATTATCTGTTATGTTCTTAATAGTCTCCAAGGTGTTTAGGACATTTTTGTATTCGGAAATTAGATGAGAGAGTTCGAAAAAATGTACAAAAGTATGGGACGCCATTTCAAGCTTTGCACTTCCTAATTTTATGGGAAGTATGCCAGGATTTGTTGTTATATTTCGTTGTGCAATGGCTGTGGTGGTGCACCACATGATGAAGATGTACCTGCAAACATGGTATTATCGGTTTTAGATGTGTTCCAGTAAATATTTATATTTATAGTAGAGTTTTTGAAAATAAAATTTAACATATTTTTAACTCTATCATAGTCTAAACAATCTAGGCCGCATCCCAGTTTAGGTACAGCCAGGTTAGTTATGCTATTTATTAAGCAAAATTCTTTTAAAGTAGTTAAAGTTTTAAATACATTTTTATACGTGGGTTTTTGGAAATATTTATTTTTTGTTATTAGATATATTATGAAACGGTTATCATTCTTTAGATAACAAAGTGAAGTTAATTTTGGGTTTTGTGTTTTTAACAATTCTACTTGTCCAAATTTGGTTTTAAATTCTAAGGCAATTCCCGCGCTCATTTCTAAGTCGGCACTTACACAGTGTGCCAATGAAACGTTGTTAGGTGCTAAAAATAGATCGCCTTTTATTTCAACAATTTTTTCATTGGGCACTATTTCTTGTGCCTTTTCTTGTTCCAAAAAGTTTATAAAATCTTTTTCTTTATTGCTTTTTAGTTCTAATTTTGTTGGACGTTTTATATTGTCCATGTGTAATTTGTGGAATTTTCGACCAGTCTTGGATTTATTTATTTCTGGAACTATTGTTTTCCGAAGCGGATTAGTTTTTATAATTTGCTCCTTTTTAAAACGATTTCTCCTTTTTGATCTAAAATTACTTTTAACAAATACCTCATTCGGCAACTCGGGTATGTCTTCTCTGGTTTTGTTCAAATTAGAAATGATTTGACATTTATTATCAACTAATCTATTATTTATTAATTTATATAATACTTGTAACTTTTCTTTATGGGAATTTATATAATTGTTTAAAATTTGAGGTTCCAAATTTATATCTGTAATTTCGTGCATGTCGAAATTCAATATATTAAAAGGTGTTAATTTTGTAGTAGAGTGGATTGAGTTATTATAGGCTATTATAGCGTATAGTATCTTTAATTCAATTGGGTCATTTTTAAAATCATTTCTATTGTTTAATAGGTTCAGATGTTCGAGCAACGTTGAGTGGAATCTTTCGATCAGCCCATTACTAGCTGGATGATGTGGACTACAGAAATGTAGGTCTATCTTATGTAATTTTAAAAGATCGGCTATTAGTCCATTGTCAAACTCTGATCCATTATCTGCTATAATAAGACATGGAGTTGAGTGATGAGAAAAGTAGCTCAGTAATTTTTTCATAATTTCGATAGCTTGCATATTGTCTAGTAGATATGCTTGTGCATACTTACTGAAGGCATCTATTATTGTTAAAAATTTATTCTGCTCATATTTTAAAACGTCAATGTGAACAATTTCAAAAGGTTTCGTGGGAGTTGGCGTGATGTTATATTTTAGCTTTAATGGTTTTCTATCGTATTTTACAAGTTTACAAACATCACAATTGTTGATAATATTTTGGATGTCTTTTAGCATATTTGGCCAATAGTATGTAGCACTTAATTTGTGGTATGTCTCAGTTATTCCTCTATGGTTACATTTTCCATTATGATAATTGTCAATTAGATCACGTTGGTCATCTAACACTTCAATGTCATCTAGAATTTTTGAACATTTTTTGAAACGAATTTTGGTATCAAAGTGTTCTTGTAAAATTGAATTACATTGTTCATATAGTTCGTTTGTTTGAAAGATGCAAGAATATAATATGTTTGGTACAACAAATTGTTTTATAAATTTAATAAAATCTTCTTCTGAGTTACTTTCTGAAATTTGAATAATAAAACGTTGTTTAGTGTTGTTAAATAATTTCGAAAGAATTGGTTCAAGAGGGTTAGTTTTGACCGAAAGGAATTGAATTTGGTTTTTTCCAAAATTTACAGGATCTTCACAAATTTTGATTGCACATACAGGATTTTCAAAACTTGTATGTATTGTATTATCATCTTCTTCATCTAAATTTTGATCGTCGGCACCAGGAGGTTCCACAGCTATTGAATTTGTTTCATTTAGATTATTAATAGTGTTTATGGACATTTGTTCAACAGATTTGATTGATTCTGTAATATTCAAATTTGGAGGTCGAGATAATGCATCGGCATTGCTGTTTAGTTTGCCCTTTTTGTAGCATATCTCGTAATCATATTCCTCTAGCTTGAGCCGCCAACGAACCAATTTTGAATTAGGCTCTTTAAGCGAAAAAAGCCACTGCAAAGGTTTGTGATCTGTAACTATTTTGAATTTTTGCCCATACAGGTAAGGCCGAAAGTATTTTGTTGCCCAAACTACTGCTAGCAATTCCTTTTTAATAGTCGAATAATTTACCTCGTGCTCATTAAGAGTTCGTGAAGCATACGCAACCGGAAGATCAGATCCAATTGGGCCTTGAGACAAAACGGCTCCAATAGCGTAGTTGCTTGCGTCCGTTGTTACAACAAATGTCTCTTCAAAATTCGGGTATTGTAAGATTGGGTCGTTTACCAAAAGATTTTTACAAAGTTCAAAGCAGTCTTTGTAATCTGCATCGTTAATATTGATATCTTTATCTTTCTTAAGCCTTGCAGTTAGGGGTTTTGTTAGTTTAGCAAAATTATTGATAAACTTTCTATAGTACCCTAAAAGTCCAAGGAACCCTTTTAGTTGTTTAGACGTTCTAGGAATTGGATAATCAGTTATGGCAATGATCTTTTCTGGGTTTGGTTTGATACCTTGTGGTGTAATTATGTGGCCTAGGTAACTTACTTCCTTTTGAAGGAACTCGCTTTTGTCGAGTTGAATTTTAAAATTGAAAGCTCGTAAACGATCAAATACTAATTTTAATTTCTCAATGTGTTCTTGTAGGGAAGTAGAAAAAATAATGATATCGTCTAGATAGACAATACAGGATAAGCCACGTAGCACGTGATCCATAACTCGTTGAAACGTAGATGGTGCGTTTCTGAGACCGAAAGGCATGCGAATAAATTCGTAATGCCCATTCTCTACGGAGAACGCTGTTTTAGATGTATCTTCGTCATTCACTTCTATCTGGTGAAATCCAGAAGCGAGATCTAATGTGCTAAAGTATTGGCATCGACCGAGCTTATCAAGAATGTCTGTGATATTGGGTAGAGGATACCGATCAGCTATAGTTTGTTCATTTAGCTTCCGGTAATCTACGACTATTCTCCACTTCCTCTCACCAGAGGCGTCCAATTTTTTGGGGACTACCCAAATTGGGGACGACCAGGGTGATTGCGAAGGTCGTATAATACCTTGCTCAAGCATATTTTTAATTTGTTTTTGTACCTCTTCTTTATGAATGTAGGGGTACCTATAAGTCTTTGTAAATATTGGGGTGTCATCTTTCAATTTTATATTGTGTTTAACAGCATTAGTGAATGTTAATTTGTTGTTGTGTACGTGAAAAATATCGGAGTATTCGTTGATTAATTTTATTAACTTAGATTTTTCTTCTTTATTGCAATGATTTAATCTAAATTTTGAAAAATCAATCTTGTTAGCGTTACTGGAAATGCAATTTAGATTTGGGATGACGAAATTATTTTCAGAAATAACTTTAAATGGTTTAGATAAGTTGACAGTGACATATTCACTACTGGGATTTATAATAGAAGCAAAAGCAAAATTATTTTCGATCTTAATTAAGCTTTCTGGAATTTCCATTTCATTAATATTTTGTGCAGGTAGTATAGCAATTCCATTGTCTATGTTTGAAACTTTTATTTTTATTTTTTGTTCAGATTCTGGTGAAATTACAATGCAGTTATTATAATCAGACAAATTTTTGAATTCGATTTTAATTTTTGTATGTGGTAATATCATTTCATTTGTATTTAAATTTAAAGTCGCGTTTAATAATTTAAGGTTATCGATTCCTAATAGGCAATCAAAATGGTTATGAAATTTAAAAACATGAAATTTAAATGGAAATTCTTTTAATTTGAAAATGGATGGGCATGGTATTGATATGCTATATTTCTCTTGTGTTGAACCATGCGCTGTTGAAATAATATAAGGGTCATGTTTAACATGTTTAGGAAAATATTTAATAACTGGTTGGGGGTTCATAAAAGATTTTGTCGACCCCGTGTCGATTAGACATTTAAGGTTAAAATTCTGAAAAGGAATAGTTATAAATGGTAACTGCGATTTATTATTGTCAATGTTCAATAATTCAATTGTTCTTCTTCCGAGGCTAGATTTTCTAAAAAATATTCCTCAGTTGTGCTATTGTCAGGTAATTGTTCCTGAAGAGGGTACAGATCTATGTTTCTGTTAGAAGTGTCATTTTTGTCAATATCTTGCTCGACATTAAATAACTCTTCGCTTGTCCAGTTAGGACGAGGTTTGTATTCTGGTTTTCTCATATTTTGTGGAAAAGCATTTCTTGTTGTCATGCTCATTGGTATTTGTTTTGGAGGTAAATAATTTTTGTTCGGTTTAAAAGCGTTCGGTGATGGTTGTGTTGAAACAGCTGCATTAAATCTCATTTGATTTGCAGGTTTCTGTTGCATAAAATTATTTTTGTTTGTAAAAGGAACATTTTTATATTTATTTATATTAGGTTGAACGATCTTGACGTCATTAATATTAAAATCATTCGTGAGCATGTAAAGTGCGTGGTCTAGCGTTTTTGGATCTCTTGTGCTTAAATAGTCGCCAAGAGGATTGTTTAAATTTTTTAATAATACTCTTAATGCAAGTTTTTTTGCAAAATCAATTAAATGTTCAACACCTTGAACTAAATTTGTATTAATATAACTAATTTGTAAATTTAGGTTAGTTTGTATTTTATTATAAAATTCAAGCGGTTTTAAGTTATTCTGCTTCATCGAGCATAATTCAATTGTAAGTGTTTGCAAGTCGCGTTTATCCGCGTATGTCGCTATTAACCCGTCCTTCAGATCTTTCCAAGAAGATATATTATACGATGACAGCCTATCTGCTGCATCGCCTTTTATTTTATTTTTTATAGATTTTAACAAAAGGACGTTTTGAAAATCGGCAACATTATTACCGTTATAAAAATGAGTAAGTAATTGTTCACTACTAGTTATAAATTCGGTTAACATGTTCGGATTCCCGTGGAATTCCGGAACAATGTTAAGGTATTCCATTTTTAAAACCGGCAAGGCCATAATTTCGGTTGTGTTTAAATCACTATTGTCGGAATTATTAGATAAATCTGTATTTAATTGAGTATTGTCGAGATTATTAGATAAATCAATGTTTAATTGAGTATTATCAGAATTATCAGTTAAATCTGAATCAGGGTTACCTGGGTCTGAGTTTCTAATGGGGGATCTCGATCTATCTCTACTTGACATTTATGACTCACCAATACTTTTGCATTTGCATCATACGATGATCCAGGGTCTGCCGGGGAGGTCGCTCGTCTGAATGTCCGTCAGGGTATCCGCGGAGTCGCTCGATTGAATTTTATAGGAGGTCCAAGGTCTCTGCCACGGAAGTTGCTCGCTTTCTTAATCCAATCGGGGGTCCAGGGAAGTCACTGAAGTCGATTCTTATAAGGTCCAGGGTCTGCCACGGAAGTTATTCGTTTGATGGGAGTTGTATTGTTGCACTTTTTATTTTATTTTTAAATATTATATTGTGGTCACCAATATAAAGTATTAAAATACACCAAAACTTTTTTAATCGATTTGTTATTGGTAATCCTACCGATTCTGCGCCAATTACATTGTTAATTTATTAACTATTAAATCACTACAACTACATAGTATTGATAAGTATAAAATGCAACGACTTGCTTAAGGCGCGTCGTTTATATATTAATAATGTGTACAATCAGCAGATTGTACACGTGCAGCTGTGTTGACAGAATCAGGATTGCTGGAAGCTGCCCTTGAGTCATCATATTACTAATGTGTACAATCGGCAGATTGTACACGTGCAGCTGTGTTGACAGAATCAGGATTGCTGGAAGCTGCCCTTGAGTCATCATATTACTCGTATGCTTTGTTGACCTTGAAAAAGCTTTTGACAGGATCAAGAGAGAGGACATATGGAAAGAACTAGAAGAGAGAGGAATTGAGAAGAAAATAATGAACGTAATCAAAAACATGTACACAAAAAACAAAAACATAGTCAGAATGAATAACGAAGAATCAAAAGAATTCCAAACGAAAAAAGGTGTGAAGCAAGGATGTGTGTTAAGCGCATTGCTTTTCTCAATTGTGCTAGACAGGGCAATAAAACAGGCAAAGCAAAAAATGAAAATGGTAAAAATAGGATATTGGAAAATGGAAGTAACAAAAATAGCAGAACTGCTATTTGCAGACGATATGGCAGTGATTGCTGAAACCGAAGAAGAGTTACAACACAACATGGAAATAATAGAGGAGCAACTAAAGAAAATAAACATGAAAATAAATTATGAAAAAACAAAGACCATGATAATTGCAAAAGAAAAACTGAATAACGAAATAAGAATAAAAGGAAGAATAATAGAACAGGCCAAACAATACAGATACTTAGGAACAATAATACAAAGCAACGGAAAATTAGACAAAGAGATAGAGGACAAAATAGGAAAAACAGCAAAAATATATAACATGTTAAAAAATACTTTCTTTAACAAAAAAGAAATATCAAAAACAACAAAAACAGAAATTGTAAAAAAAGTAATCAGACCAACATTAACATATAGTAGCGAAACATGGACGATGACAGGAAAACAAATAGAAAGAATAAATGCTATGGAGATGAGATTTCTTAGGAAGATTGAGAACAAAACAAGAAAAGATAAAATAAGGAACAAGACATATAGGACGAATTTAAATATAAAACCAATACAAGAAAAAATTATTGAAGGTCAAATGAGATGGTATCGACATATCAGAAGAATGGGTGAAGAAAGAAATATTAAGAAAATTTATGAGACAAGAGTAACAGGAGAACAAAAAAGAGGAAGACCCGGAAAAGAATGAACAGCGCAATAAAGGAAGAAGCTACAAGAAAAGGAAACACGTGGGAAGAAATAAAAGAGATAGCCAAGGATAGGAAAAAATGGAGAAAATATTACACAAACTAATAATGTATACGCCTGAAAGGTAAAAAGGCAATTGAATAAATAAATAAATAAATAAATATTATTTATCAGATATATTTTATAAATATACATTATTTTGTATTATATCTAACCTTGAAAGGAAGGGTGACTATTACGCCATTACACCTCCTCCTTTTAGGGAGTGTGAATTTTCATTAAAAAGAATGAAAGTTCATACTTTACAAAAATCTTACAACTAACCTTTATTACATAAACTTAAACTACTTTATCTTGCATATTTTATATTCTATATTTCCAGGCCTGAAGAAAAAAAACTTAACTAATACATAAAAATATTTATTTTAAAATTTATTTACAAAAGTTTATTTACATAACCTAAGCATTATTTATTATATTTTAACAGTCTGTTTTTATGTACTGTCATTTGTCTGTTTCTAATAATAATAATAATAATAATATCTTTATTTCACTTTAGCCACACTACATGGATATGGCTGGTATAATAGACTTTAGGGTTATTGAAGATATGCCATCAATACTACATGACGTTTTGTTACTTAAACTTGCTACTGTTTCAAATAACTCATGTAAGTCAATTGGTTCCAAAAAGAAAGAATTTGCATTAAAAGAAGGTAGTGTACAACTGTTAGACATATTGAGCCCAAAATGTGCGGTACTTAAATTTGTTGCAATGTTTGAAAAATAGAGAGCAAATTCATTAGCTATAACATCTTCATCTTTAACCGTAACTGAATTAATATTTAATTGAATATTAATTCTAGGTTTTACACGATCAAGACTTTTATTAACAAGTTCGCAGGTAGTTTTAGATTTATTTGAACTAGAATCTATTTTACTACCCATAAAGCTTTTCTTAGCTAGATCAATATTAAATTTAAGTTGCCTTTTTTTAGTTTTATAGAATATTTTAGTATTAATATCATTAGTATTTTTTACAATCCAGAACAATTGTTTTAACTGAGTACATTCATTTTTAAGAGCAGGAGTAATCCACTTCTTAGTATTATTAACGTTTGTTTTACAAACTAACGGACAAGCACATGGAAAACAATTCTTAACACGATTTAAAAAACTACTAAATATTGAGTTTAAGTTAACAGTTACATTCCAATCAGTAGTTAACAACATTTCTTTAAAACTTTCAACACATTTATTTGTGATTTTTTTGTAAGTAATTATTTCTTTTTCTTTAGGTATTGAAACTATTCTATAAACTGATATAATTTGCATTAGATGATCTGCTATGCTACCATCAATATTTACAGTATTATATGTTTCACACGGTAAATTTGTTATAGCATAGTTAATAGCTAGTGTCTGCTATTGTAAAATTAATGTCATTCTTTATCGAGATGATCTTGTAAGGGCCTTTGTATAGTGGATCGAATTTCGTCCTGGCCTCGTTTGTTACAAGAACATCGTCATTGATTTTTTAGGTTTGTCTGTTTTGTCGTGAGGTCGAATTTCGCTTTTTGCTTTAGCTTGATTTCTGAAATCAGCTTGTTGGCTCTGTTGAGCGCTGTCTGCAAGCGAAATTTGACCTCTTTGTTATAACTCTCTATGTTATAAATTGGATCGATTTTATTTTGGGTAAAATCGATGGGCAGTGTGGGATGTTTCGCGAAAATAAGCTCGAATAGACAGTAGTTATGAACTGTGGATGGGGTTGTATTGTAGCAATACGAGAAGTATTTTACCCAGTCATCCCAGTCATCGCTAAGTAAATTTATGTATATTCAAACATATTCATTTATTACGTGATGGTTTTGTTCTACAGTACCAACCAATTGTGGTCTGTAGGGGGTGGATGTTAAATGTTTTACTTGTAATAATTTTGTTAGTTCGGTAACCGTCTTGTTGATATATTTCGTTCCCTTATCCGTTCTGATCTCCTTCATTGGATCGTATATGAGAACGAAATTGTCGAATAACGCTCGAGCTACCGTCTTAGCTTCTTTATTGGGGATCGGTATTATTACAACATACTTTGTTAAATCACATTCCATTGTAACAGCGTATGTATTCCCGCGGGCAGTTTTGGGGAAGGGACCTATTGTATCTACGATAACAATATCGAATGCATTCTGGGGAGTAGGGGTGATACACATTTGTGTAATGTTTTTGTTTTGTGCCTTATTTATTTGGCAGAAATGGCAATTTTTTATAAATGTGGAAATGTCTTTATTCATGTGTTTCCAAATGAAGCGCGACTTCAGTTTTGTTGTTAATATCTTTCGTCCACAGTGACCTCCGTGTATTGGGTCGCTATGAAATGTATTAATTAGTTTTTGTTGTTCAGTAGCGTCTGAAATTTTAATTATTGGTTTTGTAAGAAGAATTTGTATATTTTTTTTTATTTCTTTGAAAAGTGACGGGGTATTAAATTAAATATCTCGTTATCGAGTTCAAGTTTTATCTTTTCTATACCAGGCTATACTTTCAAGCGCAGACATGACCTTTCCTAGGCTAGGTTTGTTTTTGGGGATGCGACCGTCTATAATAATAAGTTTTTGCTCGACTCTTAGTCGTGGATTATCTTCTTTGTTTGTATTTATTATTAGCTTGGTTGCTTTATGTGCCTCGTGGTTGTCTAATACTTCGTAGGCTTTTATTATTGTACTCACTTCATCTTTATTTGTTTTTATATTATTATGTATTTTCTTTGTCATTGAACGAGTTTTTACGGCTAATACATTAGTTCGTAATTCTTTTAGCTCGTTTATATTTATGCGTGATAAAGCGTCTGCTCCGACGTTGTTTATGTTTTTTATAAATTTTATTGTAAAGTCAAATTCTTCCAGATCTAGTCTCATACGGGTTAGTTTCGACGAAGGGTCTTTCATCGAGAATAGATAGAGTAGCGGCCGATGGTCTGTTTTTACTACAAACTTTTGTCCATACAGATATGGTCTGTAGAACTTAATTGCCCAAGTGAATGGCAGCTAACTCTTTTTCTATTGTTGATTTGTTAAGTTCTCCCTTTGTAAATAATTTAGAAGCGTATGAAATTGAAAGGTCGATGTCGTTTACCTGTTGACTTAAAATTGCTCCGCATGCATGTTTAGATGCATCGGTTGTTAACAAACGTTTTATCAAATTGAGGGTATTGTAATATAGGTGGATATTGGACATTCCGTTGTCCACTCAAATTTTGCTCCTTTTCTTGTAAGTTTATTTAAACATGATGTTATATCGGCAAAGTCTTTTATAAATCTGCGATAGTAATTACAAAATGCCACAAAGCGTTTTACAGCTTCTGCATGTCGGTCTAGGGTAATTACTTATTGTTTCGAATTTATGTTTGTCTGGTAATATTCCTTTGTCGGTTATATTGTGTCCGAGAAAGGTGACTTCTTTCCTAAAGAATTTATATTTTTTGGGATTTAATTTTAAGCAGTATTTTCTACAAGATAAAAGGACTTTTTCTAGGTTTTCAAAGTGATGTTTTTTAGAGCAGTCTATGACGACTAAATCGTCCGTATACATAAATGCTTTTTCTGGTGATAATGCGGCGAAAGCAATGTTCATCATGCTCTAAAAACTGTTAGGACTGATTGATAGACCAAAAGGTAATCTTTTAAATCGAAATGTTCCGGCGTCGGTAGTGAAACTTGTCGCGTCTTTACTATTCGGATGTAATGGAATTTGGTGAAAACCCAACATTAAATCTAGCACAGAGAACCATTTTGCTCTACCGAGTTGATCAAGAATGTCATCGATTCTTGGTAGTGGAAATCTGTCTGAGATAAGTTTTTTATTAACTTGTCGGTAGTTAATTACCAGTCTCCATTTCTTTGTGTTATGAGCCGACTTTTTCGATACTAACAGTATCTGTGAATTGTATGAACTTGTAGATGGTTCTATTATATCTCTTTCACACATATCTTTTACTTGTTTATTTATTTCCTCCTTTTGTGTGTAAGGAATCCTGTAGTTTTTAATATAAACATCCGTCATGTTTATGTTTTGCTCGTAGAAATTGTTACACGATAAAATTTTGTCTTTTTTTAATGCGAATACATCTGAGTATTTTTCGCATAGCTTTGTGAGTTCATTTTTAAGTTGACTGGGGCAGTCTGTATTTAATTGTTTTAATAGTTCTTGTTTCCTGTTTTTAGTTTCATTCTCTATGTTATATATATTATAATTGCGCAAATCTTCATTATCTAATTTAATTTTCTCTAGTGTTTTATTCTCGTTGGTTGTATTTATGAATGTTATTAAAGCTTTGTCACCTTTTACTATACTTCTTTTTGAGAATATGCAAGGGGCTGTTTCCTGACTATCTACGAGTGATTCTGTGAAATTATTTTTGAGGTTTACCTCTCTTGTAACCTCTGACCAGGCAGGGAATATGAGGCTCTCTGTTTTAGGGCCGCTGGTGACATTAATATGTACGTTGCGTATATGCGTGTGTATTGTTAATTTCCACTTGCTATAGTCTAGTTTACAATCGTATTTTTTCAAAAAATCTAGACCTAGTATACCGTCTACAGGGATAGGGAAGTTTGAATCGACTATCTGACAATCATGTTCTAGTGTTTCGTGGTGACTTGCGTATAATCTAGCGCTGGTTGCGTTTGATGTTACTACTTCTGAATCTGTCACACCGTGTATTATACATTGATGAGAATATCTAGGAAATTGTTGATATAGTTTATTAATTGTGATATGTCAGCTCCCGTGTCTATTAAAAATCTTAGTTTGTGCGGTGACATATCAGTGTTAATAGCAATGAAGTTTGAATAAGCAAGATTTAATATTGTTTGAGGTTCTGAGTTGTGTCCTCCATCAGCCCTGTGTGGGGGACGGTGGAGTTTTCCGCGTCCATCGTCCTAATGCTTGCGTTGTTACTGTTATGGTAGCTACGTTGTTGATAATTATTATGGTAATTACCGCGGTTGTTATTAATTTGGCAAAAATTATTAAAGTTTCCGCGTCCTCGTTTGTAATTTGAATTGTTAAAATTGTTATTATTTTGTTGATATTTATTGGCATTATTCTGTTGCCATGGATTGTTTGTATTTCTGGTTGTTTCTCGTCTATTGCTGTTGTTACCGCAATTATTGTGGAAAAATCCTTGATGTCCTCTGTATTTGGTGTTAGTAAACAATATATTGGTGTTACTTGTATCACCATCCGACGTTAAAAACTTCGCCGTAGCTTCTTGTACGCTATTAAATGTGCCGGCTTCCATTATTAGCCGTGTTTTATCTAACTTAGCATTTGTCATCATCGTAAAAATTGCTTTATTCTTTGCATAAATCTCTGCTGTGTCGGCTCTGACGCCTTTCGCAGCATTTGCTAAAGATTGTTTTGTAGCTAATTCCTCGATTTCTTTCACAAACATATTAGCGTCTTTGTTTTTTTGTCTCAGGTTAAGCAGTTTTGCTTCTATTACCTGTGCTTTATCTCCCTCGCATTTACTTTTTAGTGCTATAATAACTTGGTCGATTGTCGTTGTCGTGTCTGTTATGGCTAATCTTGCTGTTTTAGTTAATCTTGTTTTTATGAAGGATACGGCCAGGTTTTCCTGGGATCCGCAACTTTCTTTTAGTAATGTTACAGCGTCTATAAATGTGGTTAAATCTGCGGGATTTCCGTCGAATGATTTTGGTAGTATCTTGTCTGACAAGGAGATCATTTCGGTATGTGTGAATGCCATTGTTGAATCTGGTGCACACTCTTTTATGTCGTTGATATCGACTTCAGTTGTTGCTGAGTCGGGTACCTGATATTCGAAATTAATCTTTGTTAAGGCGGCAATGAATTTGTCCCTTATATAATGAAAATTGGTGTTTACAAATTTTATTTGGTCTTCTGCATGTTTTGTATTATAGTCAACGCACAATTTGACGTGCTTATTATATATTAAAACAAGATTAGTTTTAATTTCTTGTCTAATTTCCTGTTTTTTTGGAGGATTTGTTTTAATGGCTCTCTTAGCCTGTCTTACAAATCTCTCTTTAATGCTATTAAATCTGGCATGTATTCCGACCATGTAGACATTTCATTAAATTGTTTTTAATGAATGTTTAATAAACATATTTTGTTATACAAACGATTTTATGTTTGTTTATTTAGTAGCAAATAATTTCTTACGTTTCTAATTTTATATAGTAATTTGTTACGTTAATTACTATATATTTACTATTTGAATTGTTATTGTTACCTAAACTGCTAAGTTTGCATGTTTATGACTTTAAAGGAATTTGTTTATTTGGCATAAATTTTTGCAAAAGGCGTTTGCATGTTTTTTGCATTTTAGTGAAATATTATAAGACGTTGCATTTATGTGTTGAACTTGCTATTATATTTTCAAAAATTTAGTTTTAGTGTGAATTCGGCCTGGTCGCGTGTTTCGGTTTTGCGTTTGTTTCGAGTGTTTGTGTGCTGTTATTTTAAATTAAGTGCGAAAACATATAATTAACCTTGCACTAGACGTGTATGATTTATTTTGCATACGCTAGTGTTTTTCTATTGTTTACATTCTGTCGGTCACTTGTCCGTGAGTTGATTTTAAAAATGCTTGGTTTTTACATTTGCTAATTATGTTTATATTATTCTAATTTACATAGTTACAATCGTATGCCATTTGATTATTTAAAGTTTACATTTGAATATATATTTATGACTAATTAATCTGGATTGTGAACGTAATTATTATTAATAAATTCTTATATATTTTAATTCATATTAAAAACTAAATAAATCACTTATTTTGTCCGTTTATAATTGTCTTCATTTTTTTTTTCTGTTATTTTTTTTCTTTTTCGGGGTGTTCTTATAGTTGTTCCTCCATGTGTCTTCTGGCTGGCAGTAAACATCTACTGCGTTTTCTTGTTACTTTCTCCTGCCGCTTCGGATAAGCTGGTGACATATGGGGTCCATATGTCGGGCGTCTTCCGATCGATGTGATAGGGATCTTCGACTCCTGATGGTGGATACCACTCTTCCTCCTTTGGTGGAATCTTCAATTGATGTCCGCTGGACCTTCACTCTTAGTATCTTATTTTCTTCCATGTGGCAGTAGACTGGATTCATTCATGCAGCAGGATTTGCTTCCCGGTGTTGTTTCCGAGGCAGGATCGCCATGAAATGGTTAAGGGTACTGCTTGGGATATGTGGACTGGTAGGTTGTACACACTAATATCAACTATTGGTAGTTAATCATTATATTTATTTATTTAGTTAACACTCAAGTGAGACTGTGAATTAATTTTCTTTAATTAACACTGCTTAATTATTTATAGCCACCTCAATGTCAATATTATTTATCTGACATTGAATTGCGCTGACCGGCAAGGTGCTTAATCTGATAAATAATAATTGGTTATTATTTATCAGATATATTTTATAAATATACATTATTTTGTATTATATCTAACCCTGAAAGGAAGGGCGGCTATTACGCCATTACATAGTAAATACTCTTTAGAACACAAGAAGAAAGGTTAATTATATGAAAAATGGTATATAGGGCATTATGAAGAAGCCATTGAGAAACTGCAAGTCGTTGTGCTGCGTCGCCTGGTGGTAGGTGTTTTACTTTTGATAATAATATGGAGAAGATTTTCACTAAAAAACTCGTTGAGAAAGTTGCTTTCTGTTGATCTCAATTCCTAGGGCATTACCATTACTGAATCCGTAAACAAACATGATATCTGCGTATTCTCCGTTGTTGAACAGCAGTTTTATCAAATTTTACTAACCGAACTAAAGAAAACTAATTTGACACTTGTTAAAGTAATGTTGTTTTGTTTGTGTCTTTTTTTGCTAAATAAAAAGTTTTTTAAATATTTTGTATTTGTTGACTATCTCAAAAACGAAGCAAGATAGACAAAACGTGATTTAGATTTTCTAAAGAACTATGCCGATTTTGCCGATTTTGAATATTAAAAAATTCTTGATAATGTCCGATATACTATTTTTCATATAAATAATCTTTTTTCTAGTGGTCTGAAGAGTATTTACTAAAATTTTGACTAAAATCGACTTAGGGTAACAGCGTTTTTTCGGGACCTAAAAATTACAAGTTTTAAAGATCGCGAATGTTTTCGTGCAACTTCCTGCATCAAAATAGTGGTGTATACGTAATAATTCTATAAGTCTTGTGTGATCACATTAAAAAAAGATTAAATACAAAGAAATCCAAACCTTAAAGATCAAATTTCTTTAAAATTTGACAAAGTTAGAACGGTTTAAACAAAGCAGAATTTTACAATTTTGCTAAATATACGGGATTTTTTGGAATAATGTTTAAAGCATAATATATCAAAATGATTGCCCCAACATTAAATAAACAAATATAACTTTTAAAATACATGTAATAAGGAATATTTTGAGCCATCGTGGACCAAAAATTAAGATACAAAAATGTGCGATTTGCCGATTTTGACAATTTTTAAATATTAAAAAATTCTTGATAATGCTTGATATACCATTTCAAACATAAATAACTTTTTTTCTTGTGTTCTAAAGAATATTTACTGAAATTTTGACTAAAATCGACATAGGGTGACAGCGCTTTTTCGAGACCTAAAATATACAAATTTTGAAGATCGCAAAAACAACTTCCTGCATCAAAATAGTGCTGTATTCTATAAGTCTTGTGTGATCATTTTAAAAAAAGATTAAACACAAAGAAATCTAGACCGTTTGGATCAAATTTTGTTAAGATTTGACAAAGTTTAAAGAATACAAAATTTTGCGATTTTGCAAAATTTGCGTTTTTTTTTTAGAATAATGTTTGAAGTTTAATATATTAAAATGACTGCTACAATATTAAACATAAAAATATGGGTTTTAAACTACATGTAATAATAATAATTTGAGCCATTGTGAACCTTATTATCTTTTTCCAGAAGCCCAAAAACTGAGATACAAAATAAGCTAAAAAAGACGTTTTATTGTAAAATTTCTGACTTTCAAATGTGTGTCATTTTGAACAGGCAATATTCTAAGGTCCAAAATTTTGGAAGTCTTATTTTTTTATTCATATTTTAATCCCTAAAAATTTGAGCAAAATCAAAGAGATCGACTTTTTCAAATCGGTCGAAAAGTAATGGATTTACCCATATATAAGTTATTACTCTGCACTACACTATTCTTAATTGTTTATTGTATATTCTAATTATTAGAAATCCTTTTAATGTAATATCTTAACAATGGGTCTATGTAGAACACATAAAACCTAATGTCAGTTATTATACAGGGTTAGTCACCATGTAAACCGATTAATAATTCAAAAAAAATTTTAAACAAAAGTTTTTTAGTTTTAAAGCCGTCTGACACAAGACTGCTTATTTCAGTACAATTGTTTTGCACGCAAATTATTTTTTTTTTATAATTCAGCATGTTACAAGGTTATTAAAAAATATTCCTGTCGAGGAGTTTCAGGGTGCCTTAGCTTGGCATACACGTATCTGAAAGTGCAGGAGGAGAGTATTTAGAAGAATTTTAAGCGTTTGTACCAGTACGACCAATAAATCTATTTATCATAGAAAGAGCGCATTACCATTATAATGTATTAAGTTTTGGCATAACTAGCAACGTAAACAAATTGTAGAAGTAGAAAACAATGTTACAAAAATGAAATCGAAAATGTTGAAAATGTTTGTGGGGGTTTCTTAGGAAAGTGTCTACTACTGTTTATTATATTTACGAATAATATCATAAATGTAGTATCAAATAAAAACTAACATATAGTCAGTTATGCCAATGATACTAATTTACTGATCAAGAGAACAGAATACATGCAGTTTTGCAAACAGGTAACGATTTATTGAAACCTGTAATTCAGTGGTTTAGTAAAAATAAGTTAAAGTTTAACAATAACAAAACAAATGTAATGTTTTTAAAATAAATAATGCTTTGAAAAAAAAAACGACAAAATGATATCTATAATATAGCAAGAATTGGTTGTTGTAGAATCCACCTTAGGTAAAAGAAATTACATTTTTTAATGACTTAAAAAATGTCGTTACCTCGGTTCAATCCACTTGTCTAGATAAGTATAAATTTTATAAGTTTTGATCAATGATCATTTAAAAATTTTAGTTTTAAAATTGATTCTAACTTGCAATTACGCAAAAGAGATTTTTTTTATAAGTAGAAATTTGTCATGAATTCTATTTACTATTATTCCAATAGTTTTATTCATGTTTACTTTAACTTCTATTTTTGTGGTTTTTTAATTATTTGTGAAAATGTTTTTTTTAGTTAAACTTAAACCGAGACAAATAGCTGTCATGAAAAGAATTGTCGAGACACCAAGACAACAAAGTTAAAACCGAGACAATTAACTGTCCCCAAAAAATTGTTGGGATACCAGAACGTAAAAGTTAAAACCGAGACAAATCCGGAAAAAGCGGAACGTATGGACAGCCTAGTTATACAACTCATTTACAAAATAGACTGTTTAGAAACTTGAATAGGAGTATTCAAGGCTAAAAGTTATTGACAGTACCAAAAATATATACAGGGTGTTAGGTAAACATACGGCAAAAAATTAAGAGGTTATTTCTTGGCTTATTCTAAGAATGTTTTGTTCTATGATAAAAAACATCTTTGTTTCGAAGATAAAGGGTGAACAAAACTTGCGACAGTTACAACATTTTATTATAAAAAGTACATGTAAAGTTGCTGAATCTACAATAAATGTTTGAAATAACTTCCTACAGCCTATATACAAGCATTCAATCTTTTCGTCATTGAGTGCCAAACTCTTTCAAACACACCAGGGTTGTTTTTAGTTGAGTTACACTCAAAAATTATCTAATTTTGCAAGTCGTCCAAATTCTCCATTAGAGTAGCGCCAACTAATGATTTCAAATAGCCCAAAAAAAAAATCTAGGAGGTTTAATTCTAGGAATCAAACAGGCCTTGCGTGTGGCTCACCTCCACCACAGCCGTCTCTACTTACATGCTGTGCTCATAGAAACTTGGCAACGCAGCAAGTGGGCTATCGGTTTGTATTGATATACATGGGAAAGTGGTAGGAAGAGTGTTATTAAAGTGTTTTGAATTCAAATATAAAGGACAATCTAACAAATATTTATAATATGTGGATAGGAAAAATGTCATTCTACTTATTTTCTTGCTTTATAAGTCAATATCAATGTTTTTAATTTAAATAAAGCTAGTGTTTTTATTTTGTTTGTTTTTAAGATATGTGATTAAAACTGGTTTAAAAGTCAATATTAATTAATAAATACACACTTGAATAATAATTAAATGCTGTATTTAAATAAAGTGATTTAATTTTATTGTCTGTATTGCATATAATAACATGTACTTTTTATTTTAGATGTCAGAAAGATGTATACACTGGAGACAAGTGGATCACGTAGTTTCTTACAACATGAAGAACAGATAAATTGCACTAATTTAATATAAACAATGCAATTGACCCTATTATAATATAGTGATTGAGTGAAGTGTTTAAAAAAAGTGACATCTGTGATATTCTGTTTAAACTTTTTGAAGCCGATAGAGCCTGCAAAGAGAAAATATCTTTAACGGATGTAGTTATCATCATCAAGTTATAGAAGTGTTTTAAAAATATAATTATAAATTAGTGCCAGTAATGTCTTATAATATAGAAAACATAAGTAAGACATTTTCATTGCCATGATTTTGTATACCGTTAATTATTAATATAGAAGTTTCCTTTTCTGATATAAAAATAATTAACATGATGCTAATTTAAAATTAACTCTTACTGTAACAATCAATTTGGAATTATTCTGTTTAGTTGCTAGAGCTTTTATTATTAAAAAATTGTATTGTGCAATAACAATGCTTTTTTATTTTCTATCTAGTTTATCGCATAACAACTAATTACAGGTAATACTTTATTTATTTGTTGGCTATTTATATGTTATTTATCTGTATTGGACTAAGCAATTTTTGCTTCTATAAGAGCAGTCTGACACGAGACTTATTTCACTTTTAAATTGAAAGCAATAATATTTAAACCAATATTTAGTATAATTTCCAGTGTTGCTGTATGACACGTAAGTTTGTAAAGTTAGTCCGTAAGTTTGTAAATAAGTTCGTGAGCATGCGCATTAAACCAACCTGTCACCAAATGTCAAATAATAGCATCTGACATCTGATGAAAATAGTTCAGTGAGAGTTTACTATACAACGGATGTGTAACTAGTGACTTTAATAAACAAAAATAATATTATAATGTAAGTATTTATTATATTATATTTATTTAGTTATTTAAAATAATATGTTATGTATATATGTTAATTTATTGAACTTTTCTAGACAAATGAATAGAGAAAAATTATTACTTTTGGCTGCTGCCACAAATGTAATAATGATTATGACGATGACCATTAAAAGGAGAAGGCGACGAAGGTTAGATAGGCCTCGAAAAATTTGGGTGAGGGATTGGATCAATCGACGACTAGAAGGGAGAAGAATGTTGAGCATGTTAAATGACGAATTATTAACCGAGGACCCATCTTCATATCGTAATTTTTTACGCATGAATAACAATTTATTCCAAAAATTGTTAACGAAGGTTGAATATCGTTTAACTAAACAAGATACTGTTATGCGGCAAAGTATTTCGGCACAGTCAAAGTAAGTATTTGATCAAATTTAATTAAACTTTGTATACAATGTTAAATTTTAGGTTAGAAACTACACTTCGTTTTCTGGCAACAGGGGAGTCCTACCGCTCATTGATGTATAGTACCAGAATTGATAAAACTACAATCTCGAAACTTGTTTCCATCGTTTGTGATGTTATTTACTTATTATTAAAGGATGAATATTTGAAGGTACCACACTTAATTGATTTTAACTTTGTTCACTGAATAGATAGATAATTGCATGCTCATTTACACAACTTTAAATATATATATATATATATATATATTTTATTTTACATTGAGTATTTACTTTTGGAACGGTTATGCTCGTTTGACACTGATGATATCTTGAACTATATACATATTTATAGATAAAACTGTCTATAAAATCCACAAACAGTATTCAATTTTATTTTAGATTAAAATTTTATATACATACATAAAATGTGAGAAATAGCTTTTATTTTATAAAGTTGTATCTATAATTGTGATATAATTATTGTCAGTGTCATATGGGCATTAAGTAAATTATAAAGTGATTCAGTAAAATAATGCATCGATATTTTTTAGACATCCACAGATGAAAACACTTGGCTACAAGTGGATAAGCAGTTTGAAGATTTGTGGCAATTTCCAAACTGCTTACGAGCTCTTGATGGACAACACAATAATTTCAAACCTCCCGTCTCTGCAGGATCGTATTATTATAATTATAAAGGAAACCATTCGATTGTTCTTCTTGGAATGGCAGATGCAGTATATAAGTTTACCTATTGTAATGTAGGTGTCAATGGACGTGTAAGTGATGGTGGAGTTTTTAGAGAAAGTGGATTAGCAAAAACGATTGTAAAAAATTGTTTAAATTTTCCAAAAAGTTGTGTATTGCCTGGCCAGATATCATTAACACCATATGTTATTGTGGCCGATGATGCTTTTCCACTTTCTCAAAGAATAATAAAGCCTTATCCAAATAGGGGACTTACACATGAACAGAAAAATTTTAACTACCGTCTGTCAAGAACAAGGAGGATGATTGAAAGTACCTTTGAAATTCTGGCAAACAGATTTAGGGTATTAATGAACCCCATACAATTAGCGCCAGAAAAAGTAGTGCATATTACATTGGCATGTGTCACGCTACACAACTTTCTTGCCACAGAGAATTGGAAAGCTTACACCGATGTCAATGTTGAAGATTGTAAAACATCTCCGCTGCAAGTTATTGGTCGGCAAGGTGCTAATAGATCTACAGTTGACGCTCTACAAGTTAGAGAGAATTTTAAAAATTATTTTAATTGTGAGCTTGGTTCTGTGGATTGGCAGAACAATGCAGTTGATAGAAATAACATGTAAAAAATTTATGTATTTTAACTAGAAATAAAAAAAAATAATTATTAATGTTTTTTTAAATTTGATTACACATTAATTTAATATTTCTAAACTAATAGTGGTACATAGGAACATAAGTATGTACAATAAATAATAAGTATAAACAAATCTATTTTTTCTATTTTGTTTTATGAATTAAAGTTAGTTAGATTAATAAATCTATGTTAGATTTACAACATATGTAAATACTTATTAAAAACTAGAAACAAATAATTTACTTAAAGGTACAAAAATATTAAATTAAATTAATTATTCATAATTGAAATGTCATAACATTGAAAATGATATTTTATAGTAAAACCAGTTGTATTTTTAACTTAATAAATTTATAAAAAACAATAGACTTAAATAATGACGTCTTTACTCTTTGAGACGTGAGGCGTCACCTGTGCGGGGGTATCTGCAGTCGTGATCGACAGGGTCCCCTCACTTAATTGGCCGGAGACTGAAGGTGCTCGGGCGTCACCACACCGGAGTGTGGACACAAATTAAATAAAATATACAGGTTAATCAAATAAACATTTATTTTTGTAGAAAACAAAAAGAATAGAAAGATAATATAAAAAAAATAATTATTAAACATGGATGGATGGATGGATCGGGGAACGTTGGTAAGAATTTGAGACTGGACCGGGAATCTGGAGGTGGCTTGCCTTCCGGCTACCGCACACGCTGGGTTGTAAGGAGAAAGGAGAGAAAAAAAAAGGAATTTTAATTAGGCTTGGGAGATTGTCGGCTCGACTTACGATTATCGGGGTTTCCGGATCTGGTCTGGTACTCTTCTTCACGTGACGGATTTCGGAATGTATTTAACAGGACTCAAATCAGCTCGGACTCAATTGAATTGATGAGGACTGGACGGCGGTATTTAAAGGAAAAGAAAAGAAAGGGGATAAACTTGGCAAAATCTAGTGAAAAGGGAAAGAGCGGGAACAGAGTTGCCAACATAAATGGGGGATGCATAGGGGGTGGCCTATACACCCCAAACTAATAATTAAAACTAAATTAAACAAAACGACCCCTGACATTACATAAACAATCCTACAAAATCTTAAAATTCCATTCCCCTTAATTACTAATATATTAACAAAAGAAACAAACGTCCGCCGGGTTCGGACGCTTGCATACAGTAACTAGTGATTTACCTATTAATGGTAAATCACTAATTACTGCACACAGAAGCTCCTGGTTACTTCTTACTTCCGGCGGAGGTTTGTCTCACCCATGGCCAACCCCATATGGGACGCCTATGGGCCTTATTGATTACATGGGATTGCACGTGGTTTGATAGGTTAGATCCGCGTGCATCCTCAAACAACGGAGTGGCAAGCCGACAAACACGCAGGTTTGTTGCGTCATCAATTAAACATCATGTCGCGAACATGAAAAGTGTCGGTAGCCGGCTAATTACGATGTTTAATTAATGGCAGCAAGGTAGGCCACCCCGAATACAGCTAGTTGCAACCAAGGTTGCCTAGCATATGTGTTATACTTCACGCGGTTTGTTATGCGTGCGTTCGGCAAGAATGTCTATGAATAACGCTGCATAACAAGCGCGCGTTTGTGATACTATCCGACATAAACAGACGAACGGTTGGGCATTATTTTAATAAATAATCACGGAGTTTGTTACAATTAAAATGAATGTAATTTTAAAGTTTTTGACAAAAGTATTATGTCAATATAAAATAACTATATAAATATAAATGATAAAATTATTGTATATGTCAAGATTTACCATTTGCAATAGTAAGGTAATCTAGTTTTGAAAACAATTTATTTTTGCCAATTTCAGAATTAATTTAACATACCAATGAAAAAAACAATATATTTTTAAAATTAGTATAATTATCTGGTTTTTCAGGAATTTATGAGAATCTCTAATTTTTAACAAGTTTATAATTTATATAAAAAGTATAATAAAAATATAGACAAAGCTGTTAATCAAATATATATTATAATAGGTATTTACTAATTATATACTCGTATTTATACTTACGTAATGATTTTTGATTAAGTTACACTGATACAACCTGTAAATGTCAATTTGTAGGAATGCATATAAAAAAATAAAAAAGAAATAATAAAATAAAGATATTTATTAAAAATTAGAAAATAATTATATATGTTTTTTTTATTATACAATATTAATGAAATTGCCTGTTGGATTTCAACAAACTCGTCTGAACCATTTTTTTCGATGAACTGGGCTTGTACACCAACATAATTTGCAAAGGCTCCGCTTTGCATTCCTGGCTTGCTGGAAGCTTGCTGGACGGGTGTTTTATTCACAACCAATGCATGCTTTATTTGGTCCAGCGAAGCTGCTGCAGATTTTAAAACATTTTCTTCATCAGCCTCATTCTTTTTTGTTTTCGATGATTGTTTTCTTAGATTACTGGGGGTGGCATCTGAACCAGAATGTTAGCGTTTTGTTCTTGAAGAGCGTAGTGCAATCACTATGGAAATACTGAAAATTAAAATTAAATTATCAAATGGAAATTTACACAATTAAATAAATTAAATTTTAAATTAAACTTATCTCGTACTATTTCTTCTTTTAATAACTCAGGCTCATATAAATTTTCCGGTGTCTCTAATTCGATTATGACTTCATCATCGCCTAACATCTGAACTTCTTAGACATCTTCTGGTTGGACCAAATCATGTGCAGTTGGGATGCCGTCCACAGCTTCTCTCGGTGTAGTATGTTCTATTATGAACAACATCGAGTTATAATACCATAAGTTTGGCTTTAAAATCTAAAATCAAATTTTTTTTATATTGTAGCGTTGCATAGCAAAATTTTCTATGAAAATGACTGCAAACAAATTTGTTTCTTTGCTCTGATTAAAATGCAAATTTAAATAAATATTGTGAATAAATAAAAATTAATAATTTATTTATATAATTTAATTAATTTAATTTTACAGTTTAATTTAAAATTTACTACATACAAATAAATTATTGAATAAAATAAAAAGAAACTTACCTCTTCTTCACCCATGCCACTGCGTACGGAGCTTTTGTATTTTCTATATTGAGCTAAGAAATTTGTTCAGAGATTGTTAAACTTGTTTTTAACATCAGTAGGAGTAACACCTGGCTGGTGTTTTGACAATTCCAAACAAAATTCATTTAGCGTTTTATTTCTTGCATGTTTATTTTTGTACTCAAGATGTTTGACTGCATATAAGCATGGCCTGTCTTTGTACATCTCAATGAGGAGTTGCACTTGTACTCTAGACCAAGACATACTAACAAATTGAATAAATGAAAACAAATGAAAACAAATAAAAATAAATAAAAACAAATGAAAATAAATAAAAACAAATGAAAATAAATTAAAATAAATGAAAATAAATGAAAATAAATGAAAATAAATGAAAATAAATGAAAACAAATGAAAATAAATAAAAACAAATTAAAATAAATGAAAACGAATGAAAATAAATAAAAACAAATGAAAATAAATGAAAACAAAAGAAAATAAATGAAAACAAAACAAATCAAAACAAATCAAAACAAACAAGAACAAACGAAAACAACTTACAACTTCAAATGCAATATTAGCAATGACAGCAATGGCGACGTAAACAAACTCATAACCTCAAACCTGTCACTTTCCTACGCGCATCTTTCTCAGCATTGCAAGCAAGTTTTCATCCAAGAAATTAGAACAGGTTCTAATTTCTTGCTTCAAAACGTACAATATCTGCGCGCGGGCAGGTGCGCATTTATTGCTTTCAATTTAAACGTGAAATAAGTCTCGTGTCAGACGGCTCTAAGACTCAACTTTGGTCTTTAATTTATAATATTTATATTATTACTCATTTTGCATTTTTGATTATGTATATATGTATGACGGTTTATGCATTTGACCATAACAGACTAGTCAATTAGAAAGTAATTTAGTCGACTACTCGATTAAATTACTTGCTACTTGACAAAATTTTACCAATTTTGTATTTGTGTTTTATTATTTATGTATGTCTCTGATCATTATTTTTAATTATTTATTTTTCAGAAATTATAATTTTTATGTAGTTTTATTAATAAAATCTGATTATATTTTATATTTGTGTGTATTATTAATCATATCTGTGGTTATTATAATTTAGATTTTTAAGAAATTATCATTTTTATATAATAATATTTAATTTATTTTTATACCTAGGTAAGTGTAATTATCTTTATATTTATTGATTCCAGAGTTTTATTTTCATTTTTATATGTTTTTTAATTAGAGACTGATTTATATTATTAAAATTTACATTTATTTAAACTTAATTTAAGTTTGTTATTTCAATTTGTGTAGCGAGTGTGTATGAGACCAAATGCGACGTTGCCAAGCGTATTAGCACGGCTTGTATGTAGAGACGGCTGTGCCTTGACCAATCCTGCAATATCCGTATGTATCGGTTAAATAAGTACGAGCAACCAAACTGAAATGTGGTGGAGCATTATTGTGCATAAACCACATTGCAATTCTTGTAGCCAATAGCACATCATCCAGAAACTAAGGTAGTGTGTTACAAAAAGTTGGAATACACCTTGCCTGTAAGTCTTCCTGGTGGAAATACTGGTTCAATTAGACAGTCTCCTACAATTCCAACCCAAACAATCAAGAAGAACTGATGTTAAAAACGATCTTTACATTCACATACCTAATGCGTATTTTTATCTTGAAAAACTGTCTTTATCGGTGAAAAGAATATGTGGCAGGAATTGAGCAATTAAAATTAATATTTGCAAAAACATTTAACATAAGCAATACGTAAAAATAAACCAGCAGGTAATAGTGCCTGACCACGCTGATGTCGTATGAATAAAACAAATTGCCCTTTTCCAAACTTTCCAATAACTTACATTCAAAGTACTGGCAATTTTTTGCTTCAAACTACTTTGATCATCCTCTACCATTAACGATTTTTTTTAACCAAAAAATATTTAAAACAACTAACTTTAAATGGAATTTTATATACATGTAAAACATTTGCTCTTGGTTTCATTATTACTATGAATAGTACCTAGCTTAAATAAAAATTTCAAGTAAGCGGAAAGATTTTTTTTGTTTTTTTCCGCATTCTATAATTCTTTGCTTATATTACTCTTTCTGCATATTTAAAAATTTGAAATTTTTATATATAAATGATTAAAAGACTTTTTTTAAATTATTTATAAAGACTTTAATATCCTGTTAAATAATAACATAATTTAAAATAAATTTATATATTGAAATGTAAGATTAATATAATTTACTTTTAATGGATATATTGGCAGAATAAATAAAATTTAAATTTAAAAAAGGAATAAAAAGTTTATATAAATAAATACAAATGTATCAATGTATTAAATAGAAATGTCAAAACTACACCCCTGAACAAAACTTGACATGCTTGTGGGCTGGATTTTGACGCTGTTAAATGACACTCCCAGCGTTTAAGACGCTTCATGCGGCTCGTTTTTTTTATGGCCCAGGGGTCGATTCTGATCGCCGGTGACTTTTGTCACCGGTGGCTTTTCTCACAAAAATTACGTATTTCAATAAAATGTGACAAAATTCTGGTGAGTTTTGCCACTGGTGATTAAAATCGGTGACTTAAAACATGCATTATTTGAAAGTGACAGTTTGCGTGAATTTTTTTTTAAGTTATGATTTTAGTTCATTTATAAACTATTTATAGATTATTACATCATTTTTATTAAGAATAGCAAGCAAGCTTATAGAATAATTTAATTACCTGTTATGTTATGAATTAATAATTTATTCAAAATCAGTCAATCGAATCACAGCGGCCAAGGGTCAAGCATAGACAATTGTTTCGGTTCTACAAATTTATTGGCGATTCAAAATCGTTATAGCCGCGAAATGACTGCCAATTGCAAAAATGCAAAAATGATACCGATTAATGCGGACATTTTAGTATTAAAAATTGCAACTAGATGGCAAACCAGTCTTTCGTTTGATTATTTATACCTGTTATGTTGTTAATTTTATTAATATTAGACCGACTTTGACCGCCAGTGACTTGTCACCGATGGTTTTTCTCATAAAAATTACGTCATTTCTAAAGCATGCTATTTTAATATTTGAGAGTATTATCACAGAATGAGTAAAAGCGTATAAAAACCGGCAAAACAAGCAGAATTAATACTGTAACTTTGATGACAGTTTGTGTGAGTTTATCTGCTATTAATAAAATTGAATAAAATTAAAGTATTGTGATATACTTAATACTTTCAATAACCATTTATTTAAAATTGTATAAATAATATAAATAAATTAGTTGACTCACATATTAACGGCACATACCGCATTATTATAGTATGCATGTGTTTCGATGCATTTGCGGAATATATTATGTTGCGTGCGTCTAGTGTGCGGCGGTCGTCTGCTTGCTCATGATTGACTTAATTAATATATAATATTATTTTATTAAACATTAACTAAACTGCTCAAGCAAATTAATTAAGACTAATAAGACTTTAATTTAGTAAATTTTGGTGTTTGGATTTATGCAGATTGATATATGATATACGAGGGGCACTGCTAAAGTTTGCGGAATCAAGTACTGCCTGTATTTTCAGCGTTCTGCTACGGTTTAACATCGCAGCCATGTGTGGAAATCTTAGATCGTTATTTGGGGATAAAGCACGATCCAAAACTATGGTTTACAAATGGTTTGCAGAATTCAAGCGTGGAAGACCAACGTTTGATGACGATCTTTGCAAAGGTCGTCCATGCACCTCTGTTGTTGCAAAAAATATTGATGCTGTGTGTAAAATAATTTTGTCAGATCGGAATGTGACCTAAGTGAGATAGAGGCATCCTTACGCATTGCAGCGAAACAAATACATACGATTTTGCACGATTTTTTGCATGTCAGGAAGTTTTGCAGTCGTTAGATCTCACACAATTTGAAAGAAGAACAAAAACAAGCAAGTGTCAAGTGGTGCAAAGAAATGCTAAAGAAATTCGAAGAGGTTGTTCAAATTTGGTATACAGGGTGAGCGAGAATGGCCGAGGATTGCGATGTAGGCAACCAAATATACACTTATTGTAAATATTAAAAATTCATATCCCTAGACTGCCCTTGACCATTACCATAGGCGTAACACAAATTTTGTTTTTGTGGTAATTAATGTTATTATAAACAATTAAAATATATACAAAGTACATAATAAACAATGATGAATTATTTTAAAACTTTAAATAAATTTCAATGATTAAAAATAATATTTGATTAATTAAATACACTTATGTCCAAATTCATAAAAGTCAGTTACAGTAACGGATTGTTAAATTTGACAACCTCAAAATTATTTATAATTATTATACCATAAAAACAAGTTTGGCATAATAAATAACTATCAGAAATGAATGAAAAATATTATTTAATAATACCGCAAAACAAATAACATGTATTTTAATCAAATTTATAAAAATAGTTTTGACGTTTTATCAAACTGTGAGGTTATGTTGTCACATTTAATAGTCATTAAATTTAATTAGCTTTTATGAATACGGGCGTTAAAATAAAACGTTTCTATTTTTTAATTGGCAACTTAACCATTATGATAAATAACAAATGTATATTTTTATAGGGTTAATCATTATTGAAAAATTAATACTTAGTATAAACATAATAAGAATAATAACATCAGGTTATTGTACTAGATTATGAATTAAATAATTAAATTATATGTATAATGGTGTTACGCAAAAACAAAAATTTTATTTGTGACAACGCTAACAATTAAAATAAATACATAATGCACAACGATGTACTATTTTAAAATTTTATCAAAAAAACAACAATTTCAATGATTATACATATAATATACAAATAAATAATAAAATGTTTCTATGTTTTAATTAACAAAATTACCATTATAAAAAGTAGCAAATGTTTAAACAATCAACAAATATTGCACAGGTAGTACTCTCTTCAATCGTACCTGAACCAATTTAATAAAGTTTTATAAAAAAATATAGATTTATTTATATTTTACCTTAAAATTAAAAACCCAAATACCAATTGAGTGTAAAGTTGTTTCCTGTAACTAATAGAGATTAAAAACAACCACAAAGCTTCATCGGTAAAAAATCTTATTCAATATTTCATCATTATTTATATTGTAAACAACCTCTCCAATTACAATGAACAGCCTGTCAGGTGGTTTCTTCTAATAGGAGCATAATTTTTAATTTGTAATTCACAACCTTTTTATAAAAAATTCTGGACACCAAAGAGAGTACGACCAGTTGCCATCCTTATTGTTAGTTCCACTGTGACTATAAAATCACTCTATTCTTGTATAAACATTATTGTACATATATCTTAAATATCCAATTTATAGTATGCATAACACATAATTCACATTATTTCAAATTTACACTGCACTTTCAATTTATAATTTATTAATGAATTGACTTAAACATATTTTTAATAAACATTAACCTTAAACAATGACTATTATATAATTTAAATATTCAATTAACACTTCTGTTCAATCACATTCACATTTTATTATAGTAAATTAACCTTTACATTATTTAAAAAAAATATAAAAAGTGACGAACGTCTATGAAAATTGACGTTTATTCTGGTGATTTTTAGGATTATTTTGTTCAAGGGCAACAGGTTGACAAACTGGTACACACTAAAATCACTAAAAAATTTCCTAGGAATATTTGAAAATCCTCGGTCATTCTCGCCCATCCTGTATAACATCGTAACAGGTAACGAATCTTGGATATATTCATATGAGCCTGAAACTAAACAGCAATCGTATAGGTGTTTCAAAATAAACCTAAACCCATAAAAATGGTGCTTTTACAAAGCGTTTCGAAAAAAATAATTGCTTGTTATTTTGGAAAAACGGGTCATGTTGCAACTGTTGCATTAGAGGATCAAAAAACAGTTAATGCTGACTGGTATATATATTTCATCGGATGCAAAAGTGTATAGATTTTAAAGGAGAATATATTGAATGTGGACTTGTAAAAAATCGATAAAAAAATATATGATGTGATGACGTCAGTCCTAAGCAATTGCAATTTATAATCTAATAACTGATAAAAATATGCAATTATAACCCTTAACGCTAGAGAATTGCCGGGTTTCGTCGCCCCGTCCTGTTGTTGTGCCACTAGTATTATTGTTATGGAAAAATATTAAATCCGATTACATCTACGAGAATATTGGTGAACCTTTCTCTATAGAAAAATATTAACACGTACAGCGCCGTTTTTAAATTAAAATTGGTTCTTATAGGACAAAACGCCAACCAACTCAATATCCAAACGATAAGATATTAACCATCACTTTTTTAATATGTTGAACTACATACAATATTCGATGTCTTCATGTTTTTGGTTAAAGATTTAAAGTTACATTTAACGAGTAAAAAATTAATAAAGAACTGATTAAAAACGTTACTTTTTAAAAATTAATTGCAAAGAAACGATTTATTTTATCAAATTTCTAAAAGTTTGAGGACACAGATTGGACTTTCTTCTACAATGTTTGAAATTTTTATTCAATTATATTCAGGTGTTTTCTTGCTGAGTTGGATGCTGTAAACCCTTATAATACCGCAACTATTCTCCCCCCTTAATATATCAAATTTCACTTTTGAAAAATTTCTATTTACAATATACATATGGTGGGTGTGATAGTTTGTGGGGGAATGAAACATTTAAAAAAATGAGAGGGTGCACGTGAAGATCGCTATCAGCCCCGGTGAGAGGCTAGGCGGGTTCTGGCTCAAAATCCCATAAGGTTTACATGGGGGGTCTAAATACACATTTTGCAATCGGCCTCCCTACTTTACCGAAATATTTTTGGCGGGAAATTCATCCCAAACAACAGCAGCAGCAGCAGGCAACCCAAACAGCAGCAGCAGCAGCCACCTAGCGACAGCAAGCGAACGAGCATATATACAGGGTGGCGACCGAAAGTAGTAATCTTTATCCCAAAATCAAAAATGGAGACCGGAAATGCGACTTCCGGTGTTGCAAAAAGGGCCTTCATGGTACTCAAATGAAAGCGCCCGTTGCGTACGTCACAAATCTAAAATAAAAACCTTCTGGATGGTTTAAAATAAAGAAACAAATGATAGCAGCAGCAACAGCAATAGCAGCAGCAATAGCAATAGCAACAGCAATAGCAGCAGCAACAGCAATAGCAGCAGCAGGTTGCCGACAGCAGGGTTCTAAGTGTGCGAGTGCAATGCAGCAGCAGCAGCCACCTAGCGGCAGCAAGCAAACGAGCATATATACAGGGTAGTCAAAAGACTTTGTATATACAGGGTGGGTGAAAAATAAATCCAAGATGGCGACCGGTAGCAGGCCGCCGGCTCCAAGCTCCCGGTAGCAGGGTGCCGGCTGCAGGCTCTTGGTAGCAGGTCGCCGGCTCCAAGCTTCCGGTAGCAGGCTCCCGGCGGCGTCGGCGGCTATTAATGTAAGTTTGTTTATTTGAATGAGATGAATGCGATTAGGAGCATTTTTCCTTACCAGGATTTTTCTAAAGACTGAGAGCTTAATTGATTTTTGCACATCTGTGCTCATCTAGGGTGAGGGTATGGTCAAAGTCAAAAGGGGTTTATAACAGGCAAAGAAACTAGAAGGTGCCAAAACGGTAGTATGAGCTGAATAAAACTTGACTTGATGATTATTCTAAATAAATATTAAAACAATATTACTATACGCATATAAAAAAAGTAAAAGCAGGATGTGAACTGATAACTCATTTAACGGGAAAAATATAAGCTAGCAAAATATAAAAAAATGAGTGTATAAACTTACGTCACTGGCTCACGCGACGAGCGCGTAATTACCATTTGCGGTTACTACAACTGATAACGACTTTACTATTAAATGTTATCAAATAAAATAATTAATTTAATGAATTAGAATGTTATTATTTTAAACATTAATATGTTATAATTTAAAAGATTTAGATAAATGATGAATAATTGAACTGAATTACATCATCGGTTCTTGCGGCGACAAACACCTCATCTTTATTTGCGGATAATACTAAAAAGAACTTTACTATTAAATATAATTAAATTACATTAAATAAAATATAATGTGAGTTTCGTTTTACATGTAATCTTATGGAAAAGTGTGACTTGGCACTAGATATACGCAAAATTACATTGTTTCTTATGGAAAACGAGCACAAAAATTGGCTATTTCAACCGATATTAGGGGGCCCTCCGACACCGGCTATTTAACTCAATTCTGATTGGTTGTTTGAGTATTACATTAAACTATAAATTTGTTGACATGTAATAATTTAAGTTAGTTAGCAAGATGTGCGATATTGATATTAACATACCGTATATTTCGGAATTATTTTTAATTAAAGTTGATATGATGTGCGACAACAGCGAACCGTCATGTATTTCAATCGTTGACAGTAGTAGTAGCAGTGATAGTTACCCTGACTTGGAGCAAATGATAAAAGGACGCGAAGAAGAATTAAACAGTAAAGATAGACTAGTAAATGAAGTTTATTATTCATTGAACAATAATGTGAAAATGTCCGTTGGTTTGAGCCCAGCAAGAGGATTTTACAAGTGCTTCCGTCTCAGTTCTATGAAAAAAAGTATTTCATTCATTCAAGCAGAATGGAATAGTTTGATGCAGTATAAAAGCACCATCAAATCAAGTTTGTTGCGATTGACCGAGCGAAAATGTGTGTGCAGATGTCAGAAAAACCGCGTTTAGAGAGCAATGTTGCAGAGGAAATTAACATAAAACCGAGGATCAATGTTTTTGATACGTGCTACATCGACCTATCCAAGTGTCGCAAATCAAAGTCGGTGTGCATCAAACAAAAAGGTGTGGTAATAACCTTGAATAATATTGCTATAAAACAATTATGGAATGTACTAGATTTGATAGACTTTCGTTTACAACGTATGAATGCCTTACAGTTCTTCGAATACTATAATAACTGTCTTAACGAATTTGCCAGATTAAATGTCGATACAGATGAGGAGTTTGTTGCCGTTTTGCCAACAATAAACAATTCATATTTTGAAAATATCGAATGCATGCGGGAAATTATATTGTTTAACCGCAAGAAATTGATGCACGATTTACAAACAATACGGTGTTTAAGTGGAGACAATGAATTTAAAAGCCAGTTATACACTGATAATGGTGATGTCAAAAACGTCCCCCATAAAACTCAAATCGTCAACAACTAAACTATCGATTGGATAGTCTACTGCAGCAAATTATAAATGTTAAAAAAATTATTTGTGATTATGAATTGCAAAAGCAACTGTGTGCAAAACTCGACGGGATGCAGCTCCGATGAAATTAGTGAAGTCGAAATAAAATTATTTGAAAATATAAATAAAGCCATAATGAATACAAGTTAACTGGTGAATATGTAAAATATCTACCGGAAAAATATTTGCTATCGTTATATGGGCTAAATTTGGAAAGATTGTGGGACTTCCTGCCTGAAAAATGTAAGAGTGATTTATATTTCCAAAAAAAGTGTATCTGCAAAAAGTGCCAAGATTACCGATCAACTAGAGAAAGTGCCAAAAGTATCGAAAAATGAATTGCACCGCATTCATACTATTATCAACTTTGCTTAATGAAACTTTGTTCATCACAAAACCCAAAGATGCCAGACAATGCTACATAACCGCCATCAATAGAAGAATCAATGATAGTTGGCCTTTGGAGTGGAAAATGATGCACCTCGACAATACCACTCATCCAAAAACGTTCAAAATCAAAGCCAGCACGATCCCGGGAATGTCAAATGCGATGAATGCAACTTTTATGTTCCTCGATAAAAAACGCAGTGTAATAAATGTTTAAAATCAATTAATAATGGACAATGTTGTAAATAATGATAAAAATGTAATTTTGATTTTAGAAATTATACTGATGCTTACCAATGTTATTATATATTCTTATGTGCTTTATAAATTATATAAAAGGTATATTTACAAAAACTAAATAAATAACAATATTATAATAAACAGCAATTTATTTCATTATTTCTTACATGCATTTTACAGTTATAATTGAATTACATCATAAAGGTAAGTCATTCCAAATTTGTTAGCTTTATCAGAAATGATTTGAGTTGTTGTAGAATCCCAAGCGTTGAACAATTAATCGAAAATAACGATAGATCTTTCTGATTTGCTCTCATCATCAAGGATGTAAATTTATTATATTCATAATACATATCATCTTCACTGAAGAAATATAGCAGTCCATTTGTGTATCGGAATGCACTTTTAATGTTCCTGGGTAATCCTATGAAATCTTGTGTATATCCAAGCATATTTATTTTTTGATAATAGAATAACTGCATTCATCCACTTCAACGTAAACGCTATTATTGTAGAACACATATGTTCGCCCACTGTACGTATTTACAGCTTCAGTCACAATCCCACCAACATGTAAATTTGATTGTACAATTGAATTATGAAATTTTAACGATGGGAAATCAAAAACATGTATATACATATCATCAAATAGTGCTATCTGTCCATTGGGGCGTTGGTAAATTGCATTTATTTTTTTAAACGTTGATGGTAGAAAACGCAACCAATTGGTTATTAACTGTGGATTTTTATATGAATTTATATTTAACTTATTTACCCAAACCCATTCGTTATAAAATATGTAAATTTTTCCGTGGACTATTAGAAATGCATCAATGTCTTTTGATACTTTACACAAATCGAAGTAATTAACAGGTGGCGATTCAACAGCTGTTCGATTAACCGGTGTAAAATTGTCTGTAACATTTACAGTTGACATATTTGTTACAGCTGTAGACTCTACTGTTGAATTTGACTCAGGAATTGTAGTTGTAGGTTTTGTCGTCGTCGTCGCGGTAACCTTTACACCATACAATTCTTGAATTGCATTGATGTCATCTTCAGTTAAATTTATTTGATTTTTATATAAAGTATGCATAATAGCATTTGAATATTTTGAGTGATCAATTCCTAAAACGTGGCCGATTTTGTGAAGTAACACGACATACATACTTACTTCTGGATAATGTGTTGGTTTTATTTCTAAATTCCAAATTTCCTATTCATCCAGATGAATTTCTATTGGAGAGTTTTTAGAGTTAGGTCCATGAGCGTGCCCCAAAACCCTCCCTTCACCATCAAACGATTTGCATGTATGATTACTAATTATACAGCTATGATTGAACTTTTTAATTGAAATTAGTATATCATATTTTAAGGCATCACGAGTAAAATTAAGTGGTGTATAAATTGACTATGCATTAAAAGATTTCTCACCTAATTTTTGCGACTTAAAAATGCCACCTCAAATTATGACGTGTCCATTTATCATAAAAAGTTTTATACCTTGCAGGCTGATCTGCATTACCACATCTCGGGATTTGCATTAAATCTAGTGTATCTTTATTCAATTTTCCATCCACTGGTAAACCATAAAATTCTTGAAACAATATTATGGCATCTATAGGGTCAACAATTTCATTGTTGTCAGAATGTAAATACCCATACGTTCGCAGGTATTCATCAGCGTCGAATGAAGAGGACACTAACGCGATTAATGCAAAAATAATAAGAATGTTCATCGTATAAAGGTTGCAATAAAACTAAAAGAAATGTCAATCAATATTATTTATATATATATATATATATATATATATATATGCATATTTATAATACATTTTGTTTGTTAATCCAACTGTTGTGTGAAGCATCAAAACCCAGCCATTTAACGAACAATTTATTTCCCTTCTTTCGTAATATTTTTTCCACTAAATATATCTTAGGATTTGATGTTTTCTGCAATTCCTCAGCGTAAAAGGCTCCTTGTATAGGATCTCCTCTTTCATCTTCCAATAAATACGTCACCGAGTTAATAATTTTAATTTTAACAATTTTAAATAATTTAGTTGTCCAATTTAGTGTGTATCCTTTTGCGAAGAGAATTTTTTGTTTACTAAATCGCACCATATCACCCACTCGGAAATTCCCTTTTCCTGCAATTTTAATGTGTGAGTAGACAGTTTTTAATAACATCTCTTTCTTATCGCCGCCCGGAAGTACATCAGCTGGTCGCATTCCTATCGTACGGTGATGGTGTTTGTTGTATTCTAACGTAACCTTGTTCAAAATATCATACCAGCTGTAGCGCCCACGCAAACTAAATTGTCTGTATAGTTTATCTTTTAGCGTGCGAATTAGACGCTCGACAATGGCGGCTTTCATTATTGTATATGTTGAATAATGATTAATATTATATTTTTTCATAAATGCAGAAAATTGACTGTTATAAAATTCTTTGCCATGATCACCTTGAATATTTTTTGGTGTCCGACCTGCGTTTTTCAATATTTTTTCCATGGTTTCTGCAACAATCACACCGGTTTTATTTTTTATGGGTGCAGTCCAGGCATATTTTGAAAAACAATCAATCAAAACTATTATATATTTATATCCTTTATTTTTACGAGAGATTAATTGAAACTTTGCAAGATCTATTTGCCACAGATTGTCAACACCTTTAAGTATCGTTCGTCTTCGGGCAAAATTCTTTCTTGCCGGTTTGTGTAACTCTCGGACTACATCCTCTTTACTCATTTTGACTTGAACGGTTTAATGGGGCAATCAGCTGTTTGATGCTAGTTGTTTGATTTAATAACAGCGTATTTAATTCAATCTTAAACTGCACTCATTCTCTTGCATTATCGTTTTCAATTGTTTCTATTTTGGTATTCGCAGACCCTATATTGATTTCAACTGATTCTATTTTGTGATTTGTAGTAGTTTTATACTCCTGCAAATCCGCGGATAACTTAATTAACCGATCCAAAGAATCCATTTTTACAGGTGTAATTTTGGAATCTACCATACCGGGGACACTGTTGATAATCCCATTTACTTTTTCATGTACATTCTTTATTAAATTTTCAACATATCTCTTCTCTTCAACATGCAAATTGTCGACATATTTCTTGTTGGTGGCATCGCTTTCATTAACCGTTAGTTCCAAATATGTAATTCTTTTACTTTCAAAGTTGAAATGTCCATCAACATCACGTTTAAAACCATTGCCCGGTGGTCCTCTCACTCCCACGCATTTATTTATTTTATTTTGTAACAAATGGCGTCCGAACTTATCGATGCTCATCTTGTAAATGAAATCAATGTAGAACGTTATACTAATAAATAACATCTTCTTCGCGCAATTCCTATTCGATTGAAATTGTTCCAATATTTGTATTGCGTAGGGACACTTTGCACTCGCAACTTTGAATCAAATCCTCTACCTTGGGTGGGATTTGAATCGGAATTCAACAAAGGTTTAATAATCTTTGTATACTTTTTAGATTTTGATCCCTTTATCTGATTATTTGGATCAAAATTACGGTATATTGCATGTGACTTTAATAATATTTTTTTATAATGCTATAAATCAATTTTTGTATAACTTGCAGGATCTTTCATAAAAAGCAGTTTGTATAAGTCCGTTGTTCCATCGTATGTAGAGTCACCAATTTTAAAATCTTTTTATTGACCAGTTTAACTTCATGATTTTCAATCATCTATTAATGCAAGTTTAAATTAATTTTTATACCTGTGGTTTCATCTAAACTGTGATGAGCACCAAATCTCTTTGCAATGTAATCTCGAGGCTTTTCATGGAACAAATCCAAAAACTTTTTAATTTTAATGGTTCGCTCGCTTTGCGGTGTTAAAGATTTACGAAATGTTTCTTCGCTTTGATGCGCTATCTCTTCGCTTCGATGCGCTACCTCTTAGCTTCGATGCGGTACCTCTTCGCTTTGATGCGGTACCTCTTCGCTTTGATGCGGTACCTCTTCATCATCCACATCGTTCAAATTACGTTTTGTAAAACCAGTCCATTTTGTCATCTGCTTCCTCTTTCGCGGTCGCACCGCCTTGACCGTATATTTAGTGTGTTTGGGTGAAACTTCAATCAACGGTTTGGTTTTATAATTTTGATTTATTACATCATTGTTATCGTTATCATTCTTGAAATTTACTTTTGTACCACGTTTGAGGGAAATTATTTCCTTCAACGGTTCCAACAACGGTTTATATGCCTGTTTCAAAAATTCGTCATTTTTCGATCGGTTTATTATTTTCATGGCAAACAGCTTTTTTCTTATAGCCTTTTTAATGTTGATCAGACGATGTTTTATCGCACGGTCCGACATGTTCATTTGCCTGCCTAAATTTGATTGATGAAATCAATTGTCAATCATTATATAGCGATCAAAACCTTTGCGGTATCTTCCCTTATTTGGATCACAATCTTTATTTTACTTTTACTTTACTATGAATCCGTATTTATCTGCCCAACACAGTCTACAGATTTTTTTAAATTTTTTGAAATCCATGTCGCTGCTCACATGATCCGCAAACGCATGTTTCAAATTCATTTCATCTTGCTTGAATAGTACGATAAAATTGGCATTATCACGTATCAAGTGTTTGGGTATTCGTGTATAAGTCTGACATAAATAAAACGAATCAATGTTATTGTGTCTTCTCATGCTAAAATATTCTCTGATTTTCTCTTAACCGTCGCACGCAACATCATCAAAAATAAAAATTGAGTGTGATTTGGCATTCTCGGGGCTTAAGATTTCTTCATTTTCTTTAAAGTATTTTATTTTTTACATAGACTTCATAACGCTTTCCAATAAGCGATACTTTGGTTGATACATTGATTGATTTCGAGTAGATATAAATGTTCTCAAAATGTAATCCGCTTTCACTGAACAATAAACTTAACATCGCGTTTGATTTTCCGCAATTGGACGGTCCACAAATGAGGGCTTGTATTGAATTTGGTAATAATTCACCATGACGTCTCTTCGTCGTCAAACCCATTTCCGACACGTACTCATCCATGTTCACGATCGGCAGCGACATTTTCTGCTTGACCACTTTCATTGTAATGGCATAAAATGGGGTTTGGACCTGTGTTATAAATAAAAACAAAAAATTGAGTGATAGACACGTTGCGGATAAAGAGTTAGCGGAAGTCGCTTGGCAAAGAGTCAAATCTTCAGACGCATCGTTGGGTGAAAAAGCGAGCGCTTTTGCTGTGATGACAGCAATAAAGGTGAAAAGAAGATTAGGTATGGGCATGTCATCGAGAAAAAAACAAAGTGGCAAGAAAAAAGTTACGTTGCAAAGCGTAATTGTAATTAAGGCAAAAAATGCGTTAAAACAGTTTAAAAATAAATTTAAACATAAGAATGGTATAACTGAAGGATCACACATAGCCCTTAATGCGGCAAAACTTGCCGTGCGCAAAGTTGGTGGAAAGAAAAAAATTCGAACACCTCGTATAATTCCAGTGCCTAAAATCGGTGTCATCCTATCATTGATTCCTATTTTTGCGGGACTTAGTGCATTGAGAGCACTTGCGGGTGGTGCATCTGGTATTGCTAAAGCGGTGAACGACGCTTCGGACGCTCGTCAAAAATTTGGTGAATCACAACGGCACAATAAGATGATGGAAACCATTGCAATCGGCGGAAAATTATGAAAAGGACTCTATCTTAAACCGCTCAAAAAAGGCTTAAGGTTATATTTGCAGAAGCCAAAAACTACTAACGCTACCTTGAAAAGCGCTAACCGATAGGGGTCTAGAGATGTTTGCAATAAAAGCAAAAGTACCATATTTTAGAGCTGTTTTTATGCGCGATGTCATGCCGATTAAACCCTATAAAAACAAATCCGGTATTGTTAATCTAGATTGTTTGAGTGGAAACGGTACACATTGGATCTCATACAAGAAACGCGGAATTAATACGTATAACTGCGGGCATTTGTGTTTGAAATTTTTGTTATAAATACAATGACAGACTAGGGAATTGCACGCAGTCATGTCTTATACGTTTACTCTGCAGAGTGACAGCAGCATACTCTCCGTAAACTATTATCCTCCCCTCGAGTTAGACCCTAACAAAAATTATTATTTGGGCCTGATCGGGTTGCAAACGTACAACACTATTCCAAATATAGAGGACAGGTGTAACAAATTTTATTACGAGCATAACGGTAGCAAAGTAATCGACGTACCTACCGGTTCGTATGAAATCACTCACATTGAATCTTACTTGGAATCTGTTTTGAAATCGAGATCGAAAGAATCGAAAGAGGTAATTGTCTTAAAACCAAATAATAATACATTAAAGTGTGAAGTTTTGTGCAAATACAACATTGATTTTTCACCGGCCGATAGTATCGGTAGCTTACTCGGATTTTCAAAGAAAAAATTGTGTGCAAATAAATTGCATTTGTCCATTTACCTGTTAAAATTATAAAAGTGACCAGCATCAGACTCGAGTGTAACATAGTGTCGGGTGCTATTTACGGTGATAAACTATCGCACACGCTTTTTAAATTTTCACCTTCCGTCGATCCGGGTTTTGCCATTAACATAGAACCTCAAAATATATTATATTTACTAGTTAACGTACGCAACATCAACAACATTACAATCAGAATTATCGATCAAAACGGAGCATCCGTAAATTTTAGAGGTGAAAACATTTTAGCAAGACTCGAATTAAAAACGGAGTAACGTTATGCCGATTTAATTTAATTCTAATCCAAATATTATCAAATGGGGGGCAACCTTTCGAAACATCACTCCTCAATTATTCTTCAAAGGACTAACAAGTCACGACCTACAGAGACTCTCCTCATTGGGCTACAAGCTAAGAAAAAAAGAAAACTATGGATAAATTAGACATTTTTGATAAATTCAGTGCGGACAAGAGCATTGTGAAAGAGGAATTTCACAGTTATCAGCCGAGAACACAAACCTTTAACAATAACGATGAAATTTGCATTT
Source organism: Tachinus rufipes (assembly GCA_963932245.1). Lineage (NCBI taxonomy): Eukaryota > Metazoa > Arthropoda > Insecta > Coleoptera > Staphylinidae > Tachinus > Tachinus rufipes. The sequence goes on from OZ010744.1 coordinate 53,654,812, forward strand.
TAATACAACAGCAGGATATTTGTAGAAGAAGTTTAGAAATGAGCGGGTGGAGCAAAACGTTTGACGCGGGAGTTAAAACATACTTTGATGCAAACCAAAAGTTTTATGCAATTTTGCCCTTAAAATGTCTTCTGGGATTTGCAGAAGATTACAAGAAGGTGATGGTGAATGTCAAACAGGAGTTGATCATTTAAATTGTTACACGAGTACCAAAAACTGCAAGATACGGATAGATAAAATTAAATGGCGCATACAACATGTTCAGCCATGCGATGAAGCAAAATTACGAATATTGACCGGCATACAATCTGATCCCCCCATTTTAATGCCATATAGAACATGGCGTTTATTTGAGTAACCTTTCAGAAAAACCGATAAGGATACTTGGTTAGTTAAAACTTCTACCCATCAGGAAAAACCTCGATACGTAATTGTAAGTTTTCAACAGAATAAAGTAGGAAAAAAAGATAAAAATGCAAGCCATTTTGATCATTGCTTTATGAGAAATTTGAATGTGTATTTAAATTCTGAGTGTTATCCCTATGAAAAGTTAAATCATGATGTGACAAATGGCAAATACACAACTTGTTATTACATGTACACACAGTTCCAAAATAGTTATTACGGTCGATTCAACCAACCCATATTGAGCTACGCAAAATTTAAAAATCAAATGTTATACGTATTTGATGTATCAAGACAAAACGAAAGTGTAAAATTGTCAACGATCGATTTGAAAATTGAAATGCACCATGCTTTCCCAGACAACACAAGAGCATATTGTCTCATATTGTTCGACCAAGTTACCGAATACAGACCGCTCTCTGGAACAATGAGAAAACTTGTTTAATGGAAAAAGAGTTTTAGTACAAACCAAAAGTTTTTAACATTGAAAGCAGTAGTGAATCCTGAACATAAAAAATTGCATCAAAACCCAATAATTGAGCTCTTATTTTAGTCGAGTACAGGTCGTTGATGTGTACACTTCATATAACATGATAGATATATTAACCATCGATATGCAAGGATTTGTAATTGCAAATCAGTTTATACCGAAGGAAATAAGTATTGCAACAAATTACAAAAATATTTACACTTACTTGATGAAACCGACTATTCGTTTTTAACATTAAAGGAAAAAATCCAAGCCAGATGGTTGGAAAATAATTACCACTCAATTTCATATTCCGGAGGAATTGTTGATATGGCCGAGATTGACAACATCTTTTACGGATTTACTCAGAATTTATCCGATGTGACGTGCGTGGTCAAGGGTGCTCAAAAAGAAGATTTTTTAAAAAGACTTTTTCCAAATGTTACCATATTAAACCTTGAATATGAAATTAATTTACCAAAATTTGAAAAATGTACTAATTTTTGTGCAAATCACACGGATGAGTTTGCTAATTGTTCATTTCAGAATGTTAAAAAAATGTGTACTTATTTAAATGATAATAATTACAGTAAATAGTTTTTTGTAAAAATTATTTTCAAATGTAATTATATTTTATAATATGAGCATATTAATCATAAATTTCTATATTTTAAATCTGGTTAAGTATGTAATTTAATTAAAAAATAAATCTATTTTTGTTGTAATAATATTGTTTTATTTTACCTACAATATATTAATCTTGTTTTATTATTTCGAAAATAACTATTTCAAATTTCTAAAGACAAAACATAATTGTTTTTTTAAGTAGTTTCCTGTGGTAATTAAAAATGATGCAATTTCTTGAATCATGTTGAGGTTTCGCGACTGTAAGTTTCGCGCGCGGTAAATTTAATTTTCGTCTATTATTTAAGCAATTCGTTATTATTCCTTATATATGTATATGATAAAAACAGTGATGTAATTTTCGTTTATTTCACGCTTAATTAAAAAACGCCCCTCCGTTTTCTCCCCATATAAAATCAATGCATTCTGTGAAGTGTGCCAGTTTATAAAAAGCAAGCAATCAAATAAAAATAATAATCATGTTGAGAGAGTCTTCAGGTGATGAGTTATTGTCGCAGTATGTAACTCCAGACCGTCCCATACAAAAAGTGTGTGACAAGGTAAAAAAACCGAATAAGCGACACCGCTTGATTGGTAATAAGGCTTGTAGACGTTTGTTTGATGACGATAAAGTCACGGTGTCGGTTGCACCAAAAAAACGAAAACCAAAAGTTTTGCCAAGTGAAAGTGAAAGCGACACTAAATCAAAAAAAAGACCGTGTTGCTCCTAAAAATACGGAAACCAAAAGTTTTGCTAAGTGATAGTGAGAGCGACACTGAATAAAAAAAAAAGACCGTGTTGCCCCTAAAAAAACGGAAACCAAAAGTTTTGTCAAGTGATAGTGAGATTGACAGTCAATCAATAAAAGACCGTGACGTTGCCGATTTATTGAATGAAATCGGCAAAAGTGACGGCGGCGCTTCCATTATTCCCTTGAGAGATTTAAAGATTGGAAAACCGTACGTCGTTAATGATTTTTGTCATATGCAGACGGTTAATGGAAAAAAAGTTGTTTGTGAACTCAAACATAGAATAGCATTCCTTCTGGATCGTTACTCAAGGAGATTTGCAAAAGAGGAAGATCTGGAAAAAATACGCGGATCGCAAGCAATACTATTTTATGAAGGATTGAAATTATTAAGCGGCGGTCGTAGTTATCACGACGTGCAGTTTAAAAAAGCCTAAATATGGACGATAACAGATTGATAACTCAAATATAAAAACTTTCAAAAACAATAAACAGTGTGGGGGTCACCAGGGATGTATTAACAAAGTGCCAAACCGAAATTAAAATTAAAATAAAATTATTAAAAAAATTTGCATCGCTCAATTTTGGTAGGAATCGACAACAAATTACATCTAATTTGCTGTCTCTACAGGCAAAATGCGCAACCAAAATAAGAACGCTTTCAAGAACGGGTGATGGACTTCGCAGCGAGAGAACGATCAACTATGGTGCTAATAAAACAAAACCTGCAGTGGAATGGACCGAAGTAAGTAATGTTTTGTTTTTTTTTTTTAAATTGAATGCATATTTACATAAAAGACAGATAGTAATAATAGTCTATATATTTATAATTGCAGTTGAAAACAGCTTTCAGTAATCAGATTCGCACAGATGCTTTAATTAACTTAAACCATGTGGATCCAAAACTTTTTATGAACGATTGTAAAATAAAAATTATAAATCGTTTAAAAAACATACGCAAGAAATTCACATGCTTTAAGTGTCATTTGGCTCTGTGCAGGGAATTTGTGCAGCCGGTATCTATGGAAATTGAAATATTTCTAATGATGTCAAAAAATAAAATATTTCTACCCCACTCTGACGATGCACTCTTACTTGACGAATTATTTGAAGAAATTCTAGTAAAGGTATTTATTGAAATTTATATATTTTATGTATTATATTTATATATATATATATTTGCAGCTTGAAGAATTTCAAGAGCGTAAAAGTGGATGGGCTCTGCATGCCATACAGCATCTTTTGATCTCCATTGCTAAATATGCTCCTTTGAATGCAGGATCTACCAGCTATGTACCATTACCAAACCCGATTATTCAACGGAATGCTTGCATCAACATCAAAAATATGGATCAGCGCTGCTTTTTATGGTGTCTCATTGCTGCCCTACACCCATGTAAAAAAAAATGTGATAACCCCACAAACTGTTTAAATTATCCGGTTATTTTTGATCAATTTAATTTAAATAATATAAATATGCTTATGAAAATATCAAACATAAATAAATTTGAAAAAGAAAATTCATTTTTTTCCATTAATGTGTATTCATATGACGACGACGATACCGGCGCCAGTCAATTTCAAATTTACCCACTACATATTTCAAACAATTATGTTGGAGAAATACAAATAAATTTATTGTATATACCTAAATACCATAAAAATTCTGGCCATTTCTGTCTAATTGAAGTCAAAATTATGTTTCTCAACATTCAATAAACGTAAACGTAAGCTATTTATTTGTCATAGATGTCTTAATAATTTTAGTAACGAGAATAAATTGCAAACACATTTAAAAGACTGCAACACTTTTGATCCAGTTAAAATTGAGTTTCCCATTGAGAGCTCGGAAGTGAAGTATCAAAATATTACCGATTTTATCATGCGCAAATAATCCCCGTAACTCGTACAGTAGACGTTATCAAAATCACAAACCATTTAGTGTAGCTTATTTGCGCGTATGCTCTTATAATTCAAATTTAAACTATTTTAATATGTATCGCGGTTTGGATCCACATAAATGGTTTATTAATCAATTGTTAAAAGTGTGCGATGTTATTTGAGCATATATGAATAGCGATAATAATAAACCAATGAATCCTTTAACGATAACACAAAAAATTCAACATGATACTTGCCAGTCTTGCTCGATATGTAATTATTTTTTTGACAAAACCAATGTAAAAGTGGCACATCACTGTCATTATACTGGCAACTTTATTAATACCTTGTGCAATAATTGTAACTTGCAGTGCAAGACATCAGACATTTTACCCGTGATTTTCCACAACTTATCGCAATATGATGCACACTTTATCATTGAAGCTCTTTCAAGTGTAAATGCTAATCCCATAAATATCATACCATCCACAACCAAAACTTACATCAGCTTCAGCAAAAGAATTGAAAAGATTAATTTAAGATTTCTGGACTCCTTTCAATTCATGCCCTCCTCATTAGATAAGCTTGTAAAGAATTTAAATATTGATCAGTTACAATTGACCAAATCCGGTTTCCCAAAAAACGAGGATTTGATGTTAGTCAAACGAAAAGGTATATTTCTCTACGATTATATATCGCCAATTGATAGATTAAATGACAATATATTACCCGCCAAAGAACATTTTTACAATCATTTAAATGATTGTGCGATCAGTGACGATAATTATTTGCATGCTATGACAGTGTGGGAGCATTTCAAATGTAAGACATTGGGCGATTATGCAGACCTGTATTTAAAATCCGATGTTTACTTGATCGCGGAAGTGTTTGAAAATTATCGGAATTTAACTATGAACACATACATGTTGGATGCGTGCGGGTTTTTAACAGCGCCCGGTTTGTCTTTTCCAACTGCATTAATAATTTCCAAAGTTAAACTTCAACTATTAACCGATATTGATATGGTGTTATTTTTTGAAAAGGGGTTAAGAGGCGGCATATGCCAAGTCAGCTGCAAATAATCTAAATCTAATTCACCTTATAGCACCTCATATGACCCAACAAAACAAGTATCGGAAATTTTACTATTAGATGCTAATGGTCTTTACGCGTTTGCTATGACATCAAATCTACCTTTTGGTAATTTTCGATGGCTCGACAACATGGACGAGTTAAAAAATAAAATTATTGACAAGACTATAAGTATGTGCTATGGTGACAACATGGACAAATCGTTGATGCTAGAATGTGATCTGCATTATCCTACAGAACTTCATAATTAGCATATTTATTTCCCGTTCTGTGCAGAGCACAGATCGCATTCCGGCAACAAAGCCAACACAAAAATGCTTTCACTTTACGATAAACAAAACTATGTGCTTCATTTAAATTCATTAATGCAATGTTTACAACACGGGCTGATTTTAACAAAAATCCATAGGACCATCGAATTTTCTCATAGTAAATGGCTTAAGCCATATATCGATTTAAATGCAAAACTGCGCGCCCAGTCGACAAATGATTTTGATAGGCAACAATATATAAACATGTCTAACATGTCATTCGGTAAAATGATGGAAAATGTTAGAAAATGTAGGTCAATTTACTTGGCAAATAATTGGAGCACAGCGAGAAAATTAATATCAAAACCAAACTTTAAATCTTTCAAAATATTTAATGAAAATCGTGTTGCTATAAAAATGAACAAAACAATTATTAAATATAATAAGGCATTGTATGTGGGCACTTGCATTTTGGATTTATCAAAAATTATTATGTATAGTTTTATCTATGATTATTTGAAGGGTGCACGTCGAGCCGCATTTCGAAGCAATAATATGCTATAGCGATACGGATAGTATTGTTGCCAAATTTATTCGACGTGACAACTGCCCGTATCAAAGTATATATGACGTAATCCGGAGAGATGCGATTCTGATGTTCGACTTCTCAAATTATTCGGTAAATAATCCCTTTAACATTCCGCTTGTTAATAAACAGGTAATTGGCAAATTTAAAGACGAGTTAGGAGGAATCATAATACTGGAATATGCGGGTATTCGAGCAAAGTTTACGCTATCCGGTCGGATTCTGATAATACTGATTTAAAAAAAAACAAAACTATAGGAAGATCAAGCATTCGAAAATTACAATTCGAAGACTTTATTAATTCAATATTTAATAACGTTTCAAAAATGACTACATTTAATTGCTTAAGATCAGAAGATCACAACATTTATACGATAGAGATTAATAAAACTGCTCTTCATAATTTTGACGACAAACAAAATCAAATTGATCAAATTAACTCAGTGCCGTGTGGGCATCACAATTTTGAGTGATTTTTTTTATAAGTTGTGTGTTATCATTCTTGTTTTTCTATAAATATTTTTTTAATTATTCTAGAACTATTTCAACATTATATCCATTCATAATTTATAAAACTTGAATTATTATAATTTTAGTAACCTTTTTATAACATTTGCTTTATTTGATTTTTTTTTTAATAAATATATTATATTTGTAATTTGCGTTGTTTTTAGGTCATTTTCAAATGTCACCATTAATAACCGAGATACGGTCTAGTGTCCTTTTTTTGGCGAAAACACCTTAGCGACGCCATCTTAGAAGCGCGCGCTAGTTCTTTTTTCCCTTTCATTATCAGTTTAACTCGTAAGGACTTGAATATTTACAAGACGTCATCACATCATTTTTCTATTTTTTTTTTACAAGTCCACATTGAGGTGATCCCATTATTATAGCACTTTTCCTATTCCTTATCAGTAACACTGTTTGGCGCAATGGGTAGCGCGTCGGGCTCTCAACCAGCCTACCGGTGTTCAAATCCAAGCAGGCAAGACTCACTAAAAAAAATACGATGCTACCAAGCATACAGTGTAAGGTGAGTTGCATATACTCTCTCTCTCTCTATGCAACACAAGTTACACTGTAACTTGGGTTGCATACTCTCGACCATCTAGTGGACAACATGACAAACCGACAAGACGCCATCTTGAACAACGCTCTATCTATTGGACAACTCGACTACCCGCCAAGACGCCATCTTAAAACATCCCGCCAAGACGCCATGACATTCCCGCCAACACGACGGTAAAGACACCAGACGCGTCGGACAGGGAAACTCAGAACTAATCACGACGCATGCGCACTTCTATCCATGCACTGAAAACACATCCGGTGGTTGTAAAATCACATAAGAACTTGGGTGTGGCACCCGCGTTTTTACCTTATTCTACAAATACAAGGGACACTAGTCCCTTGTATTTGTAGAATAAAACAAATTTTAATTTTAATATGCAAACAATAACATTATCAACTAAAGTACAATTATAAAACAAATATATACATAGTTTTGTTGCACATAATCGGAACATACATAATCAAAATTAGTTATTACTCGATTAAATTCTTAAGACAATTTATTATGTTACTAATAGATATAAGCAAATGTAACGTATAATGATATACTAATTGGTAGTTTATTATTAATTAATAATATATACATCAAAGATGAAAACGAAACTAATAGATTTGCTGTTATCGTATGACATAGAGCCAAAGATAGACAAACCAACGCACCTTAGTAAAATGCAAGAATTATTATTAGAAATGTCTTAGAAAACAATTTTATCATGAGATCATAATATGCAGTCAATAGAATTCAATATTATAAAATAAATTAATACACCGGTAAGTTATCTCACAGAAATTTTAACAGTGCTAGCAATACTACAAAATTTATAAATCTTCTTATTTCTCACGACTGTAGTACTGCAATAATCAATAACAACCTTAAATAAAAATGTCAATTATTTTCTGACACATTCATTTTTTTGTACCAAAAAAAAAATACCAATATAAACAAGTCTAATCAATGGATTGCAATGGGAATAAAAATTTGTTAGTTTAAGTATTAACAACAGAACTAAAACAAATCCAGAAAATATTGCCAACTATTTCAACAACAACTTTAGCAAACCTACCGACGGAAATAATATTGATCTCAATACTAAGTCAATTTTCCTTAATCCGGTGACACAACCAAATGTATGTGATGCAGTAAAGCAACTTAAAAATACGAACTCTGCAAGGTCAGATGGAATTAGCAGTAAATTACATTGACATTACTTCTAGATCATTTTACTTCTATCATAAATGAATTGCTAAATCAAGGTATCTTTCTCAAACATTTTAAATTAGCAAATATAGTTCCTGTGTTTAAAAAGGTAAACTAACAGCAAAAATTATAGCCTTATATCAATTTTGAGCACTTTTGCCAAAGTGTTAGAGAGTATTGCGGTTTTCAATATAACATTTTTTTTATCAGTGTAATCTTTTTAATAATATGCAATGTAGATATAGGAAAAATAAATTGACATTAGATGCCATCTTAAAATATTTTTATAGTGATCTTGATGATTTTTGAAAAAATGTGTTTGCTATATTTTTGGATTTAACTAAAGCTTTTGATCTAATTAACCATCAAATATTACTAAATAAACTATATTGGTACAGGATAAGAGGCACTGCATTGAATCGGATTAGAACGTATTTAGAAAAAAAACTGTAACTGTAATGTAAACATTGATAATGTAAGCTCTAATTAACTGGCAATGACCTGAGAAATACCGCAAGGTTTTGTCTACGTTTATAAGATTTAACGCAAATAGTTCTATGACTATTCCAATTTGGTATGATGTAAAAATAATTCAATAAAATATTTCACCCATGTAAACATTGGGGGGTAGCTGGAATAAACACATGAACTATTTATCAAAAAGACTTGCTGCAATGCTAAAAACTATTGTAGAGTTTTAATATTCTCAAGTTATTCTACTACACTTTGAGTCTTACATATTGTATTGTATAGTTGTTTGGGGTTATTCTAGTAAGGTTAAAAATTAAAAAACAAAAATATATATTGCAAAAACAAATTGTTCAAACAATTACAAAAAGTAAACTTGGGACAAACATTGGAGACCATTATTTTAAAGCGAAAAAATAATGACTGGGTATTATGTATATATTTTTCAAACACTGTTATATGTTAAAAACAATTTGTCAAATTTTGAAACAGTTAGACACAACAGAAAAGCATATAACACAAGACATGGACACACATACGTTAAAAAAGTTACTATTAAACAAAGTCTATTACAAAAAGAATACTTCAATGATAACTCTTTTGAATTGTAATTAATGCTAGTGATAATGATGTATATTCATTCAATTTATGTTTATTGTAATTATATAAGTGTTTATTGATAAAATATATGTGAATTGACTTGTCTTTATCACTGTATGATCTTTAGATTAATAAAGTATTATTAGTTATATTATTGAATATAGAACAATTTGTACATTGCAAATAATACTTTTTATAAATCTTCAGATTCTGTTATAAATTATAATAATTAAAATTTTTAATTAATTCAATGCACAATTGATTGTTTGAAAATATATTTAAAATAATTTTTTTTTTAAGAAAAACTGTCATTTATAGTTGTGCAAAATTTTCAAAATTCAAAGAAAAAAAAATTTGGCTATGAAAGCTTAATCTTTGAACAATTAAAAAAAAAGTTTTGTATAATTTTTTATTTTTTTCTTAAAACTGCAATCCTAAGAAGTTACAAATGATTAAAAAAATGTAAAAACACTCAAAATCTCGATTTTTCAAATTTTGATTGTTAATTATTCGAAAATGGCTCACTAAAATAACCTGAAAAAAAAAACATAATCAGGATTCATGTGGAAGAAGATATTTTCAGTGGTTTGAGCAAAAACAAATTTTTATTCCGTACACTTGACTTGAGGAATTGAAAGTAATCATAGTCATGTATGCAAATTACAAAAATTACTATATGATTTAAAACAATCAGCACGGTATAAACATTTCGATCATATGTTAATTGTATTTATTAAATATATATATAATCTATAACCTCTTAATACCGTTAGGTGTCGAGGTGTCGGACACACCGAGCCACAGAGAAGACATGTGTATGTTTGAAAGCCTATATGAGGTAACGGACCCATATTGGGAAGAACGCTACGCTCGGCATTACTTTGGGGTCACCCATCCAAGTTGTGGCCAGAGCGGCCGTTGCTTAACTTTCGTTAGCGCTGGTATTTGTACATGCCCTCTCTGCCGTACTGCCGACAAAACATTTATTAAATAATGGTCATATTAATAAAAATATTTATATAGTTTTATATGTAGATTATGATTTAATGATTGTAACAAGCAATTCAACGAAAACGAATAATTTGAAACAATATTTAATGGATAATTTTAAAATGACCGATTAACAAGAAATTAAGTTATTTTTTGAAATTGAAATTAATGAAACAGAAAACCAAATAACTTTAAACTAAAGTTTGTATTTAAATAAAATTTTAAATAAATTTAATATGCAAGATTGTAAACCTTTTATTACTACTTTGGATAATATAAATCTAAATGATTACAAATATTAAGCATTGTGTATGCCATGCTTTGTACACGTCCAGATTTATGTATGGCGGTTAATAATTTAAGTAGATACCAAAGTAAAAATAATTACAAATTATAGAGAGCGTTAAAACGATTATTACGTTACAATACAAATTCTTTGAATTTTAAACTAATATATAAAAAGAAAAGTTATTAACATATACTAAATGGCTATGTAGATCCTGATTGGAGTAGTAATTTGAACGATCGCAAAAGCACAACAAGATATGTGTTTATAACTTTTGAAAATTGTACAATTTTATAGACATCAAAACTTCAAAGATCAGTGGAGGAATAAAAAAAGCCATTTGGGTAAAAACACTTTTGAAAAGTATAGACATAAATATTACAACTACAATTATTATATTTGAAGATATTCTTGGCTGTATTAGTATTGCAAATAATTCATATGTCAAAACATTTAGATATAAAATATCATTTTTCAAGAGAAAAGATTTAACAAAAAACTATAATATTAAAATATATTCCCACAGAGGAATAACTAACCAATATTTTTACAAAGACCCCAGTAATTAAATTAACTTCGAAATAAATTAGGATTGTCGTAAATACTGAATTGTTTATTCAATTTACTTTTCATTTTATTATTATATTATATTTTTTGTGTAGCAGTGTTAAATTGTATATGTATAAATGTTTATATGTATTTATTGTATTTATTATATACGTATAGAAAACAACCGGAATTTCCCTAACTACAAATACGAATTAGACTTACAGTTTTCAACTAACTAGTGATGCCAACTTGAGGGGTTTGTCTCCTTTTTAGGGATTTTTTAGTTCTTTGTAGGATTAAAGGATTTTGACTTAAAAAAAGGGATTTTTTGTGTTATACAATAAATTGGAATATTTATTACAAATCATACACAGTCAGCAGCTTTGAGCATCCTGATCTGTTTGTTTCATAGTCCCATACGACAAATTTGGTAGGACAACTTGTCTTCCAGCTACGTACGTTAATATTTCTTTGTATTTTTAATATTCCCTTCCCCTCGTCCCATCGGTATATGGGTATATTAAGTTAAGACATAATAAAAAATGATAAAACGAGATATTTTGCTAAAAAACAAATTGTTGTTAAATTTTAGAGGATTTTTTAACCGATGTGAAGACACCAACAAACCTCACCAACAAAACTAGGTTGACTAAAAATGCATTATTAATAGTTAATTGAATAATTAAAAAACTTAATTAATTGCAATTATTGTGATAGCGTACTTAAATAAAATTAAAAAAAATAAGAAAATAACATGATAGGATACTGATGCGTAGAACAACTTCCAACAAAAAAATGTTTCTGACCACCGTTTTTAAACAAGTTATGACGGTACCAACACTTTGTGCGACTTTTTGTTGATATGACACCTCCACCAACAAAACTAGGTAGACTAAAAATGCATTATCTCAATTATTAATTATCAAAAAAAAACACCATTCGAGAGCTCTTGAAATTTCTGATTCGGTGATATGTAACATGTACAGATAAAAAATGTTGTAATTGATGGCTTAATTAGCAAACTTAATTAGGCTTAATTAGCAAACTGTCACTTCAACATTGCTAATATTTTGTAAAAATATACCTTACAACAAATAAAAACAATCTACAAAAAAAAATTCTTGACCACCGCTGGTATTGAGTAAAAAATTAATTAAAAATGAATTACTCCGTAACCGTGCGTCGCAGAAAACTAACAAATACACCAAAAGATAGCAAATTAAATAAATTAAATTAAATAGTTAATTAAATAATTAAGAAACTTAATTTATGCAGTTATGGTGATAGCGCACTGAAATAGATTTGTAGCGTGTTTTAGTATTTATATTTTTTTTTAAATTTTTTATTGATGTATGTCAAAGAACTTATTAGTATTTTATTATATATCTTTATATATGTTGGTAATTTATTAACATATAATTATTATATTATTATATATAGTACCGCGCTGCACTACTACCTATTTTCTCAATTATTATTAAATTTTAATCATTAACCATAAACACAATGGTTAATGAATCAGACGAGGTTAAACCTGTGGCCGTTCAAGCAGTGAATTTCAAAATACCGCAATTTTGGGCTGCAGATCCAGAATTGTGGTTTGCACAACTAGAAACAATTTTTTCTCGGCAACAAGTTTTGTCTGAAAAGACAAAATTTGAGTTAGTTGTGTCTACCTTAGCTCCGGAGGTTGCTGTGGAAATACGTGATTTAATAATTAAGCCTCCTTTAGAGTTTTTATTAGAGAAACTCAACTCCGAGTTAATTTTAAAGACCTCAATTTCAGAGCAACGAACGTTGAAACAACTCTTGACTGACAAAGAAATTGGTGATAAGACACCATCACAGTTTTTTCGTAAGTTGATGCAACTTCTCGGTGCTAAGATGCTGGACGATAATATTTTAAAAGAACTTTTTTTACAAAGGTTGCCGACTGATGTAAAGAAAGTTCTTATGACGTCCGATAATCTTTTGCTAGCGGACTTAGCCAAATTATTATTATATTATAATTATTATTGTTGAAATTTCAGTAATAAATTCCGTAAATTCAATTTCGAAAAAAGATGAACAAAATTCATTGCGGTTGCAGATTTCAAAATTAGAGCAACAAGTTAATGACTTAACAAAAATTGTTACAACCGCTCTAAGGTCTCGTTCTCCTTCAAGACCATTTCAACTTTGCTAATAAAGCAAAGAAGTGTATTGAACCATGTTTTTTTAAAGAAAAAAAACCCGTAACTCCAATTGAAGTTGCGACTGTTTCATTGGAGGTTTTACCTAGTCGTTTGTTTTATCTTTTTGATAAAGATACTAGACATACATTTTTATTCGACACAGATGCAGCAGTTAGTATTTTGGCTGTCAAAAATTTGTCAAAATTAAAATTAAATCCAATGACTTTTTTAGAGGCGAATAGTACACATATCCAAACATATGGATATCAAACTGTAAAAATTAACTTAGGGTTAAATAAAATCTTGTCTTGGCGTTTTATCTTAGCAAAAATAGGAAATTCAATTATTGGTGCGGATTTCTTAAGACTCTATCATTTGATAGTTGATCGAAATAATAATAGGTTAATAGATTCTAAATCTTTCACCTCTTGCAATGGTGTTTTATCAAATATTTCTAAAATTTCTCCAATTTTATTAAACAGAAATTTAGACTCTTATAACAAATTATTAAAACTTTTTCCAAATTTAACTCTACCATTACAATTTAATGTTAAAGTTAAACACAATGTAACTCACTGCAATACAACTGAAGGATCACCTATAATTTTTAGACTTAGACGCCTTTTTCAAGAGAAAATTAAAACAGCAAAATTAGAATTTCAAAAATTATTTGACCTTGGTTTTGTAAGAACATCTAACAGCAATTGGTCTTCACTTTTACATATGGTGCCAAAGTCAGATGGTTCTTGGCGTCCTTGTGCAGATTATAGGGCTTTAAACAAAATTACTAAACCTGATCGTTATCCGATACCACATATTCAGGATTTTACAAACAATTGATTTAATTGTAATTTTTTTTTGTGAAATTGACCTTATTAAAGCATATCATTAAATCCCAATAGATCCGAAAGATATTTCAAAGACAGCAATAACAACCCCTTTTGGTCTATTTGAATATTTAAGGATGGGTTTTGGTTTAAAAAATGCTGCTCAAACATTTCAAAGATTTATTGATAATACTCTTAGAGGTCTAAATTTCTGTTTTGCATACATAGATGACATTTTAATCTTTAGCAAAAATCAGGAGGAACTCATGCATTTGAAACAAATCTTTGAACGTTTAGATAGTAATGGTATTAAAATTAATCCTGATAAGTGTAAATTTGGAGTTAAGGAAATGACTTTTTTAGGCCATACAATTTCATTATCAGGTATTATACCTGCACAAGATAAAATTAAGGCAATACTAAATTATCTTCAACCAACAACGCATCGTTCCTTGTTACGTTTTCTTGGAATGGTCAATTTTTATCATCGTTTTTTTAAATCAGGTGCGAGTATTCTCACACCACTTAATGATTTTGCAACAGTTAACTCTAAAGATCTACCTTTGACGCAATCAACCACTGATGCGTTTGTTAAGATTAAACAAGTATTAGGTCAACGTTTAATTTTGGTTTTTCCTGATGATAAATCTGAGATTAACATAATGGTCGGTGCTTCAGATTTTGCAGCGGGACCAGTTTTACAACAAATATCTGTTGATAGTATTTAATAGCCAATATCTTATTTTTCAAAAACTTTCTCTAAAACAGAAAAAAAATATAGTACTTTTGGTAGAGAATTATTGGCAATTTTTTTAGCCGTCAAGAAATTTTGTTACCTGGTAGAGGGACAAGAATTTCTTATTTTAACAGATCATAAACCATTGATCTCAGCTTTCAAACAAAATTCTACTCATTACTCGTTACGAGAAATGAGAAACTTAGCTTTTATTTCTCAATTCACTTCAGACATCTGTTATATTAAAGGATCCTCGAATAAAGTTTCAGATGCTTTATCAAGAGTTAATATACATGAAATTGTTGATTCTTTGAGTCAATTGAGCAAACTGCAGCTTTTTGATGAAGAGTTACAAAACCTATTAAATTCTAACAATACGAATTTGATTCTGAAACCACGACAATTACCAAATTTCTCGCAGTCTATTATTTGCGATGTTTCTCATAACATGGTACGTCCTTTTATTCCAAAATCATTACGTAAAACAATTATTAACAAATTCTATTCTTTATCACATCCTGGAATTAATTCAACACAAAAACTTGTATCTATGAACAATGTTTGGCCAAATATGAAAATTGACATTGCAAATGTCGTAAAATCTTGTATTGATTGTCAAAAAAACAAGACTCATAGACACACTAATTGTCCAATTCAGAATTTTGATTTACCTAAATTTCGTTTTAAAATTATTCATATCGATTTTGTAGGACCTTTACCTAATTGTAACGGATATCGTTACCTCATGATCTGTATTGATCGTTTTACGAGATGGCCTGAAGCCATTCCTTTAAAAGATATTACTGCTTTCAGTGCTGCTAACGCATTTTTGAGTATTTGGAGTTCCAAAAGCTGTAGTAACAGATCGTGGAAAGCAATTTCACTCAAACTTTTGGAATTAATTTAGAAAACTAATAGGTTTTGATCAGAAATCTACAATTTCATATCATCCACAATGTAACGGATTAACTGAAACAAATTAAATTATCTATTAAAATGTCAAAATTAACACCTAATTGGGTTGATTTGTTACCTTTAATTCTATTAAGCTTTAGATCAATTGTTAAAAATCCATTAAATGCCACGCCTGCAGAATTTGTTTATGGTACTACTTTGAACTTCCCTGGTCATTATCTGAAGTATACTGATCACATTGTACCAACAGATCCAAATTTACCGTTATTTTTAACAAAACTAAAAGAAACCATGAACGTACTGCTACCTTGCCAAACAAGATTTACTAAACAAAATTTTTTCGTAAAACCTAATTTAACAAGATGTTTGCATGTTTTTATTCGAAATGACCATGTTAAAAAGTCTTTGGAACCAACTTTTTTATGGTTACTATTTGATAAACAACTACAGCCAGACACAAATATTGTGGCCTCTATATAGGCAACTTAGTATACACAAAAATTATGTTAAATGTAGTTAAACTAATGCTTTTGTCCGTTTTAGCACTTATCATTTGCGCTTACATTTTAAACGTTCTATGAGCGACGTTGTTCTGGGATTGAACGATGTTAAAACGAGCAAATGCATAATTTTAACAACATTCAACATAATTTTTGTGTATACTAAGTTGCCTATATAGAGGCCACAATATTTGTGTCTGGCTGTAAAAACCTACAGATTAAAAAAAATACAACATGATAAAAAACTGATGCGCAGAACAACTTCTAACAAAAAAATGTTTCTGACCACCGATTTGAAACAAGTTACGACGTACCATCACTTTGTGCGACTTTTTGTTGGTGAATGGTGTGCAACTTTTAAAATTGTTTTAACGTGGTGGAAAGTGGGGGAGTTATGTCTAGAATCACTTTTCATCAAAAAAACTCTTCTGACCACCGATTTTAAGCAAGTTTCGATGTTCCAACACTTTGTACAACATTTTGTTGGTTGGTGGTGCGCGACTTTTAAAATTGTTTTAACAAGGTGGAAAGTAGGGGAGTGATGTCTAGATTCACTTTCAATCAAAAAACTGTTCTAACTACCTATTTTAAACAAGTTATGACGTACCAACACTTTGTGCGATTTTTTGTTAGTGGGAGTTGTGGGAGTTGTGGGGTTTTTAAAATTTTTGTAACGTGGTGAAAAATAGAGGAGTGATATCTAGATTAACTTTTCAACAAAAAAATCTTCTGACTATTAATTTTAAACAAGTTATGACGTACCATCACTTCAAGCAATTTTTTGTTAGTGGGAGTTGTAGAACTTTTAAAATTGTTTTAACGTGGTGAAAAGTAGGGGAGTGACAAAAAAAATTTCTGACCACCAATTTTAAACATGTTAAGACGTACCCAAACACTGTGCGACTATTTGTTGGTGAGTTGTGTGTGACTTTTAAAATTGTTTGCTTTCATGTAGTAGAAAGTAGGGGAGTGGTGTCTAGATTCACTTTCTACCATAAAACTTTTCTGACTACTAATTTTAAACAATTTATGACGTACCAACACTTTGTGCGATGTTTTATTGGTCTGATCTAGGTTACCGTTGAAATGTTTAAAGTGGGGGTTGATGTATAAATCAATTTTTTATAATAAAATCAAGTTTAAAGATAATTAGAGTCTGAACACCGGTTTTATACGATTTAGGACGGATCGACACATTAAATTTGTATTTGTGTATACTGGGTTGCCTGTATTTAAGAAGACAAGCTAAAGTGGTTGCAGATTATATTTTAATCCGTAGTTATAATTAATTTAGGATAATGTTAATTTACCTTTTCAATTTATTATAAAATAGTATCTAAAAACACAATATTAGTAATGAAAAATAAAACAAGTAAATAATAAATATATATTAAAATAAAAATATAATTGAAACACACGGTAGATACACATAAAGAAAACTATAAAACTAACAGTTCAGTTCGAGTTGGACATGTCTATATTTTGCAAAATTTTGTTTTTGTTGTGTCTGAAAAAAAAAAATAATAAATATATTAAGCACAAAAGTTTTGCCGTAACGATGCTTTACCGACTATTACTTTACATTATTTTTTGTTTTGTCACATAGATGGCAGGACAACTCTTCTCCTTCATCTATGTGACAAATCAGTAATTGCCACAACAACATAGTAGCCCGCCTGAACGTAGCAAGAGTTTGAAGGAATCTGTAAAATCGATGGAGATCACGTGATTGCATCTACCAATGGCAACTGCAAACTTAGCGCCACCACAGATCAGCTGATTTTAATAAGTTTCTAACTCGTGCTAGCGTTTCTCTAACCTAAATGATCGACATGTTATAAATGTGTAAATTGTGTTTAGTGTATAAATACTAAAAAGTAAGTATTTGTATGTTGTATGATAATAGAGTGTGAAATATGTTTGCGCTTTCCAAATCTGTATATGTACTGTTAACAAACAAAAACAAAAAATAGACATGTCCAACTTGAACTGAACCGATAGTTTTATAGTTTTTTTTATGTGTATCTACCGTGTGTTTCAATTACAATTTTATTTTTATATTTATATTTAGTTGATATATTTTTCATTACCAATATTGTGTTTTTAGATACTATTTTATAATAAATTGAAAAGGTAAGTTAACATTATCCTAATTTAATTATAACTACGGATTAAAATATAAACTGCAACCACTTTAGCTTGTCTTCTTAAATACAGGCAACGTAGTATACACAAATGCAAATTTAATGTGTCGATCCGTCATAAATCGTTTAAAATCGGTGTTCAGACGCTAATTATCTTTAAACTTAACTTTATTATAAAAAATTGATTTATACATCAACCCCCACTTTAAACATTTCAACGGTAACCTAGATCAGACCAATAAAATATCACACAAAGTGTTGGTACGTCATAACTTGTTTAATTTTATAAAACTCTAGATTTCCTAGAACTCATTAGTGAATTTGCGCAACGTAGTTTTCCCCGCCGCCGATTGGTTTTGATCTAATAAAAGCTCTCCTTCCGTCTCCGGTCGGAGATGCTATTTGCATGTATTAGCTCTAGAATTACCACAGTTATCCAAGTAAGTGTGGGTACTTTAGCATCGATGCTGAATGCGACCCTGTCTCTGTAGACGTGTTCGAGCTGTGCACGTAAACAACGCGTGTATTTGTTTACATCTAGTCTAGCATGGATTTGATTTTAGTATGCGACCGTTAAACTTGTAACAACAAACAATGTCCAACGTACATCCCTTTTGTGTATATTACTAAAAAAAAAATGGAAAATTAAATCCTTTCTGATGCAGCCAAATTAAACCACTGCGCGGTTCGTTTCTAAAAATTTTGGTCGTTT
Organism: Tachinus rufipes; assembly: GCA_963932245.1. NCBI lineage: Eukaryota > Metazoa > Arthropoda > Insecta > Coleoptera > Staphylinidae > Tachinus > Tachinus rufipes. The sequence continues at coordinate 53,674,039 of OZ010744.1, forward strand.
GGGCTATTTGGTATATCATAAAATTGCAGTATTAAATCTTGGCTCAGTATTACACAAAGTGGCTTTCCAAATATTATCTATTTGCACTTTTATGTCCACATATTTACTGTTTATGTTGTGTATAAATATTTAAATATGTAAATATTTACTTTAAATTCAAAAACTGGTGAGTTAGTATAATAACTGCATAGACGGTTTAATGAGAAAAGTATAGATATCTGATACCGAAAGAGCTGAAATTTGGTAATAAAATGGTTAACTGAATAAGTTAAACAAAAAAATCCAGTTTTATGTTTATTGAGGGGAAAGTGTCCAGCTGATGCAGTCAAAGATATGACGCGCCCGAGCGCCTGGCTCCCAGGCTAAAATAATTTATTTAAAAATAATATACTGTAATGTAATATCTTTCAAAACTTAAAAAAATGTTTTAATTTAACTATATTTGTTTTTATCAATAATTACTAATCTAAGTGAACATTTTCACCAACAGTCGATCACAACATCAATGATATTGATGAAAAAGTTATCGAACTACTCATATCGTTTGTAGAAGAAAGGCTACCACTGTGGAACACAACATTGCCAATTTCAAACCGAAGCAAAGACATACGAAAACAATTATTGTTAGACATATTTTACCAATTGAACTGGACTTATTTCATAAAATACATACAAAAAAAATAACGCAACTTGCGTGACCAGTCTATAAAAGCAAACTCTGAAATGAATGTATACACTTCTAGTTTAAAAATCTTAAAAACTATGGAGGCACTACTACCAACTATAATTTCTAAAAAAAACTGTGGCACCAAGGTAAACACTTTGTTATTTAGATTAACTATTTTATAAATAACAAACTATTTTACAGATGTATAAACTTGGTATTAATATTCAGATAAAAGGTGTTCCTTCAATTAATAAACGAGTATTTTCTTTAAAATGTATATCAAAAATAGGTATTCGGAATTATATAAAATTACACAATTATAAAATAATTTTAAACAGTTCAATAAAATATCAGAAAGACACTATCAGTAATGTCTATCAATATAAAACTTAAATCTAAAACACAGAATAATAACTTTCTTCAACAATTAGAGTATAGCCTAAGAACAGTTAATTTGTACATACATCCTAGTATAACTTGTCAGGAAGCTACTCGGTATGCCCCATTCTAATATATAATTTTTATCCTTTTCTGTGGTTTATACACTTTTTATAATAAAAACTAAATTCATAAAAAAAATTAAACATTTATCAAAGCAAATTGTTTTTCCCAATATTTAATTTTTATTATCACAATTTCTAATTGGTAAGTTTTATACTTTAGTTTTTAACCTTTAAATGTTTTGTTTGAACGTTTTAAATATTAATATTATTAGTTTTTATAAAATAAAAATTATGTAAATAAAAAACTGAAATAATAAAAAAGATAAATACGATTAAATAACCTAGATATATTTTTTTAATTTTAATTTTTTTTATTTAATTGTATTTTATTTTTTTACCTTTAATATCTTATATTAATTTCGTTATTTTAGTTTTTTTATTTACATACTTACTATTGATGAAGAAGACAATTATATCTTCAAAATATATGGTTTAATTTTTATTTAATGTTTTTTATTTTAAAAAAGACTGTTTACTTTCAAGAATTAATTAAATAATATTAATAACATAACATATACAGGTTTAATTGTTGCATATTTTAAATTATCGGGATAAATGCCCGTTTCCAATGATCTATTTATAATGCTGCATAAAGGTTCAGTTATGTTATGGATTGATCTTTTTAATAACAGAGTTGGAATATTGTCATAACCGGAACTTTTTTTTGGCTTTAGTTTTTCTACTATATCTAATAATTCATCATTTGTTATTGGTTGCAAAAATATAGATGCATTGTTATACGGAATATTGCAGATATAATATTGTCTGAGAAGAAAATGGTTGTAAGTTTGCTACAACATTGTTAAAATAGGTATTAAAATTATTTGCATTTGTTAACAGGCATTCAGATATAGGCAGACAGTTTTTATTATGTTATCATTATGTACCCAAAGCCATTTCTGGCTACCTTTCCTATTTTGCCTGTCATTTTCATTTCTACCCCTAACCTTTTTTTTTTTTCATTACATTTTATGATGTCACAATCTAAATCACGCTCCCAGTCCGTGCCGTCAGTTAAATCTGACAAAGGCTTCATAATTAGCACGGATTTGGCCACTACCGGAGTGGGAGAACAATGCTCTAGTAGCGCAGTGGCAAATTGTTTAGAAGTTTATCCTACTGATCGGGTTGTGCCAATAAATAATGCTACCCGGTTCCAGTCCGATGACAAATTGGACCCCCCAGCTTTTTTTTGACAAAGTAAAGAAGTCTGGCAAAGTTATTTTGTCAAATAGTGCCGGTGATGAGAAGACGGGACCAGGATGAACCAATGAACAGGTCCTCGGTTCATCCTGGTCACTAGAGAAGAGAGCAACTTTGACAAAGTTAACCCATTCTTAATTAGTAGAGCTTTGTATAGACTAATAGGTAACACCAAATGTATCAAGAAGATCAGAGATGGCTTTCTTGTAAAAACAGTTTCAGCCACTCAGTCTGCAAGTTTTTTTAAATGTTTCCTTATTGCAGAAATGAATGTGACAGTCTCAGCCTATAAAAATTTAAACTACTATAAAGGCATTGTTTACTGTAGAAATTTTTTAAACTGCATGTTAGAGGAAATTGTCAAGAACATGAGTGGTCAAGAGGTAATTGAAGCGAGTCGCATCTCTAGCATGCGAGACGGAAAACGCAAAGAAACCCCTAACCATATACTGACATTTAACCGTCCAAAACTTCCTATTTTTCACCAATGTGAAAGGTGCTTTTTATAGTCTCTCAGTCAGGGCATATACTTTGGCACCAATGCGTTGCTTCAAATTTCAAAGGTTTGGACACACAGCTGCTCGTTGCTACAAAGAGCAGATTAACACGTGTAGAAAATCTCTGCATGAAAGTAGCGAATGTCAATAACCAATTACGTGTATCAATTGCAAAATAGAACATTCCACAAGATCACGTAATTGTCCAAAATATTAAAAAAAAATTGCTATCAAAAAAATAGAATAAATTATCGTATTTTGAAACACGTAAATTGGTATCAATCTCTACACCGATTGCAGGATTATCTTACGTCAAAGCGACGACTGCATTGAAAAGCTCAGTAGACGTTAACAAGCTAATAAATAAACTTTTACCGCTTTTTTTTGCTATACTAAGCGGACACTTTCAGCTTTTTGCAGCAAAAAACCACTAATACCGGTCATCAAGACCAACATGCCCCCACCAAATCCTCCGGGGCAACAACGGTTGAGGAAAAATATAGTTTTCTTAACCAAAAACGTGAGGGAAGCACTTTTCACACACTTTCAGGTTGGCCTCAAAACCGACTTGACTTAACTGTTTTCTCAAATACGCCAAAACAAACAGATAAGAATTAGTCTGATACGGGTAAACGGAAGAGGGATGTACCTTTTTCCAGCAACGGTGACGACGAATCTAGTTCGGCATCAGAACGTTTTGTTGTCGACAATGGAAGTAACAAAGGTAGAAGATGAAGAAAGAAACCTGGCTGGAAAACGGGCAGATCACGCTCCCAGCTGTAGTCATTCTATTAAGTTGTTTAAATAAGTGTGGTTTTTATCGGCATTGCAGTCTTTTACAATTGCGGTGTCATTTGTGTATTTGTATTGCTTTTTCCATTTTAAGGTTCTGGCATTAAAATTTTTTTTATCTTTGATGTCATCTGTGATACTAATTTTAAGTTTTATTTATTTTATGGTTTTTGCATTGGAGTTTCTTACTACTTTAATGTCATCTGTAAAATTAGTTATAAGAATTTATCTTTTACCTTGTCTACGTCCAAACACTAAAGTCTCTTTACAACTTTGGTGTTTTATTTGTTTTATGTTAATTTATTTTATTAGCTGTCCGTCGATTAAGTGTTATTTATTTTTAAATTATTTTATTTATTTAACAATTGCTTAAAGCTATGAAGACGATATATTTTTACGTGCACAAAAAGTGTCGTATTGCCGGGTGTGCAAGCCAAAGAGGAGTCGTTATTTTTCTGATTAAAAATTAACCGTTTACGGAAACAACCCTCAAAACTAGACTCCAAGCAATCGCAATTTGGTTTACCATTTCCATAAAAGCCACAATATGCAACCTGTATCTTCCGAAGTTCAATTAAACTCGGGAAGATATACAAGAACTTAATTTGCTGCTTCCACAGCCCTATCTCCTGGTAGGTAATTTTAACGCCCACAATCCGCTTTAGAGTATCTTAAGGAAAGACATGCAAGATTGTTTGATCGAGGATTTTTTAGATCAAAACAACGCTGTTCTCCTCAACACGGGTTCCCCCACACACTTTGGAGGCAGGGGTACAAATTTTTCGGCAATTGATTTGTCCTTATTGTGTCCACGTTTAGCCACACGTCTTTCGTGGTATGTATTAAAGGATCATTACAATAGCAATCACTTTCTTATCGTAATTAAAACCATCGTCAAACGGATCAGACAGTTTTTACTATTTGTATTGTCATAGCAGCAGATGTGTTTGTCCCAAAGTCCAGCGGTCAGTTGGCCGGTCCGTCAGTTCTTTGATGGAACTACAATATCTGTGGAAGAAAAAAAATGCTTTTAATTGTTTCAAAAGAATTCCGACGCTAGAAAACATGATTGCTTTCAAAAAGAAGCGAAGAAGAGTATGGAATTCGAGAGCAAATTAAAGGAAATCAAGCTCTCTGAGACGGCATGAAAGTTGCTGGTAGATCTCAACAGAAAAAGGTCGCCCTATGTCGTTTGCGCATAGGTCATACCAACTTGACCTCTTCATATCTCCTAACCGGCGACGAACAACCAGCATGCCAAACATGTCACGGCCCTTTAATAGTGAAGCACATTTTGGAGGAATACCAAACCTACTTTCCCCAACGTAATCGGCTGGAGCTCTCTAACAACGTAGCGTCTATTTTATCAAATAGAGAGGAATCCTTGGAAAAGTGCGTCCAGTTTTTGAAAAACGCAGGACTCCTCAAACAGGTGTAATCAAGTTTTTGTGTTGTCTTGTAATGATTTTGGTGTTAATTTATTTATTTATTTTTATTGATCAGTTTGTGTTGTTGAGTTGTTTAATGCATTGTACTTTGGTGCAATCTGTGATAATATGTTTAGTTAGTTTTTAGGGTCTGGCATTGAAGCATTTTACAGCTTCGATGGCATCTGTAATATTAGGTTCAGATAGTTTTTAGGGCCTGGCATCGAAGCATTTTACAGCTTCGGTGTCATCTGTGATATTAGGTTAGGTTAATGTATAGGTAATGGCATCAAAGTCTTTTACAACTTTGTTGTCAGTTGTGATAGTCGGTTTTGTAATATTATTTTTAAATTTAGTTTCTAATTTTAGCAACTGTGTTATTAGATTTAGTATTTATTTATTTATTTAACTATTTTAAGGTGTTGTTTTGTTTCCTCAGGTCTATAACCTGAGGTTATTATTAACTAAATAAAATAAAAAGCTAATGACCTTAGTAGTCAACGCTAAAATACAAATTAAAAAAAATACTAAGTACGTATAACGTATGAATTATTTTAAAACTTTACTAAAAAAACAACAATTTCAATTGTTATACATATAATATACAAATAAATAAATAAACTTAAATATAATGTTTCTAAGTTTTAATTGACAAAATTACCATTAGCAAATGTATGTTTTTATAATAATTTGTTTTTATCGAAGTAGAACAATCAATAAATATGGCACAGGTTGTACTCTCTTCAGTCGTGTCTGAATCATTTTTTTTCCAATATAAAAAACCTTAATAAAATATTTTTGAAACACAAATTATTGAATGATTTGAAGAAAGAAACTGTAACCGTAGAAGAAATTCCAGACTATCCATTGTAACAGAAGAGGTTTTTTCACAATATACATCATCAACTAGAGCAAAGCCTACAAAAATTAATGAGAAAATTATATGAAAATGGAGTTTCTTATAAAAATAGCAAAGAAAATCCTGCATTTGCACCTATATACAGAATCGTTACTTAAATAACTTCTAGGGATTGACAACATCCACTAAGCTTCATCGGTAAAAAGGTTACTTTTATTATTATTTATATTGTAAACAACCTTTTCAATTACTATAAATAGCCGTCCGGTGGTTTCTTCTTACAGGTGCATAATTTGTAATTTGTAATTTACAACAGTTTTATAAAAAATTCTAAACTGAAAAGAGTATGACCAGGTGCCATCCTCATTTATAGTTCCACTGCTACTATAAAAGCACTCTCTTTGTGTATAAACACTATTGTACATATAACTTAAACATCCAATTCATAGTTTTCATAACACATAATTCACACTATTTCAAATTTACACTGCGTTTTATAATTAATTATTAAATTGACCTTAACATATTTTTAATAAACAATAACTTTAAACAATGACTATTATATAATTTAAATATTCAATTAACACTTTTGTTCAATCACAGTTTATGTATAACACACTTCACACTATTTAAAATTCATTCAGTACTTTACAATTTATATTTGATTATAGTAAATGAACCGTTACATTATTATTAATAAACATTATCCTTACGTCAATCACACAGTAATTAAAATACAATATTACAAACACTATTGTGTTTAAGATTAGAATAAAATTGGGCCGCCACAGATTATTTTCTAAATTGCTATTTAACAACACAACTAGAATTAGTTTGAGTTCTGAATGCTGTCCGACAAACAACGCAAATTAAAAACAGGAAAAAATAAATACAAAAAAACAAACATATTATTCAAATAAAGTTCAATAAATTTAAAACTAACTTTCAATAGTTTATTAATAAAATATTATACAGTAGAAATATAGTTTAGAAACCTCTTGGTACTCAATTTTATACAAATGTAATATTGTTTATAAAACTAGTAATAAAATATGAAATAACACATTATTGTCAAATAACAAGTACATCAACAAAAATACGATAGACAATACTTGTTTGTTGTTAATAAGACATTACATTTACAATAAGAATTTTATAAAAAATCTAAAAAATCTAATCTTCATCAAAGTCTTCCAAATCTTCTTCATAGTCTTTATATTCATCTGACAATGAATCTAATTCATCCAATTCTAAATTGTTATTTCTAGAACAGTGCAAACATCTACTTTCGTTGATTCCATAATTAATACAATATTCTCCGACGCATTCACAACAACCATCATGAAACCAACGCATATTTGAAGCTCCCATTGATTGACAGCTATCTTTGCACTTTTCCCAGCTCATACATTTAGACCAATATGCAACTGTACAGTTTAGTGTTGCTATCCTAGGTTTTGTTTGTACAACTTCTTGTTCAATGCTTTGCAATTTAAATTTTAAATCATTTTTTGGAGCCAACATTATATTAAAATCTACGGGGAAATTAAGATTTGTCCATCTATGTTGTGGATCTGACCCCTCTGTTAATGCTTGAAATAGTTGGCTGTATGCAGTTAAATCTTCTACGTGAGATTGTTTGCTTAGTGCACTTCTTGTATCATTTGGTTTGGGACACATATCTACACAAGAACAGCATTCATTATACAACAATCCCAGACAATTGGAACATTCTTTGCAACAAGTGCAGTCCTTTTGAAAATCGCATTTGCATGATTGTGTAAGTAAGCATTTGCTTACTATTGATCCGCATACTGCCTCATTGCAAGTGCTAACTTCATGCAGCAACATGAATATTCCTAATATGATCGGTATCAGCATTACACGTTGTAACATTTTTGTTTAAAACCTGAAATTTCAAAAATATTTTATGTATTAATAACAATACTTTCTTAGTAATTATATACGTAACAATAATTTTAACATTTAGAATAAACTGACTAAATTAGTAGCATATAGACTATGTTATGTATTAATAATATCAAATAAGCTAAAGCTTGCCAGTAGTTCTATTTAGATAAAACTATACTTGTAATTGTTTTTCAAAAAAAACTTTGTAAAAGTATGATAGGACAATGCTGATCATTATCTTAATTTTCTCATTTATTTAAGTGAATATAAGCGGTGAACATGAAAATTCATTTTGAGTTTTTTAAATAGTTTAGTAAAGACAAATTAAACATTTTTTTTTACTTCACGTGTAATTAGTTTAATTAAAACAGGCCAAATAAAGACTAAAATGTCGTCTTTCACATATCAATATTGAAATTTAAATAATTTGAAATTAATTAATCATTTCTTTATGTTATGTGCACCTTGAATATCTACATTTAGATCAATGTTTATGCTTATTCTAAAAAGTTAAAAAAATAAAAAGATAATTAATTTTAGTTTTTGTATCGTTAGTAAAAAAAAAGTTATAACTTACTTGCTGTTTTATTTTAATTTCAATGTTTGATCAAAGTTCTACAGATGCACTTAACTGTGTTTATTTAATCTTATTAACTAACTGCTTACAATAAGATATGAGAATAAACTGAGCCGTGATCCTATAATTATAAATAGTGTTAACCCCTTCCCCCAGATTATCCTCAAAGGCAGAACTGGTTTAAATATTAAACACAAATTATCTTTAATTACTATATTGTCATTAGAACGACTTACATTACATACATAATGGGAATAATACAATTAGGTATACCTGCAATACTCCTTGAAAACAATTATTAACAATAAAATTATATTATGGCAAAGATTAATATACTTTTAAGGTGTCAATAATTTACAGGTTTGTTGTTTTAAAAGTTAGATACAGAGTCTATTAGATTAGCAAAGTTGGTTATAATTTCTACAGATACTTAATACCAATTTCAGACTTAACATATTTGAAAATTTCGATTTTATTTAAAATATTTATATTTTTTGTCTATTTAGTCTTATAGCGTGTTTGGCTGAGCCACTCTTTGCGCACTGTAGTGCCCTTGTTGCATATTTTTGTGTTCGGTTTACAACGCAATTTTTCAGAACTGCCACACTGTAGGATAGACGGATATGCACCGGCAAAGTTGAACGTCAAAACTCGAGGCAACCCATGGCTACCTCAAGTGTCAGCCAAAAACGCCATTAGATCAGTGTTTCTCAAACAAATTCTATACGCAGCAATGTTCTAAGGCCAATTTGAGTAGGTAGGCGTTAAATTGAAGACATCATGTTTAATTCTTTAGTTATAGACATTGTTAACAGAAACAGTAAGTTGGTTCTAGATATTTCTATTTCTATTTATATTTCTTGATGATCACAGAAAATAAATAACCAAGATTGCACTGTAAGAAAGAATGTTTTGTGCATTCTAACGGCTTTTGAATTTAGTTCAAAATATTTATTAATCCATATTTTTAACTAGAAATAAATATATAAATGCATACTTTTACATACTTGGTAAACTTAATACCAAAGATTATTAATTATATCTACAGCATGTAGGACAGTTTTTTTTTACATTAAAATCATGAAATTAATTTTGATAACTTCAAAATTTTAGATAGTGAGTTAAATTGTTTTTAGAAATATTTTATATAAATAAAGATTAATTAAGTATAAATATTAGCAATCTAAATTTTATTTAACAAACGCAAAACAATTGAACAAAGTAATGTTCTAAGCAAACCTGCACTAACAGTGATTTCAAATTAAATCGTTCTGTTTAAATGTTAATTAAATATCTAAAATTCAATTGAGTCGTCGACTTATAAATAAAACAGACACAAAATCTAAATTTGTTGTTGGTTTACATATAGGCTGGAGTCATAGGGTACAAGTTGCAAATAGACATTACGAACAAAAGTTATATATCTTTTGAGAGCTTGTAAACCGTATTTCTAAACATATATTAAAGGGGCAAACACATTTTTTTAAATTATAAATTACTAGTTAAAAATTATGCTCAAAAAAACTTAAAGCAATATTTGAATTTCATCACTTGGTAAAGGTATGAAACGGAACGCGTGCCAGTTTATACACAGCAGGTTTAGAGTTGCCAACTGGAATGAATTTTCAATTTACGGAACGCATAACTCGGTAAATTATTGGCCAATTTTCAAAAATCAAACTTCTAATAAAGTTGTAACATTTTCTGTAAATATTTTAAATATTTTTTTTATAAAAAATTAGCAAACAAAATGTAAAAACTTGACTTTTTTTAAACGCCTTTGAGTTTTTTAATTTTTAATACTGAAACTAAAATTAAATTCATATAGAAGCTAAATATGAAAATAATATGAATAGTTTTTTTTTATAAAATTTGCAACTTTTATATATCCCGCAAAAAGTAAAATCTGAATCAGGAACTTCATGAACAACTATAAAATTTTATGTCAAATATACTTGAAAAAAATCTAAAACGTAGTTAGAAAGTATGATTAAAATTACATTTTAGTTTTAATTAGTTTGAATTATTATTAATAATTTAAGGAAGCTCACGTTGGATTGCAAAAAAAACAAAGAGCACAGTTTCTAAGTCCATATTATCTACATTTTTATTTTTAATTTAATATTATATAGGCAATTTCATTTCAAACTGATTTGCTTTAGTTTCTATAACTTATTAGTAGTCTTTTAATCGGTTTATGAAATCCTTAAAAATAATTCTACAATTTTTTTGTCGTTTTTTTTTACTTAATCGCATTTTTGTTTAAAAATCGCAAATTTAACTAACTAAAAAAATTTACTAGTGAAACAAATCAGAAATTTTCCGTAGAATCCAAATCTGGCGTCATTTTAAGTCTATAACCAGTCTATAAGCCGCAAAAGCCATTAATCCAAGTTTTTATTTTCAGTAGTCTGGGCAAAAAGAATTCTTTAACATAAACTCTTACAAACACACGTTTAGCCTCGCTCAGAAAAACAATACACCAAATATGATTAAAAATTTGAATTCTGGAGACAATTTTATATAGAAAATTGTCAGTGTTGTACCCATCGGCCGTAAAAAAGTCAATATAGAAAAAAATGTTTACAAAATTTTTAGGCAAAAAATGCGTTAAAAATTAATTATTTTTTCATATTTACAAAAAAATATTATAAACACACTAGGGTGTGGTTTAAAACTTTTTTTATCAAATTTATATAAGCGGCGGGCGGATTTTTGTTCGAATGCCAAAAATAATAATATTCTCTAATTTTGGCGCCGATAGATTGAGTCTAAATTTGTGCCGCTAGCGCAAAAGCTATCAAACAAAAACATAATAAGATAAACACGACACTATCTATTTTCCATGTAGAATTGTTTGCAATACTCAAATTTTTAATAATATTTGGTTTATAGTTTCTCTGAAATGTTTTTTTTTTGTAAAAGTTTATGTTAAAAAATAGACTTATTTTTGCAGTTTTTTTCGAGTTTTAGATTCCTAAAACCCAAATTTATATTTTCTAATTAATTTATATCAAAATACGTCAACTTTGGCGGTTAAATAAAAAAAAAATTCTACGGAAAATTTCTTTTTGATTTCACTAGTAATTTTTTTTTTAAAGAAAATACACGATTAATTTAAAAAACGACAAAAAAACTAATTTCATACCCTCATGAACCGATAAAAAAACTACTAATAAGTTAAAAAACTGAAAAAAAAACTAAAGCAAATTTCTCATTGCACTATCCCCCCCTGCGCAGGACCGTTTAAAATAGAATAGCCCAGATAACATATTCCAAACCAGATTTTTGACAAAGTATTTATATAAAAAAAAAAAACATTTTTAATAAGATACATAGCAGCCACAAATGTTTTAATTTTGACGTTTTAAATTTTATCAATATTGACTGTTGCGGTATTAAAAAAGCTTCTTATATATGCATTATATTTTTTAATATTTGCCTTTTTTTGACTTTGATGTTTAAACTTAAAAAAAGCTAATTATTTTGTCTAACTAAAAAAAACTAGGAGTATAATATTAGTATAAATTTTGTTTTAATATTAGTAACAAAAAAAATTACATTTGAATAAATTTCAATAAGTAATAAAAAAAGTAAAATTTAAGTGTTATAGTGCTAATAACAGCTGTTTTACATTGACTATTTCCAACATTTGTCTAATTGACCAATCAGATTGCGTAAGATAGCTAAAATTTTAGCGAGTCTTTCACTCTAAATTAGATTTAATCAATAGATTATTTCACTGCTTGGCGCTTAGTTTTAGAGCGGTTTTTGCTCTACAGGTCCGCTTGCGATTGACTTTGCTTTCCTAAACGGTTTTTTACATTATTACCAACTAGGTAAACAATCACTAACAACATAAATATAAAACTTTAAAATCTGACTTACCAGTATTATAACTTATATAAATATATATGATGTGTGTAAGTTTTGTATTAAATTTCTTTATTATAAAAGGTAAGTAATAAAAATGTACATTAAATTTTTTTCACATTTTAAGTAATAAATGTAATTTATGAGTGAAAATAAGATGTTTTGAGAAATAGTCCTATAACCTAATAATAAATGGCTGCTGTAACTGCAGTGGGAGAATTGGTATATCCAATTGAATATGAAATTCTACAACAACCAATAATTAAAGTGGTTTAAATTAAAAAGTAATTTGAGTAAACTATTTCAAAATACATCATTATCATTTTAAAGATTATTTTAAAAATTATTTGTTTATGGATACATTAGTTCAGTTAAAAATCGTAACAGCAAAGTACTATACGCATAATAAAATATTTTAGATACAAATTTAAAATGTGTTCTGGTTTTCCGGTGAATCGTTTATATTGGTCTAACCTAATAATAAATGGCTGCTGTAACTGCAGTGGGAGAATTGGTATATCCAATTGAATATGAAATTCTACAACAACCAATAATTAAAGTGGTTTAAATTAAAAAGTAATTTGAGTAAACTATTTCAAAATACATCATTATCATTTTAAAGATTATTTTAAAAATTATTTGTTTATGGATACATTAGTTCAGTTAAAAATCGTAACAGCAAAGTACTATACGCATAATAAAATATTTTAGATACAAATTTAAAATGTGTTCTGGTTTTCCGGTGAATCGTTTATATTGGTCTACTCTATTAGTTAAATACTACAAAAAATACATGTGCAATAGCCTCGGGTGGCCGAAGCAATAGTGGGCAGCTGAGATTAAAAGTACAGGGACCGGTTGATAACGACTTGGCAAAAACATGGACTATTGGTACTTAGAATATAAAAAGAGTAATTGGCAAGGAACATGAATTGTTGAAAAAAATTAATAAAAGAAATGATATTTTATGTGTGTAACAAACATTTTTTAAAGAATATAATATGTTAAACTATTTAATAAGAATAATTACAAGATTTATATGAGCGGTAGATAGCATTGATAAAAAGATTTAGTTCTTTTTTTTTACTATAAAATTTTAATATACAGAAGAATAAATGATTATTTTCTATTTGGATTATTAGCAAACTAGAAAGTTTCTTAGCAATTGAAGATAGAATTGATAACTCTAAAGAAAATGGTCATTTTATGTTTAAAACCTTTGCCAAAGCAGCAGTAAAACTTGCTTGATATATACAATGACCAAATCGATTGTATTTATTTAAATATAAAATAAATACTAAATATATTATCATTTTTTCAGAAATTTGTGATCACTGAAAAAATTTATTAACATTTTTGTTGGCATTACATAAATGGTTCCAAATTAGTCTGTTTACTGGTAAAATTATACAAAAAATACATTTGTTTTACAAATATTTTATATAAATTATTACCAATAAAAACAAAGTTGAAAGATGTTAATTTTTAGTTTGCTTCTATTATATTTTATTAAATAAATAATAAATATTAAAATAAAAGTAAATATGGGCAAATCTATAAAACCGTTAATTTTAAAATTCCACACTTTAATTTCTTTTAAAAAATTGTTTAAATAATTTGTTCCTACTTTCTACTAATTCTTACATAAAAAACCGCATCATGCTTAATTCTTCTCTCATATCTTTGATTATTTCCATTTTATCTCTTGTGCATGTTAATTTTAGCTATTTAATTGAGCGCACGCAAATTATCAATTAGTAGTATACGTATACTATCATCACTAATTTGTATGTACTTCAAACTCAGGTTGTATTGTAAATATTGGTTTGAATCAACATAAATTTTGGTGTCTCTATGTAGACGTGTATTGAGGTGTGATTTGAGTAAATGTGTGTTGAGTTGAAACACTGTTGTGTGATACGGATGTGGATGCATGATTGAATGTATTTGGCTGCTGAGATGTATGGGTAATTCTATTATTTTTGTACAATTTTTAAAAACTTGATGTCTCAGAATTACGCAAAACTTTAGTACATAAAAGTATGAACCAAAAAAAGAAGATTCCCAAAGTTTTAGCCCTCTAGATCTTTTTTTGCTCTTTTTAGACCCTAACAAGAGCCAAAAATTGGCTTAAAGAAAGTTATATTTTAATTTTTGTTTTCTCAGCCGTGGAAATTGATACCAATACGTACCTGGCGTTAAATGAGTTGCTATTTTATGTACTATGATCTAAAAGTTTTGCATATTGAGGTATCTTGTAGATACATTAATATATACCGCATCGATTGTGAACACATTTTTATGAAATTTGACCTGACTTTAAAGTGGTGCCACATTGCGAAATCACAATATAATTAGATTCACAAAGGCTGAAAATGTTTTTTATTTAATACTTTCTCCAAAAGTTTAAGGTTTTTTATGATCACTCAAGTACTTCCGAAGATATAGTGTTTCAAAGTTGAAATTTTTTGATGAAAAACGCAAAAATTGACATTTTCAAGCAGGCGTACATTTTTTCTATCAAAATAAAATTGCTTGGAATTCTGGGAAAATATTCTTCAAACATGTATAAATAAATTCTGAAAGTTTGAAGTAGCTAAAATTGAAATTTTACGTATCACATAAAAAAGTTGAAAAAATAAGGATGAATATGATTGTAAAAATCTCAAGTGACTTTTTGTATATTTTTTTCTTCATTTGTTTCTATTTGATTTTTTTTAATTTTAACTAATCTGCTTATTAAATGATGTTCTTTTGATCTCTATTAAATTTTCATCTACTGGTATGAAACAGTGATGCTTCCTAATTCCGAAAATAGTCTCAGCTTTGTCAAATCTGCATTTTAACTTCCGTGCATGTTTTTGTATGTCTGAATTAGATACCCACAAGCATCTAAAGAAAACGATAACATTAAAACTTGTTAAAATTTTAATGTTCACTGACAAAGATTGCAAAGTATAAAGAAATTGATAATAAATTATTTTACTTAATACTTTCAATTTCAATAGAAGTGATTTGCTTCTCTGGAGGAGATTATAAACAATGGCGCATGACAGTTTGTTTGATTGTACTACCGAGACCACCACATTCAGTTTTCCCATGACTTCTTGCAAAAAAATTGCATGATACTACTTTTAATCCAAAATCCAATACGTGGCAGCAGATATTCATTAAATAATTTCTAAAATATGCATTTTTAATTATACAAAAAAACCAATGACTATTGTATCGACAAAATTTAGCAGATATGGTATAAATTGATAAGAGTTTTAAACAGTACTTACTTATTCTTGTATATAAAATGTAATATATCAGTAATTTTCTCCAAAAAAGCATGCAACGTATAAGCATAGTAGACTTTTGAGTCGTTCATGATACAAAAATTTCGACTTTGTAGTTTGTCACAGTTTTGCGTTTTATAATGCATTCTCATCAGATGGATTGTTGCCTGGGAGTTGTTATAATAAAATGACTGAACTAAGTTTTGTAAAATAAATGAGTTATTTTCTAAAAAATTTATTGAAATGATACATGTATCTATTTGAAGATAATCTTTGCAATGATTCAAATAGTTTTTCTGCATAGAATAGTGAGATTCCATAAATTGCTAAATAAAATTTGTTTGAATTTTTCTGTTGATACTGTCACCGTTTGAAAACTCTACTTGAAAAATTGGGCCAAACAAAGAAGTAGTTTGTTTGGCCCAATTTTTATACAATATGATTTCAATTGTATATGTAGTATTACGTTCAGCAAATTCTTTAACTTTGGTTATACCTGGACAATTATCACATTTGTGTAACATACACTTGCTACTATCTGTACTGCATACAGCAATTTTTAGCAAATCTCAATACTTTAATTTATTATTATAAGTACTTAATTTCAATTTGACATTCCAGGATCACCAACAACTATGCATTCAGATGGTTTTAATAAAGCAAAAAAATTTAGTCATATTTTCAGTTTATCTCTGTAGTCAAGGATGAAATTGTTGTATAAATTATGAAGAGTATACAAAAGTATTTGTTTCTGCAAAAAAAACTTTTTCCCTGAAGAATCAGAAACATTCACATATTTTTTTTTCCTTAGACATATTTGACTGTTTGATTCGTTGGAATAGTAATTTTTAATACACATAATTGTTTCTTGTAAATTCACATAAAAATAAAAAACAATTAAAATTCGTGCAAAATAATAAATACTTACCAATATCTCTATCAAATTTAATAAATTTTGAATATAAACGACGAGTAATTGGAAATTTCTGAGAAATTTTTGTGTAACCCAATTTTTGGGTAACATTGCTAAAATTTTCAATTTTTTAATAGTATCTTGGGTTTTGTGTAGTTATAATGTATGTTTACCAGAACTTCTTTAAATGATTTATGTGTGAATAATTCTTGAGACAAATTGTTTGGTAAATTTATTTCCATGGTCTTCGACAACAGTTCACTAAATTTTATCAAAGTCTTTTCAGTTAATTTGATAGCAAACTTTTCTTTTTCAGATAGCTTGAAAAAATTTACTGTTGGAATATCCAATAGATTCAAACTATGATTAATATTTGTTTGGTCTTAACTCAAGGTTGTAAAAAAAGAGTCTTCTGAAGTATTGGATGATTGAGAAGAAGTTGCTGAATTACTTTGCTGTGTTAAAAACGGTTCTGTATTGTTATTTGCGGTGATGGATATTTTTTCTTGGATGCGCCTTGATTTTTTTCTGGAAGATTCATTTTCTACTTCATCTAAATGTTTTGTATTTTATCAAGAAACAAATATTATATGCTTTTTTTAAATTATCAATAATAAAAATCTTTATTTATGTTATTAGAGAGCGGATTCCTAGGTATTATGCTTACGCTAAATAGTTAAAACATCAAAAATATTTCTAAATATATGCACGAATTGTGAAGAATGGAATCATTTGGCACTAAGTTTTTTACGCTTTTTTTTGCTTTTTTAGTATTTTTTTTTTTAATTTGGTGCTTATTTTAAGATTTTGTGCTTATTTTTAAGCTTTTTTTTCAGTTTTGGTGCATTTTTTTTGTTAAATCAGTTCTTTGTGTAAATCAGTGAAATGTAGTGGATTGAAATGTACATAAAAAAAAATTTTTTTTTTTAGAAAACGTAAAGCATAATTTACGTATCGAGATCTTGCATATTTTTTATAATATTATTTAGATAAGTTTAAAATAATTCTGTAAATCCCGGCTGAGCTCCTAACGTATTTTAGTACCACCTCTTCAAGCTAGTCAAATAACTGTATTTTATAACTCCCAAAATAGTCGGTAGGTCGGGGATTCTCTCAATGCCAAAAATTTTAGAAAACGTTGTTATACAATTTTTGGATCTTGCAGTGAAAAACTGCCAAGCAGTTCTAACAAATAAAGAATTTCAAAATAATTTAGCTTTCTTAAAAGCTAATTACGGTTTTGTGAGTCATGCTATAATTTGCTAGAAAAACAAGAAAATATGTTAAATGAAAGTCTAAGTATATTTAGAGATTTTAGAGATGCAATTTTAAAAGTATTAGGCTATATTGGGCAAACAGTGAAATCAAAATTTGAAAATAAATTTTTGAAAAATGAAAGTTTATCTACATTAAATAATGCAAACTGTATTTTGAGTGGAGAGAATGTTTCAAATTTCAATTTAAATACACTTTTTAAAGCAAAAATTAAACATGCACCAATAACAAGTGTGCATGTCAAAAAAAGTGTTTTCCCTTTCAAAAACATTTTAATGATTGAATGCAAAATTTTACTGTTGAACACTTAGAGCAACATTTAATTATTAACTGTTTTCGTGGATAGTTCTTTTTTAGTTATTTTAAAGTTTTTTTGTATTATTTAAAATGTGTAAAAAAAAAGTGTAAAATTACTATATAAAACACCTTAAAACTAATGACAAATTAAAAAATATAATTTAAAATTTTATCAAATGAATAAAATTGGCTAACAAAATATTTTTGATATGTTGCTTACAAGTGTTAAGGGGCATGATTCTAAAAGTTGTAGGTAGTTTGTTATAATAATTTATTGCATAATAATTAGCACCATTCCTAGATTTGTTAAGCCTTTTATAATCTATAATTAGATTGGAAGCATTTCGTGTAGGGTAAACATGAATAGAGTTATGTGATGAATAAATCTGATTTAATCTAATATATACCAAACATTCATATATATATATATATATATATATATATATATATATATATATATATATATATATATAAGCAGATGGTATTGTTGAAACTGATAATTGTGTAAATTTTATTCTGCATTCATCTCTAAAACCTAAACCACCGATAATTCTTATGCATCGATGTTGTATTTTAAAAACCTTATGAGCCGATGGAGCATGACTTCAATTTAAGATACCATAAGTAATCACAGAGTGTATGTTTGCATGGTATGCAGTAAGTTGTACATGTAGAGATGTTAGATGTTTTAATTTTTGAAGAAGGTATTTGCACTTTGATAATTTGTTTATACGTATTCACAATGGCTTTCCAAATTTAGATTATTATCAATATGCATATAATTAAAAAATTTACATAGACTCTTTCATTTATACAGTTCGTTTTTAAAGTAAACATGAGATGTTCTGTTTTGTTAATGTTGAGGCTTAAACGGTTTGCTTAAAACCATTCAAGAACTTTTTACTGTGTATTATCAAACTCTGTTTCTAACAAGTTTATATTATTTGAGGTTCTTGTTACTGTTGTCTCGTCAGCAAACAATGTAAAATGTGCATTTGTATCACATTGAGGAAGATCGTTAATATAAATAAGAAATAGCAGAGGGCCTAAGACTGAACCTTTAGGGACCCCTATACTATTAGTACTTTTGGATGAGGTAGTAATATTTATACTTGCATATTGCTGCTAATAACACAGGTAAGATTTAATATACTCTAGAGTTTGTACTAAAACCTAACATTTTTAGTTTTTTAAGAAAAATTAAATGTGATACACAGTCAAAAGCTCTGCTCAAGTCACAAAACATAGCGTGAGTGTGACTTTTGCACTCAAAGCCATTTATTATTTCATTTATTAAATTTTTTAACTGCTAAGGAAGTGGAAGCCAAATTGGCAGTTAGTGAAAATATTTTCAGTTTCAAAATAAGATTTAATTAGTATTGCTACACACTTTTCAAATATTTTTCCAAAGATTGGTAAAAGGGAAATGGGTCTATAGTTTTCTATAACATTGTTTCCTTTTTTAAATATAGAAACCACCTCTGCAGTTTTTAAACTATTAGGGAATATATTATTATGTATTAAGTCGTTAATAAGTTTAGTTAAATTAATGTATATTGTGTTTATTAAAGATTTGATCATCTTTGTATTTGGGGAGTAACAATTATAACTGTTGATGTTTTTTAGTTTGGATATAATATCACGCACTTGAATATACATATGATACTTCTTTAAATGTAAATGGGAGACTAGTTATACAAAGTGTTATGTATTGAGTAAAATTTGATTTTGATGCAGGTATATTATTTGATACTGTTTGAGGTACATTTATAAAAAAAGTATTATACTGTTCTGCTGTGAATTTGTGTGCTGGATTTTTTTTGGACATGTTTGATTTTTAATAACTTGCCATATAGCTTTTTGTGGACTATGAGAGTTATTAATATACTGATCATAAGCAAGTTTCTTTTGTTTTTCAATTTTTTTGTTATACTTGTTTCTTTTTTTTTTAATTTCTACCGTCAAATGAGTAGAAGTAGAGAACATCTTGCATTCGTGTAAAAAAAGCAGTTGTGATATCATCTCGCACAAAGGCGGTGAGTGAAATTTCAGTCGCTGCCATGCGAAAGTAAACGAGATGTTGGGGCGCTGCAGTATCAAATAGATACATCATAAAATTCTCAAACCATTTTTTTAACTATATAGTCAAGATATTTTTATATAATCATCTAATTCTAATGAATGTTTATGCTTAATGAATATTTATTTTAATTAGTGAAAATTATATAATTATAAAATGCTAACAATTACAATTAAAGCATCACTAAAAAATAATAAAATTATTTTTTCTTTTACACTTATTATTAATTATTATTATTTTTATGGTTCTACTTGTGATATCATTTTAAATTTTTTTTTTTTAATATTTTTAAATTTTAAGCAAAAGATTAATTTAAAATATGACAACTTTTCAACACAGAATAAAAGACTTGTGATTACGCTCTTAGTATTTTGCGCACAGCATAACCTATTTGTGCTAATATTTTCTCACTTTTTTTTGTCATTTACGGCAAATTTGTTGGTCTATTTTTATTTTTTTGTCTGGCAGAAGTATACATTTGCGTATAAAAATATAGGTGGTTTTCTTTAAATTTACACAAAATAATAAACGTGCTAAGTTATTAAAGGCCTGTTTACACGGTGCGAGCTAGCATCCGAGCTGGCGTAGTCAGTTACTGCAGTGCACTTATATATTTTATAAATTTTCGAAAGATAAGTACTTCTTTATACAGGGTGTTTCCAAACCATATGCAAAAAATAAAACTTTAGGTACACTTTTCGAGATAATAAAAAAATACACATTAATTAGAAAACTTTTTATTTATCAAAAACTAACAAACAAAACAACAACACAACGAGTGCGCGTTAAAGCAAGCTTTTGATGCTTGCCAAAATTGCAGATATTGTAATGTAATGGTAATGCCCTAACTGCATGTTGCAATTATCAATTAAAACTTTCCGACAGAAGGCAACCGCTTGTTGCGTGTTTTCAGACGCATTTTGAAGTCTCCGTGAATTAGAAATTAAAAATCTGCGTAGTGAGGTCCACATCAACAGCACACCGTGGCAGAAGAGAAACAAATAGTTGACGGAGTTTTAGATGAACCAGGGCGTTAGGTGACTTTCCGGCCGTTTACAACTATTTAAAAACGTTGTCTAAAAAACCTTAAATAAGGATATTCTTCACCCATATCATTATCAAAAAGTACACTTACAACTAGGTGATGCAGTACAACGACTTTCATTTTCTCAATAGGGCCATTCAAGTCTTTTTTGTTATTTTATTTAAGTATTTCTGTAGATACATTGTAAGATTTCTCGGAGCGTGGCGCACGGCAGTTCCTGAAATTTTTAGGGTATCTTTTGCACTTATAAAAGCTTGTTTTTATCTATATTAAAGAAAAAATAAAAATACCCGTCATCTTAAAAAATAAACTGCCTTTTAAAGTTCTGCAAAATTATCAAAATTTAACAAAAAAAAAATTTGTTTGTAAAAACTTATTCTTTGAATAGTTTTGAAGAAAATTCTTTTTCTAAAAATGCAATCCTAAAAAGTTACACACGATCATGTAATATCATTTAAAAAAAATGCAAAACTCCCGATTTTTACAATTTTGATTGCTTATGACTCGGAAATGGTTTAATGAAAAAATCTGAAAAAATTCACACAATCAGGATTCATGTAGAAAAAGGCATTTTTAGTAGTTTAAGCAAAAATTTTCATTTTACATTTGACTCATACATGGCCATATATATTAGATTAGTTCTTTAAAAAAAAGGTGGATTTTTTTGTGTACACTCTCAAAAAGTGATCTTTATATAAAAAAAGTAATCCATGCCAAATTTCAGCGCTTAATATTCAAAAGAGCACGAATCGCACTATCTTTAAATTTTTAAAAATAATATACTTAATAAGTATCATAGATTCCAGATTTGAGTCAAGTGCATACCCTGAGTTCTCAAAAAAACAATTGAATACTTTCTTATTAAATTTCACGTAAAACTTTAGATCAATAGACTGTGATTAATTTGTAAGTTTTCTAAATAATGTGTACTTTTTGATTATCTCGAAAACAAAACGAGATAGACAAAAAGTTATTTAGATTTTTTGTTTGAAATTAAAAAAAATTACCTAAAGTTGTATTTTTCGCTTCCAGTTAGGAAACATCCTGTATAGTATATAATTATATTAATTTTTTAAGTTAACACAAAATTTCATACAAAAACATTTTTTTTGCTCTTAGTTAATTACGCTCGATCAACTAAAAATAGTAAATGTGATTTTTGTTAATTGATGAATTTTTAACAAGAAAATAAGACATTTTTTAACAATTAAATATTAGTAATTAATGACAAAATTTTTCTTTATTTTTTGTTTTATATAAAAAAATTTATATAAAAAACAATTAAATGACTATTCTATGATTTACCTGAAAATTTATATAAATTCATTAACATTTAATTTTCAGACACAGTTCTTCAGCAATTTTCTTCTAACGCCTCTCATTTTGAAGATTGGCAGCCGTGGTAACCAACAACAACAGCAGTTTTTAGTATCAAACTATGGAACAACATCACCAAACAAATACAACATTAACATAGATTTACAACAAAATTTACCATCTAAATCTGGAGAAACAATAAAGAGCCCAATTAAAAATTCCACTTGGATAAGTGACATTCCTTCAACAATTGGTAATACAACGCCAATTAATATGAACTGTTGTAAAAGTCCAGTAAAAATGCAAGTAGATGATTTTTCTAATATAAATACAAATGCAACTAATTTAGACAAAGCAAATGTTAGTAGACCATCTATAGTTACATATAGTAATCGGTTTGTCTTCGAAGAAATTAATGATAATTCTGAAAACAATTTCAATAACACTGCAGATAATTTTATTGATATTAAAACTAATAGTCCACCTATGGAAAATATTATTAATATTGAAAACTGGCCAAGTCCACAGCTGTCGAAAAATGTAAAAAATAAAGATACACAATTAAAATAAAACATGATAAAATAAGAATTAAAAATTACCGTCTTCGCCAAAAAATCAAAGTTAACAGTCCAAAACATGTGGTGTCTAATTTAATGCAGTTAAAATCATCAGTTGCAAAAAAATAGTTTTTAGTAATTGTTTTCATGCTCCGCGAACTAACTGGACAATCAATAAAAAACAATTAGCGCTTTCTTTGTATTATAAATCTCCAAATGCATATAAATTTATGCAAAGAAATTTAAAAACTACATTACCGGGAGTATCTACCATTTTGTCTTGGTTGCGTGTGGTTAATTTAAAAACTGGACTAGACACTTCATTAATTAACAATATTGCATCAGCGGGTTCAATCAATGAAATCTAAAAAAAAAGAATGTGTCTTAATGTTTGACAAAATTAAATTAAAAAGTAATTTAGATTATAACGTTTTTCATGATTTGTGAGGGTTTTCAAAATTTTGAGCAATTAGGTAGAACACAAACCTTGGCAGACCATGGTGTTTTATTTTTTTTTAAGAGGATTGCAATATAATTGGAAGATGCCATTTGCATATTATTTGTCAACAGGACCTGCAAATAGTGTTACTCTTGCTGATTTAATAGTTGCGGTTGTAAAAAAAATAATAGAAATTGGTTTAAAACCAAGAGTTTTGGTATGTGACCAATGTCCCAGCAATAGAAAAGCACTTAAAATAATTGGCGCAAAGAGCGACAACCCCAAAATTTGTAATGATATTTACACTTGTTTTGATTTACCTCATCTTCTTAAGTCTTTAAAAAAAAATTATGAATCACAAAATTCAAACATTTGTAAATGAGAAAAAAGTCTCTTGGCAAGATATTGTTGCAATAGATCAAAAAAGTACTACAATTAGAGCAAAGCTTAAAATAACAGAAAAGCATTTGCATTTAAACTCGTTTCAAAAAATGCGAGTAAAGCTTGCTGCACAAATTTTTAGCCATACCGTTTCAACCGCTATAAAAACTGCTGCGAATACTAAAGAACTGACAAGCTCTACGGCAGTGGATACATCAAATTTTTTAAAAGATTTAATCAATATTTTTGATTGTTTAAATTTGCGTGTCGTTGAAGAACCAAATCTTTATAAATCTGCTTTGTCTGTTTTTAAACGCTTATCGGAAAAAACATTAGAATCGGCTATTCAATATTTTCAAAACGTAAATTTTTTTGAAAATGGAAAGGAAAAATCAAATATTTCTTGTATTGATGAATTTATATGGACAATAAGATCAATATTATTTTTATGGAATGATCTAAAAACCGAAGATACGCTATATTTAATCACGTCTAAAATAAATCAGGATCCAATAGAAAATACGTTTTCTGTGATTCAAAATCGTGGCGGTTATAACCTTATGTCTACTCTAAAAGCGTTGAGACTAGCATTGCAACATAACATGTTTATCAGGCTGCAAACTCCAGTAAACAACGCTAATTGCGAAATTAATGATGATGAACATTTATCATTAGAAACATGCACACAATCAAATATTGTTGAGTTAGCTGCGGATACCAGGAGTGAAACTCAAAATACAAATAGTAATAATTATCATGAGCTTGATGGTGATGAGGATGATGATGATGTATTATTAGATTCAAACCAAACAATAAACAATACCATAATAGCTGCGGACACTAATAATGAAAACTTTGAAAATGATGAAGAAGACAGTTCAACATTAGAAAAATGTTCTAATGTATATGTTGCCAACTACTTAATTCATTATTTACTTAAAAAAACAAATTGTGCTATTTGCAAAGAGTGTTTAGTAAATAAACTGGAAACTGTTAGTAAAAATGAAATGTTAAAACTAAACACAGATTATGGTGTAAAACATAATATAAAATATTTTAAACGACTAACAACTGAATTTAGTAACTATGTTTCGTTTCTGCTAAATTTATTTAATAAATATTATGATAAATATATAACTCGTCATTTGCTAGCACAAATCATAACAACAAAAATTACAAATGATCATAGAATTAAATGTTGGATGAGCTCTATACCATGTTCTTAAGAACATATGTTAATTTTAATAAAGCAGCTGATAAAAATAAAAATGAATAAAAATACTAAATGGAAAGTTGACTTATTGTTGAAAAAAGGCCATCG
Organism: Tachinus rufipes; assembly: GCA_963932245.1. NCBI lineage: Eukaryota > Metazoa > Arthropoda > Insecta > Coleoptera > Staphylinidae > Tachinus > Tachinus rufipes. Next base: position 53,699,254 of record OZ010744.1, read on the forward strand.
CATAAGTCCTCAATCAAACCACATCGCAAAATTAGAATTTTATCCGGATAAATATTATAATATCTATCTATTAGTTATTACTACCGTGTTACAGACTTTTGTAAATTAGCATCTATTTCGCTCTAATTGAAAACCTACATTTTGTTGTGGTTTTTTTCTTAGTGTTGATTTTTCTTTGCAAAACATGTCATTCACACGGTGTACAGTATTTAACAGGTCATAATGCCTTTAGGCTTTATTGTTGTGGCAAGAACTGTAGCGTCGATTAAAGATGAGCGAGGAAAACGTAAAACTGCAAAGATTGTTAGTAAAAGCCATTGTGCTGTACAAAAGATGTATCCGCGTTATTTGGATACTGGCCTGATAATCAAAAGATCAAAATCCGGGCAAAAATAGCCACTACAAACAGAGATGATTGTTTTTTGGTGTCCACAAGTTTGCGGAACAAAACAGCTTTTGCAGTTTATCTTCGAAATCAACTCCATGAAGTTAGAGATGTAAATGTTAGTGAATGGACTGTTAAGGGAAGGTTTTGGGCTGCTGGATTGTCTTGTAGAAAGATGGCTACAAATCCACCTTTACAACGCCGACATCGTGTTGCAAGATTGGATTTTGCACGAAATCACCGGGTATGGAATACTAAGGACTGGAGCAGAGTACTGTTTTCAAATAAGTTGCGCTGTTGCCTCAATGAATTAGACGGACGTCGGTAAGTATGAATAAGGCTTAGAGAAAGATACGATTCAGTTTGTATTGATGAACGACTCCTATTTGAAGGTGGATCGGTTATGGTTTGGGCAGGAATTTTTACCGAAGCACGCACAGAGTTTGTCTTTATAGAGAATGGCTTCCTGACAGCTCACAGCTACTTTATGGAGGTTTTTGAAGATCATGTTTTGCTCTTCATGACAACTATGGGCGAGCGCGGCATTTTTATGCAAGATAATGCTAGATCTCACGTAGCCAGATTTGTCAGAAATTATTCAAATAAAGTGGGAATTTTGCAATTCAATTGACCAGTTCTCAGCTCGGACATGAATTCCATAAAACTTGTCTGGGATGAGTATCCAAAAGCGCACACTTGTTTCAAGAACTGCTCAGGAGCTAAGACAGTTACTATACAGTTTTTTTATATTTTTTGTTTAAATTTGAACTTTGACTGAACTGTAAATTTGTGATATTTCCAAAATAAGCAAAAAAAAAAAAAATGTGCTTTACTATTTAACATTGAATTTTTAATTTAGTGTGCAAAATACAGTACAATTGTTTACAAATTGCTAACATAAGGTTAAAACAAAAAATTCTAAAACTAAGGCATAATTTTAAAATGATCTCTTTTTTGCTTGCCAGTGCAGTTTATAAAGGTTTTGATAGAAATATACCGTTGGCTAATTGTTTTGCTAATTTTTCAAGATTGTAATGTTGATTGGCATTTTGTAATAAACTTTTAGAAAAGTTAGGAAACGTTTGTAAACAAAAATAAAATGTTAGTCATATGTTGTTAATAAGTAAGTCTTTTATAGTTTGTTTTGTAACATAAATATGAAATTAAATTATAATACCTGTATGTATTAAATGTGTGTATAATTTTCTTATTAAATTGTTTAATTATTTACTAATTGATTCTGTTTTGTGTATTGAAATTACTTTACGAGTTTAATTGATGCTAGTTTATTGCAACAATATTAATGTTTAACTACATTTTTTTATTCTTTTAATGAATGTTTTTATTAATATATAATTTAATAAAAAAATTATTATTGTATAGAAAACCATTTATTAATAACTCTTATTACCAAAATAAACTTTCAAAAATTTAAATAAAATTACATCTTTTCAATTATAATCGTTCCGATTAGCATTTATATTTGTTAAATTACTAATGCTTTTAATGGAAACAACAAAAAATATAATAACAACATTGATTTAACAAATCAATTTATTTACATTAAATATATATTATATAAATATCGTTAATTAATTGATAATAATTTTCTATAGCGATGCATTTACACCATCGCCTGTTTTCGTGTTCCCTCGTTCTTCTTCTACACTTTGTTTAGCACAGAATTAAACCAGTAAAAATAGTTGGATTGTACAACGCCACGTAGTGTTATGTTATCCAAGTCTTGGATCGCGCATGCAGCGCCTGGTAGTGGTGGGTTCGTTAGCTTGGACGTTTATGCTATTTCTGCTGAATTAACTAAATGTTGTATAAATTTGTAAAACTTTTCTTCTATTTTCATAGTTAAATCATTAACAAAATTAAAACTAATTTGGTCAGTTATTAAATGCAATTTACCAAATCCTTTAGATGTTAGTGGCCTGTATTCAGTTTTTAAAGACTTTTGTGTTATAGGTTTTTCAAACGTTAATTGCATATTTACAGCTTTATGATCTGAGAATCTAAGATTGATGACGTCACTATTGTATTTGTCGCCAGGCGTTGTAGTAACAATATTATCCAATATATTATTTTTCCGGGAGAGTTTATTAACTTGGCTAGAAAGACCGTAAGAATGCAATAAAGTGTTTAGCAAAACAGTGTTTCTATCGAAAGGAAAATTAAATTTAATGTTAAAGTTACCTGTTAGTATGATTCAATTATTTGGGTACTTTTGCAAAATTTGCTAAGTAAAATTAATAAATTTTTGAAACTGATTTTATTAAAAACAAACATTCAGTAAAACATATTTTTCATTAATGAACATAAAAACGGCAGTCTGTTTTATCAAAGTTATCGACGATAATAAAAATAAATAATCAATTATTACCTGTAAAATCACATCTTCTTTTTTTGCTTTAATTTTTTGAGTTATAGTATGCGAACATTATTTATAAATTTTGTAGCACAAGTTTCAAAGATAAATATTGCATGGAATCTTTACATAATACAATATCTATTAATTTAAGTTTAGTTGTGATCGATTTTAAGTGGATCTTCCAGGGATCGTAACATTTTAGATAGTTTAAACTAAAATAATCCAAGTATTTACATTTATGATTATGACAAATAAAACCATTTATAATTTTTTTATAATAATTTTCTAATCTGAACTTTAAAAGTAATTGTTCAGTTTCATCTATATCTTGGAAGTTGTACAATGTTTTTTTGTCAGAAAATACTTCTAGGTGACAATCTGTCCCTGTAACCTGTACAATACTACATTTTTCCATTTAAAAAAATTAAAATTGTCAATAACTGTAATAATCTGCAGAAGATTCTATCAAAACTTGATAAAATATACAGGTTACAAACCACTCTTGATAAAAAAATATTTAAATCTGTTTATACGAAATAGTGATATAAAAAAATACAATTTGATAGTATTTATATTGATTGTTAAAATTATTATTTCTAATCGAAAAAATGATGATGCAAAATTCATGTTTTTTTAGGTTAATTTAACACTTGTTTTTCTAAATATTTTACATCATGGTTATCAATAATTCACTCAACTACAATAAAAAAATAAATGTATACCTTAATCAACTAATTTTATATAATATATATATTATATTGTAATAATCAAGCGTTGTTTTGATCTCTGTCGACTGTGTAGTTTTCTGCTTCACCGCCTAAGTTGATTTTATGTGATACGTAAAATTTTCTTCTTGTTTATTTTCTCTGTGTGTTCTCTATCGATAAGACAGGAAATTTTGTATTGTTATAAGTTTTGAAAAAAAATGCATACTTCTGATCAAAACCTCAAAAAACAATGAAATGCAAAAACGAATTTTTAAAATTTTTAGACCTCAAATTAGCTGCTTTAAACTTTAAATTCCATATCCAAACTTTTAGAATTTATTCATACATGTTTGAAAAATATTTTACCAAAATTTCAAGTCATTTTATTTTGATAAAAAAAAATTATTTTTTTTGTCAAAAATGGCTAAATTGGAAACACTGTATCTCCGGAAGTACTTAAGTGATTATAAACAACCTTAAAAATTCTGAAAAGGTATTAAATTAAGAACATTTTGAGTTTTTGTGAATCTAATTATATTGTGTTTTCGCACTACTTTGAAGTCAGGTCAAATTTTATAAAATGTGTTCACAATCATTGCAATATATATAAATGTATCTACAAGATACCTCAATATTAGATTAAAGTACACAAAATAACAAATTATTTGACGTCGGGTACGTATCAGTATCTATTTTCACGGCTGAGACAACGGAAATTAAAAAATAGCCTTTTTTAAGCCACATTTCGGCCTTTTAAAGAGTCTAAAAAAGCCTAAAAAGGGTTAGAGGGCTAAAACTTTAGAAATCCTTTTTTTTTGGTTTATACTTTTATGTACTAAAATTAAGCGCAATTCTGAGACATCGAGTTTTTGAGAATTGTACAAAAGTAATAGATTTACCCAGATGCATATTGGAATGTTGAGATGTGGATGCTTCTTAGAATGTGGTTGACTGCTGAGATGTAGGTGTGTATTGAACGTGGGGGGTGTGAATGAAGATTGCAATGTAAGAGATACAAACAAATATAACCAAGTATTGGATTTTTTTGTTGTTGGTAGTTTTCACAAGAAGTTATCTCAAAAGTGTACATGATAGGTCCAAAGTTTATTGTCTTCTAAATATTTTGTCAAAAATTTGATGCTACTTCGTCCAGTGTCTGTTCGTTTGTTATTGTCAACAATACCTGTATACGTTCACTCATAGGTTTTTTTTAGTTTTTGAATTTTTAAATGATTCAAACCTTACTTCAAATTGCTTTAGCAAAAGTAGAACGGCACTCCTAGTCCAACTTTACTTAACTTAATTTTTGGAGGAATTTATTGTAAAGAAGCTTATGCACTTTTTATCAAAGGTTTATCAAACATTACTCTTTATGGTTTAAAAATTGTTTATTATTAAAGTTTATTTTAATATGAGAATTAAGATTTTTTTAATTTTTTTGTATAGAACACCGTATATTTTTACATTTTTTAATTCTAAGAATTTTTGATCAAATCTTTTTTTTTATTAAAATATAATTAAAATAAATGTTTGCTCTTTATATGTATATTTATATTTTAGCAAATTATGTTTTGATCTTGTAATTGAATCAATTGTTTGGTTAATTTTTAAATGTATTGGTTACATAATTATAAGAAAAAGAATGTTTGTTTATTTCATAATAAAACAAATCTTTAGTTCTTTTGTTATTTTATTTATTTACATATTTTGTTTGACCTTGTTATTGTTTTGTTATTTTTGTATTATAATTGTAATTAATAAACAATACGGTTAAATTGATTAATAATATGTAATATGAAAAATATAATCAACGTCATCATTATAATAATAAATATTTATATACTTGACCGATTGAGAATTAAATAAGTAAGTTGGCTTAGCAATGATGCATGGTAATATAATAAAACAAAATCATAGAATCAATAATAAAATCTGCCGTGTTACATGTAAAAAAATACTTGCTTGCTTGGTTCTGTCTAATAAAGTTCAAATTATCATTATAAATATAAAACATTAAATATTAATTGTAAATCGAAATTTAACAAGCAAGTTTAAACAGAAAATAAAAATAAAATATGTACATTCTACACGAAACGAGTGTTGTTGTCAACTGTTGATTTTCCTGTGCAAGCTACCACGTTCAAAATGAAAAAAGTATGAACTTATTTAATATTATTAGTATTCATATTTCAGTTAAAATGGCCATCATTTTAATTAATACTTGCATTAAATAAGCAATTTAAACAGCACCAGCCAGATAATTAATATTAAACAAAATTGTTTTCTTTATGGTTGCGTAAATACAATCTTGCAACTTAACGGCATATAATTAAATCTTTTGGAAGTGAAATTTTATTGGATTTGATTTTTTTGTCTGGTTAAAAAAGTCTTTTTTAATAGTTTTGATCTTATATCTCTTGAACTGTCGGTGATTAGGCATTCTTAGCAAATCTTATCTATATTTGTTTAGATATCAAAATGTTTTGTATTTGTTTTTAACAATGCAATTTTTCAAGTATTGAGAAATGTTTTTTTTTATATTTATATAAGACGAATGTTTTTACTCAGAATAGGAGTTGATTATTGCAAATCTTTTGGCCTGATGCTTTTTGGTATTTAATTTAAGAAGATATCTTTTGACAATCCATTACCCAATGTGAATTGGATTTAATATTTTATCACTAACCGGCATAGTTGGTACAACAATATGACGAGTTAGAATAAAAGAGATAGATGCGACAGGTTTGCAAAATTATCTGCTTTTTTTACCTTGCAATAAGTTTATTTTATTTTATGGGAGTTTTTGTTGTTTTGTTTTGTTTGAGTTAGTACATGTACTTTTGTTTTTAATAATATCTGACTTTTTGAATAGTTTTTGTGAGATTTTCTGCTGCAATATGTGGATCCTTAAAATATAAGCAATGAGTATCAAAATCGAAATTAATAATAAATTGTTACATTTTTGGTAAGTTGTTTCTTAGAATAATGATAGATAAGACGCAGTTTAGGTTTAAAAGTAATATGTAATTTAATTTATTTCATCTATTTGAATAAATAGATAGTATTGGATATGTCTGATATTATAAACAAAGATATTTTAAAAAGAAAAAAAAAAGTAAACATGCTTGTCTAAAATATTACTACTTAAGTAGAACGAATTATAACAAAATAATAATTTTAAAGAATAAAAACAATATACAAAAGTACTACAAAGTAATAACAGTAAAATTTAAAAAATCACAAAAAAAATGTAAATTACATATTAATATTATACACAAATATAGAAAAAGTATATAAATTTAAGCATATCATAATTTACAGATTTTTCCTAGTGGCAAATTTGTTGAGTTGTTGCAGATGGTTAAAAAATTATTCAATAAACATATACATTTTTACTAAGAAATTTCTTTAAGACGGTTTTAAAGTTACTAAAAGTAAAAATAGTATTTATATTTGAAGACATATGATTAAATAGTTTTGGCCCAGCATGATGTGCATATTACATACATTTTGTAGTTTATATTTTTGGAGATAAATATTATTTGATGTTCTAGTACCGTATGAGTGATATGAGCTGTTTTGAAAAAGTCTTGCAAGACATTTTTGCTCAACTAATGCTCTATCTGACAAATAAAAGCTCGAGTATTGTCTTTGAAGGCTGTAATTGTTTGCGGGGCATTTGCGTAGATTTTTAGACGCAGCAAACTTTGTTAGTCATAAGGTTCTAGGTTAATTGTTATAGGATTTTTGAAACCCCAAATGCTTTAGTTCTGTCTATTGACAAACCTACCAAGTTAGAAATAGATTTTGTTGCTAAAGATAATAAGTCTAAATCAAGTCAGGATTTGGAGTTGTTGTTTATGAGCCAGTTTCAATGTTTGCGCCAGTTCCACTTTATAATCATGTAGTCTGTACAATATTTACGCAGAATCCGATAAAGGCTAGATTGTGAGTTCCTTAATTGCTGTGAACTTCTTAGGATAGACAAACCTTGGAATTTTTGCGTTTACTGTTAGCAACAACAACAATGTTTTGAGCTGACCTGATATTTTACATCAGTAAGTTGGCCATTTTGCTCAAACTTTGCAATTAGCTTTACAATAGCTTTGCGGGAAAGTCATTTATACCGACTAAAATCACCACAAACTGTTGCAAAATTTTTACAGATCAATAATGCCGCAAAATTTAAAATGAGAGTTCTTATTGAAAAACACTTTATGTGATAACAGTAAAGATAAATGTTTTAAGCAGTTAAAAATTTAAAGGTTTTTTGTTTTGTTGTTTAATAAGTAACTGATTATTTTCACATTATATAGTAAAGTGACTCTTAGCGATATTTATTTTTATGTAAAGTTTATTATAACTTGATGCTGCAACAATAATTGCTGTATTATTGGCATAAAAAAGTACAGAATTATTTGATATTACGAAATTTGGGAGGTCATTTAAATACAGCGAAAAATTAGAGGTGCAAGTATGCATCCTTAAAGAGTTCTTATGTTTATTTTAAATGTATCCGAAAGAATGTTTTGATTTTTAATTATTAGTTTTTTATGCGATAAGAAAGAATTTAACCAATGGTTCATGGTCCACAAATGTCCATAACTTTTATTTTTTTTTAATAACGATTCAATGTTGAGGCAACCAACTTTGAGTAAAAAAAGCAACAACTTTTTTATCATTTCTATGATCTACTATGGTTTGTACTAATTGTACTGCATTATTATTCATGTCTTTTTAGGCTGATATGCCAAAAATCTAAACTAATTATCTAACTGCAGCTATTTGAACTGATCTGCCTTTCCTTAAACTCATTTTGTTAGGAAGAATATTAAAGCCGTCTAAAAAGTTTATTAATTTAAACAAATTTTTTAATTACTTTGAGGATAGGCTTGTTATTGACATTGGTCTATAATTTGATATATGAATTTTGTCATCTTTTTTAAATATTGGAACTATAGTAGCGCATTTTAATTTGTAGAGAAAAATACTATCTTTAGCGGATTTATTTTTAAAATAGGACTTCTTGTTTTAAAACACTTTATATGATCAAAGTTGTAAAGATAAATACTAAAGGCAATTAAAAATTTAATTTGAATTAAAAACTAGACAAATTACCTGCTTTTGTTATCAAATTTGTTTTTAAGTTTTTTATGGTTTTAATAACATTAAAAAATAATACTGCTGTAAAAAAAGTTATATTTGATAAAGGAGCTTTGTTACTAGTCATAATCTACTTAACTTATTCAACATTTTACCTATTTTTATCATGATAAACTTTTTTGTAAACCAAGATTAGGTTATAAGATCTGTATCATTTAACTATTTCAAAGAACACCTACGGTTAAGTGTGCTTTTAAAAATCTGATATATTATATTCAGGGTGTTTCCTAGCTGAAAATTAAAAATGAAACTTAAGGTACTTTATTTAAATTTCAAACAGAATATGTAAATAACTTTTTTGTCTATTTCGTTTTGTTTCTTAGATAATAAAACAAATACAATATTTTAAAAACTTTTATTTAGCAAAAAACAACAAACAAAACAACATTACTTTAACAAGTGTGAGTTAATGCAATCTTTTGATACTTCTCAAAATTGTTTTCTTTGATTCGGTTAGTAAAATTTGATAAAAATGCTGTTCAACAACGGAGAATACGCAGATATCATTCTGTAATAGTAACGCTGCATGTTGCGAGTATCAATTAAGATTTCCCGACAGAAAGCAACCATTTTGTCGCGAGTTAAATTCCACGAGTTGGAATGAGACTTTTTAAAAACTATTAATTACTTTTTATTTAAATCATCAAACTTTACATGGTTTGATCTATTCTAATACAATTGAAGTTGATTACAATGGTTAATTATAATGATTAAATATTAATTATTAATTGGTCATAGTAGCTCGCGATTTGAAGCAAAGTCTAGTTACCGATTTTAGGTGTACTTATTACTACTATATGTTGGACTGACTCCTCTGGGAAGCGTCGTCGTATTTATATGTTTTGTTGTGATGGCTCAGCAATTACTGTATCATAACACGCGTATTTTTGAACTTTCCGTCCGTTTACAACTATCTAAAAACTTTGTCTGGAAAACCTTAAATAGGAAAACTTATCATTACCAAAAAGTACACCTACAACCAGGCAACGCAACATAACAAACAAAAACAAAATCCTAACTTTTTTAATTTAATATTGTGGAGCAATGAATCTATGTTTAAGAGAGATGGCGTTAACAATATACATGAACATATCTGGTCATTAGGAAATCCGTACGCAGTTAGGGGCTTACCAACAAAGATTTTCACACATGGTGTGGGGTTTTTAATGGGCAACTACTGCTGATTCAAATCTTATCACTTTGCTTATATGCTGGTTTATACGCAAAATTTCTTAAAAATCAGATGAAAATTTTGCTGGATAACAATGTCTCTCTAGAGATAGATTTATTTATTCGCACAATCAAGAATATAAAATACACAGTAAGTAAAAGGTCAATAATCTTAAAAATATAATATAATGAAATAAAAATCAAATATAATTAATAAAATATAAGCGTGTTTGTTTAAATTAACATTGATAAATTTACAATAATGTAACATATAATACACATTAATACACATCTAACTTAAATCAGATATTCACAATAAAAATGAAAAATTGAATAAAATTCGTTCGTCTTATAAAGTGGATTTACTGTCTTTTTAAAGGGAATAAAATTAAATATTTTAATTTTATTTGGTAATTGGTTATACATATTTATACCCATGTACATATGACTATTTTAAAATAGCGTTGTTTTATGTTTAATAAATGCCAATTTTTGTTTTGTCTAGTATTATTAACTAGTTGCATTGGAATATTCAACAAAAATCATGGAGCCTCCTAGTACTTGACCTAAAAAAAAATATTTGCGTCAATAATTTTTTATTCTACCTCAACAAAAAGAAGTAACCAACTCAACAACAGCGAAGAACATAACCAACTCTACAAAAACAGATCACTACGTGGACATATTTTATCAAAATATGCAATAAATTAGTACATCAATTGATATACTAAATTATACAATTAATCAAAATGAAAATCTTAATGTTATTTTACTTTCGGAACACTGGCAATCCAAAGAAGAATTAGTAGAATATAAAGTTGATAATTTTAAATTAATATCGCATTTTTGTAGGGAAAAGAACAAACATGGTGGCTCTGCTATATACGTCAGAGAAGAATTTAAAGCTACAGTAAGAAAAGATCTGAATAATAAAACAGTACAACACAGAAGTAAAAAACAGAAGTATTTCAACAATTACTAGACAAACTTAATAATGAACAAAGTAAATTTATAATAGGTGGTGATTTTAACATTGATATATTGAGCAATACAACAGACAAAACACACTTTATTAATCTTTTAAATTCATATGGACTTGAGCCATTACTCTCAAACCTGTATAGATAATATAATAACAAATTTATCTAACATCTGTGATGTTGAAATATTATCGAGTCATATGTCTGATCATTATGGACAAAAAATTACTTTTAAAATCGATAATAGTAGTTCAGATGCTAATATTACATACTATTATACACGGAATCTGTCCGAATATAATATAGCTAAATTTAAGCTTAATATAATTAATCAAGACTGGACATTTGTTTATAGTGTATTAGATGTCAATTCTAAATAGGAAGTTTTTTTAAATATGTTTTTGTTGCATTATAATGAGTGTTTTCCAAGTAGAAAATGTAAAATTCAAAACGCAGTTAAAATACATGTGTTCTAATCCAATGCTAGAACTAGACGTTTTGTATATTTTATCTAAGCACGATCATTCATACGCACCGACGTACAAGTATGTTAAACAAGAGTATAATAAGCAACTACAACTTTCTAAATGCACTTATTTTGATGAAAAAACTCAAAATACTGAAAATATTTCAAAAACAACATGGGATATTATTGAGTCTTTAAAAAACCAAGAAGCCCAGCCAAACTAGAATGCAAATGATGCAGCAAAATTTAATGAATGCTATATTAATATTACAAAATCATTATTAAAAGACATGCCCCAAAAAATCTGTTGGTGTTGATGAAATTTCAATGATTGTAATAAAAAGATGTATAGAAGTAATTGTAAAACCTTTGTGTCATACTTTAGATGCATCATTCGAGTCAGGAGTATTTCCAAATCAAATGAAATATTCAATTGTAAAACCACTTTTCAAAAAAGGTGACTCATCAAGCATCGAAACCTATAGACCCATTGCAATCCTAACTAATTTTTCAAAAAAATTTGAATCTGCTATTATGAAACGTGTAATCAATTTTCTTAATTATAACAACAGTATTTGTAAAACTCAGCATGGTTTTATTAAAGGCAAATGTACTGGCACAGCAGCATTTGAGTTTGTCAATAAAATAATAACTGCATGGGACGAAAAAGAATTGCCGCTTGGAATATTTCTTGACTTATCCAGGGCTTTTGATTGTCTAAGTCATGAAATACTTTTAAATAAATTATTTAAATATGGCATACGAGGGTCTTGTCATAAATTAATTTATTCATATATTTCTGATAGAAAACAAAAGATTGTTTTGGACAGTAGAATAATTCAAATTGAATCAAAATATAAATACCGGAACTCCACAAGGTAGCATAGCTGGTCCAATGTTGTTTGCAATTTATGTTAATGATCTCGCTGATTCAATGACTGACAAAAATAACAAAATTGTTAATTATGCAGACGACACCAATTTGTTAATATCAAATAAATTATACGACTCTGTTAAACATAATGCAAATGAAAGCTTTTCACAAGTGCATTTGTTGCTTATTAAAAATAAATTAGTTTTAAATAAATCTAAAACTAATTGTATACTTTTTAAAACAAAACAAAACAAACTAGATTTACAAGCAACAATCACATTAGATGAAACTTTATATGAGTTTAAAAGTTCTAAGGCGTCACACTAGATCAGAATTTAAGCTGGGATTTACACATAGATCAAACATTAAAGAAACTGACAAAAACATTATACTCAATGAGAGTTATGAAAAATTATGTACAATACAGCACCTTAAAAACAATTTTTTACGCTAATTTTTACTCTATTTTGAAATATGTTATTATACTTTGGGAACATTCTTCATATGGTAGCCATATATTTAAAACTCAAGAAGCTGTCTTGAGATTAATGTGTAATTTAAAGTATAATGAAAGCTGCAGAGGAATGTTTAGACAAAACAATTACTTAACGTTTCCAGCAATTTATATTCAAGAATGTATTTTGTTTTAAATCATCAATAACAAATCACGCTTACAGCACACGCAATGTTCAAAAATCATACACCTATCCTAAACACAATCTAGTAATTTTTGAAAAAAGTCCATTTTATAGTTGTATTAAATTATTCAATGTTTTACCTCTTCGTTATCGTCAAATTGAATGTTATAGCATTTTTGCAGAAAATATAAGACAACTACTGATCAACGTAGAACCGTATACTATACAAGAATTTTTTAATTCATTGTTGCAGAAATAATGATATATATGCAAATATATCTATACTATTAATCTAAATGTTGATGTGCTTTTTATTTTTACTGTATGATTTATTTTTATGAATTATGTATGTACAGTTTCTCTAAAAAATAAATCTATTATTATTATTATTATTATTATTATTATTATTATTATTATTATTATTATTATTATTATTATTATTATTATTATTATTATTATTATACTCATGAGTCTCTCCTAGTTGGAAATATGTGGCAATATTTACTTTTACATATTGAAGTAATTTATAAATTTAAATACTTGATAAAATGAAGTATTTAATTTTTTACATATACTATCAATTTGTGTAGACCACCCTAAATCCGAATCTATTTGGAATTCTAAAAATTTTGTAGAGTTTGAAAAAAAAAATCATTACCATTAATATTAATCTTATAATTTCAAGAAATGCAACGTCTATTATTAAAATACATGGACACAGTCTTAGCTTTATTTAAAATTAACATATTATTATTATTATTGCACCAAATGCACAAAAAATTAAATTAAAATTACTATTTCAGTTTTGATCTTCAACTCTTCAACAGTTTTAGCTTTAAAAGCAATTGAAATGTCATCATATAATTTTACAATATTTTAAAAATTCTGGTAAATCATTGACAAATATCAAAAAAAGTAAAGGGCCGCAAACTGTCGCCGAATTTAATGTCTACTTCTTCTAATAATTGATTGTTTACTTTTATTTTAATTTTTCTATTTGTTAAATATGATTTAATAAATTTTAGAAAATTTCCTCAAAATCCATTTTTTTCTAATTTTTGAATTATAAATTCAATATTCAAAATGTCGAAAGCAGCCGTCATATCAAAAAAGAAACCATATATGTGATAGTTTTGGTCCAATTTATTGTATTCAGTAAAAGACATTGTTGCAGTTTCAACTGATTTATTTTTTCGATAGCCGTGTTGAGAGATATTCAATATATTATATTTTTCTAAAAATGCAACTATTCTTTGACATACATTTTTTTCAAATATTTTAGAAATCATAGATACTACAGATATTTCTCTATAATTTGATAATAATAAATGATCTTCCTTTTTATGTAAAGGTGTACTACTGCAATTTTTAATATTTGTGGGTAATCTCCACATTGAATAGCATTATTAAATAAAAAAGTTAAAATATTAATAATATCTGTTGCGATATGTAATTTTATACTTAAATCATCTAACCCGCTCAAATTTTTGTTTTTAAATGACATAATTGTATTAAATATTTCTGCGCTAGTTATTGTGTCCATATAGAAAGTGTTACATATGTTCAAACGTACCGCAGTACATGATTGAAGAGATGTACTAAAATGTTCTGTTATTTTAACTTTTGCAAGATTTAAAAAGTATTTAACAAATTCTTTTGCTCTTTCTTTATTATTTTCAACCCGTTGTCCATTTAATTCTACAATAATTTGTTTAGCTTTTGTAGATATACGCAAATTTGTAAGTTCTTGAACTATTTTCCAGGTTTCTTTTTGTATGTTCTCAGATCTATGTATTTTGTTTGAGTAAAATTCCTTTTTTTTTTGTTAGATAAATTTTGATTGTGAATTGCTTTACATGATTTATATTTATCGATTAATGATCTATCATTTAGAGTGTAAGCTAACCAAAAAAGATTTTGCCGATTTATCCATTCTTCAATAACATGGCTGTCTGGCCAAGTTTTTAGAGTTGAATTTCGTTTACTATTTTTTACACAATAGCTTATATCTAGAATAATTTTAAGGGTTGCTATAAACTGATCAAAACTATATTTAGTATAAGTAGTACCTTGAAGAATTCTAAAAGAACTTTCAAAAAGTCATCAAACAAGTTGGAGTTTGTCTTAGTTTTAGTCAAAAAGAGAATACGCTTTTATTGTTCAAGATGTTGATAAACAGAATTTAAATGTTGTAAAATTTTGTGAGAGATATACAAAGACGCACTTTGTAGAGTGGTTTTTTGTTAGTTTTTTATGCTTCGTGCTTAGGCTTTCCACCCTCCATAAAACTCAAAACTGTAGGAACGTCAAAAATTGATGGCTAAGGCTACCAGAGAACTAAAGATTTTAAAAGTTGGTTGTACAAGAACGAAATTACATACAAAAACCAGTTTGTTGCACACTTTGCTACTATCAAATGGGTTAGTCTTGTGTAAAAAGAAGTCCGAGCAAAGTAGAGTGTTGCCAAGCTCTAAAAACACGTTTCTAGGTGACGTATTTAAAAAGATTTACTTCCGTAATACCTTGTTTATTCGATTTCCAGTCCTCTACTTTTTTTTCTTACCTTTCTTTTTGAACACCATAATTTTTGTTTTTTCTACATTAACTTCTGAAACAACTGTTAAAGAATGCAAACAAGAACTGGCGTTGCAAGACTTTATTGATTGCAAAAAGTTATATATCAATACAACATCTATGATTCTAACATTTACCCTGTTTGTTCCCAAAATAACAGAGAAAAGGAAGAAAGCCGAGATTAGACTAATAGATAAACTCTTATTTTGATGTTCAAAAGTTTTTAACAAACACTAATTATAACATTTACTGCTGCTGCAGAAACTTTTATTAATAGGGACTTTAATGTAAATTGTCAAAAATTAGTTTCGGTTCATCAGTTTTAAAACCTAAACTAAATACGGTCCCTTCTGGACCAGGTCAAAACAAGTGGTGGACCATAACCACTCTTAAACTGAAACTATTTAAGGTGTTGACTTGTATTGGACTAAAACCAATTAAGGTTGCAACTCATTCTAAGTCAAACCTTAACAGACTAAGGCTCAATTTGATTCAAAGCCTCAACAGGATAACGCTTAATCTGAGTCAAAACTTGCAAAGACGGCAGCCCAATCAAGGCTCGGGCTACCTGAGGTGCAGGTTTCTAACAATCCCGTTTATTATCAACACTTAAATAGAAGTAGTAGCCGTTCAATAAAATTCTTTTTCTCACTCACAGTTTGTTTAATCTTATTGGCAATTTTAATGCTTATAAGTATACACTATGTGGGGCTCAAGTCAAACTAATGTGCGAAGTTGTAACTTGGGCAATCTATTTTCAAAAATGAATTTAATTATTTTAAATAAAGATAACAGTTTCTATTTTTCTGTGGCCAATAGATCGTTCTTGGCTACTGACTTTACAACCTGTTCTCTAAATATTGCAGCATTATTGGATTAGAAAGTCTCGGAACATCTTTATGATAGTAACCAGTTTTTAATATTCATTTGCGTGCTTGGTTATGCAATTTATAAAAACTATTAACAAAAATGTTCAGTTTTCTACCGATTGCACCATTGCAGCGTATAGGGTAAATGTGGAAGAAATCAGAAACATTTTTGGCCGAACCGCACTTGTACCTCTTAAAGGGTTAATGTCAGGTGATCAAATTATATATTATAGATATTATGAAGATCTTGAATATTCTGGCCGATGTTTATTTTGACGCATCTAGTAATGATAATTACGATGAATATTTTTAAGAAATCAAATAGTTTTCACATAGAGAAAAAACATCTGTTATTCGTCTCAGATGAAAATATAATATATAAGGCACCGACTAGTGTTTGGGAATTTGACTTGGCATTATTTGTAGCACACAATACTGCGCTAAGTGCCGATTTGATACACAATTTTATGCTTAAGCTTGTAAGTCGCTCTGCCAAAGTTCAGGTTTTAGCAGTTAATAACCGTATATGGTCAGCAGAGTACTGCCGTCAGCCGTGGAAGCTGGCTATCATACTTAAACCAGTACTTTAACCTGATTAAGATAAATCTAGTGTGTTTGTCATTGTCATAGTTAGAACGCAGATAAAAGGCATTTATTTTTCTAAAATAAGCGTTTACAATAAACATTATAAATGTTAAAAAAGCTACAAAAATGCAAAAAACAGGAAAAAATTATGTTTGTTAAGTTATGTTATAAATTAAACGACATTGCAAGTTTTAATTAAACTTTACGAAAAATGATACATATACTGAATTTAGTGGCCACTTATACTCTACTAAATCTTTAATAAAAACTCCGATTGAGCTTTTGATGACTACGTCGGGTTAAATGGGCTCGTTAATTCAAATATTCAAAATATGTTCTTTTTACATAAACATCAAAAACAAAACATGGTAAAAAACATAAGGCAGAGATAAATAATTAAATCAATTTAAGAAAAACAACAACAAAAATCAAAAATAGCAAAAAATGCAAAAAAAAACACGAAAAAACGCCAAAAAAGCAGCAACAAAGCATTTAAAGCACGTGTCAAAATAGAGCAAAATAAACAAAATAAAAGTAGTGTCTAACTGTTGCATTTTGTATGAAAATCATTTTAGTTACTTGTTATATAATTTAATTTTAATTCAATGAAGGTTTTGAATAAAAAGACAGAGTTTATTTTTGTATTTGAGTACAGTGAGAGTGTACGTTGATCTGCTTCCGTTTCAAGTACTGCGTGACTCAGAGTAGATTTCAGTTTTTAACACGTTATAATAACAGTATAAAAAATGTTGGAATTATTTTAATATTAAATTAAGAAAGTACAGAGATGCGGATTTCATTTTTTAAACACAATGTTGTCCAAATGTTGCTTTTAAATGTTTAAATATGGGGCGACGGCACACACTGCAGCAGCATCATTGGACACTGTACGTGAATTGTTTCCAGGAACTGTTATTTCGAGATTTGGGAATATCTCTTGGCCGCCAAGATCACCAGATCTTACGCCCCTTGACAACTTTTTGTGGGGATATTTAAAGAGTGTCGTCTACACCGATCCTCCAGCCACTACGGAGCAGATAAAAAACAACATTTGAGAGGCCATTAACAATATTCTTTTGAAATGTGTCGGCGGGTATTTAAACATTTAAGAGCAGTATTGGAGGAGTGCTATGAGAAGGATGGTCAACATTTGGACAACATTGTGTTTAAAAAATGAAATCCGCATCTCTGTACTTTCTCAATTTAAAATTAAAATTATTCCAACACTTTTTATACTGTTATTATAACGTGTTAAAAACTAAAATCTCCTCTGAGTAATTGTAAGTTTTGATTCATCGACAAATTTATACCACCAGCTAGTTAGAAAAGGACTCCGAAATCATTGATTCAATAATTCACAATCCAGAATTTGAAAATATATCTGTGAGATTAAATAACAGTGCTCCGGGAACAAATGCTGCATCCCAAAGTTTATTTTCAGCTCTATTATATCACAATTGGAAGTAATATTAACAGAAAAACATAACTTTCAGTCAAATATTAACAATATTACATGTACACCCAGCAAAAGCGGTAAACTGAACCGAGTATTAAGAAGCAACTCTTTATCAAAAATTAATCTACCTGTATACCAACAAAGAAGTAATATGGTAAGCAGTATTAGAATGTCCGTAAATGTGTTTAATGTTTGATATTTAATTACCTAGCAATAAAAATAGCTATGAATAAGTTAAAATGTTGTCATATTAATATCGGAACATTAACCAATACATTGAATTTCTACGAACTTATATCGCAGTTGAAAATTATGACATAATTGCTGTATCAGAAACTTGGTTAAATTTCGACTTTCCAGATAATAGTTTGAAGATTTGTGGTTATAATTTTATACAACATGATTGCAAAGGAAGAGTAGGAGGTATTGCCATATACATTAGCAATGAGATTTCATATAGACCAATATTGGTTTTATCAAACTCATTTTTAGAGAAATTATGGCTTCAATTACAATTTAATTCATTTTTAATCAACTTTGACATTGTTTATAGACCCCCAAAAAGTAATTTTGCATATCAGAAAACACTGTACTTTGTTAGTGATTTTAATATTTTTCTTTTACGACTTATTGATGCGTACTCTATACAATTTCAACAAATCTTAGAAGCATATTGTTTAAAACAAATAATTACCTACTAAACCTACTAAAGTTACAGAAGAAAGTGAAACTTTAATTGATTTTATGATCACAAATAAAAATGTAGATGTAATAAATTATGGTGTAGTTAATGTTCACATTTTGGACTATTTTTAACATATTGTACAATACCTTGTCTCAATAAGAAAAATATGCGTTGTAAAATTTCTAGTCGATGCTTCAAATACTTTGACATGGACAATTTTAATCAAGGTTTCTATCAGAGAAACTTTTCGATTTAGAAGCCGTTGACAATAAGATTAACTTTTTGAATCAGAATTTAATCGAACTTTTTCATATCCACGCTTCAATAAAAAACTTATTTTACTACAAAATCACCTACACCTAAGAGATAATGCATATTGTCGTTATCGCAGATCAAAGTTGGATATTTTATTCAAATACTACAAACAGTTAAGAAATATTATTACTAAAGCAGAACAAAAAGCTGAATTTAATTGTTAACATTGTTTTTTCTTAAATTATTGATTATATTAATAATCATACTAACAAAGTACCAACATTATGAAAAGAAGTTCTTATTATTTCTTTGCCTAAATCTAAATCAATCACAGATATAACTGATCTACAAACAATAACATTTTACAAACGTTTTTGAAAAATGCATTGAACATCAGCTACGAAATCATCTTGAATATTACAATTCTCCCAATCGTTCAGTCTGGATTTAGACCTGGATATAGCTGTGCCTCGCAATTTTATGTATATTATTTGATAATATTTTAAGAGCTACAAATAAAAAAGAAGTAACAGTGTGTGTATTGTTGAATTATATTAAAGCCTTAGACACCATCAACCATCGGTTGTTAGCTATTTTGCATTACGTTGGACTTGAAACAAGAACATGTCAACTTATCAGATCATATTTGTCAGATAGATTTCAACGTGTACAGCTTAATAATGCTTTATCTAACTATTTGGAAGTTACGTATGGTGTACCGCAAGGATCAATTTTAGGATCTTTGCTGTACATTATATACCCCAACAATATTACTTCGCAGACAATACACAATTGTATAAATTATTTCTAGCTAACATGATGTAAAAGGTTTTTTAATAAGTTTTTTATTGTTCTATTTGGGCAGTTGTCAATTTTGAAGCTATTATCTTTTGACATTTGACAAATAAACACGCTTCAACAACGTATTGAAATTATTAAAATTCACTACAAAAATGGTAAGACAAATTTTACAGTTCGCAAAACTAAAGCACTTTTTGGTTGTCGTAAAGCAACTTCTCGGCCAGCAATAGTAAACCTGGTAGAAAAACTTGAGCTGTTGGGACAAGTTTGTGATGTAACAAATCGAAACCGTGTGCATTGTTCAAGAACACATGAGAATATTGCTGATGTAGCCAGTAGTGTTGAAGAAAACCCAGATTTGTCAATTCCTCGTCGATCTTTGGAATTAGATATTCCACTAACGACATTACACCGTATTTTGCATAAAGACTTAAGTCTTAAGGCTTTTAAAGTTCAGTTAACAGAAGAACTCAAGCCGGCCAATCACAATAAACGTCGTATCTTTGCTGATTGGGTCTTTCAAATGCATCAACATGATACGGAATTTTATCAAAAAATCATCTTTAGTGATGAGGCTTATTTTTACCTCGGAGACTACGTTATTAAGCAGAATTGTTGCATTCGAAATTCAGAAAATCCAAGAATGATTGTTGAAAAGTCTTTGCATCCTCAACGTGTCACTGTTTAGTGCGGTTTTTGGGCTGGCGGTGTGATTGGACCTTACTTTTTTGAAAATAAGGCAGATGTAACTGTTACGGTGAATGGATGGCGCTACCGCGCTATGAATAATGAATTTTTATGGCCGGAATTGAAAAATATTGATGTGGACTACGTTTATTTTCAGCAAAACGGCGTTACGTGCCACAGATGCAACAAAACAATTGCAATTTTGCAAGAAAAGTTTCCTGACCGTTTTATTTCTCGAAGAGGTGATCACAATTGACCACCGAGTTCTTGTGATTTAACAATTTTAGACTTTTTTTTCTTTAGGGTCACGTAAAAGATAAGGTCTATGTCAATGCTACACAATCGATTCAAGACCTTAAAGATAAAATTCGTGAAGTTATCGAGGACATACAGCCGCAAATGTGCGAATTGGTCATGGAAAATTTTATGAAAAGAATGTGGTACTGCAACCGTAACCGTGGCGGCCATTTGACTGATATCGTTTTCTAATGTTAATGGCATACCTTCCTCTTTACAATGAATTAAATATTTATTGAATTCTTTTAAAAAATACCCGTTTTTTTATATCAAAATGAAACCTCTTATTTGACAACCGTATATATAGCTGAACAACAAATTAATGAAATTATTAAAAACTTAAATTGTGTTTCAAAACAACATAACCTTAAAATAAATGCTAGTAAAACTATGACAATTGTTTTTGGTCCAAAAAAAATTAGTAAAAAATTATACAATACGATAAACTTAATGGTAGTGACAGTTTTTCTTAAAAAAAAGATGAAAAGTATTTTCTTTTTTCTTAGATATGGTTAAAAACGTGATTTACATATAAAAGCACGTTTTCTTCATATTTAAAATAAATGAATCCATTTTCCCACCTTGTTTTATATAATTTACTTTTAGATATTTGATTTATTTATTATCCCTACTTGCACGGCATAATAATGCAATGTAACATAAAATCAAACAAGTCCTAACACTGTATATTCTAATTTTGTTGCATTTTAAACCACTATTTACATATTGATGAGTATGAAGTTTGCTGTCTATCCCGAAAGAGAACCTTCGTGATTAGGTATTTATTTATTTATAAAGTATACCATAAATAACATCTACAGTACCCACTAAAATTATGTAAACGACAAAAATGGCAGTATGCTTCTGTATTCTATTAAACCGTGCGTTAGTGGGCAAAAACCTGAGACTTGCAGTTTGATTAAAAGATTATGCAAATTGTTAGCAAGTCTAGTTTTGGAGTAGTGGAGTATAGCAGTTTTGGAGTTTACGGGAATTAATTAAAAAAGATATAAAGTAAATATTTTTATTAACAGTTTGTACTAATGTTATATTAAATCTATTTAAATAACTAAAAACTTTTTAGTTATTGAGTATGGCTGATGGACTCTACTTTTGTAATCGGGATTATTTTCTTGGTTACTTTTTGAAAGTAATACTTTTCCTGAAAAAAAAAACGTAGATTATTAAATACTAATATGCCGACAAATATTAAATATAAACAACACTCACTATTTTGCATTGTAATATATAGGCTTATTTATTGAGTTATTTACCACAATGAAACTAATCGTATACATATTTTTAAATAATCAATTTAAAAACTTAAAAATATTTAAACTATTTAATTATTGGTATTTAAAGTAAAGCACTTCATACATATAGTATAACATATTAAATAAATTTACAAGAGATTTGTTTCATAAATATTTAAATTTTGTAAATATAACTAAAATATTAAAATTAATTAATTACCATTTTCTCCGTTGCATATAAAGGTCGTTATCATTATCTTGTTATCCGCGCTTGGATTAAATGACTTGGTGCATGATATAGCATCTTGAGGGCACTCAATCTCGTGGCACAATCGCACTAAAATACAATTTTATATTTATCTGAATATTATTAAATTATTACATTACTTACATTTGCTATCTGAGTTAGCAAATGCGATGATTGCAAAAAAACATACACAATAATACAAGTTCATTTTAACTAGTTTGTAATACTAATCATTCGTTTTGCTCTCATTTTCTTGTTATATATACACATAGCTTGAAGGTTAAGTAATTGTTACAGATCAATATCAATAAGCGATCAATGAATATATTAATTTTATTAATGAAATGGTCCAGTACGTCCTTCATCTAATAATCAAAATATTAATTATTAATAACGTGTATTTTATTGCAATAAACAAATTTTTATTGTGATTTTTTTTGTTCTGATGCTATCTAAACTAATTTATTTTTAATATATAATTTATTCAAATGTCTAATTATTAATTATGCATACAGTGGCAAATTTTGTTTAAAAGTTATGCAATTTTGATTATTTATATTTTTTGAGCTCATTTGAAAAAAAAAAATAGAAGTGAAGGGTTTCAATGTTTATTTTAAATGTATTTAAAAGATTGTTTTAATTTTTAACCTTTAACTTTCTATGCAAAAAGAAAGAAATTAATCAATAGTTCATAAAACCACGAATGTCTATAACTTCTATTTTTTTAATAACAATTTACTTTTTTATTATCAAGATAATCTACTATGGTTTGTACTAATTGTACAGCAGCTGTTTCAAATGATCTGCATTTCATAAGCCCATAGTGTCGAAGAGTAAGAATATTAAAGTTATCAAGAAAGTGGATTATTTTCAATCAATACAATTATTTTATGGATGGCATCCGTCCCTAAGATCAGTGGGTTACCGACAAACAATTTTATATGTTATTTATGATCCATTTTTAATACTAATAAAATCATCTTTGTTTTAATTATTTTACGACATTTTAGGAACGTTTGATTGAATGTAATGATATAATTTTGTTTATAAATTTCAAACTAAGCAAAATATTAAAATTACTTTACATTTTATATTAAAATTAAATTATCTTTGGAAGTTGCTTTTCTGAGACAACTGTATGAATAAAGCATAGCGCTATAAAGTAAGTAATCTATTTATGGATAGACAAATAATATAGAATTACAAAAAAATTAAACAAAATGTCGTTTTTAGCTTTTTTTAATACATTTTTGAGTTTTTGCTAAAGCAGTTCTTCTGGGACACACTCTGTACAATAAGATATAAAAGATTTTTTTGGGAAATATTGCTAGCAAATAATCATTTACCGGATTGTATATTAGCATAACCTACTAAAACTGCATTATGTGGTTTTATGACAAAACTATATTTTGTCCTATGATGATTTCTGAAAAATAAGTTGGTTTCGAAGATACAAGACAAACAAAATTTGCAACAGTTACAACATTTTATTATCAAAAAATACATGTAAAGTTGCTAAATCTACAATAAATGTTTGAAATGACTTCCTCCAGCCTGTATACAAGTTTTCAATCTTTTCGTCATTGAGTGCCAAACTTTTTCAAACACACCAAGGTTGTTTCTAATTTAGTTACACTCAGCAGTTATCCAATTTTGCAAGTTGTCTAAATTCTCCATCGGAATAGCGTAATCTAATGACTTTAGATAGCCCCATAAGAAATGATTCACTTGGTTTAAGTATGGAGATTGAGCAGGCCATGAGTGTAGCCTACCTCGGCTAATCCAGCAATCTTCGTATGTTGCTGTTAAGTAGTTACAAGCAACCAAACTGAAATGTGGTGGTGCACAATCGTGCATAAACCACATTGCAATTTTTGTTGCTAATGGTACATCATCCAGAAACTGAGAAATTTTTGTTGCTAATGGTACATTATTCAGAAATTGAGATAGCATGCGTTCTAAAAAGTTGCGATACATTTGGCCGGTAAGTCATCCTGGTAGAAATACTGGTCTAATTAGACAATTGCCCACAATTCCAACCTAAACATTTAAGGAGAACTGATGATAAAAACAATCTTCACATACTTGATGCGGATTTTCACCTGCCCACACAATGTTGTTATGAAAATTCTTTATGGCATTTCTTGAAAAACTAACTTTATTGGTGAAAAAAATACGTGTCAGGAATTGAGAAATTAGAATTAATGTTTGCAAAAGCCATTGACATAACACAATACGTGAAGGAAAATTAGCAGGTAGTAGTGCTTAAACACGCTGAATGTGATATGGATACAACAAATTGTCCTTACAAATTTTCCAAATTGTCCAATGACTTACATTCAAAGTATTGGCAATTTTTTGCGTAACTATTTTTATTTTCCTCTATCATGTCCAGCACATTTTGTTCCAATTGTACCGTTCTTATTGTCATTGATGTTCCTAGATAAAATTTATTTTATAATTTATAATTAAGTTAATATAGGAATTTAATTTTAATATGTCATCTAATTATAAT
This sequence comes from Tachinus rufipes, assembly GCA_963932245.1. Taxonomy (NCBI): domain Eukaryota; kingdom Metazoa; phylum Arthropoda; class Insecta; order Coleoptera; family Staphylinidae; genus Tachinus; species Tachinus rufipes. The sequence continues at coordinate 53,724,238 of OZ010744.1, forward strand.
GTCAATTTAAACATAGACGCTATATTACTGATTAGCACTAAAGATTAAAATCATTATTAAACTTGGTATTTATAACATTATTTTTTATTCTTTCTATAAAAATTAATTACTTAATAAATGTTGTACATTGTTTAATGAATTTTTATTAATTCTTAATAATATCTCAATATCAACATTACGAACCAATTTGTGTACGTACATTAAATTAAATTGTGTAAAAACATATGGAAAGTTTTCTACTTTCTTTAATCTTAAATATATATGTAAATACATACATAAACAACAATATTTTTAAAATAATTTGTTTACTTCATTATAAAAATAATATGATAAGCACATATTATTAGTTGTGTTTACTTATTAAGATATTTTTTGTACACTCAGATGCAAAAAACTGTGTCATTAGGTAATTTTTTTTATAAAATTTTTAGTATTTTACAATCAAAGAGACCATCAGAATATATAAAAAACAACATATGGTACTTGGGCAATTCCACGTCAAGTGAGCAGTCCTTTTCACGCGACACTCTCCGATTTAGCTCAAATTGTACACTTATTTGAGTACCCAAAATATGACTTCATGTCAAATTTCAGACCTGTAGGTCACATAGTTCGCTTCGTAGACCCAATTGAATTTTACGGCAATTTTTAAGTTCAACTTTTAACTTTATGTATCTGAATTGCATTTCAGCCTGGAAATTATAGAATAGTCATAACCGATGGGAAATCTCCCAAGAAATCGAATGCAATTGTCAGATTTTTGTTATCTTGTCCCGCACGCGCAGAAAACGCAAAAAACAGTTTTTTTTTCAAAAATTTATTTCTCAAAAGTTGCCACCGATTTAGACTCCAAATTTTGTAAAAAAACAGCCAAAAGTATGTACTTTAAGATGCTTAAATAAAAATTTCCCACACTAGTGGTGGTTTTTGCTCTAGAGTTTCTTGAACGCACAAAACCATTTTTCAATCAAAATTTTAGCACATATTGATTAATATACAGGGTGTTAATGAACAGGGGTAACAAACTTTTAGGGTGGGTAGGGTTGTTTATTTGAGACACTTTTTAATCATAAACTTATAGGCAAACATGTTCACCTTAGAAGCTGCACGCCAATTTTTTTTTGTTTTTTTTTTTTATACAATATTCGAAATATCTCTCTTAAAAGTCTAAATTAAAAAAAACAATAGAATATAAAAATTATAGGCAATTAAATTTTCCATCTTTTTTAAACAGCATATCTAGATCTATCTCTAACCGTACTTATGTCATAATTTAAAGAATGATTTTTAAATTTTTTTTTTGTAATTTTTGTTAAAAATTATGTTTAAAAGTCAAAAATTTAAAAAAAAATTGAAATTCAAAATTAAAAGCCATTCAATTGCGCATATTTTACCTAATAACATGTTTTAATGTAGCTCCTACCGATTGTGTGCTATTAAAGATAAACTTCAAGCATTTTTTAACCTTACTAAAAAAAAAAAACATTAATAGAATGTTACAAATTTGACAAAATAAAAAAAAATATGTACAAAACGTCATTTTAAAAGTTTTTAAATTAAAAAAAAATTATAGGCCTAAGCCTTATTAAATTCTAATCATTTTAGTTTAAGTGTATAATTTTATGTTCAAAGTTTAAAATATAAAAAAAAATATTATAATTTGAAAAATATATATACAGAGTATATTGATGTAAGGTTTTATGTAGAATCTAATTAGCAAGTACTCATTTGATTTTTTGGGGACCCAGAGTATACATCTGACTTAAATCTGGAAGCTAATGATACTTATTAAGTATATTAATTTTAAAAATTCAATGGTAGTGCGACACGTGTTCTTTTAAATCTTAAGGTCTAAAATTCCTCATAGCATACTTATTTTGTATAAAAATCTTTTTCTAAGGGTGCACACAAACAAGTTACACAAAAAAATTTAAAAACCAGTCTAATATCAAAAGTTTTGATAAAAAAATGGTTTTGTGCGTTCAAAAGGCTCTAGAGCAAAAACTACCACTAGTGTGGGAAATTTTTTTTAAGCATCTTAAAGTACATACTTTTGCTGCCTTTGCCTAAAATTTGGAGTCTTAATCGGTGGCAACTTTTGAGAAATAAATTTTTGAAAAAAAAACTGTTTTTTTGCGTTTTCTGCGCGTGCGGGACAAGATAACAAAATTCTGACCGCTGCATTCAATTCCTTGGGAAATTTCCCATCAGTTATGACTATTCTGATTTTTCCAGGCTGAAATGCAATTAAGATAAATAAAGTTAAAAGCTGAACTTAAAAATTGCCGTAAAATTCAATTGGCTCTACGAGGCGAACTATGTGACCTAGAGGTCTGAAATTTGGCATGAAGTCATATTTTGAGTACTCAAATAAGTGTACAAAATTTGAGCTAAATCGGAGAGGGTAGCGTGAAATGGACTGCTCACTTGACGTGGAATTGCCCACTTATCAGTTTATTTAATGAACATAAATAAGCGAAAACGATAATGTACGTATACACGAAAGAAAATGCATTTCTGCAAAATAAACTTAACAGAAATTAATAATGAAAATTTCAGTTGAATAACATTTCAATACATCGTTTTGCTTCCTCGAGCCTTAACTATTGTCTGCGTACGGCGGTCCATACCACAAATGAGCTCACAAACATCATTTTGTGGAATATTCTGCATTCTTTCTGAAGTGCCAGACGAAGCTCGTTTACTGTGGTTGGTGCAACTACAGGTCCTCTAACACGCCTGCCCAGCATGTTCCAAACATGTTCTATAGAATTTCCATCTGGGGTACATGCAGGTCAGTTAAATTTTTTTATTTTATCCGCAAGTATTTTGTGGCTCACCTCGCAGAATGCGGTTTTGCATTATACTGCATCAGAATAAAGCCATTGCTGATAAATGGAGCAAATGAAACTACGTAATTTTCCAAAACCTCCTCTATATACTGCTGTATAATCAACAATCCTCCATCAATGACAATCAATTTGGTGCAAACATCCATTGATATTCCTGCCCATACCATCAACAAACCTCTACCATGGCTAAGCCAGGGCTTAAAGGTGCACTCCGCAAATCGTTCTCTAGTTTGTCTTAGCATTTAGACTAGAGTCTGGCTACTTGGTGACGTGGGAGTAATTTTGGGTCAGCTGCCGTTCTACAAGATTTTAAGCCAGCTTCTTGCAACCTTTGACAAACCGTCCACACATACAGCTGTACCACAAACCTCACGGAGTTGGTTTTTGGTATCTACTAAAGTCACACAGCGATTCCGTAAAGTAGTACGAACAATAAATCCTCGTTTTCTGCCAGATCCTGGCCTCCGAGTATTTTTGCGGGTCTCCTAAAACCGCTCAAGTGCTTTTTGAACGGTAGAAAGACTGACATGAAAAATTCTGGACACATACTGCTGGCTTTTACATCTGCCACAAGAGCAACAGCTTTTGCACAATCTTTAACACTTAGAACCACAATCTGCCTTGATAATGACAGTTAATCAAAAATAAATAAGTCAACCTAGTAGCCACCTTGATCCTCTGTGCATAATGTTGAGTGAGCAATAGGTAGTGAAGAATTAAATTTTTGCTTATTAATGTTCATTCAATAAACTGATAAGTACCATATGTTGTTTTTTCCACATCCTGATGATCTCTTTCATTGTAAAACAATAAAAGTTTTATATAAAAAAAAAATTGCAAAAAATTACCCAATTACCCGGTTTTTTGCATCTGAGTGTATTTAAATACTGTGTGATAATATTATAATTTTTTATAACAATAAACATTATAAAGCTATTTTTTAACAAACTGTTATCATGTTTTGGAAGAAGAAATCAGTTATTATGAAAATTTTATTTTTGATGAAATTTAAGCATCCCGTATTTATCAAATTCCAACTAATGCTGAAAATTGTACCATTAGAAACAAAGTGAAAAGTATTTCTAGGTACATTATTTTACATTTTTTTTTTTTTATTTAGCATATTGTTAGACTCATTTTTGATAATTGAATTAATTTTAATATAAGATTTATCACATTAATTAAAAATTATAAAACTATTTTTATTGCATTTATCTTAAAAAAAAACTTGTTAGTTTATTTAAAACAGCCGTAATGAACCAATATTTATATTTTTAAGTTATTTTAATGTAAATTTTATATACTTTATTGTGCTGTTTTATTATTTTTATTTACTAAAGACCGGTTTCGGCTATTAGGCTATCATCAGTTCTAGAATTTTTACATATATTATAAATAGAAATTACATAAATGATCTTATTAGCTAAACTTACTTTTTACAGATGTTGTTGTGTATTGCGGGTTGTGTGAATTTGTTGTGGTTACTGTTACGTGGATTGGTTATTGTGTAGTGTGGTTATTGTTGTTGAGCGATTTAGTGAAGTGTGGTTATTGTATTTTAAAAATGTATAGATATGTTGTTCAACATAGTCGAATTTGGATTTAATTAAATTATTTATAAGGATAATCGTTAGGCAACTAACATTGCATCTAAATTTTATTGTTATGTTTTTTCAGTTTTGATTATTTTGCAATGATTTGATATCAGGTTTTGCTTCAGAGTTGAGCACAGTGCAATGACTAAAGAGTGACGCGCAATGCTATATGATGGTAAAAAATATTTTTACATCTAGAATGCTAAAATAGTATGTTAAGATAAGTCATAAAACGCATTTTTTTTTATTTTTAGAGATGTATGTATGTATTTCATATATTATTTTTTGTATTATTGATATTGAAAATACCGATATAATAATTAATATCAAAATCTATTGTCAACTCAAAAAATTAAAACTTCTTTTATGACTTGAGTAAAAGTTCAATTTTTAAATTGCTTGAGGTGATCAGTTGTGTAATTTGCTTGTAAAACAATGTAATTGTGTTTGCCGTTACAGCGGATAATATTTATTTTTCAAATGTTATGTAACTACTGCCCTTTTCTCTCTTTTTGTTTTTCATTTTTAATATATTTGTAATTAATTAAATAAATATCATGAAGCTAGGTGCAAAGGAAAAGCCCATGTACACAACTAAATTTAAAATCCCCTAAATAAATCTTTTCAAGTTTGTGCACGCTCCACTTGCTCCCACTCGTTTACTCCGCACCAAGGTGTCCTGCAAGTTTCTCCGCTCTCGCCCCTTCTATATAATCTTTTCTGCCACGATTTCTACAGTTTTAACACAAAATATTTTGATCCAAACAGCTATATCCTGCAATATGCAGACAACACTACAATCGTATCCTATGCGAAGTCATTAAGGTTGTAGTATATCACATGACAATTTTTTCTGTCAAAACTACTTCTCTTTGCTCCTTGTTCTAACCAGCGCGTACAATCATTTTACCCGAATATGATTCACATGCGGTATGCTAACAGCGCTATCCACTAACTGTGCATTCGGCAAGGACGTATCGGGTTGAGCTCTTCGGTCAATTATATCCGTGCTCCAATTGTCCTCACTCCAGCTTACAACTAGCAACACTGCCTTTTTATATTTATACAATAGAACTCGAGCGCAGTTAATTATTAATTTATTTCTGATTATTATATAATAATATAATAAATAATAATTTATAAATAATCAAACAAAAGACTGGTTTGCCATCTAGTTGCAATTTTTAATACTAAAATGTCCGCATTAATCGGTATCATTTTAGCATTTATGCAATTGGCAGTCATTTTGCGGCTATAACGATTTTGAATTGCCAATAAATTATGAAATAAATTAATAATTTATTCAAAATCAGTCAATCGAATTACAGCGGCCAAGGGTCAAGCATAGACAATTGGTTCGGTTCTACAAACCTTGTCAGTATGCCTTGTACGACCACGGCATCGCATGATAGCGAACATAGAAAACACACACGTATAGAAAGGCAACTTCGCCCATTTTCTGTCACCTTGATAAGCGCCATCTTACAAAACTCACTACCAAATTTTGTCGGTAAATTAGAAAACTTTAATTACTAAATTTGCCCGCTAAATTTAAAATACTAAATTATTTATTTTGCGCACTAAAATTGAAAAATAAATGTATTTATTTTGGACGTTATTTTTTAGTAATGCACTTACTTACCATTTAAAACCTAAAATACATGTTTTAAAATAAAAATCATTTACATACTTACCATTTAAAACCTGAAATATACGTTTTAAAATTAAAAAAACAAGTTATTTTTATGAATTTTATTTATGTATAGGTTATGTATTGTAATCTGACTATAATACATATATTATAATATAATACCTATATAATTATAAATATTTTAATATTTGTTATAAATAAATATAATAATTTACAAACTTATACATTATGTACTAATTTTTTTAAGCAATATACAATTGTAAATTAAACTATACACAAAAAGATTTCACAAAAAACACAGTAATAATATAAAACAGCAGGATGAAGCACAAGATGAACGAAACGAACAAAACGAACAAAAAATAACACTGACCAACTGACAATCAATCAACAAAACAAGTGTCATAGCTGACTTGACTCATCATATGATCGTAGATTTTACGTTCTCAGCGCCCTCATTAGAAGTTGCTACCACTAGTTGACGAATTTGACCAATTACATATAAGTGAACACACCATGATAGCGAAGACAATTTTGAATAAATATTTCTGTTCTTATGAACACAATTGATAATATAAATAATCAAACGAAAGACTGGTTTGCCATCTAGTTGCAATTTTTAATACTAAAATCATTTTGCGGCAAAGATGTTATACTATATACTGGATTGGCAACCAAGCCCCTTAAAGTGAGGAAAAATATCGAAATATGCAACCCGCCGTTGTGCCGCTTTAGCATCTCTTTTTATCTCACAGTCGTATACGAGGCAAAAGAGACAGAATTTTCGAAATATTGATTTAAAACAATAATTACAAACTGTATTTTACTATTTTATATATCAAATTATACTACCAAGTATTACTAATCTTTCTCATAAAAAAAAGTAACATAATTTCAATTATTAATGAGTTTAATAAGATTTATAAAAAAATAAAACAAACTTTTTTATTACAGACACTCAATATATTTAAGAATAACAATAAAAAAGTTAAACTAACTTGTACATTTGTTTAAAATATAAAATATATTGACAAATATACATAATATAGTATTCACATAATAATTCGTTAACCAAACCGTGAATAATGCGTGCTTTAAAGTTACGCATTCGTATGTCAGTTTTTACTTGTACCTGATACATCTTATAAAGAAAATTTATTTATTAACTCTTAAGTTACTTAATAGAAACAGTAATAGATTTTTTACACGGTTAAAAAATTAGTGATAGTAATTTTTAAAAAAAGTACTAATTTTATTACATTTTATTACAAATAATTAAAAAAAAAGCATAAACTCGAAAGTAAAGTATTAATAATAAACTACATTAAGTCTAAATGTATTAAACATAAAGATCTACTTTATAAAATTATTACAACTACAATGATATAAATATTAATAGAATGATCAAAAACAACAAATAATCACAATACAAAGATATAAGATATTTAAGGGAAAGGTAATAATTATTCTAAATAAAATTAAAACACAAAACTAGCATATAAAAGTATAATTATTACCCAACAATATTGTTCACTTGCATTTAATATAATTTTTATATTAAACAGCATAACATATTTTAATTGCAAATGCTTACTAATGAAATTAAATTCCATTTCCTATTTGTTTCAAAGATTTACATCCAAATGCAACCCAGTATTTAACCATCATTTCGCTTGTTAATATTGCTCATTTAAACCTTATATGGCGTAGTGACTAGTGCGACAGAGTAAAACATACAAATTTATACGGCACAACGGCAAGTTGCCTACCCACGGATTTGGACACACTATTTTCCTATGTTAATATACGGTGGTTGCCAATCCAGTATATAGTATAACATCCTTGTTTCGCGGCTATAACGATTTTGAATCGCCAATAAATTATGAAATGAATTAATAATTTATTCAAAATCAGTCAATCAAATCACAGCGGCCAAGGGTCAAGCATAGACAATTGTTTCGGTTCTACAAACCTCGTCAGTATGCCTTGTACGACCACGTCATCGCACGATTGCGATCTAAAATTGACATTAGATAATTGTAGAATAAAAAAAGAAAAAGTTGTCTGATATATCTTTTAAATGTTTTTAACTTTTATACAAATGATTTCTACATTCTACTTTTTGTATTAAATCAGTTCCATATGGACAAAATATAAAAAAAATTATACACTAAATTATTGCCATCTTCTACTATTTGCATATTTAATTGTGTTTGTAATCCTTTCTTTATTCCTTATTTTCTATTGTTTATCTTTTCCTTCATTTAATTGCATTGCACCTAACCTAAAATGAGCAAACAATTAATAAACAGTTAATCATTATTTTCCTATCAACTCTCTAAATTTTATATTCATGATACTTTTCTTTAATTAGTTTTAATAATGGTTATTTTACTCACTTTTGCTGTTGTAAATAATTATTTATTTATTTGACATAACAACTCACGTGAACATTCTGAACTTCGTCATTTAATTTATTTTACTTTCAGACGCGGTGTAGCGTTAAAAAATATATGGTTTGTTCTGTTAATTTAAATTCAAATTATTTTTTTCTTTTTACTGCAGTTAGTATCGTTTATATTAATTGTTTGTGCTTTTATGATTTGTATTAATTCCTGCCTTATTTTAGTCTCGGTTCTCATCATTTCCTTTGTAGTTCCTGTTTTTAAAAATTACTTAGTTTGTAAGGGAGTGCATGCGCAGTGAGAATTATTCGCGTTTTTCGCGGATTTTTAATGTTTAATTTTTTCATCACTAGTAAACGTATTTTACGGATATTTTCTATTAAACATTCACCAAAAAAATATTAAATAATAATTCTGATTGTGTGTGCATACTGCCAGGTAAGTCGATTTTATTTTTCCCTTTATTTTTCATTACCATCCCTATATTTACTATTGATGATACCGCCTGATAATTTTTGTTTTTTTTTAAATTTTTGTATAATTATAGTAATTATTAGTTTATATAAATAGCGGCAATTACCAAAAACATTGTTAATATTTTGAGAACTGTAGGTCGAAGGTAAAAGTTTATTATATACATAATGAAAGCTGATATCTATTTTATAGCGCCTTGTATGTACAAGAAAAATGTTTATGATCATTTTTATAGCAAATTTGATCAGCTACTTTGACTGGACTAATTAAGAGCTAGAAAACAATGTTTTGCAGCACCGACGACAGCTTTATTTATACAAAATTAAACATAGAACATGTGATGATAGTTTTTTATTACAGATTTTATGGTTTTTGTTCTAGATGACCAAATTGCAGTAACGTGAGTGACATTTGAAAACAAAACTGACGTTCTAATGTATCCGTATAGCAATAGCGGCCGTTAAATAAGCTTTTTTGCCTACCGTCAAAACCGCCATTGCTCGTGAATCAGCATTCACAAACGTTTATCATTGGCATAAAATAAATAAATAATCAATTATAAAAATAAACAAATGTGATTAATATTATTACACACAAATAAAAGAAGTAGATATTTATAAAAAAATAAAATACTTGAGTATACATAGAAAAATACATTAAAACTAAAAATTAAACATCTGTTCATTTACATAAACTACATAAAAATAATGAAACATTTATCAATTCGTCTTTGGAAGAACTAAACCAATTTAAGATAATAATTAAATATTATATTGAATTATTGAACAAAAAAAAACAGTAAAATAGATTTATTTTAATTTAATTTAATTTGTTATGAAATGAAATGTGCGTTTTATTGTTAGCTTGTTAAGCTATTAAGCTAACGCTCTATTACTATAAACAACTAAGCCCCCCATCGCTGCCTTATCAACCCCTCCCCCTAGTTTTTTAAGTAGGGTACATTTTCTAAAGGAGAGTCTACTTTACTTTGGAGACTCCTTTCCATTTTCTGCTTTTCAGTGGCGGTGATCATTAATACCTGCCGCAAAATTCTGTCTCAAGTGGTCTTTTATGCTCTTCATGAGTTAGCAACTAGCAAATCGAAGACAAATGCAACGCTTCTTTACTTACCACTGCATTTGTTCTCTTTTCACCTTCTACATCATCGAATTTTCTTCCTCTTTATCTAGTCAATATCTGACTGAACCTCTACAAAAGCTTTATTGTTATACAAACCGATAAATGTAAAATTGTTTCTAATCTACATGAAAATTAAATCTTCTTACATGACAACCAGCATGATCATATGCAAACATTTAATTATTTAGTTGATTTAAAGTTGTGAACTAAATAACACAATAAATGCACCTACACAGTAGAGATATTTGGAATAAAATTTTACAAAGCAAACAAAGGATCGTAAAATTTACTGTTTTTTTTTAATTAAATTTTAGCATTATTAGAACCTCGTGATACATACAAAAGCAAAATAAAGTATGTGTTGCAATCAATTAAACATACAGCTTACAATAAATAATACAAAATTTTAATACAATTAAAATAATTTAAAATAAATATTACATAATATTGAAATCCAGCTGATGCCATAAAATAAATGACTTAAATAAAATATAATCTAAAAACCTAAAATGAATGATGTAAGTTAAATGCATATTTGCAATTGCTGTAAAAAATATTACAATTAAATAAATATATATATTACAATGCACAGCCACCCAGCTGAGATGCATATTGGCAACTGCCATAAAATAAAATATGACCTAAACAACAAATCTATATTTGCAATTGTAAAAAAAACTAAATATATAATTCAAAATGCATAGCCAGCCATCCAGCTAAGGTGCATAAGAAATAAATATAAAAAATACAGATAACTAAAATATCTAATTCAAAATGCACAGCCTTCCAGATAAGGTGCATAATAACAAAACAAAACAAACACAAATAACTAAAATATCTAATTCAATATGCACAGCCATCCAGCTGAGGTGCATAATAACAAAATATAAAAAAACACAAATAATTAAAATATTTAATTCAAATTGCACAGCCATCCAGATAAGAGGCATAACAACAAAACATAACAAAAACAAATAACTAAAATATTTAATTTAAAATGCACAGCCATCCAGCTGAGGTACATATTAACAAAACAAAACAAACAAAAATAACTAAAATATCTAATTCAAAATGCACACCCATCCAGCTGAGGTGCATAATAACAAAATATAGAAAATACAAATAATTAAAATATCTTATGCACAACCATTCAGCTGAGGTGCATAACAACAAAACATAACAAACACAAATAATTTTAATATTTAATTCAAAATGCACAGCTATCCAGCTGAGGTGCATAATATCAAAATATAGAAAACACAAATAAATAAAATATCTAATTCAAAATGCACAGCCATCCAGCTGAGGCGCTTCACAAATAACTAAGTTTTCTGATTCAAAATGCACAGCTATCCAGCTGAAGTGCATAACAACAAAACATAACAAACACAAATAATTTATATATCTAATTCAAAATGCACAGCCATCCAGCTGAGGTGCATAATAACAAAATATAGAAAACACAAACAATTAAAATATCTAATTCAAACTGCACAGCCATCCAGCTGAGGTGCATAACAACAAAACATAACAAACACAAATAACTTAAATATCTAATTCAAAATACACAACCATCCAGCTGAGGTGCATATTAACAAAATATAGAAAACACAAATAATTAAAATATCTAATTCAAATTGCACAGCCATCAAACTGAGGAGCATAACAACAAAACATAACAAACACACATAACTAAAATATCTAATTCAAAATGCACAGCCAACCAGCTGACGTGCATATTTGAAAATGCCATAAACTATAAATAAATTAAATAAAATATTACCTAAAAAAACTTAACATGTATAGTAATTGATTTACAAAATTAAAAATAACTAAAAATTCAAAATGCACAGCCATTCAGCTGAGGTGCATAATAACAAAATGTAGAAACCACAAATAATTAAAATATCTAATTCCAATTGCACAGCCATCCAGCTAAGGTGCATAATAACAAAACTTAACAAACACAAATAATTAAAGTATTGAATTCAAAATGCACATCCATCCAGCTGAGGTGCATAATAACAAAACATAACAAACACAAATAACTAAAATATCAAATTCAATATGCACAGCCAACCAGCTGACGTGCATATTGGAAAACGCCATAAACTATAAATGAATAAAATAAAATATTGCCTAAAAAAACCTAACATGTATAATAATTAGTATACAAAATTAAAAATAACTAAAAATTTATTTTAAAATGCACAGCCATTTACCTCAAGTGCATAATAACAAAATACAGAGAACACAAATAACTAAAATATCTAATTCAAAATGCACAGCCATCCAGCTGAGGTGCATAATAACAAAATATAGAAAACACAAATAATAAAAATATCTAATTCAAATTGCACAGCCATCCAGCTGAGGTGCATAATAACTAAACATAACAAACACAAATAACTAAAGTATTGAATTTAAAATGCACAGATATCCAGCTGAGGTGCATAACAACAAAACAGAATAAACACAAACAACTAAAATATATAATTTAAAATGCACAGCCATCCAGCTTAGGTGCATATTGGCAATTGCCATAAAATATAAATGACTAAAATAAAATATCACCTAAAAAACCCAAAATATATATTTTAAGTTAAGCATATTTGCTATTGCTATACAAAATTAAAAATAACTAAATATATAATTTAAAATGCACAGCAATCCAGCTGAGGTGCATAATAACAAAACAGAAAAAACACAATAAACTAATACATTTAATTTAAAATGTACAGCCATCCAACTGAGGTGCATAATAACAAAACATTAAACACACAAATAACTAATACATTTAATTCAAAATGCACAGCCATCCAGCTGAGGTGCTTAATAAAAAAACACAAACAACTAAAATATCTAATTCAAAATCTAACTGGGATGCATATTGGCAATTGCCTTAAAATAATTGACTAAAATAAAACTAGGTCATGTTTTAAAAACATAAAATGTATAATTTAAAAAATAACTTAATATATAATTTAAAATGCACAGCCATCCAGCTGAATTGCAAAATAATAGAACATAAAAAATATAAAATATCTTTACAAAATGCATCGTCATAAAGAAATTATTACAATCATTTTAAATGCACAGCCATCCAGCTGAAGTGCATTGATCAAATGTAATAAAACTAAATTACTTAAGTCCTAAAAAACCTAAAGTTATACATACAAAAACAAATTTGCAAGCATAAATCATTGATAACATTATTAAATCCAGGAGTACCAGAGTTAAAAAAACTAATTCTATCCAATTTTACAATACACATTTCAATTTTTTATTGGGTTTGGAAAATTTTATTGCAAACACCACATTTGTGACAGCTACTACTGTGTTATGCTGCATTTCATATTAACCAAAAAATAATCAAATGTATGCAAGCCTCTTGAATCATGAAAATGAGGCGCATGTATAGGTGATTTGATTTTCATGGTAGAAACAATAGTTCATACATGCAGATTTGTATAGCGATAAAGCTATGATGGAGATTAAGTCAGAAGTGAACTAATTGTAGAAAAAAAAAGTAGATTCAGTAGAAGAAATAGAGAACCAAAGCGTGGTTTCATATACACATACTTGTACAAACGCACACCTGTTAGACAATAGAACATACTCCTGCAGGTAAGCATTAGTGTAACAAATATGTGCATATAGTAACACACCATAATGCACCGATATGAAAAAGTGCTACAATACATGTGTCCTCGAAACGCTAGTTGCAAATTCATTAAGTGCAGTTCCCACCTGAAACACAATTTTGTAGCGGATAAGATCATCACCACCACCACCACTGAAAATAGAAAGAAGACTACCAAAGCAAAGATTAAAGACTTCCTCTTTTCGTACCGCACACAACCAAACTTGCAGTTACTAGTATTTACTAGTATTTTAAAGTTAATAAATAAATTATAGCTATATTGTTTAAAATTTAATACATTTTATAACACATTTTATAACTATTTTATTGTTTTTTTATTATATTAATTATTAATTTAATATATTTTTTATAATATTTTTATGGCGTTTTTATTATTATTATTATTTAGATTGGTTTTTCTATTGGTTTTCATTTTGAACCTGTGAATCTGTAAAAAAAAAAGTATTAACACAATATAATTGTCATATATAGAATATATTTTATGTATATTATAAACAACTAGATTTTCTCCATGTTTATCTAAGGATATGAATACACTTTTAAATTTTTTTAGCATATTGGACTATTGCATTATTCAATTGGTTTATAATTTAAAAAATGAGACCTGTTTTTTTAGGTATACGTTGAAAATTTGAAGTTTTCCACCAATTCGAGAATGCATCTTTTTTGTTTAATAGTGCAAATATGTTAGTCAAAATGGGAAGTAATTCATTTGTAATTCTTGTTTTAAAAATTGTCAAAAATCAATAAGATTCTTAACAATTTAGGTAGATGTCCTTATTTTATTTGCTTTACTTGGTTAAGATCTTGCATAAAGATTCCACCAAGTTCTTATGCATAACAATTCAATTAAAAAACAGCATTTATCGTTAATAATGGCCATTCCATCTACGTTTCAACTAATGATAAACAAATTTCTCAAACATCTTTACAAGCAATTTTTAAATACATGAACAATGTTATCTTTTCTAAACGTCTTTAAAAACATATTAATAATGTAATGTTAATTTTTGATTGTTTAAGTAAAAAATACAGCCTAAAAAAAAGAAATTCTTAACAAAAGTATTTTATAAATAATGAAACAAAAGACTGGTATCGCCATCTAGTTTCATTATTTATAATATCAATTGTGTTTAAAAAAGATTTTTTTTTTCAAAATTGTCTTCGCTATCATGCGATGCCGTGGTCGTACAAGGCATACTGACGAGGTGTGTAGAACCGAAACAATTGTCTATGTTTGACCCTTGGCCGCTGTGATTTGTTAAACTGGTTTTGAATAAATTATTAATTCATTTCATAAAAGTATTTTAGTCAAATAATAATTGAAAATAGCCAAATATTGTATCTAAATATAGAAATAAATGCGTTTTTAATTATAAATTATCAAATTATATGTGAAAATGACTCCAAATTAGCTGTTTTCACTACAATACTGGAAATCAAGGTAGCGGTCGGTATGCTCACACTTTATGAATATAACAGTAAAGATCATACTGTAGAAATCAACTGTTTTGTCTAATTTTAATTTTTGTGATATTGTGTATGCTGATCAATCTGATCAAATCTAAAAAATGTAGAATTCTTGTTTAAGGTTAATATTTGGTATGTGTAGAAGACAAAGAATCTCTCACAAACTTAAAAAATTCAAATGGTAGTCTATGTCTGATCATCGTATGTAACATTCGGACTGTTTTTACTACAAGATTATTTATAACAAAACTGCTCCATACTTGCTTCAAAAGCTGATATTTAGATCAATGGTACATAACATCAATGTTAGATGTAGCGGTCTTTTGAGTATTTCAAAACTATTGAAAAGGTTCTTTTCTTATAACGTAGCTAATTGTCACAATTTTTTAAACATAAGCCATACTTATGTTTATTTAAATTGTATCATAAATTTGTCTTGTAGAAGTA
Organism: Tachinus rufipes; assembly: GCA_963932245.1. NCBI lineage: Eukaryota > Metazoa > Arthropoda > Insecta > Coleoptera > Staphylinidae > Tachinus > Tachinus rufipes. The sequence continues at coordinate 53,739,936 of OZ010744.1, forward strand.
AAATTTTATTATGTATGTCTGTTTACATGAACAAATATTCTTTGTGTTATATTTCTTAATATGTTTAGTATTTTTAGGTTATATATGTATGTACACACTTGTGTAATTTGTAATTTTATTTTTGATTATTTTTTATTTTTATTTTTCTGTATATATGTGTTTTTTTACTAAAGTTCTGCAAGAAGATCATTTCATTAGATCACTTTTTGATCTATCCTACTGATCTACAACTCTTTGGATATTGTAATTTTTGTTTTTATGACTAATCAATTTATTATTACAAAACTTCATCTGTCTATGCGATAAAGATCATAATACATATAGCACCGGCAACTGCACAGATTCTTAATATTGACGGCCAAGACAAAATCGCAAATGTTCTAGCAATACAATTTAAATGAGTAACTCTCAAAACAATCTGGATCTAATCACGTTTGATCTAAAAGATCTAAACAACCGACTTGATTTACAAACGTCTGCATGTTGACATGGAGTGGTTATACTATCATCTCATAGTCAAATGCGCGGTAAATTAAACTGGCTGTCATAGTCCGGTCAAGATCATCGTTATAAGGTATGGACCTATCTCTGTCAGGACTTGCTAGTCGTGATTGTAGTGAAAGTAAATTAAGTGTAATTGCACGCTGGATGGTTGATCTCAATGATAGAGGTCAGGGTTGCTACTGTATGCAGCTTACTGCTGTTGATTTCCAGCCTCTATGTACTAGGAGATGGTATCAGATAAGTGCACCAGGTCTATTATGTTTGGAAAACACCAGATTTCATGTGAGTTGACGTTCACACATAAGCCAACTTGTCTATGGCGTGACTTTGGACCGGTGCCGAGCGTGTTTTGGAGTGGGCGCGTGTTATAGATGTCAGCCTCACTTAGTGGCTGTAACAGTTTAGTTGGCTTTAAAGCTATGCCGCTTGCGGAACCTATGCTTGTGACAGTCTTTTTTCACTCACTTTTGCGAGTGCTTTTATGACATACACTAATGATTTTCACTTTCCGGTAAATAATAGAAAACAGTAAAAAATAAACTTCCTGAGATCTTATGTCTAGGAATGAGTTCAAATGCGGTTAATCACATTAATGCCATGTCCGAGATTCATTTTTAATATTGTGACTATTGGATGGTCGTGTTTTTATTTACTATAGTTTTACTATATTTACTATAGTGCACACGGTTCACAAACACTGGGCCTTAGGGCTTTGCGGATGTTTGGCTTGCGTAGCCCGCTTAGGTCTAGTTTTTGGGTGCTGCTTTGTATCTTTTTATTCTATTTTTGTGTTTTATCGGATTGTTTATTTATTCGTTTTTTTTGTATTGTTAGGCTCGTTTCACAAGTATACGGTTTCCATTTGGTTCGTTTCGTTTTTGGTTTGTTTTTGGTTTGTTTTCGGTTTGTTTTTGGTTCATTTTTTGTTTCTATTCGGTACTTAATAGAAACAGTATAGATATAGTGTTATTTCTTTATATAAAAATTTAAAAAATGAAGGAGGAATTTAGTGGGAGCACTATCTCATCACTTTACGAGGGAGTATTCGGTACTATACTGTTTCTATTAGGTACCGAATAAAAACCGACAATGAACCGAAAACGAACCAAAAAGGAACTGAAACCCATATACGTGTGAAACGAGCCTTATTGGTTCATTTTGACTGGCGTTTTTCTTTCATACTTTTTTGTCGTATTAACTTTTATACTACGACGTTAGTAACCGAAAAAGGGAATGCTGATATACATTGATAATATTGTTACTGATATAAATTGTTAATAATTTCAATATAACAGTTGACAAACTTAAATTCAGCACTTGTTTTTGCTGAAGATTGATGTGTAATTACAAATATGCACAAAACAAACCAAGCACATGTACGCTTATCATCTTAACAAGAAATTGTTAGAAATTTAAAACTAATACTAATAATAAACATTATTTCTATTACATACAAACTATACAATAGAAATAGGCAAAGTTCAGACTGGATCTGTTCTCCCACTTAACCTTGTATACTTTCACAATAAAAAAATTGATCTTAATTGGCTACGCTACAAACTTCTTTTTCTTCTATCTTTTTTTATGTACTCTATTCCAATAAATAGTTTAATCTTACATTTATTACACTCCAATTACTTTATAATTTAAGCAGCAAAAAATTGTCACTTTGACATTATTTCTGACATTTATTTCAATTATACTTTAATTTAAAAGATTTTATGAACTGTAATCGGGATTCAACATTTTCTAATAAGTAATTCTTTTTTGTTAGAAATATTAAATTTGCAAGTGTTTCATTATATTAGTAAGCTTCACTGAAGATGGCATAATATAAACCTTTTCTGTGTACCACTTTGTAACGCATATGGGCCTATATTCGAATTAAAATAATATATTATACTTTATTTAACAAAATGTTAAAATATTATCAACGTGCAACATTTAACCTGTATTTATAATTATGTTTGTTTAATGTAATACAGGGTTTATTAAAATCTCTAATATCTTGCTTTATTTTGTTTAATTAATATGTCTCTATAGTGTTGTTTTACCCGATACTTACCTCTCTCAGTAAAGTTTTATTGTTTTGCTTGCTGAGAGCACCTTCTAAAACAATTGGCGCTCAAGAAAGAGACACCATTTGAAACACTAGTATGTTGGATTATCGGTGAGTGATTTTAGTATTTCTCTTTTTTTGTCTTTTATTATTGCAAATCTTGTGTCACACCAAAGTCTCCCCTTTGCCCGCCAACGAGCAAGCTGGGCTGTCAATTGAACACCATTAGCAGTAACCGCTTAGGCTGCCTCACAGCTTAAGCCCGTAGCAAGTTCTGCCAAACAAAGTTATTTATTTTTTTGTAGTAAAAAAATGTTAGCTGATGTTCAATTTTAAGTTTTTCTGTTCTTCAAAATTTACTTTATTTAAATAAACAGCTTTTTGTTTGTTACACTTATTATTTAAATTTGTACTATTATCAACATAATTGTTAATATACTTTGAGATTTAAATCTTATACGGTTTTAACATAAAAAGCGGATGAAAGAATAAATCAAGACATGAACTGATGTAAACATTTTTATGTAAACTCATTGATCCCTCTTCTGTCACGGTCCATTTATTCACTATATCTGACTATATCTGCCATTTTCTATGTTGCTATGGTAAAGTCAATATTTGGTTTTGATCTTCTTCTTACAAACGTCGGTTTGTCTCTTTTATTGCAAATGGCAAGGTTATCATCTTTTCTAAAAAATTTTCCTCTTAAATCTTCTTTGTATCTTTGCCATCTCGGTGATTTTGCCTTGAAACCTTCTCCAGCTATGATTTTTTGCTTTTCTGTTTTTTTAAACGGGCAATTCCATTTCAAACGGACCAGAGCTAGGAGGGGGTGCGTTGAGAAACTTGCTTATGTATTTTTTTTTAGTTTCTATAACTTATTAGTAGTCCTTTGATCGATATATGAGAGTATGAAACCCATAACAAAAAATTCTACGATTTTTTTATTTTTTTTGTCGTTTTTTAACTTAATCGCATTTTTTGTTTAAAAACCGCAATTTTAACTCAAAAGAAATAAATTTACTAATGAAATCAACCAGAAATTTTTCGTAGAATCCAAATCTGGGGCCATTTTAAGTCTAAACCCTGTCTATAAGCCGCAAAAGCCATAAAACCATGTTTTTGTTCTTAGTGGGCTGGGCAAAAAGGAGCATTTTTTACATTTTTTTTAACCGCCAAAGTTGACGTATTTTGATGTAAATTAATTGGAAAATATAAATTTGTTCTGTGTATTTGGGTTTTAAGCGTCTAAAACTCAAAAAATTTGCAAAGTAGGCCTATTCTTCAATATAAACTCTTACAAATGCACGTTTAGCCGCGTTCAGAGGAACAATACATTAAATATTATTAAAAATTTGAATTCTAGGGACAATTTTACATGGAAAATTGTTGGTGTTGTACTCATCGTCTATAGAAAAGTCCATCTAGAAAAAAATGTTTAGAAAATGTTAAAGCAAAAAATGTTTAAAAATTAATAATTTTTTTATATTTACAAAAAATAGTATAAACACACTAGTTTGTGGTTTAAAACTTTTTTTTAACAAGTTTTTACAAGCGACAGGCAGATTTATTTTTGAATGCCAAAAATAATAATATTTTTAAATTTTGGCGCCGATAGATCGAGTTTAAATTTGTGCCGCAGGCGCAAAAACTATCAAACAAAGAGTAATATGGCCGAAAATTGGTTCAAGCAACAAAAAATGTCTTTGTTTCTTCTGAAATAAACTTAAAAAAGTATAATCTAAATAATCTTTAAAAAAAATTTAAAAGAAAAAGTTTTAAGTAAATTTTGAACAAATCTTTTTTTCTATATAGGTTTTTCTTTGCCAGATAAGCACGACACTGACTATTTTCTATGTAGAATTGTTTGCAAAACTAAATTTTTTAATAATATTTGGTGTATAGTTTCTCTGAATACTGTTAAATGTGCATTTGTAAAAGTTTATGTTGAAAAATAGGCTTATTTTTGCAGTTTTTTTGAGTTGTAGACTTTTAAAACCCAAATACACAAAACAAATTTATATTTTCTAATTAATTTACATCAAAACACGTCAACTTTAGCGGTTAATTTTTTTTTTAAATTGCTTCTTTTTGCCCAGCTTACTGAGAACAAAAACATGGTTTTATGGCTTTTGCGGCTTATAGACAGGGTTTAGACTTGAAATGGCGTCAGATTTGGATTCTACGGAAAATTTCTGATTGATTTTATTAGTAAATTTATTTTTTTGAGTTAAACTTGCGGTTTTTAAACAAAAAATGCGATTAAGTTAAAAAACGTCAAAAAAACTTAAAAAAATCGTAGAATTTTTTTTTATGGGTTTTATACCCTCATATACCGATCAAAGGACTACTAATAAGTTATAAAAACTAAAAAAAAATCATAAGCAAGTTTCTCAATACACCCCCCCCCCCCAGCTCTGGTCCGTTTGAAATGGAATTGCCCAAACTCTGTTTTCTATTTTTTCAATTCACTCCCGATAGTATTCCAGTCCGCAATTTAGACTAACATAACAGCTGTACACTATCATACTTTCTACTTTAGCCCACACTATTCTCTCTTTTGGTGTTCCCCATCTATTCACTTTGTCGCTACACTTTCCTATAGCTAAAATAGACGCATCTATTTTATTTTTTCTTATCTACTTACCATTTAGTTTGTTTTTATTTAGTTTACTCACTATTACTAGGTCTAATTTTTTTCTCTCTGCTTTTGCTATCAGTAAATCGTGAGCATTTTTTTTCCTCCCTATGTTTGTTTGTCTATACTTATACATTTTGGTTTTTTATCTGCTCCTTGTCTTGTCTCCAGTTATTAGGGTTGCTGACGGACATTTTCTCTCTCCGTTCCATGTCTGATCGTTATGCATTCTATGCAGTATTCTCTGTTTTTGCATTCGGCATCCTGGTGTCCCTCCTTTCCGCATTTTATGCATAGCATTGACCGATCTTCTCCTTTGCGCTACATGTTCTTTTATCCCGCATTTGTAACATTTTCTCTCGTTTACAGAAAACTTTCTCTACTCTGCATCTTATAAGTCCTATGTTTATTTTGTCTTCTCTTATTATCTGTTATGCTGCTATTTTGTCCATTTTGACTATAGTTGTTTTTTTATCTATATTATCGTACTTCCTTCTGTATTTGTCTGTTTCTAAATTTTTTCAACAATTTTTTTTTGGTTTTTCTTACATTGTAACCCTCCATTTCATTTTTTATTTTTTTTATTTTTTGGTATCATTTCCTTTTGTTATTAGTATCAAGTTTTTGTTGTTTCTCTTATCTCCTTGAATTTAGAATTTGCAGTTTTGCCAGTCTCAGCAAGTCTGCATATGTTACGCCCTGTTTGCTCACTATTATAGCTTCTGTTTCTGTTCCTAGTTTTCTTTTTGCATTTGTCTCAAACACCTGTACCTGTGTTGGCACCCACAGTCTTACTTTTTGACATTTCCATAATTTTTTTTGCCTTTCTTGGCGTTGTAGCAGTTGGTATTGGTATATTTATTTCATTAATATTTAATGCTTTTACTGTGTTAAGCATTTTTTCGATAGCTATTAAAATATTTATCTCCCTTTTTCCTGCTGCTTTGACTCTGTTTAATAATGTGCACTTTTCACACATTTTTTTTCGCTTATATTTCTTAAATTTTATACATATGGAGTTTATTCTTTTTCATCTTCTTCCATTAATTCTTTTCCACTCTCTTTTTTCATTATAGGGTATTTTTTCTATTACAAATTTGTAGTCCGTTTCTCTTTCATTCTATGTTAATAATTTTTTTTATGTTGTCTTCATTAATCATTTTTATTATCTTTTTGTCCGAGATGCAATGATTTTAGCTATTTTCTTCAATCTCTATTGTTTGTGTACTTCTTATCACTGTTTGTATTAATTCACAGTACTCTACTTTTTAAAATTCATAGATAATCATCTGCTAAACACGTCCGTTCTCCGTCGGACGTTGAGAGATATTTCTAGTATATACTTATTTACCGGAATGTAGATCAAACATAATAGCCTAAAACTCAATTTTGTCATTCTGTGGCGTTATGACTATACTATCTAACTAGATTTGATGATAGTTTCAATAAAGAAATATGACTATTATTAATCTAAAATTAGTATGAATAAAGATCAGCAAAAGTACTGCGATTGCATTTGATTACTAACGGAAATTTAAACTATTTAGCAAAGTTTAGTTAAGTATTAATAATTATCAATATATAAATAATAATAAATGTATATTAAATAATTTGTCTAGATCAAGAGGCGGAGTGGGCTAGTTGTTCTTGGCTCTCATACAGACTGTTTCGAGATCGAGTCTACTACTCTGGCGTCAATTATTTGTGGATTGTTCATCTCTCATACTTGAAAAGGCTTATAGCTTGCTCAAATTAAATTGGGTAAAATCGATAAAATACAACAAAGCTAATTTTATTTAACTTATGGCCGTTATTATGTAATATTTATTATAAAATAAATATCATTATTCATTTTATTGTTTACAATCAAGTTAATATTGGAATTTAATTTTAATATGCCTTCTCATTTCAATGTTCATTTAAACATAGACTCTGTGTCATTCGTTTTGTTGATTAGCAATAAAGATTAAAATCAATATTAAGCTTGACATTAAAAAGATAATAATAACATTATTTTTTATTTAATAAATTTTTACTAATTCTTACTAATAGCTCATTATGAACTTTACGGACCAATTTTTGTACGTACATTAAATTAGATAGTGTAAACCATGCGGAAGTTTTTCTACTTTTTTTTTAATGTTAAATACAGATAAAAACATACATAAACAACTTTATTTTTAAAATAATTTGTTTACTTCATTATAAAAATAATATGATAAATATCACTCATATTAATTATGTTTACTTATTAAAATAGATATTTTTTGTATATAAATACCTTGTAGCAATGTTATAATTGTTTATATATATCAATAATATTATAAGGCTATGAAGTGCCTAACAATAATATTACTTTGTTCGGCGACTAAATTTTTAACGAACTGCCAAGATGTTTCGAAAGAAGAGATCAGTTATTATGATAATTTGATTACTGGAGAAATTGAAGCATCCCGTACTTATCAAATTCCAACTTATGCTGAAATCTATACTAGTAAAAGCAAAGTAAAAGGTAATTATATGACATAATTACTGGGCAGTATTTCATACGTTTTATTTTATTTGGTATATTATGAACTCAATTTTGTTAACTAAATTAACTTTAATATAGGGCTTTGTTAAATAAATTAAAAATCCATTTTTTTTTGCAATTTTAAATGTATGACATCATTCTATTTACAATAGGTGAATTGTCTATTTTTTATTGGCCGGTATTTTTTTTAAATTCAATTTGTCTCAATATTGTCAAATTTAGAAAAAAATAGTTCAATGATAATTTTTGTTTCTATTGTAAGTTGAATATTTTTCTTCATATTTAAAATTATTGTTAAGCTTAATTGTTTCATTGATAGTCCATCTGTTAGTTTGTATTTGTAGATAAATCAGTTTTCCAATTTCTATTGTTTTTAATTTTTTTATTGTCAGGAATTGCCATATTTGTGGAATGGTTGGCGATGTTGCAGGAAATGATTGTATTGTTAGGTTTTATTTTTATTTTTTTTAGTGTGTTTGCTATTTTAATGAAGTTAAGAGTTGTATAGTTAGTTGTCATTTGTAAGCTTTTTGTTATTATGTTGGTAGTTAGTTGATACAATAGATATTAATTTTGTATGTAATTAAATAATAAATAAAAAATAAACAATATATACAATATTCTTTATATATTAATTATACAAATTTAAATAATTTTGCACATCTCATCAATTCAACTTTAGAAAAACTACGAATAATAAAATATAAATAATAAAATTTTATATTATTTTATAAAGTTTATTATCCTTCGGATGACCGATGCGATGGTAGGCAGTTGAGGCTAAGTTTTCAGGAACTATCTGATAACAACATGACAAAAACATGGACTATTGATACGGTTAAATTGGCAAAACAAAGCCTCGCCTGTTTCACAAACCAATTTAATCAACCAAACATTGACTAATATTTGTGGTCTAAAAAAAAATTTAAATTCTGTTTATCAACATCTTGAACATAAGAAACTCCATACTCTCCTTTTGACAGAAACTGAAGTAAACAATAAAGATTCAGATTGCTTTAATCTAGTAGATTCTAATAATAATAATAATAATAATAATAATAATAATAATAATAATAATAATAATAAAAAAATAAAATCTACCACACAACTTCACGAACTACTAAATATCACCAAAGAATTCAGCGATGCCATAAAAATGGAATTCGGTATAGACAAGTCTAAAACTATCCAACTCGAACGAGGTACGCTAACTAAAACTGAAGGTTTTCCACTAGATGATAAACAAGTGATCGAAAATCTAGGCAAAGAAGATAACTATAAATATCTAGGTATCATGCAGCTACGAGGTATTAACCATACCAAAATTAAACAAGAACTTATAATAAAATTTGAGAAACGTGTAGAACTGATCCTTAACACCCTATTAAGTTCAGTTAATAAAATCAAAGCAATTAACACATACGCTATTCCTATATTAACCTACTCATTTGGACTCATAAAATGGTCAAACACCGACCTGGAAAAAGTATCAAGAATAATACGGGTAAGTATGACTAGATACCGTATGAATCACCCGAAATCAGCAATCGAACGCATCACCTTACCAGCGGAAATGGGTGGAATGGGTATACTAGACATAATGCAGCAACACCTATCTCAAATCACTTCACTTAGAAAGTATTTTATGAGCAAAGCTACCCACAACATCATGTTTGAAGCAATATGCAAAGCAGATATTAACAATTCGCCACTACACCTGAGCCAGCATGAGCATGAGCATGAACATGAACCGTATGAAACTGAAAGCAAACTGCAAAGATGGAAACAGAAGGAAATCCACGGTACTCACCCGCATCAACTATTATCTGATACAAACGATATTAGCGCCTCTAACATATGGCTAAAACAAGGAGGTTTGTACGCTGAGACAACGGGATTCATGCGAGCCATCCAAGATAGGGTTATATTAACCAAAAACTATCAAAAATACATTATTAAAGAAACATCAATAATTGATAAATGCCGAAGATGCGGAAAACCAAATGAAACCATTGAACACATCACTGGCGGATGCTCGATGTTAGCGAATATGGACTACACGCAGAGACACAACAACATGGCCAAGATTATCCATCAACAGCTAGCCAGAGATCTTATGCTTCTCCCATCTGATACCCCGTACTATAAATATGAACCAACAGATGTACTTGAAAATGATAGGTATAAACTATACTGGGACCGCGAAATAAGAACAGACGTTAAAATAAAAGCAAACAGACCTGACATAGTGGTATATAACAAAGAACAGCAGGAAGTGTCAATCATAGACATTGCAGTACCACTAAACCACAACTTACAATCAACTTATGCCACAAAAATAAATAAATATTTAGAACTGTCTGCAGAAATAAAACAAATGTGGCGATTGAAAGGAGTACGTATATTCCCACTGGTTATTTCAACTACAGGAGTCGTTCCGAAAAGCTTACTTACTGAACTCGATGCTTTAAAATTACAACACCTGCTTCCAGCAATTAGCAAGACAATCGTACTGGATACATGCCATATTGTCAGACGCTTTCTAAATAACAATTAGGTATGGCTTGATAACAATCCGCCTTGCCTAAATCCCAGCCATTCAAAGAATGAGATTTTTTAGATGAAATAATAATAATAATAATAATAATAATAATAATAATAATAATAATAATAATAATATTAATAATAATAATAATAATAATAATAATAATAATAATAATAATAATAATAATAATAATACCGTTAAAATCTATTGGGATACGCCAATTGTTACTGACAAAACAATTGCACATAACCGGCCCGATATTGTTTTATTTAACAAAAAAGAAAAATACGTATCTTTAATTGACATAGCTGTACCAGGAGATGAAAACATTGACAAAACGTACAAGGAAAAAATTAACAAATATCAAGACCTTGCATACCAAATCAAGAAAATTTGGCAAGTTAACAAAGTTGTAATTATCCCCCTAATAATAAGTGTCAACGGCTTAATACAGAAAAACTTTTCTAAACATCTAAATGACATTGAAGTAAATACCTATTCGAACCTGCTAGAGTGTCAGAAAGCAGTAATTCTGGGCACGTGTCATATTGTCCGAAAAGTCCTAAACCAATGACTGCAGCCTTGGTTCAATTGAACCCGGCAAAAACCGGTTAAAGCCGTGAATAAAAAAAAAAAAAAAAAAAAAAAAAAATAATAATAATAATAATAAGAAAATAACCAGCGAACTATGGAAAAACAGAATGACCAACCTGGACCTGAAGAAACAAATACCGAGATCCACATAATAAACATAGCGGAACCAAATAAAAACCTTGCAACAACGCAACAACTAAGAAATGAAATAGAACACCAATTTAATGTCGCACTCATAGAATTTTCAGGATCAGATCCAAGCAGCAGATACAAGATCCCAAAAGTTATTCTAAGCAAACGCGTATACCAAACATTAGACTACCTAAATACTAAAATTCTGCCTGACCACCTAAACATATGTGAGGATATAGAAAAACTCCATCTGTTAATATACTGTGCAGCAGCAAGCACAGCAAGATCTATGGGATTAAAAACTACCCCGCAGAATGAAGCTGAAAAAACAAAAAAACAAAAGATCGCATCTCGTTGGATGACACGGCTAGAAAAAAGAATAAATACCATACGCGCCAACCTAGGAAGACTAACTCAATATAGAAAATCAAGCAAATCAAAAAAACTAGTTAAAAATATAACAAAAATCATAGCACCTATACCGATTGATCAAGTAGACCATAACAAATTAACGGAAATAATAGATACACACACACAACAACTAACAGTGTTTGCAAAAAGACTTAGGCGCTATAAGGAATGTACAAACCGAAAAACCCAAAACGCACAATTCCATAATAATAAAAAAAACTTCTACAGAAATTTAAGTAACAACAACAACAATACGAACCCTACTGAAGGAATTCCCACTCTAAAAAATATAACTGATTTCTGGGCAGGAATATGGAAAGAATCAAAAGAACATAATGGAAGGTGTAACATGTTACAAGAAGAAAAACAAAGATCAGAAAATATAGTGGTAATGGAAGCAATAAATATAACTGTAAAAGATGTTACTGAAGCTATTCGAAAAACCAGCAACTGGAAAGCAGCTGGTCCTGAACAAATACAAAACTTTTGGTATAAAAAACTACCAGCAAGCCATGAAATAATAGGGAGACTGTTTAACCACATCATAAAACATCCAAAATTAATCCCAAGCTTTCTTACAAGAGGCAAAACATATCTTCTTCCCAAGGACAATAACACACTAGACCCGTCCAAGTACAGACCTATTACATGCCTTCCTACAATTTACAAACTCCTAACATCTGTCTTAACCAACAAAATACAAAACCACTTAGAAACTAATAACATAATGACTGAAGAGCAGAAGGGGTGCTTTAAGAACTCTAAAGGCTGTAAGGACCAAATTACTATCGATGCAATTGTAGTCAACCAGGTTGTAAAAACACAAAGAAATCTTAGTATGGCATACATTGATTACAAAAAAGCGTTTGATTCGATGCCTCACTCATACCTAATTGACATACTAAAAATATACAAGATAGACCAAACCTTAATTCACTTTCTCGAAGAAGCGATGAAGCAATGGTCTACTGAACTATATATCTCAGATGGAAAGCAAATGATAAAATCCAGAGCTATCAATATCATGCGGGGAATTTTCCAAGGAGACGCACTAAGCGCGCTATGGTTCTGCATTGGCCTCAACCCGCTTAGCCGAACACTCAAAGATACGCAAATGGGATATAATATAAAAAACCCGGACGCAAACAGAAGCGGGCATACCATAAACCACCTACTATATATGGATGACCTCAAGTTATTCGCAAAATCTACCACACAACTTTACGAACTACTAAACATCACCAAAGAATTCAGCGATGCCATAAAAATGGAATTCGGTATAGGAGACGCACTAAGCGCGCTATGGTTCTGCATTGGCCTCAACCCGCTTAGCCGAACACTCAAAGATACGCTAATGGGAAATAATATAAAAAACCCGGACGCAAACAGAAGCGGGCATACCATAAACCACCTACTATATATGGATGACCTCAAGTTATTCGCAAAATCTACCACACAACTTTACGAACTACTAAACATCACCAAAGAATTCAGCGATGCCATAAAAATGGAATTCGGTATAGACAAGTCTAAAACTATCCAACTCAAACGAGGTACGCTAACTAGAACTGAAGGTTTTCCACTAGATGATAAACAAGTGATCGAAAATCTAGGCAAAGAAGATAACTATAAATATCTAGGTATCATGCAGCTACGAGGTATTAACCATACCAAAATTAAACAAGAACTTATAATAAAGTTTGAGAAACGTGTAGAACTGATCCTTAACACCCTATTAAGTTCAGTTAATAAAATCAAAGCAATTAACACATACGCTATTCCTATATTAACCTACTCATTTGGACTCATAAAATGGTCAAACACTGACCTGGAAAAAGTATCAAGAATAATACGGGTAAGTATGACTAGATACCGTATGAATCACTCGAAATCAGCAATCGAACGCATCACCTTACCAGCGGAAATGGGTGGAATGGGTATACTAGACATAATGCAGCAACACCTATCTCAAATCACTTCACTTAGAAAGTATTTTATGAGCAAAGCTACCCACAACATCATGTTTGAAGCAATATGCAAAGCAGATATTAACAATTCGCCACTACACCTGAGCCAGCATGAGCATGAGCATGAACATGAACCGTATGAAACTGAAAGCAAACTGCAAAGATGGAAACAGAAGGAAATCCACGGTACTCACCCGCATCAACTATTATCTGATACAAACGATATTAGCGCCTCTAACATATGGCTAAAACAAGGAGGTTTGTACGCTGAGACAACGGGATTCATGCGAGCCATCCAAGATAGGGTTATATTAACCAAAAACTATCAAAAATACATTATTAAAGAAACATCAATAATTGATAAATGCCGAAGATGCGGAAAACCAAATGAAACCATTGAACACATCACTGGCGGATGCTCGATGTTAGCGAATATGGACTACACGCAGAGACACAACAACATGGCCAAGATTATCCATCAACAGCTAGCCAGAGATCTTATGCTTCTCCCATCTGATACCCCGTACTATAAATATGAACCAACAGATGTACTTGAAAATGATAGGTATAAACTATACTGGGACCGCAAAATAAGAACAGACGTTAAAATAAAAGCAAACAGACCTGACATAGTGGTATATAACAAAGAACAGCAGGAAGTGTCAATCATAGACATTGCAGTACCACTAAACCACAACTTACAACGTATGCCACAAAAATAAATAAATATTTAGAACTGTCTGCAGAAATAAAACAAATGTGACGATTGAAAGGAGTACGTATATTCCCATTGGTTATCTCAACTACAGGAGTCGTTCCGAAAAGCTTACTTACTGAACTCGATGCTTTAAAATTACAACACCTGCTTCCAGCAATTAGCAAGACAATCGTACTGGATACATGCCATATTGTCAGACGCTTTCTAAATAACAATTAGGTATGACTTGATAACAATCCGCCTTGCCTAAATCCCAGCCATTCAAAGAATAAGATTTTTTAGATGAAATAATAATAATAATAATAATAATAATAATAATAATAATAATAATAATAATAATAATAATCGCGCCGCCACTGCTCTGAGAAACAGCAAGATTTTGTAGCTCCCGCGACAAATCAATAATTCTTAGTAATCAGTTATATAATTATACATAAGTGAACTACAAACTAAGAACATGTAGTGATAAATCAGTGTAAGTGTTTGTGACGCCGGCAGTACAGCATAATTTGCATAAAAGCATTATCAGTATTCTCAACACGTACATAACCTCTGGTAAACAATTGTTCACCCGAGAGGTTGACTCGTGAGCAGTTGATTTGGCGCCAAACGAGGTAACGGTCAAACATCGAAAAAGCAGATGAATGTATTACTAATGTAATTATAACTATGATAGCTCTGTTAAGGTTGGTAGTTGTATTCATTTTAAATCACTAAAATAAGTATTTTATTTGCCGTGAAACTGCATTTATAAGATTTGACGGATCATTTTTATCAATAAATACTAATGTCAGTTGCTACATTATCTCTATAATTTAATTTAAAAACAATACCGAAGGGAATGGTTTATCCATTGGAGGTGGCGTCTCCGCGGTTGCCTTAGCTATACCCATGTTATAATGGAGCTAAATGAATGCATTGTAAATAATACAAATTCATTAGGTGCGCGAACTGAGCCTAATGAATATGAAACTCAGTTCACCGTGGATAGTGAAGCGAGTGGCACAAACCCACGGTTTGGCAGACCGTCCACAAGATTGCACCCGGAACCCACCAACACTGTTTCACAGGGAACAAATAATTTGCTCCCTGCGACCACAAAGGCGGGAAAATCACGTGTACGCATGAAATGGACCCTTGAAGTAAATACGTTTATCATGCGAACATTTTATAAAATAACAAATTTAGAAACTGACATGACACAATACAGACAAGCTTTGCACTCAGCATTTTTAACAGAATATCCTCATATGCAAGTAACCCAACAACGAATTGCCGATCAACGACGAACTATTGTCACCAACAAGCTCATTCCCCTGACAAGGCTAGAACAAATAAAACAAGAAGTCGCCGACGCTCTAAACAGTCTAAACAATAACATGACAATGCCGAGCGGCGCCGAAGATACCGACAATAACCGAGAATACGCAGTAATATCAAGTGGAATAGAACCGGTTTCAAGTATAGAAAATATGGAATATAACGTTGCAAATGATGATCATCCTAATCAATTTAATGCAAATACACCGCTAGTTGATGAAATTAAAATGTTATTTCACACCGCTCTAACAGAGTTTACTGGAACAGATCCAACTCAAAGACATACAATACCTAAACAACATACATCCCGTAAATTAGCAACAATTACAAATATAATTAATACTCAAATTTTATCAAACCATCTTGAAGGCATTAGCGATTTTATTGACATGCACACAGCTATATATTGTGCTGCTGTAGCTGCGGTTCGATGTAATGGCTCAAAAACAATATGCAAAACAAGTTCTAATATTAATAAGTCAAATCAAATACCAGCATGGGAAAGACGGCTTGGAAAACGCATAGAAAACATTCGCCGAGATCTAGGACGAATAACACAGTATATAAATGGAACAAGATCAAAAAAATTGCAGCAAAATATTACAAATATTATAAACAAATTTAAAATCCACTCGACTCATGAAAATCAAAACCAAAATATTACTCACTACAGGGACACTCTACAACAAAAACTTGCTGCGCTTAGTAGCAGACTTAAACGATATAAACAGTGCACCAAGCGAAAACAACAAAATAAATGTTATACAAATAACGAAAAGTTATTTTATAGAAATTTAAATGCCAATAATATTGTAACTCACACAAATCAAAATTTTCCCACAAAAGAAACAATAGAAACATTTTGGTCAACTATTTGGTCTACGCAAATTGAACATAATAAAAATGCTTATTGGATTAAAGAGGAAAAAGAGCGAACAAAACATATACCTGAGATGGCACCATTACATATTACACCTAACATTTTAAAAGAAATTATAGACAAGACTCATAATTGGAAAGCTCCTGGAACCGACAATTTACATAATTATTGGTACAAAAAATTCACATGTACGCATAAACACATTGCGCAACATATCTCAAATTTTGTTCAAAACCCAAGTCTGTTTCCAAATTTTTTAACACAAGGCATTACATACATGTTACCAAAAGACAAAAATGACCTTAGCAATCCAGCCAAATACAGACCTATAACATGTTTACAAACTATCTATAAAATAATTACATCGTGCATAACGCATCAGCTACAAAATCATATTTATAATAACAACATACTAGCTGAACAGCAAAAAGGTTGTCGCAAAAGTTCTCAAGGATGCAAAGAACAACTTTTGATAGATTCGGTAGTTCTTAGACAGGCAAAGACATCTCGTAGAAACATATACACCACCTTTATTGACTACAAAAAAGCGTTTGATTCCGTTCCGCATTCCTGGCTAATTGAAACATTAAAACTATATAAGGTACACCCACATATAACAACTTTTCTCAGACATGCCATGTGTAGCTGGAATACCGTTGTCAAATTAAATACCAACAATTTGCAAATAACCACCAGTCCAATCGACATAAATCGTGGTATATTTCAAGGTGATTCATTGAGTCCACTTTGGTTTTGTCTTGCGTTAAACCCACTATCAAACATATTAAATGACACGGGGTACGGATTTAATATAAAACAAAACAGTATAACACACTTTAAACTATCTCACCTTATGTATATGGATGACATAAAGCTGTACGCAAACACACAAATTCAAATAAACCAGTTAACTAATATAACTGAATATTTTTCTAACGACATTCGCATGGAATTTGGAATTGATAAATGCAAAGTGCAGTGCATCTCACAAGGGACAAGAGAATCTACAAACTATGCTTTGAAGAACGGAGAAGTTGTAGAACCAATGGAAGAAGGGGAATTTTATAAATATTTGGGTTTCCAACAAAATAGGGAGTTAGAACATACACATATTAAGACAGAATTAACAAAAAAGTATACCCAAAGAGTTCATAATATAATGAAATCATACTTAAATGGCAAAAACATTATAAAGGCTATAAATACATACGCAACACCAGTTTTGACGTATTCGTTTGGAGTTATTAAATGGACAACAACTGATTTGGAACGGCTACAAAGACTAACCCGAACTACACTAACTCAGTACCGAGCGCATCATCCTAAAGCAAATACTGACAGACTAACCCTACCAAGAAAAGAAGGGGGAAGAGGCCTGGTAAATATTTTAAGACTGCATAATAAACAAATCCACAGTTTAAGAAAATTCTTTTATGCTAAACAAGAAAGTTCCCATCTCCACAAGGCTGTTGTTTTGGCTGATAACAGACATACACCTCTCAACCTCCAGGACACAATAGCAAATGACACACACTCTATAACAACAGATGTAGAAATAAAAAATCAATGGGCCCAAAAAACACTACATGGAAGACATTACCATGATTTAAACCAATTATACGTCGACACTGAAGCGTCGAACGCCTGGCTAAATTATGGCGATTTATTCCCGGAAACGGAGGGGTTTATGATCTCAATACAAGATCAAGTCATTAATACATATAATTATAGGAAGTATATTATCAAAGACATTACTATAACAACGGATAAATGCAGACGATGTCATATTCAGTCAGAAACAATACAGCATGTAACATCTGGTTGTAAAATACTGACACAGACCGATTACCTGCAAAGACACAACCACGTGGCAAATATAATACATCAACATCTTGTAAAAAACACTAAGTTGCCAACAGTAGATTTACCGTATTATAAGTACATAGCAGAACCAGTACTTGAAAACAACTTGTTCAAATTGTATTATGACCGAGCAATAATAACGGATAAAACCATACATCACAATCGACCGGACTTAACACTAGTTGACAAAAGTCATAAAACTACGTATGTAATAGACATTGCCGTTCCTAATACACATAATATTGAGAAAACTTATACGGAAAAAGTTGAAAAATACACTGATCTGGCAGATGAGATACGCAGGATCTGGGGAATGGATAAAGTAATTATAGTACCATTAATTATATCAAGTACTGGCATTATTCCTCACAGCCTGCATAAATCCATAGAAACCCTAAACTTACCAGCTAACATCTACATTAAAATTCAAAAATCAGTCATTTTAAATACATGTCGAACTGTTAGGAAATTTTTAAATTAAAATATATTAAAACAAACTTATAAAGCCTCTGGTATTTACCCGGCGTTATAAGTAACTGCTACCGGAATTGTCCGAGAAAACAAAATAATAATAATAATAATAATAATAATAATAATAATAATAATAATAATAATAAAAATACGGAACGCGTCCCCAAGGTGGCGGATAGGGGCAAGCCTTCTAGATATAGAGGGTAGGAGCATAAAGCTCTCGCGGACCAACAGGACACAAGATGGTCAACGGTTTCGAGCGGACGAACCACTTGTGAGATATGTGACTGTTCTCTAGATGAGGCGACATATCGAAGGCGTCTGTATTCCTAAGGAACGGCTTAACTTTAAGCTTGGTAGTAGCACCGGAAAAATACCAAACCCAGTAAAATGGAGAATATTTTGAAAAATACGGTAAAACTGTCGGTACCTGAGCTGCGTCAGGGCACGTCTGGAGCTGATGCTGGACGTGACAGTTTGCAAACCATCAGTGGTGTAATGTTGAACAGGCGGACATTCACCGGGCAACCCGAATCTATTACAGCCGAAAACAACAGCAGCAGTCAAGTTCAAGAAGCTGCAACCTCTAAAAGTGCTTTACCAGCAGATCAGCCGGTAACCACCAAAGCAGGAACTCGTAGACAACGTATGATGTGGACAAAACAAATGAACACAGACGTTATGCGTTGCTACTTTAAAGCGACAAACTTAGAAACTATCACTACTGGATATAGAACAACTATGCTTCAGTTTTTCTTAGAGATTTATCCACAATACCACACTAAAATTACTGAACAAAGATTAAGTGATCAAAAGAGAGTTATAATAAAAAATAACAGACTTACCAACTTTGAAATAAATGGAATAAAGCAGTCTTTAACAGAAGAATTTAACAAAAACAAAAATGAGACTCTGCCTGAAAATTATTTAAATGAAGACAATATTTTAACCAATAATAAAATACAGCTAACTGTTAATAACCTATCACAACATATAGAAACCCTAAATATAGAACCAATAGAATCATCAATAAATGTCATTTACAATGAATTTGAAACATCTCTTTATAATTGGGTAGGTAGTGATGCAACATGTAGACCAAATTTACCAAAACTAAAAATAAATAAACATTCACTTCTACTAATAAATAAAATTAATGATCTGATACAAACACATATAAACAACACAAATGAAATAGAAAGCCTTCACACTATAATATACTGTGCAGCATATACAGTACTAAAATTAAATAAACAAGAACCATATATAAATGAAAATCAATACAAACAACACAAAATACCTAAATGGGAGCAGCGTATAGTACAAAAAATATCAAAAATAAGGCAAGACATTGGACGCCTCACACAGCTGCTAAAAAATAATACTAAAAGAAATATTTTTAAACTTATAAAACATCTCTTCCCAAATGAAAACAATCTAACAAAGGAAAACATAGTAGAAGCTTTAGATACACAAAAACAAAAATTAGCGGTATATTCAGAAAGACTGAGAAGCTATAAAAAAAGTCTTAATAGAAAAAAAGATAACCTGCTTTTCCAAAACAACGAAAAAGTATTTTACTCTTACTTAAATCAAGACAACAGCATAGTAAACTCATCAAATTTACCTTCTAAAAATGACTTAACCGCATTTTGGAAAAACATCTGGTCTAATCATACAAATCACAACCAAAAAGCAGAATGGATAAACAACATTAGAGAAAAACATAAACATATCAATAACAATGAAGACATTATCATACAAATAGAAGATCTTAAGGCTATTATAAGTAAAACTCATAACTGGAAAGCACCAGGTACAGACAAAATCCAAAATTTTTGGTACAAAAAGTTTACATCAGCCCACAACAAACTAGCGAAGTATATAACATACATACTAAATAATCCAGAAAGTATGCCAGTTTTTCTAACACATGGTATAACATATTTAAAACCAAAAACTGCCGAAACAGAAGATCCATCCAACTACCGTCCAATCACATGTCTACCAACATTATATAAAATTATCACTGCTCTAATAACAAAAAATATTCAATACCATATTAACAAACATTCAATAATAACTGAAGAACAAAAAGGTACCAAACAATTATGTCAGGGATGCAAAGAACAATTGATAATTGACAGCGTTATTCTAAAACAAACCGAAATACAACAACGTAATCTATACGAAACTTTTATAGACTACAGAAAAGCATTTGATAGCATTCCTCACAGCTGGTTAACTGAAGTCCTAGACATATATAAAGTCAATTCAACAATAACTAAATTCCTTAAATATACTATGCAAACATGGAAGACAAAACTACACCTTCGATCAACTACACAGGTGATAGAATCAGAAACAATACACATAAAACGTGGAATTTTTCAAGGAGACTCATTAAGTGCGCTCTGGTTTTGTATGTGTTTAAATCCACTATCTGAACTACTAAACGACACAAAAGCAGGGTTTCAACTTAAGAAAAACAAAATTACAATGCATAAAATTAACCATCTTTTCTATATGGATGACATAAAACTGTATGCTAGTACCAAAACACAACTAACATCACTATTAAAAATTACAGAAACAGTCTCTCAAGATATAAATATGGAATTTGGCATTAACAAATGCAAAATTAACAGAATGGAGAAAGGAAAGTGGACAAAAACAGACGGTATAAATACAATAAATGAACAAACAATCTTATCTATGGAAAAAGGAGAAACTTACAAATATCTAGGCTTTGAACAAACTACCAAAATAGACCATACAAACCTCAAAACTAAATTAACAGAAGCATACAATAAAAGGCTTAAACAACTTCTAACAAAAAATTTAAATGCAAAAAATCTTTGTAAAGCTATAAATACATATGCAATACCAATCCTCACCTACTCGTTTGGTATAATTAAGTGGTCAACTACAGATCTTAATGCACTAAATAGAAATACAAGAACTCTTCTAACAAAACACAAAATGCACCACACAAATGCCTGCATAGAAAGAATAAATTTACCAAGATCGGACGGCGGCAGAGGTCTAACAAATATACACAGTATACACAACAGTCAGATTACAAATCTTCGAAGTTATTTTTATCTCCGAAATGATAGTGAATTACATAAAGCAATTGTAAATATTGATACAAATTATACCCCACTTAACCTGGCTGACAAAGAACAGATACATAAAGATTCCAATACAATACAACAAGAAAATATTCAAAAATGGGCAGCAAAACAACTACATGGCAGATACTACCACCAAAGTCACAAAGAGAACATAGACAGAATAGCTACATTTACATATCTTGAGAAAGGATATCTGTTTCCAGAAACCGAAGGATTTCTACAGGCCATTCAAGACAAGGTAATAAACACAAAAAGCTATAGACTGCACATAATTAAAGACCTACAAAACACAAACGATAAATGCAGACGCTGCAAAGACGAACAGGAAACCATTGAGCATATTACAAACGGCTGTAAAATTCTAGCTCCCACACAATATACAGAACGGCACAACTCGGTAGCTAAAATTATTCATCAAGAATTAGCACTTAAATACAAATTAATTAGTAAATGGGAACCATACTATAAATATAATCCATCAATTATCCTAGAAAACGACGTGTGCAAATTATACTGGGACAGAGCTATTCTGACAAATAAAACAGTTGCACATAACCGCCCAGACATTACTCTTACTATAAAAAATGTAAATACTACGTATCTTATTGATGTAGCAATACCAGCAGACCATAACATCAAGGTCAAATATAACGAAAAAATTGATAAGTACTTACCTCTAGCGCACGAAATAGAAAAAATATGGAAAGACAAAGTGAGAATAATCCCCATAATTATGTCATCAACAGGTATAGTGCCACTAAATCTAAAGGAAAACCTAAATGAATTACAGCTTAAAGAATATGTTATACTACCTATGCAAAAGGCTGTGATACTAAAAACATGTAACATCGTTAGGTCTTTTCTAAAACAATGACAATCTTTACTGGACCTGGTCCCGTACCCGTCCAATAAATAACTCCCAGGATAATACCTGTGAAAAAAAAAAAAAAAAAAAAAAAAAAATAAAAATAATAATAATAATAATCATAATAATAATAATAATAATAGTAATAATAATAATAATAATAATAATAATAATAATAATAATAATAATAATAATAATAATAATAATAAAAATAATAATAATAATAATACTTTATTTCATTTAAGCCACATGTGTGGATATAAATAATCAATTACATATTACAGGTATAAAAATAGTGTAGATAATAAAACAATAAATAAAAGTAGTAAACATACATTTAAAAGTTATATATTACAATAATATAAAATACAATTAATATTCAAATTCGTTATCACATAAATAATCACAAGTTTTATAGTACGATTTTTTATAAGATTTTTTCTTATTGTTGATTTAAAAACATCAAAAGACTGTATTTCTTTTATATTTGAGGGTAGTTTATTATAAAATTTAATAGACGTGTATTTAGGAGATTTTTTAAATTTTGACGTTTTATGGACTTCTAAGATGATACTTATTTCTCGTTTCATATGCGTGATTAGATGACGTTTTTTCAAAATTTAATAAATTTTTCCTAACATATAAAATACATTTGTAAATATATACTGATGGTACAGTTAATAAATTATTATTGACAAAATGAATTTTACCAGATTCTAATTTAGGTACAGAAAATATAAACCTTATTATGCGCTTTTGCAATATTAATACTCTTTCTATATCACTTGAGCCTCCCCACAGTATAATATTATAAGAAACAGCGGAATAAACCATGGCGTAATATAAACTCATTACTGTTTCTGTTGGTAACGAAGTTTTAATTTGTAAAAGTGCGTAAAATAATTTATTTAATTTATTGCACACAACTTAAATATGATTGTGCCATTGTAACATTGTATCAATTGTTGTGCCAAGATACTTATAATTTTTTTCAAAATTGTAGTTGTTGCTATTTATGTTAAGTGAGATATTATTAAATAAAGTTTTTTGTTGATAGATTGGGAGTATTGCCGTTTTATCAGTATTTGAAATTTGATTATTTTTTTTACACCATGTAGTAAATTCGTTTACAACAAGATTAAATTTATATTCTAATTCTGCTTCATTTGTTGCGGAAATAGATATGGCCGTATCATCTGCAAACATTACAATGTGTCCGGTGCTGATGTTTTGGTTTAAGTCATTCACATACATTATAAACAAAAGTGGCCCTAACACTGATCCTTGTGGTATCATCTTAAATATTCATGCTGACCAACAGGGTGTTAGTGCCTCTATCCACAAACAACAAGCATATTCCAGACTAGCGACGTACGAAATTTAAGGCATTGGTTATAATAGCATATTTCTAACTAAATCTTCCCAATAAGACTATTTTTGTAATAGGCACATACCGTTCTCCAAATAAGCCAACTCCAAACTTTTTGATGACTTTTTTGATGATTTTTTTGAAAGTATTGACAGGCTTCTTAAATGTTATCATAGAAAAGCTGAAATAATTTTGTTAGGAGATTTTAATGAAGATAATATTGAACGGTTAAACTACTCATCTTCTACAACACTATCCGAACAACAAGCTATGATTTTTGCTGCTTCTCGTAATCTTACTCAACTTATTTATCAAACCACATATTTTCCTTGTGATGGACTTTTTAATAAACCAAAATTATCAGATTTGTATTTTTTAACTATTCTGGAGATTACAACACACCAACTAATGTTGAAGCTGCTTTAAGAAATTCTGACTATTCACTTAGTACTTCTATTATTAAAACTTATTTTCCTATTACTGTCAAACCTAAACTGCGTCTCATCTATCATTATTCTAAGATAATCATAGTAAAAATGAAAGAATTTTTTAATAATTGTGATTGATTGTGATTGATAATCATTGCTTATATTTTAATGATCCTTATACTGCAGCATAAAATCTCACAAAAACTATTCAAAATGTCATGGAAACATTTGTTCTGTTCTCTGTTATTAAACCAAAACAAAAGTACTTGTTTTTAATTTATTCAAAACAAGCAGTAAATAAAAACCAAAAAACATTCAAGACACACATCAGTAATCGTTCCGAATAGTCTAAAAATTATTGTTTAATAACTCGTAATTATTGTGACAATCTAATACAATCTGATAAAGATAGGATTTGTAGAAACATAGCTAAACAAACAACAACAAAATTTATAAAACAAAAAATTTATTGCAAGGTAATACACAGTCTTTAATTTAAATTCAATCAAAACAATCTAGTTACTAATCTAAAAAGAAAAGCAGATATTTTTGCAAACCAATTTGCATCTAACTATTATAAATCTAACTGTTGCTGTACTTACAATGCCGTTTAGTAGAAAAATATTGGCTTCAATTTTTTTAGGCAACGGGTTGTTAAAAGATTTAATTTTAATGTAAATATCAGAGAGGTATCAGGCATAGCTGAAATTGCATATATCATTCTTAAAACATTTGCAAATGAATTAGCTTCCATTTTGACTAAAATATTTGCCTTATCATACAAAATTGAAACATTCCCAAAATATCCCTAAAACAGGAGACAAATGAATCTTGTCAACAAGCTCCATTGTATAGATCTTGTTAAAAAAACTGTAAATTTTATCAATAGTTTTCTTATCAATAAAAAAAGTTTTTTTAGTTAGAATTGATGGTTTTAACTTTGACACCAAAATCTGGTGTTCCTCAAGGTTCTGCTCTTTTGAAAACTTTATTCTTGATTTACATTAATAAACTTGTTTAAATAAGTAAAAATCTTATTCATAGTTTTACCCTTTATACTTCATACTTTCTAAAGACTATATCGACAAATATAGCAGAGCATCTTGAAATTGCAAGATTAGAATACGTAGCATCTATAAAAAAAAATTCAAACCAATATCAGAATGGGGCACTCCTAACATGGTTACATTTAATTAAAAAAAAAAAACTCAACTTCTTATTGTTTTAAAATCCAAATCCGAAGTATCATCAGTACCAAATTTTAAACTAAACAACGAATCCATATCCTAAATTTTCTTCAATTTGTCTTCTTACATTATCACATAATTTTCTTTGGACCATGTTGTCGATATAGCTTTTTAAGAGTATCGAGATAACTAAGATTTTTTATTAGATGTAAAAAGTTTTTTACTTTTGTTCAATTTTTGCATATATATAAAACTTATATTTGTCCTTGTATTGAATATTGTTCTTAAGTATGGGGAGGAGCATCAAAAACTACACTTTTTCTTCTTTCACTTTCTCTTTATTCAGAAACGAGCTATTCGGATCTATGCCGATCCAAAATTGACTAATGACTTTACAACACAGGCGTAATGTTGCAGATCTGGGCATTTTCTATAGATATTTTAATAGACATTGTTTAAACAAAATACAAGACATTTTGCCATCTAAACATATATTTAGGCTGCAGTATCACTGCTCCACCTACCGCCACCAACTAAAATTTGAACATGTTAAATTATATGACTTGGTAAATTTCTTTCTGTCTAGAGCGGTGGTAGGCATGGCGCAAGCGTTCAAAAACAGCTGATTGCTGTTTGAAACATACTAACATTGTAATATTAAATTGTTTTTGTTATAATTTCACTTAAATGACAGATATAAGGATGTCGGTATTGATTATATAATTTACGTAAATTAGCATGATTTATTTTAAACATGACACAACCAAATAAAAATTATATTGACAGCATTCTTTTACTAACAGAAAAATTAGAGGAAAATTTAAGTAGATGTAGTGAGACCGTGTATATTTTGGTGGTTAGTGGCAAACGGTGATAGTTGGTGACGGTGGTGCAAAGGACCAAAACTTTTAAGAGAGATTTTTTTAACAGTACTATCGACAAATGGAATAAACTTCTAAATTTAATATTTCCTAAAACAAATATTCAAGGTCAATATTCACAGACTTCACTCGTTGAAATTCAAAAGTATTTTTATGTTGTTGTGACATATTAAGTAATATCTAAATATCACATTTTAAAACTAAAAAGTTTGAGCAATATTGAAATATGCAATGGTTTTGTGGATAAAAACACAACTACATCTAAAACATGTTTTTTAGTGTACACAAAAGCTATTGCTACAAACAATATTAGTGCGTTTTAAATTTGCTATTTGAAGTTATAGTTTTTAGCCTAGGATGTTAAATTGTTAATTAATTAGTTTGCAAGTTTAAATTTTTATAATTTATTTTTAAATATCAAATGGTTCTCAGGTTTAATTTTGTTGTTTACGTAATTCTGTGCAGTATTATACAGGATGTATAAATTTACTATTTTTGCATCAAGCATATAATATAAAATACTCATCAACCATTTCTTTAGATTTTAAAATAATAGTAAAAAAAGAGATCGACTCTACCGATATTAATATTGCAGTCTTTGATTAGTTTTGTGTTACCGTTAAGGAATCATATGAGTTGTGGACATTACGTCTTTTATTGTTTTATTTAGCAACTGAAATATATCTAGATATTGCAAAATCACTTTCTCATTTTTGTCGGTTTGCATTGGCAATTTCCACAACTTTTTTTAGAAGCATTCTAAGTCATTCTAAAACTATTTTTTTAAATTTTCTTTACACTTTGGCTTTTATTGTATACTTTAAATTTACCACATGTTCGTGTTGGTGCACATACTTTATGCTTCTTTTTATAGGTTTTAGTGGCATATATTGTTTAAAATTAGTTCTTCATGCAGTTTTTGAAAAGTAAAAAATTAAAAGAAAAAACAATTGAAATGATTTACGTAATTGTCAAAATTTGTAAAAATTACTAAAAATTAAGTTTGTTGTTTTTACTTAATTTTGTATTGTCATTGTTTTTGACTTTTTTGTTGTATCCTTTTTAATTGATTTGATTAATATAGATTGAAAATAGAATATTACAATTTAAAAAAAACTAGCGTGTGCTAATAATTTAACGCCAACGTTTCGATAACATCGTTATCTTTCTTAGGACTAAAAAGAATTAAAAAAATTACATTGTTGAATAAATAAAAATAAATATCATAAAAAAATATTTACATATACAGTTAAATTTTGTTTTGTTATATTTATATCACAATGTTCACCTTTAAAATTCAGCTACAGTTGTCAGGATTATTAAAATTAAGACTATTCATTACGTTTTACAACACTTTAAAAATTTACATTCACAATGACTGCACTTAATTTCATTGTTTACAACTTGGTGCTGTGATGGTTGCATACCACTTATTTGCACATCTGAATTAAATTGGCATACGTATTGGACAATTTATCCTTATCCGTTTTTCTCTTTTGTTATGTTAATATGTATTATGTCACTAATTAATCGTTTTTTGTAACTTGTTTTTCTGTTTAATATTTTTGTATCACTGAAGTTAAATGAGTGATTTTCATTTAAAGAGTGTTGTGCCAAAACTGTTTTTTTCTTTTTTGTGTCTTTTGTTTTGTTTGACTAATGTATACTTTATCACAATCACTGCGGCGTACAGAACAGATAACACAACTTTTTCATTCTTATCATCTTGGGTTAAGTTGGTAAATACATTTCCTATTGTTAGGGTGTTATGTGCTCATAGTCGTCCTAATTTATTATCTTGTAACACTTTGCTAATGTTCTTAGAAATTTCTGAAATATGTGGGAATCTATAAAAAATGGTAGTTTTCCGGTGGTTCCTTGGTGGTAATATTGTCAGGTATAGTAGAAAATAATATGTTTTTTACTACATTTTTTGGATATCCATTCATTATAAATAACAATTGTAGTTTTTCTAGATTTTCATTGTAAAACTGGCAATGCCTCAAGTTTTTCATTCTGTCTTTGTAATCTTTTAAAGTATTGAGTTTAGTTTTTAAAGGATAACTGGACTAAAACTTAATTATTTGTTTTGAATGGGTTGGTTTCATGTACCAATTATTTATTATATGTATATATATTTGGAATTTGATTGTTGATTTTCGTTTCCGTGGTAAAGTTCAACTCCTGATGTATGTTGTTAAAAACTATTAATATACTATCTTTTTTGTCAAACGGTATTGTTATTATAAAGTCTGTTCCAACATACGATTTGGACAGTTTGCAAACCGTTCAAACTATGCACACAAACAAATTACTGTGTATAAAAGATTGCCTAAGGATGACAAATATTTGTTTGTGTGTACAGTTTGAACGGTTTGCAAACTGTCTAAATTGTATGTTGGAACAAACCAATAATGTCATCCACATAACACTTTAATTAATTAAATATCGGATAGTCAGTTTTTTGTAACGTTTGTGTTATTATAATTTGTCACTAAGTTTGACAAAATAAGCGATGCTGGATTACCCATACTAATTTTCATTAACATAAGAATACTTTAATATTATTAAAAATTATAAACTTTAATTTTGTGGTTGCATGGTACATAAATAGTTACAAACTGGTTGTTATTTTTGGCATGTTTAAAACCAAGGACGTTCTACTATACACTGTATCACTGTATTTTATGACTACGTACATGTACATAATATAAAGTTTAAATTAAATTTTTAATACAGCAATTATTAATTTATATCTTTACACACATCTTGTTTAAAATTATTATTATAAATATAGATTTTAATCATTTTGGAGCGCGGCAGAGATACTATGCTTTACTATGCGCTATGCACATCGCATAGCAGACTAACTTCCATTTACTTGTATATAGTTTAATGGTTATAGCAGAACATCCTTGTATAAAACATACATTGTAGGTTACTAAGTATAATACACGGTACTATGCTACCGCTTATTACAGATGCCATAATTGAAGTTTAGAGGCTCCGCACGATTAAATTCTATAATGTTTTATATGTAGGATTATCTTAAAAATATATAAGATTAACATAAAAAAATTAGAATTTTCTTTAGACATTGATTTTTTTGTTTTTAATAAAACAAGCTTAGTAGCAGTGAAACTAGTAAAAAGTTTAAAATTAAAAAAAATTACATAGCGTTTATTAAATTCAATTAAATTAAATAGCTTTAGATACATATTCTTTTAATTTTTAAATATACACATACAATACAAGGCATATGATCACAGTTTTGTTTGTGCCATAATGTTTTTTTTTTTAATCTAAAACTTAAATATATCTATTCAATAGTAATTATTAATGTAAAGGGTGGGCCATCTTTAAATTGAAATTTTAAACATATAGGATAAAGAACAAACGGTTTATTTTTAGATTATTAGATTATATTACGATTAAGTATAAAATATGATTTCATTTAGATCACAGGTTTGGAAGTAGGCCATTCTCGAAGCCCAATTATCGAGTATTTGCGCCACTGTTTCCAGCGGTATTTTGGCGATAGCTTTGCGAATGGATACATTCACTTTTTCCTTCAATGCGTCTCACAAAAAAAATCTAGCGGTGTCAAATTGCAGCTGCGAGGTGGTCAGTTCACATCACCAAAACGGCTAATAACGCTGTTGTTGAATTTGGTGCACTGAAGATTGATTGTGGCATGTGCAGTGTGGGATGTTGCTCTATCTTGGTGAAATCAGAGCTGCTGTAGATCAAATTGCTTCAATTTGGGTCACAAAAAATTAGTGATCATGCTTCTGTAACAATCTCTGGTAACAGTAACGTTGGCTTTATAATCGTTTAAAAAAAATGGCTCAATAACGCCACCACTCTAAAATCCGCATCAAACAATAAATCGCAATAGATGCATTGGTTTCTCAACTATGGCATGTGGATTTTTTATTTCAAAACAACGTAAGCAATTTTTGCGCTGTTGTAGACAAATGAGACCTATTTTCAAAATAAATTTTTAGTATTTTAAAACGTTGCTCTAAAGTAAAACGATACATCTTCTGTCTATGGAGGTATCTAACCACACTTTTCTTAAGTAATTGTGTTGTAATTACTCAGCATGTCTAGATTCACAGAACTAAAGTTACTGGAATGCTGCGATCTGAATAACAGATCAGGTGTCAGGTGAATTAAAACATCTCTGTAAAATTATTAAATTCAACAAATATACTTAACTTACTTAATTAAAAATAGTTAAAACACGTCAAACAACTAAATTGGATGATGAATTATGATGAATTGCTCAAATTCTTAAAAGTAATCAGTTTTGTGAAATAATAAACAAACTTGTTTTACAGCTTACAAATAAAACAATGACTATTGAAATCCGATATTTTTACGTGATAGTAATAAAAACTTAGTGCATCATAAGTAAATATAGTGAAAGCATTAGTGACAATTGTATTAACATGCAAAATAACTTCAAAATAACCTGCAACGTAGATAAGAATTTGGTTGTAGAAGTCGCCATTGAAGAAGAATGTTTAAATATTTCTAGTAAATTGAAAAAAGTCAACGAATACGGGGATAGATAGATAAATACCAACAAGAAATAAAAATAATTTAAATAATTCAAAACAGCGATAAGGCTACAATAAAAAATTCAATTTACCATCAATTAATTCTAGCAGTACTAATATTAAACAGAATATTTAAAAAAAAGTTATTGTTGGCAAAAGCAAAGAATAGTCATGCAGTGATGAGTTCAGTGGAGCATCTAAACCAGTGATTCTCAAAGTGGTCCAAGTGGACCTTCAAGGGTCCACAAGAGGCCCAACGAGGGTCTAGGTTGACGTGAAAAGAAAATGGGGGTTCACTAGTTGTAAGTGGGAGTCTATGAAAATTTATCTGGTTTTGATAGTAAAGAACAAAAATGTTGGCTTGGCAGATTATATATATCAGATCATCAGCGTGTTTATTTAGCTTTATTTTCCTTTTTTTAGAACCTTCTTTAATTTTTTGAGTAGTGTATTTTACGGAGGTCAGCAACTGTTACTTGTAAAAACTTGCATATTCGATATTCAGTACAACGCGTGTCGAGACTTGCAAAGCGCCCGCCCGCAACGCATGTTTAGACGTGCAAAGAATGTGCTTGCAATCTTGCATGAACTTGTTTGATTCTTTACCAATATAAATACAAATGCCAAAAGCAAAGGTTACTATTTGTTTCCGGAATTTTAAAAAGAATAGTGTATGTGAATCGATGTCAGTGTTTGCCAGTACCGGAAAAAGTAAGTACGTGCCTATTTGTTATACATACTTTTATTTTATACTGCGGTTATTTCTTACAAAACTAAAGCCAAATATTGATAATTTGCTGTCAATCCATCAAGTACATCCCTTTCATTAAAGTAATGACTATTTGTTTTAAATTGTTGATTTGCATTGTTAAAGTTACGGTACGTTATTAATGTATAATTCTAATTCTATTAAGTCTGTAATTATATTATTTTAATAAATAAAACACAATAAAATATACTATTTTTTTTTTATTTTTACAAATCCAAATTTAGGGTTGGAACTCAGACGTGACGCAAATTTCTATCGTTAGATGTAATCTTCACATTTTTGACAAATTTTAGAAATATGGTAGAAATGTAGTAGCAGGGGGTCCACCAAAACCAGTAAAGTTTTGTAAGTGGTCTAAGAGAAAAAAAAGTTTGGGAACCTTCACAGTAGATAGATTAAACATGCATTTAAAAATTAAAACTCCGCGACATAAATTTGAAATTAAAAAAATTAAAAGTATTAACAGCAACTCATCGTTTAAAATTGATGCAGATTTTTCTTTGAAAGACAAGCTATATTCCGCCACATTCAAAAATCCCAATTTTTTATGTTTATCAAAACATTCGATAACTAATGACAAAATGTTGAACAATCTACGCTAAAATTAAAATTGAAATTAAAGATAAATTATCTATCTGTTTTAAACGCAATTTTATCTAATATTAAGCTTTAGTTATGACTTTAAAATCAAACATAAAAACAATAAAAAAAAGCTATTATCACGAAGGCATATTGACGAACATAAGATCTTGTCATTTTAAACTGATTCATTTGGTTATTAATTAGATACAATTAATAAAAACTACAAACATCTATAAGTCATTTAAACACTTTTTAAATATATTTGGAAATATAATAAACGAATGCACTTCATCGATACCATCACATACGTACCGATTAAATCAAAAATCCTGGATACATGAACGCATTAAAATAGAAAGTAACAAATTAAAAAATTTGCTGTGGATATTATAAAACTGAAAAAGCTTACTAACAACGAAAGAAAACCCACAAAGAAATTGAAGAAAAAAAAATCATATTACGCAAATATTATAACCATTTCTCACAACAAACCTAAACAAATATGGAAAATTGTAAACACTAAACTTGGTCGAAATATACCCAAAAAAAGACATAACTCTAAAAAACAACATGGGTCAAATAGTAAATGAGCCAAAAGCTATATCAACATAATGCCGAGTATTTTTCTACATCAGTACAAAAAAAAGATTCAAAGGGTTTTTGGTGACATCGACATAGACACTTGCAACAGAGAGGAACAACAACTCAGCAATCAATGTTTTTTTATCCAATTGAAAAAAGTAAGAAATGTAAAGTTAACTATTGAGACTTAAGTGCCAATCCTTATTATATTTTTTAATAAATTGGTATTCTGTGGAAAATTTTCCGCCATAATAAAATTTGATTTCAATGTTTATGATCCAAATAATTACAGACTCATATGAATGGTAAGTGTTTTTTTTTTCAAAAATGTTAAAACGTATAATCTGTAATTGTATTATTAGTTATGTCTTTTTCTTGCAGTGCATCTCTTATCGGAGGTTATTTGCTGCCGCTCGGAATAATTGAGTGCTGCTGCAGCCAAACTAGTCTCTTAGGTTTTTGAGCCAAGATATTCGGCGTTCCGGTGTTCCTTTTGGTTCTGATCTTTCCTTCTACTATCAATTGTAGCAGTGCGTATTTGTCCTTTCTCATTATGTGGTCTAGATGTTGTAACTTTCTCTTTCTTATGGTGTAAATTATTTCCAACTATTTTTGCATTTTATTTAAGACTTCAATGTTAGTTACTTTATCTGTCTATAGAATACGCCACATTCTGCGGTAACACCACATTTTAAAGGCGTTCAATTTGTCTAAGTTATTCTTCTTGAGAGTCCACGCTTCAACTTCATACAGTAGTGTAGAAAAGACATAGCAACGCAACATTAGTTATGTAAGTAGATTTAAATTATTAACAAATTTACAGCATGGATTTATACCACATAGATCAACTGAAACAGCAAGTATAATATGTGTTGATTTTATTCACAAAGAAACAAACCAACATAAATACGTAGCTGGTTTATTTTTTGATCTTACCATTTGAAAGCATAGAAATACCATTTTTCTTGAAAAATAAAAAAAAAAACTTGGGTATTCGCGAACTTTTACTAAGTTGAACAGATTTGTATTATAAAAATAGAAAAGTTGTGACAACAAATAACGTAAAGTCTAAAGCATACGATGCAAATGTAAGGATTGTACAAGGATCAGTATTAGGTCCACTAATGTTTTTGTTATTTACAAATAATCTTCCCTTCTTTATCAAAACAGGGAGACCTAGAAACAAAAATAAAGCAAACTGTTTCAAATTTTGCAAATTGGTGCAAAATAAATAAGCTCATATTAAACCCAGAAAAAACAGTAATTATCCAATTTTGCAACCACAAAGTTTCAAGTATAATTGCTAATGTTGAAGTTCAAGGTAAAATCATTGCTAGCTCCAAGAAAACTAAATACGTAATAACTATAATCAACAGCAAACTTTCATAGAACAAAAATGTTGGATCTATATCTTAAAAAGTCTTATTTTGCTATATGCCATGGTATATTCACATATTTTGTACAATTTAGTGGTTTACGGAAAAACAAACAGTATAAATAGAGTTCTTATTCAACAAAAACGGTTAATTATGTTTGGTACAAGTTCAACTCTCAACGACTCTTGTAAACCTTACTTTACAAAATATTTATTATTAACAGTACCGGCAATTTATATTTGTAAACTGATAATTCATGCAAGAAACCATTTTGCTACTTACACTAAAATTGATGAAATCCACTCTCATAATACCAGAAATAAAGAAGCTTTTCAACCAGATCCACATAAATCTTCTCTTTACAAAAAAATATTTCATTACAATGCTATTATATTTTATAACAAATTGCCAAACAATATTAAATAAATATCAAACTAAAAAGTGAATTTTTTATGTTTGTTTACAATAAGCATTTTTGTGTACGTTTTTTATATTTTATTTAAATGTTTGTAAATTAATTGTACTTAGTGTTAATTACAATTTTATTGTAATTTAATTTGACGTTTCATATCTTATTTTGGCAATTAAAATAAAGATTTATTAAATTCTTTATGTTTATTTTATTGTAAATTATAATAATAATAATAATAATAATACGTTCTACCAACACAAGGATATACACAAATACACAAGAGAAGTAATAAGTAGGGGCGAAAAGTCTATAATAGACTATATAATAATAAACAAGATTATCTATTTTTATTGATCAGTTTTTGATGTTGAGTCGTTTAAAGCATTCTACTCCTTTACAACTTTGGTGCAATCTGTGATATTAGGTTTAATTAGTTTTTAGGGTCTGGCATCGAAGCATTTCACAGCTTTGGTGTCATATGTGATAACAGGTTAGGTTAATATATAGGTACTGGCATCAGTCTTTTACAACTTTCTTGTCAGTTGTGATAGTAAGTTCTGTGATATAGTTTTAAATTTAGGTTTTAGTTTTAGAAACTGTGATATTAGGTTGAGTATTTATTTATTTAAATTTTAATGTGTTGTTTTGTCTCCTTAGGTCTATAGACCTGGGGTTATTATTAATAAATTAAAATAAGTAGCTAATAATCTTAGTAGTCAACACTATAAAAAAAACAATTTTTTTTTTAAATAAACAAGAACCATAAAAAAGAAGTAAACGACACAAGAGTAAAAAGAAGTGAAGAACTGTATACAGAACACTACCTAGTACTGTTAAAAATAAAAATAAAAACAAAACAACAAACGCTTACACACACAATAGCCAAAAAAAAAAAGAAAACGTAAAGGAACATATACGATTATATAGACAAGACAAAAAGAAATTGCAGAAACTCATAAAGAAAATCTAAAAATGAGTAAAATCAAAAAAATGACTTGTGGAAAAATTTCAAAGAAACAATAATAAATATAGCAAAAACAAAAATAGATAAAAACAAAAAACAAACACAATTCTGGAGTAAAAAACTAAAAACAGAGATATAGAAAAAAAATACCAAATGAAAAATGTATTTAAGAAAATGCATATAAAAAACAAAGAACAAAGGTCAAAGAATTGGTCAAGAAAGCAAAACAATACACATGAAAAGGGTTTAAAAAAAAAAAATTAAACAAGATAGCCAAAGCAACCAGAAACTTCTTTACAAAGTATTAAAAACATTTAGAAAAGGCAAACCATGTAGATATACCTACCTAAAATCTAAAAAAGGAAAATATAATGGCACGCTGGAGAGAATACTTCTAAGATACTAAACCCAGAACAAATAATTGTGGTAGAGAACAAAAGCACAATCAAAAATATAGACTACAAAATAGAAAATACTGGACAAGAAAAAGTTACATTAAACATAGTAGCATATGCAATACACAAGCTAAAAAGAAGTAAAGCAGCAAGACACGACGGAATAACGTCAGAAATGTTAACAAACTTTAGAAGTATTAGCATAAAAATACTGATACATCTTTTCAATAAAGCTGCATACCAAAAGACTGGGAAATAGACATAATAACACCAATACGCAACAGGCGTGACTGCAAAAATTACAGAGGCATCACCTTATTAAGCACGGTAGCCAAAGTATATGAAAAGTTGCTAGAAAATAAACTGAAAGAATTAACAGACGCAAAACTAGAACAGTCGCAGAGCGGTTTTAGAGAGGAAAAAGGAATACAGGACCACATTTTTACCATCAAACAAATGATAGAGAAAACTACAACATATATATATATATTTATGTTGCCTTTATAGTCCTAGAAAAGGCATTTGATAACGTCCCAAAAAATATCATATCATCATATAAAAGTCTAAAAAAAAGAGGAATCAATCGTAAATTAATAAGCAAAATAGCTATTCTATATAAAACAACAAGAAACTACGTCAGAAAAAACAATTTAAAGTCGGAAGAATTTGAGACTAAAGAAGGACTAAGACAAGGCCTAGTAAGTCAGAATCCGCAATGATATAATAAGAAAGGAAATAGAAGTGGAACTAATACTAAATAGTATCGAGCGGCAGCAGCTGAAATGGTTTGGACATCTGGTCAGGATAGAAGAAGACAGACAGACAAAAAATGGTGTGGCAAAAACAATACACAAACGACACAGGCAGACTAAAAAAACATGGAATGTCGTGATAGCAGAAAATTTTAAAAAGAAACAAAACTTGAAACGAAGATAAAAAAGAAGCAAAGAATATGACAAACTGGGTAATATTTATTTATAGTTTAAATACTTGTACTTTTAACATATATATATATATATATATATATATATATATGTTTAACAGGCAACCACAGACCCATTAGAAACCTTTGTTGTAAGTGTGTGTATATTAAGTAATTTTGATTTATTAATTAAGAACTCTAAAAACAGTGAAAGAAGGGTAAACAATTAGTAAGAAAACAAAAAGTTGATGTCTGGCAATCTCTGTTAGTCCCAGACAGTAGAACCGACGGTTTTAGACCCAGCAGTGTTGCCATGTTTTGTGGCCTAGATAGGTATGAAGCACATATTCTTTGTATATGTTTATTTTTTATGTGTCTATTGCATGTGATAAATACGTGCCGTGAACGTAATAAAAGCCTGAACAACCTATAGACAAATTTAAGAAGTTTTGAAATGTATATGCAAGTTTATTTCAGTTTTGTGTTTATTTATTCTATTGTTAAAGTTTTCTTTTTTACTAGCTTACTTTAATTTTTAATTACTGCTAGTCTACAAACCAAAAAAATTATGCAAAATATTAAAACATTTACATAATGTATGTTATGTCATTTAATAGAGTCAAACATTGATAAAATTAAAAAAATTATATAAATGAAAAACAAAATTTCATTGTCAGATCAGACAGATTTAAATAAATTGCCGTTAATTAATATTTAATAATTTATGGACTAATCTTTCTTATAATACTTTAAACACGTTTTAAACCATTTTAACTTAGTTTTTGAGCTTTTTTTATTAGTTATCTGCTGCCTAATGCTGACACAGTATGCACTACATGTTGCAATTTGTCAAATACAACTTTTAAACTTGAACTACATGTTTTTTTTATTTACTAAAAAGTGATTGGCGTTTTAACGAGTATATTATTAATAAAATATATAATAACAGTTTCTAATAAGCATATAAATAAAAATAGAAATTAAACAAATGTTTTAAAAGTTTTAAATAATAATAATATTAATATTTATTAGTGTTCTATATACAAAGTATTTACACACGTCAAAAATAGGAATAATACAAGTTATTATTACAAATACATAGATTATTCAACTATTTCATATTTATGCTGAAAAAATCAACAAAGATATAGAAGACATTACTTATCAGCATATTTTTGATAGATATTTTAAACTTATTAAACTCTAAAGTTTTGGTATGTAGAGGTAGCTTGTTGTAAAATTTGATCGCATACTAATTGAATCCATCTCTACTTTTAAGCAAACGTTTAAAGTCAAACCTTAAATGATTGTTTTGCCTTGTGGCATAATCATGCAAAAAACTCTGTGTGGTATATTGGTTAATATTGTTTTTAATATAAAAATGACATTCGTAAATGTAAACAAAAGGTACCGTTAAAATACCCAACGCAATAAAACTGAGCTTACAATCATCTCTATACCCTAGACCATTTATAATTTTAATTGCTCTTCTCTGTATCTTAAAAAACGTTTGTTAAGGTAGGTGCATGACCCCAGTTTAGTATTCCGTATTTTAAGACTGAATAAATTGTGAGCAATAGTTTTTGTGTAGTAATATTTTTTAATTTTCTCAATAGATAAATATACTTAAATATTTTATAGCTTACATAGGTGGTATGAGCTATCCAAGTAAGTCTATAATCTAGCAATAATCTTGAAAACTTAACTACTTCAGTGTTGGTGTTAATTTGTCTTAGTGAGAAAATTAGATGCTCAGTCTTACAGTCGTTAAGATTTAACTTGTTTGATAAAAACCAATCATTTACAATCGACTGTGTATTACACACATCTACTTTTAGTTCAACTATATCTTTATTAGATCTTACAATGGTTGTATCATCTGCAAATAGTGTAAAATGAGCTTGAGTGTCACAATATGGCAAATCATTAATATAGATTAAGAATGAAATTAGCTCTAAAACAAAACCTTGTGGAACATCCATGCTTACATTTCTCGTTTCTAAATTTATAGAGTTCACTGTTACATACTGCAAAAGGTCGTCACTCTAATATTATGACATAAGGTCAATACTAGATTTACTAAAGTTGTTATGTTTTAGATTGTTAATGAAAATATGATGTGACACAATCGAAAGCTTTACTCAAATCGCAAAACAGAGCATAAGTATGGCTACCTACCTCAAATCCATTTAAAATTTCAACAACTAAATGTTTTATTGCAAATACTTTAGGTCTATGACGGCGAAAACCATATTGATTTTCACATAAATATTATTTACTTCCAAATTCTTCGATAGTTAGTTAGTACTACAAACAATTTCACCTTTTTTGAATACTGGAATAGCTTTTGCCAGTTTTAAAACACTTCATTTGACATAACTGATTCATTAATAGGTTTTGTTAAGGGAACCAAAATAATATTTAAAATTGATTTTATTATTTTGCTATTAATATTGTAACAATCCATGCAACTAGAATTTTTTAGATTTGATACGGTATCATGTAGTTCAATAAAGGTAACTTCTTTAAAATTAAATTGATTTAAAGGTTGCGGTGATTTGCTGGCGTAACTTATAAAACTGGTAGCACTTACAGACAAGTTATTAGAAATAGTCGAAGCTATGTCAACAAAATAATTATTAAACTGATCCGCTGTGAAAGATTTATTGTTGTTACTGCTATGGCTACTGCTTTGCGATTTGAATACCTGCCATATAGCCCTTTGAGAATTATTTGATTTATAAATACAGTTATTATGTGCTTTTTTTCGCTAATCGCTTTGCAACCTGGTAGTCTTTTTTGAGTAGTTTTAATTGTGTAGCTATAAGATCAGAATGAACAGAAGTTATTTTGATCTTAATTTTTTTTTGTCTCATTTGGAATAGATCATATAAGAACCAATTTACTATGTTCGATTTATTTAATATTTTGATTTTCAACAGTATTTATAAATACGTCAAATTTTTATTGTATATAGTTTAATTGTGATTGGCAACAATACTCTAGTCTACAGTATCTATTATGTTATACAATATTAACAGTCCTTCGTCTGTAATAGGTCTGTAATTAATACGTTCATTAGTTTTTTTTTGTGACAAAAGTTGATGCAAAACTAATTGCTAAATGATCTGAAAAACCTAGATTAATGGTTTTAATATTGTATTCTGATTTGCTTATGTTGGTAAATATATTATCTATAGTATTATTTTTCCTTGTATTTTCATTTAGTTTTGAATACATAAATGGAATAATAAACATCTAAGGAACAGTAATCGTTTAAAAAAAAATTAAAAGTAGCTATGACAAAATAAAAAATGCAAAAACCAACAGGAACAATATTTTCTATACAATCACAGATGTCCCTTGTTTGATCGAATATTTAGGCACCAGTGCAGCGCATGCGTTCTATTAAAGAAACGTAGCATATTAGCAACAATTAAATTGAGTAAGTAGTATTATGCACGATACAAAAATCAAACAATAGCCTTTGCTTCCTTGTCACTCGGAATGCTATAGCCGCGTTGGGATAAAGAAATAATAAATTTAAAATATGTAGATTGCATATAATAATATAATATAAAATGCATCAGTGTTGTTAATTTTATAAGTCCCGATCCGACTCAAAACTCAGCCCAATGTCAGGCTTAAAATCCGGGCCCGGCTCAAATCCCAACACGGGAAGCCCAAAACCAAGTTGGTATACTATTAATAAAATATATAATAACTATTATTAACAGTTTCTAATAAACATATAGATAAAACTAAAAAAACAAATTCTTATTTATAAATTATATTATAAGTAATAGACATCTAAAGGACTAGAGTTGACCGCTACTACGTGATAATTCATAATAAAAAATAAAATAAAAAAGTAATCGTTTAAAAAAAATTAAAAGTAGCTATGACAAAATAAAAAATGCAAAAACCAACAGGAATAATATTTTCTATACAATCACAGGTGTCCCGTGTTTGATCAGATAGATCGTCACTAATGCAGCGCATTTGTTTTATAAAAAAAAATAAAAAAAGCATATCATCAACAATTAAATCAAGTAAATAATTTGATGCACGGAACGCAAATTTAAAAAAAGTTTACGGGCCCGGGGCACCTGGGTTGCAGTGCCCGCTCACATGTTTTGTTTCTATCCGCGCCAGCCGGCAGCTTTCATTGCGATGTGTGCTGTTTTTAAGTTTTGTTGCGTGCCCAAAACTCTGGCAGGGCACAAAGCCAAGTCAGCTGCGAGGTATATTATAGCTTATTACAACGTTGCCAATGTTTGGTTTGGAAACGTTGGTATGGCATGGCTGGTCTGATAACATCTTGCAGTGTGTATACAAATACGACGAGCGCGCCCTCGTCTGCCATATTCAGTGAACTAAACTTGTATGTGTTGACATATTTGATATACGTTTTCAGTCCCAAAATAATTTTGGTGTTGTTTTGTCTCCTGCTATATCATGCCAAAAAACACATGAAAACGTTGTCAGACCCAAGGCCGGGCCTGAGAACGTCGGATTTGGTCTGGGAACGTTGGTAGTATATAGCAAATTGGGTCTGTATAGGCGGTTTAACAAATCTATATATATATATATATATATATATATACTCAAACTCCTAAAAAGTTTAAGTTCTTTTAGAATAGAATACATGCGCTACAACTCTATGGTGGTGTCACTATATCTATCTTATTTCTCCTTTAATAATTGTGATAAAAGTTGTTTTTCTTAAATAAATACAGTTTTTTTAAAACAAACATTAATATTTTATATATGTCTATAAGTAGTATGTTAGTATATTAGAACTTAGTATCTAAATTTTGAACCACATAGTACTTTTATTGCTTGTTTTTGTTTAAAAAATATTTGGTTGATAATGTATTTTCAAAAATTACCCAAGTGTATAATAGCGTATCTTATTATGCTATGGAAATTTCCAAAATATATTGTTTATAAAGTTTCTAAGTTGCACGCACTGCTTTGATAATATTTTTATAGCATAAATTGTTGAGCTAAGTTTACCGGATAGTTTATGAGTATGAGCTCCCCAATTTAAATTGTCTTCAATAATCAGACCTAAAAGTTTAATGTGAAAGTTGTGAAAGTTTTACATTATTTTCACAAAGTTGAATACAAGTATTTCGAAAAGATGTGGAAAGTTTACTGCAAAAGATTATTTTTGTTTATAACTAGTTTATTGACATCAACGTATTCAGAAAACTTGCTGTATAATTGATAAGCAGTTTAAGATATTAATTTTACATTTGTTTTGCAAATAATTTTTGAAAGTTCGTTGACGTATCAATGTAAAGTTGGACCCAATATAGATCCTTAAAGTATTTCAACATTAACTAAAATCATAATCCATTGATCTATTGATAATATGATTTAATAAGATTTAAGGCTTTACCAAGTACACCGTATCGAGATAATTTTTTATTAAATATGGTGGGGTTGACACAATCAAATGCTATACTTAGGTCTACGAATACTCCCATAACTGTAAGTTTTTTATTTAGTGCATTTAAAATATAGTTGATTGTATCGTTAACAGCGGTATCCGTAAACCTTGATTGTCTAAAGCCATGTTGGGGTAAACCTAATATATCATGCTTTGTGAAAAAGGTTACTAAGCAATAATTTATTGTTTGTTAATAAAATT
This sequence comes from Tachinus rufipes, assembly GCA_963932245.1. NCBI lineage: Eukaryota > Metazoa > Arthropoda > Insecta > Coleoptera > Staphylinidae > Tachinus > Tachinus rufipes. Next base: position 53,782,664 of record OZ010744.1, read on the forward strand.
TAAAGAAAACTGACAGGAGGCTTAATGGCCTGTAATTTTCTTTATTATTTAAATTACCCTTTTAAATAAAGGTTTAATTAGTGCAATTTTAGTTAATTTAAGGGAGTTGGAAAAACACCATACTTCAATGCTGGGTTTATAGAAGGTCATTATAAAAGTTTGTGCCACTCTAGTGAAATAGTAAATTCAAGTTAGGTGTGCGTAACTAAAGTTGCATATCTTAAGATTCAATAATTAAAATAATCTTTTCATATGTTTACATGTTTATAATTGACCGTTGCTAACAAAATAATAATTTGGTGCTACTAAATTATTGAACTTGTAGCTAGGATTCAATAATATAAATATTTTCTTCAGATTTTAAGGATGTATACATTACATCCTTAAAATCTTGCTTGACAGTTAAAATGAACTGTCTAAACAAAGTAAATAGTTTGGTAGACAATTTTAAAAAGGCGGCATTAAAATCTCAGACATTTATAAAGGACCCTGCAATATAAGTGAGTAGTTTCACAATTTGACTAATACACTGCTTTATAATATGTGCAGACATGCTATCTAAATCTGAACTGTTACTGTTTGAAAAAAATTTTACAATGTTAATTATTTTGTTGTTGTCAACTGGAGATGGGTATATAGAATAACTATTTAAATCAACGTAGTTTTGGATATAGTCATAGTTTATACTTGAGTACAAATTTATTGTTAATTTTATTGGAGTTTTTGAAAAATATTTGTTAAAAATGTCAGCAGTTTGTTGTTTATTTAGTATTTCATTATTTAGTTCATTTCTGTTTTTGTTTGAATTTGTTTGTTCCTTTATAATATGCCACTTAATTTTTTGTTTATTCAATGATTCATTTATAAGTTTATCGTGATAAGATTTGTTTGATTGTAATAATTTGTTTTCGTAAAGTTTATTTAGTTCTATTTAAATTGGTTTAAATATAATATACTTTGAGAATAAGTTTTAAAAGGCTGAAGTTTTGTTTTTAAGCTCTGTTATTATTTGTGTATTCCATCGTAAGTAATTGTTTTTTCTAACTGTTTTTTATTATAGGAAAACAAACAACAACAAAAGCTTGTATATAAAATAATTATATGACTTTTCTGAACTCCATAAGCTATAAAGTTCTTGCCAATTTATTAAATTTAATTTTTAAATGTTTTTATATTACGCATAAAGATGTTTTGAAAAAAATGTTAAAGACGCATTGGTAATTGTATCAGTATTAGGCACTGTTATTTTAATTGTTTTATAATCTGTATGTTTGAGTTTGTTGCAGTGTATGCGTGTTACTGTTTTCAATGGTTATATTAAAATTGTAAGCTATAAGAAGATTGTGTAGACTGTTACTATTATTAGAGTTGGTTAGGAAATTAACATGGAAATTGCCGCCGATAACAACTTTTTTGTTTTCTGCTATAGTTTTTTCTAATACGCTATTCATAATATTTAAAAAGTTTGAAAGTCTCCTTCTGGAGGTCTATAAACTACAATAAACAAATAATTTTTAAATTGACTGGTGCATAATTTGCATATACTTTCTGCAGAAAATATATCAATGTTTTTACGCGTCTGTACGTCAAACTTGATGATTTGTCTCTGACATAGATACACCACCGTGAATTTGATATGTACTGCAAAACATTTACTAAAAGTTAGAAATTTTTAGCATTTGCAAATTATCATGAGTTGTTTGTCAATGTTCACTAATTAACATTATGCTTGGCAATTCTTGTTGACTTAACATTTATTAAAAGAGATTGAATACTTTGGTGCAATATTTGTAAATTATTATTGAAAAAAACTTTATTGATTTATTGTTAGAAATATTCGATTTTGTTTCTGTTTGCTCGAAAAAAAGTTAAACTTGTTAATGAGAATGTCTTCGTCCCAGGTATCAGGGGCTAGTATCTTCCCTACTATGTAGAGGCGACGCCAATCTTGAATGAACTGCATCTTGGTTCCGGGTGTTTATATTTAATTTTTCAACAATTTTATTAATTGTTGCTAAAATTGACTGTATATAACGCATTTTTTTAGACTATGGAACATTTGACTACATCATAATAGGTTCAGGTTCCGCAGGATCAGTTATTGCCAATCGACTATCAGAAATAACCGGCATGTCAATCCTAGTAATAGAAGCGGGTAGTTTTGAAAATAATTTTACAGACATTCCAGAAATGAATTTTTATGTTGTTAACAGCTTTTACAACTGGGGATTCAGAACCACTCCTGAAAAGAATATTTGTTTAGGTAAGTGCTGAATATATGTAATGTATTATATAAAACATTTTCCAAATTGATTGAAATAGCACCACAGATGTGCGTAATTAAAAATAGAATATTTTTATTTATTTATTTTTCATAATTTACCAAAAAATTATATGTGCAAACTACACAATATATCAAAGAATAGAATTGCATTTCTACATGTTGCATATGTGTCACTATTAATTATACACTAAACATTAAGTATTAAAAAATTGTATTATTGCAGGAAAACCGAATAATACTTGTTCCGTTTCAAGAGGTAAAGGCTATGGCGGTTTATCGATTATTAACTGTCAAATATATTCCAGAGGAGAAAAAGAAGATTATAATAGATGGGGTGAAGAAAATGAAGGTTGGGATTACAAAACCGTACTAAAATACTTCAAAAAGTCTGAAGATTCACAAATATTCTCTAATAATTATTATCATTCATCCGGCGGTCTTTTAAACGTTGAATATAGTTCTTTTTATAGTGAATTCTTACAAGCTTTCTTAGATGGAAGTCAAGAAATAGGAATAAATTTAACAGATTATAATGGAAAAGATATTTTAGGTGTATCTCAAGCACAATCCACTACAATTCAGGGACGCAGAGGTAGTACCGGCAAATGCTTTATTTTACCAGCTCAAAATCGTACCAATTTGCATTTAAGTTCTCATAGTTATGCAACAAAAATTTATATAAATCATATAACTAAAACAGCCACAGCTGTTTATTTTTCTAAATTGAAACAAAATTATAAAGCAAAAGCACGTCGTGAAATTATTTTATCAGCAGGTGCAATTATGTCGCCTCATCTATTAATGTTATCAGGAATTGGGCCTGCAAAACATCTAACTACAAAAAAAATTAAAGTTATTCAAAATTTACATGTTGGTAGTAATTTTAAAGACCACCCCACTTATTACGGTATAAATATTCTTACAAACGCTTCTATACCAATTAAATCATTACATGGGTACATTGATGATTACCTACATGGTACTGGAATATATACTTTGGGGTCAAATGTTGCAGGTTTATGTTTCTACAAAACCAACAATAACACCCGTTATTTGGCAGATATTGAGCTTGTATTAGTTAGTCCAAATAGAACAATATGGAGTTATGGCTTTGATGAAGAAACTCAATCCGCCCTTAATGAAAATATGGACAACATATCAACTACTGGATCTATCTATGTGGTTGTGTTGCATGAGCTCTCAACAGGCAAAATACAATTGAAATCAAATAATCCTTTTCATTATCCATTAATTACTTCTAATTGTTTTACTGATCCTAATAATGTTGATATTGAAACTATGTATAAAGGAATTCAATTAGTATTGAAACTTTTACAAACTGAAGCGTTTAAAAAGATTAACGGTAGATTGGGGAAGGTTGATGTTCCGGCATGTGAGGATAAAGAGTACCTTTCTAAAGAATTTTGGCTATGTAGTATTAAGGAAATGTCAGATAATGGAGTTCATGCTTCAGGAACATGAACAATGGGACAATATCCTGCAAAAGGAGCAGTGGTTGATAATAAATTAAGAGTTTATGGAATTAAGAAATTGAGAGTTGCCGATGCCAGTGTTATTCCTTATCCAATATCTGGACATACAAATGCTCCAAGTATTATGATTGGCGAATATGCTTCTGATCTGATAAAAAAGCAATAAATCAGTCATAATATGATTAAATGAATATTTTTATTTGATTGGTGATTAGAATGTATTTTAATTATTTTTGTACTAGCGAGCCAAATTGATCTGTATAATTTATTTGTCTTGAAAATTTGATTTGATGACACGTTGTCACTATTGACAGATGAATAAACGTTTATTCATGGCAATCTTATTAGTAGCGCTATTGAGCACTTTACGGAAAGATAAATGAGTCGACCCTAAGCCTATTATTTATTTATTTATTTATTCAATTGCCTTTTTACCTTTCGGTGTCAGGCGTATACATTATTAGTTTGTGTAATATTTTCTCCATTTCTTCCTATCCTTGGCTATCTCTTTTATTTCTTCCCACGTGTTTCCTTTTCTGGTAGCTTCTTCCTTTATTGCGCTGTTCCATTCTTTTCTGGGTCTTCCTCTTTTTTGTTCTCCTGTTACTCTTGTCTCATAAATTTTCTTAGTATTTCTTTCTTCACTCATTCTTCTGATATGTCCATACCATCTCATTTGACCTTCAATATTTTTTTCTTGTATTGGTTTTATATTTAAATTCGTCCTATATGTCTCGTTCCTTATTTTATCTTTTCTTGTTTTGTTCTCAATCTTCCTAAGAAATCTCATCTCCATAGCATTTATTCTTTCTATTTGTTTTCCTGTCATCGTCCATGTTTCGCTACTATATGTTAATGTTGGTCTGATTACTTTTTTACAATTTCTGTTTTTGTTGTTTTTGATATTTCTTTTTTGTTAAAGAAAGTATTTTTTAACATGTTATATATTTTTGCTGTTTTTCCTATTTTGTCCTCTATCTTTTTGTCTAATTTTCCGTTGCTTTGTATTATTGTTCCTAAGTATCTGTATTGTTCGACCTGTTCTATTATTCTTCCTTTTATTCTTATTTCGTGATTCAGTTTTTCTTTTGCAATTATCATGGTCTTTGTTTTTTCATAATTTATTTTCATGTTTATTTTCTTTAGTTGTTCCTCTATTATTTCCATGTTGTGTTGTAACTCTTCTTCGGTTTCAGCAATCACTGCCATATCGTCTGCAAATAGCAGTTCTGCTATTTTTGTTACTTCCATTTTCCAATATCCTATTTTTACCATTTTCATGTTTTGCTTTGCTTGTTTTATTGCCCTGTCTAGCACAATTGAGAAAAGCAATGCGCTTAACACACATCCTTGCTTCACACCTTTTTTCGTTTGGAATTCTTTTGATTCTTCGTTATTCATTCTGACTATGTTTTTGTTTTCTGTGTACATGTTTTTGATTACGTTTATTATTTTCTTCTCAATTCCTCTCTCTTCTAGTTCTTTCCATATGTCCTCTCTCTTGATCCTGTCGAAAGCTTTTTCAAGGTCAACAAAGCATACGTGCATTACTTTATTTTTTTAAATCATTTTCTCACTTAATTGTCTTATTATAAATATTAGATCCTGTGTGCTTCTTTCTCTTCTAAATCCACATTGGCTGTCTTCTATTGTTGTTTCTAGTTTGTCTCTCATTCTTTTTTCAATAATTCTTGTGAATATTTTGCTTGGTATGCTCGTTAGTGTGATTCCTCTATAGTTTTCACATTTCCTTTTATCGCCTTTTTTATGTATGGGTAGAATAATTCCTTTATTCCATTCCTTTGAGGTTTTCCCATTCCTCATTATGTCGTTTATTAATTCCGTTATTTGTGTAATTCCCTTATCTCCCATGTATTTCATCATTTCCGGCGTTATTTCATCTGTTCCCGGTGCCTTCCCGTTTTTTATTTTCTTAATTGCTTCTATTACTTCGTCTTTTTTAATTTCTTCTATTTCTTCCGTTCTTCTGTCCTGTAGCAATTCTTCATCTTCTATTGATTTGTTTTCTTCTGCTTCTTGTTCTGTTAGTTCTTGGAAGTATTGCCTCCATCTTTCCATTATCTATTATCTATTATCTATTATCTAAGCCTATTATAATTTCTATATTATTTTACCTATAGTGATAGAATGTTAATAGAAACATAGAATTAAAAAGTTAAGAGTTGCCGATGCCAGTGTTATTCCTTACCCACTATCTGGACACACATGTATCATAATTGGCGAATATGCTTCTGATCTGATAAGAAAGCAATAAATCAGTCATAATATGATTAAATGAATATTTTATTGGTGATTTGGATTGTTATATTATTAAAATGTATATTAATTTTATTGTGTTAAAATATTAAAAATATATATTTCTTTAAGCCTATTATAATTTCTATATTGTTTTACCTTTATATAGCAAGTGTTGAAATGTTAATAAAAACTGTAAAACGTATAATGGATTTTAAACAATATAATTCTAACTATAATTTTAATAAATTTACCAATAATTTGTATTTAATATCTACTTTAAACTCATTTAGAAATTTGATTTTAGCGAGTTAATTTTAATTAATATATAATAGTGACATAATGTACTACACTGCTTAAAATGTATTATAAATTCAAACCAATTTTGCAAAGTATCATTCACATAATAAAAATATGTATATACAAATACATTTATTTTAATAGTATAATTTTAACATAAAATAAACAAATTTACAAATAGATTTCAAACAAACACATAATAAGCAATTAGCCAATTTATTATACAGGGTTAGTCAAAATTAAAGGAATTCTTAGAAATAATTTTAGAATTAAAAAATGTAAAAATATACAAGGTGTTTATTTAGTTATGGAAATTTAAATGTTTTTAGATTTTTAAATAAAAACCCTGTATATTTTTACATTTTTTAATGCTTAATGATTTTTTTATTTGTTTTTGATGTTAATGTTAGTTTTATCCGTTTGGTTAAAATAAATGCGTCTTTGTGAAAAAAAATGTTCTTTATTTAAATTTTACGAGTTTGAATTAATTGTTTAAAACTCAAAAATGGTGCATTTTATAAAAAAAATATTTCTACAAAAATACCCAAAATTAATCTTAGCGCCCAAAAATGTAAAAACATAAAAAGTGTTTTATTAAAAAACAAGTTTACTAAATTTTCACAATAAAAGAAAGACCCTGTATATTATAAATAGATTTAATCAATAGTTTGTTTAAAACAAAACAAAAATTAGTTCAAACTTTTTTTGAGTTTTTTTAGGACTGCTAAACTTCACGTTATAAAGTTTACAAAAAATATATCAGTCAACTGCACGGCACGTTATCACACCTCATCTCGCATGTATTACCAAAAAAGATTCAGGCATCTTAACAAACATCACATGCTCTGACCTAAATTCAGCTTTGTCGGTTATGAAGAAATTGAGTTATACCGAAACAGCCATGTTAAATCAAGAAGTTGTTAATATCATGGCTAGGATTATAAAAAAAGTTAGTGCGCCTTCGTAGATTTGTGATTACAATAAGATAAAATATCAATTAGTAAAAAATAATATTTAAACAAAATTTAAAAAAATAAATGTTTGTATTTTTTTGTTGGAGAAAATTTACTATAGACGCTTGTACTAAGTACCATAGAGTGCCAAACTTCTATCGGTTAAACTTCTTTTCTTAGTAACTCCATCAATCTTCATATTATTTAGTGTCAGTAGAATAAAAATGCCGGTCCCTCCACTTTTCCTTATGGGATTTTACATGTAACGCGACCGGATGTAAAAATTGACCACTTAGTTCATAGTTTGGCCACCAGTCCGTCGACCGTCGTGTATATTTGGTTGCATACCGCGATTTGCGATTGAAAGCATATACAGGGTGTTTGCAAGACTTTATATATACAGGGCGTGTCAAAAATAAATCCAAGATGGCCACCGGAAGTGATTATCATTTTTCCAAGTGCAACTTTTGGTGTTGGAAAAACCACCTTCATGGTACTCAAATGAAAGCGCCTGTCGCGTACGTCACAAATCTAAAATAAAAAATTGTACTTGACTTGCTCCTAAGCGATAAAAATACAAAAAAACCTTCTGGATGCTTTATTGCCTCGGCAACTACAAATGTAGAGAGAAAGCTCTAGTTGCGCTCAATGTGGACTTGTAAAAAAATGAAAAAATATATAATGTGATGACGTCAGCCCTAAGCACTTGCAATTTATAATATAATAATAACTGTTAAAAATATGCGATTGTAACCCTTAATATATTGAATGAGGTCTTGTAACAAAAACAATAGAAAAAATATATGAAAGGGTGACGACACCCTTAAGAACTTACAATTTATATTAAAATAATAATAACTGATAAAAATATGTGTAACTCTTATATTGAATTCCACCATTGAAAAATAATGCGGGGATAAAACATTAAAAAATGAGAGGATGCACATGAAGATCGTTATCAGCCCGGTGACTTTAGTAACTTTTGGCGCAATCTGCGCAAATATTCCATTTACCGTTGCGCACGCCAAAAGGGCTTAGATGAATTATGTATAAACTTTCGTCACCGGCTCTCGCGACAAGCGCGTAATCACCATTTGCGGTTACTACTACTGATAACGACTTTACTATTAAATGATATCAAATAAAATAATTAATTTAATAAATATTATAGAATGTTATAATTTTAAATATTAATATGTTATAATAAAAAAATTTAAATTTACTTTAAAATTAAACAAATTGTTACAATGGGCTTAGATAAATTACATCAACAGTTCTCGCGACGACGAACACCTCATCTTATGGAAAAGTGTGACTTAACCTTAGATTTACGCAAAAATTATATTGTTTCTTATGGAAAACAAACACAAAAATGAGCATTTTAACGGATATTGGGGGGCCCCTTTGACATCAACTAATTATCTCAATTCTGATTGGTTGTTTAAATTTTACATTAAATTATAAATTATAGACACGTAATAAATTAAGTCAGTTAGCATTATGTGTGATATTGATATTGACATACCGTATATTTTGGAATTATTTTCTAACAAAGTTGATAAGATGTACAACAACAACGAACCACCATGCATTTAAATTGCTGACAGTAGTAGTAGCAATGATAGTTACCCCAACTTGAAGCAAATGATAAAAGAACGCGAAACGGAATTAAACAGCAAAGATAGGCTAATTAATGAAGTTTATTATCGAACAAAGAGGTGTGATAATAACCTTAAATAATATTGCTATGAAACAATTATAGAATGTATTAGATTTGATAGAATTATGTTTACAACGCATGAATGCCTTGCAGTTTATCGAATTTTATAATAGCTGTCTTACCGAATTTGTCAGATTAAATGTCGATACAAATGAGGAGTTTGTTGATGTTTTGCCAACAATAAACAATTCTCATTTCGAAAATATCGAATGCATGCGGGAAATTATATTGTATGACAGCAAGAAATTGATGCAAGATTTACAAACAATACGTTGTTTAAGTGGAGACACTGAATTTAAAAATCAGTTAGACATGGATATTGGTGATGTCAAGAACGTCCCCCATTAAACGACGCCTTTTGAAAAATCAATTGCAAAAACAAAAACAGCAATTAGACTATAGATTGGAAAGTCTATTACGGCAAATTATAAATGTTAAAAAAATTATTTGAGATTATGAATTGAAAAAGCAACTGTGTGCAAAACTCGGCGGGATGCAGCTCCGATGAAATTAGCGAAGTCGAGAGAAGTTTATTTAGAAATATAAATAAAGCTATCAAAGTGTATGATAAATACAAGTTACTGGTAAATATGTAAAATATCTGCCCAAAAAATATTTTCAAACGCTATATGGACTCAATTTAGAACTTTCTGCCTGAAAAATGTAAGAGTGATTTATATTTCCAAATAAGACTTCCCTGTCATAAGCATTACATCCTTTCAATCAATGAGGACCACATAGACGGGCCACCTCCATTCATAAAAAACTATTTTAGATGCGTTACATTTTCCAAGCGCTTATTTGAAATGTTAAAATTTCTTTCGGCCGTTAAAACAAATCCGACTCCGGCAGGACCTCTTTTTGCGTGACGTTCTATACGGTTCGTTTGTAAATACCGTCCAAACTTATCGACACTCATCCTTAAACTAAAGTGTATTGAATGGTTTACACTATTATATTAGCTTCACGTAGCTCTTCTTCAATGAATGCAATTTTATTATTATGTAAAGTGTTGCTCGCTTGTCTAAATGCTAGTAGAAAAATCAATCTTTCTATTAACTCCTTTGGATCATCCCAATAAAGAAGTTGAATTGGGTTTGAATTCACAACCATTGTATTATCAAATATTTCTGTTGATTTAGTCTTGAACTTATTAAATCCATTTCCTGTTGTTTCAGATCGGTACTTTCGATACGTTTTAATTATATTTATATATTTGTAACTGCTAAGCCCTTGAAATTGAGAGCCAGGCTGTTGTTTATGTCTCATTGCATTAGTCAAGTCTAAAAGTTTATAATAATTTGCAACATCAATTTGCGTATTTGTGGCTTGGGGTCGTTTTTTAAACAACAGTTTGTAAATGCCTCGAGTTCTTTCAAATATTTCCCCTTTTACAAGAAAATCTTTTTTTGTTAATTTCAATATCCGAGTCTCCTACGGACAATGTAGTCCAGTACTTGGATTATGATATATCCAGTATTTTTTGTAGTATCAAATACCGGTTTTGCGGTAGAATCGTTTATTAACTTATTGAAATATTGTCTGGGCTGAGGATCGTACTCCTCAGGATTAAAATTAACAATTAAACTTGTGTAATAATTGTTCTCTGATAATTCATCATTACTTGAACCAAATTCTATTTCTTTTTCTGCTTGAACAACATTTTTTTCTTCTTCTTTATCATTCTTTACACCATATGACACCTTTCTCTTTTTACCAACATTTTTCACATGATTTTTTTTCCGTACAATATTTTGTAAGGGGTCTAATAGCGGTTTGTAAACTTTTGCCAAATTTTCGTTTTTATCTGCTTGTCCAAGTTTTAGAGCTAATACATTTTTACGGATGAAATTTTTTATGTCAATAATTTGTTTTATTTGAGAAGTCATAGTAACAAGATTTGGAAAAGCTTAAAAAGTGGAGCTTTTGGAGCTTGAAGAGAAGAGCTCGAGGAGCTTTTGAAGCTCGAGGAGAGGAATTCGAGGAGCTTTTGGAGCTTGAGGAGAAGAACTCGAGGAGCTTGAGGAGCTTTTGGAGCTTGAGGAGAGAAACTTGAGGAACTTTTGGAGCTTGAGGAGAGGAGCTCGAGGAACTTTTGGAGCTTAAGGAGAGAAGCTCGAAAAGCTTTTAAAGCTTGAGAAAATGAGCTTGGTAAGCTTTTGGAGCTTCAGGAGCTTTTAGAGCTCGGGGAGAGAAGCTCGAAGAGCTTTTGAAGCTTGAGAAGAGGAGCTCGGGGAGTTTTTGGAGCTCGAAGAAAGAAGCTCGAAGCTTTTGGAGCTCGAAGAAAGAAGCTCGAAGCTTTTGGAGCTTGAGAAGCTTTTGGAGCTTAAAGAAAGGAACTCGAGGAACTTTTGGAGCTTAAGGAGAGAAGCTCGGGGAGCATTTAAAGCTTGAGGAAATGAGCTTGGTAAGCTTTTGGAGCTTCAGGAGCTTTTAGAGCTCGGGGAGAAAAGCTCGAAGAGCTTTCGGAGCTTGAGGAGAGGAGCTCGAGGAGCTTTTGGAGTTTGAGGAAAGAAGCTCGAAGAGCTTTTGAAGCTCGAGGAGCTTTTCGAGCTTGAGGAGAGCTTGAGGAGAGGAGCTCGGGGAGCTTTTGGAGCTTGAGGAGAGGAGCTTGAAGAGCTTTTGGAGCTTGAGAATCTTTTGAAGCTTGAGAAAAAAAGTTTGAGGAGGAAAGCCCGATAATTTTTGCTTTTAGAATCAGAACAACTTTTGCACCAGAGTTGATAAATTACTAAATGTTTATTGTTTAACAACTATATATCTATCCATCATCATACCATATCTACCCTTGTCCAGGTCACTATCTTTATCATTCCAACACTTTGAACAGTAGATTTTGAATTTCAAAAACTCATGTCACTGCTTGCATGGTCTTGATACAAATGTTTTAAATTAAGTTCATTTTGCTCGAAGAGAACGATAAAATTGGCGTTATCACGAATTAAATGTTTTGGGATTCGAGTATTCGTTTGGCAAAGGTAAAATGAATCTACATTTTTATGTCTACCTATTCTAAAGTAATTTTTGATTTTATCCTGTTTGTCACAAGCGACGTCATAAAATATAAAAATTGATTTTTTTTTGCTTTGCTGGGGTTGAGAATATTACAGTTTTCCCAAATAGAAAAATATCCTACTTCTGGCATTGACTTCAAAACTTTACTCAACATCTAGTACTTCGGTTGATATAGCAATTTTGAGTAAATGTCACATTTTCGTACTTCAAGCCATGCTCACCAAAGAGCAAACTAAGCATAACGTTTGATTTTTCGCAGTTTAATGACCACAAATTAGTGCCGGTATTGAGTTCGGTAACAATTTACTATGCTGAATTTTTCTTGTTTAAGCTCTTCCCCACACATTGATTCCATGTTAACCACTTCCAAGGACTGCTTTTGTTTAACGGTACGCATCATTTGGTCAACTGACAACTTGACAGTGTACAAAGGTATAAATATTGATACCCGTTGACAAAATCTATCAAATGCCACTAAGACACGGTGCAGGTGCGTCCAACACCGTTATTAGTAAATGGCCCTTTGAAACACACATACCCGGTTATCAGTTTTGCGGGCCGGAAACAAAATTACATAAACGTCTAGCCCGAGGCAATATAGGCATTAATTTTCTTGATGCTGCATGCAGACAGCTCGACATTGCTTACAATAATTTGAGTGAATTAAGTGAATGACATCGAGCTGATAAGATTTTAGAAAATCGCGTTTGAGAAAAAGTAAAAACTAAGGACACTCCAGGAGGGTAAAAAAAATACACCGCAACGTACAAAAGTTATTTACACATTAAAGGTGATATAACAAAACCTGATGCTATATATAGGAATAGGATGGAACCCATGGCCATTTTTGTTTGAAGAAATACGCCTCGAACTGAATGGTTTTGAAGTGGACAAAGTTCAAGATCCCAGTATTACAAGTACAATAAAAGGATTCTTATACAATCGGAAAATTTAAAAAATCATTCAACAGCTGGTTGGTTTGAGAGTAAGAATATTAACACAAAGATTACAGATTTTTTCTGCATTATTTCCTTGAAATTATTACTGGGATTTGCCGAAGACTACCAAAAAGTAATAATCAACGCCAAACAAAAATTAATTCTATTACGTTCCCGATCCGACGTCAATTGCTATAAAGGAGTCCACAACATAAAACTAAAATTAAACAAGGTAGAAAGGAGAATGCCGCACATATATGTAAACGATTCTACCAGACTATAGTTGTTAAATCAATTAAAAAACGATATTTCTATTCGGATGGCTTTTCAAAAGGCCGAATTGCATGAACTGCCCACCGTACGGCAAAATACAAACGACGTATGGATGATGAAGACATCCAGCAATTTGGAAAGACCACATTACGTCATCGTAGCCTTTCAAAACGATCGAAAAGATTCTTTTGGTAAAGACGTTACTCTTTTTGACCACTGTCTCATTTGAAACCTAAAAGTGTTTTTCAACTTGGAATGCTATCTTTACATCAATATAAATTTAGATATTGGTAAAAGCAATTGGATAACGCCATACAAAAGGTACTGCAACTTTTTTTTAAGTTATTATAAAGAAGACAGATTCAACCCAATTTTCGGTTATGATAACTTTAAAAACCGTATGCTTTATGTATTTGATGTTTCCAATCAAAACGAAAACGTAAAGTCATCGACAGTTAATTTGAAAATTGAAATGAAAGCGGTGACTGCATTTAGTGCCAATACTCGTGCATATTGCCTCATTTTGTATGACAATTTAGTAGAGTATAGACCATTGTCGGGTACAGTTAGAAAAATTATCTGATAAGCCCTTTTGATACACATACTGGAACGATCCTAACAAGTTAATAGAACGTTTGTGGTTGCTACACGCTTCACGTAGATTTGGAAATTTATCTCACGCTAACAAGATTGCTTCCATCAAAGAAGAGCTGAGAGAAGCAAATATAATCTATTTATTTTTATTTCAAGTGTCAATATTGCTATGAGTGTAGACAAGTTTGGAAGTCATTCGTCGCAAAATAAATCATTTGCTGGTGTAAGAGGCCCGCCAGGCAACGGTTTTAAGCGCGATGCTGATGGGAATTTCAACATTTCTCACAAGCGTTTGAAAAATGTATATGCTCCTATCGATGATACTGATGTCACAACTAAGCTGTACGTTCACAACATTTCCGACTACCTTGACTCTAGATTTACAAATCTTCTCAAGAAATCTAATGATGATAAGAAGGCTAACAATACTCTCTTGGAAAATTTAAACGCTAAAATTATATCCGATTTTGATCATATTAATATCAAATATGAGGATCTTGATAGGAAAATTCAATTATACATTAATGACATTCCTGAAATGATTGAATCAAAGTTACTGATAATTAAGAGTGAATTGCATAAAATTGAACAGGATATGATCTTAGTCAGCAATGCACATACAAACTTCAAACTGAGTGTTAATGATTGTATTGAAGCTATTAGTGATAACCTGACAGCAACATACAACAGTGTAAAGGTTCAAATTAACAGCATTAATGATCGAATTCACGGTATTAGCAAGCAAATAGACAATTTAACTAATTCGAAGCGACATTCAAATAAAATGGGAGGAGTTTGTTATTAAAAATGAATTTGTTATTGGGAGCTCAAGCAGAGAGCATCAAAAATTGATTTCTTCAAACAAGAATGAGTAAAGTAAAACAAAATATCGTTACTGAAATCCACAAGCCCGCGCGAATAAATATTTCTAGAAGACAAACCATTTTGAAATGTTTAGATGATCTGTAGCAGGCCAATTTGGCTGATTTTATACTGTATTCCCACAAAAATAGGTGGTATAAACACATTCTAATTGTAATTGATTGTTTCTTCAAGTACTTGTGGGTAGAACCTCTAAAAGATAAAAGCGGACGGTCAGTGAAGAGTGCATTTGATAAAATATTTAATGGCGGTAGGATCCCGAAAAACTTGCAGACCGATCAGGGTAAAGAGTTTTACAACAAGCATGTTAAAAATTTGCTTAAAAAACATTCGATTAATTATTACTCTATGTTTACTATTAAAAAGGCTGCAATGGCCGAGCGAGTGATACGTACTGTTTAAGAAATATTGTATAGAGAGTTTAGTTTACGAGGCAAATATAAAAGGATCGATGTATTACCTGATATCACAAAAGATTACAACAATCGTAAGCATAGTACCATTGGTAGAAACCAAAATAAAGTCACTAAAGATAAAGAACAGATGTTGTTGAAAACCGTATATTCACACATCAAGATTGCTGGACTGCAGAAATTTAAAATTGGAGACTTTGCGCGAATCAGCAAGGAGAAAACCGTTTTTACAAAGGGACACCTAATTGGTCTACCGAAATATTTAAAGTGATTTCAATTAAAATTACAAATCCTACTGTGTACCTGTTGGAAAATTCAAAAGAGAGTCCAATCAAAGGAGGATTTTACGCTGAGGAATTTCAACTTGTTAAGCATAATGATGCATATCTAGTGAAAAAAATTATTAAAAAGAAAGTATTAAAGTTTACGTGAAGTGGCTGGGACTTTATAAGACTCATAATAGTTCGATTGATAAAAATAATGTTTTATAATAATTTAACCGTATACTTGTTTTAATAATAATAATAAATTTATATTGTAACCCACACACATTGTTTTATTTATATAAAGAAGTAAATAATAAGATTTATTTTTTTTAAATACGTTTATTTCATCAAACTCTTGATGAAATAACATACATTCATAGTCATAATACATTTTACCAAAAAACATGTTCAGAGTTTCCATCATAAGATACTCGAGCTCTCCATTTGTATTGTTCTCACTCAATATGCGGATAACTTTACCATACAAATCGTTATCTTCGTGAGCTAATTTGAAACATTTAACCATAATTACATTATAATATAAATCAAATTCTTAGGATTTTAATAATGTTAATTTAAAGTTTATAAGATTCTTAAAATTAATCAAGTTGTTGTTCATTGGAGATATTAATATTTTAAAATTCCGACACTCAATGGACAGAACATCCAGTTTTTTGTATGAGGTATATGCAATGCGGTGATCGCAGTACTTCCAAGCGCAGCCATCTCTAATGTTGGTTATATTTATTTTGGTGAATGCATTTCATTTTTTTGCAGTGAAGAAAACTCCGTTGCGTCCAAAAGTACCATTATGCCCACAGTGGATTTTGATAATTGGTATAAATTCTAGTGCTTTACTTAGACCAATGGACACAAATTTTGTTCTAGAGTTATTTATTGCATAAGAGCTCTCTCCAATCAGCTGCATCTCCTGCTTGACGTCATAATCTACAAATGCCTTCTTTCACTGGATCTTCAAACTTTAGAAAATCTGAAAAGAATGATTAGATGTATAAATAAATTTTTTTTAAGAAAAATATATTTAAAACTTACGTTCAATAATATCTTGCGACTCTAGGTTAATCTGTTGCATGCACACATCATCTAAATCATACCCCTTGTGGTACATTTTTTCTGTATCTTTGCATGTTAAACCGTAAGTACCCTTGGGGTTGATGTACTCGTATAATAATTAATTAAGTTGTAGATCTCTCGGTCGACTCTCCATATCCTCAACGAAAGGTTTTATAGATTTTTTTTGGAGTCTCGATTGCATTTACATGTGGCTTTTAAATGTGTAGAATAACTCCTTTTGAGGTTAGACATTATGAACTCTATTGCAAATGTAGCTAAACTATTGTGAACTGAACTGCGCAAACACTGAATCAACTGTGAAGTTTTTGCATCGCAATC
Organism: Tachinus rufipes; assembly: GCA_963932245.1. Taxonomy (NCBI): domain Eukaryota; kingdom Metazoa; phylum Arthropoda; class Insecta; order Coleoptera; family Staphylinidae; genus Tachinus; species Tachinus rufipes. The sequence goes on from OZ010744.1 coordinate 53,799,464, forward strand.
GAAATGTTATTACTAATTTAAGAATCAGATTTTTTTTTATTTCAACCAATCACAGCCCTGATAAAGATTTAATTATTCATATTTATAATCAATCAGTAGGCCGGTATAATGATGATGATAAGAATTTTCTTGTTGATTCTTGTATTATGATGCAATTTTTCTGTTAAAAGCGGATGTTACATCCTGATACTTCTGATTATGTTATAGTTTCCTGTTGAAAACTGGTAATATGTTATCATGCATTCATGCATGCTGTTATGAAATGATGAAATAAAATACAATTATAACATATATTTGATTTTTTTTAATTTAATGTTTGTTAATATATCTTTTATATCATTTATAAAATACATAAGAAATTATAATTACACATTTAACAATCAAAATTAATTCTAGACTCAATATTAAATTTGCGTCATTACTTTCAACATTCGAGATTATTAAATGATTTGACACATTCATTACGTATCGATTTTTACCAAGAAACATAAAAGTTGCATTCATCACATTAGATACTCCAGAGATCGTGCTGAAGTTGATTTTGAACGTTCTTGGATGAGTTGTATTATCTAGGCGCATTAGTTTCTATTCGAACGACCAACTTTCATTAATTCCTAAATCGTTGCGGTGATGTAGCAATGGCTGGCATCTTTGAGTTTGTTGATAAACAATGTTCCATTCAGCAATGATGTTAATAATATAAAAGTTGTGACATTCATCTTTAATATAATTCTTGACACTTTTTGCAGATACACTTTTCTGCAATGCATCTAAAACAGTTCTTTATGGTTGGAGGTGGCCCGTCTATGTGGTCCTCATTGATTGTAAGGTTGTAATGCTTATGACAGGGAACTCTTATTTGGAAATATAAATCACTCTTACATTTTTCAAGCAGAAAGTCCTACAATCGTTCTAAATTTAGTCCATATAGCGATCGCAAATATTTTTCGGGCTGATATTTTACATATTCACCAGTTAACTTGTATTCATCATACACTTCGATAGCTTTATTTATATTTCCAAATAAACTTCTCTCGACTTCGCTAATTTCATCGGAGCTGCATCCCGCCGAGTTTTGCACACAGTTGCTTTTGCAATTCATAATCACAAATAATTCAACATTTATAATTTGCCGTAATAGACTTTCCATTTTTTAAAATAGGGGACGTTCACATCACCATTATTCATGTCTAACTGATTTTTAAATTCAGTGTCTCCACTTAAAAAACGTATTGTTTGTAAATCAATTTCTTGTTGTCTTACAAAATAATTTCTCGCATGCATTCGATATTTTTGAAATAAAAATTGTTTATTGTTGGCAAAACATCAACAAACTCCTCATTTGTATCGACATTTAATCTGACGAATTCGGTAAAACAGCTATTATAATATTTGATAAACTGCAAGGCATTCATGCGCTGTAAACATAATTCTATCAAATCTAGTACATTTCAAAATTGATTTATAGCAATATTATTCAAAGTTATTATCACACCCTTTGTTCGATGCACACCGACTTTGATTTGCGGCTCTTGGATAGGTCGATAATAAACTTCATTAATTAGCCTATCTTCGCTGTTAATTCCGTTTCGCGTTCTTTTATCATTTGCTCCAAGTTGGGGTAACTATCATTGCTACTACTACTGTCTGCAATTGAAATGCATGGTGGTTCGTTGTTGTCGTACATCTTATCAACTTTGTTAGAAAATAATTCCGAAATATACGGTATGTCAATATCAATATCACACATAATGCTAACTGACTTAATTTATTTTGTGTCTATAATTTATAATTTATTGTGAAATTTAAACAACCAATCAGAATTGAGATAATTAGTTGAAGTCAAAAGGGCCCCCTAATATCCGTTAAAATGCTCATATTTGTGTTTGTTTTCCATAAGAAACAATGTAATTTTTGCGTAAATCTAAGGTTAAGTCACACTTTTCCATAAGATGAGGTGTTCGTTGTCGCGAGAACTGATGATGTAATTTATCTAAGCCCATTGTAACAATTTGTTTAATTTTAAAGTAAATTTAAATCTTTTTATTATAACATATTAATGTTTAAAATTATAACATTCTATAATATTTATTAAATTAATTATTTTATTAGATAACATTTAATTGTAAAGTCGTTATCAGTAGTAGTAACCGAAAATGGTGATTACGCGCTTGTCGCGAGAGCCGGTGACGAAAGTTTATACATAATTCATCTAAGCCCTTTTGGCGTGCGCAACGGTAAATGGAATATTTGCGCAGATTGCGCCAAAAGTGACTAAAGTCACCGGGCTGATAGCGATCTTCATGTGCACCCTCTCATTTTTTAATGTTTTATTCCCGCATTATTTTTTAATGGTGGAATTCAATATAAGAGTTACACATATTTTTATCAGTTATTATTATATTAATATAAATTGTAAGTGCTTAGGGTGTCGTCACCCCGTCATATTTATTTTCTATTGTTTTTGTTACAAGTCCTCATTCAATTTATTAAGGGTTACAATCGCATATTTTTAACATTTATTATTATATTATAAATTGCAAGTGCTTAGGGCTGACGTCATCACATTATATATTTTTTTATTTTTTTTCACATTGAGCGCAACTAGCGCTTTCCCTCTACATTTGTAGTTGTCGAGGCCGCCGGCCGCCGGAAGCCTGCTGCCGAAACCCTGCTGCCGGGGCTATGCTGCCGGGACCCTGCCGTCGGAACCCTTTAAAGCATCCAGAAGGTTTTTTGTATTTTTATCGCTTAGGAGTAGGTCAAGTACAAATTTTTATTTTAGATTCGTGACGTACGCGACAGGCGCTTTCATTTGAGTACCATGAAGGTGGTTTTTCCAACACCAAAAGTTGCACTTCCGGTCGCCATTTTTTTAATTCTAGGATAAAGATAGCTACGTCCGGTCGCCATCTTGGATTAATTTTGACACCTTGTATATACAAAATCTTTCGACCACCCTCTATGTATGCTCATTCAGTTGCTGCCCGATTACTTGTCGAGATGACGAAGCCAAAAATCCAAGATGGCGAATTTCCTGCGTTTTTGACCCTTATGTAAGTCTCTATAAGGAAGTGGCCCGGAACATACATAGCTACACTTTCTGTGTGTACGTGTATTTTATTCGCTTGAGAGCAGGTCAAGTGAAGGCCTTTTTTGCAACACCGGAAGTTGCATTTTCGGTTGCCATTTTTTTTAGAGTCGCAATTTACACGTCAAGCGTTTTTGTTTGAGCATCATGGCGGCTCTTTTTGCAACACCGGAAGTAGCACTTCCGGCCGACATTTTTTGTTTTTGGAAAAATGATAATCACATCCGGTCGCCATCTTGGATTCATTTTTGACACGCCCTGTATATATAAAGTCTTGCAAACACCCTGTATATGCTTTCAATCGCAAATCGCGGTATGCATCCAAACATACACGACGGTCGACGGACTGGTGGCCAAACTATGAACTTAGTGGTCAATTTACATCCGGTCGCGTTACATGTAAAATCCCATAAGAAAAAGTGGGGGGACCGGCTTTTTTATCCTACTAGTGTCAACATCATCTTTTATTGAAAGGCATCTTTACATTACAAAAACAAACAAATAGAAAGCAGCTTTACTGTTACTAACTTAACTTGATTAATTTCAACTATTTGAGGTTGTATTAAACACGTACAGAGCGACGCTGCAATGTATTATTCTGAAGTGCAACGTATATGATTTGTTTTGTAATTTATTATTTTGTCGTGGATTGCATTATTTTGACGTCGTAAAATTTACTGCATTTTTTTGTCGTTGCAAAAATTTTAATGAAAAACTGTTGTTAGTTTAGCCTATTACTGTGTTAAAATGCTGCCGTGCAAACAACTTTTTTTGTTGTGTCATTAATATTTTTCCGTTCTTTTAGCTTGGCACATTGCTTATTAAACATCTATCAAGCTAAATTTGTAGACATGTATTTTTTCTTTCTAGACACTGCTTCTGCGTATTTTAAGCAAATCTTAATAGACCAACAAAATTTAGACTGTGGAATTTCTAAGTCTTTTGAGCCTCCATTTTCTCAGACTGCAAAAACTTTCATAGATTTTACAACTGGTACAAATATTTAAGGTTTTAACCCTGTGTTTTTTTGAGACATGTATGATAATTTTTCTTTATTTTTTTATATTTTTTTATAAACAATAAAAGTTGCAGTTATATACTCACATAAAAAATTATTTTTTAACTGAAATATAAATAAACAAATAATTCTAATAACAAAAACAAAAAAATCACATTTTTTTCTAAACATATCAAAAAATCGAATTGTTTTTAAATAGATCTACTACTCTAATATATTTATGCAAAGTTTTAATAAAATTTGCAAAATAATAACGAATAAAACAACACATTTTTTTTTAATATTATAATATTTTAATATAATAACGTTATTTAAATAATCACAAAATTATTATAAGAAATATTACAAATGTTACTTTCCAAACTTTTGCAGCGCCATCAAGCATATTTAATTTTTAGCTCTTGAACACTTCATACATCTTTTTTTGTTTTAAAAGAGATGAAATTGAAGAACCAGCAAATTTATCCTTTTTTTTTAACTAGTACTCGATTTATTTGTAGATTTTATTTTGTTGCGTTTATAAAAAGCTTAACTAGTTCCAATTCTAGTTTTTTGGGATTTTTTTATTGAAAAATTGTTGTTGTTATATTTGTATATAATTTGAAAATTTATTCTAAAATTATTTAAAAGAGAGAAAAACATTGTCAATTGCCATCTTCTGCCAGTAAGGTGGTTTGAGATATAACTTTAAAATACGTAGACACTAAACCGGGGTTTCAAATATAAAAATTAAATATGTAAGTACTAAGGTAAGGTTTGAGCACTACCATTGACACTTTACGCACATGCAAGTCTGTAACGTAACCCTACTGTGGGTGGTTAGTTTTAAGGGTGAAGAGAAAGTAATTCCAATTAGTAAACCAAAAATATTTATTACCAATAATATTAAAAACCTAAAATAAACAATAATTGTAAAAAAAATACATAGATTTTTATTTTATTAACAATTTTTCTCCGTTTCTAGTGTTGTATGCATGATTTTCACCAACATTACAAAAATTATGTTTATTTTGTTTTATAAATATTAATACTTTATAAATATAAATTGACGGAAGTGTTAATAATTTCTTTTTTTTAAATAATTCTCTGCAAGAACTTCTATTCTCTAAATTATAAATAATTCTCAATATTCTTTATTGAATAATAAATATTCTTTTTGAAGCTGATAAATTGCCCCACAAAATTACGTTAAACTGAATATGAGAGTAAACCATTGAATAGTATATATCTAATAGAGCTTTAATTTCTAAAATTGATTTTAATTGTAGTATTGCATAAAATAATTTATTCAGTTTATCACATACTGAATTTACGTGCATTGTCCAGTCTAGATGTTCATCAACAGTTAGACCCAAAAAAATTTCAGATTTGGAAATCTCATACTTAAAATTATTTACTGATATTATGTTATTTGTTGGCAAAGGACGCTTTTTATGAAAATAAACTGTTACTGCTTTGCTATTAATAAGAATTAGCATATTATTCTTACACCAGTTTGTTAACCTATTGATAACTTCTTTAGATATAGAGTTTAATAAATTGAGATTTTTTGAACTTACAGCGATTGAAATGTCATCAGCCTACATAATTATTTTGACATTTTTAAAGTCACTAAAAATTTCTAGGAGGTCGTTAACAAATAACAAAAAAAATTAAAGGACCACATACACTACCTTGCGGTACACCGTAACGTATAGAGTCTTCTTTAGAAAAATGGCCATCTACTTTTACTTTAACTTTTCTTTTGGTTAAGTATGAAGTTAGTAATTTTAAAAAGTTACCACGAAATCTAACTCGCTCAAGTTTAGCAATAATAATATCAATATTCAAAATATCGAACGCCGCTGTCACATCAAAGAAAAACTCATATATATATATATATATATATATATATATATATATATATATATATATATATATATATATTTATTTTCATCTAGTTTTTTATTTATAAAGTTTATAAATTCGTTGGAAGCTGACTCTACCGATTGTCTAGGGCAAAAACCATGCTGAGTTTCATAGAGAATATTATTATTTTCTAAAAAATATATCATTCTATCACAAATAATTTTTTTCAAAAATTTTTGAAAGTATTGATGTAATTGTGTAATTATGTAACGGTGTTATAATAGCAATTTTTAAAATTTAAATCTACCCTCTGTGATGGCAGAGTTGAATAACGTAGATAATACGGGTGTTAAAAAATTTGCCACTAATTTGATAACTTTTGAAGTTAAACCATCATTGCCAGAAGATGAAGATTTTTATTGATGTTATAGCATCTAAGACATCTTTTTCACTAACTGGTAGCATACAAAATAAACGTTCTGAGCAGTTATTACATACAGTGCCTTTTGCTACATTAGATGATGCAGAATAATGATCATTTATTTTAGTCACTGCTAAATTGCTGAAATGATTAACAAATATTTTAGCCACAGTTTCTTTGTCGCTAATTAACTTATTATTATAATATAAAACAATGTTATTGTTTTTGTGATTATTATGGTTTGTAGTTTCTTTAACAATTTTTCAACTTTCTTTTGGTTTGTTATTATTTTTGGATATTCGATTGGAATAGTATTTTCTTTTTGCTGTATCTACATTTTTATTATGTATAAATTTTTGTATTTAATATTTATTAATCAATGCAATATCATCTAAATTGTATGCTAGCCAGAATAAATGTTCTAATCTTTTTGATTCTATAAAAAGTTGATAATTAAACCAAGAACATTGTTTTTGTTTTACATTTAATGTCTTAAATGGACATGTTAGATCTAGACGTGACACTAAAGAACTTGTAAGATTATTAAAGTTGATGTTAATATCCATACTGTTACATGTAGTGTTCCAATTTTGAACCGAAACAAGAAAAGAAAACATTTTTAAATTTAAATCTGCATAGTTTCTACTTCTAATTATTTGCAATTTTTGTTCACAACTTAAACTAGTGTCTATTTCTAATATTATTGATAGATGATCCGCTAGTAGTAAATTGATAGTTTTGCTCGATAGTTTTAAACTAAATATGTTAATATCACCGCATATAATTATATGATTGTTTAAACTAAAAATGTCTGTTAAAACATTATTTAGACTTTCTAAAAACAAATTAACATTTCCTTCAGTTGATCGATACACAGACAATATTGTGACATTTATTTCACTTAAAACTATTTTCACTGCACATGCTTCAAAGTGTAATTCTTGGCAATAATTTATAACATTGCAAGTGTGAACATTTAAATTATTTTTAACTAATACACATACTCCTCCATGAATATGGCGCACCCGACAAAATTGACTTATTATTTTGTAATTTTGAACTTTAATATTTTCCAAATCTATGAGTTTGCACCGATGTTCAGAAATACATAATACATCAATATTTTCTTTAATTAAATAAATATGTAAAATGTTTAATTTATTTCTTATTGACTGTAAATTCACACATGCTATTTTAAGTTTTTTAGAAAATGCTTTACTTCTATATTTTGGTAACATTCTCAAGTGTTGGTTTTCATTATTAGGTCCTTGTGAAAAGTTTGTGCAAGCAGTACTGATAGAGGTTTCATTCATTCTCTATTCTTGTCAATTTTTGTGACATCTATCTGTTGAGTGTCTTCTTGTTGATGATTTATATCTATATTTATTTTTTTGAGAATATGACTAATTAGCGTTGATGTTTGTTGTTGATTGATCTTGGTGGCATTAGTCGGTTAAATGCAATTATGTGGTTGGTCAGATTGATCTATACTATTTAGTTTGCTATTCGATGATAATAGATTAAGCACCTTTACTAGGTTAGCCTTATTGATACAATTGTTTTTATTATAATTTTGTCCCATTATTACATATGCTAGTTTTTGTAATATATATATACTAACAAACTAAACAACAATAATTCAATAAACATGTATTACGGCATCAAGGCTCGTTCTTAATATTAACATGTGCGCGGATATAAAAAACAATTTTTCTCACATGTACCAGAAAGATTTTTTAGACCCGCGCCCTGAGCAACTCCTGGCCTATTAAGCTTATTTTGCGATGAGCGCAAATTCAATAGACGTGAGTTATACAGGGCCGGACTAAACGTCTATATTTTGGCAGAACTGCCCCCAAAGTTGTTGACATCGGCTTTGCCTTTATAAACCAACTTGTAAATGGACGCAAATGAGTTATATGAAAAGTATCTTGCTCCACATTGTTTTCCAGACTTTGTAAGACGTAGGTACACGGGCCTACTGCTTTTTTAATGCGGTACAGACCTTCAAAAAGAAGTATAAACTTCTTAATTTGATTATTAAAGGCACTCAATATGTTGTTCGCTCGAAACAAAACTTTGTCGCCCACACCAAAAAAATTATATGAACGTCCTAGGTTCAACTCTTCCCGCCTTTTTGCTTTATTACAGAATGTTTCTCTAGCCAAAAATATCTTTACGTGCAAATCTAAATTCTTTACGGTTTCGGGAGAATTGATTAATTTATCTAACAATGGTATTGGCGGTTTTCCGGTTTGCTGCTCTATGGGCGTAAAACCTGTTGATTCATGAACTACGCTATTTTAAAACACCGCAATATTTGCAACTTCAAAAGCCTTATATTGGTCATAGCAATATGTCCGGGAATGTCAACCAAGCGTTTGCATAATCCGTTCCAAAGGGTTGGCCTGGGCGTGCTGGACAGAGTATTGCTCAACATTTACGTTGTAAGACTGTAAGGTGTTTATTTATTTTTTGTTTGAAAACTGAGTCACATTATCAGTTAGAATTTGCGTTCTAAAGTATTCCTTTTCTAGCCTGTTTATGATTGAGGTTGTAGTTGCTCTTTTGAGTGCATATAGTGTGACGTATTTTGTGAAAACAATAGGTATTACACACAAGTAAGCAACTTCTTCACGGGAAATCGGTAAAGGCTCATAAATATTTAAAGCTAAAAAATCGTTAGGCCCGGCAGATCGGACTGCTGTAAATTCCGGTTTAGCAAAAGGCGACGTTTTAGAATATTGACAAATTTCACAAGCTTTAATGACGCGTTTAACGTCACGATGTAAATTTTTTGCATATACTTTGCGTCTTAAGGCTTGCACGGTCTTAAAAACCTCATAGTATCCTATTTCTTCATAAAAAGCTAAAACAATTTTGTCCATTTAGCTTCTTGGTACGCATACTAGGTAATATTTATTTTGTATAAACCTTATAAATAGTAGCCCTTTATGCAATATGTACCTGGGGTCTGTGTGTTCTTTGTTTTCATTTAGGGTTTTATAAATTTGCCCAAAATAAGGGTTTTTTGTTGGTCAACTTTAAGGTCTTGAAATTGATTTTGTTTGAACTTAGTTGTCATGATCTGAAAACATTTGTCCGTAGGTGTTGCCAATCTCGTTGGTGGTAATCGCGATAACGCATCGGCTACAATATTTTCTTTTTGTACTTCTTCAAAGTCGTAATCTTGCAGTGCGAGTACCCATCGGGTAATCCGAGCAGCTTACAAGCAGCATGAATTTAAAAAAGAAAGTGATTTGTGGTCAGTAAGAACCGTAAAGTGACGGCCGAGTAAGTAAATTTGCCAGCGTTTTAAAGCCCAAACTACTTTACGCTTCTTTTTCAGGAGTAGTATAGTTTCTTTCTCGTGGTAACAAAATGTTGCAGCGTATGCAACTATCTTTTTCTCCTCCCGGTGGACAAGAAAAAACTCCGCTCCTAACTCTACGTCACTTGCATCGGTTTGCACAAAGTGCCTTCAAATTTTGTCTGTACATCAGAGTCTTCTGACTTAACAAGATTTTTAAATTTTCAAAAGCGTCAAGTTGATGTTTTTTCCACTTTCATTTGGATTTTTTTAACAAGGCTATTAGTGGTTTTGAAATAGTTGCAAAGTTTTCGCAAAATTGACGGTCAAAATTTTAAAGCCCAAGGAAAGCTTGAAGTTGCTTTATATTTTGTGGCGTTGGGAATTCTTTTATAGCTTGTATTCGAGCTGGATCTGGTTTTAACCCTTCTTTGTTTAGTACATAACCCAAAAATTGTATTTACTCCTTAAAAAAGTGGCATTTTTTTAGTTTAATCGTAAGACCAGCTTGTTTTAAACGCGTAAGTACTCTAAATAGGTAATTAATGTGTTCTTCTCTCGTCTCCGAACAAATCAACAGGTCATCATATGTAAACACAAAATTTGAAAATTTTGGACCCAAGATTTGATCTAAAGCGCGTGTAAACGACGCCACGGCTATTTTCAAGCCAAAAGGCAGAACGCAAAATTGGTATAATTTTGTTCCATGAATAAAACCTGTATATTTTTTGTTTTTTTTTTTTTTAGTGCGATTTGCCATTATGAATGTGACAAGTCTAACAATGATATATAATTAGTCGTTTAAAAGGTGTGTACTATTGCAGATATAGGTTTAAGAAGTTCATTACCTGTTTCAGTCACTTTATTCAGACGTCGTGCGTCTAGGCAAACCCGCCATCAAATACAGGTAACATTTTAGCAAATCTAGATATATCTATAGAGTTAGAATTACAATTATCTTTACAATTTCTAGTATTTATAGAATTTGAGTTAAATTGATAAATGTTTTCTTCAGAGAAATGATCGCGCAATGAAATTGATCTAGCATATTCAGTATTCAGGTTAGTATTAGATACATTACAACCGTAATTAATTAGTTGATTAGTTTGACAATGTAAATTATAATCAGTTAAATAACTTCCCTGTTTTCCTGAGATTTTAGCATCTTTAATTGCATTTTCCACCATTTCCAATATTCTATCCTGCAGTTGTTTTTCTTTAAGTTTTTCTTAGTACTCGTTCTTAGTGGGTGGTGATAATATTGTCTGGTTGTCATTTCTAAGTCATGGGGTTTTTTCTTTTATCTCCATTCATATGCTTCAAGTCTTTAGATTCTACGGTATTTATTTTGTTTTGGAATTGCTCTCATAGATTTTATTTTTTCTTGATTATTTTCTTCAGAACATATTATTTTTTCTCCATTTGTATTCAATGCACTTGCATTGATATTTAATGCACATGCTTCATCTTACCGTTTTATCTACAATGATTGATTATTTTGTAATGCCTTATTATTGGTTAAAGGCGGCGAGTATTGCACGTGGTCGTCTATTTTTGCTACGGTTTTTTCATTAGAACACGCTGAAAAATTCTACTCCTTGCACATAAAACTAATTCACGTTGGGCTCCAAGTTGTAGCGTACTAACGTGGGTGGTTAGTTTTAAAGGTGAACAGAATGTAATTCCAATTAGTAAACTAAATATATTTATTACCATTAATATTAAAAACCTAAAATAAAAATAATCGTAATACTAAACACAATCTAATTTTATACTAACAAACTAAACAACAATAATTCAATAAACACAAAATAATAATTATACATTACCTAGCAGATGCAACTTGGCTTTCGTATGGTTCGTATGAAAGAAACATAGATTACGGCACCAATGGCTCGTTCTTAATATTAACATGTGCGCGGATATAAAGAACAATTATTCTTCTCACATGTACCGGAAAGATTTTCCAGACCCGCGTCTCGAGCAACCCCCGGCCTAATGCGCGTGAATTCAATGGACGTGCGCTAGCCAGAGCCGGACTAAACGTCTTTATTTCGGCACAAGTCTAACCACAATTTGCCCAGTAAAAATATCTTATAAGACCACAATAAAATCCAACAAGTATCTCTCATAAGAAAACGTATGTATAAAAAACTTGTTTGAATAATGCACATCGGCGCTACTAGTGTCCAGTATTGACGCGACACCGAAAAAGTACAGCGAGAAAGATACTAAAGATACTATTTTGTACCTCAACGCCGAGTTGAATTAAATTTTGATGACAATATCTGTGAAGTAGATATTCCTAAAAAAATACTTGTAGGTAATAGTAATACAAATTGAATTGATAAACAATAATTACCTGGAAATGTATAATTTTGTAGATAATTGTAAAAACATTTACTGAAATATCTTAATATTATCTCTTGTAATATTTTTTATTTTTTTTTATTAAACTTTTTTTTCAACAAATCAATTTGAGAGAAACTGATAAATCTTGTCTATTTTAAATTCTTAGTAGTAGTGTTTGTTGTTTCGATTGCATTATCTACATTCAATTTAATTTATAGAATTTTAAAATAATAAGTCAATAAAAATATGAAGCAAAACAAAAAGGGACATTTCCAAATTAACAAAAATGATTCCCATTGATATTGTTCTACAACAATATTATTTAAAGTATAAAACAATATAACAAAGTTTTAAAACTAGCTAAATATAAATATCATTACAACCAAATATCTAAATCAGATAATAAGATTAAAACTTCTTGGAACATAATAAAACACAAAAACAATAAAAATACAGTAAACCGAGATAAAACCCTAACCTTAAATTTAAATAAAAACATTATCACTTCTAATAGTATAATCGCTAACAAATTTAATGACTTCTTTACAAACTTGCTTTCATCATTTTTAAATAATCTTCAACCTTTAAGTAGTATACAAAATCATCAATCTATTCCTGATGACAGATGTCTTAACTCAATTGTATTGACTCCGGTAACTGTACCAGAAATACAACAAATTATAAAATCTCTTAAAAATACGTGCAGTAGGTTTTGATGAAATACCTATTAAAATTTATAAAATACTGTAACCCATATATCTAAACCAATATCTTATTTAATAAATCATTATTTTGCTATAACGGAATTTCCATCAGTAATAAAATTTTCAAAAGTTTGACCTATACACAAGAAAGGTGATAAACAAACCATAGAAAACTATAGGCCAATTGCAATAATAAATTCACTATCTAAAATATTTGAAAAAGCCATTTATAATAGACTTTAATTGTTTCTTATAAAAAATAAATGTTTATCAAAATATCAACATGGTTTCAGAAAATCAAAATCTACAACTACCGTTTTTCATGATATACTATACAGTATTTATAATAATTTAAATAACTTAAAACATACTGCAAGCGTTAACTACGATCTTTCTAAAGCGTTTGATTTGGTAAACCATCAAATCTTATACTTTAAGCTGGAGCGACTTGGGATACGAGGCCATGTTTTGCAACTTTTAAAGTCATACTTATCAAATCGAACCCAATTTGTAGAAATTTTTAATAATAACCAGTCGTTTTTTTTATAATCACAAATGTAGAAGTACCGCAAGGCTCTATATTAGGTCCGTTACTTTTTCTTGTGTATATTAACAGTTTACCTAATCAAATACAATATCCCATCACATTGTATGCAAATGATATAAGCATTACAATAAGCGCCGAGTCAAGTGAATTACTGCTTGAAAAGATTAAAGAAACTACCTTTAGAATAAATAACTGGTGCATATCAAATAAATTAATTATTAACAACAACAAAACAATCAATGGTAAACAATCTGATGTTTCAAACTCAGTTGAAAGCTGCAAAGTATTAGGTGTTGTTATTGATTCTTCTCTAAATTGGTCATATTATTTCAATTATATAAAATCAAAATTAAACTCTGCAATATTTAAGCTTAGACAACTAAGATATTCAGTTAATCGGAAAACATTGATTATGGTGTATCATGCATACTTTGAATCAATTATAAAATACAACATAATATTTTGGGAAAATTTTATTTAGTGAAATTCTGTTATTGCAAAAAAAAAAACAATTTGCATTATAAACAACTTAAAAAATCGAGATTCATGTATTTTTTAGAAACCAAAATTTTTGCTGTAATAAATTTGTTTTTATACGAAATTGTTTTATTTTGCTACAAGAATATCGAAATGTATCACAAAGGTAGCGATGTTCATGCTCATAGCACAAGAAATAATTTAATTTTAAGACCTGTTATACCAAAATCATCAGCGTTTGGAAAGTCTTACCTGTTTAACATGTGTAAAATTTTCAACAAACTTCCAACAACAATAAAAAATTCACAAAATTTCAAAGAATTTAAAACAAATGCAAAAGGTTTTTTTCTAGGCTAAAGTATTCTATCCACTTGAAGAATATATGTCATTGTAGTAGTATGCTACACTTTTAATGTATAATTTATATATTTTATATTACTGTATGTAAATATGTTTTATGTACTGCTAATGTCTACACTTCTATGTTATGAATAAAGCAGTATCTATCTATTTTTTTTATCTATCTATATATCTATCTATCTATCTATCTATCTATCTATCTTAAATGACCGTAAACAATATAAAGCAAAACACAAACTTTTTTTTTACAAAAAAATTAAAATCAATATCAATAATGATTATATCAAGTCAGATTGAACGCACGCATCTACTCCACTTTGCAAACAAAAGTCGTACGAGAGAAGCTGAAAAATAATGTTTTGCTCATTCTTGCTGCTTATAAGCGCGACTTGTAACAATCTTGCTACGTGTTCGGGTTCATTTAAATGTATGGCAATATTTACTCTAGCTTAAAGTCGATTATCGCAGCTTGCTAGTCGCAACTTACAACTCGCTTTCTACGTGTTTGTACCCTAAGAATTAATTTCATACGCGGATGACACTAACATTGTTATCAACAATAAAAACTTAAATTGTTTAGTAGATTAAGCTAATATTATTTACAAAAAAACTAGCTGAGTGGATTCAAAAATAATTTATTTATGAACTTTGAAAAAACATCTTGCATTCTTTTTAAAACTGTTAGGTGCTTTAGATGGTTCAACTATACATTTCTCTAAATGTGAAAATATTTTGGGAGTGACAGTTGATCAATTTCTACTATAGAATATACACGTAGATTCATTAGCTGAAAAATTATCTATAGTGAATTTTGCACTTAAAATATTATTGCAACAATGTAGCATGTGCGCTTTAAAGACATTGTACTTTGGAAGTTTTTATGCCTATATTAGATACGGAATAGTACATTGGGGTAATTCTAAAAGCTACTTGACCCGCAGAAAATTTATTATACAAAAAAGGGCAATAAGAATTGTAAGTAAATTAAAACCAAGGGAATCCTGTCGTAATACTTTCAAAGAACTTAAAATACTACCACTAGTTAGCGTCTACATATACGAAGTAGGTACTTTTGTTCATAAAATTTAGATAACTTTGAAACAAATAAATAATACCATAACTTTTATACAAGATATCGAAACAATTTATGCATTACTTCACATAATCTTAGTTCATATAAATCAGGATTGCGTTATAATAGATGTGTCATTTATAATCATCTTCCCATACAGCTTAAAGAACTAAGCATTGAACAATTTAAAATAAACTTAAAGAATATTTTAATTGAAAACACTGTTTTTGCAAACTGTAGCTTGAGTTTTTTCGTTGTCATTTACCTAAAATCTTATTACTTAAATCAACTATTTTTATATTCATATATATGTTTTAAATGTTTGTGCTATCTTAACTTATATTATTATATTATATTATTGACGTTTTTTTATATACCATTATGTTCTTTATGTATATATGATTATTTTTAAAAATAAAATTTATCTATCTATCTATCTATCTATCTATCAATAAGGCACCTGAAAATAAAATTTCTACAATAAAGAATAAAAATTGTATTAATAGATACAAAAAAAAAAACAATAGTCAACAACAAAAATATTATTTTGTATGGTTATATGTAAAATACTTTTTTTCCGATATTTACACGCCAGACACCAATATTTTCACCTTTGCCGTCACTAATCGACAAGTACAGCAATATACAAACAAAATTATAGAAATCATTAGATATTAAAATAGTGACAATGTACAAATGTATATGTTAAAAGTATTTTAATAACACAAGTTTTTATTATATTTTTCTATTTGATATACGTTTTCAAAATCGTTTTTAATGTTAGCAAATACATATTATATTTATTATTTAAAGCATTTTATTTTTGACATTCATTAACTATCAATTTGTGTAAAATATTATGAAGAATAAAATAAAATTTTAATCATTTATATTTCATAATTTTAATCTTCAAATTGCGCAAATGGTGCTAGAACACTATAATTATTTTAAACGTATTAGAATTACTATAATGCAATTCTGGGATTAGGTCTAAATATTGGCACTAACAATATTCTAATAAAACAATTAAAAGCAGTTACTTACCTTAATCCTTCAGTAGGCGTGGAAATAGTGACAATTTGTATAACAGCGCATGATCATAATATACTAGTACACATAATATTTTAGATGAATTGAAACTTAGAATTAGTTATTAAGATAAACTTCGTAATTTGTTTTGAACGTCATAACGGACGTGCTACGGCTAGTAGTTTTATTAGACGCAACCTGAAATTAACATAAATAACAAGTAAGTCGTTAATTTATAATCGTTATTGTTTCTTGATTTTAAAAAATGTCATTTGTTTGCGCAGTTCAATTCAAACTTTTAGAAATATTTTGCATATTTTTTTTATCTTGTTAGTCTACTTACCAAAGTTTTTTTGTGTTTTGTGCCATATTTTGCTATAAGAATATAAATTGTAACATATTTATTTTATTATCTACGAAGTATTGTTCTTCACTAAACTATGAGTTAAAAATGTTAACAGTTAAACTTCAACGAGTCAAACCATACTTGTTAAAACTATCAAATTTAAGAATAAATTTAAGCAGTCTGAGGATATTGGCCAACTATAATTCTTAGAAAGTGAAAAATTTGAAGCTTGTTTCATCAATAATTGGAAAAATCTTAAAAGTTTCGGTCCAGTATCTTTAAACTGTCGGTAAATAATTGTTGCAATTTTTACCAAGCCCATTGGTTATGTTAGGAACACCTGCTATAGATTCTAATCTAGAAATTTCAAAACGTTTTACCATATTTACTATGTAGATAAATTTTTAAAAAGTTTGATATGATAGATAGTTAGTAGATAATAATATAGCACAACAAAGACTTTCAAGGCCAAGATTTGCTAGTACTACCATCAAAATATCAACTATTTTTACAATTGTGTTTTTTAGTAAAGCAAGAAAAATAACAAATTTAAAATTGAATATAATATTAAGTATAATTTAGTGACTAGTAAGTAAAGCTTTGAATTTTTCTTTAACAAAAAAAAACTAACAATTTCATTTTTAAGTTTATTTTATAATTGGAGAAATAACTTGTTTTATTTTGTTAACCATTACATTTTTGTGGTTGCACTAAGTGTTTGATTTCAGTTATACATCTCCGTTTCTAATTACCTACTACACATGTGCTTTTTTGCAACATTACAGACTTGATTTTTTTTAAATTTTGGTGTTGTAAAAACATATAATAGTTGGTAGTAATTTTACAATAGTATTTATTTAAATTTGCTATCAATTTTGATATGTAAACATCATTTACTACTTTTATTAATAATAGGAGCTTTCGGTGAGCTGATATTATTTCTTTTTATTTAAAATGATCCATAATATCAGCAAACGTGTGTGCAATATTACCAGTCAAATATTTTTTTTAGTTTTATCTTTCACTTACTAATATAATTTATTAATTTTTATGAATAATAAAACATATTTAGTCTGAACACATTACATTTAGATAAAAGTGAAGCAAAAGCAAACAATATCTGTAAGTAACATAAAAAAACTTGATCTTGCAAAAAATCATATTTAGTTGACAAATTATTTCGATTTTTGTACGGAGAAATATAATTAAAAATATTTATTACATCTTATTTGTTAGTGATAATAAACACAATTTATAATTAGTATTAGTAGTATTACATTAATAAAACTAAAATGTCATTTTAACTGAGTTTATTATAATCTTATTAGAATATGTAATTGTTATGGGATGTTTATACCTGCTCATTACCTCAAATGTTACTTAAAAGTTATACACATATTCTAAGTAATTTTAAATTTCCATGATAGCATGCTGTGGTGGGTTTAAAATTTTGGAACACTAATACCATTTGTAAATGTAATTAAAATTGCTTAATCTGCTATTCTGGCTATTATAGGAGTGGGGGGGGCGGTCGGTAACATACGTTAATACTTACAAGAAAGTAGATCAGTCGAATTTTAGAATTCATTGTGCACATGTATTTAGTTAGGTTTTATCTTAAAATAATTATAATTATTTAGTATTAATCGTCCGAAGAACCATACTTTGAGTACAATACAAAACTTAAAATTAAACCACAAGTAAGTCGCCCATTTTGTCTTTTTACTATTTCTGGATTAATTATATCAATATTTAATTAAAGATTGTACATGTTTATCACTATAATGCTTTTCCAGAAAATATAAACATATGAAAACAATAGTAACTTACATGAGGTTTTGATTTTATTATTATTCAATGGTCTATGAAAATGACAAATTATTTCTGTGTATAGTGACTCCTAAGTTATTTATTTTTATAATTTTTTTTTATATATATGCGGAAACATTAAATTAAATGGTTTTTAAGAACATGAAGTTTTTACATTTTGCATTGTTACAACAAGTTATAGAGGTAAAGATTAAACTGATAATAAATAAAACATTTATATTACTTAATATGCTGCATAAACTATTTTTTTATTTTATGAATAGCTAGTTTCATTGTTTAGTAATTAACAGATTATACTGTTTGTTTGTATTATAAGATAATATACGATTCACGAGATTTTTGCGTTATTTATTAACATTTATTTTAAATCTTGACTAATTGATTATAAGTACTAATAAACACAACTCAATAAAAAACGGTTTTTTTGTTATTTAAATTTTGACGATTTATAATTTATTTTACTAGTCAAAAAAATGACTTTTTAACATACAAGAAGCATAACGTCTATCTTTACTTGAAAGCGTTCTATTTAAATATTTTTAACATTATATGAAGTAAAGCAAAAATAATTTAATTAATATAAAACTTTATAAATAAATATATGTATATATATATATATATGTAAATTCGGTCACAGTAATAAATATGTTATGCATGGTGTATATATATAATATAAAAAAATGTAAAATTGTTTCAACCTTGCAACGCATCTCAGAAAGTCAAATGTCAGTCAAAAACCTCGATAGCTTAGTTGAAAATTATTTTTTAATACATTGAAAACACCCTTATTCTATTTAAAATTGCGCTATATACCAGCAAAATAAACAAAACAAAATTTCTATTTTTATGTTGTTTACTTTTTTACATTTATAATATTTTTGTAGAGATAAAATTGAATTCAAATTCTTCTAATACAATATTTATATTTTGGACTTAATGGTTTGTGCCAAAACAATAACTATATATTTGTCTTTGTCATAGATTTCTTGAGGTTCCAAACCTTCAGCGAAACTTTCCATAAAAATTTCTTTTATGAAATGTATATAACTATTTTTTTTTTTTTTAATTTTACCGGACGGAGTTTCCAAGTATTGTATATAGTATTGAAGCGGTGGTTTTAGATTAGTTTATAAGCATAGTTTATTAAACGTTTTTATTTGGAGGTTACACTCACGTCATGAATTTTAAGACACATTAGCAAATTATTTCAAATAAGAAAAGAAACTTTAGTCAGTACTGCCTTAATATACGTTGAAAACCCAGTAATTAATTTTGGAATTTCTGAAATTTCTAGGTGTGGTTAAGTTAGTTTAGATGTGGTTAGAGATTAAAATCATATCTGGCATCTTGCACAAAAATAGACCAACGTTAAATAAATAAATAAAAATAAATAGCAAAACATATATCGTAAAGAATTTTTGATTGTCCCACTGTAAAATAAGAAGAAGTTGTGATATAAAAATTAACAAATATTATTTTTTAGAGAATACGATATGTCTGCATTAACGCCAAATGCACCTACTTCGGCGGATGCATGTCTTAGCATAGTTCATAGTTTGATGTGCCACCGTCAAGGCGGTGAACGTGAAGGATTTGCTAAACGTGCTATTGAATCACTTGTTAAAAAACTGAAAGAAAAAAGAGATGAACTAGATTCACTTATTACTGCAATTACAACAAATGGGTCTCATCCAAGCAAATGCGTAACTATACAAAGGACACTTGATGGAAGATTACAGGTTTGTAAATTAATTTACTGATTGATTAAATATTAAATTAATATATTTACAAAGGTTGCAGGTAGAAAAGGTTTTCCACATGTAATTTATGCTCGTATCTGGCGCTGGCCAGATTTGCACAAAAATGAATTAAAACATGTTAAATATTGTCAGTTTGCATTTGATTTAAAATGTGATTCAGTTTGTGTAAATCCTTATCATTATGAAAGGGTAGTATCTCCTGGAATTGATTTATCTGGATTGACAATACAGCCATCATCGCGTTTGGTGAAAGATGAGTACAGCGCTGGATTGCCAATACCGGGAAGTAGTATGGACATTGACAATGAAATGTGTGTTGCACAAACAGTACAACACCACCCACCTCAAAACTTTTTAAGTTTACAATCTTCACCACCAGGTAACCACATAAATCTTGCATCAGTTTCTTGTTGATCTTTTTTTTTTATTTAATATTATTATTTTTACCCTGTGTGTTATTATATTTAACAGAAAATCCTACAACATATAATGCCAGTAATAGGCCAATCATCGATTCAACTGTACCTAAATTGGAATCTGGGCAAGATAATTGTCAACGTTCTACTTGGATTCCAACTAGAGTATATCCACCCAACAGTAAGCTCTTTTGCTATTTATTATTTTTATATATTAGTAAATAAAAACATGTACAGTAATCCCAGAACAGCGCCCTTGAAATATGTGAAATATAAGCGCGAAAACATACCTTTTATGTATATTAAGATGCCTATTATACCGGCGCCAATTCTTGACTTGCTACAATAATTTTAAGTTTAGTATAAAACTTTCTGTGCTATTCATGTATCATTTAGTTGCTTCATATTTATTGTAACACGTTCTTAACTGATAAAATTTTAAAATAATTTTAATTTAATGGCAAATATAAATATGTACACAATATAAATAAAAATTGTTGTTTTTTGTTAAAAAGCAATATTGCTTTAAATTTATAAAATATAAGAAAAGGAACTGAATACTTTTATTAGTGTTTATATGAACAATTTTACTTTTAATAGTTTAACATCTTCATTAAAAATGATAATTAAATTATAAACAACATTTATTCTTTTAACTAATAATATACATTTTTAGCTAGTACAAATGTCCCAGTGCACCAAGTCCACAGTATTCAATCACAAGTATCTTCTCTACCTTCACCGCAGCCAACAGAAAATTCAAGTGCATCATCACACAGTGTTCCACAAGGACATATTAATCAAGGGCAGTTCTACAGTACAGCACAATCAAACATTCAATCAGAGCTACCCGTTACTGAAAATGTTTCACAAAATATTGGTTAGTGTAATAGAACAGTAGTTAATAATATACTATAAATAAATTATTTTTAGTAGGTGCCAATAGTCCAACTTTAAATCATTTACACCAGAATAGATTCTTAAATCAAACAACTACTAATGTAAGTACTAATAATAGCAGCCAAACACCAAGTTCACAGTCGACTGAAACATTAGTCCAGTCTTTTACTGGAGCTGGGGGAACTTGGACAGGGTCTAGTACATTAAAATATACACGATCCATGCAACCACCCGATAACAGAACTCAGCACAATACATACTGTAAGTCTCTTCGATTGCTGCTATTTTCATTGTCACCATTGTATATAACTTTAGGGAATCGCAATACATCAAACCCCTTAGCTAATGATGGTAATAATAGCCGATTATTATCACCCCAACCTGCTCCAGATTATTGGTGTTCCGTGGCTTATTTTGAATTGGATACTCAAGTTGGTGAAATATTTAAAGTTGCTTCTAACTGCCCCAGCGTAACAGTTGATGGTTATGTTGATCCCAGTGGTGGTCATAGATTTTGTCTTGGTGCTCTTAGTAATGTACATAGAACGGAACAAAGTGAAAAAGCTAGGTATTTTCAAAAATACAAATTAATTAAAAACTATTACTAATAATAATTATTTTTAATTAACTTACAGATTGCACATTGGTAAAGGAGTTCGATTGGATTTGAGAGGGGAAGGTGATGTTTGGCTTAGATGTTTAAGTGATCATTCGGTATTTGTTCAAAGTTATTATTTAGACAGAGAGGCTGGCAGGGCACCGGGTGATGCTGTCCATAAAATATACCCTTCCGCTTGTATAAAGGTTTTTGATTTAAGGCAGTGTCACAATCAAATGACAAATCAGGCCGCTACTGCGCAAGCTGCAGCTGCAGCGCAGGCGGCTGCTGTTGCTGGACACATACCTGGACCTCATTCTGTTGGTGGAATTGCACCAGCAATAAGTAAGCTGCTTTTTTGAAATAATTCAATTTAATTCACTTATACTATTCTTATTCTACTTAGCCCCTAAATGTTAGATTCAGTGGCATATATTAAATTTATGTTTTACAGTTTAAAAAAATATAAACTAAATAATTAAATATAGTATGCTTTAACGGTTTACCAATTGTGCACCAACTTATTATAATTAAAGTAAAACTATTTTGTTTCAGGTTTATCTGCAGCAAGTGGTATAGGTGTAGACGATTTAAGGAGGTTGTGTATTTTACGATTAAGTTTTGTAAAAGGTTGGGGTCCCGACTATCCTAGAACATCTATAAAGGAAACGCCTTGTTGGATTGAGGTGCATTTACACAGAGCTTTACAGTTATTAGACGAGGTTCTGCATACTATGCCCATTGATGGACCGCGCGGCATGGAGTAAAGATACTAACTTATTTTTTGTTTTAGTTTTATTTATATGCTAATTTATTTAAAAATGTTTTAAACACAATAATTAAATTATATTTCTAATATATTTTAAACATTATTTAGGTTGATTTATTTTAATGCTCTATGCATTTGGTACAAAGATATTATTGTTTGTAGCGTGCGTCCAATTTTGCTTTCTAAGAATATTCCATTTAATTTTAAATATACAGGGTGATTCAAAATTTAAAAAAGTTTATATTAATTCTCTTAAGATGTAATGTTTGTTATGTAAATTTATTGTTAACCATTTTAAAAACTATAGTACATTTTATAACAAATGTCAATATAAACTTTTTTTTTACTAAATTATCAAATTCCTATAATAATGCCATGGTATTTTGACTAGCTCTATAAATGCTGTAATTTTATAATTTTTTATTCTTTAAAGTACTTTTCTATTTATCTCAAATACAATTAAATTAGTCAATATAAACTTTAACTGAATTAGTTCAGTTTTAAATTATGTTATAATAAGTGAATTGACTACTCAATATAATGTTTGGATTTACAAGATCATTTGTATTTCATTTTGTTTAGAGAACTAGCAAAACGCTAGTAGCAGTAAGTTTTTCAAGTGTTTGTGTATCAGAAGAAAATATTCAAAAGCGGTTTATGGTGGTGATCTTATATGTACTTAGTAAATTAAAATTTATTTTTTTATTGTATTGATTTTCTCCGATATTAAACGGAAAAAAGATGTAGATGTGGAACCAAAACTTATTTTTTAGCAAGAGGTTTGATAAAATATAGAGTTTAGATAAATGACTTTTGTATCAAGCCGAAGATGGTATTACAAAATCTAGTTTATCCGTACGCGTATTTGTGTGAGACTGTGAGTCTGAGACGAAGATTTGTCCATGAAGTTCATAAGTTTATTATTAAAATTAATTTTTAAATTTAAAATAAGTTGTTAAAAAACTGAATTAAAATTTGTGATAGTACAATTAGTAAATGTTGTTAATTACTTATTACGAAGATCGGTCATTCTTGGCGCATGCAATATATGAAACAAAAATTTTAATATTAAATTTAGAATTAAAATTTGATTTTAGGTAAAAGCGCTGCTAATTAATAAATTCATTTAATTAGTTAATGCTTTTCAATTAATAGTCGCGTTTTTCTATAGTTATATGTAGTGTCTTCTTGCAAATCTATATAAGGAAAAAAATCATTTATGAGCAAGTATGTTTGTTTCTGAATGTGCTTATAAGTTTCCGCTTTTTTGTGGATGTGGTATGAATTCGTACCCGCAAAACTCAGCATACATACAAGTTATTTGACGAACTTGACCTTCTACACCGGTCACCATTCACGCCGGCAAAACATTCTCACCAGCAGTGCAATTTTGTGTTATCATTTCGAAGAAGTGTTTACGCGCCGAGCGTCCGAAACATGCCACACCATAAATAAAGTAGTGATTAATAATTAGATTTAGTAGTACATATTTTTAGTTATGTATTGTAATTGTAACCTTTAAAAAAAAATTAACTAAATAAACCAAAAGATATCTGGCGCAGTCCGGTTTGTCAAACGGACATTTAATAAAAATAATTTTTTTGGTTTGTGTATTAACGATTTATTCGGTAAGAATCCGCAGTTTCACGCACAAAACTCAAAAAAGGAATAAGATTTGTATTTGTGCAGCAAACATAAAAGTCACCACTCCACTCCAGTTGAGCAGCAAAAGCAAATATCCCAAACACTCATCGAGACAAGACTCTGGAATCACTATTCCATGGAAAGCACATTTCTTGTAATATTATTGTAAGTATAATTGTTTTTAGCGGCAATAATTTATATTACGTTCATTTTAACTAATTTTTGTTTAAAACCCATCCTATTTTAAACAAATAATTATTTATGTGCTATATCAATTAACACTTAAATTAATTAATTAAAATAATATTAACTTAACAAATATCTTAAATATTTTAATTAAAATGGCTTTTCTTAAGTCTATTTAAACATGATCCCCAAAACTACAAGCACTGCTTAATTGTTACCAGATTTTTTGATACTCAGATTCTTAAAAATTAACGGAAAATTAGTTGTCAAATTTGATATCACTGCAGATCATACAGACTTTCAGAATAAATATCTAATGTCTAATATTCTAACAAAGATTGAGGGTGGCGCCCAGTAGGGTAGAATCAACATTTTTGTAGTAAAATATTTAAAACTGGTCCAAATTTAAGTGGTATTTAGGGTATGGAAGTAGAACTGGCTAAATAAGTTATGAAACTTTACATTTGTATAGAATTTGACATATAAATAAAATAAAGTGGTTTTTAAAGTAGTCTTAACAAAAAAAAAACGTTTTTCTTTCGCACTTGTTGTTTTAATTCCAAAAGCTTTTAGCGTTTTTAACCAATATATACTACTATATTTGACAAATCTACCTTTTGATTTTTTTACATTTATCTGACTTGAATTTGGACTTTAAACGGCAAATTTTGCTAATTATGCATTTATATATTTTTCAAAACTTGTTTGGTTTGTCAAATAAATGAATTAATCTTTATTTTATTTTATCCAGAATTTCTCAAACAAAGAATTTCTTTTTGTGTTATGAACGCATTGTCAGAAATTGTTAAAACCAAAAAAAATTACTTACTCAAAAAATCGTTAACTATTAAATTTTTCTTGGTTTTAACAATTTCTGACAATACGTACATAACACAAAAATAAATATTAAAATGTGATCTCATTCTACTACGACTATATATTTTAACCAAGCAAACAAAAGTGCTTGATATACCTCATTACACAACTAAAAGTTTATCTATTTTTATAAATAAACTATTATTTCAGAAAAATTTACAATGATACTTCTAGATTGATAATTGGAGGGTAAACCAAAGTCAACTGCACGTAGGCCTTATTAGGCTTTTTGTACCTTCTTCAGTGGTGACCTCACTCTGTTGTCCTGGCATTCAACCATCCTATGTGACTGATGTATGCAAGTACAACGCTTGGAGGTCTCCTTTATACTGGCCATGTCAAGCCAGCAGCTCCCCAACATAGACTCTCTATCGTATGAGAAGGCCTAGCATGTACATAGCACGTTCTCAATCGTCTCGTCATCCATTTCACATCATCTACACGTTGGATTTTCTCCAATACCAATCGTGTGCATGTGTTTCTTTAGTTAGCAGTGTCCAGTCAAGATTCCTGTCATAATTTGCAAGTTTTCCAGGACAGTTGCAAGTAGTAATTGGCTGTCTTAGCGTTTGGAGCACGTAAGGGCACAATGTCATTTAAAAATTAGCTTTGATGTGATTGTAGGCTTGTTTATAGCAATTAGGGCCGCTCTACTATCCGTTACAATTTGAACATTCTTGCCAAATATTTTGCGGTTCAGAACTTCCATAACCTATTAGGTTATCCCAACTACTTTGGCTTGGAAAATAGTTGTGCAAGCTTTTAGTGGTGATATTTTGAGGTCCAACTTTTGCGAGAAAATTTCCGCTCCAAAACTTTTATTGGTTTTTGAATTCTAATCGAATCATTGACCACGTTTTGTTTTTTTTTGTTTATGTGTGCGCACGTTGTAGAGTCATTGAAACACAAAGAAGAGTGACATGTTATCTGTTTGCGCTTCTAACAGAGGTGCTTTCTTAACAGCTTCTTCCAGGAGAGTACAGTGTTTTTGCCAGCTCTCATTACAGTTTGCCAAAATCTAGCATTTAGACGCAGAGCTGCCAATGTCGCCATCTCCTCGACGTAAATGTTGAGTGGCGGCAGACACAACATTGCCTCCATAGCTGCACTTGGTGTTGTCTGCATGCCACTTCTTTTACTTAGGCATGCCATTCGTTGCAACTGATTCAATTTGCTTGCAGACGTTTTTTGTCTTGTTTTTGGCCACCATATTAGTGCCCTGTATGTGGTCATAGGTCTTATGACGGCTGTGTACAGCCATAGCACTATCTTTGAAAACAGTTCCCTTGTTTTTTTCACAGCTCGTCTGCATTGCCAAATAGACTTTTTTGCATCTCATATTTAGATGTGGTTTCTATGTGAGCTTACTGTCAAGGGTATTTGAGCTTGGTTGTTAGAGGTAGTGAGGTATTAAAGAGTTTGGTAAGTTTAGATTTCCAATTTTTCTTATTTTGTGAAGAGAACCAGTTTTTAAAGGGTTGACCGTAAGAGCCTGGTCTTTGCACCAATTTTCAATTATTCTTAAAGCTTCTTGCATCAAGTTGCGGAGTATGCTTTTGAATTTACTGTTTTGTAGGATTGTTATGTCATCTGCTTAACCAATTGTATAGAAACAATAATTATATTGATAGCCGTATAAGGTTGTTGACTAATAATACACTTCCCTGGGGACATCCTTTTGCAACGATTTTCCTAATCGTCAAATACCTTACATTAACAGTAACGGTTCATTTTTCCATTGTGTTTTATCCATCTACTAATTGTGGGGTTTACACCATGTGTTGCAACAGCAGTTTCTATTTTTTTGAAGGTGGTTTTATCAAAAGCGCCTTCAATATCTATAAACACGCCCAAGCTAAACATTTTGTCTCTTAATGATCTTTCGATTTGGTCCGTTACAAGATGTAGGGCTTATTTGGTAAATCTTTCTTGGGTGTATGCATGTTGGTTTGGTTGTATTGGCTTAGTAATAAAAGCTGTTTCTCAAATTGATCTTTTGCACAATTGTTCTAATGTCTTTAGGAGAAAAGACGTGAAGCTGATTCGGCAATAGGATTTTGCAAGGGTGTAATTGTTACGCCTTGGTTTTGGTATAAATACTACTTTTACTTCTTTCCATGCTATAGGTATGTATTGAAAAGTAATACATGCACTATAGATTCTTGGCTAGGTGAGTTAGTATGATATCTTCGCTCCATTGTAGAAGGGCAATTCTGGCGTTTTATATAGAGAGAATTTCTTAATTGCTCATGCTATACGCACCACTTTAATAAGCTGGCGAGCAGCTACCCAGTCCTACTCTAATGGAGCTGGAATCGTAGCGTCGGATCGGACTTTTTTGGTGGCGGTACAGCTTAGAAAGTAAGTTTCTAGAAATATCTCCGTTGCATTCGATAGATTGGCTGTGTATGAGCCGTTGCTGTTGGAAATTTTTGGATAAGATTTTTTTCAGCCTTGCAGCAGTTGAGGTACTTTTCCACATTTTCACAAAAAGATCTTCAAGTTTCTCGTTGACGTTGACGTATGCGTCTTTTATAATCTTTCTGGGCATTTTTGTATAACATTCTGATTAGTTTTTTAAGTTTTTTGCTTTGTTAAAAAATCTCCGTGCAGCCTCCAGTCAAGTTCCTCACACCACCAAGGTATTGTGTTGTCAGATTCGGTAGCCAGCTTAAGTGGGCACGAACGCTTGAAAGCTCGTTTTTAGTTCTTTTAGACAAATAGGTTCACTTAAATCTGCACAATTACTTAAACTCCACGATAGATTGTTTTAAAAAGCAGCCATATCGGTCAGCCTCGAGTTTTGGTAAAGCTTAATTATTGTTTTTTGTTCATGTTCTACATTAAATTTTATCTGCCTGTGATCTGACATTGACACCGACGTAGATACGTGCCAATCGTAGATTTTGTTTGAAATGCTAAGACTTGCCAGTGTGATATCTATCGCAGTCTGGCTGCGGGACGCAACAAACGTTGGTTCGACGCCTCAATTTAGTATTTCTAGGTTAGTACTGATAATAAAATCGTAAAGTTGCTTACCACTGCTATTTGTGTCTTCACTTCTCCAAACAATATAATTGGAATTGGCATCACATCCAAATATAAGGTCAACATTTCCTGTCGTACAGTACTGCACTAAGTTGTCCAGTTGTGTTGTTGGAAGTGGTATGTCGTGCGCGAGGTATGCCGACGCCACAATGGTGTCTAGTTTCCGTTTGTCTGTAGAGCTTATTCTGATGATTGTGAGGTTACTGTCGGAAAGCTGTGGCAAAAAAAGCTGTTATGTGCTTAAGTACGTATATACACGTCCTTAGCTTACCGTTAGTTGGGTTTGAAAATACCTTATCACTTAGTTTGCCCAATCCGCAAACCCTGGTTTGTATGATTTATGGTTCTTGTAATAGGGCTATAGTGTCCTGCATCAACTCTAGTTTGCGGCATAGTGTCGCGACGGCCGCTCTACAGTGATGCAGATTGCGTTGTATAAGTTTTATGTGTTGGGTTATACATTTTTTGTTATTTTGAAGGTGGGTTTGCTAAACTTATAGCTTAGCAAATTTCCTTTACCATTTAGTGTGCGTACATCTTCCTCATCTATTCCTAGAATAAGAAGTCGGTCTTCCGGTTCTTTGTGCTTGGTTGTGTGAAAGATGCACCAATTGTTTACTTTAAGTCACTGTTTCTGCTTTTCCAAGTGACTCATGATCAGCTCTATGACATTCGGTGTTTCCGGAAACCACAGAGTGGCTTTTGTCAGCCTAGAAAGCCGGCTCAGTAGCACAACGCCTAGTTGTGACCCCGGCCACAGAGGTTGTAGACCGGAAATAACTTTTTAAAGCTACCCCAGTAAAGCGTCATTATCACAGGTGATCCTAAGGATCTCTCTTGTGTGTGACAGCTCACTGAAGATGGGAGGTAATTTGCACGGGGTGGATAAGATATTATCCAGCTCCCGGAAAAAATCATCCATAATTAAATTACCCTGCTCACTAGTGGTTTTACCCAGAAAATAAGCTAGGCTGGTAACCGCCACGCAAAGGTGCAATGAGGCAACCTTTTTGTAGCTGGGTCCCCACTTCTTTTTTGGAGGTTCAGACGTGGAGAAGCAAATCTATTTTTTTGGTGTTCCAGGTTTTGGAAAAAGTGTCTCATTGCTCAAAGACTTTGAACTTTGCCACTTTTGAGAAAGCCTTTGGTTTGGCTTTGACGCACTGTTTTGTATTAGCAGTTCCGCGCTTTTTTTTGTTTTTTTGCCTCAACCCCGCAAATCCTGTGTTTTTTGACACCGGTCTGTGGGGTGTAGTTTAAAACGGAACAATTTTGGACGTCGATGGGGCATCCGTAGATGCACCCATCAAGTCTTTAATTTTCAGGGTATCAGAAGATTTACCCTATAAATTGGTTTTAAAATTTTGGTTCTCCATATTTGAGAGACTAAAATTTTATTTCTCTGGCATGACCCATCATGGAGTCCGCAAATTTGGGAACTTTTATAATAGATCGCCAGGGTTACCAGAGAAATATGGCCTTAAAGGTGGGTTGTATACAAACAAGTGACGCACACCAAACCAATAAGTGTGCGGCCCGCTGCAAATTTCCAAAGACTCACCTGGCCGACTGATCGAGGTGGGTTAGTCTCGACCTTCCGTATTAAAAAAATCCAGGCCAAAGTGGAGTGTTGCCAAGCCCTAGAGACGCATCTGTAGGGTGACTCAGCCACCAAGATCCTTTCATCCTCCCTTACGGATTTCCACGCACAGCACAAACATTTGGGTAGTCATACCACAGACCTTCAACGTGACTACTACATTGCGGGGTGATCGTAATTAGTCTGGAACTTTGCCCTTGGTCGTCTAGCAGCTTGTTGTCCTATACGAGAAAGTTTTCTTTCCGACCGGACCCACTAACTACGTTCAAGGAAAAACACGCAAGCCCCATAACCACGGCAAGGTTACGATCTTCAAAAGAGGAAAAGCGTTGCGTTTGATACTTCTAAAAGTTTTTATATAGGTGTTACACTTTTTCATAAAATATATATTTTTTTTAATATATACATACCCAAGGTTGACAGTTTTAAGAAACAAAAAGTAAAAGCGTTATCGGTTCAAAGACAACTGCAGTTTTATAAGCCCAAGTGCTATACTAGGCTTTAAAAACAAATGTATTTATTCACTTTAATTTTTAAAATAATACCATCTTTTAGAGCAGCTGGCTAGACTGTTTGACGCCGCAAAAATATACTTAGTTGTATCAATCAAAATTGGAATGACTTGAAACTGACATAAAAATAATTGAATTTCAACTGATTGGCAATATATAATTTTATTTGCTATAAAAACCAACAAAAAAAAGGAAAAATAAAACAAATTAAATGTATAATACTTTTAATAAATGGGCAAATCTATTTCAAACGGACCAGAACAGAACGCAACTCCCGCGTTAAGGAACTTGTTTTTTGTTTCTATAACTTCTTAGTAGTCTTTTAACGGTTCATGAAGGTTTAAAATCATTTGTTTTTTTTTAGTTATTTTGTTGTGTTGTTTTTTAATTTTTACTTAAAAAAAATGCTTATTTAGTTTAAAAATTACAATTTTAAAGCAAAAAAAGGTTGTTAGTGAAATCAATCAAAAACATTTATTTGATCTCAGTGGTCTGGCCAAAAATATGAATTGTAAATAATGTGTAGTTGTTGGTTATAGAAAGTTAAATAAAAAAAAATGATTGATGACAGACATCGAATATAATATTACAGATCTATTGGATTCTATCAAATTGAGATAAATAAAAGATATAAAATATAAAAAAAACATTTAGTTTAAACAATGCTCTAACAACATTCTAAAAAACAATGAATTATGTACTGAAAAGTCTGCAATTCTCAGGTTTATGTAGACGATATATGTTGAGTGTATTTTCCTACTCAAAATATTCTGTATAGAATATAATTATTAGATTAAGTTATTTATTTCTGGATTAAGATTGTGGGAATCAATCTTACGTCAGTCATATTAAAATACATATCATTATTAAAATGACCCATTAGGATTACTTGGACCTGTCATCATCACTGCTAAGATAATCATACAAAATTTATGGGAGTTAAAACTTGATTGGGACGAATCAGTTCCGATGAACCTCTATTCAAGATGAATAACATATGAAAAAGAATTAGAAATGCTAGATCAAATCAAGATACCAAGAAGAACAGTGGAAGGAAACCAGATTAAATAGCACGGCTTTTGTGACGCTTTGGAGAGGGCATATGGAGCATGTATATACATCAGAACAAAGTCAGAAAACTACAAAATACATTTACTCTGTTCGAAATCGAGAGTAGCTCCAATAAAGGTGCAGTCAATTCCTTGTCTTGAGCTGTGCGGTGCCTTTTTACTAGTTCAAATTATTGCGGCTACAAAAGATATACTACATAAAAATATCACAAAGGAATATTATTGGACAGATTCTACAATTGTTTTAGATTGGATCAAATCTCAATCAAAACTTTATAAAACATTTGTTGCAAATAAAATTAGCGAAATACAATCATTAACTTTAGCAAATCAATGGCATCTTGTGGCATCTCTGAACAATCCAGCAAATGCAACCTCAAGAAGGACAAATCCAATTCAACTAACTTCTCTCTCTTTGTGGTGGCACGGACCAGAATTTTTAACAAAAAATAAAGAAAAATGGCTTTTATTACTATATCAGAAACCAAAACTACCAGAGTCAACAGTCAGTTTGTTGATTTTGGACTATGAATCACAATATATTTTTAACCGAAAAACGTCATTGATTCGTCTAAAACGCAGTATGGCCTATTGTCTACGATTTGTCTCAAACTGCAAATTTAAGTCTAAGGAGGATCGTAATTATGGATCATTATCGGTTGAAGAATTAGAAAGGGCACTACTTTAACTGATTTGACTGGCACAAACATCCAAATTTGCCAGTGACATCATGGATTTGAAAGCATCAACCACAATAAAAAAATTAGGCATATTGATTAGATTAAATCAATTTCTGGATAATAGTAACATATTGCGAGTTGGAGGACGTTTGTTACATTCAGAGTTGGCATATAATCAACAACATTCAATCATTTTGCCAAAACACCACACCATAACTAAAATGAATATAAACCACGCTCATCTTGAACAACTAAACGGTGGGGTAAACTTACTGTTAAACACTTTGGGTTCTAAATTCTGGCCAATAGGTGGGAGATCAACAACAAAAAAGATACTGCAAGAGTGTGTAAAATGTTGCCGTGCTAAACCAATATTTGCACAACCAATAATGGGCCAATTACTCAAAAAAAATAACGGCATCTCGACTATTTTTCCATTGCGGTGTAGATTTTTGTGGGCCATTCAACATAAAACCTTATCGAACAAAGGGATCCCGTAGACAAAAAGGACACATAGCAGTATTCATATGTTTTTGTACAAAAACCGTACATCTTGAAACGGTCACTAGCCTCACAATAGATGCATTTTTAAACTGTTTAAAGAGATTCACTGCACAAAGAGGAAAACCGCATTCTATATACTCTGACAACGGAACTAATTTTGTCGAAACAAATAATGAACCTCAACGACTGATCAAAAAAAACAAATTGGCAGTTGAGACTCAGGCAGCCCAAGATGGAATACATTGGAAATTTATTTCACCAAAATCTCCACACTTCGGCTGATTACCAAACACCACTTAAAACGAGTAGTTAGCAATCTCTTTAGTTATGAGGAATTTGATTTTGAACCATTAACTCCAAGACATTTTCTAATTGGCTGCAAGCTAACCGACCTACCAGAATCAAATGTCCAAGAATTGCCAAGCAATCGATTATCTTACCGGCAACAAATATATAAAATAAAGCAAGACTTTTGGACACGATGATCGAAAGAGTACCTCAACAATTTGCAAGAAAGAAGTATATGGACATCATCCCATAACGCACCACTGAAGAAGGATAACTTGATATGCATCAAGGAGCAGCACATTCCTCTATTATAATGGAAACTAGGAAGAATTGAAGAAGTTCACCCAGGAACGGCTAGAATTATTTGCACCGCAACAGTTAGAACAATTAAGAGCAATATAAAATGTATTGTTAGAAATTTATGTGTGTTACCAATTAATTAATTGCATTGAAATTCATTATTTTAAGGTAAGCAGTATGTTGAGTGTATTTTAGTAATTTAGCTTAAGTTATTTATTTCTGGATCAAGATTGTGGGAATCAATCTTACGTCAGTCATATTAAAATACATGTTATTATTAAAAATAAACATTTAAGAGTATTATTAATTTTAATTACATTCAGTTGCATGGTATTGCAGATAATTACAACATCTGTGAGCTTGTGCCTGTTCCCGAAGATCTCAAAACAGAGAAATTCAAAATAAGAAATCGAGCCAAAAGAAGAAGTCGACGACAACAGATTTCTTTTCATCAATATAGTTGTCTTTTCTAGTATTTGCAAGAACATTTAACTAATATAGTCTTTGAAAGACTAAGACATGGTAGTTTGAAAACTTAATTAAAAAAATTCAAACTTTTGAAACACGAGTTGAAAAATTTGGGTCTTACATAAACTTAACCCAAAAAAAAAAAAAAATACGAGAAATTCAAAATTATATTTAACATTTGAAAACAATATCAGTCAAATGGCCGCCACGGTTACGGTTGCAGTACCACCTTCTTTTTATAAAATTTTCCATAACCAATTCGCACATTTGCGGCTGTAAGTTCTCGATAACTTTACAAATTTCACCTTTTAGGTCTTAAATCGTATGTGGAGCATTGGCATAGGCTTTATCTTTTACGTAGACCCAAAGAAAAAAGTCTAAAGATGTTAAATCACAAGATCTCGGTGGCCAATTGTGATCACCGCTTTGAGAAATAACACGGTCAGGAAACTTTTCTTGCAAAATTGTAATTGTTTTGTTGCTTGTGTGGTACGTAGCGCTGTTTTGCTAAAGATAAACGTCTTTCACATCAATATCTTCCAATTCCGGCTATAAAAAATCATTAATCATAGCTCGGTAGCGCCATCCGTTTACCGTAACAGATGCAGCAGCCTCATTTTCAAAAAATAAGGTCCAATCCAAAAACCGCAAAAACCGAACCAAACAGTGACACGTTGAAGATGCAAAAACTCACATAAGTGAGTTCCCTTTTTGGTTCTAATAAAATTTTGGTTTTGGATTATAGTTTATTGCTTTTTAACTTTGTGGTCTCATAAGTTTTGTTGCTGTGTTCTGTATTACTTGCGCAATTTTGATATTAAACGCTGTTGCATCTTCATATGCAGAATGGTCTAGTGCAAGGACTGTTGAACAGGCAGCCAGGATTCCCAGTAGCGGCAATATCTGATTGTCGAATATATTTCGAAGCGGTCGATTTTTTTGCAAGACTAACCGGTAAAGTATCTCTCTAGTAAGCCGCCCCTTTAATGTTGTGGTTCGGATTCCACGTTAAACTGTAGGTCCCGCATGTTTGTGTAGTACTATTAATCGCACACCATAAACATACGTTTATTTACATTATTGCATTACAACTTGTATAGATGTCTAGTAGAAAATTGATTTTAGCACACACACACTCACAATATTTCTTAGATTTTGTGAGAGCTAAATGCGACCATTCTGCTTGTTAACGTAGCCTCCGAGGTAAAACTGGCCTCATCACTGAAGGTGATTTTTTTATGAAACTCCGGAT
The DNA here is from genome assembly GCA_963932245.1 of Tachinus rufipes. Taxonomy (NCBI): domain Eukaryota; kingdom Metazoa; phylum Arthropoda; class Insecta; order Coleoptera; family Staphylinidae; genus Tachinus; species Tachinus rufipes. Next base: position 53,834,740 of record OZ010744.1, read on the forward strand.
TATTTTGATGCATTTGAAAGACCCAATCAGCAAAGATACGACGTTTATGGTGATTGACCGGCTTGAGTTCTTGTGTTAACTGAACTTTAAAAGCTTTAAGACTTAAGTCTTTATGCAAAATACGGTGGAATGATGTTTATGGAATGTCTAATTCCAAAGATCTACAAAAAATCAACAAACAAGAGTTTTCTTCAAAACTACGGGCTACATCAGAAATATTCTCATGTATTCTTGAGCGATGCACGCGATTTTGATTCTTCACATCACAAACTTGTTGCAACAACTCAAATTTTTTCACCAGGTTTACTATTGCCGGCCGAGATGGTGCTTTACGACGACCAAAAAGGGCTTTGGTTTGCCTAGCTGCCTGAATAGGCTGCTATTTAAAATGAAACTTCTTATTGGAAACCTTTTATATGAACTGTTTTAACCTATTTAAAAACTTACTTATAAATGAACCTATCTTTTTTAAATCTTTTATTCGAACAACAAATTCTAGTAATTATGCATTAGGTGTTATTTTATTGCAAGACAATGTAAAACAAACCTACCCATAGCATATAGAAGTCGTACTTTAAAACTAGTCAGAAAATTATTATTCTACGATAGCGAATAAGTTATTACAAAGTGTTTTAAACCTTACTATCAAACAAATCAATAACTCATACCAACCCATACCAACATATCTATACATTTTTAAAAAAACAATAACCACACTACAGTTAATCACTCGACAACAATAACCACAATACACAATAACCAATTAATGTAACAGTAACCACAACAAATTCACACCACCCGCAACACACAACAACACCTGTAAAAAGAAAAGTAAGTTTTGATAAAATCATCTATGTAACACATATATATTTATAATTTATGTAATATTTTTAGAACTGATGATGGCCTAACAGCCAAAACCGGTCTTAATATATAAAAAAGTAAAATCAGCACAATAAAGTATATCAATTTTTATTAAAATACCCTAACCTCAATCACTTACTATTTTAGCAGCAAATTTATATTAATTAATGACCATAAACCGTTGCAATGATTATTTTTTGTTAAGAGCCGTCTATACCCCCTGCCGGTATAGGGAATTACATGTAAGTTTTATTGTGGTAACAAGTGAAATAAAAATGGTTCATTAAAATTACGTTGACGACTTTATTAGAACCTAATTAGAACTGTTTTACATATGGTAATACAATTTCTTATATACTAAGAGATAACTGATTATCTCAATAAAACTACGTGACATTTGTAGTATTTCTATTGTGAGCGTATTGCGGGTGCATTGTGGATGCATTGTGGATGCATTATGGTATGCGATATCTTCAAGGCACAACAATTTGCGATAAGTCACGCACAGTATCAGTTTCATAAAATAATATAATTAAGTAGGTTAACATAATAACAGGTGTTTCCCTTATAATATAACATGTATACGGGCGCCAAGATAACTAATGCATTAGTTAACATAATTACAATCCAAGACCGGATTTAGAAAACTTAAACATTTATCTACGATTGGATGAAGGGGTTTTATGAATAAAGTTGTTATTAATTTGTTATGATGGATGAAGCTTGCGTACTTCCTTTATCTTATAAGTCTTAATAAAATTTAAAAAGTATGTAAGCTTTATTTATCATAATAAAGTAACAACAACATTATATTTAAATCCCTTCCATCCAATCGTGAATAAATGTTTAAGTTTTCTAAATCCGGTCTCAGATTGTAATTATGTTAACCGATGCATTAGTTACTTGGCGCCCGTATACATGTAATAAAGAACCAAATTCATAACTCTTAAAATGAAGATTGAAACTAGGCAAATTTGATTATGATATTGTTTATAAAAACGTTAAGACTAGTAAAAACGCAAATGCCTTGAGTAGAATTGTTCCAAAAACTAAATACAGTTTAATTTATGAAGATTATTTAAATGATAAATTAAATAACAATTTTGTAAATTTTTAATCGGACGTTTTGTTAGCTCAGAATTATAAATGGGTAAAAGCATTCCCAAACAGACAAATTTGGTAGAGTACATTATTTTGTTACAAAACCTAAAGTTGTACTTCATTGGTTATTTAAAAGATAATGATAAATTTGTATTATAATTAGTGAGCAAAAAAAAAATTGAAAAATTAACTTTGTTAAAATAACTTTGTTAAAATAAAATTTGTATGTATTTTAAACCTTAGTAAATATTGATAAGATTTACAGATTTATGAGCAAATCCTATACAATGGAACTTGTTGATAAATTTAGAATGTTATACCCTATCAAATGCTTTGGAAATATCTATGGCTACTGCAAGATTTTCTCCATATTTTTTTAAAGTAAATTTCCATTTGAAGTTATTTTGTTTTAAGAACTTGACAATGTAGAAATTAATATAGTTTTCAAATGTTTTTGACAGATTTGACAATAGTGCAATTGGTTCAAATTATGAAGGATCAAACTTGTATCCCTTTTTAGGTATAGGTTGATCATTTGCAACAATATTTGTAAAGGTTTCTTCTTTGTATAAAATAAGTAGAATTTTGTTTATACATAATGCCTTTTTGGTATTTAATTAAAAAAAAAAATAATTGTCTAAATGGAATTAGACCCATTATTTTACCATTAGCCGGCATTGAAAGTACAGCAATTCAAAGAATTATAACAGTAGAGTTAGATTGGTTTGCAAAAATATTTTAATTATTTTAAGATTCAAGATTTTGTACTACTTTGCAATAAATTTATTGTTTTATAAAAAATGTTGTTGTTTATAAAAAGCTGGGAAATTTGATTAGCTTTGTCTTTTTCAGTTTAAATTTGATTGTCACAATCAAATGATTACGAGCTTTTTTTTAATCCTGTTTAGTTTGTTTAGAATAATAACTGATGTGTTTCTTAAATGTTTCTTGTTAACTGCCAGTTTTGTCATTGAGTATGGAACAAATTTTTCGATGACATTCTGAATAGTTTTTTAAGATTTTCTACTGCAATATGGATCCTTAGAATATAAACAATGAGTATCAAAATAAAAATTATTAAAAAACTCTTTTAACTTAGAATAATGATAGATGATAAATGATCAAAATTTCCTAAAGCAGCCTCAACAGTAGTTGACGTGAAGAATTATTGGCCAATAACGTTAATATCTAATTTTGCTAAACTATTTGAAATAATGCTGTATAAACCTTTATATTGTCACGTGAGTAATTTTATAAAATCTAATCAGCATGGTATTGTAAAAGGAAAATTTACAGTTACTAACTTATTTAGTTTTACGGATGTTGTTTCAGAGGTCTTAGATAAGAAATAGCATGTTAATGTCATTTACACAGATATTTCTAAGGTTTTTGATTAAATTCAACACAACATTCTTAATAAAAAATTGCATTCATTTGGTCTAAGTGATGGTTTAATAAGTTTGTTGGCATCTTATGTTAACAACCGGGTCAATTTTGTTGATCTAAACAAAATAAATTTACGCACATTTATACCTACTAGTAGGATTTCTCAGGGCTCAAATTTAGGTCCTTTACTTTTTTATTATTTGTAAACGATATTTCAGAGGATATTAATTCAGAATGACTTATTTATGCCAACGATTTTAAAATGTTTAACAAAATACGAACTATAGATGACTGTATCGCTTTTACAAAATGATTTAAATGCAACTTTAGGCATCAACTAACAAACTTAATTTAAATACAGATAAATGTAAAGTGATGCAATATAGTAGAAAGCAGACTAATATAGTATAGTAAATATTCAATAAATGGTTTACCACTTAAAAATATTAATGGAGAAAATTTAGGTGTTTACTTTGACCCAAAATTAACATTTAAACAGCATATTGTTAATACAACCAGAGAATGTAATAAAACATTAGGCTTTATTTTACGTAACACCAAACCATTTACTGAAACTGCGTCAAGTTAAATTTTTATAAATTATTTATAAGAAGCAAGCTGGAATATTGTTCCATAGTCTGGCATCCATCAGCTGCACTGTACATTAATAAAATTGAAGAAGGACAACTTTTTTTTTTAATCTTTGTACGTCAAAACACATGTCATTTACCCACATCGTGGCATCATGAATAGTCTTCTTAAAATGAGTTCAACTTACCAGCTATGGAATTAAGTTGTATTATTGCGCAAATATTGTTTGTTTACAAATTAATAAATGGCCAAATAAATGATGAATACTTGTTATCCAAACTTAATTTTATTGTGCCCAGAACAAGCAAAAGATCAAAAACTGTTTTTTTTATAAAACGTGCTGTGACTAAACATCACCTACGATCTTTTATTTTACCAATGTGCGCTAGTGTTAATACGTACTGCAATGATGTTGACATGTTTAATACATCAAGTAGTAGGTTAGAGTTCTTAAAAAATATTGGATTAGATTGAACTATGTATGTAGGTTTTTTTTTTTAAATTTTGTTATATTTTATATTATTTATATAGTTTATGGTTTATTTCTTTTTTCATATTGTTATTTTAGTTATTAAAACAATGTACATTATTTTTGGTTTGTTTAATATATAAAAATTTATATATGTTTATTAGAATATTGTTGTTCTGATGAGTTATAGTATAATTAAAAGTACTTTTGAATTTCAGCCAGTAAAACTACATATGCTAAAACTATCTCACTAAATACAAGATTTAATAGTTGCAAGAGTCGGTTAAAACTGCAGGTTTATATTGTTTGTTTTTAAAACCTATGAATTATGTTTAGTGGCAAAATGTGCCAAACTTCAAAAAACTTTGGCATTATTTTGATTAAAGATTTGTTTCGAACGTTTGTTCAGAAATGTATTGAGAATCTGCGTTTTCAAAACGTTTAAATAGATTGAACAGTAATGCAGTTGGTCTATTCTTCAAATCAAATTTATTTCTTTTTAGGTATAAGTTTTGCAATTTTTCAATTATTTGAAAATCCTTTTTATATGATAAAACAAAAATTTTGGTAAAAATTAATTATTATTATGTATAACAACAAGGGAACTAAGAAGAGTAGAATTATGTATTTACAAATTGATTTACAAAAATATAAGTTTTTTTTTATTATTATCTAAATTGTATCGTTTTGAAAAGAAGGCATTGAAATGTTTGCATTTTCCTGTTAAGAAATTTGATTTGCTTATGCAAAAAAAATAGTAAAACGTGAAATCCCTTTATTATGTATTAATGATTTTTAAACAAATTTTTTGGCTAATTTTTGATTTGAACATGTACTTTTTTATATTCATGACTCAGTTAAATTGATCGTAAGCTTAATATTTAAAAAAAAATATTACTTTATGCCTTTGTTAGTGTTTATGTAAAAAGTAATTATTTTAAAATAAAACATACATAGAATTCAAATCAAAAAGTCAACAAAAGTAAGAAAAAATTTGTTAAAAGCACTTACATATTATTTTTTGCATATTGCTGTGCATTGTTAGTATTTTTCAACGCGCGTACCAAGTGTACCAACTCCATATTTTGCTTCATACTTAATCTTTAGACACCGGTTAATTAATTAGTATATTTAATTAATTTTAATTGTTTTCTTATAAAAAGCGCACAAGTTATATTGTTACTTGAAAAGCATGTTTGCAATAAATAAATCTTTTTTTATGCACTATTTTACTCGATGTGAAAGCTCCTTAAGGAAGTCGTATGATTTAAGACAGTTTAAAACAGTTGACGTTTTGCTTTGCGTTTTTGAATGTATGAAAAATCTTATAAATACATTTATTGCGATATGAAATGATTTACATTTTTTAAATTGTGCACAGATTAGACCCTTTCACAATACTAAACCATTTTTCTTCATCGATTAGTATTTTAGGAATTACAGTACAAAGTATCAAGCAGAATAAAATTTATTTAAAAATATTGTTTTACAAATTTGACAGTTTCTTACTACCACCCTTCATTGCTACAGGTTAGATATTTAAGTAAAGCAAAAACAAGCATTGGTAAGTACATCATGAGATATGAAATGACCGGCCCAAATGCAACGCTATCTACCGTATTAAATGAATATATCTGAGAAAATTTAATAGGCAGCGCCCGGCGGTTGTTCTTGTTGTTTTACGCAGTGGCAGCTCTGTTGTGACGTGAAGTTGCACTGTCTCTTGGCACGTACGTTTGCGTACATTGTTGCCAGTTACCTTCTGTAAATATTCAAATTAAATTTTAATTGACCCTAAAACAGTCGTCAGGTAAGACATATAAATGTATTTTAGCTTAAACATATATACTTATGAATGCGGACTCCCAGAAATTTGTAAGGGGCCACGCAAAGTATAGAAGTTCCATTGATTATAGGAACATAATCAATTGGAATCACATTCCAAGTACGCGCTGAAAAAAACATACATTTTCACTTTTTTAGGGATAAATCAAGATTTCGTTCAGAAAGTAAGGCTGTGGTTTCTATTAATCATCTATTTATGTTTCTTAAAATACTGTCAGGAAAGAAGCCGGAGTAGTATATAGCTAGGTCGTTCTCATAAGAGATAATATTAATTGACGGAATTATCGAGTTGGTTAATTTAATTAAGTATATATTAAAAACTATAGGACTCAACGGACTGCCTTGGGCAAGCCTTGCAAAGATGTTCTAAGGTTGTTTTCGGCTAAGGTTCCCGAAATATAAAAATTTTTAAGGCCGCACAGGTTAATAATTATATTGATAAATGCAGACATTGTCGAAGGCTCTCTTAATGTTCAGAAAGCAAACGCAGGTTGTCTGGCTGCGGGACCATGCTGAAATAACCTCACAGTAGAGTGATGATAAATTATTACTAACACTGTGACCCTTGCAAAAACCAGTTATAGAATGAAGGAATACGTTTTTCTTTTCACACCACTGCTCCAGTCGGTGTTTTGGCCTGAAGCTATTACATTCTAAGGACGGTTTTACGGTTTTTTTTAAAATAGGGACAATTTTAATTATTTTTCGTTCTTCTGGGATATCTCTTTGAACTAGAATGGCATTGAATAGCTTCTGGAGAGTGATTTTCAGACAATTTGACTAAGCAATTATTGTATCATTGAGTATGAAATTTTATCATGTCCTACGCAGAATCTTTTCTACCTTCATTGGCTAGCACAATTTCATCTAATAAAATTTGATTTGTAAAAGAATGGAGAGTTTGAGGGATTTGATTGATAGGAAAGAATATGGAGGGATGGTGGAAATAATCTACACAAGAACTCTTTTTTCTAGTTCTTATCCTCAAGTAACAGAGAGCGGGACCGAAAGGTTTTAGAAAAACGTTTTATGGTGGACCAAATGTAAGAAAAGGTTGAAGTACTGCTAAAGGTGCCGCAGATTGCCTTAAAACTGTCGCGTTTTTTGCGCAGTAAAAGTTTCCTGGCTTCCGCCATTGCTTTCCTTGCTGCTATCAGATGTGCTATTTTGCCCGTACAGATTTTTTTTTTTAATCTACGGCGTTTGTTAACAGCATCGGAACACTCTTTATCCCACCACGGACACGGCGAATGTTTTGATTAGGGTTTTTTGAAAGATAAAGGGGCTTTGGCGGCAGAGAAGGCTAGCCAATTAACTACTTGACAGTAGTCTAGAAATAGCTGACTTACGTTTACGAGATAAGTTCTTCTCTGTAAACGTCTCAGTCGATTTTCTTAGAGTTTAATAGCCGGGGAGATTTAAGGTCTGGGCTAGGGGTCAAAGCAATAATAATTTCCGTAACTATGAGAAAGTGAATGCTACCGCACGTATCCTGGAGAGTAGTTAAATTGCATCTTAACGCAATGTCGGGGGACGCAATAACTAAGTCAGTTGGAGAACCATCATTTAAGATTACCAACCCCAACTTTTACTTCTAAGCCCTTGCGGTTATGATTGTGGTGATCCCAAGACGGGTGGTGAGCATTAAAATCACCTAGCAAGATAAAAGAATGGGGCAAGCAGTTGATGATGTCTTGCCATTGCTTTCTATTAATAAATCAATTCGGTGGGCAGTAACCCGACAAAAAGGAAATATAGAAATTACAAATTGTTCATGAGAGGAGACGTTAAAGGACGGGATTTTAGATTTAGTTCTGAGAGAGTAATAGAAAAAGGAAAAGACTCCACCATACCCACCATCTCTGTTATTGTGAAAAGAGCTAAAGCGAGGAATAGATAGGTGTATATTAGGGCGAAGACAAGTTTCACTAAAAAATAGCATTAATTTGGTGTTTTTTGACCAGTTGGCACAGATCTGGTTGTTTACCACAGCCAAATTGTATGTTCCAGCTAATTAGCCAAATCAACCCTTAAACCATTGATAGATTCAGATAAGTTGTGAAAATCGGATAAAAGATTATTCATGTGAACAGAGCTGTATGCTGGATTGACAGCTGAAAATTGTTGTATTGTCTTAATAAGAGTATCTACTAGTTTGTGTATAAAGTTAAAGTCTCAAAGATTATCTGGTTTATTAACAGGAAAAGCTAAAAGAGTATAAAGAACAAAAACAAATGAATTGATTTAAGAACAGGAAGTTTTAGAAATTTTGCAAGAGAGGGTTGATTTAAAAAATCTTCTATTACGTTTTGAGGATTGAACCAGAGTCAAGTTAAAATCAGAGATATTGCTTAACAAACTGGCTAAGTTGCTCTTAGTGTTTGCTTTGGAAGATAGACAATTCGGGGAGAGAGGTGTTTAGACATCATTGTGGAAAATAAGTTGCGATTAAGAATGCAAAGCGGTTCTACTTCAAGTAAGGTAAAAGAGAAGTCCCTAGATAACTGAGTGAAGATTTTAATTGTTGAAAATAATTTATTGGCCTTGTAAAACTAATAACCATGAAATGCCATGGCTTATTTAATTTTTAACTGTCTGATATATTCTGGTCAGAATCTGTTTGCAAAGTAGGTTTTATTTTTATTACTAAAATGTTTACCTTTACAAAAGATACAGATAAGTGAATTTTTAATGAGACAATCTTTGATTTTGTGACTAGCCGCGCATGCCGGACACCTGGAAAAGTTGCTTCTACCAATCTTATAAGTATGTTCATATTGCAGACAGTTAAAGCATTTTATCACTTTTGACACAAATAGTTCAACTGGCTTTGAGTTGAGATTTTAGTAAAAAGTTTGAGGGAAAACGTGTCTCCTGAATGTGACTAAAATAGTATTTGAAGGTTCATATTGAAAGCCCAAACCGTCAACTGATTTGATTTTCCTATTTAGTCTTTCTACTTTTAGAATGTCAGTTTGCGACAAATTACTTGCGTTTGTTTTTATGTCTTCTACCTTGAAATCATTACCAACCCCGCGTACAATGTCCTTGCATGTAATGTGATGTGACGGAATAAATGCTTTTATATTATTCATATTTAAAAAATTGCCGCTTATAAAATCGTTAGCTTGATCGTACTTCTAGAAAAAAATGACCAATTTTGACCTCTGGAATCAACCTTGTCCACCATATTAATATTAGCCGCAATGATTTTATTACCAAATCCCATTGAAGTAATATTCCCATTAGTAATAACAACTGGTTCAACATAAATTTGGTATGGGCCAATGTATGATTGAATGAACAAGGTGTGGTTTGGATGGATTATCTCCTTCCATTGACACCTGCATTTTTTATCCCTTTGAATTCCCCGGATCACCCATTACGGGGGCCTGTCCGAGACAAGCAGCACACGCAGGGTTAATATAATTACCAGAAAAAAATAAAATAAAAACAAAAAAATAAAAACAAAATTCACCCACCCTGATTAGTTAGGGGTGTTAATCGGGACGGGAGAATTGGGTCCAAAGAAAAACAGGCACTGAGCTCGTATCACCTACACAACTGTATGTTAAAACGACTGTCAGCAATTGCATATTCGGGTCTATTTTGTAACTTTTTAACCCTACTGTTAATTTTAGCGGCTACGTTAAAATTATTTTAACTGCATTGCGTATTCTGTACAAACAAATCTGTTAAAATTTTGACGTTTCGATGTTATATTTTAACCAAACCACGTTAAAATAAACGGCGACGATAGAGGTGGCTTTAATTTTTAACAGCTTGATTAATATGCAAAAATAATAAAAATTGCGGAATTTGGTTAACTAAATATAGTGCTATTAGAAGATAATAAAATATGGTAAGTACAAAACTATTACTTGCATTAATAAAAAGAAGATAAATTAATTTTAAATAATGGAAAATTGTAAGGTTATGTCAATGTTTACCTATTTTAAACTGCTGAAACACAGATTGATATGAAATACATCGCAGACAATATTGCAAATAAAATAAAGATCTACAACCTAATCGGGAAATATAATATTGTGCTAAGAGCAAGAAATTATAAGTGTTCTATGATTATAGAAGTCTTTTTCTACATTAAAAAAAAAAAATAAAAAATATTAAATAAATTATGTCAGACTATTATTCAATATTAACGAAGCCTGGATTAAAGTTATTTACATATTTCTTTACGAACATATTACCACGCTTATACATATTATGGACCACTATTTTTTTGTTTTTTTTTTACAGTCAAATTTAGTATGTATGTATGATTATATCAACATTTTTTATTTGTATATTTAATAAATTGTAAAATATTCTTAAATTACCATGCTATTATAAGTATATATTAGACCATAATATTAAATTTTATAATTGTTACGTTTCAAACATCCATTGTTTACTGTATTTTTGGTTGCACTATTATTAATAAATCTCTTATTGTTATGCAGAAAATAAACAGTTGCAAAATATTTTATATTTTAATCTGATTTATGTTTTCTATTATTAGCATAATCTGTAAATGTAATGCTACTATTATATTATACTGCATATTCTTTGGAAATATCCATGGATTACCCGTTTCTACGAAGACATACCTGAGTAATAGCGGGTGTGCCAATTAAAATTCCTCTGATCAGTTTTTCAGAAACTATTATTATTATGTATAATTGAGTTCTTTAAATGAATCCAATTATAATAAAATAAACCAATCGCTGTGTTTTGCACAATTGCACAAATTTTAATAATGTAATTGTTTAAAGTTGTATGTTAAAGATTTGTAAATTTAGTCTAAATAAAAAATAATTGTATATTAACATAGGTCTCAAAATATTTGGTTATTGAGATAAAATAAAATTGGTGTGATCTATAGGAAAACTGATTTGTAACATGGAAAATAGTATATTGTAATATAATTGTGGAATTTATTGAAAAACGTGAATGATATTTGCCTTTTCAAAAATTAATATCATACAATTTTTTCTACAAAACTAAATCGGCATTGACTTTTTTTCTTTATATTTTAACATTTAATAAATTAATTATATTAAATTTTAAACAGTTTCAAAACAAAAATGCCAGTATTACGGTATTTATATTAATTTATAAAACTCAATTATCAATAATAATATAATGCATTTAATAATAAATTTTAAATTTTTACATTTATTCATTATTTATATTCACAACATTTATAAAAATAATATATAAATACGCTTTTATATAAATTATTATCTTTACGTTGGTGAAATCTGGTAATATTGCATTTTGCTCCAAATATTTTTTATATTCATGTTAACGAATGTTCTAAAAGCTTACTTTTTGTGTTTATTATTAGGTCAAAAATCCTGACATTGAAGAAACATAATTATTTGCCCTCTGGTCTTCCTTATGATAATAATGCATTGCCACACATGAATTATTTAACAATGTTTTACCGATTCAAAATTAGTTAAATTAAATGTAATATCTGACGTTTTATTAAAGTTAATATAAAATGTCATGTCAATGTCAAATAATTATTAAAAGTTATTTGATTTAAATTGATAATTTTTTCTAGAATACTACGCAAAACTGTTATACAAACATTATATTACTACAAGAGAAAGAGAACATTTTTAGATTTATATCACGTTTTTGTAGTAATTTTTGCAAACAAAAAAGTGTGTTATTATATTTATGAATATTTGGTTATCATTATCATTGAAATTGTTGAAAAACTCTTTTGTCTTTAAAAGAATGATAATGTAATATCACGTAAAACATGTCCTGTTATCTGCCTTTTAGCCTTCACCTGATGCTGACGTCTAGCTCACCATTTACGTTTTAAGTGGTATGTCTTTTACTATGAAGTCTTTTGTCTTGATCCCATTTTGTAATTTTGTTGCAATCCATTTGATCTACATGGTTTTTCTATTCTTGTCTTTGTGGTTTGACCTATTGTTACGTTTTTAGTACTCAGTTCTTTTCTGATAGCGTTGCGTCTAATTTCATCATGTAAGCTTACTCTTTTTATTATTTAAAAAAAATCATTTTGGTGCTCCTTATTAATCCTTTTGTTTTATTTGTTTCAGCACGGGTTTATGATCGGCAGTACACAAGTCCTAACTTTGCCTTATGTAGACATATATTTATTTTATATAGCACAGCTTTGTAGTATTTATAGAAACTGTAACGTTGACACCATGACCGCACAAAGTCCTGACGGGATACTTAAAAGGGTACTATATAATCTGCTCCTCCTCTTGCTATATCATACCTGACCCTCATTTTTAATTTATGGATGTACTCCGGCTATTTTTCCCCGCGACTCCAACAGGCTCACACCATTCTATTACCAAAACATAAGACACCTCCAGAAGACCTCAACTCGTACAGACCCGTATCGCTTATTGATACCACTTCTAAATTACTAGCAAGACTTCCAGACGCAAATTCAGTCCTTCTGCGACGGCCGGGATTTTCTCCCTGGATCCCAATTTGAATTCAGGAAGGGAATCTCTACCCGTCATGCCTTATTTAACTTAATGTCGGACTTGTCCTCGTCTATTAACACTAAAAAATGTTCGCTTGCCATAACTAACTACTCTCCCAAGCTTGCCCGCAAGCTCCTAAAATCATATCTTTCTACTCTCCAACTGTGGCTCCAGAAATGGAAACTCACCGCCAACCATAAAAAAAAACCATATAATACTATTTTACCATCCCAACCTCCACTTCCGCCACAGTAACACCCACATCCGTATCAACCTATGAAACCCCGGTAAACAAAATTACTTATTTAGGCATCACCCTCTCGTCTACCGTCAACCTCTTGGCAACAGTCTTGAATATCTACATTCAGGTCCGACAACGCTTCAACCTCCTCAAGGTCCTCTGCGGTACTTTCAAGTATCAACCTGAAACCTTGCTACATACCTATAAAATGTTTATGCGACCTATTATTGATTACCAAGCTATCACCCTATCAATCGCGCGCTAAATCCATATTGCCCTCTTTGCCAGCCTCGAGATTAAAATGCTACGGAAAATACTAAACTTACACCCTTTTCACCCCTCAGCAGCCCTTCCGGCATTCGCAAACATCCACCCCATCAACTCACGCCTTCAGCAACTCCAAGACAAGTTTGCTATCGCGGTCAGCTACCCAACATCACCTAGCCTCGCGGTACTTTTAACACCCCTCGTCCTAGTAAAATTCTCCAGGAAAAAATTTTGGTACCCTCTTGCGTGAATTTTACATCACGCGGACCCTGACTAAAAACACCTCCCCCTCTTCTTGCGGGAATAACGATCTTTCTCCACCTCGGAATTGCACTTAAGTATTACGTTGAGCGCATTCACAGTTTTCTTGAAAAATACAGACTTTAAAACACACATTTACATAAATTGAACATTCACACCATGGAGCTAACTCCCTCTCTTCTTCTTCTTTCATACGTAGCATGGACCTTATCATGGTGGCCACGATGTCCCAATTGGACACTGAAGACAGCTTTACTACCACCATGTTATCCGGGTTCAAGCTCTCTCCCATCAGTTTCACTCTTGCTCTTTCACGCGTCTCCAACCATCTCTTGCAATGAATCACGGTGTGCTCAACCGTATCTCTTTGTTCACAGTACAGACATTCATCACTTTCAATCAGTTTCATCCAATGCAGGTACGCCCGGAAACAACCATGTCCCGTTAGTACCTGCGTGAGGTAGTAGTTTATCTCACCATGGCCCCGACCCACCCAACGCCTCACGTCTGTGATGAGCCGTCTGGACCATGTCGGTTCGCTACCACCCCCACTCGACACGCATTCCTCCCATCTCTTCTGCCATTCCCCCCACATCCATTCTTCCGCTTCACACTTAGTAAGGCAACCCTCAAAGACCGCCGTCTTCACTTGCACCACAAGATCTAACGGCTTCGTGCCTGCCACAACCAGAAGGCCCGCCGTCAACGGTGTCCTGTATGCGCTGCAGACCCTCTGGCAACACCTCCTCTGAGTCCGCAGAACTAATTCGCTATGCCTTTTGCTGTTGCACACGGCATCACCCCATATTTCGGCCCCATAGAGCACTATGGAGGAGACTACCGAGCACAACAGGCGCCTGGAGGAAGATCTTGCTCTCCCCAGGTTTGGCAATAGCCCTGCTAAGGACCGAACCGCCTTCTCCGCTCTCTCACACACCTCTCTCACATGCATTCCCCACGCTAGGTTAGTACCTAGCGTCACCCCCAAGTACCTTAGCCGACGTTGCGACTTGACGATAATTCCCGAAACGGTCATCTCCACTTGTGGCACTCTTCTTGAACAGGAGAGCACCACAAGTTCCGTTTTTTCTGGGGCTAATTCTAGGCCCAGCGCGTTGATTTTACGCTCTATGAAGGCTAGAGCGCGGTTTCCCGTTTCTTCCAGTTCCCCCCTAGAGCGTCTCGTAATTATTACCGCCAAGTCGTCGGCGTAGGCTACCCTTTCAACTCCCAGAGGCAGTTCCAGACCTACCACATCGTCGTAGAGGACGTTCCACAACGTGGGGCCTAGAACTGATCTCTGAGGCACCCTCCCCGTTAAAATTACCTCCTCTCTTTCCCCACCTTCTCCCACTAACAAGACCCTGTCCCACAAATAGCTGCTAATAATATTTAACAGGTATTTGGGAACACCCCTGCCCTCCAAAGCTTCCAAAATTCTTCCCCAGTTGGCCGTATTGAACGCGTTCTTTACGTCTAGAGCTATCAGAACACATGCCTTTCTGTTTGAGGAACTAAAGTTTTTTGCAGCTTTTACTGCTGCTTTTACCTCAGCAAGCGCGTTCAGGGTTGACCGTCCCTTCCTAAACTCGAGCAGCTTCCCCGCCACGTCCAGGAGACAAATAGGTCGAAACGCCCTTGCACCTATCCCTCCTTTCCCCTTGTCTAAGAGAATAAGCCTTGCTCTTTTCCAGACTTCTGGAAACTCCGTTTTTTAGGCACATGTTGAGCGTGGCTAGCCACACCTCGGGGCACCGCTTAACCGGGGCTTTGACCACTTCCGCAGGGATTCCGTCGGGTCCTGGCGCCTTCCCAGAGCACATTTTTTTAAGGCTTCCTTAAGCTCTTTTTTCGTAAACAGACGGACTCTACACGCCACCTTCTAACCACCCTCTCCTCCTGCTTTGGAAAGGGCTCAAGCACGGCCGCTTTTATTGTTTCTGACAAAACTTTAGGAGGCGTTTTCCCGACTTTTCCCATGACTATTTGAAATCCCCTACCCCATATGTCTTCGTCTACCTCCTCTACCAAAAGGTTCCACTTTCTCCTCTTGGCAGATTTGATTAAACCTCCTAATTTTTTCCGCAACCCCTTATATACCACCCCCAGCTCTACGTGGCTTTGGCTCTACTATATATTCTTTGAGCCCGGTTGCATCTCACCCGCACATCCGCAATTTCGTCATTCCACCAGTACTTTGCGCGCCTCCCTTGTAGGCGCCCTTTCCTGGTGAAATGTAAGTCGCATAGACGGCCTATGCTATTACATAGTGTAACCGGGCTGTCCCCTGCTCTTATTCCCATCCCCTTGAAATCCCTGCAAACATTTTCCAACCCTTTCCGTGAAATTACCCACCCTTTTTCTTTTGCGTCTCTTACGTTTGCTGCTGCCACTGTCGCTCTTTTTATATGGAAGTTAATGGGTCGGTGGTCACTGAAGCATTCCTCTTCGAGCACCTGCCACCCTGTTACCAACCCCACCACTCTTACTCCACACAGAGTAACATCTATATGTGAGTGAGCACCTCGCCTCCAAAAAGTGGGTGTTACCCCATTGTTCATGGGGGTGAGATCTCGGCACGCAGTCCAATCAGTCAGCAAACGGCCTCTCCCATCTTCGAAGGGAACTTGGCGTTAAAATCTCCCCCAATTACGACGTCCCTGAGCCCACCACCCACAACACGCGGACCCGGACAAGCTCGCGCCCCACGTCCTTGACCTACTGGATAATATCCCATTCACATACAGGTAATGTAACTAGACAACGCCCAATGGTATGGTTTGGTCTGCATGGGCGGGGCGAAAGCATCTCTATGCGAGCCAAACCAATAAATATTAAATTGAATGCTATATTACCCAGAATGTATTACCCTGTACCTGTATTATGTATTATATTAAGTATGTTTTGCTTACCAGGAATTATGATCCATATGCTAATGTAACCTATGTACCAAGTAAAATTCTAGAATCATTTTTATGTTATCTATGTAATATGTATATATGTAATTGTACCACTGTATGAATGTACTCTATGCTACCAGGCAATGTAACACACCAATATGTAACTTTTTTTTTTAACAATGTATATAATTTCAAATGGGGAAAAGATCGTAGATCTACAACCACAGAATCAAATGTAATTTTCTACCAATATGTATACTTCCATTTAATAAATGTATTAAATCTGATATCTGATCTGACACCAAGAAAATTTCCAAACGCAAAACAAACTAAAAAATAGTTCAAATAATATTTAACCGCAATCACATAAAATTTAAGAACATCAATAATACATAATACACATAGCACCTGTACTGCATTGAATGCAAAGTATTAGGACACAGAACGGGAGAGAAAAGATGTCCAGCTACAAAGAAAAAAGAAATGAGGAAAACAAAGAAGAATATGGAGGACAACAACCCAGATAACTGGAGAGAACAGGAGGAAAAAATAGTATCACATAATGTATAAGTTTATACAAATAAACATAGGGAGGGGAAGAGAGGCTCACGATTTACTAATAGCAACAGCGGAGAGAGAGGAAATAGACCTAGTGCTAGTAAGTGAACCTAATAAAAACAAACTAAATGGTAAGTGGATAAGAGACAAAGGAACAGATGCAGCAATTTTAGCTAGGGGGAAGTGTAGGGACGAGGTGGAAAGATGGGGAACACCAAAAGAAGGAATAGTGTGGGCAGAAGTACAAAGCATGATAGTATACAGCTGTTATATCAGCCCAAACTGCGGTCTGGAATACTATCGAGAGTGGATAGAAGAATTAGAAAGAAGTTTAAGAAAACAGAAAAACAAAAAAATTATTGTAGGAGGAGATTTCAACGCAAAATCACCGAGATGGGGAGGCTACAAGAACGATTTAAGAGGAAAAATCTTAGAGGAGATGATAGCAGGGTTAAATCTTACAATCTGCAACAATGGAGACAAACCGACGTTTGTAAGAGGAAGCTCAAAATCGCATATTGACATCACCATAGCAACGTGGGAAATGGCAAAAATAATAAATGAATGGACCGTGACTGAAGAAGAATCACTAAGTCTACATAAACATATACAATACAATACAAAGGAGAAAGGAAAACAGGAGCACACGAGAGAAGGTAAATGGAACGTAAGAAGAATGGACAAAGAAAAGATAAAGAGAGGCATGGAAACAGAAGAAGTGACAGAAAACGAAAATATTGAGAAAAGATGCGAGAGGTACTCAGAAAAACTGAGAAAAGCGGCGGAGGAAGCAATTCCTAGGTACAGGGAAGGCGGACGAAAAGGACCATACTGGTGGTGTGAGGAAATAAAAGAATGCAGGAAAAACACAATACAAACAGCGAGGAAAATCAAAAGGCTGAGAAGAAAAGGAGAGAACACAGAGGAAATAGAAGAGAAACTAAAAAACGACAGAAATTTTTTAAAAAAGGCAATTAGGGATAGCAGAAAAAGATGCTGGAAAGAAATGATAGAATCTATAGATGGGGATCCTTGGGGAAAACCGTACAAAATAGTGATGGACAAATTGGGTGGAAGAACAAAAGGAATCTGCTTAAAAGAAGACGAAGAAGAAGAGGTCATAATTAAAAAACTATTTCCCAAGGGAGAACCAGTAGAAGAACCAGAAACAAAAGAAGAAGAAGCAACAGTTATGGCAACAGTGGAAGAGATCAAAGAGATCATAAAAGAATTGCCTAACAACAAAGCACCAGGTCCGGACGAAATAACATCAGAGATTGTTAAAGCAGCATTAGACGGAAACGAGATAGAAATAACTCAATTAATCAACAGGTGCCTAAAAGAAGGAACTTTCCTAGGATGTTGGAAAGAAGCCACTCTGATACTGATTGAGAAAAAAAAAGAAGCAGGAAAAGCAACATCATACAGACCAATATGTTTAATCAACACACTGGCTAAAATAATGGAAAAAGTTATTGTACGGAGAATAGAACAAGAAATAGAAGAAAAAGGAGGATGGGAAAAAGAACAATACGGATTTACCAAAGGAAAAACAACCTTAGGAGCTATTGAAAAAGTGAAAGCAATAGCAAAAGAAGCAAACAGCGGAACGCAGAGGAAAAGGCAACACTGTGTAATGATAGCGTTAGACATACAGAACGCGTTTAATAGCGTATCATGGGCAGCAATCATAGAGGCGGCAAAGACGAAAGAACTGAACAGAAAAACAATCAAGATTATATGGAGCTACTTACAGGACAGAAATCTAGTGACCAAAAATGGAAGATTCAAACTTACTAGAGGGGTACCGCAGGGCTCAGCACTGGGACCAAAACTGTGGAACCTTGTCTATAACGAGTTACTTTGAATGAAGATGCCGGAAGGCGTGTCAATAACAGCATTTGCGGACGACATAGCAGTAGTAGGTAGAGACGTAGAAATAGAAGTACTAAAAGGAAGATTAGAGCTGGCAATTGATATGATACAAATATGGATGAGAAGTAAGGGCTTAAAACTAGCAACACAAAAAACTGAGGCGGCATGGCTATCGACTAAGAGGAATAATAGAGGAACAGGTAAGATACAGGTGGGAGATCAAGAGATAACCATAGGGAAAAAAATCAAATACCTTGGAGTGACACTCGAAGCAAAGGGATGGAATGAACAGGTTAAGGAAGCGGTCATTGGAACAAAGGAAATTGAGAGAAAGCTTGGTAGACTTATGCCAAACAACGGAGGTCCAGGAGAAGAAAGCAGAAGGCTAATAGCAACGGCAGCAAGAAGCAAATTGCTGTACGCCGCAGAAACATGGGGAGAAGCCATGAAAACAAAGAAAAACAGAAAGGAAGTAAGAGGAGCCACAAGAGCAAGCTCGCTAAGGATTTGTAGAGCTTACAGAACAGTGTCACAAGAGGCAGTAGAGGTAATTGCGGCAACACCTCCCGCGGATATGATGGTGGAGGAAAGAATAGAAATAAAAAAACTTGTAAAAGAAGGAACGAGTAAATAAGAAGCAAAGATAAGAGCAAGAGAGAAGACTATGGAAAGATGGCAGAGAAAATGGGATACAGGAGAAAAGGGGAAATGGACGAGAGAATTAATCCCAGACATAAAAGAATGGGTAGAGAAGAAACCCGAGACGTGTTATTATACAACACAAATACTGACCGGGCACGGAGCATTTGGAAAATTCTTGCAAAAAATTAAAAAAATAAATGAAGAAGAAAGGTGTACATTTTGTCAGGAAGAAACACACGATAACGCAGAACACACTCTAGTAGAATGCGAGGCGTGGGAGGAAGATAGAAAAAAACTAGAATATATACTAGAAAGCAAAGTGGATAAAAGAACAATCATTAACAAATGCTTAAAAGATGGAAATAAATGGAGGGCGTTAAAAAACTTTGCAACAAGTGTACAAAAAAAAAAAATTGAAGAGTTTGACAATAGAAGAATATAAAGAGACAGACAAAGGTAGGGGCTATAGGGAGAGAGGAACCGGGGACAGCATGCATGCCGCAGATGATGCGTGAAAATCCGCGAAGCAAAAACCTGCCCGCCTCAAACTAGCACCAAATGTAGGTTAGTTTTGACAGGAACATTAAAACAACAGGATTTGCGCAGAGAAGAAAACCGGAAGGTATTACCATGCGTAAGTTATTCCTAAGGGCCACTAGTTGAGAGCCAAACAACTCACTACGTCCTAAAAAAAAAAAAAAAAAAAGCACCTGTATATATATAATAATTTTTGGACAATAGTCTAATTGCCAAAACCGGTTTAATAACAAATTCAGTTATTTTTAAAAAAATTTTGTTAGCTTTGTAAAATCTATTAATTGACATTATATAAGTAAATGATTTTACTTTGTTCATGTATTTAATTCGTTATTACTGTAACAGACAAGTTTGCTGATTTATCAGCAATTAATATTTTAAATTATAATTGATATTATTAAAAAAAATAAATTCTCCCGTCATCCAGATTTCATGTTTTGAATATTAAAAATTACTTATCTACGTTTCCTCACAGGAAACTAATTTTCAGGTTGAAAATTCAGTTAATCTTAAAGATTATACTATTTATTGCAAAGATCGTATAAATGTAAATCGTGTTTGGGGTAGAGTGGCTTTATTGGTTTGTGATGCGGTTTTAACTAAAGAACTCTGCATCAACAATGCATTAGAAACAGTAACCGTAACTACATCTGCTTTTTTACTGGCCTTTTGCTCAATTTATATTTTGCCAAAAATCAGTTTGGACATTTGATTAATAAATTAATTACATAAGCAACTTCCGTCCCTATGTTTGCTTACAGGTGATTTTAATGCCCATAACACTATATGAAACTCAAGCCAAACCAATGTGCATAAGAATTATAATATATTTATTTACGGTATTCACCTTTTTTTACAGATATAATACATTTAAAAATCACAATAATTAGAAACATACTGACTAATTTATCTAATATAACTAAAATGAAACATTAAACATAACAAAAAAAATATCCATGTTGTAAAGAATACAATAAACATGCAAATTAACTAAAATGTAACACATAACAGATAGATAAATTTATTCTCTTCAAATGGCTAGCGAATAATGAATAAGATTGCACAAATAAGTTTATATTGTAATGAGCAGACAAATTGTTGTAATACCGCATAAAACCATGATTGCACGGATGAAAAGTCAACTTAAATGTTCTGACATGTCGTGTGTCTCGGTAAGGTGGTACATGAAAATTAATTTTTACTAACAAACTGGGACAATTGATGCTTCCTCTAACAAGTTTGAGCAAAGTACAGAGATCAATAATTCTTCTTTTATTTTGCAACGGTTCAATATTTAAGATACGTAAAATATTGGAGCGACTATACATTTCATGATTATATTCTAAACGATATGCTGTTCATTTTAAATATTTGTTCTGTACTCTTTCCAATTGCGCAATCGCAATAGAATAATAAAGTGTCCATATTGGACATGCATATTCTAATGCAGGACGAACTAACGATAAATATAATGTTTTTGAAGTCCACACGGAAAATGGTTTACTTAACCGGATAATAAAACCTAAAACAGACATAGATTTAGCGCATATATTATTAATATGTTTAGCAAATGTATGACTACTGTCAAAAAGTACGCATAAATCTTTCACATCTAATTTAAAAACAAGTTTATGTTCATTAAGAAAATAGTTTCTTTGGACAATCTTACATCTGCTAAACGATATTAAAACACATTTGCTCAAATTTAGATCAAGTTGATTAATTTTACACCACTCCGTCAGAATTTTAAAAACGGTTTGAAAATTATTTTGATCGATGCAATTTTGTACAATATTAAGCAATCATATCATCAGCAAACAAAAAATTTACAAAAATTTAACTTTGTAACAATATCATTTATAAATAATAAAAATAGTATGGCTCCACAATGCAAACCTTGTGGTACCCCAGAAGTGACATCTATAGCACAGGATACAAAGTCAAATATTTTTACATATTGTTTTCTATTAGTTAAAAAACTAGAGCGCCACTTTTATGCTAGGTTTCTAAATCCTAAAAATTTTAATTTGATAATTAAAGTTAAATGGTGGACCAGATCAAAGGCTTTGGAGAAGTATGTGTACACCGCATCTACTTGCTTTCCAGATTCCATTGCGTTAAGAATAAATCAACAGGTTGGTAAGAGTCAATTTTCCTTCACAAAACCCATGCTATTCTTTAATGATGATATTCTTACAACACTACATAAGTTGATCAGCAATTAGTTTGTCTAGCATTTTTGATAATGCAGATTGTATTGCAATGGCAAGGTAGTTGGAAATGTTTTCTCTATTGCCATCCTTAAATAAAAGCGTAATGTAATAATGCTTAAAATTAGAAGAGAAGATACCTTGATCTGCGAACATTGAAAACAGTGTGTGCACCGGTTTACATAAAGTATATATACATTGCTTAAGAAAATAAGCAGGTATGCTATCTGGACCAGAACTACATTTGTCAAGTTACTTAGATATAGAACCAAACACTGATCGAACGCAAACACTAAATTTAGGTATATTCACTTGTTCCAGTTGTTAAAAAGATGGTGCATCTACCTTGTGTTTTATATAAATAAACAGTAGCAAAATAATCAGCAAACAGTTTACATGAGTTAAACCATTTTCACTTGTTTTCTCTTTAAAAAACATATGTTTTGGATATCCATCTAATTTGCGAACTTTTTTAACAAGAGGCCAATAACTTTTTAGATTGTCATTTAACTCGAGCTCAACTCTAATAATGTAGGCGTCGTATAAACTTTTGCTAGTGCATTTACATTGTGCTCGAAGTACCTGAAAGGATTTATAATCAACACTGCTGCCACTGGCTTTATATTTAGCATGCGCTGCTATCTTCTTTGTTACCATATTTATGAGATTGCGATTATACCATTTAGGATAGCCAGATAACTTAATTATTTTTTTAGAGACATAAGTTTTTATTACAAGCTGCACCACACTATTATTCACGGCAACATTAATGTCAGAATTTGGCAAAATTTTATCCCATGGGACACTCAAGAGAGCTGTTTATATATTCATAATTTGCTTTCTTAAAATCTAAAGTGTAATTTTGCAGTTGAAGATTAGTGCTATTTGGGTTAATATGAGCCTATATAGAGTACCCAATATGATGAACAGAAATAGTTGTAATTGCATCGCTTCCTTTGGTTCTGCAAACTTCATTTTTTTTTTAAGTTAGAGAATAACAAACCTAATAAAACACTTTGGTCATTTGGTATGTAAATAAATTGACGTAAATTGTGAAACTCTAAATAATCGGCACAAAATTGAGCATGATTCGATTTGTTGTTCTCAGACAATACATTTATATGAGTCAGGTCCCAAACAGCTTCAGGAAAATTAAAATCTCCACAATATTTGCAATTTGAATTGAATTCACAAATTTTATCAAACGACGTACAGAAGTCTTCATATTTTGAGACGTTAGATCCAGGAGTAATACAAATTGAACCAATTATAATGTGTTTATTATCTTTTACAGACAATTGCTTAATACAGTTAATTAAGTATTCAACTTATAAGAATCTAAATTCTTTCTGACTGCTATTAGGATTATTCTCCACCTTTACTTTTATTACTGGTTAAACTCGAGCGATCCATGCGGTATATTTTAAAATTATAGAAACCTAATTTTCCATAAGATACATTAACATCTAGCTAGTTTCAACAAATACAATTACATCATATATACAACAATTAACATTTAACATAATATCTTTTAACTTTGTTTTGAACCATTAACATTTTGACTTAACTATTGCAGGTTGGCTATTAATATATTTAATAGTGAGATTTGTGTCACCTTTATCTTTTCTTTTACTTAATTCTGATCTTAACAAGTTTAATGCAAGGTCGTAGCTTGGCCAAACTATTTTTAGAAACGGATTTAGTTATCTTAAATAAAAGAAACAATACCTACTTTTCCGTAGCCAATAGATCGTTCTTGGCTATTGACTTCACAATTTGTTCTTCTAGTACCGCAGCAATATTGGATTAAGAAGTCTAAGAACATCTTTATGATACCACTTTTCAATTTTTATTCGCGTGCGGTTTTTATAAATTTTATGACCAAATTAAAAAAAACCGTTATCGGAATTAAAGAATAAAATATGCTGAATGGGATATATTTGTTCCAGTGTTTGATTAAAACAACAGTGTTTAGGCCATTATTGATAAAGATGTTGAAGCTTTCACCGATTCCATCACGCAGGCAGCGCATGTGCGTATTCCGCTGTTTTCAGGGAAACTTTGCAATAAGCCTGTTCTTAAATGGAAATTTTATTGTAAACAAGGTAAACTAAACAAACCGTTATTTTTGTAGGTTTATCACTCTTCAACTGAAGAGAACCTATTAACTTATTTTAAGTACAAAGCTGTTGCGCATAGAACTTGTAAAAAACTTTAAAAAAATTATGGTCAAAATACGTTAGATCTATCAATTCGAGAACTCTTATCGGAAAAGTATAAAGAAAAGTCTGAAAAATTTCTGGCCAAACCGCATTTGTACTTGTTAGTGGGTTATTGTCATGTAATCAAATTTATACCGATCCTCGCTCGATATCTCAAATATTTTAGCCAATGTTTATTTAGATGTTTCCAGTGATAATAATTACAATAAAAATGTCCAAGAGATCATAATTAACATAATAATACAGCTGCTATTTGTCTCTAACAAAGATAAAACATATAACGCACTGTTTAGTGTTTGGGATGTTGACTTGGCATTATCTGAAGCGCACAATACTGCTGTAGGTGCCGATTCAATACACAATGTTATGTTTAAGCATTTAAGTTTTGTGGTTAGCAGAATACTGCCCTGAGTCGTAGAGACTGGTTATCATAGTACCAATACTTAAACCTGATGAAGATAAAAATCTTACTACAAACCTATTTCCCTAACTAGCTGCTTATGCAAGGTACTAGAGAGAATAATCAATAAGCATCTTACTTGCTTATTAGACTCAACAGGTCTAACTGCTAATATACAATGTAGTTGAAAATGTCATCGTTTTACGAGTCTATCACCAGCATTAAAAACTGTAAATTTTGGTTGGCTACGTTTCTTGATCTCAGCAAAGCCTTTGATTGTGTGTCACATGATATTTTAATTCAAAAACTCTGTCACTATAAATTTTACCATGTTAGTGTAGTGTAGTAAATTTACTTTACTTTACTTTACACTTTGTTTGGCTGGACACAGCAATTAAAAATGTCTTTGCAAAAACATATGACATAACGTAAAGGTACAATGTTCTACAAACGCTTTATTTGTGAGATATTTGCAAAAGTATGGCGTTGTTTATTAAAAGTTATTCATATTTATTTAAGGTACGTGTAAGTGACTGCATCTCGGGCATACGTCAGCAACATAATTATATTCCTCAAGGATCTATTTTAAGCGTCACGCTATTTATGATAGCTATTATTGGCATAAGTCAGTTTATCAAACATTCGGTAAGCGGATTATGTTTTTTGGTGACGTAGCTATCTATTGTGCCTTGAGGAACTTGCCAACATTGAAACGTCAACTTTAATTAACAGTTAACCGAGTTTTGAACTGAGCAATTTTTGTAAAAGGCAAGCCCCACACGGTGACTTAAATGATATGAATATAATAAGCGTTTTGCCGTGCAATACCGTTGATGTTGTTGTATCAAATGGTTTTAAGCCGCGACTTACCAGTTATTAACTTTTTACTCCGATTGTACCAACCAGCAAAGTAAATTTAAAACCGAGTTGAAAGTAGTTTAGCAAGCGGTATGTTTTGTTCGGTATGTCGAATGATTCAAATGAACATCCACAAACAAACAAATCAAAACAGCTTATAACCTCAAATTGGGAATTAAACCTGTGAATTAATTATTAAACATGAGTGAAGAAGAGGTGGACATTAGATTAAACTATAAAAGACTAGATGTCCTAGTTAGAGTTAACATCTCTACTGCCAATATTTTATTAAATAGCAAGTAGTATATTACATTTGTTTTTATTAATTTTAAACTAAGATTTTGATAATGTAATTACTTCTAAACCCCTCATATAATTAATTAATAAACACCAATAAACAAAAATATGTATTTCTTTATTAACTTTATACATCACTTACAGACCAAAATGCAGCTGAAGAGTATATTAAAAATAATTTTGTTATCACCAAGGAGGAAAAATTACAATCAAAATTTTTGAAGCGGCCTATAAGGTAGATACTAAAAACATGGCAGAAAATGCAGACCAAAAATTTGCTAACCTGCAGAAAAGTTATGTCAGTCATATAACACATATGAAAACAACTGGCCATAAAAAGCCACCGCTTTACTTTAATAAAATGCATAACATTTTGTCAAAAAAAGATAAAATTAATCCACCATATTTGGAAGATTCGATTCGAGTAAAGTGTAGGAGCACTTGAAGGAAGAAACGGAAGAAATAGCCCAACATTTTACATTTATTCAGAATTAAATAAAGATTCAGACTGAGCAAAGGGAAAGAATGTTAATAATTTTTGAATCGGAAATGAACAGGTGAGCGAGGAAGCGGTCTACGGAAAATAATTCATTATTATTAATTAATAATTTTTGAGTATTGCTTTAGTTTTTTTATTTTAGTTTTTTTTTATTTGCTAAAAGTTATACAATTTGTTGCCAGCTTTTGTACACATCTTAGCATTAATATTAGCTACTTTTTAAGCGCTTATTCAGATGTCGGGTGGTTCAAATAATTTGTTATTTTTATAAAATTTATTATAACCTAAAATAAAAATAGGACTCTTGCTTGAAATAGTACTTAGTCAAAGCAAGCTCAAATAAAATCAGTGTAATTGATACATAAGAGCGTAATTTTTTGAGTGTCACAAAACTTCAAGCACAACGTGTGCAAATAACTCTTTTTAAAATGTTTTTTGCAACTTGTAAAGATTTAAATTGTGTTTTAAAATATAACAAAATAGATTTTTTTATTTGTTTATTAAATGTTGACAACATGTTTTATGATATAGTTTGTAAATACAATATTTGCAATATAACACGCATTAGGTCCCCGGTTTCAATCCTAGGCAAAAACAATTATTTTTTTTTTAAATTATAGTTCCAATTTTAGTCTAAAACTATCAGCTTGTTTTGTGGTGTAGTGATTATCAATTCAATTTAATGCAATTTATTTTATTTAATATTTAAGACCATAAATGTAGTATATATAAGTCAATTGCAGATACATTAAAATAACATTTACAATAGAAAACTACATAAGTAATAATAAATTAACACACACACACGTATATATATGATATGATACAAAAAAAAAATTACAAAGTCGTGACAAATTTTTGCTTTTAATTCACTTTTAAACATTTTTTAGGTCAGTGATGTAAGTTTCCTTCGTAGTTTATTATATAATAATAATAATAATAATTTATTGGTCTAAAGATCAAAACATGATATAAGACAAGTCACGTACACACAAACATAAATTCAAAATAATGTCAATACACTACACAATAATAAATTAGAACAAATAAGTATACAAACATGATACAGTAAATATTAATAAATAAAACCAACATTATTTATAATAACAATAAAATAAACAAAATAATGATATTTGACAATTTACATTTATAATGAGTCTTCAAGAAATTCACTTACTGAATAATAAGCCTTGTTAAGTAACATTTCCTTAATTGACAACTTAAATTCTTTTGCGTTCAATAATTTTAATGCCAAAGGCAACTTGTTGTATAATTTTATACCTACATATCTAGGACATTTCTCAAAGAATCTCAATTTATGTTTTGGATACTCGAGCAGAGTGCTACCATGCATTGTATTATATGTTCTGTTTCCTCTATTTAGTGTTGTATAGGTGGCTAGATTTTTTTTAACGTTTAACAAAATATGTAATATATACAAGCTATAGACAGTAAGAACTTTATGTTTTATAAATACCTCTTTACAATGAGAGTATCGCGACAGCTTAAACATACCTAATCATTTTTTTTTTTAATTTTAAAAATACGGTCTACACTACTTGAACTACCCCAGACTACAATGCAGTATTAAAGAGCGGACTCAAAATGAGCAAAATAAAACAATCTAAGTATATGATCGTCAACATAATTTATAAGTTGCCGTGATACATAACAAAAAGTGGATAATTTTTTTGATAACATGTCTATATGCTCATTTAACTTACATCTTTGGTCAAGATAGATGCCAAGAAATCGAGTACTGTTGTCTTGTTTAATTAAAGAATTATTACACCTGATTAAAAACGAATAGTCTAAAATAGTGTTATTTGTGGTAAATTTAATAGAAATTGTTTTGTTAGTATTTACATGTAAATTATTATTTTTGAACCATTGATTTATGTTATTTATCAACTGAGTCGCTTTGATTGGAATATCACTTGCTTTTTGTGATGAAATAAGCAGTGATGTGTCAACATATAATACACTATTTTCAATCAGCATGTCATTTGTGTATATAATAAAAAGTAATGGACCCAATACCGATCCTGGTGGAATTCCTCTTTTCATATTTAATGTATTGGATGTTGTGTTAGCAATTTTTACGTAATGTGGTCTATTATTAAGATAGCTTACAATCCACTGCAAGCTAGTTCCTCTAATGCCGTATTGATATAACTTAGCAACTAATAGATGGTAAGAAACAAGGTCAAGAAATATCCCCAAGCAATGATCTTCTTTGTCTAAGTTATAATAAACGTTCTCCAAGTAATCGAGGATGGCACTTGTAGATTTATGTTTCATAAATCTATGTTGGTGTTTATTAAATAGTTTGCACTGATGAAAAAAGTTTATTTGCTCTGCCATAACATTTTCGATTATTTTGGATATTGTGCTTAGTATGGCAATAGGTCTGTAGTTATTTGGTTCATTGTTACTATTTTTTTTAGGTACTGGTATCAGTTTAGTTTCTTTTAGAATAGTTGGAAATATTCCTTGACGCAAAGATTCGTTTATAATAGAGACGATAGGTTCAATTAAGTAGGGTATACACATTTTTAAAAGCAGTCATGCCATCTACTCCAGCAGAATTTGAGCTGAAAGGCTATCAGCAACCGTATTAAAATAATTATTTAAGTAGTTGGCAATTGATAATTGGTTGTGTTTAGTGTGACTTTCTGTTTTTAAAAATGTGATTTCGGTATTTTTATTTCCTGCAATATTTTCATTAATTATATTCCATGAGGCTTTATTTTTGTTGGTTGAATTTGCTATCCTGTTGTTATAGTACATTCTTTTTGCTAAAATAATAACATTTTTGTAGATTTTTTTATAAGTGATAATGTTTTTAGAGTTTGAGAGGAGATTTTAATACGGTTTGTTAACCATTGACAAGATTTGGCACGAGTGCTACTTTTCCTTAAGGGAAAAGCAGTCTCAAACATAGTAGATAACTTATTTTGAAAAAGATAATATTTTTTATCTACGTTACTTGATGATGTCACAATATTCCAATCAGTTTCTTTTAATAAGTTTGTAAAATTATAAATATTGCGTGTGTTTTTAATATTTCTGTAGTAATTTGGCTGTTTATTAGTATCAACATCAAATGTTAATTTAATGCTAGCTAATTGTGAATTGTGATCTGAAGAGCAAAACTCTGATACTGTGCAAGTTATATCTGGAATACTATTACTAATACAGATATTGTCAATGCAGTTCAATAGACGCGTGGGTTTGTTAATGCTATATAATGTACTACTAACGTACAGTGGAGATTTTCTGTACATTTAAAGTTTTATTTGAGGTCTTAAAATGTTGTCTTTGTAGCGCGTTTCAGGACTATGCTCATCATCGATGCGTCTGAGATTAGATTTATTTTGATGAATGTATAAAAGTGTTTTGTAGATATAAAGTGAACACACTGTCATTATATTGTGTTTTAAGAAGTATGGTCGGCAAAATAGAATAAAAAACTCCGTAGTATACTGTTAATAAGCTTTGAATATTAAAAATTTGCTTTATATTGGATATTACATAATTAGCCTTATTAATTTGCTTATAACGGTACAAATATGTTAAGTTTGAGTCTATTATAACTACTAGAAATTTTGTAGTTTTAGTTATGAGAATATAGTAATTATATGTGATAACACTCGGTATTGACGGAATTGCGTGTTTGTTGTAAAATTCTAAAAAAGCAGTTATTGTTATATTTAAAATCAAATTATTACCAATGTTGAAAACTTTCTATTAGTTTTGCTGCAATCTCAACACATTCTTTGCTGAATTTAGCACT
This sequence comes from Tachinus rufipes, assembly GCA_963932245.1. Taxonomy (NCBI): domain Eukaryota; kingdom Metazoa; phylum Arthropoda; class Insecta; order Coleoptera; family Staphylinidae; genus Tachinus; species Tachinus rufipes. The sequence continues at coordinate 53,865,047 of OZ010744.1, forward strand.
TATACTTATTAAAGTGTTGTTGGCAAACATACACAATTTTTTTTGTCACAGACATATTATTAATTTTAATAACCATTTTTTTGTTTTCGAAGTAAGACTTTACCCAGTTGTTTACAAACCTCTTATCCCTAGCACTTCAATCTTTTCTAATAAAAAACTATAATTACGGCTATCAAACGCTCGAGATAAATAAAAAAAAATACTCCTAGTACGTAGTTACGGTTATTTATTTTATTATATATATATTGTACAAAATCCACTATAGCAGTTTTAGTTGAGTGTCTAGCTCTAAAGCCATGTTGCACCATGCTTAATCGGTTGTGTTTATTAATAAAATCAAGAATTTGCGGAAAACAGCTTTTTCTAAAATTTTAGAAAAAACACTAAGGTCGATAGTTTTGTATTTTTTAAGCATTTTTTTTTCAATATTGGTATTACTTTAGAAACTTTTAACACATCAGGAAATTGTTCAGTTTTAATAGATAGATTAACTATCTCTGCAAAAATTGGAGATATCTTGTCGGCACTAGCAAAGCAGGCACATCATCTCATCCAACCGAAACATTAGTTTTTAGTTTAAAAATTAAATTGTTAATTTCAAATGAAGTGACGGACATAAAAAACATTGATTCAGTTTGATGCTGTCTTTGAAGTAGTACAGTTTTGGAGTAATTGGTTGATGAAATGGTTAGATAATTCACTATCACAGACAGTGAATTAGCGATTTTCAACTTTTATTGTAATACTTTTTGGTTTTTGTTCTCTTTTGTTGACTTTTTTCCATATAATTTTTTGTTTGCTTTTAGAATTGTTTAACTTATTTTGGTAATACAGCTGTTTTAAAGAATTTTCTATTGCTTTATAATGGGGTTTTACTATTGTTCATAAACATTATTATTACTTAAATTATTTTTTAGCTAATTTAAATTTTTGAGATTTTTTGAAATTATTTGTAGTTCATTATTGTACTATAGCCTGGTAGTGATTTACTCTTGTTTTTGGAAAGTTTAACTTGTTGGAGAAAAAATAATAGATTGAATGCATATTTAAATGAATTCCAAAAGAGATTGTATCCAGCATTTACGTTTTTTGTTGATTTTACGTTGGCAAACAAAAGTTTAAAGTTGTTTATATTGGTCTTTGAAAAGATGCGTTCATAATTTTGGCAAATATCTGGAAGACGGTTAGGCATTAAAGTGATTAAAAATTTTGATATTTGGGCAGTGTTGTCTGAAATATGTGGTTCTATTATTTTAGTGTTTTTATTTCATTTTGTATTTTAAAATTCATAATTATATAACTAAATATAGTATGTAGATAGTATCACATTATCACATTATCTCCGTTGTCAACGACGACGGAGATGTAAAGTTATATTATAAGCTTGTAAAGATTTTATTAACTGCTAGTTTTTTCTAATACATTAAATGTTATATTACAATTTTTTATTTTGTGTAAATGCACACTTGCCAAACCAAACGATAGAATATTTCGCTATGGAGAAAATTGTTTGGCAATTGTAATTTTATTATTGACAAAGTCGGCAATATACCGATCCATGATTGAATCGGTTTTCTAACTACCATGTTTCTTGAGCACAGAGTTGCTTGCAGTATTATTAGCCAGCATAGTGGTAGATATACGTTTATATAGTAAAAATCCGATCACTATGAGTCATCGTGCCTTAAAGTGTCCCAATAATAACATCTCTACAAACTAGTACATTATTTGGTTTTAATGCTAAATATTTTAAGAAAATATTGATTGCCAGCCAGTTAGACATACTCAGAATAGTGAAAATCCAATCACTATGAGTCATTGTGTCTTAAGTGTCCCAATAATAACATCTCTACAAACTTCAAAACCGGAAACCAACAATCCATACAATTTTTTTTTTCGGCACCCACCAGCAATAGCAACTATCACGACAACCTACAAAGCACAATAGATAGTGAATATAATAATAATATATAAACTTTTGCAATACTGTAATTATATATACCTTTTAGAACAAGTACTGATCATCTGGTGCTTCCTTTAAAAAGTTTACAAATTGCTCACGTTCAAAAACCATTTTTCAAAAACATTGTAACTTTAGAAAATTTACTTATATCTATTCCTTCATGAATTTGCAACGTTGTTTTTAACATAGAGTAGAAACTCCAAAGAGATGAGCTCATATAACTCTTAGTTTTCTCACCAAAGTAGCATAAAAGAACATTTTTAGTAACGCCCTTTACATTTTTGGAAAGTCGTCATTTGTTGATTTTTTTGTATTCTTTCTCTTTCGTTGCTTTTGATTTTATTGGTAACAACGCACTATCCAAAAAACGCGCTTCATTTATAATTTCTTCTGGAACAAACACAAATTGCTTTTCTTCTGAAAAATTTATCATTTTTGCTGCAAACACTTTTTATACTGTCAATAATTGAAAAATTGTAAACAAGTCTTTATGGTTACGATACACAAAGCAACTTTACTTATTTATAATTTTAAATACAAACAAATTTCAAACAAATTTCAAATAAATTTCAAATAAATTTCAAACAATTTTCAAACAAATTTCAAACATAATAAATTAGATTAGAAATACAAAATAAAATAAAATAATATATGCAATTCGGAGATTTAAATCTTCGGAGATCTTATAACTTTTCGGCTATTGCCTCGGAGTTATAACAATATTTAAAGAACCGCTTGATCTTCTTATTACATAATATATATTATAGTCATAAATTTTTGTTATAATATAATCTAACTCAGATTTAACATTATTCTTTGATATACGTGTAGGTTGGCAAAATTTGTTGCAAGACTTAAGATTAAAATTTTGTAAAGAATTTTTAGTTAAAGATTTGTAGTTTAATATCATTTTATTTACATTAAAACCACCACATAAGATTATATTTAAGTATTTTTTTCAAAACTAACATTAAAACTTCAGAAGACTTAGTTATAAATATTACGAAATTGCTATCAAGTGTTCTGTAAATACATAGCACACATGATGTACTGCTTAATTCAATAGCACTACATTCAAAATGTTTGTATATGCTATTTCCTTCAATGTAGTTTAATCGTTTACTTGTTGGTTACGTATTCTTAATATATATGGCTAAGCCCCCACGTGTAAATTTTAAAAAACATTCTATAATTCTACATTTGTATGGTAGACTTTGAACATTTAAGTGTAGAATGTTGTGTAACGCTGAATCTTTATTTATAAAAAAAAATATCGGTATTGATTTATATGTTACCGTTTTTTTCCATCTCAAATTGAGTATTTTGTGCATTTGTCTCATTTTTGTCAATATTTCTAAAACCTGTTGTTGCGAAAGTTATTACAAGATCCTGTGATCTTGGTGTTGTTGTTTCAGTTTTTTGCGAATAAATAATTGTCATTAGTTGGGTAAGTACTTTTTGTTCCTTGATTTAAGTTGGCTTTTTTGTTAAACTAGAATATTTTTTGGTAATGGTGCTGTGTTGGAAGTGGAGAACAGGGTGTTTGGCAAGTATTTACCTGATTGTGTTTGTTAATAAAATCGCTGGCAGTTTTCATTATAAGTCGTTTTGCAGCATCATTAAAATCTACAAAATTATTTCTAAAGTGATTTAACAGTTTGGAATTACTACCTAAATACATAACATTTTTGGAACTTATTTTCTTCACTACGAAATGCATAGTTGAATTAATTTTATAAATAAAATTATTTAATACTGACTTATTTTGATAATATTCAATTAGAACAACATTGGTGTGCGAAAGGTTATTCAGACTATTTTTTAAACGTTTCTCATTTATATTGTAGCCTATGTTAGCATCAATTGTTCCAGCCATTATAATTACATAATCAGTTTTTGTGTAGTCTTGGGCACTATACTCGACATAACATTATTAAGATCTGCATTTGGTTTGAAAATATTTGTTGCTACGTGATTTTTAAGGTAAGTGTTTAATAAATATTGCTCATTTTTGGCGTGGTTACCTGCTAGGAGAAGAATTCTCTTCCCAGCTTTATGTTTGATATTGAGTGTAATTTTACATTTTTTTTACATTGTCATTAGTTGTATTATTTTTAATGTTTGTTTGGATTGAGACATTACTAGTGTTATTTTGATTTACTTTGGTTTGCGTTGAAATATTAATTTGTTGTTTTTTTTTTTAAATTTTTAGAGATAATGTAAGAAGGTCAATTTTGTTATTTTTGTTTTCAAGTTCGGTCCGCAGGAACATTATTTCTTTATTTAGATTAAAAATTTTGTTGTTCAATCTAGTATTTTCTTCATCTGTGTGTGCAAAAGTGTTTTCAAATTCGGATAATATTGATGTGAAGTCATTTTCTTTGCTATCCACATTGTTATTATCTGTGCGGCTTATTTCTATGTTACTATTTGTTTGATTTAGACGATCAAGATCATCTAGGACAGCGGATTTATGTTGTTTTCGAGTTTTGGGATCCATTGTATAAATACTTATAGGATTTTAAAATAAAAAAATTAATAAAATTAATAAAATTAAATAATTTACTCTATATACAATGATGGTTGCAAAATAGATTAAGTGATACATAAAAACAAACAAACTATTCACATCAGTCTGTTGTGATGACTTAGCACATGTTAGAAGACCACAAAATAAAGAAAATTATAAAAATAAAAATTGTTAGTTTTCTACATAAATGGTAAAATATTGACAAAAACATTCAATTAACCGAAGTTAAATAATTGTCAGCAATAAAAACATAAAATATAATATTAAAATATCGATAAAAAATATTTCAATCAGTTACCTAACATTTTAATTTTTCTTATAGTTTTTACTGTTCAAATTAATGAAATTAAATTCACATATGAGCTTTCATTTTGCGTTTATTAGTTACACCATCCGTTATTTTATTTTCAATAATATTTTTACATTTTAAACAAAATAAACAATCATTTTCATTCTTTTTGGAAAGTTAGATAAACTTGTCAATTGTTTTTCATTTATTTTGTCAATTAAATTTAAAACTAATAAAGGCGCCATTATTTATCCATATATATGTATGTATCGCAACCTAACAGATCACATACGCACCCAGTAGTTATTTACTAGATTTTTGATCTCTCATTGATTTCTCAAAAATATAGTGTATACTAGTATCAATTAAAACAAATTCTAAATATTTTTTTTCAAGGTTAGTTACTTCTGTTCATGAATGGCTTTTTTTACATTGCCCTTTTAAAGTAATTGGATTTGTTGCTAGTTGTAGTATTGCCATGTATATTGCAATATGGTTTTGCATTTGCCGATATATATTTTTACTAATTATTTACTCTGATTCAAATAGCAAATTAAATTAATTATGCAATTCATATTGATATTAGACGACGATAATAAAAATAATACTAATAGTATGTCAACAATGACCTAATAACAACAGCAATTAGTACTGTTATTGATTTATATTTATAATAAAATTGTTTTGTAGTTTATAAATAATTTAACAATCTAATACTTCTATAATTTCTATATATTTTAATTACTTCAATACCATAATTATTATTTCACTAAACATATTAGTTAACCAATGCAATAGATAATTGGATGCAACTTGTAAACTTGCGTGCACATTTTGTAAAATAAAAATATAAAAATCTGAGGGTAGTTTTCAAATTCTGCCACTGATAAAACCGGTTATTCTGCAACCCCGGTCAACCTTTATGAGGGGGATCGTATGTACCCGTACTTTATTACACGTGTGGAAGATCTTACGTCAGTTGAATCCTAGAATTTATCATGCACAGTGTGCTAAGTCCGATTAAATAAATATTAGTGTAGTTGAATAGTAATTGAAACGCAAGTAAGTTATTGTTTTACTATTATAAATCAAAAAAATTGTTCAATCTGAAATCAGTGTTTTATTTGACATTTAATTCTATAAATAACCATTATAATTAAGTTTTAAAGGAAACTTAGATGCGCCACAAAATTTAAATGTAAGGATAACTATTTATTATTAGAAATAGATTTAGAATATTATCATTTAACACTTATAGACTGCAATGTTATATAGGTGTAAGAAACACAACAACAAAACTATAATAATGATCGACAAATAAAAACACAACAATTCTTAGAATACAAAATTAAATGTTTTAATTCAATTATACCGTTATATATTATTTTTCTACATAAAATATGTATTTTAATTTTATACTTTAATTTCATATATCTTTTGACGTACTCATTCTTTCACTCTCATTAATATTAACAATTGGAGTACGTTAGTTTTTTGTTCTCTGATTAATCTAATTGTAGATTAATCAGAGAACAAAATCATGTGATTTCTATTCAATCGGCAGTGCCGTAGGAAGCACCCTGTACCTATTACACATCTCAAAACACTAATGTCTGTGTTACTGGTTGTATAAATTGTTTTTTAATATTCGACTTTCTCAACTTTATGAAGGTAGCCTGTTTTCATCACAGACAATTAGTTCAGTGTTCTTTTCAATTTCGGCTAGATTTTATAGGTTGGAAATAGATTTATGAGTTTAATTGTTTTAAGTAATTTACTTAAAGATAAAAATAAAGTAAATATAATTATTTATTTTTACCAATTAGAACTTTGCTCGTTTATGATTAAATCTTTTAATAATGTTCAAAATATTGACAATAACATAAACAATAATTAATTGTAATGCTGCGTCAAAGTCTCAGTACAGATTGGACCGTGTACTTGACTGTCATTATTCTTTGCTTTTACTAGTTAAATATTTTAACTAGTATCTATAGTTTAGATATGTCAGATATGTAAAGTAGTTATGTAAAGACTTTACATAACTAAAAGGTCAGTTTCCATTGAAACCGAATTGAAAAGGTAAGATATGACCTTAACTCGTTTTGGCAAATATTACACTCAAACAACATTGTACATTTATATTATCTAATTTACACAAACAATTATTTACACACACAATTCGACAAGCATATTTCAGATTTTGTAGAAACTTATTTCTTTTGAAACTACATATACTTTTACGTTAGAGTAGAGCGTATAAAACAGTGTGTTGTGAATGCTTTAAGCTTCAGTAGTACAAGATATTGGGCGACTAACATGGGTAATGTTATAAAAGTTTTTATACTTACAAGTACTACCATTTTTATTTTGTTAAAATACACTACAAAAAATGTCATGCTTTGTAATGCACAGAATCACATTTTTATTAACTTCTTTTTTACGGAGAGAAGCATCAAATTAGATTTCTACCACTTTAAATGCACTATTTGAAATCTTATAAGGTCCATCCGGTGACTTTGTTTAGCTATTTTGGCAATTTAAAACAAAAATATTAAATATTTTGTTAATTGGAGAAAGTTTGTTTTCATTCGCTTAAAATTTCTATGTCATCAAAACGAATACATTGTAATAAAACTTTAAAGAGACATGGTAAGATAAAATATCTCAATGCCATGGCAGTCAATGCTCTACGAATCTTTAGTATTTTGACGATTGCTTTTATAAACTACAGTAGTCTAAAAGTCTAGAAGAAGCATGAATATATTAGTTGGTAATATATGCGTTCCTGAGATTGGCATAATTTTTAGCAACTGTTACAATATATTTATTTGTACAATTGGTAATTGTGGTAATTATAGTATCAACTTAGTTCTTTAAGAAGAACTAGGATGATGATTGTTTTTTCATGTAAAAAAGTAAACTTATTATTACATGTGAAAATTTTAGCAAAATAGTTAGAAATATACTTATGAATAATAAACTAAACGATTATAATATGCCCATAGGTATATCTTTACGACATCGGCTTAATTGGTAGGGATTGTGTCATTACCGTTCGCCGTGGGGCGTACAATTATCTTTGTATTATCTACCTGGAAAATATTTAACGGTAAAAAGGGTATTGTATATTTATAATAAAAGATTTCATCAAAAATAACAATTATTAAATAAGTTATTAATTATAATTTTACTTAATAATTAAAAAAACTAATTGGTATCAAAATCAATTTCATTGCTTGATTCAGCATCTAAGTATATTATAAGTAGATCTACCATTTTACCAATGAGTACAATTAAATTAACTAACTTCTGCATCCAGAAAAAGGAATTTAAGAGTTTCTTTAAAATAATGAATTGAATTTTAAAATAAATGATAAAAAAATGTTTAAAAACAACTGATACAGTATAAAATTGATAAAATGCCCCATAAACAAGGAAATCAAGTTGCCATCGAGATGATAAGGCAACTTAATAGAAACATAAGGCAAAATAATACGAATCTAAAATGTAGCAGTGAAACTGTTGAATTAATACGTACTGAAGTATGAAATATTTTACCCTAGAAAAACTGTTTGAAGCACTTTATTAAAAAGGAAAAAATTGGCACTTATATACACTTAGGAGCTGAATCAAACGTTGAAAGTGGTTTTTATACCAATTAGTTTTTAAAATTAATAAGTAACATTTTTATTTTATTATTTTATAAACTTGTAAATATAAATTATCTATTTAAATATTTTTGTACCATGGATCGGGTGTCAAAATTTTCTTCTTTAATTTATTGTTCTTATAAATCCCTTCCACTTTTTTCTGTTCATTGCCATTTCTTTTGCTTCCAGTTGTTCTATGTTGTTTTTTGATAGTATGTCCTCTATTACGTTTTTCCATTTTATTGGTGGCTTTCCGTTTCTCTTGGTTCTTGCGACTCTGTTTTTCCACACTATTTTTGTCAGTCTATAAATTGGCATTCTAACCATGGGTCCATACCATCCCAGTTGTTTTCTCTCAATTTCGCTTTTTACTTCTAGTCTCCGCCGTATTTCATATTTTTTTATTTTGTCCAGTCTAGTTACTCCTTCAACCTTTCTAAGAAATCTCATTTCTGCAGCTTGCAATTTGCTCATTGTTCTTTGTATAAGCGTCTAAGTCTCACTGCCATATGTTATTACAGGTCTGTAAATCATTTTGTATAAAGTCATTTTTGTGTTTTTTTATATTCTGTTGTTCATAAGTATTGTTTTAACTGCGTGATAACTCTTGTTTGCTGATTGTATTCTGCTATTAATTTCTTCTTCCAAGCTTCCCTTACTATTTATGGCTACCCCTAAGTATTTGAACGTCTCAGTTTGTTCTATTCTTCTTCAATCTATTTGTATATCTGTTGTTGTGTTATCCGTTGCTAACTATTATTTTTGTTTTTTCTACATTTATTTTCATATTGTGCTTAGTTAAAGATTTGTTCCAAATATTAAAGTTTACCTGCATATTTTCTTCAGTTTATGCTATTATTGCCAAGTCGTCGGCAAAGGCACATTCTTCAATCTCAATTTTTTTTCATATTTAGATATCCTATTTGTACTTTTTTTGTTTTGTTCTTTACTTCTTGTAAGATGTTGTTTAAAAATATTATAAAAAGTCGGGGACTTGGTACACCTCCTTGTCTTAAACCCATTGTTGTTGAAAATTCCAAAGATGTTTTGTTTCTAGTTCTTATGTAATTAGATGTTGTGTTGTATAAACTTTTTATCCCTCTCAGTAGTTGTTCTTTAATATTTATTTCCTTCAATATTCTCCACATTGTTTTTTTTGGAACTTTATCAAATGCTTTTTCCAGGTTTATAAAAGCTATGTATAGTGTGCCCTGCTGTCAAATTGTTTTTGCAATTGCCTTCTTAAGTGTGAAGATGTGATCCTGTGCCGAGTAGCCTTTTCTAAACCCACTTTACGATTCCTTTATATTTTTTCTAGAATAGCTTCATACATTTTTGCAGTACAAATTAGCGATATACCTCTGTAGTTTTTAGTGTCCCTTTTTTTCTATATTTTCCCAATCCTTTGGTATTTTACCTTTGTCCCATATTTGATTTACCAATTCCAATAACAACTCTTCTCTTTCTGTACCCATGTGTTTTAGTTGTTCAGGCTTACTACTATCGTGCCCGGATGCTTTCCCGTTTTTCAATTTTTCTAAAGCTTGTTTTATATCTTTTTGTGTTATTTTTGTTTTTTGTCAATTTCTTTAAGGTCCGTGTTAACTACTTTTTTTCCACTTTCTTTACTATTGGCTTGCCCTTCTTCCAGTAGTTTTTCAAAATGTTCCTTCCATCATTCAATTATCTTTGCTTCTTTGTTCAGAATGTTATCTTGCTTGTCTTTCATTTGTCTTAGATCTACTTGTTTTTATTTTTTACAATTTTTTATTGTTCTGTAGAAGAGCTTTTGGTTTTACTTAAAATTTTCCTTCATGGTGTTTCCAAAGTCTACACAAGCTTTTTCTTTTGCTTTTTTAACTGCTTCTTTAGCCATTTTTCTTTGCAATTGTTATCAATTATAGTCTTCGTTCTTTTTAGTACTAAGGTATTTTTTCCATTTTTGTTTTTTGTTTCTTATTTCTTGTTTTTTGTTTTTGTTCCACCAGCTGGTTTGTTTTCTGCTTTGGTTCTTCATAGTTCTACATGCCTGTTTTGTTGCTTTCGTTATTATGTATTTAAAACTTTCCCACCTTTCCTCTATGTTGTTTTTTCTTATATTTGGTTGTTTTTCTACTATTTTTCTTATGATACTTTGGTATTTGTCTTTTATTTGTCTGTCCTTCAGTTTATCTACTCTTAGTTTTAAGCTTTCTGTGTTTTTTGTGTTTGCGTTTAGTGTTTTGACTTCACTTGCATTTTTTGCTATTATTTTTGCTTTTACTAAATAGTGATCACTACCAATTTCTCTGCCTTTTTTAACTTTTACATCCATTACTTCTCTTCTGTTTGCTCTATTTACTAATGTGTAATCTATTATGGACCTTTCCTCCATATTCTTTATTTCTCTCGTATATTTGTATATGTTTTTGTGTGCAAATGTAGTGTTTAATATTACAATGCAGTTTAAAACACAAAAGTCAATTAGCCTATTTCCGTTGTTGTTTTTGGTTGGTTCTCCATGTATACCCATTTTATCCTTTAATCCCTTATTTTTATTCCCAACCCTTGCATTTAAATCTTCTAGTATATAAAGGTTATTTTCTAATTTCTCGTACTCTATCTGTACTTCCTTCCAGAAATTATCTTTGTTTTTTGTTTTTGTCTATGTTTGGTCCATATATTATTATTATGTTACCTGTCCATTCATTTTTTATTTCAATTTTGATTACCATCATCATTTCATTTACACATGTCCATTCTTTTATATGGAGTTTCATCCTTTTATTTATTATGCATACAACTCCTGCTCTAGCTCTTGCATTGTCTTCTACTCCGTTGTATATTACTAGATGTAAGTAAGTAAGAATTTATTTCACATTTACACTCATACGCAAAATACAATTGTACATGTAAAAACGTCAACAAAAAAAGAACATATAAAAATACATATCATAAAAGTAACTTGTTAAAGCTTGTCTACAAAAAATTGTAATTAAAGTAATCTGCCATGCAGTGTGGTTCAATTTCACATAATACACTATACATTGTTTGTTTAATTTTGATGTAGTTGGTAATGTTTTTTATGGCTACGGGAAGGTGGTTATATATTTTTATGCATGAATAAAAACATCCGGTTTTGTATTTATTTAACCTGTGATGTGGTATATTGAATAGCTTGCCACCTCTAGTATTATATCTCGTAGAATAAAAAACATCATCAAAATAATGACTGTGTTTCCACAAAAACTTTATACATTCGTATATAAAAAGACCATAAATTGTTAATATGTTTGCTTGTTTAAAGATACCTCTGCAACTACCATTGTATTTCAGTTTGAACAAAATTCTTATTGATTTTTTTTGATTTATGAACACTTTTCCTACATTTGTTGAGCCTCCCCAAACAATAAGTCCATATCTTAGATGCGACTCAATATTTGCAAAATAGAATATTTTTTCAATCTGGAAGTTGGTGTTGCGTATTAGTATACGCAGTCCATAGCAAGCACTGCTTAGTTTGTTGCATACATAATTTATGTGTTGCAGAAAACTGAGCGTGTCATCCAGGATAACACCCAAAAATTTTACATTATTTGTAAAGTCGTATTTATTGGTGTTGAGTGTTATCGACTGTGGAGTATCAAGACTTTGATTTGTCTTATAAAGAACGCATGCTGTTTTTGCATTGTTTAAAATTAAACAGTTTTTATGAAACCAAGATTCTATATAACGCATACTGGTATTACCCGTATTTATGACATCCATAAAAGTGTCGCCCTCAATTAAAAGGTTGGTATCGTCTGCATAGTTTAAAACTCTGCAGTTTAGTGGTAAATGATTAGAAACATCATTAATAAATATAATAAAAAGTAATGGACCTAGAATGCTACCTTGTGGAATTCCTTTATTTAATGTTAATGGTTTAGAGAGTGCTGTTGTATTGTCATGTGGGTGTTTTATCCTTGTGTAGTGTATCCTATTTTCCAAGTACAATTCCCCTTATGCCATACTGGTATAGCTTTGATAGCAGTATTGAATGATCAATAGTATCAAAAGCTTTTGACAAGTCTAAAAAAATTCCGCAAGATAAGTTGTGGTTTTCCATATTTGTAACTACCCAATCTATGTATTCAAAGAGTGCTGTTTCTACACTTTTGCCTTTTAAGAATCCATGTTGGGTAGAGGCTATTAAATTATAATTTTTAAAAAATCAACTAGTCTTACATAAATGACTCTTTCAAATATCTTTGAAAATGAATTTAGTAGACTGATTGGTCTGTAATTTTCAAGTTGATTGTGATTGCCCTTTTTATAAATTGGTGTTAAAACTGCGATTTTAAGTTGATCGGGAAATATACCGGTATCTATGGATGTATTTATTATAACACTTAAGGGACGAGCTATGTGTTTGATACATTTTTTTATTATATGCATTGGTATTTCATCCAACCCTGTGCTGGAATCATTTGAAATGCTGTATGTAATATTAAATATTTCCAGTTCATTTGTAGGTTGCATATACATTGAATGATCATTAAAAGGAATATTTATTACTTTGGCACATTTAACGTTAGGATTTAGTAAAATTAATTAATTTGCAATTTCGTTGAAAAATATATTAAAGTTATTTGCTAACTGAGTTATATTATCACGTTCTGGCATCTTATAAGCTTTGGAATTTCCTACTATACTTCTGATAACATTCCACGAGGCCTTGGATTTGTTGTTGGTGTTGTGTAGTTTCAATTCAATATGTTTGTGTTTTTCTGCCATTAATTAATTAAAATTAAAGTTTTTTGTTCACTTTTATACAATGTTATGTAATCGGGATTGTTCTTTGATATTGTTTTGTAAATGAGAAGCTTATCTTTGCTTAGTTTTATAGGTTCGGTTTGAAAAATGTTGTTGTTTCTACTATTTTTAAAATAAGTTTTTATAGGAAAGTTTTTATGAAAATGTTTAAGAATTGTGTTCATAAAAGTGTTGTATTTAGAATTTGCAGACAGTTGAGTAAGTGCATAAGTAAATGATTCGTTTGAAATATGTTCAATGAATCTAATTATATTCGAATGTGTAAATAATCTAGTTTTGTATACTGGCAATTTGAAAATTAATTGAACATTGTAGTTAAGAAGTTGCGCAGTGTGATCTGATAATGTAGTGTGTAACACTTGTGTTAACATTTTGGAATGTACGTTTGTAACTATATTGTCTATGCATGTTTGTGTCGTTTTACAAATTCTTGTAGGTTCGCTTATAAGATATTTTAAATTAAATGAAATTAGTATATTTTTGAAATCTAGCGTAATGTTATTAGATTTCAAGATATCTATATTAAAATCACCAGCTATAAAAAATTTGCTATTTAGATTTAGTAATTTGGTTAATAATTTTTCAAACAATTCATAAAATTTAGTTATATCTGCTTTTTGTGATTTGTATATACAAACTATAATAATCGTTTCTCAGTTTACACTGACCTGGGCACCCGCGCACTCAAGTTCTTTGTATTTTGTAAATGCGCTTACGTCAAATGGTGTTGAGAGAAATGATTCTTCTATGTAGACGGCTACTCCTCCGTGTTCTTTTTGTTCGTTCCGGCAAAAACTTGATATTAGATTAAAGCTTGGTATTTTAATCATTTGCAATTGTTCTTGTGTTAGCCAGTGCTCGGAAATACATAGTATATTACAGCCAACTTCTTCGATTAATGCTTGTAACTGGTTTAAAGCTGTTGTAAGACATTGTACATTTTGGTGTAGTAGTTGTAATGTATTTGAATTTGAATTTAAAACTACCGTTTTAGTTTTGTTTGTCGGCGTTCTTGAAAATTTGAATTATTGTTACTTTTAGACTTAAAAAAGAATCGATTTATAAATATATCTTCCGGCCAGAAATTTTCATGGATTACTGTTTTTTCTGCCGCTATGGGTATTCCAATTTTAAAAGACGAATAAGACGCTTCTTCGTATTTAGGTTTAAGTTTTTCAACAATAAATGAAAAATTGCCGGCTTTTGAGAGATGCTTTTTTATCTGTTCACATTCGACATCTTTATGGAGCCTTGAAACAAAAATCCATTTGCGTGATGACACTTCTGCTACAGGAAGATCTTGATTTGTAGATTTTCCACTAAATTTAAATGGTTTAAATGGTTATGACCCAGCTTCTCTATTCTATTCTCTTTCCATTTACGCTTCTTGTATTCCTATTTACATTGTCTATTTTCTTTGATTTTTGTTTCCAATACTTTAGTTCCGGTTTTCCTGTTGTTTATCAGTTTTTTGGCACTACTTCGTTTTTCTTGCTGTTCCATGTATATACTTCGTTGTTTACTATTATTTTCTGATATCCAATTATTACATTCTTTTCTTTGGCTTTTTCTTCTTTTGCTATGCTTCTAATTTCTCGTTGTATATTTCTTTCTTCCCATGTTAAGTCGTGTTCAATATATATTTGCGTGTTTTTTAATTTGTTTTTTGCTGCCATTATACTTTGTTTTTGTTCCCTCGAAGCTATTTCCAGTATTATCGTTTCATTTGCATTATCTTCAAACAATGATCTTATATGCTTTATATCTACCGTGATTCCTAGAATTTTCTTGCACAATCTTTTTATTTCCTTCTCCTTGTCTTAGAACTGTTTTAAACTTTTTATAATTATGTTCTTCTGTTTTTGCTTCTCTTATTTTTCTGCTGTTTTCCAATTTTTTTATTCTCTCGGTTAGTATGTTTTTCTGTTTTTCCAAATCTTCTTTTTTTCTTTTCATTTCTGCTTTTATTTTTCCCATCTCTTTTCTTATTTCCTCCATATTTGTATCCATCTTCGGCATCATTTGCTGCATCATTTTTTTAACTCGTCCATTACTTGTCTTTCAAAAGTTGGATTTGCTGTCTTTGTTTCTATTTCTTTCTGATTTTTTCTTTGCTCTGGTGATCTTAGTATTTTTTACTTCTATGGAGTGTATTTGGGTGTTCTTGTTCTGTTTCTCTTATTATTTTGCTCATGCCTCAACTTCTTTGCTATATTTTAATTTAACTTAATTATCGGTTTTATATTAAGTATTTTTACATTCACTACTTTTATTTTAGTTTTAATTTATTATTATAGTTGATTTCATATTTTTCTTATTTCTATTTATTTATTTTATGTTTTTATTTATTTGAGTATTCTATGTATATTTTTTCTCTCCGTTGCTCATTAAGAGAGATGTATGTGGCGTGGTATTTGTGCCGCGAATTTTGTTTTTCCTTATCTCCATCACTTTTATATATTTTTTATTATTAAATATCAACTTTTACTGTTTTACGTTTGATTTTGCGATCAATTCCCGTATTTACGAGGTGTTTTGTCGGCCGCAGCAAAACGCGTGTACTCGCAGTCTTATGTTCACAATATACCTTGGTTACTGAGCATGGGTCAAAATTACCTGAGCAAAGTTTATGTCGCTGCTATTCTTTGTAGATAATTCTCCGAGATACAGGAGTTTTTGTATTTACAAATTAGTCAACCTATTAAGTTAGTATGTGTTCGGCGGTGCGTTGACGCATATGTGCGCAACAAAAAAAATATTTTGGGTCAAAAAGTGAATAAGTTATAGTTTTTTTTGAAGTTTTTTCAATTACTTAATGGCTTTTAAAGCTCGTTCTTCCAATATAGTATGTTATGGTGAAAGTGACTTTGAAGAAACAGTAATAAAAAGGTTTCAAGAAACAGATAGTGATTGTGATAACGACAGAGATGAAAATTATCTGCTTCAAAGTGAACTCGACACCGATTTTGAACAATCAAGCAAAAATGAAAATAGTGACACTAATATTGAACAAATTAAACCTAATTCAAAAAATACAAATAATTGTTGTTCTTTAAATTATTTTTATGTCAAAAATAGGCACAAATAGGCAAACTAAACCGGCAACCAGAGCTGGAAAAACTGCCCATATTTGTAAAAAATATATATGAATGTTTACCTAGTGCAGATTTTTTTACATTACCATTTTTTTGTTATTTTTTTTTTAATTAGTTAAGCATATATTTCTCTACAATATCCAAAAATTAGAAATGGTCTGTTTTGTTTTAAAATAAAAAAAAATAAAAAAAATTGTTTAAGCTTCTTACATACTACTTTAATTTAAATTTTATGTTGTATTGCTATAATAAACAAATATTTTGATTTAAAAATATTTGGTATTGAAAGTCAAATGTTTTAATATAGCTTTTACTTAAAATCCAAAAAAAAAAATTAAAGAACACTATTAATTAAAGTTTTGGAACAATTGGGTCAATACGACCTATGTTAAGTTAATATGTTACCTTTAAATAACTTGCAGGTAGATAATTAGAAGATAATTGCCCCCCTATTGCGAATGGTAATGACATATTCCTTACTCACTATTTAAGCCGATGTTGTAAAGACACTATATTTATGGGCATACTATATGTCATTTTTTATCAAAATCAGATATTTCTTGTTTAGAGTCTTTTTCATGTAACACGAGTTTTGCATTATCAATCTAAGAATTAATTTTGCAATCGTTCCTGTTCCACCACATATCACCAACATTGTAATAAAGGTATAACATACAGACTTGAAAAAATACTTGCATAGCTTAATATAGATAGGTTAACAATAACATTTTAATAACTTCAACTTTCAAATAAACACACAAAACTGCTGATCTCACCGACAATACTTAAAAGTTGAATTAATTTTAAAAATTTTAATATAAAAACATTATAGTTTAAAGAAAATTAAGTTTGTTTTAAAATAACCATAATCCATAAAATTCATTTATCCATTCATTTTAATTGTTTTAATTTGACTTCTTATTTAGTTTTCAGAATATTTATCTGCAATTTATATTTTATTTTACCAGGGTAATTTTTTTGCGTTTTTACATGAATTTTGTAAAAAAAACACAGAAATATTTTACAATATATGTATTTTTGTGTTCAGTATTTGAGGTCGATTCATTACAATCACACATAAAACATAACATTGTTCAATTGACCGCCTTGGCTCATAAGACATGACGTAATCGCTTATCATAATTTTTGATAAATTACCAATTATGGTACCAGACCACAAGGCACATACATGTAATTCATTATTCATTTTTGAAGATGCATTTTCTTCTTAATTTTTTTTTGGATTTCCTTTGTTTTCAAAAACGGCAGTTTGCCTCATCGTGACGCTGTAAATCTCTAAAGTAAAGGTAAAATAAATTTTCATTCAAAATTTGTTGCGTAGTGGAGTACGTAAAGCCTAGTTTCTGAGATCAATGACAAATTGACAAACAGTGGCAATATTCTACACAGAGTAACTGCTACGAGTATGTTGAGGTATTTTGACGTTAGTTACAAATTTGATTTTAAGCATCAAAATATTCAAGTAGAGCACAAAATGCACCTTTTGTCAGTTTCTTATTTTCTTAATAGGCTTGGACAATTTTATTGCGTTGTTCTGTCGTATTTGGCCACGACTAAGATTGTTTATGTTGCTAGAATACAAAACATAATTTATCATTAACATATAACTTGGTGCTTTGAAAATATTTATCTGTGTCATGTGGAAGCTCAACATAAATCCCCATACGCAAAAGTAGTTTAAAATTGCTATTTGAAGACTTTTTTTTTAATTATTATTAAATTTGTGAACTATTTCAACTTGTCAAACAATATCGAACTTTTCTTAACCGATTGCGTAAATAAATAATACATTATTTTACACGTATTTAGACATAGTTCTCAGATTTTTTTTTCTTAGAAACTGTATTCTTATTATTATATTTTTAACTACCAAATAATTATGGCTGATGGTACTTACTTAATAGGTTTTAAATATGTATATCTTTCTAAATACTTAAATATAAAACTCACTATTTAAACTTACATAATTGGAATTTCTTTAAAAACCATTGTAGTTTTGTTTCTTTAAATATTGATAATAATATATTAAAATTGCACATCCGTGTTAGACATAACAAGATTATTCATCTCCGTATCCGTACAAACATTGCACTTTTTATTTTACAAATTTTCAGTATAAATTAATAAAACGTAAGGAATTTAATAAAGTATGTTGAAGAAATTTTTAATGTTATAACGCATGCATAACACTTTTAAAATGGTTTCTTTTGTAATATTTATAAGGATAAAAATATAACACAAACACTTATTGATAATGCAAAACCAAACGTATTTGGACTTGCAACAGTATAAATATATTTTTTTAATACATTATGTTTTAGTGAATATCTCGTTGGGTTTGATGGCAAGTGACCCCAAAGAAATGAATTTAGATGACAGTTTGTATTACCCATCGTCGCATTGCAGTGCTTTCAACCATTCCATTGATGACCTCAGCAACAACCTTCATAGCTCAGCCATAGTAAGTATTTTAAAAATTTTAGAATTTTATAAAGTAAATCAAATCAACTTGTAATGCTAAAAATAATATTCTTAACTTAACCCTGTATTTTATTTAAAAAAGTAATTCATTTAGGAGATTGTTGTCAGCCACGAAAAAAAAAACATTTTGTTATATCAATTCACTTATTAAAACATAAATGTGTTTTGTGTTTTTGAAAATTTAGCCTAGGTATTTACATGTTTTTTTAAGAACAATTGTATTGCTGTTAATTTGTATGTAGGCAAATGTTTTAATATTTGTATTGTTCTTGTACAATTTTCTTCTTCTGATTTATTGATATTAATTTTAAGAAAAAAAAAAGTATTATGACCTAAAATAAGTTGGAATGTTATCTGCATAAAGAGAAGCATATGTGTTGATGAAGTATTATTCAATAGTATATGTTAAACGTTTTGGAGCAAGGATAGTTCCGTAGTACTGTGCTATAAGTTTAACAATAACAGGTAGATATTGTAGTAATGATTTAAAGTAATAAATTTATCGTTCAGACTCTGTCAAAAGTTTTGGCTAACCTTGTTTTCACACCAAAAAAATCCAGCTACGTCCTGCTCAACTCTGGATGATTCTAATAGCAATTTTATGGACATGCAGCATTTGCAGTTTGTTACTGTTCCTTATTTGATTTTAAAATGTGACGTTCCACACACTACGTCTTAAACCAAAATTTGCCAATTATTCGTTGGAAAATAAATTATTAAAAAGAACAACACTTTGAATATACATAAATTACAACAAGAAAACAAATTATTTAAATAAATGTATATAAGCAATGAGCAAAAAAAGAGAACTAATTAATGAGATAAAATAACATAAATTAAAAATAACAAAAAAAAACAATAATAAAAATAAATTGCAAAAGTTACGAGGTGTGTTAATTAATTATTGAAACTGCCAACGTTGCGTTCGATTTGGCTACATTTGGAACGAGAGACTTGATGGTCAGGCAGGCAGGTAAACATGTGATACGGCTGTAGTACGAATTTAAACGTGCTAAAGCCATTTGATTGTCTATGGCAATTGTTTTTGTAAAACAGTTTTTTTCTAGTGCGTTCTAAAAATTAGTGACAATTTTGAAAAACGGCGTGTTATGCGTTTTGCTTGGACGCAATTCAATGAAAACTTTTACAAAACTTTAGCAGATATAGACCCTTTGTTGTATGGTTTATCTTTAAACAACTTTCTTTTTTCTAAAAATGTCTTAAAACACTGAAAAACTTGACAAAACATTGTCACCATTGTCTAAAAAACCCGATAGCACACCTTTGCTCAAAACTGATGTCACTTATTTTAGTATTACTAGAAGAAACAAAGAAACTGTTTTACAACAAAAAATTGCTAGTGAAACCCAAAATGATCATAAATCGTAAAAATTAATAATAAGTGATAACAATCAAAAGAAGGAAAAAATATTGGGTAAAAACAGAAAATCAGGAGATCTGCATGTAACGCTAAAAATGAACAGCTGGTAGGACAATTCGTATTTTGTTGTCTAAATCTAACTACCTATCTAATTGATTTTGATTTAATAATTAAATGAATAAATAAATAGTATTATATAGAAAAAATTGCAAATTATTTATTAATCAAAGTTAAAGTATATAATTGTTGTGCTGTTTATCAAATTTGTGCATACATGTTGATAAATATAGAAGTTATACGGTGTTGGAATAAATTATACTACTAAACATTATGACGAAGTCAATGCCAATGACTATAGCATACTAGTATAATTCATTTCAACCACATATAACCGATACATATATAAATATCATTTTTTGGCTTATATATGTTTATGATTATAGGAATTAGAAAACTTTGATGGGTTAAACATGGATGACAGCAATGACAGTTCTTACACGGAAGATGATTCTCAAGCAGTATGCATGATAAAGACTGAAATTCAATCACAGCATAGTCCCACGATAAATAAACCGACCAAGCATCCTGGCTTAGTATTAAAGGCGCCTGTAACATATCAAGGAAGCATTGACCGTACCGTCATACCTTTTCAAAAAGAAGGAATTGGTAAATACAATCCAAACATAATCTGAAGACTTAAACAGATAGCGATTGACAAAAATTTAAAGAAAATAACATGTTAAAATCTCAGACTATTATTGAATTATTTTTTTGCAATACCTAATTAAATTGTCATAATAGTTGTAAAACACAGCGTTTTTAGAGTATATGTACAAATTTAATATGACAAATTATGGTTAATAGTTTGATTTGCAAACTCCAAACCTATTTTTTTTGCTACATGCAAATTTAACAATAAAAATTAGAATAAAGATTTTATATAGATTTTAAAAACATGCGTATGTAATCATAAAATTAATGGTAACAAACATTCTAATAATTTGTAAAAACCAAAACAATTTGTCTGTATTTGATTGGTCGCTTTAGATTTAGATTAGGTTTGACTAATTGATTTTAAACTTTTGTTTTTCATTAAACTATATTTAATTTAGACATTGCAATTCGGTTGTCTGCTGTGATGTTAAAGTTTTATCGATGATATTCAGTTAAAAGAGATTATTTAAAAAAAATATAACTTTGCAAACTTAAATGAATTACATGCTCTCTTTGCATGCCAGTATATTTTTTTCAACAACAAAATGTACGTTACTGGTACATTTACTATCCAAATTAGTTTAAATTTGTAATTTGTTTACCACTTGTACGATGCACCATAACTATAATGTGCACTCCCAATACAACTGATGCGTAAAAGGTTTTTATAGTTGGGCAATTCCATTGCAAACGGACTAGAGGGGTGGGGGGGGGGGGGGGGGTGACAAGAAACTTTGTGTTTTTTATTAGTAATTTTTGAATGATTTATGTGGGAATGAAATCCTTAAAAAAATTCTACAATTATAGATCTTTTGTCGTTTTTTAACTTAAAAAAATAATTTACTAGTGAGATCGATCAAAAAATTTCTACAGATTTTGATGTAAATTTGTGGGAAAATATACATTTGTATTGTGTATTTAGGTTTTATTTAGAGGTCTAAAATTTAAAAAAACTGCAAAAATAGGCCATTTTTTCTACATAAACTCTTACAAATACACATTTAGCAGCGTTCAAAGGAACTATACACCAAATATTATTCAAAATTTGAGTTTTGCAAACAATTCTACATAAAAAATAGTCATTGACGTGCTTATCGGGCGTAGAAAAATCCATATAGAAAAAAAAAAATACAAATTAAAAATAAAATTTCTTAAAATTTTTTTTTTTTCTAAGAATCTTTGGTTTATATTTTTTACGCTCATTTCAGTGTTTAACAAATACATCTTAGTGTGTTTATAATTATTTTTGTGGAAATGAAAAAATAATTACTTTTTAACGCCTTTTTTTTCGCCTGAAAATGTTGTAAAAGTTTTTTCCTAGATAGATATTTCTACGGCCGATGAGCACAACAATGACTATTTTCTATGTAGAATTGTCCATAGAATTCAAATTTTCAATAATTTTTGAGGTATTGTTTCTCTGAACGCTGCTAAACGTGTATTTGTAAAAGTTTATGTTAAAAAAAAGGGAATTTTTGGGTTTTGCGTTGTATAAAAAGGGCGTGGTTTAGAAATTTAATAAACAAGAAAAACTATATAGCTTTTGCTTTCATAACTGCATATGAGAATTCAATTTGTTGATATGTGATTATTTTGGAGTTGTGGCGTCATTTCTTGGTGGATAATGAAAACCTTTTTACAGTAACTTATTATATTAATGAGA
Organism: Tachinus rufipes; assembly: GCA_963932245.1. NCBI lineage: Eukaryota > Metazoa > Arthropoda > Insecta > Coleoptera > Staphylinidae > Tachinus > Tachinus rufipes. Next base: position 53,887,631 of record OZ010744.1, read on the forward strand.
AACTGATTCAAAGAAGTTCAAGCAAATAGTAATTATATATTATGAATAACAGATAAAAAATTTGAATTATAGTCTAGAATTATAAATAATTTATTCAGACGTTGTTAGGTGCTAAATTAATAAGTATTCAAACAAGATTTATAAAGGTTGCATTATTAATTTGGATATTTAAATATAAGATTATGTAACACTTGTGTTATTTTAAATACATTTTATAATTTAGTTATGTTTTTAGTGAACTGATAATTAGTTGTTGTATAAAAAGCATTTATGTGATATTAGGTAGTATAATAATATTTTAGCTTGTAGTTGTTTTATTTCAATAATATTTTTAGCAATCTGCGAAAGATGTGGAGCCGTCAGCATGAAGCAATTATTTTATTCGCGGAAACGTCGTTTTTGTAGCATCACATGCGCTCGAGGTTACAGCGGATTAATACCAGAGCTGCTACCACTCAGTACATTATCTACACAAACAACAGCAGATTTACAGTACACAGAACACCAATTTAAATTGAAAGGAGGTGACGATTATGAAGGCTTTATTTATGACCAACCCTTACCACAAATACCAATCCCTGAAGATCTAGAAACAAATGACAACAATGATTCATTAATTTTGGAAATTAATTCCGAACAAACTAATACGTATAACTGGGATTTACAAATAAAAGAACCATTTTTTTACACTGCTTCCGTAACGTGTTTTCCGACTGCTCCATTGTCCGACATATGGGACAACATATTAGTAGGCATGAAAGTAGAAATAGAAAATACGGACTGTGGTAATAGTTTGGAAGCAGTTCCAGTTTCATTTTGGATGGCAAGTGTTATCAAAATAGTAGGCTACAAGGCCCTTTTAAGATACGAGGGTTTTGAACAAAATACAACTAAAGATTTTTGGATTACGCTATGTTCAAATAAAGTGTACCCTATAGGATGGTGTGCTTCTATGGGAAATTCTTTAAACCCTCCTAGAACAATTGAAAATAAATACAATGACTGGAAGGATTTTTTAAGAAAACGTTTAATCGGTGCTCGTTCATTACCTTGGAGTTACTGCAACAAAATAACCAGTTCGTTAAAATCACGATTTAAGTGCGGTTTGAATTTAGAAGTTATTGATAAGAATAAAATATCTCAGGTTAAATTGGCAATAGTTCATAAAATAATAGGAAAACGATTAAATGTAAAATATTACGATATGACAGATGAAGACACCGGGTTCTGGTGTCATGAGGATTCCCCCTTGCTGCATCCTGTAGGATGGGCAAAACGGGTCGGTCATAATATACTAGCCCCAATAAATTATCTTGAAAAAATTAACGAAGGTGGTTACGACGAAGATGATGCAACGGACGTTTTATTTAATTCGATACAAGTAGGAACAAATGAGAAATGTACGGAATTTTGTATTGGAATGAAATTGGAAGCTATCGATCCATTAAAGCTAAATTCTATATGCGCTGCTACCGTCATGGACGTCCTCCATTGCGGTTACATAATGATTAGAATAGATACGTACGAATTAGATGCTACAGGAGCAGATTGGTTTTGTTATCATAAGAATTCACCATGTATATTTCCCGTTGGATTTTGTCAAATTAATAATATATTGTTGACACCACCTAAGAGTTATGATCAGTCTACATTCAGTTGGGAAAATTATTTGAAAAATACCAATGACGTTCCCATACCGAGAAGTTTCATTAATAGTTATGTACCTCATCATGGGTTTGTGGAATCTATGAAGATTGAGGCAGCTGATTTAATGGATCCAAGGTTGGTTTGTGTGGCGACCATTACTAAAGTTGCTGGCAGATTGCTAAAAGTAAGTAAAAGTAGTTGTCATATTCTTGTGCACACTCATTTTTATCTTAAAATATAAACATTACATACTAAATAAATAACAAAATAACTGTTTTGTAGTTATTACATATAAAAAAGTTGATATGTAATTAACTAAATGCACATCAAAAACTGAATTATGAGAGTCATTTCTACAAACTAAAATGTATCGGCACAAAATTTTATATATTCCATACAAAAATAATGCTCGTTTTAAATATAAGTAAAGCACTATTAATTTTTTAAATTTTATTTACATGTATTTTTTAAATAGCAGGCTGTATCTTTATTAATTTTTCAAAATATAAGAAATACATAAAAATTAATAGTAAAATCCCTCTAAGATAAAATAAAAAATCTTTTAAAGGATTTCCCTTTTGTTACTGTTTCATAACAGAAAACTGAACATATTGTATATATTATCATCCTTACACTTACATAGAATCCACTATATTTCTAATGGCTTCTCTATACGAGTATGCAATTTTAATCCAAATGTTGCAAAAAACAATTAGTACTATGGGCATGTTTAGCACAATATTGCTCTTCCAGTTGCAATGTTTTCTTTCGAGGTAAAAGTATCTGATTTATTATAAAAATCTTCAATTTTCAAAACAGTTTGTAAATCGTTATCATATTATCATGTTACGATCCATCCGAATGATTAATTTTGCAAACTGTATTTTTATCTAAAAATAAAGACTTCCAATACAATTCAGCTCCAATGAGCATATTATTATCCGCCAATTAACATGTGGACGTTTTTAAATTAAACCCTGGAATGCGGTTGCTTATTTAAGATTTAATATTTTGTTTTACTGGCTGCCATTATCTATAATCTATTAAGGACCTTTAATTGAACTTATTGTTAAGCATACTGTAGTCAATAACACTGTGTTATTTAGTGATCTGCTAGTCAGTGTAGTATTTTCATCAATTTTTCATCATTTTTTTATTAATTTAATTTGTAGATTCATTTTGATGGTTGGCCAGAAGACTACGATCAATGGCTAGATTGCTATTCGCCAGATATCTATCCAGTCGGTTGGTGTTGTAGTGTTGGGCATAAATTAGAAGGTCCGCTAGTGGCCACAAAACAAGAGCAAAAAATGCCAGTTCAGCCAAAAATTATTAAAAAAAGAGGCAGAAAGAAACTTATAAAAGACAACTCACCAAAGAGTAACGCTACCAAAGTTGTTGAAACAGAAGATCCGCTTTTAATTACAAACAACATTAAAATTGCTATTGAGGCTGAAAAGAAAATTATAGAAGAAAGCTCACCAAAGAGTAACGCTACCAAAGTTGTTGAAACAGAAAATCCACTTTTAATTACAAACAACATTAAAATTGCTATTGAGGCTGAAAAGAAAATTATAAAAGACAACCCACCAAAGAGTAACGCAACTAAAATTGTTGAAAAAGAAGACCCGCTTTTAATTACAAACAACATTAAAATTGCTAGTGAAGTTGACTTGAAAAAGGATTTCCAGAAACCAGAAACGGTTTCCATACCTGCAGGCCTTGAGCAAAGTATGACTGAAGCTATACCACCTGTCGAAAGAAATGAAACTTTGTCGGCAACCGTAAGCAAATCAAATACTATTAAACTATTAAAACCAATAATTTAATTCTATTTATAGTCACGCAGTACTAACAGAAATATAAAATTTATTCCGCGATTAGTGGACAAAAGTGGTGGTTCTTGTGACTACTCAAACTTATGCCCAAATGATTGGAATGTTATTGATGTTGCACAATTTTTAAGCATTAACAATTGCTCTAATTACTGTGAATTATTTACTGAAAGGGTACGTTAATAATAATCATCTTGTCAAAATTTAGTACAGTTATTTTTTCAATAAAATCAATAGTAGTATTATATATAATATTTAGTTTAGTTCAAATGGAAATGTTGAATTTGTTAGTATATTTCATCGTACTGTTAAAATATTTCAATTTTATTGTTTTATCTAATTAATATTTTTTTAGGAAGTAGATGGCAAAATGCTATTGAGTATAAATAAAGAAGATGTATTAGAATATACAGGTGGAAAAGTTGGACCATCATTGAAAATTTATGATCTCGTTCAACAATTAAAAGTGAAAATAAATTCACCACAATCACGCCAAAAGAAAGCTAATAAAAAATAATCTAACAGTTCTAATTGCTGCCACATAACTACGGTACGTCGCAGGAGTGTATTATTAAAGAATTAAAAATAGCAGCCGACTGAGATCAAAGGCGATAAGCAACGCTGATGCAAGTCGTACCAAACAATTTGTAATTGATAATATAATAAAATATTTATTTTTCTAAAGTTAATAAATTAATTAATTAATTTTTTTTAATAAATTTTATAAGATAAATTTTGGTTTAAATTTTAATAATAACACTTAACAATTATATTTATAAAACAGTTATTGATAAGGAAACGTGTTTTTTTATACGTTTCACTACGCTTGCATAATGCATGCTAAATACATTTATTAAGCACACAAGCATCGAAATAATTTAGTTTTTTCTGTATAAAAGATAAATATGATATGTGTGTGTCCAGAAAGGGTGTTTGTAAATACAATAACAACAATCAGAATTTGACTTCCGCTCGAAAAAACGCCTATTAGGGGTGCACCGGGAGTGGCAGTGGCATGGTCCGCGTGAGTAATTGTTTACATACTGGCGTTGTCCTATTTCATGCTCGGTGCTCACTGCCCCCGTAAGTGGGCTGAATATAAATGTAGTAACTGTCTTAAACGTAAAAACAGTAAGTATCTGTGCAACTTGCACGAAGTGTCCATATTACACCTGTGTCACGAGCCTAGGCTAGTGCTAATACATTACACCGTACTTGTTACTTTTTTAATTATTTACGACTAATAAATAATATTTATTTTTATATACATACATAAAATTAAAAAAAAAAAAAAAAATATTTTGAAGAATCATTTAGTCATATTTGACGTAAAAAATAAAATTTTATTTAAAGATTAAAACAAAAAACGTTTATATAAATTAATGTTTAACATTCATTTTTTGACATATATTTGCCAACCAACATTTTAAATACTATTGTATTTATTTATTAGTTGAAACTGATGAATCTCTTCAAATATAAATTCTTCAACAACTGGATGATTAGGTTGAAACAAATACATCTTTTGTTTGAAAAAGTTAATAGCCGCATTTTGTTTTTTAGATTGGATATTGAAAGTAATATCGGAAGTATAGTTATTAAATCAAAATTGTTTTCAGTAAATTTTATTATTTTATAGACCATATCTGAAGCATATATTAAATTACCTCGAGAAATGAAATTAATAAATTTCTTATTGTCAGCACTAGGCGCGTCATAAAAATGATCGAATAAAATGGTGGTTTTATACAAAAGTATATTTATGCAATGATGGCCTTTAGAAATTTTGAAATTCTTTGGATTACAAATGTAGTTCTTAAATTTTTTTGCAAACCCGACAAAAAAAGTTTAATAATATTTGTGAAATCAATTTTACTATCTCTTGTATCATGTCTGTAAACATTTAGTGGTGTGCAAATATTTCCAATATCTAAGCAGTTGGAATTTATACTAAACAGTATTTGTGAATTTTAATTGCTGCAAAGTCCATTTAAGTTGCAAAGTATTAGGCTTCCTCAGACCTCTTAAACTACAACTAAAAAATTCTAAGTGATCTTGTAGCATAAGAAATATTTTAAAAGTCTAGTTTTTGTAAATAGATTATTTGCTAGCAGTTTTTTGTGCATGTTTTAAAATAAGAACGCCTTCAATTTTTAAACTTTCTTTTATATATTTAGTAGTATCATTAAAAACATCAGTAGCTATCCAAAAGTAGACATTTTTTAGTTTCAAACAAAAAATCTAATTTATTTTTTGTCTATCTTGCTTTGTTTTCAAGATAATGGAAAAATTCACATTATTTAGAAAAAAAATATATAGGAGCCTACAAAATGCGTCCGCAAATACGCGACGAGAAGATTGCTTTCTGTTGGGAAATCTTAATTGATACTCGCGAAATGCAGCTAGGGCATTGTCAAATTACAAAAGTCAAAAATAAAAATATAAGTTTTTTTGTACACAACGGAAAATTAGAATTATGTTTTGCATCTCAAGATTGGATATTAGTAGAAGTACCATCGCAAGTAATTGAACGTATAGTAAAGCCAATGCAATTGAACAATTGAATTTATTTTTATAAGAAACAATTTGAAAAATTAGTTTCAGAAACGGCACTTTTCTTATTGCAGTTAACAAAATCACTGTAATCACAATATCCAGAAAACTTGCTAAGTTTTTGATTTCATTCTTATTGCAATAGCATCAAATATAAAACAAAACAATTTTACAAATATGGATTTAGTTTGCATTTTTCTTTGAGGTAATGAAAAACTTTTTAAAAGTCCCGGATTACAATTAAATTTTAACACACGCATTGTTCTTGGGTTAAGTAAAAGCTGCCTAAGAAACGTGTACGTGATCAATAAAAATATATTGTTAGTGCAAACTCTTTCATTGTATGTTGTCTATGTGCTGTTGCAACCAAAATTCCAAGTTTGAAATAACTTTTCAAAATTGAATTGAAACTGTAGTAGTGAAGCAAAGAGAGTTCTACGCCAAATTTGTCGTTTGATTTACTAATGGTGGAATTCATGAAAGCTGATTAAAGTTAATCAGCGTTAAATGTGACAACATAACCTCAACATACTATAAACTGTCAAAATTGTTTTTATTAATTCAATATAAATACTTGATATTTACTTTGTGTTAGTATCAAATATTATTTTCCTTTTAGTTCTGGTAGTTACATATTGTGTAAAACTTGCCTTTGTGGTAGCATTACTATAAATAGTTTTGCGGTTGTCAAGTTTAATCAACCGTTAATTTAACTGGCTTTTATGAATTCCAGCATTAGGCTTGAAATTTTCAATATTTCCGTCATCTTGGATTTTATTTTGGAGTGGGGGCAAGCGCCATCTTGGATTTTATTATTTTTCCGCCATCTTGGATTTTATTATATTTCCGCCATCTTGGATTTTATTTTAGAGTGGGGAGCAAGTTTTTATTTTAAAAAATGTATGCCGATGCCGGGGTTCGTTCCGAGGACCCTTGGTGTAGAATCCAACAATCTAAACAACTAGACCACGAAGCCTAATTATTTGAATGAGTTTATTGATGGTATATATAATATAGATAATATTTAACGTATGCTTAAATGTAAATAGTGTTGCCTATACCGAGAATTAAATATAAGAAATTATTTTATATTTTAATAATTAATATTTTTTTAAAAAATGTTGCCGGTGCCGGGGATCGTTCCGAAGACCCTTTGTGTAGAAACCATCAATCTAAACAACTAGACCATGAAGCCTAATTATTTGAATGAGTTTATTGATGGTATATATAATAATTAATTAATATTTGTTGTATGATGTAAATAGTGTAGCCTATACGGAGAATTAAATATAAAAAAATATTTTAAATTTAATAAATATTTTATTAAAAAATATTTGCTATTGCCGGGGATCGTTCCGTGGACCATTGGTGTAGAAACTAACAATCTAAACAACTAGACCATGAAGCCTAATTCTATGAAAAAGTTTATTGATGGTATAATTAATAGTTAAATTATGATTAAGTGTAAATAGTGTTGCCTATACGAAGAACTAGTGAAAAATTACATGTTCGAATATTTGTCGATAGATGAAATCAATTATAGTAGTGCTAATTTTTCTATAATATATAATGCAAAATAAATTTTAAATACTAATTGTTGTTTGTACAGTAGCCATGACATTTGAAAATAGCTGTAAGTATTTTTCAACTCAATATATTCTATATGATTAGTTTTATATTTCAACAGATGAAAACCCAATGGCATTTATTGATAATGCTATTAAAAAATATGATAATCAATTAAAGAAAGAAAAACATCTTCTTGGATCTACTACATATCCTATCAACAGATCTGCTACTAAAAACATAACTATTGGCCTGAGCCCTGTAATAAATTTCACTCCTATAGTGAAGATTTGGGGCGGAAAAAGCTGTATCATTTTTAATCAGGAAGAATGGGAGGAGTTCATTGCTGTTGATACGACAAAATTGGAAAGAAATGTACCATTTAACTTTGCAACAAACCATAAAATAACAATTGGATGTTATAAGGCTAATGAGACTGTCACCATTGAATGTAGGAGCTTCTGTGTGATAATTACAGTTGAAACTCTATATATCCTGTATAAATTAAACTATATCATAAATTATAAATTAGTGTTGTTAAAAGCGTTAAACTTTGTTGATTGTTATAAACTTATTTTAAACACTTGTTTGAATATGGATGGTGATCTGTTTAACAATATTAATTTATTACTAACTTCAACTGCACTGTCAGAAAAAATATTGTACATGTATGAAATGTTAAAATTTTTATTTAATAAAATTGTGGAAGATTTTGAATTAACTAAATAAATAATAATAATAATAAAAAGTATTTCATTTATACAGGGTGTCCGGAAAATACGTGTACAACGTTTGACGACAGACTCCTGACGTCAAAATAGGTCGATCTAAGCCGACTTAGTTATATCCAAAATTGTCTCGTTTAGCCGGTAGAGGGCGTAAAAAAAAACAAAAGTATAACAAAGTTGAAAGTATCTATTGTAAGAAACTAAGTAAAACAAAAACATTACTTAAGCAAATGTGTAAAATGACCGCCATCTTGCTGAATACACTTATTAACACTCTTTAAAAAATGATATTGGACCCTATCTAATGTCTCGGGATTATTAAAATGGTTGCCTGCATTTAAAATCCGCTGCAATAAATCATCGCGTGTGTTTACCGGAGTCTTGTAAACTTCTGTTATAATAGCGTCCCACAAAAAGAAGTCACACATATTTAACTCAGGAGAACGTGGTGGCCATTTTACTGGTGCATCATTGCCTCTTCCAATCCATCCGTTGGGATATTGATGATGTAAGTATTGCCGAACGGCAACGGAAAAATGGGGCGGGGCACCATCATGCATATACCACATTTCCCTCCAAAGTAAAAGGGGCAAATTCTCCAGAAGAATTGGTAATGTGTCTTGCAAAAAATTTAAATAAATATTTCCATCTAACCTGTCTGGAATAACAATGGGACCAATAAGGTAGTGATCAATAATACCTGCCCAAATATTAATTTTAAATTGATGCTGATGATGTGCAACTTTAATGGCATGTGGATTTTCATCGGAATAAATATGTTCGTTGTGCAGATTGGTTACCCCAGATCTTGTAAAGCATGCCTCGTCAGTAAACATAATTTTTCTACAAAAATTTGGAACAAGGATTCTTTTGTTTCTAATAAATGACAAAATGTAAGCCGCATGGTGGGATCAGTCGGTAAAAGTTCCTGGACTTTTTGTATGTGGTAAGGATGTAACAACTGTTCTCTCAAAACCTCATTGACAATCGTTTTAGGAACATTTAACTCACGTTCTAAGAGACGGGTACTGGTACTTGGTTCTTCTTCAACTCTTTCCAGAATCATCTCTTCTGTTTCTACAGTTCGAGTTGTTCGCATACGACCCCTGCCTTCAAACTTTTTCTCAAAACTGCCCGTTTCCCGAAGATGACGCTTAATATTGGCAAATGTTTGGTGGTTTGGTATTCGACGGTTAGGAAACCTCTCCATGTAAACCCTAACACTCTGACGCCCATTTTCTTGACAAAACCCGTATACCAGGAGCATGTCAACTTTCTGAGAGTTTGTATAATTTTCCATTTTTAATGGTAAAATGAACTTGTAATTCAAGAATGTTGATCGTATACTTGAGCAAATTTCATAGACTGGTGACAATTTGTCAATAATTGTCAAATTATTAAACGCCATAGCAACAAGGTCACTTAAAAAAATATTGTTACAGGTAATTTCTTTTTAATATTTACAAATTTTTGACGCCCTCTACCGGCTAAACGAGATAATTTTGGATATAACTAAGTCGGCTTAGATCGACCTATTTTGACGTCAGGAGTCTGTCGTCAAACGTTGTACCCGTATTTTCCGGACACCCTGTATAAAATAATTATTCAAATTTCCAGTTATTATAATTATTCAACTCTAACATGGTTAGCATGTTAAAGAACAAATTGTAAATAAAATTATTGATTGGTCAATGACTTCGTTTGCTACAAATAGATGAATTTACATAATTTGTGTGTGCTACATTAGGTAAATATACATGCAGAAATATTAACGAATAAGCAGTTTAAATGACATCAAATTATCACGTACACATTACTAATAATATCGAATAATCAATATATAAGCTACGTTTTACAATTACTGTGAGAACGCTGCCAAATTAATATTGACATGACATTTTTTCTATTGTACAAATAATGTAAATTGCCATAAATTTTGGGTATATAAGTAGAAAATTTTTCATAGTATGCTATCATTAGTCCAAACAAGCGAGAGATATACAATGGATTTTACAGCATTAAACAGTAGCTGTAACGTAAAACCAACGTTACGCTTAACTGATTTAAATTTAAACGAACAATACACTATATTTGGGGTGTTTGAGAAAGAAACGATATATGGTAAAGCGATTTTGTTTTCTTTAGTTAATTGCCATGTTTGGATGCCCAAACGCATTAATGAACAGTTTACACCGGAAAAAATCGAAGACTTTAACCAGAACTATGCCGGACACAAGGCATTGCTCATCAAGGAGCATAAGGTATTCTATGGTAGAATGACTCCCATATTCGAAATTGTGGACGGTAAGTCTTATAAGATTATCAATTTGCAAATAATAATAACTGTTTTTTTTCTTTTGTTACAGATGACATGAACGATTCGCAATTTCTCCTAACGTAATTTTTTATATTTTATATATTATTTTTTTCTACAATAATTGTTATAAATTAATTGAATAAATACATTATTTTTATACTTATGTTTTATTTTTTTAAATTATATTTACAGACTATTGAGCTGCCTAAAAATTTAACGAAATTAAAATTACTCTAATTGACTTAACATCAAATAGAAATTTTGAAAAGTATCGATATGTTACAAACAATGTAAGATTGCTTGATATGAGTTTGTATTAAATTTAATAGTCAACATAACTACATATATATATATATATATATATATATATATATATATATATATATATATATATATATATGATGATTTCCAAAATATGCAAACGTATCAAAATTTGCTGACACAGCTGCTATTATTGATATATGTTTTGCATTGTATACAAATATTCATATATAGTTTGATACTTTCACACGAAATTAGCGTATTTAATAAAACAGCTCGTAATAAGTAAGCATCAATATAATATTAAAACATTAATTGCTACAAAAGCCTGATATAACTAAGCAATAACATTATAATTATTAATTATAATTAATACAACAAAACAAAACAAATCAATATGAATAATCCAATTTTAAACGTTGCTGATGACATGGTCCGTACAATGGAAAATTTTATGGGTATGAAGGAAACCGATATGATGGTGGTTCAGACATGGATTAAACATTGTTCCAGGAATATCAAACTTGGCGATAAAGAATGCAAACACTATAGGCTCAAAACAGAAAATTTTAGCGGCAATAAGCAAAATGATGGGCTACAGAACTTTGCTAAAAGCAATGGCTAAACGTGGAGGAAGCATGCCAGCTCACGCTAAATGGGCAAGCAAAGCGGTTCATTGGGAAGATGCAAAATCAGCATTTGATGGCAGAATACGAACAGGAGTTTTAATAAATATGACTCACCGCACACCCACGCATTTTTTTAAAGATTGCGAGACACTATTTGTACGTCGAATTAGACTGGCATTAAAAAATGAATTTTTTTTCAAGATAAATGCTATATTTTGCTGCAAATTTGCTAAGAATGGTCAAGATGGAAACGTTGAAGACTTCAAACACCTAAATACAAAGAACGCTGTTATAGATCGAGATTCTGAACTAAACGGTTGGTTTCAAGAAAATATATCAGGTGTGCTGATGAAAAAATTAGAAGAATTTCAAGTAAGTAATTATAAAAACTAATGTTTTTATTTCTAATAATCGTATTTTCTAGGAGCGCGACAGCGGTTGGGCCTTATCATCAATAATCAACTTAACAATCAATATTAATAAATACAACCCGCTGCGAGGATCATCTTATATAGAATTGCCGCAACAAATAAAATTGAAGCATGCGTGCATAAATGTTAGAAATAACGATGATGCATGTTTTGCGTGGGCGGTGGTATCGGCTTTGCACCCAGTAAACTACCAGAACCATCCAGACCGCATATCTTCGTATCCCCATTATAAAGATGTGTTAAAGCTTGAGGGTATTAATTTTCCTATAAAGCGTGTTGATATTACAAAATTTGAAAAATTAAATAATATCTCAATAAATGTATATGCTATAAACAAAAAAAGGAAAAAGTATGTAGTAAGCCCAACCCGAATCACAAAAAACAAGACCGACAACCACATAAATTTATTGCTTGTACAAGACAAGTATTGCACAGAAGATGAAGAAGATGATAACGATTTAACCGAGACAAAATATCATTACACCTGGATTAAAGATTTATCGCGGCTCGTGTCGACTCAAGTAAACAAACGCAATGGAAAAAAGTTTATTTGCGAAAGATGTCTCCATTATTTCCAAACTGAGCTTAAATTGAAAAACCATGTGGAAGACTGCGAGACAGTAAATGAGTATAAGGTGACTCTAATAAAAGATGGCAAAATTAGATTCAATAACTACAAGAACAAAGAAAGATGTCCGTTCATAGTATATGCGGACTTTGAATCTATTTTAATCCCTGTTAAGATTCGTATGGGAGACAAGAGCACCAAGTACCAACAACATGAGGCCTATAGCGTGGGTTATTATTTTAAGTGTGTTTATGACGACACACTCTCATTTTACAGAAGTTATCGAGGACCCAATTGTACTGAATGGTTTGCATCACAATTGAATCAGCTGGCCGAAGACGTCGAAACAGTTTTTATGTGTCCTATGCCCATAGAAATTAATCTCGAGCAAGAGCAGAAGTTTATGCAGACATCATTATGCCATATATGCGAAAAGCCTTTGGATTCCGACCGCGTCAGGGACCACTGCCATTTAACAGGAAAATATCGTGGAGCCGCTCATGCAGACTGCAATATAAAATATCAAGATAGTCGCACTATTCCTGTAATCTTTCATAACTGGAGTGGATATGACTCCCACTTTATGCTAAAAGATGTTGCTTTAAAAATTAAAGGAACAGTCAATTTAATACCTAACAACAACAAAAATTTTATTTCTATGATAAAAAATGTTTCCGAAAGTGAGGTAAAATTCAAATTTATTGACTCCTTCAGGTTTATGGCTTCCTCCCTTGATAAATTGAGCTGCATCTTTTTCTTCGCAGTTGTTGAATAAATTCCGTCATGGATTCATTTTTTTCTGCTCCATCTTTCTCTTTGCAGTTGTTGAATAAGTATTGTCATGGATTCATTTTTTCGTGCCACAAACTTTTTGTTGTAACACATTATTTTTTTTATTATTAAAAATAAAATGCTGTTTTACAAAACCTTTTATTTTTTACTTTTGGTAGTAATTGATTATTTCATTTAATTATTTCAACCAAAAAAACAAATTTGGTATATTTGTTTTTTTGGTTGAAATATTTAAACAGTTTTGCGGTTTATATTTAACGTTACCTATCATGAATTCCAGCATACAATTTTATAAATTCTATTTTGCAATTTTAAATGAGTTGGTTCCTGATTGTACTAAATTTCTTTTTTTAGACTTTTGAATTTTTTTTGTAAAATTAAATTCACTTAGAACATCATTTGTAATTTCAGATTGCTATTATATTTATAATTCATATTTCCAATATTTAAATGTCCTTTACATCAAAACTTCAAAACAATTTTTTTTTAAAATTATATATTAAATGTGATATTTATTTATTTTAAAAATAATAAACATAATTATTAACTTATTTTTATATTATTAAACGTCTTAAAATACTAATAACATTACAAACAAATTTCTGCATTTTTATCATAATTTCTTTGTTCTAGTTAGTTCAAGAAGCTCTTACATACATATCTATCATACAAAAATTGTGCAATAATTATTCTAAATAACCTAATTTTTTCTAGCGTGCTTTTGGCAATCCAAATGCATTTTCCAGTGTGCATCCATATTTAAAAGGTACGCCAAATCTCATATTAAATGGGTATTATTGTTAAAAGGCATTAAGTAGAGTTTAAATTCTGATAGACATCTTGCTCAACGACTATACTGGTACAATTCAAAAAACGCAAAACACCTTGAAAAAGTTGCATTAAAATTTAATTTTAACAAAGTTTTGTCTAACAAAATTGCCATAAAGATAGTCCAAATAATCTTTCAAAGATGACTTATGTGTCACTACTGCATAACAGAAAATATAATTAGGAAACGCGCTGCATCTATATTGACACGTTTTTAGTAATGTGATTGTGGTGTGTCGTTGAATGTGAGCAATAGTGGCAGATCTAACTAGTCGGCAACGATTTGTTTAGACGTTGTATTTCTAGTCATATGTATTAAAAGTGCCAGTACAGATAATACGCAATGCTGATTTTTTCAACTTGTGTTGGTATAGGCTACATTTTTTAATCATTTTTATTAGTTGTGCTGGTATAGATCGTACACCGATTTGTGTTTTTTGATATAGAAATATTGTATATTTACAGTATGGATAGCAATTTAGACAAAAGCCGGGAACAGAAAATTTTGTCAATAGTTGAAATTAGGTTATATAATTGAAGAAACAATTGATGCATTATTGTTTGATAATTATAATAAAAAAATGAGATAAAAGATCTTAAAAAACAAGAAATGCAATAGAAAGTTGCCAGTCTTGCTGCAGTCTCAGACCCTCAATTAAATGACAACACAGTATTAACTGTCAATTCCAATAATGGTTTTTTTAATGTGTTTATTAGTTTAGTAATTATTATATAATATTGAGTTTATGAGATTATGTACCGTAAATTTCAGAAGACGACCAGCTGAATAACAAGAAAGAAAAATCTTCTTTATTGAATGTTTCTTCTGATGATGAGGAACCTTAATTATCTAATAACTCAGTCCAGGATCCGGCTTATAGCAGAAACTTCAAGTTCAAACTTGCTCTCGTCTATGGATAATTTTGAAAAATTTAATGTTCTTTAACTAATAACTAAACCAAACTTAAAAAAAGCAGAGCCAAACAAGTAGAAAAAGTTTTGCGCTAAGCGTCAAAGAAAAGCTGGAAAATTGTACAAAACATTGTTAAAAGAATTAAAAGTTTCTAAACGCCAAATAAAACCCCCATGTGATAAACAAAAATGCAGCACTAAATTTACAGTAGAAATAAGACTGGCCTTCTTTAAAAAGTATTAAGGCCTAAGTAAAACAAGATACCTACATTCTAACTCTAATAGAATAAATTAATCTTGCATATAATTATCCACGTTAAACTGAAGCTAAAAATGTTAAGAAAATTAAAATGTGCAAGTATTTTTTTATAGCAATACTGAGCATCACTGGCCGCTGTATTCGTACAGTTATAGCAAAAATAAAAGATGGTACTCTAGCAGAAGATAAAAGAGGAAAGCATACTAACCATATAATTATAAATCTTATCAGTTATAATACAAACAGCCAAAAAACTGCATTTTATCGTAATAAAGATGTCCTTTGAAGATTTTTTTGACTTGACAACATTTTTGCAAATATGCTGCATGCTGTTTTCCAAATACATAGATGGTAAACGTAAAGCTTCATCTATCTTGCAACCTCAGCAAGTCTTTTTTTTATTTTAAAGACTTTTCATGTTATTCTTGGATAATTTTTGCTACAAATTTAGATCTTTTACAATGCTATGTTGATTTTAATTTACAATTTCTGTTAAAGATAAAGTAAATTAATTTGTCTAAATTGCTCGAATATATTATAATAGTAAAAGAATAACATATTATTAAGTTTTAATACCGATGTCAGCACCAACAAACCTCACCAACAAAACTAGGTTGACTAAAAGTGCATTTGCTTGGTTATTAATAATCAAAAAAATAAAATAAATACTCCATTCGATAGCTCTTGAAATTTCTGATATCAGTAATATATATCACATGTATAGTTAAAAAAAATGTAATAGCAAAAAAAAAATGTCTGACCACCGATTGCGTACGTACTACAGCTAATTGAAAATTGATTAAAAAGTTAATCAAAAATTAATTACTCAATAACCGTGCGTCGGAGAAAACAAACACAAATGGATTTGTTATTGTTTTTATATTTATTGTTAATAGTAGTTTTAATAATGATTTATTGAAACCGATGTGTATAAGAGATCTTCTTAAGATTTAAGTTTTTTTTATATGATTTTTATCAAAAAATGCGAATGCATAATTTAATAAAGATTTTGCTATTGAGTTTATTTGGGTTGGATAGTGATAAGAAAAAGCATTGAGTTTATGATACACTAATTATAGATAATCAACACATACAAACCGTTCCCTTAATGTGTTTTCTCATCACCAACCAGCCATATTTTGTCAAAAGTATAACGATAACAGTAGCACTAATCTATAGAACAAACCGCAAGGTCAAACATAATTACAATTAAATTGGTGGAACAAGGCTTGGCCTGTTCCACTCACCAATTTAATCAACCAAACATTAATATAGTTAATGGCTAAAAAAATAACTTTTTCATAAGTATGATCTAAAAAAAAATAATTTAGTTCACCAACATCTTAACCTTTATGTGACTGCCCGGGTACCCGGGTACCTCTTTGAACTTTAAACATATACCATTTTTGGCGTTTAAAATTTTATAGATTTGAGACTCAATGACATCTCTTAACTATACCTAATGTACAGTATTACATTATTTTTATTATTAAGTTTTTCTTTCTTACTGAGAAATTAACGTCTGAACTTTTTACATACGGACGTGACTGTTTAGGTACCTGGGTACTTTTAGTAATTTAAAATAATATAAGATAAAAACTATTGTAATTAATTGAACAAACTTTTACAATTTTATTAAAATTAATACAAAATTAACAGTACATATAATATGGCTAATTTAGTCATTGTTCACAATTAATACCGCGTATTGTCTTTGCAACGCAGTGCTCATTGCAAACAAATTTTGCACAAGAATTACATGCTTTTCGTGTTAACTTGTTAACAATTACAACATTTTGCAACTACCAGAGTACTGCTAGAAGCATTCCAAGCAAGATTTCTAATGATTGCAGCAGCGGGATCTATTATTTGACGTTCTAGAATCATTTCTACAGAGCTGTTGTATGCATCAATAACAAAAAACAACGGATTTGTTCTTCTTAGGGGGCATAAAGTTGCTTCTTTACTAACCGGAAAATATTTTGTATTATTATTTGAACTGGCATTATTGGAAAATCATACCAGTTAATCCATCTTTACCAACTAAAGTTGCACTTTGTGGAAGCGTTTCATCTTTATCGCAATTTCATCTAAATTGGAACTTTCTATTTCAATATTTGAATTGTTTTTTACATCAGATTGTTCCGATTTACTATTTTCTAGTTCTAAAACATAATCTTGTTTATCAGAAGCAACAAACGGCATGTTCATAACGTGTTTTTGTTACGGAGTACCCGGGTATCCATGCCATCATTAAAAGGTGTTTTATTTCCCAGTCACTTAAAGATTAAACATAGAAACGTTTGACTGAGAACAAAGGAAATAATAAAGATCCAAGTAACTTGAATTTAGTAGATTTTGATTACCTCTTGAACATTCATTTGCTACCCTTTTTGAGTTTTTACAAACTTAAACAACAACAAACAAACAAATCATAAAAAAGTAAAATAAATTTGATAGAAGATTTTAATGTATATTATACTGAACGGTTAAGGCACTCATCTCCTACAACATCATCCAGACAACAAGCTATGATTTTATATGCTTTTCTCAATCTTACTCAACTTATTCACCAACCCACATATTTTCCTAGTAGAAGACTTCTTCATCAAAAAGTTTGTTTCATTATCTGTTATTAAACCAAAACAAAAGTACTTGTTTTCAATTCAGACAAAACAAGCAGTGAATAAAAAATAAAAAGCATTTAAGATAAGAAACACACAAACAACCAGTTTTCTTTCTGTTTAGATTTTAAGAAAAATAGTAAACATTGTGACAACCTAATATAATCTGAAAAAAATAGAATTGCCAAAAACAAAGCTAATCAAATTTTTCAGCTTTCCATAAACAATAGAAATTTCTATAAAACAATAAATTTATTGCAAGTACAATTATTTTAAAATAATCAAAACAATCTAGTTACTAATTTAAAAGAAAAAACAGGTATTTTTTAAACCAATTTGTAAATTCTAATCATTCTTTCGCTGAAATTAATAAAACTAAAATGTTACACGCCTGTATAAAAGGCAATAAGCTTGTTAATTGTCTTAATGAGCAAAAGGACTTACCAAAATATAGATTACCACTTTTATTTTATTATTAATAATGTTAACTTCTAACTAGTAATACATTTGTTAATTGAAATATTTGCTATTTATTTGTTATATCTTAATTTATTATGATTTTGAAAGATAATAATGTAAATTTAATCTATATAATGAATAATGATATGATGATGATTTTATGGTATTCGGGACTGATTTTGATTTTTTTTAACAAGTATGTTATTTTTTTAATTAAATTATTTAAATGCTATTGGATAATATTTTAATTTTACTTGTTTTTAATTGGTTGCAGGCATTTATCATTTTGATTTCAAATAGTATACATATAATAATAATAAATAAATAAATGTATAATTTGTGATTCTGTTTTAGTGACATTTCACGCTGTAAAAAGTACTCCAGCATCAGTTCTTTCCACTAGTTGTATTACATCAGTGCAGAATGCTGTACAGACTCTACTAGCTCCGCCAGCTTCTGTTCCTTTGACTAATACCGAAGCACCAACTATGGAAGAAAATAGCAGTATTAAGAGCATACCGACCGCTACCTTGATTTGTAGTATTTTACCAAAAACGGCAACTTTCCCTTCATAGCCGCTTCTACAAATAGTTTGATAATCGATTTATTTTTTTACCAGTACATTTAGAACGGTCAATGTATACAAAAATAAGCATTTTTGACCAAATTACTAATCTTTGAAAAGTGGTATTTCACGATTTACTAGTTTGATCGGAAAAAAACTTTGCAAAATTTTAAGAACAATTCAAAACAAACAAATTTAGCTAGACTAGACTTAATTTTATTAAAATTTGACTTTGTTGTTTTAGAATATTTTCACAACGGCCTACGCTAAAAGAAATAGAAAATGGCTACATTAAAAAAAAAAAAACGAGTTAAAGTACAAGAAATTACAAAAAGAATTAGACATTGCAGAGCTTTTTCCAATGTTTCTACGCTGAGAAAAAAATGTTGAAAATAACCGAAATAATGTGATTTTTATGCCCGATTTCACCAACAATTCCTAAACAGGAACCTAGTTAGGTAATGCCTAGCGATAGGCAATGCCTAAATGAATACTTACCTAAATTCGATTTCACCATAACATCCAGTACTTAGCTAGGCAGTTCCTAGTAAGGTAATGGATTTTTAGGGATATTTTTATTTTACATGTTGGTACAATTGCGTGCGTGTACTTCATCTTAATAATTAATAGCAACATAACCACACATTTGTGTTTGTTTACTATTATTATTTTGTAATTGATAAGTAAATTGTGTAAGAAAGTAAGATAATGTCCGATAGTGAGAAAAGAAAACGGAGCCAAAATTTTTCAAAGGAGGAAAAATTAAAATTATTAGAATTAATAAACAAAAATAATGTTATATTAAATAAAAAAACGAATGGATTTACCAACCGGTGCAAAGAAACGGCATGGGGTAAAGTGTGCATGTCGTTTAATGCGACAACTTCATCTCATCGGTAAGTATAATTAATATTATAAATGCAAAACAAAGTCACCGCTTTGTAAGTTTCGGTTGAATTTGCATTCATGATAGTCATAATATGCAACTACTACTTATCCTACACCTACATGTCTGTGTACTGGCCACACCAGCTACAAAAACTACATGCTTAATCTCTTTAATATATTGCAGTATGCCTGAAAGTTTGAAAAAAAATTTTAATAAATTAAAAAGTGAGGCCAAAATATATAAGTCGAAGCAGAGGATTTCTGTTATGAAGACAGGTGGTGGTGCCCACGAACTTCAAGATGACCCTATATTAGAGAGAGTTTTATCCATGATGGGACGAGGTGGAAGTGGAGTTATGGGTGTCGAAGATTCCGATTGTAGCATGGATGTGAACTTGCAGAGTAAGAATTATCGAGCAATTTAATTTAAAATAAACAAACTTTTTTTCTAGAAGCTGATACAGGTGATATATTATCACCTACAGGTGATATATTATCACCTGTATCAGGTGATGATATGGCTTGTTCATCACTAGGAGATTCCATTTTACCCATATTTATTAATGTGGAGGACGCTCAGGTCCAAATGGCTTCGTTTACAACATATGGACATGAAATGCAAACCCCAACAACTTCCGCACAGATAACTCCTACAACATCCGCACAAATATCTGTAGATACAGCACCTGTAAGTATTAACTTTTTCTCATTTTTATGAATAAAATATAAACAACATGATTATTAAATTATAGAATTATTTTTTTCCCTAGCGTTCTAGAGAATTTCGACGAAGACCGTCTTCAAGAGCCAGCTTCTCCGATCTACAGGATCTAAAGCTGGGTACGGAGAAGAAAAAGCAAGAATTACTGGATTGCGAAATAAAAAATGCGCAGGAGCTGCATCAATTAAAAAAAAAGGATTTGGAGCAAAACGTGGCCATAAAAGAATTAATTTTATTAAAACTAAAAAGTAAGTTATATCTTTTATTTTGCATTCTACATATTAAAATATGTATTCACTAATACATCCCGTTCAATGCCATTTTGGTTCAAATTATTCTCCTGATTAATTTGTCCATTATCAATCAGTTGTTGAATGTTCTCAAGTTCGTCTGGTGGTTCTTGCTCTTTTTCATTGACACATATATTGTGAAGTATAGCACAAGCTACGATTACTGATGCAGCAGTCTCCAATTTCAGCTTTATGTCTATAGCCAAAACTGGAAACCTACGTTTTAGGACACCGTACTGCCTCTCCACCGTATTCCTTGTAACAATTTGAGCACGGTTGTAATTTTTTTGTGCGTTTGTTATAGGATTTAAAAATGGTGTCATCAGATATCTTTAGAATGATAATTAAACAATTTTATTTTCAGATAACGAAGCCATCGACCCAACCTGGATCAATGTATTAAAATGATTTATAATAAAACGTTTTTAAAATATTATTAGCTATTTTAATGATTAAATTACCTTTAAAGGATAGCCGCTATCACCCAATAGAAGAATCAAATCTATCTAATCGCTCAATTAAATTTATTGCATTCATGTTTGTTAGTGTTGACATAACAATTTAGGTTAGAAACTAGTGCCTAGCGTTTGGGATGCCGTAAATCGGATACCTAAAGATAGGAACTCCTAACGCCTTTTGGTAATACCTAACGCCTGGTGAAAACCAAATTAGTGTTAGGAAGTTCCTATAGTTGCTTAGGTAATGCTTATATTTTAGGAATCGTTGGTGAAAACGGCCATTAGACGTTTTCCTGAACTTTGAGAGACTCTCAAAAATTAAGATCATGACTTAAAAACGTTGAAAATTTGGGAAATATGTTTTTTGGTACCTACTATCACATATTTAATTTTCAACCAGTTTGGAGATACTCAGTTTTTATGTTTGGTCGAAAAGTAATGGAATTACCCATATATACATAAATATATATATATATATATATATATATTAATAAAATCAGAAAAAACCTTTTTAACACATATTCTTTCATCGCCGAATATTTTAGTGAAAGTAGAGAAATAATGCAAACAACAAAACCACGTGCGACGGGGAGAAACAAAGCCGACTTGAACTCGCCCACACACGCTCAGGGCCGCTGTAAACGGGTGTCTAAGGCGTGCGACGCACGACGGCGTAAAAATAATTTAAATTGACAATTATTAGGAAGATATATTTCAATTTTAAAGAGCAGGAAACGGCTAGAAGAGCGAGGAGCAAAAAGGGTGTATAAAGTTATAGTAAAAATATTGGATATTTATATAATATATATAATATTTTCACCCTTGAACATCGAGGTGTTATGATGATATATAATACCAACATAATTGTTTACCCAAAGCGATTAGTAATGAAATAATCTGCTGAGATAATTTATGGCCATATCTATTGGCATACTATACATAGAAGCTTTGAGTCTAGTAACAGTGCGCCGTTATTGGTCTAAAACTATCTCAGCGCCGCTAAGCGACCGCTTTGCAAACTTAATGTTTGCTTCCAAGAGCTAAGCTATGGCACAAAAACTCGTGGCAAAATGTTTAAAGAGAATTTATTCTCTTCTATTGTATGATCTGTAGTCACAGTTGCTACAAAAATGTTGCTAATTACTAGATATATATGTTTTAACTTGCTTGCAAATTACTTGCTCTACACTGGCGCATTTGCCGATTGCAATTGGACAGTACGCAGCAAGCCGTTCCAAATATCGCAATAAAATTTTAAGTGAATTTTCTAGTTTGCAGTAGTTAAAATGTGCAGTAAATATTACATAGTGTAATAATTATGGCAAGGCTAATTATACATATTTTTTTACACATAGACTGAGCACAGGAAAACGAAAGCAAACCACTCTTTTTAAAGCAAGAAATTGGCTCATGTATTGAATTGCAAAGGATGCTGTGTTTTGTTTTTGCTGTAAAATTTTTGGCCATAGCAGTAGCAGTATTTTTTTCAATTTAATTGGTTACTTAGATTGGCAGCATTTGTCAACAACATTAAAAAAACATGAAAAAAGTGTGATAATGATAGTCATCATAATGAAAATATAAATTCTATAATAATGAAAATATAAATTCTACAAATCTTAAAACAATGTTGAAGAAAAAAATAACAAAAAATCAGTTACAATTGCGACTTATGGAGTTAAAAAAAATCCATTGGTAAGCAGTTATTAAAAGAATAATAGCTGTAATAAAGTTTTTAGCTTGCCAATGTCTGGCTTTATGTGGTACTTCAAAAAAACTATTTGAACAGAATAACGGCAACTTTCTCAAATGCATTGAAATGATTTCATCTTTTGATTAAACTCTCCGGAAACATGTTAACAGAATTTTGAATTCAAAATCTAAAAATGACTAGTAGAATAACTTGTTATCTCGGAGATACAATTCAAAATAAAATTATTGTTAGTCAACGCATCATAATATATGCCAGTAAATAATGTTTCTTTCAGAACAGTTCAGAACGGTTCTGTGCGTCAAGCCCCAAGAGCGTGTTGCTGTTGAAAAGAAAGCAGTAAATAATACTTCAAAATATATAATTTTTATTAGTTATTTCTGACGTATACTTCTCAACTCATCAAATAAATAAAAATATTGGAACGTATTGAGCAGCCGATCGGTAAAATTCAATTTGGACTCGTATAATCGATGAGATTTCGGCTAGATTACGCAATCTGATTGTTTGATTTAACAAATGTTGGAAATAATCGTTGTAAAGCTGTTGCCATTGATACTATAATACTTATATTTTGCTTGCTTAATTAGTTGTATAGCAGCTTGCTTTGGACATTGGAATAATATGTTATTTAATTATCAGTTTAACTGCAGTTTCTAATTTTATAAATCAAAATGTTATAGATGACATATTGTTTAGTTCAAATCCTCAGTTTTGATAATCAGTTAAAATTTTAGAATAAAGTATCTGCAGTTATCTGTAGTTGACAGTGAATAAACCTTACATACAGTAATATTAGTAGAATTGCGTGTCTTAATATGATTAATTTAACAAATAAAATTATTGGTAATAAACACCATGTTAACATTTAGTCAGTAAAAAATGGTTGTTATTGGTCAACATTTTAACTTTGTAAATAATTGTAAATATATACAACAATGTATTCTATATACTCACAAGTAAAAAGTTTTGGTAAAGTGACTCATGCATCTCATCATTTCTACGACCGTTGATGTATCTAAATTAATAACTTTAGTTTTATGATTATTTTCTAAGTAAATACTGCCTGAAAGAATCGCTCTAAAGAAACATTATTTGATGATGTTTAGTCATGATATGACCAAATTTTTGATATTAATTTTTAAATCACAAAACAACAAATAAACTTTGTTTATATATATTATAATTATATACATTTTAAAATTATGTTTATAAAAATATACTTTTATATGCTTTATTGTTTTTTTATTTTAAACAGACCGGTTTTGGTTGTTAAACCATATTTGGTATAAATAATGTGTAAAAAAATTTGTGACAGTAAAATTGACAATTGTAAAATGATGTATTATATATGCATACATGTATAAGCAAGTGATTTAGGGTGTAACCATAAAATAGTCTGAATATAATTATTTTTAAGTTACATGATAAAGTTTAAAAATGCAATTGCTAAAATTAATGTAGGTAATTTTAAAATGATTTGATACTATTTATTAAAAAATGATTAACAGCGCTAACAAAAGTTAAGCAATGGCCTTCTGGTCACGACTTGGATGGTTACCCACAAAGTTCTCCGCTCATAGCCCGGTGTTGCCATAAGGAATTGCCGAGTAAAACTACTGGCGACCGATACGAGCGCATGGATGCAGCAACAATAAATATATAATAAAGAATTACATACAGTGTTCTTATATTGCACAGAATCAAAATTATGATAAGAATAAAAGAGGTTTAAAATATCTTAATATTAACTGATTGATACTTTATATTTGATATAAATTGCATATTAACATTATTTTTTTTAATTAAGGTGGTTATAGGTAACAAATTAAAAAAAAATACAGTTGACCAGACAATCTTACATTGTTTGTAACATATCAGTAATTTCAAAATTTCAATTTGATGTTTTCGTAAGTCAATTAGAGTAATTTTAATTTCATTCAAAATCTAGGCAACCCAACGTGCTGGTGAGCGGCACTAATATGGTTTAGGAAGTTTATATGGGATCAACCAAACGATGGGCTATTATTAAAAAAAAAAACATGTACCTAATCTTAATTTAAAGTCTTTAAGTGACACTTGCTGGTGCTATCAGAGTTGATGTTGTAAAACCGTTAAGATATAATATGAGCAAAATCTTTTATGCTCTTTTGGAAATTCCCAATGATTTTTTAATTTTGGATATAACAACAACTCACAAAGCTAATTTATTAACATTGAAAATTTATTTGCTTTGATATTTTTTGGTTTGAAATTTTAAACAAAATTAACACGATGATTAAAATGATGCAAAATCCAACTATTAATATAGTTTATAATTTACCGATGAGGCTGTGAATTCAGAAAAGCAAAGTAAATATGATTTATTGTCTTGTTGAACGTATAAATTGCTTGTTGATTAATCAAAATAAATTGGCAATAACTTGTAAATTGATGATTATTAAAACCATTTCAACCTTAATTTGCAGTTTGACTAAAATACTCTAACAAAAAATTGTTTAATTCTTTCTGAATTAACTGGTAAAAAAATAAATCGAATCAAAATTATGTGAAGAAATAGAAAGGTCGCTAAAGTAGCTGTTTTTGTTACAATACTGGAAATCAAGGTAGCAGTTGGGATGTTTATAATTTTATCAACATATTGTAAGAAAATATGAACATTTTTTTTAGGTAACTATCTAAAACAAAAATTAACATTATAATTTACGCGGTTTGATTTGTATGTTGTATTCATATTCATCAGTGAACAGTGCTTCTGATGATGAAATATTAATTTAAGGTATTAGAAAAACGACAAGAAATATAGAGTTATTACCAAATAGTTGAAACACATTTATAATCAAACTTATAGTAAATTTATGGATTATAAAAAGGAAAAACTTTATACGATAAAGTCAACATTAGATGTTAATATTGACTATGTCAATATATCAACATCAACATGTCAAAATTAAATAGTTTAAACTTACAAACGTTTTTAAACCGGACGTTAGGAGGCTATCGGGCTAAAAAGTCAAAAAAATTTAAGAAAGAACAGATTATCAACTTTTTATTGTAAGCTGCAGTTGATATTTATTTGAGTACAAAACAACAGAAAGTTTCATATAATATTATTCTATTGCAAGAGTATATAATAATTCAGTAATCATTGACAATATAATAAATTCTAAAATTGTGATAACGACTCAAAGTTCTAATTTTACGGGTCAAGGACACTTCGGCGCTGCCAATTCGGTGAGGGGGCATTTCGGCGCCAGAACTTTTCAAATAAAATAAGTATATACATATATATTATAATCATAGAAATTTATTTGTTTTATTTTATACATAATAATTAATGTATGAGAAATAAAATCTTTAGTATGGTATTTTTTAACATTTTATATTTTTTTTTTTTTTTTGTTATTTATTTTAATAGACTAGTATTCTTTATACTTTTTAGGTAATTAATTAAAAAGTAATAATTAATTGCCCATAAATTATTTGCTGGCCAAAATTGTAGTTTGCTATTATACTATATATTGAATATTTGACAATTTAAATATGTAAGTACATATATTATGTTTTTTATCTGTAATTTCTGTTTGATACAATATGTAATTTATATGTATTCTATATTTTATTTATCATCATTATTTATTATGTCTTATAAAACAAATCAATTTTTATTATATATATATATATAAAATTATCAAACTGGGGTGAGATTGCATGGGAAAACTATAAGAACGCACCAACCGATTTGATAATGACGCGGCAACGTTGCAGGATCTCGTTTTTTATTTTAGGTTTCTTAAAAATATAGTAAGGATCTCCACTTATTATATACATGTCGCCATTCGGGTGGATCTCTGGTTATACCATGCATATGCTTGAAATATGCATAAATTAATAAGTGAGTTTTCTTTACCCCTATAATGAAAATTGGATTATATATTGTAAGTAGATATTAATTCTGTTATCAAATTTAAAATTAGTCAACAGTAAGTGGTGGATCTCAGGTTGTCTGTTGCGTACCCGGATCTCAACTCATGCCTAGGCTAGTGAGACCATTTTGGATAGTGAGACTTGGTTTCATAAGCAACCCTTCAAATCACAGGATAGTGAGATCAATTTCAATAATGTGAAGTTGTTGACAAAGCCTATATCCATAGCTGCAACAATTTTGCGGTTAACATTATGAGTTACTTTCACACATTAATTTGATCTCTAGAAAATTATAAATGCATTTTGAATGACAATGTTATTAAATAAAATCGTATTTTAATAAAATATTGCTTAAATGTAATATGAGTATCAAATAAAAGCAAATATGATAAAATACAATTATTGTAGAGTACCCCAAAAGATTGTACCCTATTGTCCCCTGCTATGCAAATTAAGGATTCAAATATTGCATAAATGTAATACGGGTATCAAATGAAAGCAAATACAGTAACAAATATTTATTTAAAAGTACCCCAGAAGATTGTACCCTGTTGCCCCCTTGCTAACCCTACTAAGGGTACAAATATTACACAAATGTAATATGGGTATTAAATGAAAGCAAATAAAGTAACTTATAATTATTTTATAGTACCCCAGAATATTGTACCCTATTGCCCCTTTGCTAACAAAATTAAAGGTACAAATATCGCAAAAATGTAATATGGGTATCGAATTAAAGCAAATCAGGTAACTTACAGCAATTTTATAGTGTCCCAGAACATTGTACCTTACTACCTTCCTGCTAAACAAAATAAAGGTACAAATACCACACAAATGTAATATTGGTATCAAATAAAAGCAATAAAAGTAACATGCAACTATTTTATAGTAACCCAGAACATTGTACCATATTGCCCCCGTTGCTAAACAAAATAAAAGTACAAATATTGCACAAGAATAACATGAGTAACAAATGATAGCTAATAAGGTAACTTACAACTAATTTATAGTGCCCCAGAACATTGTACTCTATTGTTTCTTTGCTAAACAAATTATGGATACAAATTCCGCACAAATGTATTATAAGTATCAAATAAAAGCAAATAAAGTAATTTACAACTATTTTATAGTGCCCCAGAACATTGTACCCTATTGCCCCCCTGCTAACTAAATTAAGGGTACAAATATTACACAAATATAATATGGGTATCAAATAAAAGCAAATAAGATAACTTACAACTATTTTATAGTGCTCCAAAACATTGTCTCATATTACCACCTTGCTTAATAAAATAATGATACAAATACTGTACAAATGTGATATGGGTATATGAAAGCAAATAAGGTAACAAACAACTATTTTATAGTGTCTTAGAACAATGTACTTTATAACCCCCTTGCTAAACAAAATAAAGGTACAATTACTGCACAAATGTAATATGTGTATTAAATTAAAGCGAATAAGATAACATACAACTATACTAAAGTAACTCAGAACATTGTATCCTATTGAATCCTTGCTAACTAAATTAAAGGTACAAATATCGCACAAATGTGATATAAGTATCAAATGAAAGCAAATAAAGTAACTTGCATTTATTTTATAATGGCCTAGAACATTGTACCTTAGTACCACCTGCTATACAATACAAAACGTACAAATACAGCACAAATGTAATATGGGTATCAAATGAAAGCAAATTAGGTAACTTACAACTAATTTGCCCCAAAACATTGTACTCTATTACTCCATGCTAAACAAAACAAAGGTACAAATACTACACAAATGTGATATGAGTATCAAATGAAAGCAAATAAAGTAACGTACAACTATTTTATAGTGCCCTAGAACATTGTCTCTATTGTCTCTTTAGTAAACAAATTGAAGGTACACATATCAAATGTAATATTGGTATCAAGTGAACGTAAATAAGGTATTATATAATTATTTTATAGTGCCTCAGAACATTGTACTCTATCGCATTCCTGCTAACAGATTGAATTTGATATTCTATATTGGCAACAAATACAGTAATTATTATACAAAGTTGGGTAAATGTAAGAGAACATCCGATTATTAATTTCATATTTAGTTTTTGTACAAAATGACATTAATAAAAGTTTTTGTAGACTTTTAAACTATATAATGATGTTTTTTTTATTTTTAATACAAGCATTATTTTACCATCAGTAATAATAATAAAATAGGTCACCCTGTATTATCTTTTGTTTTTAGAAAAAGAATTTTTCAACAATTACAATGATATAAGGTTTTATGAATCTACAACTGACAGTTTTTGAAGTGTTCATTAAAATAATTAAACAAAATGTAGTAGATTACCCAACTAGCACATTTAGTCGCGGAAACGTAGCGGCAACTGTTGTAGGAACTTTAAAATGCTTTGACACTAGCTATGAGCATAAAATAGGAACGTTTTAATTATGTGCGTGCGACCTAAATGGGAATATTTTGTCGGTGACTGCAACGTAACGGCATCTTGCCTGGAACTTGTACGGCTACGTTTCATGGACGTAGTGGTTACGTAGCGGCGTCGTCGCGACGTGGTAGCTGTGTTAAACATGGAACCACTCTCCTACTTTTTAAAACTTTTAATAGTGCTTCTTTTGTCTTGCAACAGACTTTGTTATTCTTTTGTTTTACTCCTACATAATCCTTGTCTGGTTTACTTAAACACTCAGAAACAAAATGGAATACTTAGTAAAAAATAATAAATAATAAATAAATCCGAAACAATTGTATGTTTATATTAAAATATTGTCTTTAAAATATTTAATGTCATGTGAAAATATGGCTCGTAGTTACTAAAAACATTTTAAAATAATTATTTCGCAACTACACGCATTCATTTGTTATATTTTGTGCAGAAATTATAACAAATTAACCAGTCATTATGACATATTTTAAAATAATATCATCACAGGTGTTGTCCATAAAAATGGCGAATTTTTGAAATAGTTACTTTAAAGTGGGTTACTGAAAAAAGCAACTTCTAAGTAATCGTCACTTAACAATAGTGGACCGGAACTGTGAATGTGTAACTTTAAAGTAATAATTACTACATAGTGCCAAATAGAACCCTGCAATGCCACATTAAAGTTTCCTGTGGGTCTTCTGGGACTCGAAACTCAAACTGGGTGGTTTTATCCATACATGGCTTTCTCAACAAGTGTCAAGTACAAACACAACCTAATGTTGAATTAAATTAATCCCGTTAATCCACCACATAAACATCGGAAAACATAAATTTTGTGCTTTACACTGCACTTAACAATGTTGCTGCACTCAGCACAAATTTTAAGGTTAACTTTTTTAGTTTTATAATATTATGCAATCATATTGGCATATTGGAAACTGTATGGTAAAATCTACTTCATGATTCGTGATTTTGAGAGGTGACACGGACTTTGTAGTAGCCTACAGCACAATTACATTCAACTCTACAGGTAACGACAATGTTATTGACACTAATATATATTACTTATAAGTTCCAAGCAGTTAAAGTTGCGCAGACGTCCTGATATCGTCGCATTTTAGTAGCATTAGGTAGTCGTTGCTACTATCGTTTACCACCGTTAAGTTCCAAAAACTTTAAAGTTGTCTCACTGGTAACTACAACATCCCAACTAGCGGGGAAGCTACCTAGAAGTAACATAACTATAAAGTAGCCATTCCTGGTAAAAACTACGTAGCAGCGACTATAATTTTGTTAAATAAAGTTATTTATTCACCAAAATCGCACATTTAGTGGCAGTTACGTAGCAGTTACTGGTTTAAGGTTCCCATCTCAGTTGCGGCCACTTTGGTGCTAGTTGGGTATGTTCTCATTACTATAGCAACAAGTAAAAACATATATTGGTATTCTGCTATTCTCAATACAATTTAAAAAAATGTAAAAATAAGTGAATATTTGAAGCAAACAGTCAACTACAATTTAATATGCTTATTGTTATTATTACTATAAATCATTTATAACGTACTACATTTTGTTTTATTATTTTAATTAATATTTCAAAAAGCGTAAGTAATTGTAATTGATCTAAAAATAAAAAAAATATACTGGGTATTCCATTTAAAAGAACTGATAATGACGTTATATCACGCGAAACAAGGCATGCATTGAAAATCAAAATACGTCACTCTATAGATTATAAAATATACAAAAACTTATATTAAAGTCATTTTTAAAATAAATTAAAAATGCAGTCAGAAATAGGGTGTTTCCATACATTTACCGAACCCTGTATAATATTCCAAAACACTGTACCCTACCGTCTCCCTGTTAATCAATTTCAGGATATAAATAATGCTTCAAATGAGAGCGAACATATTATGGTATGTACAATTATTTTATAGTAACAAACTGTACCCTATCGTCCCCCGATGTAAATCAATTAAGGGTACAAGTAGACAGTGTCGCCGCTAGATGATTTGGCGCCGTTGTGCAAGCACAACTTCTGCGCCCTTGCCACAGCAAAAGCTTAGTTAGGTTATACAGTCTTTATAAATGTCTGGGATTATGTAACTACTTTAAATATGTCTGTTTTTTTAAATTGTGCAGCAAACTATTTACTTTTTTTTGACAGTTATATAAATAAATCTACATAATAAAAAATAAAAAGTATATTTAAAACTGCACTTTTCTTGCTTTTTTGGTCGCAAATTCTTTGATCAGTTTTTTCATTGGTAAATTAACCAATATTTAATTTTAAATTGTTATCATTGATAATGATCTCAACCTATCCTGTTACATTGTTAAACTGAAGTAATTTTTAATAATTTTTAGTTTAAAAAAGCACCTTTCTCCTGTTGCTACTAACACCGGTAAAATTAGATATATTCTAATAGCTATTGATAAATTTGGAAAATAGGCAATCAACTCATTTCCAAATAGATATTGAATAATGCTCTGTGGTTCAAATTTAATGTAGGGCTTCTTTGATGAAATTGATTGTAAATGTAATTTTATAGCTTTTAACTCATTGAAAAGATCAATACCATTACCAGCTTCTCTTATGCTATCGTCTTTTAATTTCATATGCAAATCTTCTGTTATGGAGCAATTAAAAAATTCACCTAAAAAGCCAAAAACATTATCAAACGTGTTTAACTCTTCTAATTTATTTTTCAATGATGTTAATGTTTGCTCCAAAATTAGTTAGAAGAAATTAACTTTATATTGTGTTTTTGGGTCTAGTGATGCGCCTTCATCATTATGTTTATATGCAACATTTTTAGGTTTTTTTGTTGGCGAATTGACTGAATTGGTGAAAAACCATAATGAACATTAACATCATTAGCAAATTGTTTTGCTTGTTCTAACATTCTTCAAAATATTTATTGTAGCGGTAATTTTGAAACTCTATAATTAAATTTTTAAGATTATTTACACTAAACTTAATGTTAATACGTAGTTGGATTTTGCATTATTTTACTCAATGTGTTAATTTTGTTTAAAATTTCAAACCAAAAATTAGTAGAGCAAATAAATTTATAATTTTGAATGATTAATGCCAATAACTTTGCGAGTTGTTATTATATTCGAAATTAAAGATACATTAGCAATTTCCAGAAAGGCATAAAAGATTTTGTCCATATTATATCTTTTCTCAGCATCAACTCTGCTAGACCAAACTTTAAAGGCTTTAAATTAAGAATAGGTACATGTTTTTTAATAATAGCCCATCTTATGGTAGATCCTGAAAAAAAAAATAAACTTTCTAAACCATATTAAAAATATTGGTTGTTTTATGGCTGATATTGGCGGCATCATTAACGACCAAATTCAAGCTATGGGCGGAACATAAGACAAAAAATGCATGGGAATTAAGTTCTAAATTTTAAATGTTTTAGATAAATTTGCGCCCCCCCTGTCATTGCGCCGTCGTGCAACGCACGCCTTGCACACCCGCTTACGGCGGCCCTGCTGAAGTAGAACACAAATACAAATGTCAGATGAGCGCAAAAGTTATAACTATAACTAAAATACCATCATAATTGAGCAAGCTAAATATCAATTCAATTTATTCTAACATTAACATTATAAATAATGACCAAGTCCATTTTGCAATCGTTAGATTGAATTTGAATCAATTATTATTTTATTTTAAAATAATCATTCTAATTAATATTCTTAAAAACCTATGTGTACTTATTTTTTTAGTTTAGTTTAGTTTTTGTAGTTTTGACATAAATGTTTTGTATAATAATGTATTAACTGAGCCTACCGCCATATAAGTATATAAGTTTAGGATAATTCGAAATCGGTATACTTAAAAACTCATATGTACTGAATTTCATTTAGATCTGAAGATTAAGTACAATAATATCATAATTGAGCCGCCCGCAATATGAAATCTTCAGTCCTGTGGAGTGAAAAATGACTAACAGTTTTGAGATTCATCACTTCTGTGTTTTTATATGTTAGGACAACTGTAACCAACTAACTTGATAATGTTATGATAAAATTAATTTGATCAATGATATATTGATAAAATTTTAACTCTGAAAGAATAAATGAAAATTATTAACACTATATAATGTTTACAGCGAAGATTTTGTTATCACATTTATATTTTTTGGTTTTATTCAGCACGTACGCTTGCTTGTCCTTGCCACACTTAAAAGACACAAAATCATCAATAGAATACCCTTTTTTATACGCATTTATGTTTTTATTACTTTCCGCTCTTACATTCCTAATTAAGGAAATATTTTAAAAGTTATATTATACATGGAGTTTATAAATGAATGGGATTATGTAATCACTTTAAATGTGCAGCTTTTTTTTAAATTGTTCACTAAACTATTTGTTTTGACAGATCAACTTTGACAGCTGTCAAGCAAACATATGTAGTATAGTGGACGATTTTAAAAAGGCGGCATATTAAAGTGATTACGTAATCCCATTCATTTATAAACTCCCTGTAGAAGAAATATGTAGACAAAATAATTTCATTTTGTTTAGTTATTGATTTTATATTAGTACATATACAAAATTACAATTTTATTAGAAATATGCAAATATTATATAATTTATAGTATTTTATTTGAACATTGAAACTCATCGCGTCGAAACGCTTATAAAAAGTGTTTTTTTGTCTCGAACATGAGTAAACATTCAGACATGACCGGCGGAGTTTTTTTTTTAATTATAATTATTTCACTCAACAAATATTTTATTCAAAAAAGAATTTATTTTTTAACATGAATGATTTTACTTTTTAATCTAATTAGAAATATCGGAACGTAAATCTATAAAAAAATAAATGGTTGCAAAATTGCCAATTACAAAAGAAATATAAATAGAGATTTCCATACATAACCGATTTTAAATTATGTAAATTCATAATGTAAACTCATATTAGGGGCGGCTCAATTATTTATTATAATATGTTATAACATCTTCAGATCTAAATAAAATTTAACATTAATAAATTTGGATAAAGGCAATAGGGTACAAAGTTATTAGTTTTATAAAAAATGTACAAATTAACATATTTACTTTTATTTGAAACTCATCTTACATATATTTTAACATTTGTGCGATACGTTTACCTTTAAATTATTAAACTCAAGAGACAATAAGGTAAAAACTCTCCACTCTCTACTCTTAATTCGTTTTATCTGGCGATAATAGGATACAATGTTCTACGGTACTATAAACTAATTGTATGTTACCATAACATAATACATTGATGCTATACTTGTATCCTTAATTTATTTAACAGGATAGAGGGTACAAAGGCACAATGGTTTCAGGCACTGTCAAATAATTATAAGTTACAATAACTGCTTTCATTTGATACCCATGTTACATTGGTGCAATATTTGTACTCTTAATATGTTGAGCAAAGAAGACGATATGGTAAAATGTGTTTTGGCACTAAAAAATAATTGTATGTTACCTTATTTGTAGTGATGCCGCCGGATCCACTTTTTGGCCGGAACCGGATACCGGATCCATTGTCTAAAAAAAAAAACCGGAACCAAATCTAAGACCGGATCCAACCGGATCTGGCCGGATCCAACCGGATCTGGCCGGATCCATAAAAATATTTAAAAAAACTATAAAAATCAAATTAAAAAAAAAGGAATTAACTGATCGCAATTCATAGAGAAAAATTAATATTCCTACGTTAAAATTTAAGTATTAATGATAATATTGATTAATATAATATTGTAAGTATTATTTAGTAATAATATTATTATATTATATTTATTTTTATTATTATTATTTTTCTGTTTACATTTCATTAATAAATTTTGCTTGTATTTTTTATATTTTTATTCTACTTTCATTAGATTCATTTATTTAAAAAAAATGGATCCGAATCCGACCGAATCCGACCAGATAGTTATCAAGATCTGGCCGGAACCGAATTTTTCAAATACTGGCCAGATCCGCCGGATTCCGGATCTGGATCCGGTTCCGGCGGCATCACTACTTATTTGCTTCCATTTGGTTCCTTTATTTTGTTTAGCAGAGATGCAGTAGGGGACAATGTTTTAAGGAAACTCTACAATTATTGTATGTTACCATAATTGCTTTTACTTGATACCCATTATACATTTATGAAATATTTGTGTTCTTAATTTGCTTAGCAGGAGGTACAATAGGGTATAACGTTCTTGAGTACTGAAAATAATTCTATGTTACCATGTTACCTTATTTGCTTTTATTTTATACCCATATTTGATTTATATAATATTTGTACCTTTAATTTGTTTAGCAAACGTGACAATAGGGAACAATGTTATAGGGCACTATGAAATAGTTGTATGTTATCTTATTTGCTTTTATACCCATATTACATTTGTTTAATATGTGTACCCTAGTTTTGTTTAGCAAAGGAGCAGTAGAATACAACGTTCTGGGGTACACTACAATAATTGTATGTTACTATATTAACTTTCAGTAAATACACATATTACATTTAAGCAATGTTTGTACCCTTAATTTGCTTAGCAGGGGGACAATAGGGTACAATGTTCTGGGGTACTTTAAAATAAATGTTTGTTACCATATTTGCTTTCAATTGATACCTATATTACATTTGTGCAATATTTGTACCCATAATTTGCTTAGCAGGGGGGACGATAGGGTACAATGTTTTGGGGTACACTACAATAATTGTCTGTTACCATATTTGCTTTCATTTGAAACCCATATAATAATAATAATTTAATAATAATAATTTATTGCCCAACAGGTAAAACCTTATTACAGAACAACATATTAAAAACTACAGTAAATACAGGTACAATAAAATTACAAATAAATAATTAAAAGTTAAAAAAAACATACTGTTCAATAAAAAAGTTCACGAATACACTTTAAAAAAACACTTGAATTAGCATTAAAAAGATCACACTTATTTGAAACACTATTAAACGTTGAACACATTAAAAAAGATGGAGATTTCACCATTGCCGACGTCTTTGCAGGTGGATTATAAAAACAGTTTGTGGTCCTGGAATTGACACGTAGTACTAAAAAATTTAAATAAAATATATAAAGAAGAGACGCAATGTCCTCAAGGACATTGCGTCTCTTCTTTATATATTTTATATATGTTCTGATATACACGAAATTGTATAATAGTAATTATAATTTATGCAAAAAATTTATTCTATTTTTAATTTTTAAATTTCTGTTTTAATTCTTTCATGTCATTACCATCAGCTTAATATCCCGAAATAATTAGTTTATTTGTTCATTCTCAGAATGCTATTAACCATAGCCATTAAATAAAGTCATTAAGTCAGTTAGTATAAATAGTCAATACACCCTTTAAAATATTCACTTTGAATTGTGGTGGTGAACAATGTTGACGAAGTAAGTTAAAAATCAATTAGTTTAAATAAATAAAGCCATACTGATGAGAGGTAAACCTCGAAACGCGTCTATGGATGTTTTTTTGTTTAGAATATTTTTTCATAAATTTAATTTTTTAATAAAAAATTTAAATTATATAGCAGATCAGGAGAATCAACTGAGTTGTGTATAATTTTATGCAAAAAAGAAAGTATTGAAACCGATCTTCTTGCTGCCAATGGAACTGCATCAAATTCCTTAAGGAGCTCACCATGGTCAAATCCTTGAGGCGGATAATAGTTGAAAGATTTAAACCATAAATACTTAAAAAATTTATGTTGAACCGCTTCAAGAGAATTAATATCGCAGCTGTTAATTGGGTTCCATATCACTGAGCCATACTCAAGAACGCTTCTGACTAGGGTGTAGTATAACACAATTATTGCTTCAGTGTTATTAAATTCTTTAGTGTTGCGCAAAATAAAGCCTACTAGTTTATGCGCTCTAGATATTACTGACGTTAAATGGTCAGAAAAAGTTAGTTTAGTATCAAATATAATGCCTAAGTCTGTAGTTTGATTAACACGCGCAATAGCCACTCCATCCGATAAATATTGGGCTGCAACTGGATTGAGTTTCTTAGTGTATGTTACAAGTTTGCATTTACTTACATTAAGAAAGAGGCGATTAGTATTACACCAATTATTTACTAAACTAATATTGTATTGAAGATTAACACAGTCTTCGACAGAATTAATTGCGGAAAAAATTTTGAGATCGTCAGCAAAAAGTAAATGTTTACAAGTTAAAATATTTGACAGATCGTTAATAAAAAGTAAAAACAGTAATGGACCTAGGTTAAAACCTTGAGGCACGCCTGACGTTGGACAATATTCAGAAGAGTTACAATTATTGTAAGAAACATATTGACTACGGTTATCTAAATATGATTTAAATAATAGTAAAAGATTGTTACTAAAACCAAATTTATCGAGTTTGTGTAATATAATGGAATGGTCTATTGTGTCAAACGCCTTTTTAAAATCAAAGTATATACAATCAATTTGACCCTTGTTATCCACTATCTTTGCTGTAAAGTCAACAAAATTGCACAAATTAGTAGTTGTAGAGCGTTTTTCCATAAAGCCATGCTGAGTTGATGATAACAAGTGTTTGACTTTAGGATAAATGTTAGAATACAGAATCATTTCAAAAACTTTTGCAAAGTTAGAAAAAATGGCAATAGGCCTATAATTGATAATGTCAGCACTAGCGCCAGATTTTAAAACCGGGCAAATTTTTGCTTTTTTCCAAACATCAGGAAAACTATGATGGTTGAGAATAATATTAAAAATTTTGCACAATGGAACGCAAAAGATATCAGCACAGTCTTTAATAATGAAGCTGGGTATGCTATCATGTCCGCTCGTCATTGAATTCTTCAACTTTTTGAGTGATATCAAAACATCAGATTCGCTTAAGTTAGACACATCTATAATAGGAAAGATATTGCAAGTGGAATGAATCGGATTAAACAAAGTAAATGGTTGAGTATAAGTACTCTTAAAATAATTAGCAAAAGCGTCTACAATACTAGAAGGAGAGTCAAAGCTTTCACCATCAAGTTTCATTAAACCAGGAATACGAGTTTGATTGTTCTTTGAGCGGACAAACGACCAAAACTGTTTAGGATTAGATTTAATATTATTTGCTGTTAACGAAATATAATTATTGTTTTCAACTGATATTTCTTTTTTAGTAAAGATCTAGTTTCTTTAAAGTTGTTATATGAGTCAGTAGATTGAATACGCTTATAAACAGAGTGTAATGCATTTTTCTTTTTCAAAGTATTAATAATATTTTTAGTAAACCAAATAGGATATCTCTTAGAAATAGGTTTACAAAGAGGAATATGTTTATCAAAATAACTAAAAATTATAGAATATAACTGAGAAAGTGCTACGTCAGGATCAGTAAAATTACTAAACTCAGACCAGTCATGGTTGCATAAATCTTCATAAAGAAGAGGAAAGTTAGCTTTTCTAAAATTGTAGGTTTTGGTTAAACTAGTTTGAAAAGCAAAGTTATTAATCGGGGACGATGAAAAGCTTATCAAAATATCTAAAGAAGGATGTAATTTATCTTCTTTAACAAATGGATTAAGATCGCGAATAACTTTACAAGAACAATTAGAAAACACCAAATCTAAAAATCTATTATTAGAATTCACTGTAGCATTATACTGCTCCACATTGAGCATATTAAAAAAATTTGACATAATTGAAAAAATATTGCTGGAATTATTAATAATATCTTGTTTAAAACTAGGCAGATTAAAGTCACCCATAATTAAATAATTATCAGCATTAACGCAAAGTTGCTCAATATCATCTAAAATGCAAGTAAGTTTTTGATTAGTGGGAGTAGATGGTATATAGATTAAAATAATAACAAAACTTTTTAAGTTTGAAAGAACAGTTACATGCTAAAATATCAACGTCACAAAATTTAGAAGTTATATGCGATACTTCAAGCAAATAAATCTTAAAGGCATTTTTAAAAGCTAAGAGAACACCACCTCCACGTGTTTGCTTGGTGGCCTCAAAATTGCGGTCACTTCTAATTACATTTTACATATTACATTTATGCAATATTTGTACCTCTAATTTGCTTAGCAGTGTGGACAATAGGGTACAATGTTCTGGCTTATTTTACAATATGTGTATGATACCATATTTGCTTTTATTCGATACCCATATTACATTTTAGCAATATTTGTTCCCTTATTTTGCTTAGCAGGGGGGACAATAGGGTACAATGTTCTGGGGTACTCTACAATAATTGTTTGTTACCATATTTGCTTTCATTTGATACCCATATTACATTTATGCAATATTTTTAACCCAATTTTGCTTAGCAAAGGAATTAAACTGTGCAATATTCTGGTTTGCTTAACAGGAAAGACGATAGGGTACAATGTTTTGGGGTACTCTACAATAACTGTATGTTACCATATTTGCTTTCATTTAGTACTTATATTACATTTACGCAAAATTTGTACCTTTAGTTTGCTATAAGGGGAGACGATAGGGTACAATGTTCTGGGGTACTCTGAAATAAATGTTTGTTACTATATTTGCTTACAATTGTTACTCATATTACAGTAATGCATTATTTGTTTCCTTAATTTGCATAGCAGGGGGGGGGGGGGCGATAGGGTACAATGTTTAAAAGTATTCTACACCAATTGTATGTTTTTATTTTTGCTTTCATTTGATACCCATATTACATTTATGCAATTTTTGTACCCCTAATTTGCTTAGCAGGGTGGACAATAAGGTACAATGTTCTGGGGTATTCTACAATAATTGTATGTTACCATATTTGTTTTTATTTGATACCCATATTACATTTAAGCAATATTTGTTCCCTTATTTTGCTTAGCAGGAGGGACAATAGGGTACAATGTTCTGGGGTACTCTGAAATAAATTCTTGTTACTATATTTGTTTTCAATTGATACCCATATTACAGTAATGCAATATTTTTACCCCTAATTTGCTTAGGCGTGGAGACGATAGAGTACAATGTTCTGGGTTCTCTACAATAGTTTTATTTTACTATATTTGCTTCCATTTGATACCCATCTTACATTTATGCAATAATTGTACTATATATTACATTTGTGCGGTATTTGTACTCTTATGCTAATATTTAGTTGGTGCAACGTTTAGGAGGAAGCAGGTTGATTACATTAGAGTATATTGTTCTAAAGTATTAAAAATATTTGTAAAAGCTACTATTTTGCTCTTATTTGATTACTATAGTACATTTGTACAATAATTTTACTTAAAATTCATATTGCTTAAGGGTTTGGATTCAATTTTAAGGCTACTACGTAAGTATTACTAATTTGTTTAAATTTATTACCTTCATTACATGTTACATACCCTAATTTATTTGTAATCATTCCAATAGACTTAGCCATTTATTTTAGTTATAAAATATAGAATAACATTCTAATATTGGCTTATTATTGCGGCAAATGCTTATTCGTTGGTCTCATAAACCCTTATATATCAATAGCGAGGTACCTCGCGCCGAATCGGCAGCGCCGAATTGGCCACGCCGAAACAGCGGCGCTAAAGTGTTCCATTCCGTAATTTTACACTACTCGTTAATGCTTTAAAGTAATTTACTGTTTTTCTTATAGTTAATGTGATTGCGTGTTATTATTTATTTAGTAATAAACGTAAATGTTTTCAATATATTGATGTTATGGTTTTGTAAGTAACATGTAATAAATATTTAAATCTGATTGGCAAATTACTTTAACATCATAGTCACTAACAAAGTATTAATCAGTAAAAGTAAAATTGTACCGTAAGGTCTACCAGAAGTTTTTAAAATCTCACAAATCAATCCACAAATACTTAGTCAGTTATTTATTTTTTAGTCAGCTGTGGTTTGCTTTTTACTAAATTGACAACTATTGATTTATTGACTGCTGTAGCGTAGCAACTTATTTTGAGCGATGTTCCGATATTGACCACGGCCCGAATTATGTAACCAGATCAAATAAAGATGACAACACAGCATTCTCACGGATGCACATCGGAGATAACTCACGAAGTGCAGATATCATATACTTAGAATTGTAATGATTAGGTTAACACTTTATAGTTATATATAAACGCATGCATGCATTAGTAATTTCAGTCTTGACATGTATTTGTAACATAAGATTACAAATAAAATTAATTATCAAATAAAATTTATTATAATTACAAATCGGTAATTTATAATTGGCGCAGATCGGTAGGATATTCGTAAAGATTCTATCGTAGAATCTAGTGAGTGTTTACTCTTTAACGGATTACCTATAAACAACCCAAAGACCCACAAGAATTCCATCGAGGATATTCAAAGATGTCATCAATGAAGACAAAAATAATTGTGTCTATGTAAGTAGAATACTCATGTCAAGCTCCTCTGAACCCATCGATTCCTTTAGTGAAAACGAAAACGATTTAGAGACGGAATTAGTTTATAATTTTGAAAATTTAATTATTGACAAAAATTTAATTAACGATAATCAATTAATTATGGCTGTTCGTGTTATTCCGCAATTGGATATCAAATTCTTAAGCGTAATTCCACACTACGATGGAAATGCAAATAAACTGCATAGATTCATAAACGCAACTGAATCAATATTAAAGCATTATTATGACGTGAATAACCCTCACAATTTTCAGAATGTACTTTTGTTAAACGGTGTTTTAAATAAGTTAGAAGGACGAGCTGAAGAAGCCGTCGCCATACACGGTGCCAACACATGGCCTGAAATTAAAGAAACATTAATTTTAAATTTCGGAGATCAAAAAGACGAGAATTGCTTAAATCAGGACTTGGTAAATTTAAAACAAAAAATTAATGAAACCCCATTTCAATTTCACGAAAAATGCATTCATCTATTAAATACAATTTGTAATTACATTGATTTACACGTAAATAAAGATGCCGAGCGTTTGAGTAAGAGAGCATTCTTTACAAAGCAAACATTAAAAACATTTCTTGCGGGATTAAGAGAACCGGTAGGTCCTACAATTCGTGCTATGAGACCCGGTACACTTGCTATCGCTCTTCAATATATATCTGAGGAAGAAAATATAAAATATTTACAAAAATCTAATGTTAGTGACAACACAAAAGTGAAATCATTTGCAAATAATAATAAACAAAATTTTAATCGACCCAAACAAAACTATTATAATGGTTTTTTTAACATTTTTTATTCAGAAATAATAAAATATTCTACTATATAATTATTTTTTAATGGCAAACATGTTTCGCAAAATGATTTGCATTTTCAATGCCATATTTATGATTAATAAATTATTTAAAAATTTGTTTTTCCCGCTACCCAGATTTCCTGTTTTAAATTTAAATTTGTTTCTTCCCGCTAACCAAGATTTCCGTTTTTTTGTTGACATTTTTAATTTAATTTTTAATTTTAAGGTTAGAAATATGTCATATCTAATTGCAAGATATGACATATTTCTAACCTTAAAATTAAAAATTAAATTAAAAATGTCAACAAAAAAACGGAAATCTTGGTTAGCGGGAAGAAACAAATTTAAATTTAAAACAGGAAATCTGGGTAGCGGGAAAAACAAATTTTTAAATAATTTATTAATCATAAATATGGCATTGAAAATGCAAATCATTTTGCGAAACATGTTTGCCATTAAAAAATAATTATATAGTAGAATATTTTATTATTTCTGAATAAAAAATGTTAAATATAAAAAATTTCTACAAAATAAAAGAAGAAAATATTAATTATATTATAATGGTAGTTATGCTGATACACAACAATTTCAACATAAAGTAAATCCTTATCAAGGACAACAATATCAATTTCCTGGCGGTAAAATAAACGTTCAACAAAGACAAAATCTACCGGCAAGAAGATTCCCGACAAATTCTCAAGTCTTCGGAAAGAATGTCTGGAAACCACAATCGAGCATACCTCGAAATAAACCGACACCGATGTCAACTACTACCCAAAATACAACTCAGTTACAATTTAGACCGTATCAAAATAATTATCAAAACAACTATCAAAATAGGAATTTTGTATCTGAAGAGTTATTTAATACAGAACATTTTGAGGAATCTACGGCTGAGGAAAGTGAACAATCAGATGATGTTCAAACAAATGATTACTTAATATATGATGAACAAACCGAACAGGTTTGCGAAG
Organism: Tachinus rufipes; assembly: GCA_963932245.1. Lineage (NCBI taxonomy): Eukaryota > Metazoa > Arthropoda > Insecta > Coleoptera > Staphylinidae > Tachinus > Tachinus rufipes. Next base: position 53,931,204 of record OZ010744.1, read on the forward strand.
ACCAAGATAAAATTTGTTTTGAACCTTTTACAGTATCAACAGTTTTTCAAACATCAGCGCATGATTATTGTGCTACAATTCCATTATTTCCAGAATTTAATGAAAACTTATCATTAAAATTCTAATTATTTAATTTTCATAAGGTTTACGATGGATTAATAGGATTAGATAATTTAAAGATATTAAAAGCGCAGTTAGACTTTGTTAATTCCAAATTATTTACACCAACTGCCACAATTCCAATAAAGTATCAAAACTCAATTCAACAAGTAACCTTCAACTTAGAAATTAATGCTCACACTAAAATAATAACTAAAATTCCAGTCAGTCAGGTAGAAGGTGATATTATAATACCACAACAAACCATATTAAATTGCGAAATACCAGAAACCTTAACTACTTCTGTAAATGGTCAAGCTCTTATTGAATTGTCAAATAAAACTGATAAAAATATTAACATAACTTTGACAACCCCCATAAAAGTAAATTCTTTTAAAATTAATAATTATAAATTATATCAAATTGATACGACAAATCGTAATAATTACCAGCAATTGAATATTGAAAATTTAATACGCACAGATCACTTGAATAGTGAAGAAAAATTTCAAATAATAAATTTGTGTAAAAAATACTCTGACATTTTTTATAAAGAGAATCAGCCATTGTCTTTTACAAACCAAGTCAAACATGCAATAAATACACACGATGAATTACCAGTATTTTCCAAAACATACCGGTACCCTTATATACACAAACCCGAAGTAGACAAACAAATTAATTCTATGTTGGAACAAAAAATTATTCGTCACAGCAATTCTCCATGGTCATCGCCGATATGGATTGTCCCTAAAAAGGCTGATGCCTCAGGTAATAAGAAATGGAGGATAGTCGTTGATTATAGGAAAGTAAATGAAAAAACAATCGACAATCGTTACCCTTTACCTAACATTACAGACGTGTTAGACAAACTAGGAAGGTGCAACTACTTTACAACCCTTGATTTGGTTAGTGGATTCCACCAAATCGAGATGGACCCTAAAGATATTAATAAAACAGCATTCAACGTAGAGAATGGACATTATGAATTTCTTCGTATGCCATTCGGGCTTAAAAACGCCCCAGCAACGTTCCAACGTGTAATGGATAACGTTTTGCGTGGATTACAGAACGATATATGTTTAGTATACCTTGACGATATCATTGTATACTCCACCTCACTACAAGAACATATTGTAAGTTTTCAAAAGGTTTTTCAAAGATTAAAAGAAACCAATTTCAAAATCCAACTAAACAAATCGGAATTTCTAAAAAGGGAAGTTGCCTACTTAAGACATATTGTTACATCGGAAGATGTTCGACCAAACCCAGACAAAATCATTGCTATTCAGAAATATCCAATACCCCGTACAACCAAAGAGATAAAAGGTTTCCTTGGTTTGCTGGGATACTACAGAAAGTTTATCAAGGACTTCGCAAAAATTACCAAACCCTTTACACTTTGCTTAAAAAAGGATTCTAAAATCGAACACACCCTTCAATTTATTCAATGTTTTGAAAATTGCAAACAACTATTGACCAATGATCCAATTTTGCAATACCCGGACTTCGAACAAGATTTTATTGTCACTACGGACGCTAGTAACGTAGCTATTGGTGCCATACTTTCACAAGGAGTAATTGGAAAAGACAAGCCTGTTTCATATGCCTCTCGAACATTGAACAATTTAGAAGCTAACTACAGTACTATTGAGAAAGAGTTGTTGGCAATAGTATGGGCTACCAGATATTTCTGACCATATTTATATGGCAGAAAATTCAAAATTTTGACAGACCACAAACCACTTCAGTGGCTAATGTCTCTAAAAGAACCAAACTCTAAACTTGTTCGATGGAGGTTGAAACTTGAAGAGTTTGATTTCGAAATTTATTATAAAAAGGGAAAAATTAATACAAACGCAGATGCACTATCTCGTATAAAGATACATACTAAAGAATTGTTTGAAGGTACTCAAGAATTTAATGATTCAATATATCAATATGATCAACTATCGATACTTGGGAATATAGACGAACCACCATTATTGGAAGACGTAGAAGAAAATATAGAGGCACGAGAAGATGCAATGTCTATAAATACACTTCATACATCTGAAGAAGACCCTGTACAAACAATACAAGCAACAGAAAATGCTATTAATACCTTCGACCATCAAATATTAATTGATTTTGTACACCATTCACCAGCAAAGCCAATGAATAAACAGATATTTCCAAACAAAAAACGTTTGTATGTTCAAATATCAACAACCAATTTAAGAAATGACGTAATCAATCTATTCAAAAACTGTATTAAACCGAGATTCACTTATGCAATCTATTTCTATAACAAAAATTATTTTCCAAAAATATGTGAAATATTAAGAACAACTTTTAAAAATTCCTCACATAAACTAATAAAATGCAAGACATTCCTAAAAGATGTTATAGAAAAAGATAAACAAAAAGAGATAATAACCAACTTTCATGAAGGAAAAACAAACCACCGTGAAATAGTTAAAACAGAATCTCGTATCAAAAGAACATATTATTGGCCCGGATTAAACAATGAATGGGCTCCTTTTAACTAACTAGAGTTAAATCCTTTTAAACCCACAGAAACTATATTGCAACAACAAAAAAATTGGAGTTTTGTATTTTTTTACAAAAATTTAGAAAACTTAATTAATAAATAATTTTTATACTAATTTGTTAAATATACCCAAAGGTTTTCTTAATTTTAAAATGAGAAGACAAAAACAAACACCTTGCTACAAATAAACACTTTACCTACACATACCCGACGATCTATTGCAACCGCTGCAATCATTGCCACCTGCTGCCAACAATCTGCTTGTCACCACTCAACCAATACGCTTTGCTTCTAAATGCAGTTACACTTTAACACTGTCAATGATACGATTAGAATCTACACGGATGGTCCAAAAACCAATAAAAGTTCTGAAGCGAGAGTCTTCTCGCAAAATCTGGATCTCAAAATATCTTTACCATTAGTAACGCACACATCTATTTTCTAATCAGAAGTAGTACGACTTATAGGGTTATGAAAAAAGTAACTCGCAAAATATCTGGCAAGAATGCCTAAACTCAAACAGACAGTAGTGCGGCCTTAATTGCTATAAACAAGCCTAAAATCACATTGAAGCTAATTTTTAAATGTCATCGTGTCCTTTCTTTAGCAGCCTGTGGAAATAACATCAAGCTGCTCTTAGTATAAGGACATTCCAACAATGTAGGTTATATTAAGGCGGACGTGAACCTGAACCATGAACCTCTTTAACACTCAAAAGTTTAAATAACCTTCTAAAAATTAACACACACACAACGCTCTGGAAAGACGCTGGGATGACACTTCTGGCTGTAGACAGGAAAAGGAAACAATGACTATCTCAAATGCTAAGACAGCCGATTACTATTTGTGACTGTCACACTGCCAACTAAGAAAACACATGCACTCGAATTATTGGAGATAATCCAACATATAGAGAATGTGAAATATATGACATGACGATCGAGCAGGTGCTATGTAGATGCCCGGCCCTTTTATACAATAGAGAGTCCATGTTGGGAAGCTGTTGGCTTGACATGGCCAGTAAAGGGGAGACCCTTCAAAGCGTTGTACTTGCATACATCAGTTAAATGCCAAGACAACGGAGTAAGGTCAAAACGTCACTTTTCCAAATTATAACCGTAGCTTTTTAAAAGTTGATGCTAATCAACTTTTAAAAACCATCTAAGGAGATACCTGTAACAATGTACAAAAAACGTTTGGAATTCTAAAATAAGCATTATAGACGACCTTTTGTTAAAGAATTCCTGCATAATATTATATTCCTTTACAAACAAGTCCACTTGCAACACAACAAAACTCAAATAGGCAACAAGTTGTTTACTATATTAAGTCTAACTATTGCAACATCTTTGGACAGTATTATGTTGTTATTAATTGACAATTTGATTTTGATAGCACATGCCATAAAAAAATTTAAAAAAATTAAAAAACTGCTATATCTAAAGTCTTACAACTTATTTGAAGGGGATTGATAAGTTTAGAAAGTATTGCAAGCATTAAATTTAACATAGTAAAATTTAAAAAAATAATTACTTAAACGTAGTACATAACCATACAAAACAAATTAAAAAATAATAATAATATATTGTGTATTTACTTCTTCAAACATGAAATAATAATACAAGTTACTACGTTTTTTATTCCAAATTTATTCGTACGAATACATTACTAGTTTTGGTTCTACTTACAGTTATATAACTTATTACATCTGTAAAAGGCTCTAGTAGAGCCAAAGCTAGTATTGTAGTTGTAAGAATAAATTTGTGATAAAAAAAATAGTTACTTGTTTTATTATTTCATAAACATGAATTATCACGTAGTAGAGGTCACAACCATCAATTATATTTTTCAAACATTTTATTGTAATAGACTGTTTTATAGAAAAGCACTGATGCCAAACTTAAGGGCCTCATATAATTCATAAAACATGATTGGCTCCTAACATCCGTAAAACATATGTACTGTATATGCAGTTTAAAACGTAAGCCCTCTATAGCTGCATGTAATGAACTATAAGTGTATAATTTGCGATAGTATACCGACATAAGAAGCCCAATAAATTTTGCTAAAAAAGTACAGGATAGTTTCATTTTTCATATCTGTTCATTATACATGAAAATTTTTAGGAAGCCCAAAACGGGCTTCGTAAAACTTTAGTGGGCTTGGTATCATCCGCACAACATACTGTTTTGGGCTTCATATTGATGGTTAATGCGTCTATATATATATATGTCTAAAGGGGTTTTGTCCTACATTTGTATAGAAGTTATCGTTCTACATGATTTGTGTAGCCCGATACCCCTTTAGATCTTAACACACAAAAATATGCCTGCGGGCATATATTTTCTCATATATATTCCCTGCTGTGCGACCGTACCCGACCGTGCGACCAATAAATTTTTTTTTTTGTTCAAAGGTTTCAATAGAATAGAGTTTACTTGTTATATTCATTTAATTACTATTACGTTTATATTAATTTATTTAATACATTTTCTAGTACAAAGTATTTATTAAAAAATAAGTACTTTTGTAATATTCATATTAATTAAATTGCTTACGTTTTTCTTAATTAAAAGTTGTGTTTTGCCGTCGGTTACTGACTGGTCTAACGTTGTATACTATTATAACTTATTACAATATGACCGAATAATATTTGAAAACAACAATAATAATATTTATAATAACTACATTTTTAATTAAAAAGTTTTAACAATTACATATGTACAAAATATCTGAATTCAACCAACATTTAGCAAATAAATGTTCATAAGCGTACATATCACAACGTTAATGACAGTATTTAAAACTGTAACAAAATCCTGAGATTATTTTACAAAATTAAAGATAAGCGTAAATTCTGTAGAAAATTATGTAAAGTCTATAAATATTTTAATCAAATTGTTTATAAAAATGTTCAGTATAATAAATACAGTTATATATGTAAATTGAAAATTACTATAATTATAAAAGTATAATTTATATTTGCTTTGCTTTTGTTTTGTGTTTAGATTTTGTGGCATAGTAATCTAAATTTCATTTTGTTTCAGTTGTAAAGACTTTTTTTTTTAATTAAATAAGGTTGGTTAATTATAATGCAATTCTTAAGTTATTAAACTTTATTATAAGATAAAGTTGAGTTGATACATTAATTATAAAAATATTACACATAAAATTACAATGATTTATATTTGTACTATAAAAACGCTTTGATCTGGATGTTGTTTTGTGTTTAAATTCTGTATGATGTTTTTAGTAAAAATGTGCGAGTAGTGAAGACGTGAAAGTAGTGAGAATGTAAAAGTTGTGAGAAAGTAAGAGTAGTGACAATGTGAAAGAAGTACAAATTTAAAAATAGTAAGAATGTGAGAATAGTGAGAATGGGAGAAAAGTGAGAATGTGAGAATAGTGAGAATGTAAAAATAGTTAGAACGTAAAAATAGTAGAATGTGAAAAAGTACAGAATGTGTGTAGTGAAGATGTAAGAGTAGTGAGAATATAAGACTAGTAAAAAAATGAGATAAGTAAGAATGTAAAAATATTAAAAATTTGAGAATAGTTAGAAGGTAAAACAAGTGAGATTTTAAAAGTAGTGAAAATGTGAGAGTAATGAGAATGAGTAAGTAATAAGAATGTGAAAATAGTAAAAATGTGAGAGTAGTAAGAAAGTAAGAGTAAAGAAAATGTGAGAATAGTAAGAAGGTGAGAGTAATAACATTGTGAGAGTAGTAAGAATGCAAAAATAGTGAGAGCGTGAAAGAAGTAAAACTGTAAGAATAGTGAAAATATGAGAGTATTGACAAAGTAAAAATAGTAAAATGCAAGAGTAGTGAGATTGTAAGAGTAGTAAGAATGTGAGAGTAGTAAACATGCGATTGTAGTAAGAATGTGAAAATAGTGAAAGGTAAAAAATGCGACAATTTGAGAGTATTGACGGTAGTGAGAATGTGAGAGTAGAGACAATGTAAAAATGTAAAAGTAATAAGAGTGTGAGAGTTGTGACCATGCAAAAATAGTAAGATTAGTGAGAATGTGAAAGTAGTGACAGTATGAAAATAGTGAGAATGTAAAAATAGTGAGAATACTAAAAATGTGAAAGTAGTAAAAGTAATAACAATGTAAGAATAGTGAGTATGTAAGCATAAAGAGAATGTGAAAGTAGTGAAAATGTGAGAGAAGCAACAATGTTAGAGTAGTGTAAGTAGTAAGAATGTAAAAGTAAAGTAATAGTAAAATAAATAAGAATGTAAGAATGTGGAAATAGTAAAAAATAAAAGATGCAATAATGTGAGAGTATTGACAATAGTGAGAATGTGAGAGTAGAAAAAATGTAAAAGTAGTAAAACGTAAAACAGGTAAAATTGTGAGAATAGTGAGAATAATAAAAATGTGAGAGTGGTGAGAGCAGTGAGAATGTGAGAGTAGTACGATTGTATGAGTAGAAAAATAGTAAGCGTAATGAGAATGAGAAAACAGTAACATTGCAAAAATTGCAAAAATGTGAAAGTAGTGAGAATGTGAAAATAGCAAGAATATTAACGTAGTGAGAATTTGAAAGTTAATACTATAAGTAAGGAGAGTAGTAAGAATGTGAGACAAATGAGAATATGATAAAAGCTACAATGTGAATGTAAAAGTAGTGAGAGTGTGAGAGTAAAGAGATAGTGAGAGTAGTATAAATGTGAGAATAGTAAAAATGTGATAGTAGTAAAATGAGAAAAAAATAATAAATTAAAACTAATGAAAATAAAAAAATAGTAAAAATGTAAGATTAGTGAGAAAGTAATAGTAGTAATTTTCACATTTTTACTATTTTCACATTTTTTTTTTCACATTTTACTATTCTCATATTTTTTATACTATCATATTCTCACAATAATAATAATAATAATAATAATAATAGTAATAATTGTCTTTATTTTTGTAATTTTACACAAAAAGGCAAAGTTCATCACAATAATGATCTTCCATTTAACCTAATTTTAACATTTAATTTGAAACATATAAATAAAATTTAACAAAAGGGTACTATCTGATTTTTTGATGGCTGACTATCATTTTCTATTTTCTAGTTATTTTCTAGTATTTCATCAAACATTGTAGCCTATTACTTCACTAAACTATTACTGAAATTTCCTTATTTATAGAGAACATTTGCATGCCCTGATCCCTAACACAAAAGAGGTTTAGCGCGCGTGCGGCTTAGAACATCTAAGGGCATCACAAACCTGTTAAAAACTTACTTTTAAGTTAGCAGTTTTGTTCGTTATTGAAATTAATCTGACAGAATTAAGAAAAAGCTCTCAATATGTCAATTCTAAAATTTTATTATTCTTACACTGTCACTAATCTAACATTTCTACTATTCTCACATTCTGAATACTTTTACAAACTTAATACTTTTATATTCTTACTACTTTTTTATTGCCGCTTCTCTCACATTTTGCTACTCTAAAATTGTTTTACTATTCTTACAGTCTTACTACTCTCACATTTTAACTACTCTCACACTCTCACTAATTTCACATTATCACCGTTTTCTTATTCTTACTACTCTCACATTCTTACTAATCTCACTATTCTCAAATTGACACTATTCTAACATTCTTACTATTTTTACATTCTCAACTCTTTCACATTTTTTCTATACTTTTATACTCTTATTACATTCACTCTTTTACTACTTTCACATTCTACTACTCTCACATTTTTACTATTCTCACATTTTTACTATTCTCACATTTTTACTACTTTACATTTTCTTTATTCTCAAATACTCACTATTCCCACATTCTCACTACTCTCACATTCTTACTAATCTTGCATTTTTGAAACTGTTACATTCTCACTATTTTTACATTTTTACATTATCTTTGATCTCTCATTCTTATTACTGTCACATTCTTTTTATTTTTACTATCTTTCTATTCTTACAATCTCACTATTTTCACATTGTCGCTTTTCTTACATTCTCACTACTCCCACATTCTTACTACTCTTACATTCTCATTATTATCACGTTGTTACTACTCTCATATTTTTACTATTTTCACTATCTAACTTCTCTCACATTGTAGCTTATTTCACATTATCAATATTTTCAAGTTTTTACTAATTTTATATTCTCACTATTCTTACATTGTCACTACTCTTACAATCCCACTACTCTTACAATCCCACTACTCTTAAATTATCACTTTTCTCAAATTCTCACTACTCTTACATTCTTACTACATTAATATTTTCACAAATTTCACATAATCACTGTTTTCCCATTCTTACTACTCTTACATTTTTACTATGCTCACTATTCTCACATTGTCACTATTCTAACGTTATTATTCTCACATTTGTATTACTTTCACAATCTTACTACTTTCACATTTTATTTTTACTCTTACATTCTTTCTACTTTCACATTCTCACTACTCTCAAATTCTCACTACATTCACATTCTTACTACTCTCACGTTCTTACTACTCTTACATTTTCACTTTTCTCACATTTTCACTACTCTCATATTGTCGCTTCTCTCCCACTACTTTCAAATTCTCACTATTTTTACATTGTCATTACTCTCACATTGTCACTACTCTCATATTCTCACATACCCACGACTCTTATATTGTTGCTTTTATTACATTCTCACTACTTTTTTATTCCCACATTCTCACTATTCTCACATTTTCATTAATTTCATATTCTCACTATTCCCATATATTTACTACTCTCACTATAACACTACTCTCACATTATCGCTTTTGTCACATTTTCACTACTCTCTTATTCTGGCAACTCTCACATTCTCACTATTCGCACATTCTCATTACATCAATAATTTCTACTCTAACATTCTTACTACTCTCACATTCTTACTACATTTTTATTTCTCTCACATTTTCACTAATCTCCCATTGTCCCGTTTTTCACATTCTAACAACTTTAACATTCTCACTACTCTTCCATTTCTCCATTTCTACTACACATTGTCGCTTCTCTCACATTTTCTCTATTCATTAATTCTTATTACTCATACATTTTTACTCCTTTCACATTCTTACTACTCTAAATATTTTAAACATAAATATTAACATGCTGTGACCGCGAAGGGTTAACAACTTGCGTAATCAGTGTACAAAATAAAAATAATCATTACAGAATCAAATAATAATACGTATTATTCGTAATCATTACATAATCAAGTAATCATTATATAATCACGTAATTATTTTATAATCACGTAATCATTACATAATCTTGTAATAAATAGTGTAATTAAATATTAAAACACGCGTATTCAAATAATCAAATATTGATTACGCGTATTCAAATAATCAAATGTTTAGTACGCGTATTCAAATAATCAAATATTGGTTTTATGGAATCATATATATTCGCATGGTAAATTCAGTCGTGTCCAATCTGTACCTAATTGTGCCGCTAGAGATTTATTTATTAGACACTTTCACAGGTGTTTTTATACAACCCTTGTCATGTGCATGTGCAGTTGTTTATTTATTATATTAAAATAAATACCTACTTCAGTCGAATACAATTTTTCACTGATACAAATTGTATTATGTATTGTTATTATTTTTGTTGAAAAGATTTTTATATCATCAAGATGGTTGCTACGGTTACTATGTGGTACTTCATATTTAATAAGTAAATAAAACAACTACTATGTTTTTACCACTAAATTAGTGGTAAAAACATATTATATACATATTAACTTATTATCTAATCTACATAAAACATTAATAAACATCAAAATAGGTATATTTTTAGTTTATGTTCTTTTATATAAAAGAAATTGTAGTAAGTACTTTATTGAAGATTATTATAAAACATAAGTATTATAATAATATATTAAGCATCAAAATAATATTATAATTTATATAAAATAATTAATGCATGCAATTTAGAATTATAAAATCTTAAACAAGTGTGTACTTATTGAATAATCATGTATTCATTATATAATCACATAATCATTTTCATAATAACGTATTTATTGAATAATTACGTATTCATTGAATAATCATGTATTCATTACATAATCATATAATCATTACGCTTTCATTAAATAATCACGTAATCAATGCTTATACATTAAATAATCACATAATCAATGCATAATCATAATCATAATCATGTAATCATTACATAATCACGTAATCATTACATAATCACGTAACATTTTGTACGTTTGTACATTTTTTTACTTAGTTGTTAACCCATCCTGTGATCGTTACTTTTATAACTTCAAATCTGTCTTTAATATTGTAATCCGCATATTAACAACCTCATGTTTTGATTAATTTAAAATTCAGTTTTATTTGAATCAATAGATTTTAAAAATGAATATTGTAATATGTTTGTTTACTAATGTTTTTAGTACTATCATCAACTTTATAACCTGCATACTTTAAAATTTTTGTTTACTTAATTAAATCTAAACATTTTGAACATTTTATTTTCTACGCCGTTTTGTAGGAGTAATTTAATATTACGTATTTTATAAAACAATTATAGTTGTAATTGAACTTAAACAACAAATTTTTCTTTAATAAATTTATTTTTTATGATTTTTTTCAACTTATAGTACTACAATAAGATATAAAAATAATTATCATTTAGGTCATATTTGTCGATGTTGTATTAAGCTTTAAACGGCCAAGAAATAATTAAATAAATGTATGCATAATTTAAATAACATTTGCATCCACTGCGATAAAATGTCTGCATTTTTCTTATTATTTCTTACACAATTTGTATTTGTAAAGATAAAGTTGTAAAAACGAATTCCATTCACATGTAAACGCACGTGCACAATTTTATGGGGCCATAAATCTTAACGCACTTTAATCACTGACTTTAGAGCTACACGGGCAAGAAACCCGTTTAAGTTATTGATCCTAAAAATGTAGCGCGAAACCATATAAGTCGCAAAACTATAGTCCTACATAGGAGGAAAATCTCATGGTGGACTACTCCAGAATAGACGTAACTAATGTTGGACAAAAGTACTTAAAATAAACCTATATATATATATATATATATATATATATATATATATATATATATATATATATGTTAAAGTACACATATAATAATAAATAGCAATGCTTGTTTACTGTAACCAAGAAACATATTGTTTAATTGTGTAAGTAGAAGAAATATACAATATTTTTACCCTTAAATACTATTTCAAGTTCCAAGTGTATAATACAAACATAATTGGTTAGTAATGAAAAAATCCGCTAAGATAATTTAAGACCATGTCGTAAAAACACTACATCTATAAGTATAGTTATTATTATAATATCATATAATTACATACATTAAAGTACATTGTCAAAATTCCTTTTTACTAAACTTAAAGATCTTATCTCATTAAAATCTCGTCATAATTTAGATTATTTAAATAATTGTCAAGAATATGATCTAAATTATATTGTTAATAGTGACATTGGTTAAAACCGTAATTCTGCTGTTTTTAGTTACATTTATTATACACTGTAATTTGACTCTTCATATAATAGATTATTTTTTGGTCTAAAAATAAAACATTAGTAAAAAACTTACAAGTAAAATTTTAATGGAAAGGTAATTGGCAATATAACAATTACTCAAATCAATCAAAATAAATAATAAAATGAATTTACATATTTATTAATACACTGGCAAGCGAAAAATAGAATTTTTTGTTTTAACCTTATGTTAGCAAATTGTAAACAATTGTACTGTATTTTGCACACTAAATTAAAAATTCAATGTTGAATCGTAAAGCATATTTATTGTTTTTATTGCGTATTTTAGAAATATCACAAATTTACAGACAAAGTTTGATTTTTTGTTCTTATAACTAAGATGGAACAAAAAATATGAAAAAAAAACTTATCACTAATAACGAGTATTACTCCCTCTTGCATTACTGACTGCTTGAAGTTGACGAGGAACACTTTGAATTAAATTAAAGATCAGATTTTAGTTGATATTATTCCATTCCTGCAATAGCTAATGTTTTAGTTCCTGAGCAGTTCTTGGAGTAGATAAATGCTTTCGGATACGTCGTCCCAACTCATTCAAACATGTTCATGTCCAGGTTGAGAGCTAGCCAATTGAACCGCAAAATTCAGACTTCATCCAGATAATCTCTTACAACTTTGGGTACGTAAAATGAAAATGCCGCGCTCGCCCACAGTTGTTATGAAGGGCATAACATAATCTTTGAAAACCTTTATAATGTATCTCTGAGCTGTTAGGAAGCCATTCTCTATAAAGACCAACTCTGTGCGTGCTTCGGTAAAAACTCCCAAACCATAACCGACCCACCGCCAAATGGAAGTCATTCATATATACAAACTAAAACGTATCTTTTTCCGCGTCTTCTCCACATTTTCTGACGTCTGTCTAATCCATTAAGGCAAATGCGTGACCCATCATCTGAAAACAGTACCGTGTTTCAGTCATTATTATTTCATGCTCGGTAACTTTGGGCAAAATCCAATCTCGCAACACGACGTCGGCGTTGTAAAGGTGGACCTATAGCCATCTTTCTTCAAGATAATCCAGCAGTCCAAAGCCTTCTCCTAACCATTAAAGGCATTATGACCTGTTAAATACAGTACACCGTATGAAAGACAAGTTTTGCAAAGAAAAATGAACACTAAATGAAAAAACTACAACAAAATGTTGGTTTCAATTAAAGCAAAATAGATGCTGTTTCATAAACGTCTGTAACTCGGTGATAATAACTGACAGACAGATAACATTTCTCAGGCAATAAATGATTAAACGCCTACTTTAGTTCACACTTTACATTCTTTACTTATAAAATTATTTTTTCTACTCCCTTCTATATATTGTCACTTTTATTCACGCCTAACTGAATGGATATGTATCATATATTCACTCTATTGTGGATATGATATGCCGTACCAACCATAAAAACAAAAAACTCAAATCACAATGTTTATTTGATTACGTCGCTAAATACAAATGGTTTTTTTTATTTGTAAAATTTCAAAAATAGATTAAGAACGTCTTATTTATTAACTGTTATTATACAATAAAGCTTAAAAACATTTTTAATTAAATATTTTAACAGCATAATCAGATGTCAAACATAACCTGCATTTATTTCAATATAAAATAATGTTAAATAATTAATTGAAAAGTTTTAAAATAATTTTTAAATTTTTATCAGTCGTAGAAAAAGTAAGCTGTACAACTCGAGTGGAATGCCTATATCGCCTGCAGCGTCGTGCTCCAAATTCATCTTTGTGCGATATGGGCATACTATCCACTCTTGTTATACAAAATACTATTACCCACACACGTCAATTAAAAAGTTTTGATTGAAACTCCAGAGGTACAATGCTATAGTCGAGCGAAGATCGCCATTGTGTCCGCAGTTTGGCGCATTTATTATTGCCATGGTTAGGTAGTTTATAAAATCTGATCTTTATTATCTCTTTTTTATGTAACATATTTGTTATTCTTGGTCTATAAATTGCAATAATTGTAGTGTGTCTGTATTTGTAATATCAGTACTACACGCAGCGTTTCTATAGTTTTTGAAGAAGTTGTTTTTATGTAAAACATTATTTACATAATACAAATACCATATAGAAATCTCATCCACATCTTGCAAATATTTATATACCAAGTGTTTCAATAGAAGAGAAGAAGAAGAGGTTTCTTATCACCTATCGTCAGCAAAGCTTTTATTCCGCATACGATTTGATGTTCTTCAAAACCAACGTGTTGTTGTTCAATAAAAAAAACGTTTTTTTCCAATTTCTTAATTTTGCTGAATGACGACATTCTATGGTTGCCTGACCTGACGTCATGTTGTTTTTTCTTGCGGTATCTAAAACAAGTTTTGTAGAATCTAAAGTATCTACGATTCTAATTGCTATGTTTTAAGATGCTATAAAATACTTCCTATCTAATATTATTTTCAAGAAATAATATTTTTTTGTATTTTATTAAAGTAGTTCCTTATCTAAAATACATTTTAAATTGTTTACGTTTTTTTGAAATTGGCAGGTTCTTATATTGTATTAGAATATAATTAATTAATTTTAATATAGTATTAATATATAAAGTATTTTATTTATTTCATACTTGTAATTATTTATTGTGATTTATAACTAATTACTAAAATTAAATACTAATAATAATGTTTCAACAGAACGGATCAACATCAGATAAAGATAAGTACATTCCAGTATTTATTTTGAATGTGTTTTCAAATGTATCTTAGCCAGCAGTAATTCAATGTAATGTTTATAATTTCCACATAATAAACGAGAAATACTATAAACATTAATCTAATAAAAGAAGTAACAACAGATGTTGGTTAAATACACTGTAAGCCTGTTGTATAATTTCTCTCAAGCATTTGACACTATAAAGGTGACATTTATGCGCCATAAGTAGTTATCTTCTATAAGTTTTCGTACAAACGTGCTTTAACTTACTGAATCTTTGTTAACTAACTACAAGTTAAAACAATAACGAAAATTTAGATTTGGGTGTCGTGCAAACGTTAACGTTAGGTTTCATACGTTGAGGTACATATGATTAATTTTGCAGATAAAAAAATTGCAGGTCTAGGCCATAATTAGTCAAGAAGTATTAATTTATAAAATTAATTGTCAATGAAAAAATATCTGCCTAGTGCAAAAAGAACAACATTCTTCTAAACGCCGATAAAACCATTTTAGTTCAGTTTTACATCGAAAAGCTTCCCAAAAAAATGTGAAAAATAACTCAACAACAGTACCGTGGGAGCTACATTGACAAATAATAAATATCTGATATAAAATGCACTGAAGTATTTAATAACTTCTTAACAATATTCAAGATTATTAAAACTTGAGAGTTTCTTGTAAAAAGCTATTTTTACACATACAAAGTATTTACGCATTTATTGAGATAAAAACTATAAGATGGCTATTTTTATATTGCTATATAACTTTAGCGTATGAATCATAAAAAATTGTATTGTCATAATCTCTTGATATATATTTAATGCTTTTTGTAATTGATTTTATTTATAGATACTACTTGACGCACAAATGCACTAAAACTATAGTACTATAGCAATACTTTTTTTAATTATGACATACAAGAATAGAGAATAAAATTATAGACTATCGCAATCAAGAAGTTGATTCAAAATTTTTCATATTTTTTTTGTAAGTTTTCATCCAGCGTCTTCTAGAATTATTTTGCTAAACATTAAATATTATTAACTATTTTTATTCAATTCGGAATTAAAAAAAGTTTAATCCACTAGTATGGTCATAAATCCTACACTATATATTGCTATTTTTAGTTAGTAAATTGATTCTGTTGTAATATTTTGTGTATAGAATAATAAAACAATTTATTTATTTTCTAAAACATATTTAATTTTTATAATATCACTTTTGGTAAAAAAATACAAAATCACATACAAATACAAAGTATGGTGTAATACTTAGAAATTACAAACAACATTTAAATTAATTGCTTATTAAAAAATATAAGAAAAAGTATTTTGTTTATAAGCGTGACTAGAAATAAAAAAAGGAGTTTCATGCATTATGATATATACATTTTTTTAATTGTAAATAAATTATACTTTTTATTTATGTATTTCGACTAGTTCCATAATCTTAATCTTTGAAGTAAATTGTTTGTCCATAAATTATCCTATAATATCTAAATCATACATAGTCAATTCTATAACAAAATGTTTTTGCAACCAAAATAACAATAATATAATAAAGCACATTATTATATTGACAGGCAAAATATGCAACTAATAATTAACAAATCACATAAACTACATCTGTTTTTCTTCTCATCTGTTAGCTTTTCCAACTTTTCTCAACTGGTTACAACCGCAATGCAACAGCATGTTATGAAACAGAACTGATTGCATTATGCGGTGATCCCATTTGCGTCAGTACTTTATCAAGCCATTGTAAAGGACCATGTAAATGCACCTCAATCCAACAAGGCGTACTAGTAACATCTTGTCGATGATATTCAGCTCCCCATCCCTTGACAAAACTCATTCGTATTGTACACATTTTTGTTAACTCATATACTGCTTCAAATCCATGATTAACGCATTGCGACAACAATTGTGCAAATTCAGCGTTATTAAAAATTCTTAGTGAACAACCTGCAGGGATTTTACATACAGTCGACAAGTGAAAACCATGATGGTGATTACAGTTCCTTGATTGCACAAATATTGCCGAGTCTGACAAACATTCGGCGTACACCTCACCGTTAACATAATACAAATGAACTCCTTTGCCTATGTGCCTTCGTGTGTTTTCTATCGTCGAGTTACGATTCACGTTGCTCAATTGTCCCAAACAGATTCTATCGCTGTTTTTGCTAGGATTAGTAAATCCATCAACAATTACAGATGTGGATTGGCAATGAAACACTTCGCCTACACGGCAGTTCAACTCGTAATACGCGATCGATGCCCAGTACGGCTGCTCTTGATAAGCAACCGGTTGTGCGTCGTCATGAGTTGTATTATTATTAGCGGCTATATCGTCAATAGGGCTGTAAGCAGGTGGTGGCGTTTCAGCCAAATTTGAGTATGGCGATTGCGGGTTATTGCTGCCAACACTACCAGGACTCGATAGAGGCGAACTAGGACTCATATGATTAGAATTAAATCCTGAAGACGAGTAACTAACATTACGCGGCATGTTTGTATCAATTAATTGTTGAA
Organism: Tachinus rufipes; assembly: GCA_963932245.1. Classification (NCBI taxonomy): domain Eukaryota; kingdom Metazoa; phylum Arthropoda; class Insecta; order Coleoptera; family Staphylinidae; genus Tachinus; species Tachinus rufipes. The sequence goes on from OZ010744.1 coordinate 53,948,591, forward strand.
ACGGTAAAAGAGAATGTCCTGGTACAAAATCATTATGTCGTGGTACTAATACTGGCGGCAATACTGGACTCTCCACGCGTTTATAATGGTACGGATTAATGCACACCTCTTTCTGTTTGGCTGAAAACGGAAATTGGCAATGTTCAAGAGGCTTCAATTCATGGTGACTTTGTAAATCGGGCCATCTCCACACGCGGCAATATATGACATGCGGAAGTCCTTTACGATGCGATACTTGCAACCGACCATCCAGACTACGCGGTATTGTTACACATTTACTAGGCGTACCAGGACACGATAAAGCTCTTTCTAATTCTTCTATAGCACCTTTGCGTTTCTTTAACTTTTTTACTAAACTATCCACTGCCTTTTCAGCCCATTTTTCTTCTTCGTCACCTTGTTTCCACCCAAGCAATTTTTTAACGGCAGGGCTTGTAAAAGAAAACAAGCTATTTAGAGTACTCATGGCTCCGCTGTTGGGTGAAACCGGCTCGTCAATCTCCATGGAATTAATTCTAAAATTAAAAAAAACAAACATAATTAATAAAGTAATTGACACGAAATCACATTATCAATCTGTCCATGCTTTCTATAAGCATAGAAATGTTCTTACAAAAACTAAAAAACTTGATATTTCAACGACAAAATAACTAGTGTCCACTTTTTTATGAGGTATTTAATAATAACGCCCATAAACGGTTAGTTGTTTTAGCAAATGACATAATTAGCCAAAATTAAACTGCTAATACTATTAGTGCACCTAATAATAATTTATTGTTGATATTTATTCTTGCATTAATTTATTAGACAAAAGTAATATATTATTGACAAACTATAAAACATCGCATTTTTAAATATCAACAACATTAATAAATTATTTTCAATTTTTTTTTATTTCGTATTTTTTCAATTGCCATTTGCATTTTTTAGACAATGAAACAAATTTGCATGCAAAGCATTCTTTCAAAACTCAAAAATTCTATAAAAAATTCTTCTTATAATAAATAATAAGTGTATTATTACATATTTTTGTTTTATTATTATTAAATAATATATATATATATATATATTAAAGCTTAATAAATGCTAATAAAATTATTATTATTATACATATTTATATAAAAGAAACTAATTAAATTTGTTGCATAGATTATTATTACCCCAACATATTGAATGAAGCTTATAAAATGACATAGAATATTAAATTGCATAGAACGATAACGCGTATACATGTACATAGTAAGAGTATTGAAATAGATAAATTTGTTTATAATAAAAAGTATTAAAAGTATTATAAAAAATCCTAATGTATTTTTTAGTTATTTTTCTACTTTTAATAAATGTTATGATATAATTGATTGTTTCCAACAAGATGTTTGAATATGTTTAAAGTCAAAGTTGTAGAGTAAGTTGTTTACTGCTTTAGTTGTAGTAATGAAATCATTTCTAATAAGTGTCTTGGTATTACGATGAATTGCCTTACCTCTTAGTGATAGTTATAGTATGCCCATAGCTCTTTAAGACATGGTCTTAAATTATTTTAGCAGATTACTTCATTACTAATTAGGAAGACAATTATATTTGTATTACATACCATATATTCATGGTTATGCTTATAACACCTCAATGTTCAAAAGTGAAAATATTATATAAATATACAATATTTTCACCCTTGAAAATTACCTCTGGTTCTAGGTATATAATACAATCATAATTGGTAGCTAATGAAATAATCCGTTAAGATAATTTAAGCCCATGTCGTAAAGGCACTATATCTATGAGCATACTATACACGGGCAACGGTATACTCGCTAATTTAGTAAAGATACTAGCTTGTTAGGAGTAGTGCAAGCTTGCTTGACACGATAAAACTCAGCAGTGGTTACATTTCTGTTATATTAGCTAAATTATCAATATAGATCGGTATTGCATTGAATACTGCAAAAAATACGTGTGCCTAGCTTAGGGTAACCAAAGCTGTAACGAGCAACTAAGGTTAAACGGATATGGCTCATCTGTTAACAACTTAATATTTGGAATGTGAGAAATGTATTTGGTATATGGCTTGTTAAAAAAAAATAAATAAAAGAAAAATTTATATTTTATGTGAGTTAGGACCCAAGAGATAGATGTGACTATTATAAATGACAGTAGTCTGGCATTGTGGTCTGGTGTAGATAATTGGATATAAAGTTGTCAAGTATTAATTGGTTTTGTCTAGTATTGTACAAATACGTATGAAAATTGGCATACGTAGAATTTTTTGTATGCGCTTGTCATTGGCAGGCATAAGAATGTAGAGTTATTTAATTGAAAAAGTTAAACGGTTAGGTATCTATCAAAAAAGTTGGCAAAAAATGTGTGAGTTGTACGTCAAATATAAATCATTCATATCAAACACATGGGTTAAGCAAAAACTTATTCTTCACATGTATACATGCCATAAAAATGAGTAAAAAAGAATAAAAGACTTTGTGGTGTATGATGAAAGTTTAATTAGAAATACTCGAGCGAGACACGTGCAGTTGTATCAGTATCTTGTAATATCAAAAATGGACATTGCTTGTAAAGTTTATAAAATAGAGCAAAAGAAAACTAAACCATTAAAAATAAAACAGAAGTCTTTTTAAAATAACAGTACCAAAGAAAAATATGAAAAAACTTTTAAAGACAAACTAATTCTACAAAAGAAAAAAATTAATAAAAAAATAATGAATGATAACATAGAGAATGTGTGCAATAGATTAAATGTAACAATAGTTGATTGCAAAATAAAAGAGTTGCATGGTGGCATGAACAGGTTAAACTAGCAGTAAATAAAATATTTTTTTTTACTGTATCTAACAAATGTGGTAATAATTATTACCCAAAAAGCCTTGCACGTGATCTGAGGACAGATAAAAAGAAAAAAAGAAACCTTGCCAAGAACGCAAAAATTGCAAATTTTTATATTATATCAGATCATATATCTGATTTATATTGCATATATATATATGGCTAGTACTTATGTAAATTTACACAATATGTCCAATACGTTCAAATTTGTATCACCACAAGGAAATGTTCCTACAAAAGAAAGGCTGTGGATTATAATTATATGAAAACTATAAAATTGTTTACTCGCGATAATTTATTAAATGAATTTTAATACAAAAATTTATAAGTAAATATAATAATAAAAATAATTATATTTTTTTACAATATCAAACAAAACAAAACTTGTACTTACTTTAAAATGCTTTAATTTAAATTCAGGTTGCTTCTGATAAATTCTAAACTGTTGTTTGGATGTATAAATTAAATCACCTATTTAAGGATTTAAGTATTTTAAACTTATATTTACTTAATCCGATTTAACTGTTCACAATGAACTCAAGGATCTAACTGACCTGACCATACAAATACAATGTAATATAGTATGTTATTATCTGCGTTTTCCCCTCCTCCACACCCCTCGAAGATTAAGCAGCGTGTCAAAATAACTGGTTTTAATTATCTTTGACAAATCATTTTAAGTAATAAATCAATTACATTTTTTTGTGTGTAACTATTTTTACTACTGTAATGTTTATTTGTAATAATATTAAATTTAATTGTAATTTTTTAAGTATGACATTTGCCATGTTTGGTTATGTCGGTTTTTTAATTAAAAAAACAGCAAAAACCAGATATTGTGTATAATACTTGGTGTTATGCTAACATCCACCAAAACGTTACAAAATTTAACTTACATTTGAACAGTTTGATGCTAGTTTGATTATTGTGGTTAATAAGTAAAATCATCAAAATAAATAATAATAACTTTGTTATTTTTAAACCGATTTAAATGATTCAAAAACCATTTTAAATAGTTTTTTGAGTACCGTAAAAGGTATGCTGTTGTTTTTAGTATTTTTACAAAAACATTTTTTTGTTTAATTTAAAATTTGAATCCAACCATGTAAAAGAATTATATACTTTTAAAACAATACTTTGCCTTAAAGTATTTCTGATTATTGCACAGTTTAAAAATATTTGAGGTTAGGATATTTTAATAAAGATTATATACAATACAATAAAGTATATAACTTTATTGTGCTGATTTAGTTATTTTTTTTAAAACCGGTTACGGCTGATGATGGCCTAACAGCCAAAACCGGTCTTAAAAAAAAACTAAATCAGCACAATAAAGTATATACATATATATAAGTATATAAATTTTATTAAAATATCCTAACATCAAATACTTTGCCTTAAATTAAAAAAAAAACATGTTATTTGGTTTATTCATTTAAAATGATAAAAGCTTGGCAGTGAAAATAAATAATTAATGTTTAATTTTGGTAGTATTTTTATGGTGATACGCATAACATAGTAACTTAAAAAATCAATCACATTTTTTAAATTAAAAAAAACTTTATTTGTTTAAAACAATACTCAGGAATAGTTTTATTACGTCGTCGTCAGTATAAACGTATCTAACAAAAATTCCACTTATTAATCTTGTTATTTAATATATTATTTTTGTAGTATCACTACACTACACATTAACATAAATCTTTGCACAAACATTAAATATTTCATATAATGAAGAATTATAGTAGTCAGTCAAGTGTATGTAGGGACGGGAGTTGGTCAGTCGGGCCCTAATTATGTATGAAAAAATGTGAAATTGAACAGTTTTGACAATCAAATAAATATTTTATTTATTTCATACAAATTATGTTTTCTTTATATTATTCCTAAAAATTATTTCTAACTCTACCTATGTTTATCTTATAAAATAGATTTTTACGACAAACATTATATTTATTTTATAAATATTATTGTGAATATGTATTAAACTAACATATGTATAATAAGCATGTTATAATATCTACGGTCTCATCTACCTTCCGAGCCAAGCGTACGAGTAATGTTTTCACTTTTTTCTAATGACTGACTGACTTTTTCATGTTTTATATTTTATAAATTATAAGCAATTTTTTTTTAGATTTTATTGTTTAGTTCAAATTTTTTTATACATACTTGAAGCTCCACTGACCAACTCCCATCCCTCCATACACTTTTTTTTTATTATCAATTGATTAATATAATATTTTAATTAATATTTATTAAGATTATTATATTATATTTATTTCTATTAATACTATTTTTTATTTTATTAATAAATTTTACTTGTTTTTTTTTTAAATTTTTACTCTACTTTCATTAATTTCAATTATTTAAAAAAAAATGGATCCGGCCGGATAGTTATCAAGATCCGGCCAGAGCCAAATCTTTCAAACATCCGCCGGATACTGGATCTAGTTTTTAGCACTAAGAAAGAAAGCAGAACAGCTTCTGAAACGTTTGCATTCTGTAGTTGTACTTAACAACTCATTAATATTATTTGACTGAAATGATTAAATAAAATCATCACAAAGCTCACTTTTAATCCATCCATCTTGAAAAACCTTACCATCATTTCTCCCAATATGTTGTTAAATAGCAAACCCTATTGACAGTTAAATTTTGATGGTTTGATGTTGTTTGATTGACCTGCATGTTGTTCTTTTCTTTGTGCTGGGTGTGTGCATTTGTTAGTATTACCTCAGTTTTGATTAGACTAAGTTGTAGTTTTTGTATTAAAATGATATATTGTTGTGAAGTTTTGTATTTATTAATTCTTGTTAGTTTGTGGTTGTCATTGTAATTTGTCTGTTTCTTTTTTTGGTTTTTGACTAATTGGTTGTCGTGTAATTTGTGAAGTAAAAATTGTATTATAAATAATGTTGTAGATTAGTAAGTCTGCATATACCTTGCTCCCCTTGTTATTAATTTTTTCATAAAGTTTTGTACGTATTTGTCCCATTTTAAGTTATTGGTAATTGTAATTTTAAATTAGTTTGTATGTGAGACTTATTTTTTTAACTATTTGTTTTTAATTTTGTGTTAAAAAAACTCTAATTAAATCTAATTAGTATCAAATACCTTTTGAATATCTATAAGTACTGTAAGACATTCTTTTCTTAGATCAAGTGCTTTATTGTATTTATTCTATTATACAATTCCACATGTAAGTTAAATTAAGTATTCGTTCATAATAATTATTAAATTATGAAATATATATTATCCATTATATTAGTTATAATAGAATGTAATGCAATAGACCTTTTTAAATATGGGTATAATAACTGTTGATTGATCAATTTAATAAATAATGGTATCAATACTTTTTTTAGTTTTAGTGACTTCTGTTGTTATCATAATCGTTTTAGGTGCTTCTGTATCTATAAGTTTACAGTATTTTTAATCGTTTGATCAAATGTTGTCTATTTATTTGTATATATATAAGTAAACTCTTGCAAGTTTTTTTCAAATATTTGCAAAACACATGTTAATGTATTTGAAATGTCTGAAGATGTGAGTATTGTTTCATTTTTTTTTGGATGATAGGAGTTATTAGAATAATATTGATATCATTAATAAAGTAATAAGAATTTAAAAAACTAATAAATAAATAAATTCTGATTTAATAGTATTTATTATGTCTAGTTCCATACATAGGACAAATCTATATTATTGTGCAATAAATATTATTATGTATTAATTGATGTTTTTTAGTTTTGTATATGCGTATTTGCGTAGTCTTTTTTTTTCATGTTTGTTTAGTATAGACCTTGCAAAGGCAAGTTTTGTTCTATCCAAACCTAATGTTACAACTTTTTTTTATTTCTTTAAGTACAACTTTTATTGTAGATTACCAAATTATTACTAAATTTAATGATCAAGTATTCTCGTTATTTTTTAATACAAATACTATATTTTAACGACTAATAAGACTATCAGCAGATATATGTATTATACTTTAAAAAAGGGCTAGGTATAAGAAATAAACAAGCATTTTTAATCACAGTTTTAAATTGGTTTTATCTTTGAGTTGCCCCATATTAGAAAACACATAATAAAATTAGCGTTTTTATACTCTATCCGACCTCAACAACCTTGTGCTAGCAGGCCTAAAGTTCTTCCGAGTATGGGTGATAAAATGAGGCAAAATTATTATTGTTTGCCAATTTGTATGTCGCTGAAACCATAAATGCCGAAGCGGTTAAAGCAGTAAACAAATTCACAAATAATATGCGGCAGAGTAGGATTTAAACTCAGGACCCCCATCATAAAAAGCAAGCATCTAAGCAACTAACCTACGCTGCCGCAGAAAACACATATTATTGCAAAAAAAATATTATAACAAAATTGTTGTATATTCATTTTGATTGTACTTCACATGCAAAGAATATTCATAAAAATAACTGGAAGGCAACGTAAGTATTCTCAGTCTTTTCTTGTATCCTAAATAACAAACTGCGCGGATGGCTCTACTTTGTAATTTATTTATTTGATTTGCTTGAACGGAATATCTTACGTAACAGGTAATGTCTTGAAATATTGCAAAACTTCTGTCACTATACTAAGTGAAACTATTTAATTAAGGCAGAGTTTGTTAACCAAATCTTTTATGACAAAATTATTATGAACTCACAAAACCACTATACTGAGTTAGAATTATCAAGAAAATTCAGTTGTTTTAAGATAAAATTTGTTCACAGTCCAAGTAACCACAATGCTACTAATAGTATTGTGGTATCCTCAGTGTATGTAAGTATCCTCCAATATTTATTTATTTATTTATTTGTCTATGGCCATGTATGAGTCCAGTGTACGGAATAATTTTTTTTGCTCAAATGCCTTCCTCTACATGAATCCAAATCATGTGATTTTTTTTCAGATTTTTTCAACAAGCCACTTCCAAGTAAGAAGCAATCAAAATTTGCGTTCTTTCACATTTTTTGATCGTTTGTAACTTCTCAAAATTGCATTTTTAAGAACTTTTTTTTTGTTAAATAATTTTTCACAGCCATAAATTTTGTTTCTTGAATTATAAAAATATCTCAGAACTTTAAAAAACAGTTTTTGTTGATAAAAGATGACGGTTATTTTATTGTTTTCTCAAATATAGACAACGTGCTCTTATATGTGCAAAAGATACCCTGAACATTTTAGAAAATGCCGTGCACAGAAATACTTTGAAAGCCATTTTTGCTATTTTTAAGTATTTCTGTTTTTAATTTATCCTAAAATATTGTTATAAAAGTATATTATTACTTTACTCGGTTGTAGTTAGAATACCATAAGAATTCCAAAAAAAAAATTATGTTGCTATTTAAAAAAAAAGTTGGTTGTCATATTGTTATAGCAACAATACTAAAAATAAAAACATATATGTATACCTGAGTTTATAATACTCAAAAAACCATTTAAACTAGATTTTGTGTCATTCAAATCGGTTAAAAAATAACCCAGTTATTTATTCAGCCGTCCGTTTTTTGTCTAGCACCATGTATATATAGAAGTATACAATATTAGAAAAAAAATTATTTGAAAACATCTTTTTTACTGAAATTGTCTTTTATTTTATGACATATTTGTAAACTTATACAACTTGCTTGCTTGCTTGTTTTATTATAATCAGGTAAAAAAATATTTACTTTGGAGAACCCAATTTACGATAATATCATTAGCAATAATCTTGCAGCAAGGTATTACCTTTACCTTTTATCATGTACATATAACTTGGTAATGACCAAGAGATTAGTCATTTCTAGAAATACTTAATTATAATGACCTGGTGTTATAATGCGAAAGGGAATATTTAAACTGCTTTAAATTATACATTTAATACTCAATTCCAAAAAGTTAGGTCAAGAAATATTAATCTCTAAGAACTAAACTAACAAATTTTATTTTATTTTCACTAGAAAAAATAACTATTATTAATATATATATATACATAAAAGAATACGTGTATAAATAAAAATATCCTAAATACTAATATAAACCAAATTGGAATATAATATTTATTACAAAAGCAAGATCTTTATATTTACTATGAAAAATTTTAGAATATTAGGACAAAATAATAATAAAATTAATGACAAATTAAGCAAAATGTACCTAATTTAATGATTGCTATTTGTTTTTGATGCTATTGTTTTTGATGCTATTGTTATTGATGCTATTGTTTTTTTTTTTTTATTTGATTAGTTGAAATAATGTATGTTTCTATGAAAATGTTCTTTATTTTAAGTTCAGGAGTTTGCTTATAACTCAAAAATTGTGCATTTTATAAAAATATTTTTACAAAAAATACTCAGAATTAATTTTAGAATGAATAAATATAAAAATAAACGAAGTGTTTGAAGTTTAACAAATTTCCACAATAAAATAAACCCTGTATTATGAAAAAAAAAAAATTAAACAAAATGTAATAATATTATCTTTATGGAGGATCTCAATTTTTGTGATATTTAGGATGGAAATCTTCTTAAGACGTGTTGCAATATGGGCATTCCACATAAGTTGTATAGCTTACTTTATATACTACCTATAATTTTGTTAAATTATGCTGTTAAAATATTTAATTAAAAATGTTTTTAAACTATATTGTATAAAAACAGTTAATAAATAAGACGTTCTTAATCTATTTTTGATATTTTACAAATAAAAAACCATTTGTATTTAACGACGTAATCAAATAAACATTGTAATTTGTATTTTTTGATTTTTTAGTTGGCATATCCACACAAATGTAAATATATGATACATATCCATTCAGTTAGGTGTGAATAAAAGTGGCAATATATTGAAGAGAGTAGAAAAATTATGTAGTAACATAATTTGATCTGATTTCATTGCCTAGATTTCTATAACCCATGTCGCCTCAATCATAGCGTAAATTAGTCAATGGAAGCAAATCTATGTGGTCCCATGCAGCTCCACATTTTCAGCTTTGTACTTAATGGCTATATTGTGCAGTACTGCACAAGCCATTATAATTGTTGATGCCTGGATTGAAGAATTATGTAGAATACGATAGTTCAGCAAGCATCGGAATCTCCCTTTTATCACTCCAATACATCGTCTTGCTTTTTTTAAAGTTTTATTAAATCTAAGCTTGGATTGGGTATTTGGATTTCTTAATGGTATCAAGCCATGACGGGCAAAGATATCGTGAATCACATAAAAATAAAACATATAATAATCATAACAAAACTGTAATTATCTATTAATGTAATTTATGCAAAGTAACATTTAATTTGTGGTGTTGCAAGACACTAATAAATTTATTTTAAAAATTAATTTACATAAATTGCATAAACACTTGAAGAGACAAGAGGAAAAAGGGGCTATGTTACAAAATGTTAGTTTTGAATCATTTAAGTTTGGTACATTGATAAGTCAAAATTAATAAGACGAGTTAAACTTTATAATTTTATATTAAAACTTAATTCATTTCTACATAGCTCCTTCTTCCATACACGTTAGGAATAATAAAAAACAAACAAAAAAAACGATATGTTTAGTTAACAAAATTAAACATAATTTTAAGTTAACATGTATTTTTTAATACTTAACTTGACTTCATAGAATCCGCGATGTTCTTCGGGGATGAAAGGAAGTTGAGTCCAAATATTATCTAGTTTTTCTTGTGATATGCGATCCGTTTGGGAAGTATCCTAGTTAATTTGATATTTTTGGAAGGTTTTATTGGAGGAGATTTTTTAAATAATGATACCTTTTTAAACGATAAATTTTCATCATACGATTCTTTATATAAGTAGCTTCCAAATTCATCAATACGTATCCACTTAATTCCGTCAAGTTAACGAACTTTTTCGTTTAACAAGTTTTTTTCCTGTTTAATCAATTGATTGCCAAAATCTCTAAAATAATGTTCCATATTGTTAACTATAGAATTTCTACTGTACTGTTCAGGTGTAACAATTCATTGTTTTTTCGATGCGAATAAAATCTCAATCTGAATCAAGATATGTATGACCAACTTCCGGAAATTTATGGTCTATACTTTTAAAAATACCTGTCAATACCATCAACTGGTATAAACAAATTATTTGGAAATTCTTATTTTGTCCGGCAGATGAATTTAACACATTTAAATGTTTTTTGTTCATAACATTATCACAAGTTTAAAAGAAGTTTCACATGCTACTTGCTACCTCAGAACTGCATATACCTGCCACATTTACTGTCCATGTTTGCATTACAAATTTATGACCAGCAATAATAATCAAATAAATTCCAAAATTGCAAAAAAAGTAGAATGCTTTAGAGGTTGTAATTTTGGGTAGTCAACTTTAATGTAACACATATTATAACTTTTAATGCTTGCTCACAGTTGTGACACATTGGTTAAAATCCTACTTTTATGTTTTCTTTATGTTCATCATTAGATAGTCCTATCGTTGTACCTAAAGATTTTGCATAGGATGAATCCTTTATAAAAAAAAACCACCAAATTTTTTCTGCTTCTTACATTCTTCAATGTGCAAGCAGTAAATAATTGACATATTGAGATTGGGAGGTAAATATCTTTTGTTTGGATTATTATTGCGCGAATAATGTTATTCTTTGGTAAGAAATTTTGCAATGTGGGCTATTATATACTCCTGTATAGCCTATTCAAATGTCTTTATCGTTGATCCTGACTTGGTGCTGATTTTTCACTTTTTAATTTTTGTTTTATTATCTCTAATTTTTTTGGCACAATTTGATATAATGAACAAATCGCTGTTTTACATACCGTAATTTCTTTATTATTGAACACAATCGTATATTTGTAAAATTTGTAAGAGGTGTTAATTGTGTCTAAAATAAAAGTCAGTCGTCGCACCCGCGGTGGGGTGTTGGTAAGAAACTGACAAAGATGTAAAAAAATAATCAATTTAAATTAATTTTATACCGCTTCAAACTTTGTACTGTTGATTCCTTATATAATAACTATTGAAAAAAAAATCAATTGTATTGTAAAAGATGGATTATACTGGGTTGGTCCAAATTAAATGTCATAAAACTTCAAACAGAACTCACGCAATTTAACTTTTTTAAATAATTTTTTTGCAACGTGTAGGGAATAAAATTTCCAATGCAATCAAATATATGAAAATCCAAAACTTTTAGTTGTGTATTAAATTTTAAAATAAAATTGTATTTTTTTTTTTTTCAAAACATTTGCTTAAACTTTAAAAGTCAAACTTCATTGCTCCTCAAAATGAGTAGACTTTTTGTTGTGCTATAAGTTATTTTTCTATAATAACAATTGTTATAGTTCTGCTCGTAGCTGTAAATGTATAATAAAATGTAGAATTTAAAATTCCCGCGTGTTTAATTTTTTTAACACTTTGGTACAGCCGTTATATTAATTAAAATCATAATAAATGAATCTAGTTACATTATAAATTGACAGGTTATGGCGAATGGTGTCTTGATAATATTGTAATGTAAATTAAAAAATAATATTTGCTACATCAATATAAATTAAATTCTGGTAAAGTAAATAAACAATTAGCTAAATTATGAAAACTATTATATTATATATCACAATTACATTATATTATATTATTAAGCCACCATCTGCCATAACTTACCAGTTTATAATATTGAAATTTATTATGATTTTAATTAATGTACCAAACTGTCCACCACACTCTCCACTACTGGTGCAACTGACGGTCGGATGTATTATCAGTAGAACAAAAACAAGCATTGGTAAGATAATCAGCCGGTATAAAATGACTTACCCAAATGTAACGCTAGCTTTCGGACTAGTTTGCGTTAAATGGCCTTAAGAATTATACTTTTGTATGCTAAGGCATTTTTTTAAATTTACGTTAAGACTATAGTAATTACTTAATATATCCTATCTTTGGTCTTCATCAATTTTATTACTACATTTTAGTTTGCATTTTTAATACACAAAATACCAAATTGCGGTTTTTTTCTCTGGAACAATACCTTTGCAAGAAATGTAAGTAATCCATTTTGTCGATTAAGTAAAGCTGTTTTTTTCCAATTTGTCAAATTCCTTGTTTTTATTTTCGAAATCTTTTGTTTCACAGCAAATGTTTTTACTCTTTTAGTTCTTCTCGTAGTTATACTGATATCAGTGGAATGGACTACAGTTTCACATTCTTCGACAGGATTCATTATTAAATCTTCAGATTTTCCTACTGTTTCATCAAGTAGTTCATTTCATTTGGTTGATACTCGCTTCTACTCGACTCGATATACATATTATATAGTATTAATTAATGTACGTTATATCAAAAATTCAAATACATACTGTTAAGTTTAATATTAGGAAAATGTATTGAGTTTTTTCATCACCTTTATCATTTCCTCCCACAAATTTAATATCAATTGGCTAAATATTCACTTTCCGCACTATTTGTACCATCTGTTTTCCTCAAAAAAAACATATTTATATCTTATTTAAATATTAAGTTGAATTACAATCACTTATCTGTCTCATTCATAAAACATTGGAATATTTGGTTATGTGTTTGCTTAAATAAATAGACAGTAAATATGTACGGGTGGTACACTTGGCGGTTCACAAAACTATATAGAGTGCGCAGAGCATGAAATGTGTTCGGGTGTCATGTGACATACAAGACAAGCCCAAACAAAAACATAATAGACTTAGATAGATAAAGATGTTATGTGCACTTAGCTTCTTTTTTCGTTAAGACTTCAAAAATAATTGATGCATAGCTCCTTCTACATTTGTGTATCTGCTGAGATATAAATACAAGAGCCATAGCAAGTAGGGAACTTGTTGCACAAGCACATAACACCTTGATTCACAGTATAATTGAAAACAAAATTCAAAAATGATACACATAGATAAAATATTAATAAAGATTTATATATTGCATATCAATTAGTTTGCTATTGTAATCTCCGTTCTTACACTCGGCTTTCAAAATGGTTGATATGTTGGAATTCTTCTATATAAACGCATCGTGTCTGCTACCAGGCAACCAAGCAACAATATTGATTATAATATAAATCATGACCACAGATCTAAAAATAAACATTTTAAATAAAAATAAATATTATTTTGTTCGTACATGCTATCTGTGCATTGATGTAGTGATAACATTTTCTGTTAACATAAACATGTTCATTAACATGAAGTTATACTATTGCAATATGTGTGCCATCAACTGCACCAATCACATGAAGCAATCCTTGTGGTAGAAAACTATTATAATTATAATTTATTATACCTATTTGAATTTTGAATTATATTACTACTTACCCAGCTTTGCATAAATCTCGTTCATCATTGTCACAAGGAAATTTTATCCACTTCTGCATACAATGACAAACAATATTCAAAAACACATTTGAAATAGTTCTACTAACACTTGGTTGGCTCAGCGTAGTTAGCATGCTGTTGCCAATGTTGCGCTAGTAACTTCCATCTGCAAAAAAATGCAGCTAAAACCTACAACATTTTATGAATTTATTTATTTATTTATTCTCTTAAAGTCTCATGAGTCAGATTGGGAACGTTTCAATTTTATCAATTTAAACAAAGTTTAAACCATTTTATTACAAGTTTTAACTACTAGTGACCAATGTTTTACATAAAGATCATATAGTGTATGTATTTGTACTTCCACCAGTTGTAACGTTTTTTATTGCATAGTTTGTTTTTATCGTGCATACTTCTGCATGTCTATGATTTTGTGTCTTAACTAATTATTAATTACTTTTTGTTTAATTCCTATTTAATAAATTTTCTTGTTAATAAATTTAATTCAATTAAATTCTTTTTGATATAATTAAAAAAAAAAAAAATGTCGCAGAAATATGTGCAGAAAATATTGTGTTTTTGTTGTTTGAAATGGATATCCCATACTCCTTTTACGTTCCATCGTGCAACCAACCACATTGTGCCGTCCGGCTAGCATTTTGCCGGTGAACTTATTTCAATTATATTAGGACTTTCATAAAGAATATTAAGAAAGCGTACAAAGATATTTATAAACAAATAGTAATTATTGTGCATACATAGAACTCTTTTTGCTTCTCGCGTTCTTTTTTTTATTAATTTTTATTTTGTTAGTATCTATTATTTTCTTTAATCGATTTTAGCCGCTGCCTTAACTTTTTTTTTCTACTTTTGTGTCCGTTAATGCATTTATTAGAAGTGTGCAACTATGCCAATAAGAAGGACGTTAATTTTGGAAATAATATGAACCGCGCTGGATTTACGCCGACCCAAAAGGTTTCCATGAATAAAAACCACGTGTTTCCCAATTGTTACGCTCCCCCGGCTCCGGCATTAGGAAGGACACAACATTTATAAAAAACTCAGGTTTTTATAAATGACAGCAATTAATTATTATTTTTTTTATTATAATCGTTATGGTATTTTTGATCTACTTTATCCTCTTATACGTACATAAGTACTAAGAGAACACCTCAGTTTTTTTCTTTGTGACATTGCACTACATATATGTTTTTTTGTGCGTTGCTGAATTTTTTTATGTTAAGCATAATTTTTAAATTAAAGTTAAAGTTTTGCTTGCTTAATCTTAGCTCTATCTTTTGATTTATTTGTAATACTTATTTTAATTAAATTATATGTTATTTTGGGAAATTAAGATTTTGTTAATTTTTATTACTTTTTGTAAAAGTAATTGGAGCCCTTTTTTTTGGAACTTATGCTGTGCAAACGAGCAGCCGGCCAAAAAGGCCACGCAAAGTTTATATAAAGCGCAAACAGTTTAGCTGAAAAAAAATCTAGTTTCTTTAAAATCCTTTTAGAAGAATGGTATGACCGATCAAAAATGTTAATAAAGTAGATTCTAAATATATTCTTACAGATATTGCAGTAGAAATCCCATGATTTCCATGATTCCTAGGATTTGCATTCTCCAATACTTGAATTAAATCGCTTCATGCCATTTTGTTTAATCGAAAATCACGCTCAAGTTTCTTTGAGTAAGACGAAGGTCTTGTTTATTGTTCTTGCAATCTTCGCTATCGGCTAGCTTAACTGTCTCAAACTGGCTAAAAAGAAATGTCATAATCTTTGAAAAACCAAATATATATATGAGTCAAGTGTACGGAATGAAAATTTGTTTTTGCTCAAAACACTGAAAATGCCTTCCTCTACGTGAATCCTAATTATGTGATTTTTTTTAGATTTTTTCAATGAGCCATTTTGAAATCGAAGTTTTTGAGTTTTTTTTTTACATTTTTAGATCATTTGCAACTTTTTAGGATTGCATTTTTAGGAAAAAATTATAAAAACATTTTCAACTTAAAAATTGTTCAAAGAATATGTTTTCATAGTCAATTTTTTTTCCTTGAGTTATTAAAATTTTGTAGATTTTTAAGACAGTTTTTTTTTAAATGACGAGTGTTTTCTTTTTTTTTTCAAATATGAATAAAAAGGTGCTTTTATATGTGCAAAAAATTTTGATTGTTTGTAACTTCTCAGGATTGCATTTTTACAGACATTTTTTTTTTAATTTTAAAAATTTTGCATAACTTCAAGTGTCAAATATGTATAAAAACGTGCTTTTATATGTAGAGCACGTTTTTGACAAACTTGGGGACAATTTTCCTCCGGACACATTCCTGAACTAAATATTCTGAAACGTTATTCTCTGTTCTGTCCTTCAGACATATAATAAGGTAGTAATTGGAAGTTAGCTTAGACTCCATCCAGTAATTTTTGATTTACTAGACGACAAAATTAGAGACATGTAAAGTATGGTATGCAAAGTAAAAAACTATATTACTAATTGTTTTATTTAATCTTGTATTATGAATTATCAAGTAGTAACGGTCAACAACTCCTTCAACTATATTTTAGCAAAAACATCAAATAGATCGTGTGTATCTCATATTCTATATAATCCATAGACTATATATATTCATCTAGTTACTCTGTCAGAATTGATTACAATTGAGTTAGACAAGATGACATTCCACCACGTTTAATTAAAAAGTGTATTTGCTTTATTGTAAGTCCTTTATGTAAAATTATAAACAAATCAATGGAAACTAAAATATATTTTTTCAACAAACCAATACGGTTTTATAAAAAAACAGAAACAGGAAAACGGCAATAATTGATAACATTAATTGCATATTTTTTGCAATCAAAAATCATGATATGGCTTGTGGCGTTTTTCGAAGTTTGTCAAAAGCATTTGATTGCATAGAGTATCCACTTTTACTTTCAAAACTGGATTGTTACGGCGTCAGAGGCGTCGCAAATAAACTTATAAGTACATATTTGATTGGAAAAGAACACTGCACAAATTTAAAATCTAATACTTGTCTTACGAGGTCAAGTGACTTGTACGCTTCTAGAGGCATTTCTTAAGGAAATATTCTTATACCACTACTATTTATAATTTTTGTAAATGATATGTCAAATAACATTACAACAAACTGTAGGATTCTAATTTATGCAGATGATACATCCTTATTGCTCAGAGCAAACACTTATCCTGACATTATAGATATTGGTGATCTTAACGAAGAAAAAACAAGTTGCATTCTTTTTAAATTAAACCAGAGACAACTAACATCTCAATCAATCATATTAAATAACACAACTTATAATGTATATGTTAGTGTACGTATGTAAGTGAGTCGGGCGTGTTTTAGATTCAGAATTTTAATTAAAACAGCCAATTACAAAATAAATTATTTTATTATGCTAACATAATTTCTCATATCAGATATGAGATAATCTTTTGGGACAGCACTTCTGAAGTTAGTAAAGTATTTCTTGCTAAAAAAAACCACTAAGAAGTATGTGTTGACGTTATTTGGCCTGTACAAAATATTTATATAAACATAAAAATAAGTTTCAAATAAATACTTTGTCTAAGCAGTACACGACACGGTCAGACGTAATTGTTACCGTCACACTGGAGTATATATAAAAAAGGTCCATTTTATTTTTGTATAAAAATACTGTGCAACATGAAACCCTACAGTATGTTAAAATTTTATATTCACAAACTTTAAATTTAATTTATTACGTTTTTAGTTTTTAAATTTTAAAGTTTTTAAATTTTTGAATTTTTGTACTTTTATACTTTCGTACTTTTTTGTATTTATGTACTTTTGTGTTTTTATATTTTCGTACTTTCGTAATTTTGTAAGTATGTATTTTTGTATTTTTATATTTTTGTACATTTGTATTTTTGTATTTATACTGCTATTTTTTGACACTTTTGCATTTACAGTTTTTATCTATTTGTAATGTTGTCACAGTAAATAAATATATAATTATTATTATTATTATACTATGCGAGTAGTTAAAAACCAAATTTTAGCCAACAAGTTTTGAAATAATCTTTTTTAGAGTGTATTCATAACTCAAGAAATAAGATATTTGAATTATTTACAATACTCCCAATAGAACCTCCCGTAGGAAAAAGTTTAAAGACAATAGAATGTTAACAACATTTGCAACTTATATTTTAAATTGTTTATTGTTTATTTTTAAAAATAAAACAGAACACCGTTACTAGGTTTGTAAATTACCCTTCACCAAATCATAAACTAACATGATTTGAAAAAGGACTTTTAAATATGTCCATAAAGTTAGTCAATACGTTACCACAACTCTTTAAATAAATATATGATTTGAATAAAAATAAAATAAAAACATTGTTAGTTAAAATGGAACCATATAGTTTAAAAGAATTTTATTTACAAATATAAATGTATTTATGTAATGTAAATTTTTGACACTGTATCACTCATTGTTCAATTGTATACGCGTTTTGTATGTATATTTTACGTCAATTTGTTGAAATAAAGCTTATATTATTATTAAAATTGTTTGTTTAGCATTATCTGTAAGTAAATTAAAAAAAAAAACACAAAAACATTAGATACACCCATTAAATATATTACGTATATAGGTCAGTTTGTTTGTTTGTATGATGATCTTCGTAAACATCCTATTAAATTCTTCAATTACTTTAGAATGCTACAATAGCAGATAGAATAAGGTAAGAAAGGTTCAATTACACTAAAGTAGTTACATTTTTATGTAGTTTTATTGTTGTTCGAAACCTGAAGATTGATGTAATGTGTTTGAAAAACCAAAAGATGTATTTGTTGAATATTGAGGCATTTGATTAATAAAAGGATTTAAAGACTAGAAAGCATTTGATAAATAGAAGGGTTGGGAATATAAGGATATTATAGATAGCTCAATGGTAGAGCATATCATGCGAGCAGTCCGGGGTTCGATCCCCGAAATATGACTGAAATGATAACTTGCTCTTTATCCACCAGCGTGGTTCGGAAGTCACGTTTTAAGCTGTTGGTCCCATCAAACCACTTTAAAACAAGTCGTAGACTTACTGTGGCGATGTAAAATAGCCGTAAAAAGCAAAATAAAAATACATTAAGCAAACACAATTTTCAACTAAGTTTATCTGATCACTTTGCTCAAGATTGTAAGATTCAATTATATTAAAACGATTTTGAAAATACTAAAAAAATAATTGTACATAAAAGAGAACTAAACTCACTACCTATTCATGAATTTATTTTTTTATTTAATAAAAATTATGTAGAGTATCCAGAATCTTTTCAATTAAGTATCTGTGATAGATTTAATAATTTCTACTTAACGTTTATATGGTGTATGAATGTAGTGTGTCCTGTACAAGATAAAATAATCAACCCAAAATCAAGTTATAAAATTGTATTTTTTAAATCTTTACAAGCAGATTATAATTATGTCAAATCTTTGGACTGGGTTAGAAAAACGTTAGATTCTGATAGTTTTAATAAAAAGTTTATAGTTTATTAAATAAAAAAATATTAAAAAAAACAAGATTTTTATATGAATTTAATACAAAAATCTTCAAACAAAAACAAAAAATTATGGGAGTTGGTTAAAACTAAACAAAACACAACACAAGTAAAGAACATAGCTACTGAACACATCACTTATAACGAGAATTTATTATCTAGTAATAAAAAAATTGCGAATGCATTTGGTCATTATTTTATAAATTCTGTTAAAAAATACGCGATGACATAGTTATAGACTCAAGCAGTTGCACAGTTTCTGATCTGAATCCTCAGTCAATGTTCATTTTTCCAGTTATTAAAAACGACATCAAAAACATAATTGCTAATTTGAAAAATACATGTTCAGGGTCTGAAAACGTACCTACAAAATTAATCAAAGAATGTGAAGCAGTGTTATCACCTATCTTATGTGAAATAATTAGTATTTCAATTAGTGAAGGTGTTTTTCCTTCTTCCTTAAAACTACGACATATCATACCTATTTATAAAAAAGGTAGTTTATCAAATATTGCTAACCACAGGACAATATCTGTTCTTGGCCACAACGGCGATCCTATCATCGAGCAGCGCTTCGACCATCAAACAGCGCTCCGATCATCGAACAGTGCTCCGACCATCGAACAGCGCTCCTAGCATAGAACACTAAAATGTGTGTTAAGCTCGGACCTTTGCACACCGCTCGAGCCTCGTATTTATATGAACTAAAACTTTTTTATCAGCGTGAGAGTAAAACTATTTAGTATTTAAAAAATATAAGATAATAATTTTACTCTCACGCCGCTATAAAAGTTTCAGTTCAATATAAATACAAGACTCGACCGGTGTGCGAGGGTCCGAGCTTAGAACACATTTTAGTGTTCTATGCTCGGAGCGCTGTTCGATGGTCGGAGCACTGTTCGATAGTTGGAGCGCTGTTCGATGGTCGGATCGCCGTTGGGGCCACACACTTAGTTCGTTTTCAAATTTTGTTGAAAAATCAGTCAAAAATTAAATTAATTTTGTTTAACTACAAGTAACTTATGTTCTGAGCAACATGGTTTTAGAGCAAATTTATCAACAGAAACTGCGGCGCGACGGTTGCATTAACGCAGCATATAAATGATGAGTTAGATTAAAGATTATATGTTTGTGGTATTTTCTTTGATCTAACTAAAGCATTTGATACTATTAATATTGATTGTGTGAGCAAAAAAATGAGTAATTTAGGTATTAGAAAAACATGAATGCATAGATAATATCATTTTTAAAAGATCGCAAGTTATTAGTTAAACATAAAGATGCAATATCTGATAAATACAACTTGGAATCAGTAACTCCACAAGGAAGTATTTTGGGACCATTTATATTTATTGCCTATGTCAATGATTTAATTAAACATATAAGTGTTGGAAAAACATTTATGTATGCTGACGATACAACTATAATAGTATCTGACAAATTAAGAGATATAGCAAAAACCAAAGTAAATCGAGCAATAAAACAATTTTAAGGATGGTGTAAAAATAATCATATGGCTATTAATTTAAGTAAAACAGTTATAGTGAAGTTTGCAAATAAACAAAACAAACAAATAAAATCAAATTTTAGCATAGAAAATACTGTGATAAATTGCAAATCTTAGGAATAACAGTAGACAACCATCTTCAATTGCACGAACACATCGAAGAATTGATGAAAAATTATCAACTTTAAAAAATAATTTTAACTCTGAACATATACTTATCATTTATTACTCTATTGTCTATTCACATATTAGTTATAATATTATAACTTGGGGAAGTGCAACTATGTTTTCTCAAGTGTTAATTCAGCAAAAACAAATTCTTCGCTTAATCTTCAATTTCAAACCCACTGATTCATGTAAACCAGTATTTGTAAAACATAAAATTTTAACAGCTACTGCTATATATCTTATTATAAATCAAGAACCAATATCACCCTTTTTACGAAAAGTTACCATATCATTTTGACATTAATCTTTATAACTGCTTACCTCTTCATCTTAGATTAGTTAACAATATACAATTAAAAAAAAAATTAAAATGTATGTATGTAGCTCTGCATTCTACTCTGTACAAGAGTTTAAAAATGCAATTATGGATTTTACCTCGGCATGAATTAATTTAGTATATTTGTATTTAGTTTTTACCTTTTACCTTGTATTGTGCTGATATCAATTTTATACGTGTTTTTAATTTTAATTTTAGTTACTTAGATGTCTTTTTTTATTACTTACCAAATTCTGACCTGTGTATAAACTGTATGTATGTTTGAAACACTAATAAATTATTATTATCATTATTATTATGACTGCACGGGAGATGCATAATAGTTAGGTTGAGGTAGGAATATATTAGAAGATGAAAACTTTATTTCTTTTACAAGTTTAAGCATTCCTATCATTTTTTTAAAGTTCAATGATGCTTTTTAAGTCTGGAAAAAACTTAATAAAAAATAAGCATCTGCATCAGCTTCTTTTGTAGGCTTATTTATTTTTTTCATAATATTCAAAATCTCGTTTTGAGTATTATTTGAACAGTTTCTAAACTTTTGTTTGAATGGAGTTCTTCTATTTAGACCTGCCATCAGCTCTTCTACTATCGTGTTCTCGTCTACTTCTACTACTTGCTAAAATGCAAAATTTGTTTTTGAGACAACTTAAACTGATTATGTTTAAATCAATAACAATATGCTACAACTATATTATACTTTTTTATTTAAAATGTATTACTATATGATTAACATCAATCATCATATTCCACACAAAAAAATAAAATAACGACACTTATCTGAGGTTCCTTCCTTTGTCCTAGTCCTGCCGTAGGTAGCGATAGCGATAACAATCTATGGATTTAGTCTGTCTATTAATCCTTCCGCACCTCTGAATAAGATTGCTGCTGGCCAGGACTCAATTCCACGTTGGCCGGCCGGTCATTGCCTTCCGAGATCGTATTTGTCCCTGTGACTTGAAAGCCTAACACGCACAGTGTTAATTACTACGTACACTTTAAACTCTTTTATAAATCAAATAAATCGGGACTCACCTAGGTGTTATTGGCTTGATTAAGTGTATGCGACAATTGTACTTTAATTGCTTGAAATTTAATTAAACTTCTTCACACAATTCATTCTAAACCAATTAAGTACCGCCACATTAAATACGGCTTGGTAAGATTTAATAATAAACGGGCACATCCGCCCTGATTCAGTACCCATTAGGGTACTGAATCAGGCATTAGCCTAAGAAAACGATCTCGATAAAAAAATCAGCAATCTTTATCTGATTTCATAGATCTTTATCACCGAGAATCTTCCTTGTTTAATTATTTGAATAATCAAAATTGATTGGCTCTCAGCTTAAAATATTAGCGCGACGCCTTCTCGTGGCTAAACCAAGCAAGCTTCTCTCCTGACAGTTGTTTTGTTTAAATTAATAAAATTTGTGTTAAAGTGCTAATAAGTGGCCCACAACATACATATTTATGTAAACTCAATCTGCAGCAACAAGGATCAAATATTTATAGGAATCCAGACAATCGTGTAAGTAATTTATATTAATAATTCTAACCCTAACACGATAATAATACATTTAATTCAACTTAAACCTAATACAATAATTATCCAATTCATAGACCAGCGGGATCTAGATAAGGTAGGAAATGCTTCACAACCATATATCACATGGTAGCAAAGGAGCTACAATTGCAAGCGCTTGCACAGGATACATAAGAAGATTTATACCAAATGGACCGAGTTAGTTTGGCCAACCATGTTGTCGAATCTGCACTTTTTTCATCTGTAAATATATAAACAATAAAAACATATATAATTAATTATATTAGCACACAGTCACATTTTATATTCTTTCATCATTCTACATGTTCAGAATAAACGTTTTATATTCAAATTATACTTACAAGTTCTAGAAAACATCGAAATTACTGCCGTCATTGTGTAATTTATTACCTGCGTGCAGCATTACACCTTCACATTCTGTTTTTTTTTTTTTGATTGACGTGATATTCTGTTACTTTCGGCAAAACTGCTTTTTATTGTCAATTTTATATGCATCTTCTATATGCGACCAACGAGCAGTTAGGAGTTTATCGCCTTGCTTCCACACTAAATTCCTTTTTAATAAATTATTTCTTATTCCTTTAATTAAATTGGGTGGATCAAACACAGGAACAATTTCTTGCGCCTGAAGTTAAATACATACAATAACTTTCACAAGCATAATATACAGGCATTTAACCGTTCATTTCCTTTAAAAAAGTATATAACTGTAACTAATAAAAAAACTATTACTTGGTTTAATGATGACTTACGTAGAATGAGAGAAGTACTTCATTTATATTATAAAGTGTTTCAAAATACTAGAAGTACGCACACGGAAACTCAATACAAGTCATACCGGAATATATATAAAGCTGCATTATAAGAAGCTAACATTAATGCACATACAAAATCGGTTGTTTCTAAAAATAACAAACCCAGAGCTTTATGGAGTTTAGTAAATTCTCAAAAACAAACTTCCTGTGATATAAACTGTGATATAACGTCTACCAATTTTATGTTTTTTGTGTCTGTTGCTGAAAATATTGTGAAGTCTTTACCATTACCAAGTAATGATCCAATTAACTTTATGGGTGATGTGCTTTTAACAAATACTCAATCATTTTTTAAATTTACTCACGATTCGTACATAATTGTTAGAGACGCTATTGATATCTTAAAAAATAGTAATAGCCGTGATTACTATAGTATATCGTCAAACATAATAAAAGGTCTGTTCCAACATACAATTTGGACAGTTTGCAAACCGTTCAAACTATGCACACAAACAAATTACTGTGTATAAAAGATTGCCTAAGGATGACAAATATTTGTTTGTGTGCTCAGTTTGGACGGTTTGCAAACTGTCCAAATCGTATGTTGGAACAGACCTATTATGTATTAAAAACATAATTATCGAACCGCTCACAAATGTAAAAAACAACTGCATAGAAGCTGCTATTTTTCCTGCTCAAATGAAAATAGCAGTAGTCGTCCCCATTTACAAAAAAGGAAAAAAGAACTTACCAGATAATTATCGTCCAATATCACTCTACCAATTTTTTCAAAAGTCTATGAACAAATTTTAGCAAAACAGCTAACCCAATTTTTTGAAAATATCAATTTATTCACAAATTGTCAATATGATTTCCGGCACGGAAGATAAACAATAATAGCAATAATTGATTCGTAACTTTGCAAATATTATAGCAAAACCAGCTTTAAAATCCGTATACTTTGCACTTGGCCAGTCTTGCATACAATATGGCTTAATAATCTGGGGTCACTCTACATCTAGACATCGCATATTTGCATTGCAAGGACAGCACGTTCAAGGCTTTTTTTATAGCTGGAACGAATTTGTAACTAGCAATTTAGAGAATTTAATATAATGTTTTTTTTTATATAACCTCTCTGTATGACCTGTGTAACTATTTGTATATGTATGTAAGAACTAAATAAATTATTATTATTATTATTATTATTATTATTATTATCTAATTAAAAATGGTCATATCATTGAGAAATAAATTAAAATATGCCTAGTTAAGTAAAATAAACTCACACATATTGTATAAAACAATATTTTCAAATGCTCATATTTGAGGAGCCTTTTAGCAAAACCGAATAAATCAATTTTTAGAAATTTATTAATTTGCTAATATTATGGAATATTTTAAATAAAAAAATAAATAAGGCAAATATATACAATAAAATACTATCTGCGTTTACTTTTAGATTCTATTTTTAAGAGTATAAATTTACCTTTTCGGTTCACAGTAATATATCTACTGCCTTCTTAAATAGTACTTTAATAGTAATAGTAGACGGAACATCTTCGGTCTCCACAATGTTTGCTCCACCAGTGCTTGTTGAGCAAAAAGAAGCTAGTGGAATTACTATCTCAGCTTCAGCCTCAATCGGCATCTTTGCAGCTTTATCTTTCTCAACAGTCGCTCCACTAGTTGAGGGAACAGAAAGTAGTGGAATTGGAATCTCTGCAGCTTCAGTCTTCATACATTCCTCCACTATAACAGAATTACTAATTTTAATTTCAAATATTAAAATAATGAACAATATTTTACAGCATTTTTTGTAAAATAATAAATAATAAATACTTTCATGGAAGTAAATTTAAAAAGGGTACAGCATCCTTTTTCAAGTACATGTTTGAAGAAACGTCTTCAGGACAAAAATGCATGTGACAAATCGCAAAATTTTCATGTACTCAAAAAGATTCCATAGTCTTAAGTTGTGGATTTCTACAAGCTTTAACCCATTAAGAAAAGACATAAGGATACTTTATAGGAAATCTATGCCTGGATGAAAACTTGTCATAGCAAGTTGAAACCAAACAAGGTTTATATCCTCCCATATTTTAGGCTGAAAATAAATACATATTTTATTAATAATCTATATAGATAATAAATAAATAATTTGATCTTGGCTAGTCTAATTACTCTAGTCATTTTAAATCATATCTTATTACATCAATTAATTGTTTCATCAAATTCCGCCAAATATTTAAACCATTCAAACGCAAGAAAATTTAGAACAAAACTGAAATATTTTCCAATAATGTATTTTATATTTTTATTGGATTTTAATTCATGAATGTGTATTGTTATAAACTCTGTATTTCAAGAAATTGTGAAAATAAAACATTCAATTATATATTGTAATCTGACTATAATACATATATTATAATTAAGTCCAATATTACAATAGTGGTATAAACTGCAAATTTACTAACTGCTAGTTAAAATTTAAATTGCTAGTTAGTGGAAACGCGTATTACAATCATCCCTATACTTTATGTCAACAAAATATTTAAAATCTTAACCTATAAATTGACGCGTCAAAAAATTGACATTAAACTTTTATTTAATGAATATATTAAATATCTAACAAAAAAATTGCAAATTAATAAATATGGATAACTCCTCATAAACAATAGTAAGTTTCCAGTAATCACTATTAATATAATACACCCATTTCTTATAAATAATAACTTTCACAACTCACATAATTTAAGATTATTCAAATTGCTAGTTAAATCGTTAATTGCCCATTTCCGCCTGTTAGCTATCCAAATATTTTAATCCACATTTAACATTAATCCACGTATGTGTGAGTTAAACCACTATTGTAATTTTGGCCCTTAGAGTGCGGATTTATGGCAATTGCTTATTTATTAAATGCCGAATAAAATCCTTTTGGATATATACGTTTCATACAAAATGCAACAGTTAGACACTACTCCTGGGCCACGAGCCATGACGCTCTGAGCGTAAACGCTCGGCGCTGCAGAAAAGAGCGTCAAGCGTCCTATTCAAATGCATGAGTTTATATGTACCAGGCCACAAAATAGCGCTGCAAGATGCAGCGTCGTTGGCTTCTAGCGAAACAAACACGAGCGTTTGTTGCGCTTGACGCTCATCTTATATGCCTCTTAAAAACAAAATAATACAAATAATCAAGTACGTACACAAAAATATTTGACTGTTTATACAGTTCGAGCGTATTATTTGAGCATCAGCGTCTGAAACAAATCGGTTTGTTTCAAACGCTCCTAAATATGGACGCCAGAACGTTTTTTTTAATTGATAATTTAGTCTAAAATGAAATTTGTATTTTATCATTATTATGATTTAACTTATTTAACTATATTGAATTAAATAAATTATTATGAATATTTTTTTGTAAAATTATTAGTTAAGTAAAAAGAATAATGTATAATTTGATGATATGTTTGTACAAGTTTTGCACTACATAAAACACATTTTGCCAGTTTTCAACATTTTATATTAATAGTACTGGCAGATGAAGAATTTAAACTGGCATAATTTTTAAATGGATAAAACCTACAATATTTGGTAGATTATATTCAATTATCAAGTTTAATTTGCCAAAACAATTTCTGCCAAGATTTTGAATTAAATAATATTTAATATATTTAATAATTTAAAATTTTATTATTTTTTATCATTAACGTGAAAAGATGGGAGAACAAAGCTAGATAGTAACAAAAATCACATAGTTTTACATGTCATATTTCAATAAGTCAAATGACAAATACTCAAATAAAATTATTTTAAAAATTAATTAATTTAGTTTTTAAAATAAATTTAGTTTTCTCGCGTTTTGTAGTTTTCTATTTGTATATACTTTTTATATATTTAAAATTTTGTATGTACATATTATATTGAAAAGTAAGATAAATATAATTTACCTTTAAATAGTTTATAGGTAGAATAAATAAAATTTGAATTAAAAAAATAATACAATGTTTATATAAACAAATATAAATGTATCATAACCTTAAATAGAAATGTCAAATATAATACGAATTGAGCTACTCGTGTTTAGACGCTATAAGCGGCAAGATAATTTTTGTTTTTTTTTCGCATTCTATGATTTTTTGTTTTTGTAAATAATTTACATTTTTAAAATGTTGTATATATTGAAAAGTAACATTAATATAATTTATCTTTAATGAATATATTAGCAGAATGAATATTTAAAAATAAAAAAAAGTATTAAAAAGTTTATATAAATAAATATTAATGTATCATAACCCTAAATAGAAATGTCAAAATAAACGCTCCAACCAAAATTGACAGGCTCGTGGCCTTGTTTTTGACGCATCCATTACCTCAGAGAAGATATATATCATCTATTTATAAAAATATTTTGTCAAACCAAAAACAAAACTTTATAAATATAAAGTATGAAAAAATATATTATTGTTAACTGCTTCAGAAACTTAAGATTAGATTAAAGTATTTATTAATATGTTATGTAGTATATAAGAGCCGTCTGACACGAGACTTATTTCACGTTTAAATTGAAAGCAATAAATGCGCACAGCCCCGCGCGCAGATAATGTACGATTTGAAGCAAGAAAATAGAACCTGTTCTAATTTCTTAGATGAAAACTTGCTTGCAATGCTCAGAAAGATGCGCGTAGGAAAAGTGACAGGTTTGAGGTTATGAGTTTGTTTACGTCGGATTTGTAGTTTGAAAGTTGTTAATTGTTTTTGTTTGTTGTGATTTATGAAGTGCGTGAATTCGTTGAGTATGACTTGGTAAAAAAAAAATTAATTATTTTAATTGGTGGTGCGAAGTAGTTGTAGCTCAAATATGTTGCTTCAACCAAATAACTTATGTTATGAGCACATAAATCATGAATCAGTTATTCAAGTTCATTCTTCGCCATCAAGCGATGCCATACCACCAAGATGCACTGATGTGGATTTGTGAAAACCGAAACAATTGTCTGTATTTGGTTGGCCGCTTTGGAGTTGGATTGGGTTTCAGTAATCCATTTTAAACTTTTGTTTTTCATTAAATAAATTATTTTGTAATTTTAAATAAATTTCTTTAGTTTTATTTATTTTTATATGCACAAATTGACATTTACAGGTTGTATCAGTGTAATTTTATCAAAAATCATTACGTATAAATACGGGTCTATATAATAATAATAATAATAATAATAATATCTTTATTTCACTTTAGCCACACTACATGGATATGAAACGTCATACATTTGAATATAAAAATTAAAAACTATATAATAATACACATTAAAATTTAAATCTATATAGAAATACACATTAAAAATTAAAAACCTAAATTAAAATAGACAAGAAACATAGTAAAAACAACATATAAATCCTGAACATATTTATTTATCACAGAAAAAAATCATCAATAGAATAGTAACATTTGTCACTTAAAAATGAATGCAATTCCTTTTTAAACTTTTTGTAGTAATTAATGTTTTTTAAATTTATAGGCAAATTATTATATAAAGCAACGCCGGAGTACTCAGGGGATTTCTTGTAATGTGTTGAATGGGGTATTGCAGTTCTAAGATGATCACAATGTCTTGTGTTATACGAATGATTTGCGCTATTAGTTTTATAAGTATTGATGTTTTTTTTCACATGTGTTATGGCTTTAAAAATATAAATGGAAGGCATTGTTAAAATTTTATGAGTCTTAAAAATATCTCTGCATGTATTGGGGATTTTAATGTTAAAAATTAATCGTATTATCCTCTTTTGTTGAATAAATATTCTATTATTATCTGTCGCTCTACCCCATACAACAATATTAAAAGCTATATGCGAATACGCCAAGGCATAATAAATAGTTAATAAAATATCAGAATTTAATGACTTTTTTAATTGTAAAATTGCAAAGAACGCTTTATTCAATTTTTGACAAACATAGTCAATGTGATCGTTCCATGATAATTTTTCATTAATAATGACACCTAAAAATTTTGTTGATACAGATAATAAATAATGCTTGCTATCAAATACAATTTTAAAATTATTAGACAACTGTCTTCGTTGATGAAAATGCATAATAATAGTTTTATCAGCATTAATAATTAATTTATTCTTATGACACCATAGATGAAACTCATTTAAAACGTTGTTAATTTTACGTGCAAGTTCAAATTCATTTAAAGCTGATATTGCAATTGTAGTGTCATCACCAAACATAACTACAGTTGCATCTTGAATAGCCATAGGCAAGTCGTTTATAAATAGCAAGAACAAAAGAGGCCCTAGTACGAAACCCTGAGGCACACCCGTATTTAATGTATATTCTAATGATTGGATATCTTTTATTTTAACCGATATTTTGCGGTCTTTTAAGTAAGATTCAATCCATTTAGAGGCTATTCCTCTAATCCCCATAGCATGAAGTTTATTGATTATAAATTTCGGGCAAACTGTGTCAAACGCTTTTGACAAGTCAAAAAAAAGAGCTACCACATATTTTCCATCGTTATTTTCATTATGTATGAATTTTAATAAGTTAAAAGTGGCAGTTTCAACGGAGTAATTAATTCTAAAGCCATGTTGGTTAGTTGATATTATATTAAATTTGTTAAGAAATTTAAAGATTTTATTATATACTAGCTTCTCCAGTAGTTTAGAAAACGAACTGAGGATTGATATGGGTCTATAATTTTCAATATTTAAAGGGTCATTTTTTTTGAAAATTTGAGTTATTGAAGCAGTTTTTAGAATAGATGGAAAAACACCTAGTGATAAAGATAAATTAAAGATTTTAATAAGTATTTCAGCTATGGCTGGTTTAATAGACTTTAGGGTTATTGAAGATATGCCATAAATACTACATGACGTTTTGTTACTTAAACTTGCTACCGTTTCAAATAACTCATGTAAGTCAATTGGTTCCAAAAGTAAAGAATTTGCATTAAAAGAAGGTAGTGTACAACTGTTAGACATATTGAGCCCAAAATGTGCGGTACTTAAATTTGTTGCAATGTTTGAAAAATAGAGAGCAAATTCATTAGCTATAACATCTTCATCTTTAACCGTAACTGAATTAATATTTAATTGAATATTAATTCTAGGTTTTACACGATCAAGACTTTTATTAACAAGTTCCCAGGTAGTTTTAAATTTATTTGAACTAGAATCTATTTTACTACCCATAAAGGTTTTCTTAGCTAGATCAATATTAAATTTAAGTTGCCTTTTTTTAGTTTTATGGAATATTTCAGTATTAATATCATTAGTATTTTTTACAATCCAGAACAATTGTTTTAACTGAGTACATTCATTTTTAAGAGCAGGAGTAATCCACTTCTTAGTATTATTAACGTTTGTTTTGCAAACTAACGGACAAGCACATTGAAAACAATTTTTAACAAGATTTAAAAAACTATTAAATATTGAGTTTAAGTCTAAGTTTAAGTTAACAGTTACATTCCAATCAGTAGTTAACAACATTTCTTTAAAACTTTCAATACATTTATTTGTAATTTTTCTGTAAGTAATTATTTCTTTTTCTTTAGGTATTGAAACTATTCTATAAACTGATATAATTTGCATTAGATGATCTGCTATGCTACCATCAATATTTACAGTATTATATGTTTCACACGGTAAATTTGTTATAGCATAGTCAATAGCTGTTTCTGACTTAATACCGTTTATATTTGTAAAGATGCGAGTGGGTTCTTTTAGTCTTATCATTAATTCATATGAATCAAATATATCTAATAAAATATTACGCTGTTCTGTATTAACTAAAAGGTCAACATTAAGATCACCACATAAGATACAATAGTCACATTCTATATAAATTTTGTTCAACGCCTCACATAATAAATCTACAAATGTTTTAAAATTGCCCTCTGGCGGTCTATAAATGGACAGTACAAATATATTTTCATTATTTTTTTAAAAGGATATTCCACATAGTTCAATGTTCATTTCACTATTGAAAGCATCTAGCTGAACTTTTTTCACTGTTGTAGGAAAATATGTAGATACAAAAATTGCGGATCCTCCATGTATATGTTGCAATCTTATAAAACTAGTTGCCAAATAAAAGTCCGGAATCACTATATCACAAAAATTTATTTGAGTAAGCCAATGTTCAGTAACACATAAAATATTTATATGTTCATTTGCACACAAACACTCCACTCTATTTATTTTATTTATTAAACTTTGGACATTGACGTGGCCAATTACTATTTTAGTCAGTTCAGTAAGCTGAGCTGTACTGTGCTGCACTTTAAGTTCGTTGACAAGTCTAAAAAATCATCATCGGAATTATATCTGTCTTGAACACTTTTACTACAATCTTTGGAATTAATAGAATTATTGGAGATCATTATTACATTAAGGACTTTAGATTGCCTTGATATGTATTTAGTTATATGATGTATAACAGCTCTTTTTTCAGCGCTACCAAAGTATATATCTTCATTTTTAAAGTTATTGTAGATAATATGGTTAGTATCTACAAAATAACATTGCGTTTTAAGACAGATATCGTATAGTTTTTTATTTAACTTATGTATAAACTCATTCGTTTCGGGAGGCTTTGTATTACTAGTATAGTACGGGTTTGAAAAGATTATTACATTGGTGTTAATGATGAGTTGAGACATTACTTTTAGTAACACATTATCAGTCAACAAACTTTTATTGTTAATTTCATATTTCCCTCCAAAAATCAATACGTAGTCATTTTTTGTGAAATTTTTAGTATAGTTAACAGCGTTTTCAATAATTTTGTTCAGCGATGCTCCAGGCTTTAATATGGTTTGATATAATTAGTAAGTACCTATTATAATAATATATATTTGATTAACAGATTTTTATTTCACTTGTTAATGGGAGATTATAATCCTTTTTATATAAATTATAAACTTGTTAAAAATTAAGAGATTTGTTTATTAATTTTTTGTGAGGTTTGTCCGA
This sequence comes from Tachinus rufipes, assembly GCA_963932245.1. Classification (NCBI taxonomy): domain Eukaryota; kingdom Metazoa; phylum Arthropoda; class Insecta; order Coleoptera; family Staphylinidae; genus Tachinus; species Tachinus rufipes. The sequence continues at coordinate 53,981,611 of OZ010744.1, forward strand.
TATATATTTGTTCTCAATGTTTACTCGTTTTAAAGATTCACTTCCATTTAATTATAAATACGATTTAGTATATTCTATCAATTGCAAACATTGTGAACAAATATACATTGGACAAACCTCACAAAAAATTAATAAACAAATCTCTCAACATAAAAGTGATGTAAAAATATAAATTGTAATAGGCCACATATCTGATTATAATAATACAAAAATATTATGTTCCGAACAAAACTATTTCAAAATTAGATTACCTTACTATTGCAAATGGTAAATATTGACATAAAATTATTTTATCACTTATATTTTTATAATTATTATAAATTTACATATTTTTTTTATTATATAGAAATAGCATTTTCAATGTTATAACATTTCAATTAGATTAGATTAATTAATTTAATATAAATTTTTTGTACCGTTAAGTAAATTTTTTGTTTCTGGTTGTTAATAAGTATCTATATTGTAAATCTAAAATAACATTACAATATTAATCTAACCAACTTTAATCAAAAAGTAGAATATGTTCATACTTACATTTTATCGTATCTTATGTTCCTATGTATTATTATACCACTATTTATTTGGAAATATTAAATTAATGTTTAATAACAAAAAAACTTTATTAATAATTACATTTTTTTAAATTTATGGTTAAAATATATAAATAAATTCAATTACATGTTGTTTCTGGTACTGTACATTAATGAGCGGTAGGACTCTCCTGTTGCCAGGCATCGAAGATTAGTTTCTAACCTAAAACTTAACATTGTATACAAAGTTTATTTTTATTTGATCAAATACTTACTTTGACTGTGCCGGAATACTTTGCCGCATGCCTTCTTTAGTAGTAGTAAACTGTCTTCAACTTTTGCTAACAGTTTTTTAAATTAATTGTTAATTCATATGTAAAAAGTTACGGTATGATGATAGATCTTCTACTAATAATTCATCATTCAACGTATTTAACATTCCGCTCCTTTCCATTCGTCGATTAATCCAGCCTCTTACCCAAATTCTTTGAGGCCTATTTAACCTTCTTTGCCTTCATTATCACAATTGTAGCAGCAGCCAAAAGTAATATCCTTTCTCTTTCCATTTTTCTTTAGATAAAGTTAAATAAATTAACATATATACATAACATAATATTTTAAATAAATAAATACATATAATATCTAATAAATACTTACATAATATTGTTTGTTTTTTAAATTCATTAGTGACAGATCTGTTGAGAAGTGAACTCTCACTGAACTTGGCTAACTTGGCTTGTACAATATTATTGTTATTTTCATCATATGTCAGATGCTATTATTTGACATTTAGTGACAGGTTGGTTCAATGCGCATGCTCACGAACTTGCTTTACAAACTTACGGACTAACTTTACAAACTTACGTGTCATACAGCAACACTGGAAATTGTACTAAATATTGGTTTAAATATTATTGCTTTCAATTTAAACGTAAAATACGTCTCGTGTCAGACGGCTCTAATATAATGTTTAGTTTTATTTTTGATTTTTAATTTCTTAAAATATGTATTATTTTTTTGTAAAGTTTAATTAAAACTAGTTGTATAATTTAAAATATATATTATCAAACAAACTTTTTTCTTGCTTTTTTGGCATTTTTGCAGCTTTTTTAACATTTTTAATGCTTGATATAAGCGCTTATTTCAGAAGAATAGATGCTTTTTATCCGCACTCTAATTATAATATACATATATAATACTTATAAAATTACATTACAAATATTTTATTATTTGTTATAAATAAATATAATAATTTACAAACTTATACATTTTGAACTAACCTTAAAAGCAATATACAACTGTAATTTTTTTTTTTTTTATTTATTATATGGGCAATTCCATTTCAAACGGACCAAGAGCTGGGGGGGGGGTGCATTGAGAAACTTACTCATGTATTTTTGTTTAGTTTCTATAACTTATTAGTAGTCTTTTGATCGGTATATGAGGGTATGAAACCCATAAAAAAAAATTCTACAATTTTTTCTGTTTTTTTGTCGTTTTTTAACTTAATCGCATTTTTTGTTTAAAAACCGCAATTTTAACTCAAAAAAATAAATTTATTAATGAAATCGATCAGAAATTTTCCGTAGAATCCAAATGTGGTGCCATTTCAAGTCTATACCCTGTCTATAAGCCGCAAAAGCCATAAATCCATGTTTTTGGGCTGGGCAAAAAGGAGCATTTTTTAATTTTTTTTTAACCGCCAAAGTTGACGTACATCAAAACGTAAGTTAATTAGAAAATATAAAATTTTTCTGTGTATTTGGGTTTTAAAGGTCTAAAACACAAAAAAAACTGCAAAAATAAGCCTATTTTTCAATATAAACTTTTACAAATGCGCATTTAGCAGTTTTCAGAGAAACTATACACCAAATATTATGAAAAAACTGAGTTTTGCAAACAATTTTACATACAAAATAGTCAGTGTTGTGCTTATCTGGCAATAAAAAACCCATCTAAAAAATAAAATAAAATTGTTCAACATTTACTTAAAAAATATTTTTTTTTTATTTTTCTTAAAGATTATTTGGATTATATTTTTTTAAGCTTATTTCAGAAGTTTAACAAAGTCATATTTTGTTGTTTGAACCAATTTTGGGTCATTTAACCCTTTCTTTGATAGTTTTTGCGCTTGCGGCACAAATTTAGACTCGATCTATCAGCGCAAAAATTAAAAAATATTATTATTTTTGGCATAAATCTTCCTGGCGCTTATCAAAATTTGTTAAAAAAAAAGTTTTAAACCACATCCTAGTTTGTTTATAATATTTTTTGTAAATAAAAAATAAAATAATTTTTAACGCATTTTTTGTCTGAAAATTTTGTAAACATTTCTTTCTAGATGGAGTTTTCTATAGACGATGAGTACAACACTGACTATTTTCCATGTAAAATTGTCTCTAGAATTCAAATTTTTAATAATATTTGGTGTATTGTTCCTCTGAGCGCGGCTAAACGTGCATTTGTAAGAGTTTATGTTGAAGAATAGGCCTACTTTGCAGATTTGCAGAGTTTTAGACTCTTAAAACCCAAATACACAGAACATATTTATATTTTTATAAATATAAAGTATGAAAAAATATATTATTGTTAACTGCTTCAGAAACTTAAGATTAGATTAAAGTATTTATTAATATGTTATGTAGTATATAAGAGCCGTCTGACACGAGACTTATTTCACGTTTAAATTGAAAGCAATAAATGCGCACAGCCCCGCGCGCAGATAATGTACGATTTGAAGCAAGAAAATAGAACCTGTTCTAATTTCTTAGATGAAAACTTGCTTGCAATGCTCAGAAAGATGCGCGTAGGAAAAGTGACAGGTTTGAGGTTATGAGTTTGTTTACGTCGGATTTGTAGTTTGAAAGTTGTTAATTGTTTTTGTTTGTTGTGATTTATGAAGTGCGTGATTTCGTTGAGTATGACTTGGTAAAAAAAAAATTAATTATTTTAATTGGTGGTGCGAAGTAGTTGTAGCTCAAATATGTTGCTTCAACCAAATAACTTATGTTATGAGCACATAAATCATGAATCAGTTATTCAAGTTCATTCTTCGCCATCAAGCGATGCCATACCACCAAGATGCACTGATGTGGATTTGTGAAAACCGAAACAATTGTCTGTATTTGGTTGGCCGCTTTGGAGTTGGATTGGGTTTCAGTAATCCATTTTAAACTTTTGTTTTTCATTAAATAAATTATTTTGTAATTTTAAATAAATTTCTTTAGTTTTATTTATTTTTATATGCACAAATTGACATTTACAGGTTGTATCAGTGTAATTTTATCAAAAATCATTACGTATAAATACGGGTCTATATAATAATAATAATAATAATAATAATATCTTTATTTCACTTTAGCCACACTACATGGATATGAAACGTCATACATTTGAATATAAAAATTAAAAACTATATAATAATACACATTAAAATTTAAATCTATATAGAAATACACATTAAAAATTAAAAACCTAAATTAAAATAGACAAGAAACATAGTAAAAACAACATATAAATCCTGAACATATTTATTTATCACAGAAAAAAATCATCAATAGAATAGTAACATTTGTCACTTAAAAATGAATGCAATTCCTTTTTAAACTTTTTGTAGTTATTAATGTTTTTTAAATTTATAGGCAAATTATTATATAAAGCAACGCCGGAGTACTCAGGGGATTTCTTGTAATGTGTTGAATGGGGTATTGCAGTTCTAAGATGATCACAATGTCTTGTGTTATACGAATGATTTGCGCTATTAGTTTTATAAGTATTGATGTTTTTTTTCACATGTGTTATGGCTTTAAAAATATAAATGGAAGGCATTGTTAAAATTTTATGAGTCTTAAAAATATCTCTGCATGTATTGGGGATTTTAATGTTAAAAATTAATCGTATTATCCTCTTTTGTTGAATAAATATTCTATTATTATCTGTCGCTCTACCCCATACAACAATATTAAAAGCTATATGCGAATACGCCAAGGCATAATAAATAGTTAATAAAATATCAGAATTTAATGACTTTTTTAATTGTAAAATTGCAAAGAACGCTTTATTCAATTTTTGACAAACATAGTCAATGTGATCGTTCCATGATAATTTTTCATTAATAATGACACCTAAAAATTTTGTTGATACAGATAATAAATAATGCTTGCTATCAAATACAATTTTAAAATTATTAGACAACTGTCTTCGTTGATGAAAATGCATAATAATAGTTTTATCAGCATTAATAATTAATTTATTCTTATGACACCATAGATGAAACTCATTTAAAACGTTGTTAATTTTACGTGCAAGTTCAAATTCATTTAAAGCTGATATTGCAATTGTAGTGTCATCACCAAACATAACTACAGTTGCATCTTGAATAGCCATAGGCAAGTCGTTTATAAATAGCAAGAACAAAAGAGGCCCTAGTACGAAACCCTGAGGCACACCCGTATTTAATGTATATTCTAATGATTGGATATCTTTTATTTTAACCGATATTTTGCGGTCTTTTAAGTAAGATTCAATCCATTTAGAGGCTATTCCTCTAATCCCCATAGCATGAAGTTTATTGATTATAAATTTCGGGCAAACTGTGTCAAACGCTTTTGACAAGTCAAAAAAAAGAGCTACCACATATTTTCCATCGTTATTTTCATTATGTATGAATTTTAATAAGTTAAAAGTGGCAGTTTCAACGGAGTAATTAATTCTAAAGCCATGTTGGTTAGTTGATATTATATTAAATTTGTTAAGAAATTTAAAGATTTTATTATATACTAGCTTCTCCAGTAGTTTAGAAAACGAACTGAGGATTGATATGGGTCTATAATTTTCAATATTTAAAGGGTCATTTTTTTTGAAAATTTGAGTTATTGAAGCAGTTTTTAGAATAGATGGAAAAACACCTAGTGATAAAGATAAATTAAAGATTTTAATAAGTATTTCAGCTATGGCTGGTTTAATAGACTTTAGGGTTATTGAAGATATGCCATAAATACTACATGACGTTTTGTTACTTAAACTTGCTACCGTTTCAAATAACTCATGTAAGTCAATTGGTTCCAAAAGTAAAGAATTTGCATTAAAAGAAGGTAGTGTACAACTGTTAGACATATTGAGCCCAAAATGTGCGGTACTTAAATTTGTTGCAATGTTTGAAAAATAGAGAGCAAATTCATTAGCTATAACATCTTCATCTTTAACCGTAACTGAATTAATATTTAATTGAATATTAATTCTAGGTTTTACACGATCAAGACTTTTATTAACAAGTTCCCAGGTAGTTTTAAATTTATTTGAACTAGAATCTATTTTACTACCCATAAAGGTTTTCTTAGCTAGATCAATATTAAATTTAAGTTGCCTTTTTTTAGTTTTATGGAATATTTCAGTATTAATATCATTAGTATTTTTTACAATCCAGAACAATTGTTTTAACTGAGTACATTCATTTTTAAGAGCAGGAGTAATCCACTTCTTAGTATTATTAACGTTTGTTTTGCAAACTAACGGACAAGCACATTGAAAACAATTTTTAACAAGATTTAAAAAACTATTAAATATTGAGTTTAAGTCTAAGTTTAAGTTAACAGTTACATTCCAATCAGTAGTTAACAACATTTCTTTAAAACTTCCAATACATTTATTTGTAATTTTTCTGTAAGTAATTATTTCTTTTTCTTTAGGTATTGAAACTATTCTATAAACTGATATAATTTGCATTAGATGATCTGCTATGCTACCATCAATATTTACAGTATTATATGTTTCACACGGTAAATTTGTTATAGCATAGTCAATAGCTGTTTCTGACTTAATACCGTTTATATTTGTAAAGATGCGAGTGGGTTCTTTTAGTCTTATCATTAATTCATATGAATCAAATATATCTAATAAAATATTACGCTGTTCTGTATTAACTAAAAGGTCAACATTAAGATCACCACATAAGATACAATAGTCACATTCTATATAAATTTTGTTCAACGCCTCACATAATAAATCTACAAATGTTTTAAAATTGCCCTCTGGCGGTCTATAAATGGACAGTACAAATATATTTTCATTATTTTTTTAAAAGGATATTCCACATAGTTCAATGTTCATTTCACTATTGAAAGCATCTAGCTGAACTTTTTTCACTGTTGTAGGAAAATATGTAGATACAAAAATTGCGGATCCTCCATGTATATGTTGCAATCTTATAAAACTAGTTGCCAAATAAAAGTCCGGAATCACTATATCACAAAAATTTATTTGAGTAAGCCAATGTTCAGTAACACATAAAATATTTATATGTTCATTTGCACACAAACACTCCACTCTATTTATTTTATTTATTAAACTTTGGACATTGACGTGGCCAATTACTATTTTAGTCAGTTCAGTAAGCTGAGCTGTACTGTGCTGCACTTTAAGTTCGTTGACAAGTCTAAAAAATCATCATCGGAATTATATCTGTCTTGAACACTTTTACTACAATCTTTGGAATTAATAGAATTATTGGAGATCATTATTACATTAAGGACTTTAGATTGCCTTGATATGTATTTAGTTATATGATGTATAACAGCTCTTTTTTCAGCGCTACCAAAGTATATATCTTCATTTTTAAAGTTATTGTAGATAATATGGTTAGTATCTACAAAATAACATTGCGTTTTAAGACAGATATCGTATAGTTTTTTATTTAACTTATGTATAAACTCATTCGTTTCGGGAGGCTTTGTATTACTAGTATAGTACGGGTTTGAAAAGATTATTACATTGGTGTTAATGATGAGTTGAGACATTACTTTTAGTAACACATTATCAGTCAACAAACTTTTATTGTTAATTTCATATTTCCCTCCAAAAATCAATACGTAGTCATTTTTTGTGAAATTTTTAGTATAGTTAACAGCGTTTTCAATAATTTTGTTCAGCGATGCTCCAGGCTTTAATATGGTTTGATATAATTAGTAAGTACCTATTATAATAATATATATTTGATTAACAGATTTTTATTTCACTTGTTAATGGGAGATTATAATCCTTTTTATATAAATTATAAACTTGTTAAAAATTAAGAGATTTGTTTATTAATTTTTTGTGAGGTTTGTCCGATATATATTTGTTCTCAATGTTTACTCGTTTTAAAGATTCACTTCCATTTAATTATAAATACGATTTAGTATATTCTATCAATTGCAAACATTGTGAACAAATATACATTGGACAAACCTCACAAAAAATTAATAAACAAATCTCTCAACATAAAAGTGATGTAAAAATATAAATTGTAATAGGCCACATATCTGATTATAATAATACAAAAATATTATGTTCCGAACAAAACTATTTCAAAATTAGATTACCTTACTATTGCAAATGGTAAATATTGACATAAAATTATTTTATCACTTATATTTTTATAATTATTATAAATTTACATATTTTTTTTATTATATAGAAATAGCATTTTCAATGTTATAACATTTCAATTAGATTAGATTAATTAATTTAATATAAATTTTTTGTACCGTTAAGTAAATTTTTTGTTTCTGGTTGTTAATAAGTATCTATATTGTAAATCTAAAATAACATTACAATATTAATCTAACCAACTTTAATCAAAAAGTAGAATATGTTCATACTTACATTTTATCGTATCTTATGTTCCTATGTATTATTATACCACTATTTATTTGGAAATATTAAATTAATGTTTAATAACAAAAAAACTTTATTAATAATTACATTTTTTTAAATTTATGGTTAAAATATATAAATAAATTCAATTACATGTTGTTTCTGGTACTGTACATTAATGAGCGGTAGGACTCTCCTGTTGCCAGGCATCGAAGATTAGTTTCTAACCTAAAACTTAACATTGTATACAAAGTTTATTTTTATTTGATCAAATACTTACTTTGACTGTGCCGGAATACTTTGCCGCATGCCTTCTTTAGTAGTAGTAAACTGTCTTCAACTTTTGCTAACAGTTTTTTAAATTAATTGTTAATTCATATGTAAAAAGTTACGGTATGATGATAGATCTTCTACTAATAATTCATCATTCAACGTATTTAACATTCCGCTCCTTTCCATTCGTCGATTAATCCAGCCTCTTACCCAAATTCTTTGAGGCCTATTTAACCTTCTTTGCCTTCATTATCACAATTGTAGCAGCAGCCAAAAGTAATATCCTTTCTCTTTCCATTTTTCTTTAGATAAAGTTAAATAAATTAACATATATACATAACATAATATTTTAAATAAATAAATACATATAATATCTAATAAATACTTACATAATATTGTTTGTTTTTTAAATTCATTAGTGACAGATCTGTTGAGAAGTGAACTCTCACTGAACTTGGCTAACTTGGCTTGTACAATATTATTGTTATTTTCATCATATGTCAGATGCTATTATTTGACATTTAGTGACAGGTTGGTTCAATGCGCATGCTCACGAACTTGCTTTACAAACTTACGGACTAACTTTACAAACTTACGTGTCATACAGCAACACTGGAAATTGTACTAAATATTGGTTTAAATATTATTGCTTTCAATTTAAACGTAAAATACGTCTCGTGTCAGACGGCTCTAATATAATGTTTAGTTTTATTTTTGATTTTTAATTTCTTAAAATATGTATTATTTTTTTGTAAAGTTTAATTAAAACTAGTTGTATAATTTAAAATATATATTATCAAACAAACTTTTTTCTTGCTTTTTTGGCATTTTTGCAGCTTTTTTAACATTTTTAATGCTTGATATAAGCGCTTATTTCAGAAGAATAGATGCTTTTTATCCGCACTCTAATTATAATATACATATATAATACTTATAAAATTACATTACAAATATTTTATTATTTGTTATAAATAAATATAATAATTTACAAACTTATACATTTTGAACTAACCTTAAAAGCAATATACAACTGTAATTTTTTTTTTTTTTATTTATTATATGGGCAATTCCATTTCAAACGGACCAAGAGCTGGGGGGGGGGTGCATTGAGAAACTTACTCATGTATTTTTGTTTAGTTTCTATAACTTATTAGTAGTCTTTTGATCGGTATATGAGGGTATGAAACCCATAAAAAAAAATTCTACAATTTTTTCTGTTTTTTTGTCGTTTTTTAACTTAATCGCATTTTTTGTTTAAAAACCGCAATTTTAACTCAAAAAAATAAATTTATTAATGAAATCGATCAGAAATTTTCCGTAGAATCCAAATGTGGTGCCATTTCAAGTCTATACCCTGTCTATAAGCCGCAAAAGCCATAAATCCATGTTTTTGGGCTGGGCAAAAAGGAGCATTTTTTAATTTTTTTTTAACCGCCAAAGTTGACGTACATCAAAACGTAAGTTAATTAGAAAATATAAAATTTTTCTGTGTATTTGGGTTTTAAAGGTCTAAAACACAAAAAAAACTGCAAAAATAAGCCTATTTTTCAATATAAACTTTTACAAATGCGCATTTAGCAGTTTTCAGAGAAACTATACACCAAATATTATGAAAAAACTGAGTTTTGCAAACAATTTTACATACAAAATAGTCAGTGTTGTGCTTATCTGGCAATAAAAAACCCATCTAAAAAATAAAATAAAATTGTTCAACATTTACTTAAAAAATATTTTTTTTTTATTTTTCTTAAAGATTATTTGGATTATATTTTTTTAAGCTTATTTCAGAAGTTTAACAAAGTCATATTTTGTTGTTTGAACCAATTTTGGGTCATTTAACCCTTTCTTTGATAGTTTTTGCGCTTGCGGCACAAATTTAGACTCGATCTATCAGCGCAAAAATTAAAAAATATTATTATTTTTGGCATAAATCTTCCTGGCGCTTATCAAAATTTGTTAAAAAAAAAGTTTTAAACCACATCCTAGTTTGTTTATAATATTTTTTGTAAATAAAAAATAAAATAATTTTTAACGCATTTTTTGTCTGAAAATTTTGTAAACATTTCTTTCTAGATGGAGTTTTCTATAGACGATGAGTACAACACTGACTATTTTCCATGTAAAATTGTCTCTAGAATTCAAAACGTGCATTTGTAAGAGTTTATGTTGAAGAATAGGCCTACTTTGCAGATTTGCAGAGTTTTAGACTCTTAAAACCCAAATACACAGAACATATTTATATTTTTCAATTAACTTACATCAAAATACGTCAACTTTGGCGGTTAAATTTTTTTTAAAAATGCTCCTTTTTGCCCAGCCCACTGAGAACAAAATCATGGTTTTATGGCTATTGCTGCTTATTGACAGGGTATAGACTTGAAATGGCACCAGATTTGGATTCTACGAAATTTTTTATTTCTGATTGATTTCATTAGTAAATTTATTTTTTTTAGTTAAAATTGCGGTTTTTAAACAAAAAATGCGATTAAGTTAAAAAACGACAAAAAAACTTTAAAAAATTGTCGATTTTTTTTTAATAAAATAAAATGGTTATTCCAGCAGTGCCGCCATCCATCTGTACAACGATTCGAGGGGCCTGGTATTGAAAATTTTTTTAATTTCAATTTCAATTTATTTAGATACATATTTTTGGTTGTATCTTCTTTTGTTCTAATAAAATTATTTTTGTTTTATTGCTCAGTAGGTATTCTTTTAGTTTAGTTTTGAATTATAGTATGTCTTCTATATTTAATATTTCTTTGCAAATTTTATTGTAGTCTTGTATTTCTTTGACAGCTAAACTTTGGTTTTTTGTAGTTGTTCTGTTCAGTTCTATGTTAAAATCATTCTTCTTTCTAGTGTTATAGGTTTCTTTTCTTCGTTTTATTTTAAATTCTGTTTTGATTTTGCCAAGTTTAATCTTTTGAAAAAAGATTATATTTTGCTGTTTAATTTTGTTTTTTATTGTTAGTTGCTGAGATATTTTATGTATGTCTTTAGTAGGCAATAATTTTTCCAGTTGGTATATAGTTTTTATAGCTGTATTTTGCTGTCTTTGTAGTTTTTCTATGTTTTCTTTAGTGTTAGCCCATATTTTCTTTAGATAATTTGTTTGTAAAATAAATAATGCATTTTAAATTACTTTTTTTGTATTTATATTAATTATATTTGTAAGTTTATATAGTGCACCAATTGCTTTTGTGTTTTTCATAGTTAGATGTTGTATGTAATTATCCCATTTTAAATTATTGTTTATTGTTAGTCCTAGGTATTTTGTAATTATTACTTTTTTATGTTTACATTGTCAATTTTTGGGTAATATTGGTTATTCTTTTTTTACGTGTTATTAACATGTAATTTGATTTACTTTCATTAATGGTAAGTAAGTTATTGTAGTACCAGCCATTTATTTGATCTAAATTTTTTTGCATTTCTTTTTGGAGTTTTAATTTATTTTTATCGCTATGTATTAGGCATGTATCGTCAGCGTAGATGTATAATTTTCCATGTAACTTAATTTCAAATATATCGTTGATGTACAATATATACAAGAGAGGTACGTACGTCTTCTTGTAGTATCCCAAAATCATTGAACGTTTGTGTACTTAGTACGTTGTTAATTTTTGTTTGTTGATATCTCGTTTTTAAGAAAGTTGATATTAATTGTAATTCTTTACTTTTCACTCCCATTTGCTCGAGTTTTTCTGGCAATTTTGTTTTGGATAATGTGTCAAATGATTTCTTCATATCGATGAAAACTACCAAACAATCTTTTTGTAGTTCCAGACTATTTTAAATGCTGTGTATTAGATCTATAGCTGCAGATTTAGTTCCAGTGTATTTTTGAAAAGCGTATTGTCTTTCATGTATAATTTTGTGATGTTCAATGTGTTTAAGTAGTCTGTTATGTATTACGCTATCTACTATTTTAGCTATTGTAGATACTAAAGCTATTGGTCTGTAATTTTCTGAAAGTTGTTTATTTCCATTTTTGTGTATTGGTTTTATGATCATTTTTTGTTAAACATTCTGGATATTTGCCGTCTTTGATGGTTATATTTATCAGTTTGGTCAAGATTGGTGTGATTTCTTCTTTAATTAGATTTCTGCTGTTATTTTATCTTTTCCAAGCGCTTTTTCTTCTTTAAGTTTGTTAATTACTTGTAAAATTTCCTTATGTGTTGTTTCATCAAAAATTACATTTGTTTTAATTTTCCTTTGAAGGGTATTTACTGTTGGTATTTGATGGTTGTTTAGTTATTCCTGTGCAAGTTTTTTTCCAATATTTGAAAAATAGTTATTTATTTCGTTTGTTATGTCTTCGGATTTTGTTAGTATATATATATTATTCCATCTTCCTTCATAATTTCAGCAATGTCATCTTTCTTTTTCCGTTTTTTTATTAGTTGATTTATTTCATTCCAAGTTTTTTTGAGTTATCTTGAATTTGATCAAATCTGTTTTGGTAGTAACTTTTTTTCTTACTGCTACTTGTTTGTATACTTTTTTTTCACTTTATAATAATTTTGTTTTAATATAATATTTTGTTGGTTTTGTGTATACCGTTTATATAGTTCGTTTCGTCTTTTAATGTTTTCAATTATTTCTGTATTTATCCAGTGGTTGCCTTCATTATACTTTAAAGTAGTTTCTTTTGTATTGGTTTCTATAATATTTGTTAGCGTCTTTGTTAGTGTTTCATAAGTATTTATTTTAGTTTGAATAATTTTGTCTTTAAAATTTTTTTTTGTTATCATAGTTTGTTTTATATTTTGTTATTGTTGTATATGTATTTTTTTTTTAATTCTTAATGTTCCAAGTGGTTATTATAGCATTATGATCTGAATATGGTATATGACTTGAATTGTTTTCAATAGTGGTGGTTGATTTGTAATTACGTGATCAATAATCGATTTTTTTAAATTTTTGCTGTTTCGCGTGTTATCGTTTTTGTTCATTATTTTGTATCCTTGTTTGCTTATAATCATTTTGTAGTCTCTTGCTTTACTAGTATCTTCGGCTATATTAATGTTTAAGTTTCCTATAACTATATGGTTTTTTTTGTGTTTAGTTTATTATTTTCGAGTACGTTTAATATCTCGGTGTTTGTTATTTCTGGCGGTTTGTAAATTGTAGTTAAATATATATTGTGTTCTATTAAATATACGGTAATTAGTTCAATTGCGTTTATTGTTTTATTTTCAATTAGTTTGTATTTTTAATGTTGTTTTTTATATACGGGTTTATGCCTCCACCTCTACGTTTTCTTGAGTTTTGTATGCTGGTGTAGTTTTTTAGTTGGTAGTAATCTTCCTGTTCTTCGTAAAGCTATGTTTCTGCTATAGTTATTATAGATGAGTTATTATATAGTTTTGGTACAATTTGAAGTTTTTTTTTTCTTCAGGCTTCTAATGTTGTGATAATATATAGTTAGTAGATCCATAATGTTAATACTGTGTTGGATAAGTTATTGTATAATAAAATTATTTAATCAGTTTTTGAATATCTTCCATGGGTTGGATTTGTGTGATTTTATCTATGTCAGATTTGCTCAAGCGTATTTATATTGCTTTGATTTTTGCAATTGCCGAGCTTCATAGTATAGTTTGTTATTATACTTTGTTAGCTCTTTGTTTATATAGATAATATTTTCTTTTAATCCACATTCTCCAATTTTTATCGATTTTTTTTCTTTTTTTTTTTTCTATTATTTGTTTTTTATCTCTTCATTTTTTAGTTTTACTATTGATTTTTTATCTATTGATTTTTGGAAGCAGTCTATTATATCATCCTTATGAATTTTCATTTCTATTCCTTTAGTTACTTTTTTAATGATTTCTTTTATATTTTCATTTTTTTCATTAATTTTTTGTATATCGATTTCTTTTATTATAATATTGTTTTAAATTTTATCTTGTTCAATATCATTTAATTTCACTTCCATTATATTTAATTTACTTTGCAAGTGTTGGTTTTCTTTTTTTACGTGTTTAATATCTTCTTTTATTTCTTTATTCTTTTTTAATATTTCATCGAATTTTGATGACATAAATTCGATTGAGTTTTATAAATCACACCGCTGGGCCACGAAACAAACGCGCCGCTTGTAGCGTCAAGCCGCTGGGAGCGTATTTTAGCAGCTTCAAAAACAAGGCCACGAGCCTGTCAATTTTTGTTAGAGCGTTTATTTTGACATTTTTATTTAGGGTTATGATACATTTATATATTTATTTATATAAACTTTTTAACACTTTTTTTAAATTTAAATTTTATTCATTCTGCCAATATATTCATTAAAGATAAATTATATTAATGTTACTTTTTAATATATACAAATATACTTTCCCAACAATATATACAAAATTTTAAATATGTAAATTATTTACATAAACAAAAAATCATAGAATGCGGGAAAAACAAAAATAATCTTGCCAATTATAGCGTCTAAACACAAGTAGCGTCAATTCTGTATTATATTTGACATTTCTATTTAAGGTTATGATACATTTATATTTGTTTATACAGGGTGTTAGACAAAAAACGTACGGTTGAATAACTTCGTTATTTTTTAACCAATTTATATGATTCAAAACCATTTTAAATGGTTTTTTGAGTATTATAAAGGCAGGTACACACACATTTCTTTTTATTTTTAGTATAGTTGCTATAGCAACCAACCTTATTTTTTTAAATAGCAACACATTTTTTATTTCATTTTTTGAATCTTTATGACATTTTTAATACAACCATGTAAAATAATATTATACTTTTTTAACAAATTTTTTTGATAAAGTTAAAAAACATATTATTTGATTTTGATTTAAAATGATCCTAATTGAATAGTTGGCGTTGAAAATAAATAATGTTGATTTTTTTGAGTGTTTCGTGGCCTGATACGTATAAACTCATGCATTTGAATAGGACGCTTGACGCTCCTTTTTGCAGCGCCGAGCGTTTACGCTCAAAGCGTCTAGGCTCGTGGCCCAGCGGTTATAGTTTCAGCTAATTCATCCAGCGTAAATGCTTTTTCTCGTGACTTAGCCTGCCTAATTTGTGATCCTATATTGTGTGTTATTTAAAATATATAAAATATTTTAAAAAGTATTCCGGTCGCCGGGATACGAACCTGCATTGATATTTCTGCTGTCTTAACGGTGTGTACCGTTTAGCTAGCGTGGCTTAGTAGCAAGACGTTGTTGTTGTATTTCTTCAATATTTAAAATATGTTTTAGGAAGATTAGGTACTTTGTTTTGTTTTTAATATTATAACCTACAAATTGTTCTTATTATATGTATATTGTTTTAAACGGTTATTCGTCGCTTCCTTTCGGCTATCTTTATTGATATCGGACCTTCCACAAGTCTCCTTTTATTTTTGAATTATTGTTAGCTATTTATTTGTATTTGTATTTTGTAGTTTATAATTTCACTGAGACACACATCAATTCACTTCACAATTAAATTAGACACTAATAGATTTCACACAAAACACATTGATAACATAAAACAAACAAAAAGCAGGATAAAGCACAAGATGAACGAAACGAACAAAAAATGTAAACCATAGATGTGAACTGAGCACTGACTAACTGACCGCTAAATATATATAAAAAAAAAACTAGTTTTGTTTCAAAAAAGTGTCATGATGGCTGACACTTCATATGATCGTAGATTTTACGCTCTCAGCGCCCTCATTGGAAGTTACTACTACTAATTGACGAATTCGACCAATTACATGAAAATGAACACACCATGGTAACGAACAAATTTAATTTAATTTATTTTTAAATCTTAGATAATTATTTACTGGAACAATCTTGTTTGCAATAAAATTTGATTTTTTAATGAGTAGATCTACAATTGCAAACATCGTTAAAAAAACCTGCTCCAACAAAAATGGTTCAGCAATCAGAAGTTAGATGAATGCAGATATCAGATGAATTCTATGAAAAGACTAATTTCCCAAACTGTTGATGAATGTTGATAAAAAAACTAATTTTGATATATTAATTACAAGAAATACAATTCTATTATTCTTTTAGTAGTAGTAGACGCTAACTACCAATTTATTGTAGTAGATTATTTTGTTGACACTTCTGTAGGGTCGTTGACTACCTCATAACAAAAAAATGCTTACAAAATACAAATTTAGAGATTTTTATTATTATAGCTGTACAAAAGTGTTTAATGAAGTTTATCTCAACACTTGATACAACTATTCAATTCGATATTCAGAATATGAATCATTTTAGTAAAAAAAATATATTTTTTTAATTGTCAATATTAAGACTTCAAAATGCACAATTTATCCAATTATATATTATATTTTAAGAAAATATTATAAGTATAAAAAAAATTCTTCTCAAAAAGTATATTTATTTTTAGAGAATGCAATATCAGAATTTCGGTATCCCAAAAACCGGGATCCCGTACAAAATTTAGCCGGTATACAACACCGGTATAAAACATAATAATATCGGTTTTTCGATATTATTTTTTTTATTGAAGGGATGGCTTTAGTAAGTTTATTTTAGAGAATTTTCAACAGTGGTTGGGGTGGAGTGAGTATCTTCAACACGTGTAGAATCAGAATAATGTTTAAGCATTAATATTAAAAAAACCAACATCTTCAATTTGATTAGTTATTATATATTAGCATTATAAGATTTAATATATTAATAATAAATGAATAAACAATAAGAAACTGTGGGAGCCGTGTCGGGAAAGAAACTTCCTTCTGTGGCTCCCATCCTAATCGTCGACGGACGCGAAGTCACCGAAGCGGCCAACATTACTGACGCACTGGCAACTCAATTTGCGTCTGCCAGTAGCTCTCAAAATTATAGTGAAGAATTCCTGCGTCAAAAAGATCAATTAGAAACTCACCTAAATTTCTCTTCCCCGGATTCTTTGCCCTACAACTCTTTCTTTACCTCAATAGAGTTGGAAACGGCAATTAACGGTATGGGTACCTCCTCCGCACCGGGACCAGACGACGTGATTTATCAGGTTATCCGGCAGCATCCCTCCCGCATGACGGAGAGTTGCTGGAAATCTACAACCTGATATGGGAAAGCAGCGTCTACCCGGAATGTTGGAGAGAGGCCATAATCCTGCCGTTGTTAAAGCCGGGCAAGGATCCAAACAACGTCAACAGCTACTGACCAATTTCACTTACCTGCTGTCTCAGTAAAATTTTAGAAAAAATGATCAACAACCGTCTGGTGTGGATGCTAGAAAGTAACGGTCTTTTAGCTAAATACCAGGCGGGTTTCAGACAAAATCACAGTACTGTTGATCATTTAATCTGTCTAAAAAATTCCATCCAAGACGCCTTCCTAGCAAGAAAACTCCTCGTAGCGGTGTTCTTTGACCTGGAGAAGGCGTATGACATAACTTGGCGATATGGAATTTTGCAGAAGTTGCACGCATGGGGATTCAGGGACCGTATGCTTCTTTTTCTTGAATTTTTCATGCGCGATCGCAAATTTAAAGTAAAAGTGGGATCCACTAACTCAGAAACATTATGTCTAGAGAACGGTGTTCCCCAAGGGTCAACTATTAGCGTTACTCTTTTTGCGATTGCAGTAAACGATATTGCAGCTTCTGTGGTTACACCTGTAAAACAATGACTGTACGTCTAAGATTTGGTGATCTACATGGCGGAAGATACCATCCCTGCCATAACACGTCAACTCCAGATCACCATAGAGGAAGTGGACAGAGAGGCAGATGCGAGAGATTTTTGCTTCTCTACGACGAAAACCTCGTGCGTGCGAAAACCTCGTGCGTGCATTTTTGACGCCTCAGAAGGCCTCACCGGGACCCCGCGCTGGTTTTGCGGGGTTCCAGAATCACGTGATTTCGGGCACATATTGATGAACTGGTCACAAAGTGCAAAAAAGCCTTGAACGTAATCAAGTGCTTGGCCAACATCAACTGGGGTGCGCGGAGAGAGGTACTGTTGCGGCTGTTCAAAGCTCTGGTTTTATCTAGGGATGACTACGGCTGCGCGGTATACTCATCCGCGAGATAATCCCGGTTGAAAGCTCTAGACGCAGTCCACAACGCAGGCATTAGATACGCCACGAGAGCATTCCGGACGAGTCCTGCACCGAGTCTTTGCTGCGAGTCGGGTGTACCTCCTCTAGCCGCTCGTCGTAGTTGCTTTGTACTCACGTACTCCGCGGCGATGCGAGCAAAGAGGGGCCACAACAACCGACTCATATTTACCGCCAACGAAACGCAGCAACGCAAATATAGACTCAGGCCTACCGTCAGTAGGCCGGTGTGCGTCCGAGCGCAGGAGCTAGAGGAAAGTCTTAATGTTAATTATCCGATGGTATTCGAAGTCGGTTCTGGCAAGTTTCTACTCTGGCTGATGCCGAGGGTTACAGCTCGTCTTGATCTGACCTCCCAGAGCAAACGAGAAACTTGCCCCGACGTCTTGAAGAGCAAGTTTCTTCAAATTGTTGCCAAATACCCAGACTCTCCGCGGTTGTATACGGACGGTTCAAAAACGGATCGGGGAGTGGGAAGTGCCTTCCTTTTAGATGGTACGGCCCATTCATGGTCTCTCCCTAAAGAGGCTTCCGTATACACCGCAGAATTATATGCATTACATAAAGCCCTGCTAAACTGTGAGACGTCATCTCACAGTTCGTTCCTCTTTTGTTCCGACTCGCTGAGTCCTAAGTATACAGTCTATGTACTCGGTCGATCCGCTGGTCCAGCTCGTACAAACTTTGATATTCCGCCTAGCCGGGTTTGGACAGAGAGCTATCTTTGTCTGGACACCGAGTCATGTGGGTATCGAGGGCAAAAAGCTGGCCGATAAAGCCGCCCGTCAGGCGGCTGACGCGGATCCTACGGACAACATTCCCGTAAGACCCAATGATCTCAATGGATACGTCATATTAAAGGTCATCGAGGATTGGCAAAGAGTATGGAACGGCTTCGAGAGTAAATTAAAGAAAATCAAGCTTTCCGTGACGGCATGGAAGTCGCCGGTAGATCTCAACAGGAGAGAGGAGGTCGCCCTATGTTGCTTGCGCATACGTGATACCAACTTGACCTCTTTGTATCTCCTAAACGGCGACGAACAACCAGCATGCCAAAGATGTCACGACTACGATGAAGCACATTTTGGAGGAATGCCGAGCCTACCTTCCCCACCGTAATCGGCTCGTGCTTCCTAACAACATGGCGTCTATTTTATCAAATAGAAAGGAGTTCATGGAAAAGTGCGTCCAGTTTTTGAAAGACGCAGGACTCCTGAAACAGGTGTAAACAAGTTTTTGAGTTGTCTTATAATGATTTTGGTGTTAAATTATTAATTTATTTTTATTGATCAGTTTGTGTTGTTGAGTTGTTTAAATCATCGTAGTCCTTTACAACTTTGGTGCAATCTGTGATATTAGGTTTAGTTAGTTTATAGAGTCTGGCATCGAAGCATTTTACAGCTTCGATATCATCTGTGATATTAAGTTAATTTGTGATATTAGGTTAAGTTGTAATATTAGGTTTAGCTACTTTAGTTTTTAGGGTCTGGCATCGAAGCTTTTCACAGCTTCGGTGTCATCTGTGATATTAGGTTAAGTTAATGGATAGGTACTGGCATCAAAGTCTTTTAGAACTTTGTTGTCATTTGTAATTGTAGCAACTGTGATATTAGATTTAGTATTTAATTATTTATTTAACCATTTTAATGTGTTGTTTTGTCTTTCTCATTTCTATAATCTGAGGTTATTATTATTTAAACAAAATAAATAGCTAATGACCTTAGTAGTCGACGCTAAAATACAAAAAAAAAAAAAAAAAATAAGAAACTATCATCAATTTTATTTATTAGTATTAGTAGTTTAAAGTATGTGTAACACTACTGTTGTTGTTTTAACCAAAGAAACCGAATACTATGAATAAACTTTAGCATAGCAACTGGCAACCAATTTGCAACATAAGTAGGTAGACAATCAAATATAATTTAATAAAAAACAAATTTGGTGACAAGTTGCTAGGCTAAAGTTTATTGATAGTATTTGTTTTCTTTGGTCAAAACAACAAGATTGATAACCTCAAATTCATAAATGCTGTTGTTCTTCAAGGTTTTACCTTTTTGCCAACTTCATTTTTGATTTACATTAATAAACTTTTTCAAATAACTAAAAGTCCTATTCATAGTTTTGCAGATGATAACACCCTTCATACTTCATACTTTTCAAAGAATATATCGACAAATATGGCAGAACGTCTTAAAATTTGTAGGTTAGAATATGTAGCATCTATAAACAAATACCTCAAAACAATATCTGAATGCCCCATTCACTTCCAACATGGTCAATTTTAACTCTAAAAAACTCAACTTCTTACTGTTTCAAAATTCAAATCTGAGGTATCATCAGTACTAAATATTAAACTAAACGAATCCATATCTAAATCTTCTTCAATTTGTTTTCTACATAATTTTTTTTGGAACGACCATGTAGTCGTCATAGCTTTAAAAGATTTTTTTAATAGATGTAAAATGTTGTTTACTTCTGTTTAACTTTTGCATATATATACAGGGTGTCCGGAAAATATGTGTACAACGTTTGACGACAGACTCCTGACGTCAAAATAGGTCGATCTAAGCCGACTTAGTTATATCCAAAATTGTCTCGTTTAGCCGGTAGAGGGCGTAAAAAAAAACAAAAGTATAACAAAGTTGAAAGTATCTATTGTAAGAAACTAAGTAAAACAAAAACATTACTTAAGCAAATGTGTAAAATGACCGCCATCTTGCTGAATACACTTATTAACACTCTTTAAAAAATGATATTGGACCCTATCTAATGTCTCGGGATTATTAAAATGGTTGCCTGCATTTAAAATTCGCTGCAATAAATCATCGCGTGTGTTTACCGGAGTCTTGTAAACTTCTGTTTTAATAGCGCCCCACAAAAAGAAGTCACACATATTTAACTCAGGAGAACGTGGTGGCCATTTCACTGGTGCATCATTGCCTCTTCCAATCCATCGGTTGGGATATTGATGATGTAAGTATTGCCGAACGGCAACGGAAAAATGGGGCGGGGCACCATCATGCATATACCACATTTCCCTCCGAAGTAAAAGGGGCAAATTCTCCAGAAGAATTGGTAATGTGTCTTGCAAAAAATTTAAATAAATATTTCCATCTAACCTGTCTGGAATAACAATGGGACCAATAAGGTAGTGATCAATAATACCTGCCCAAATATTAATTTTAAATTGATGCTGATGATGTGCAACTTTAATGGCATGTGGATTTTCATCGGAATAAATATGTTCGTTGTGCAGATTGGTTACCCCAGATCTTGTAAAGCATGCCTCGTCAGTAAACATAATTTTTCTACAAAAATTTAGAACAAGGATTCTTTTGTTTCTAATAAATTGACAAAATGTAAGCCGACTTTTTGTATGTGGTAAGGATGTAACAACTGTTCTCTTAAAACCTCATTGACAATCGTTTTAGGAACATTTAACTCACGTTCTAAGAGACGGGTACTGGTACTTAGTTCTTCTTCAACTCTTTCCAGAATCATCTCTTCTGTTTCCACAGTTCGAGTTGTTCGCATACGACCCCTGCCTTCAAACTTTTTCTCAAAACTGCCCGTTTCCCGAAGATGACGCTCAATATTGGCAAATGTTTGGTGGTTTGGTATTTGACGGTTAGGAAACCTCTCCATGTAAACCCTAACACTCTGACGCCCATTTCCTTGACAAAACCCGTATACCAGGAGCATGTCAACTTTCTGAGAGTTTGTATAATTTTCCATTTTTAATGGTAAAATGAACTTGTAATTCAAGAATGTTGATCGTATACTTGAGTAAATTTCATAGACTGGTGACAATTTGTCAATAATTGTCAAATTATTAAACGCCATAGCAACAAGGTCACTTAAAAAATTATTGTTACAGGTAATTTCTTTTTAATATTTACAAATTTTTGACGCCCTCTACCGGCTAAACGAGACAATTTTGGATATAACTAAGTCGGCTTAGATTGACCAATTTTGACGTCAGGAGTCTGTCGTCAAACGTTGTACACGTATTTTCCTGTATATAAAACTTGAATTTGTCTTTGTATTAAATATTATTTCTAAGTATGAAGAAAAGCATCAAAAACTACGCTACCTCTTCTGAACTCTATTCAGAAACAAGCTATTCGGATCTTTGCCGATCCAAAACTGACTAATGACTTAGCAACACAAGCGTATTGTTACAGATCTTTTAATTTTCTATAGAAATTTTAATGAACATTGTTCAAACAAAATACTAGACATTTTGCCATCTAAACAAATATTTACTCGTAGTACAAGGCTTGCTAAGAATTCTAACAAATAGTCACAAACAGTTTAGAGATGTTGGACCAAAACTTTTATGAAAGATTTCTTTAACTAAATTTGTCCTTCACTATAAAGCGATATCGTACCATCAAGACACACCAATTAAGTTTTGTAAAAACCAATGTTTGTATTTGGTTGGCCGCTTTGAAGTTGGATTGGGTTTGAGTAATTAATTTTAAACTTTTGTTTTTCATTAAAATTTTATTTAGTTTTGCTAAATTTTGTATTTGGTTTTTCCAAAAATATTTGTTTTTATTTAGTTTGACTTTAACTTTAACATATTCATAATTACTTACATATCATATAATATATTTACAAATCTTACTGTAAATTTTTTTTTTTTTTTAACAATACCGGTGTTAATATCGGTACCTCCGCTTTTTAACACACACAAAAATACCAAAAAACAGGTATTCTTTTTTTTTCACTGTATTGGGTTCTCTATATATTTTGATACAAAATTAGATACAATGATACAACCTGTGAGAAGTCATTGACGTCACCAACCAGTTTTAATCGTCTGCTGTCAGCGTATTATAGCGCGCGCAATATTCAAATTAGTTGCAAGTTCACAATAGTAGACTAGTAAAATTTTGTTTAACGCTATATATATAATACTTTATGATTGTTAATAAAAAATATCGTTTCATAAGCTGTGGTCGTAAACAACCCCACAGGTGCAGCCAAGGGTCAAACAGAGTGCAATTAAGCGTGCTCTACGTGACAAAAATATGTTTTTATTTTATGATCACATTACATAAATTAAATGACTTTATATATTATAATGTGTTTTGATGTTCCGGTGAATCGCATTATCGCCTAGTAGTAGTGACACGGGCAACGGTGTACTGGTATATTGGCTAAATTATGCCAACATCGGATGGCATTTGCACCTATAATGTTAGCAGCAAATAATGTATTGAGAAGGGTACAATCAGAATAGTACCCTGGTCTATTCTAGTAGTTCAGTACTTCAAAAGATTCATCGGGTGGCAGAAGCGATGGCGGGCAGTTGAGGTAAAAAGAAAAACAAAAACTATCTGTTAACGACTTGGCAAAAACATGGACATTGGTAATTAAAATGTAAGAGGACTATTTGGAAAGGAACATAAATTGTTGATAATTTATGTGTGTGTGTAACAAAGATGTGGGTACTATGAATAACGGTAGTCTTCAAAATGACATTACCAGAAAAAAATATAAAAAAAATCTTGAAGAAAAATTAGTACAATAAGAAAATAATTGAATGAGGAAATTATAAATAAAAGCATTGAAATGTGTAGAATAGATTAAAAGTTACAATAGATCTATGTGGTAGGAAATGTAAAGAGAAGTGCATTGTGAAACAAAATAGGAAAAAGTAAAGCATATGAAAAGTGGATTGCAGAAAAAAATAAGATAAAAAAGTAGGTGCATAATGTATAAAAGAGAACAAACTGAAAGCAATTAAAATAGTAAATAAATGTAAAGAACAAATAAAAACCAAAAGAATCGGAAAGAATGCAAAATGATTTTAATAAAAATAGAAAATTATTTTGGAAATAAGTGAAGTAGCATTCAAAATAATCACAAAGAAATTATTTGGAATCAGAATAGTATTAGAGAAAATATTTTGAACAATTGTATGGGGACAGTGTTAATCTTATTGTAACCGAAAACAAAGTGATAAAAGTTATAAAATTATTAAAAAATAGTTAAACCGCGGGTAAAAATAGAATTATGGGTAAAATGTTAAAATATGGGGGCATATCACTTATTGATAGACTGATTGGCTTATTCAATTTGTATAATAATTGGAAAAATGCTGTGATTGTTTTTTTGTACTAAGGTAAAAGCAGTAAGACTGACTGTGCCATAAAAATGATCTTGCTATTAGTTTGTTAAGTATCCCAGGAGTAGTTTTTAAAATAGTATTGATTGAAAGAGTGCGTGATATAAAGTATAACCGAGAAGTTTTGGGGAGTGCAGTGTAGATATATGTCAAGTATGGGCTGCCTGGACCAAATTTTTGCACTTCAACAATTGATATAGTAATGAAGAAAAAAATGTACTGTGCGTTTGTTTATCTAAAGAAAGCATATGATCGAGTAAATAGACGTATATTATAGAACGTTTAAAAAAAGTATGGGATACATGAATGTTTAGTAAATGCCACTATTGCTATATATTATGGTAGCTAGAAAAGCGTGCGTTAGGGTGGATAATACACTAAGCGATTGGTTTAACATAGAACAAGGTGGCAGGCAGAAATGCGTTATGTTTCCGTGGTTCTTTAATATATTTGCGTAAGAAATGCCTGTAAATACATTAACAATGTACAGAGGGATAATGTAAACATAAAAACACTGTTGTATTCTGACAATGCTGTGATAGTGTGTAAAAATGGAAATGATACAGAATGCACTAAACCGACTGAAAGTCGCAGCAAATGAAATAAATCTATGTACAAATATAGCAAAAACCAAAATCATTATCTTCGATAAGAACGAAATAGGCAGTGTAGTATCGGGTTAAACGGTAAACGCTTAGAGCAGGTGGATGCTTTTGTGTATCTGCAA
The DNA here is from genome assembly GCA_963932245.1 of Tachinus rufipes. NCBI lineage: Eukaryota > Metazoa > Arthropoda > Insecta > Coleoptera > Staphylinidae > Tachinus > Tachinus rufipes. Next base: position 54,006,970 of record OZ010744.1, read on the forward strand.
AGAATGTTTAATACGAATAGTAATTCAGATAAAAAAACACAAAAATAAAATAAATAATATATAATAAATAAAATAAAACAAAAATTTAGTGTAGAAAAACTCGTATAGACAGAGTTAAAAATGACTGAGTAATGAAACAATGTGGTTTAAAAGTAACACTAGTAGACCAGTACAAATGTAGTATTCTACGTTCGTTTGGCCATGTCGATAGAATGGGTGACATAGAGTAACAAAGCTAATATATGATGGAAATGAATTTGGATCAAAATGCAGAAATAGACTACGTAACAAAAGTTGGTAGAATGTTGTAGAATAATGCGTGCAAATAAGAAAAAAAAAATTGGTAAGTATAAGAGAGCATGCATGATCAGATGTATGGATATTGCTGAAGCAAAGAAAGTGTGTTGAAACAAAAAAACTAACAAATAGTTTGTTTTGACTTCAATGCACGCTTCACGTTTTTTTAATATTATTGTTCATTAGCAATTTGCCATAATCAATTTTGTTTTTTATCAGCAATAATCAATAATTCAATATATATATATATTATTATTATTGGTTTATTATATATATATATATACAAATACAAATATATTAAACGCTCAAATTTGCGTGTCTTTCTTGTTTAACTCGACCGCTCCTAATCTGAAAACCGGTTGGTATGTCGCTCATCATTGAAATACATGCATTATCAAACGTTCGAAAAACCTATCCAAAATACGGAATAAATGAAACAAGAAGTCTGTTTTATTTATTTCCATACAAAATAAATTCCGAATAAGTGTGGCGCATTAGGTTTAAATATGAGTGTTAAGTTTTTAATGGAAACTCCCATGCCAGGATTCCGGATTCAAATCTGTAAGGTCTTTATCGGAAGTAAAATCATGCTCAAATTGCTTTTATTTAATTTTACGATATGTGGCTTTTTGTTTCCTTCCTTAAAGTGTTTTTGGACAAAAATATGTATATTAAACGGCATGACATTGAATACAGCAAATTGCGTCTAATTTATGGAAAGTTATTTAGCCTACATAAATATTGATTTATTCGTTTTATTATAGTAAGTACTTGTATGTTAATATTCAAAACCACTTTACATTATTGTAACTGATATAATTATATTAATCTATTCGTATAGTCAGTTATTCATGTAAATTTAATACACGTACATGAATTTTATTTACATAGTAGTCTTAGCATGCAACACAACTTACCTGAAGACAAATTTAACATATAGTCATGATGATAATTCAGTGGATACTAATATCTGTAATAATATCAGGAGTTTTAAGCTATACACATTTGATGTCAACATTAAAAGTGAGTTAGAATTTTAATTAAAAAATGTTCTAAATAGACCAACAATCAGTATAAAAAATGTATGTTTTATTCTTATTATTATACTGCGTTGTTTACTAATTTTTCTCCGAATGTACGAATATTACTATTTTGTATAAAAACAATTTAAGGTAATAATTCATACAAAACTCTCTAAAACTTTCAAAAATTATACGCTGTTTTCAATTCAAAACTTAATTTATATAATTCTAACCTTAAGTTAATTAAACCAATAGAGTTACTTTGATAACAACCATTGATTGGATGAGCAAAATCATGAACAAATTATTTGCTATAGTTACTGAAATACACACAAAAGCAAAAAAGTTATTAATAAAAGTTAGTTGAATTGATAAAAGTTAGCTGAAATATGAATGATAAAATGAATTGATTGATTGAAGTAACAAATATATTTAATTTTTGAAGAATATTTTTAAATAGTTTGAATCATTTATATAGATTGTGTTTATCTTAAGTTTTGTTGTACATGTGTTTAAATGTTCATTAAATTAATATCATATTTAATTCAATTATATTATTTTAAATTAGAACGAAGATAAATACAAAAATTTGGAATGTGTAGTGAATATCCATAAACATTTTAGAAAGCTCAGAACATCATTGTTTTTAACTACTGATCATAAATGGATTCAGGATGAACTTCCAAAGGCCATTTATGTAAAGCAAAGAATATCCAAAGGGCAACATTTATACTACGGAGAATTAGAAACACCCCCAGAATTTGTAATTATAGTTTTGGATAAAATAAGTAAAATTACAGAGTATGTGAAGGAATGTGATTCTGTTCTATATTGCTTTTACAAACAGTTTGCAATAAATACTACTGCATATCATTTAATCTTTTACACGGGAAACGAAGATATTAACACTCTTTTTAATTATATTGGCAACCAATTGATTTTAAAAACAATTGTTTTAGATAAAATTGGAAACTTATACAGAATTCAAAACTTTACAGATAATTGCGGATTCAATTATAGTAAAGTATTTTTAAGCAAATGCAAGAATGTAGATATCAATGATATAAAAAACTATTACACATACTCAATTCGCAATTTTAAAGGTTGTTCACTTTTTTATACGTTATCTAAAGATATAAGTATTGTTCATGACATTGGAAAGTTTCACAATTTTGCATTAAAACCTAAAACATACTTAATGAACGAAAATTCAAATAATCGCCTTATAGTAGAGTTTGAAAGCCATTTGTATGAATTCATGAACTCTGTAGCATTTGCATATACTTCAAATAAAGTGACTTACTATATAGTTGTACCCAAAGCTAAAAGTATTGCAGTTTGGAAAAGCATTAAATTTATTTTTAGTAAAAGTGTTTGGAGCGGAATAATAATAACAATATTATTGACATTTATTGTCTATTTTATTTCAAGCAAATTGTTAGAATCTAACCAATTAAGTGGAATTGAAGCAATGCTTTATATTTATGCAATATTAATTTTTCAATCAATAGAAACACCAAAAAACACATCGATGAAAATAATATTCATATTCTGGGTGCTTACAACATTAGTATTAACTTCAGCATTTTCTGGATTATATTATTCGTTTTTATTTAAAAATATTCAAGAAAAACAAATTAATAGTCTTCAAGATATTATGAATGCAGAGTTAATCCTTTATGGAGATATAAATCGAATTCAAAGATTTTTTTCAGAAAATACTTCTATAGATAACTATATACGAGAAACAAACAAAGGTGATGTAGCATATTTTAGCAACAATGTGATAAAGGATATTGGAAAAAATAAAAATATCACTCTTTTGATTAGTGATAAAGACTACGGTATATCCGAAATTTTATTAACTTTTCAATCAGATGTCTATCTTATAAAACTTTTTGACACATATTTGTTTGAAATATTTGCAAATGGTAACCCATATCAAAAAATAATGAGAAAAAACATTCAAACTATGTTTGAAATGGGACTACTCCAAAACTGGTTAAAGATTTCGCTACCCGTTTCAGAAAATAAAGTTGATGACTATGTTTTGCCTTTGTCATTTAAACACTGTACATTTATATATGGATTTCTTGTAATTGGATTGGTAGTTTCAACAGTTGTTTTTATTCTTGAAAAAATTTGGTTTGAGTGTAGGAAAAAAAGTAAACAATTTTAAATAAGTATTTAATTATTTAATTTGGACACAATTGTTACGCCCAGTTATTTAATTTTTATTATATAACTGACGCAACAAACACTTAACCACTCATCCACCACACCGAACCACTTTGAAACGAATTATTGCCAAACTGTTGTTTGCTGCCAATTCATCGAAACGCTTCACTTTAGCTGAAAAGCACTGAAACTTCTTTATGCTGCTTTAATTTCTACTTGACCCACTTCAATTGAATAACTTTTAATATACTTTGTACAATAAGCAAATATAAAATCTTTCTTACTAGCATAAGAGCAATAAGTAGTGATTCCTATCATAACACCAAAACAAAATATACCACAATATCAGTCACTTAATTAACACAACCCCATGACATATTCTAATACCAGCTTACAAACTCAAACATAACCGGGCAGTGCATGCTTGACAATCTTTGCAGTTATTGTGCAATCACAATTTTGTTAAATAAAATAGATATTAATCAAAACATTTAGAATTTCTTAATAAATAAGAATGTGCTAGCCTAAAACCAATTCCGTTGTGAAAACTTAAATAATTAGAAACAATGTAAAAACATTTAAATTATACTTGTAATTATTATTTATGTAGTAAAAAACGTTGTATTTTTGAGCATATTTTGATTGATTAAATTATTTATTTAATTGTTGTTAAAATAATATGAGTTAAATAACAGAGCCAGAGTTGTTTTCTTACCGAGATATACAGGCTGTTTAAAAAAGAATGTAAAACATTTAAAAGGGTGGTAGTACAAACCACAACAAACAAAAGTCTTAATGGAGTTAACTAACATATGTCAAAGTGTTCAACAGACCTAGTGCATCTTATTACATATATTAACTAATCCTGTAGTTTTATTTTAATATTAGTGATTGTGACGTATTAACAAATAGTGACTAAATATAAAGATTTAATGGACGGGTTCGTTTTGTGAGTTTTAAATCGAAATCTTTGATTAAATTAATAGCTATAATTCATAACCTACAAATAATTCTTGTTTGTTTTGTTTTGTTACAAGGCACATTTTATTTTTAATTGTGACATTTAAAAATATCAAAGAAAATATTTGTTAACGAGTACAGGTTACATAGTCCAGTGGTAAACTGCTTGACTCGCAGTTCAGTATTGGTTTTCTGTCCTCGGCTTACCCAACGGTTTTTTAATAAAATAGTGCAATAATTAATAATATTTAAATATCCTGTTAATAGACCTTCTAAGTGGCCTTCCTTGTCTCGTCATATTAAGCCACCATAACAGGCCTTATGGTGTGAAGAGTGTGTCCTTGTTGATTATATGTTTATTTGTTTTAGATATATTTAAATAATTTTATCATTTATAATAAATAAAATAGTTATTTATTATTGACATGTAAATCATTAGTATTTTTGTAAGTAATTTAAGAAATAGTTTGTAATATTTAATATTAATTATGTCGGTTAAGTTAGTAAAGTGTTCAATGACTAAGAAGGACGACACTACAACAAGATCAAGTCAACGACTTGCTAAAACACTAAATAAAACAGATGTTAAAAATGAACCAATTAAAAAAACTAATACACTTAATGTTAGTAATATAAGTATCATTTCAAGTAATAACTGTAGTAGTAACAAATATAATGACATAGTTTTGGACTTAAGGAATAAATTAGCGGATAAAGATAATGTCAATTATAATCTACAAGAAAAGTATGAGGCATTGTGTAATAAAATTAAAGATTTAGAAAATGAACTAATTGGTAAAACTAAAATAAGAGAAACACTTTCTGATACGATTAAAAATATCCAAAGTAGGCATGTAATTCATGTAGCTTCGCAAACTGATCAAATAATTACTAAAGCCATCAACTCAGATGGCTTTAGAAATAAGGGTATAGACAAAACGGCTCAAACTGAACATGGCTCAAGAGTTGTAGAAGATATTAATATAACGGAAAATATTACAAAAATGGTTTTAAATGCTATAACTAATGATAATAATAATGAAGTCAATGAAAAAGATGAAAACTACATAAATAAGTTACCAAATTCGAAACTTTTAATAGATACTCCGATATGTAAAGTATTAATATTTGCTGATAAGTATGGTGAAAACTGTGGAAACATTTGTAGAGACTACCTGCCTACTAATAAATATAGTATTCAAACTATATTAAAGCCTGGAGCATCGCTGAACAAAATTATTGAAAACGCTGTTAACTATACTAAAAATTTCACAAAAAATGACTACGTACTGATTTTTGGAGGGAAATATGAAATTAACAATAAAAGTTTGTTGACTGATAATGTGTTACTAAAAGTAATGTCTCAACTCATCATTAACACCAATGTAATAATCTTTTCAAACCCGTACTATACTAGTAATACAAAGCCTCCCGAAACGAATGAGTTTATACATAAGTTAAATAAAAAACTATACGATATCTGTCTTAAAACGCAATGTTATTTTGTAGATACTAACCATATTATCTACAATAACTTTAAAAATGAAGATATATACTTTAGTAGCGCTGAAAAAAGAGCTGTTATACATCATATAACTAAATACATATCAAGGCAATCAAAAGTCCTTAATGAAATAATGATCTCCAATAATTCTATTAATTCCAAAGATTGTAGTAAAAGTGTTCAAGACAGATATAATTCCGATGATGATTTTTTAGACTTGTCAACGAACTTAAAGTGCAGCACAGTACAGCTCAGCTTACTGAACTGACTAAAATAGTAATTGGCCACGTCAATGTCCAAAGTTTAATAAATAAAATAAATAGAGTGGAGTGTTTGTGTGCAAATGAACATATAAATATTTTATGTGTTACTGAACATTGGCTTACTCAAATAAATTTTTGTGATATAGTAATTCCGGACTTTTATTTGGCAACTAGTTTTATAAGATTGCAACATATACATGGAGGATCCGCAATTTTTGTATCTACATATTTTCCTACAACAGTGAAAAAAGTTCAGCTAGATGCTTTCAATAGTGAAATGAACATTGAACTATGTGGAATATCCTTTTCAAAAAATAATGAAAATATATGTGTACTGTCCATTTATAGACCGCCAGAGGGCAATTTTGAAACATTTGTAGATTTATTATGTGAGGCGTTGAACAAAATTTATATAGAATGTGACTATTGTATCTTATGTGGTGATCTTAATGTTGACCTTTTAGTTAATACAGAACAGCGTAATATTTTATTAGATATATTTGATTCATATGAATTAATGATAAGACTAAAAGAACCCACTCGCATCTTTACAAATATAAACGGTATTAAGTCAGAAACAGCTATTGACTATGCTATAACAAATTTACCGTGTGAAACATATAATACTGTAAATATTGATGGTAGCATAGCAGATCATCTAATGCAAATTATATCAGTTTATAGAATAGTTTCAATACCTAAAGAAAAAGAAATAATTACTTACAGAAAAATCACAAATAAATGTATTGAAAGTTTTAAAGAAATGTTGTTAACTACTGATTGGAATGTAACTGTTAACTTAAACTCAGACTTAAACTCAATATTTAGTAGTTTTTTAAATCGTGTTAAAAATTGTTTTCAATGTGCTTGTCCGTTAGTTTGCAAAACAAACGTTAATAATACTAAGAAGTGGATTACTCCTGCTCTTAAAAATGAATGTACTCAGTTAAAACAATTGTTCTGGATTGTAAAAAATACTAATGATATTAATACTGAAATATTCTATAAAACTAAAAAAAGGCAACTTAAATTTAATATTGATCTAGCTAAGAAAAGCTTTATGGGTAGTAAAATAGATTCTAGTTCAAATAAATCTAAAACTACCTGGGAACTTGTTAATAAAAGTCTTGATCGTGTAAAACCTAGAATTAATATTCAATTAAATATTAATTCAGTTACGGTTAAAGATGAAGATGTTATAGCTAATGAATTTGCTCTCTATTTTTCAAACATTGCAACAAATTTAAGTACCGCACATTTTGGGCTCAATATGTCTAACAGTTGTACACTACCTTCTTTTAATGCAAATTCTTTCTTTTTGGAACCAATTGACTTACATGAGTTATTTGAAACAGTAGCAAGTTTAAGTAACAAAACGTCATGTAGTATTGATGGCATATCTTCAATAACCCTAAAGTCTATTATACCAGCCATAGCTGAAATACTTCATAAAATCTTTAACACTAGGTGTTTTTCCATCTATTCTAAAAACTGCTTCAATAACTCCTATTTTCAAAAAAAATGACCCTTTAAATATTGAAAATTATAGACCCATATCAATCCTCAGTTCGTTTTCTAAACTACTGGAGAAGCTAGTATATAATAAAATGTTAAAATTTCTTAACAAATTTAATATAATATCAACTAACCAACATGGCTTTAGAATTAATTACTCCGTTGAAACTGCCACTTTTAACTTATTAAAATTCATACATAATGAAAATAAGGATGGAAAATATGTGGTAGCTCTTTTTTTTGACTTGTCAAAAGCGTTTGACACAGTTTGCCCGAAATTTATTATCAATAAACTTCATGCTATGGGGATTAGAGGAATAGCCTCTATATGGATTGAATCTTACTTAAAAGACCGCAAAATATCGGTTAAAATAAACGATATCCAATCATTAGAATATACATTAAATACGGGTGTGCCTCAGGGTTCCGTACTAGGGCCTCTTTTGTTCTTGCTATTTATAAACGACTTGCCTATGGCTATTCAAGATGCAACTGTAGTTATGTTTGCTGATGACACTACAATTGCAATATCAGCTTTAAATGAATTTGAACTTGCACGTAAAATTAACAAAGTTTTAAATGAGTTTCATCTATGGTGTCATAAGAATAAATTAATTATTAATGCTGATAAAACTATTATTATGCATTTTCATCAACGAAGACAGTTGTCTAATAATTTTAAAATTGTATTTGATAGCAAGCATTATTTATTATCTGTATCAACAAAATTTTTAGGTGTCATTATTAATGAAAAATTATCATGGAACGATCACATTGACTATGTTTGTCAAAAATTGAATAAAGAGTTCTTTGCAATTTTACAATTTAAAAAGTCATTAAATTTTGATATTTTATTAACTATTTATTATGCCTTGGCGTATTCGCATATAGCTTTTAATATTGTTGTATGGGGTAGAGCAACAGATAATAATAGAATATTTATTCAACAAAAGAGGATAATACGATTAATTTTTAACATTAAAATCCCCAATACATGCAGAGATATTTTTAAGACTCATAAAATTTTAACAATGCCTTCCATTTATATTTTTAAAGCTATAACACATGTGAAAAAAAACATCAATACTTATAAAACTAATAGCGCAAATCATTCGTATAATACAAGACATTGTGATCATCTTAGAACTGCAATACCCCATTCAACACATTACAAGAAATCCCCTGAGTACTCCGGCGTTGCTTTGTATAATAATTTGCCTATAAATTTAAAAAACATTAACAACTACAAAAAGTTTAAAAAGGAATTGCATTCATTTTTAAGTGACAAATGTTACTATTCTATTGATGATTTTTTTCTGTGATAAATAAATATGTTTAAGATTTATATGTTGTTTTTACTATGTTTCTTGTCTATTTTAATTTAGGTTTTTAATTTTTAATGTGTATTTCTATATAGATTTATATTTTAATGTGTATTATTATATAGTTTTTAATTTTTATATTCAAATGTATGACGTTTCATATCCATGTAGTGTGGCTAAAGTGAAATAAAGATATTATTATTTTTATTATTATTATAATAAACATGGTGTGTCATAGCAACGATATCGGAGATATGGAAAATTATTTATTTTTATTATTCTATTTCCTTCCATTTTTTATTTTGCAAAAACGTGCATTTTTTTATCATCGTTGGCTGATGTTTTGTGAAACAAACATTTAGTATCTAATGCAGAACTAGCCAACATGCATTTCATGTATGATCGTGCTAAGAGGATTGCCACCAAAGCGCGACGTCTTTATGTAGAAGCTTATCCAAATCGCCAGATTCCTTTACGGATAGAGCATAATCCAAGGACGAGTGTGCGGAAAATATCAGCCAAAATAGGAATTGGTGCTACTCTTTAGAAAACCCCCACAATCAGCTGTTCTATCCATTCCATGAACAACGAGTACTAACCTTAAATTTAACTTATCAGGCACCATTAGTTATTTGTCGCTGGTTTCTACGCAAGGATGCTGAAGACCCGCAGTTTCTTGCAAAAATTCTTTTTACGGATGAAACCAAGTTCACACAAAATGGAGTTTTTAATTTTCATAATGCCAACAAAAATCCTCATGCTTTAATTGAACGTAGACATCAGACACGTTTTTCATTAAACATTTTGATAGGTATTCTAGGCGACAGGTTTCTAGGTCCAGTTGTTTTACCAAACCAATTAACAGGCGTTGCTTACCTCAACTTTCTGCAAAACACAATGTATAATCTTTTAGATAACATTCCTTTGACCCACAAGCAACAAATGTGGTTCTAGCATAGAGAGCATTTAGACCAAACTTTTCCACATAAGAAGGTAGGAAAAAGCGGACCAGTTGTATAGCCAGCAAGATTGCCTGGTTTAAACCGTCTTAATTTTTTTTCTTTGGGAATATTTGAAATCATTAATGTATGCTCCTTGTGTAAATAGCCTCGAAGAGCAGCGTTAAAAATTAATGAGAAGTGCCATGAAATCTAAGTTAATGAAGAAAAAGTCCTTCAGACAAAGATGTCGTGCCTGTTTAGTAATGGAAGGAGGGCACTTCGAACATCTTCTATATATTTGTTCATTGTAAAAATATATAAAAACAAATAATGTTCCAAATCTCTAAAACCATTGCTATGACAACCCATGTTTATTAAGACTTTTTTGTTTGTTGTAGTTCGTACTACCACCCCCTTAAATATTTTACATTTTTTTTAATAAAAAAATAAAGGAAAAAAGAATAAGAATAATAAATAATGTTCTATATCTCCGAAACATATTTTACATTCTTTTTTTAACACACTGTATATTGGTAAACATTTTAGTTTTAAAATAAAACATTATACATTTATTTATGTTTGGAAAAATAACGGGTACAATTTTAAAACAGGCTTTGCTATTTTCAACATGAAAATAAATTTATACAGTTTGTTACGGTCCATTTTTGATCTGAAGATCAGCAACCAAATGTGCATCTTGGACCTGAAACAATTGTTATTAATGTTTACTTTAATATATATAATCCATTTAAATCTTTTTTTACCCTCGATCGGGTAGTAAGATTTTCTTCTTTAATTTATTGCCCTTATAAATTCCTTCCACTGCTTTCTGTTCATTGCCATTTCTTTTAGTTTCAGTTGTCCTATATTATTTTTTGATAGTATGTCCTCGATTAAGTTTTCCCATTTTTTTGGAGGCTTTCCTCTTCTCTTAGTTTTTGCGACTCTGGTTTTCCTTACTATTTTTGTCTGTTTATCATTTGATATTCTAACCATGTGTCCATACCATCTCAGTTGCTTTCTCTCGATTTCCGTGTGGATACTTCCTACTTCTAGTCTCTGCCGTATTTCATCATTTTTTATTTTGTCCAGTCTGGTTACTCCTTCAACCTTTTTAAGAAATTTTATTGCTGCAGCTTGCAATTTGCTCATTGTTTTTTGTGTAAGCGTCCAAGTCTCACTACCATATGTTAGTACAGGTCTATAAATCGACTTGGTATAAAGTCATTTTTGTTTTTTTTGATATTCTGTTGTTCATAAGTATTGTTTTAATTGCGTGATAACTCTTGTTTGCTGATTGTATTCTGCTATTAATTTCTTTTTACAAGCTTCCCTTACTATTTATGGTTACCCCTAAGTATTTGAGCGTCTCCGTTTGTTCTATTCTTCTTCTATCTATTTGTATATCTGTTGTGCTATCCGTTGCTATAACCATTATTTTTGTCTTTTCTACATTTATTTTCATATTTTGCTTGGTTAGAGCATTGTTCCAAATATAAATGTTTACCTGCCTATTTTCTTTAGTTTTTGCTAATATTGCCAGGTCTTCGGAAAAAGCATACTTTCCAATCTCAACTTTTTTCATTTTTAGATATGCTATTTGTACTTTTTTTGTTTTGTTCTTTACTTTTTGTAAGATGTTGTTTAAAAAAGGTTATAAAAAGCCGGGGATTTAGTACACCTCCCTGTCTTAAACCCTTTGTTGTTGAAAATTCCAAAGATGTCTTGTTTCCAGTCCTTATGTAATTTGATGTTGTGTTGTATAAACTTTTTATCCCTCTCAGTAGTTGTTCCTCAATATTTATTTCTTTCAATATTTTACACATTGTTTTTCTTGGAACTTTATCAAATGCTTTTTCCTGGTCTATAAAAGGTATGTATAATGTGCCCTGCTGTCCAATTGTCTTTTCAATTGCCTTTCTTAGTGTGAAGATATGATCCTGTGCCGAGTAGCCTTTTCTAAACCCAGTTTGCATCTCTTCCATATTGACTTCGGTTGCTTTTGCAAGTTTCTTTTCTAAAATAGTTTCATATATTTTGGTTGCAGTACAAATTAGCAATATACCTCTGTAGTTAGCACAGTTTTTCGTGTCTTTTTTTGTATCTGGGAAATATAATAGCCTTTTCCCAATCCTTTAGTATTTTACCCTCGTCCTATATTTGATTTACCAATTCCAATAACAATTTCTTTCCTTCTGTATCCATGTGTTTTAGTTGTTCAGGCTTAATATTATTGTGCCCGGGTGCTTCTCGTTATTTAATTTTTCTAAAGCTAGTTTTATATCTTCTTGTGTTATTTTCGTTTTTATGTCAATTTCTTGAAAGTCCGAGTTAACTACTTCTTTTCAACTTTCTTCACTATTGTCTTACCCATCTTCCAGTAGTTCTTCAAAATGTTCCTTCCATCTTTCAATTATCTCTGCTTCTTTGCTTAGAATGTTACCTTACTTGTCTTTTATTTGTCTTATATCTACTTGTTTCTGTTTTTTACAATTTCTTATTGTTCTGTAGAACAACTTTTGGTTTTCCTTAAAAAACTCCTCCATGGTGATTCTAAAGTCTTCCCAAGCTTCTTCTTTTGCTTTTTTAACTGTTTCTTTGGCCATTTTTCTTTACAATTGATAATTCTTGTAGTCTTCCTCCTTTTTAGTACTGAGCTGGTTGGTTTTCTTTTATGGTTCGTCTTGGTTCCATATGCTTGTTTTGTTGCTTTCGTTATTATGTATTTAAAACTTTTCCACCTTTCCTCTATGCTGTTTTTTCTTATATTTGCTTGTTTTTCTACTATTTCTCTTGATATTTTGGTCTTTGTTTTTTATTTGTCTGTCCTTCAGTTTATCTACTCTTAGTTTTAAACTTTCTGTGTTTTTTGTGTTAGCGTTTAGTGTTTTGACTTCACTTGCATTTTTTGCAACTTAAATTTTTGCTCTTACTAAATAGTGATTACTACCAATTTCACTGCCTCTTTTAACTTTTACATCTATTACTTCTCTTCTATTTGCTCTATTTATTAATATGTAATCTATTATGGACCATTCCTCCCTATTCCTTACTTGTCTCGTATATTTGTGTCTTTGTGTGCCAATGTAGTGTTTAATATTACAATGTCGTTTAAAACAAGGAAGTCAATTGGCCTATTTCCGTTGTTGTTTTTGGTTAGTTCTCCATGTATACCCATTATATCTTTTAATCCCTTATTTTTATTTTCTACCCTTGCATTTAAATCCCCTAGTATATAAAGGTTCTATTCTAGTTTCTCGTACTCTATCTGTACTTCCTCCCAGAAATTATCTTTTTTTTTGTTCTTGTTTGGTCCATATATTATTATTATGTTATCTATCAATTCATTTTTATTGATTACTATCATCCTTTCATTTACACATGTCCATTTTTTTAAATGTTTTTCCTTCCTTTAATTTATTATGCATCCAACTCCTGCTTTAGTTCTTGCATTGTCTTCTATTCCGCTGTATATTACCAGATGGTTATGACCCAGCATCTCTATTCCTTTTCCTTTTCTTTTTGTTTCAGTTGATGCTAGTATATCTAGATTTGCCTTCTCAAATTCTTCAATTAATTCTATTTCCTTTCCATTTACGCTATTTGTATTCCATGTTCCTTTTTGCATATTCCATTTTATTTGCTTTTTCGAGTCCAATACTTTAGTTCCGGATTTCCTGTTGTTTCGCAGTTTTTTTGGCACTACTCCGTTTTCTTTGCTGTCCCAATATACTTCGTTATTTATTATTATTTTATGATATCCAATTTTTACATTCTTTCCTTTGGCTTTTTCTTCTTTTGCTATGCTACTAATTTCTTGTTGTATATTTCTTTCTTCCCATGTTAAGTCGTGTTCAATATATATTTGCGTGTTTTTCAATTTATTTTTTGCTGCCATTATACTTTGTTACCAGTATTATCGTTTCATTTGCTTTCCCTTCAAACAATGATCTTATATTCTTTATATCTACCGTTACTCCTAGAGTTTCTTTGCACAATCTTTTTATTTCCTTTTCTTTGTATTGGAACTGTTTTAAATCATTTATAATTATGTTGTTCTTCTTTTTTTGCTTCTATTTTTTTCTGCTTTGTTTTACAATTTTTCTATTCTCTCGGTTAGTATTTTTTTGCTGTTTTTCTCAATCTTCTTCTTTGCTTTTTATTTCTGCTTTTATTTCTCCCATCTCTTTTCTTATTTCCTCCATATTTGTATCCATCTTCAGCATCATTTGCTGCATTTTTTTTAACTCTACCATTACTTTTTTTTTGGATTTGCTGTCTCTGTTTCTATTTCTTTCTGATTTTTTCTTTGCTCTGGTGATCTTAGTATTTTTTTACTTCTGTGGAGTGTATTTGGGTGTTCTTGTTCAGTTTCTCTTATTCTTTTGCTCATGCCCCAACTTCTTTGCTATATTTTAATTTAACTTAATTGTCGGTTTTATATTAAGTATTTTTGCATTTACTACTTTTATTTTAGTTTTAATTTATTATTATAGTTGATTTCATATTTTTGATATTTCTATTTATTTATTTTATGTTTTTATTTATTAGAGTATTCTATGTACATTTTTTCTCTCCGTTGCTGATTAAGAGAGATGTATGTGGCGTAGTATTTGTGCCGCGCTGTTCCAGTGCAGCGCGTTTCTCCTCTTGCGCCACTATATTGATGTCGGTCTCACTTTCTCAGATTGGCACTTTTATTTGTTGGAATTTTCCTTTTCCTTATCTCTATCACTTTTATATATTTTTCTTTAATTTTTCATCACTGCCTGTGTAGACTATATTATTAAATATCAACTTTTACTGTTTTACGTTTGATTTGGCGATCAATTCCCGTATTTACAAGGTGTTTTGTCGGCCGCAGCAAAACGCGTGTACTCGCAGTAGTCGCAGTCGATGTTCACAAATATGTTCACTTTAATAATTAGTTAAATATATTAGTAATATAGTATATTAACGTTATGCTTATAAACTAATTTAGAAAAATTAATCGGTTGATTACCAGTTGCTTTTTAAGTCAAGAGAAAACAGATTTTGTTCTCAATCTTTTTTTTACTATGTTAAAGCTTAAATTTAGAATTGTTGATTATTAGGGGAAACATTACTTTTTGTTTAGTATCATTAAGGGAAAAAGTTTACTATAATCCCGATTCTCCAAATTTTACAAAATATGTTTGGTTCTAAATAACACATTATTACGCAAATTTTGTTACAATGCTAATTGAAGTGCTGTGTATATATTCATTTTGTTTAGCAAATATTGTTCACATAATAATAAATAAATAAAATTAATAATTGTGCAATCAGGATTAAATGATTATGTCTATTATGAAGTTGGTAACGAATTGTCAAGTGTTTTGAGCACAATTTACAGTGTTGCAATTTTTCAATTAATATAATATGATCAATGTCAAATTTGTTGGTGATATGTAAATTTTTAAGTTTTTTATTAATATTACTAACTGGTTTATTGTGTCTTAAGAACATGCCAACAAGAACATGTTAATGCAAGATAACTGCTAAAGTATTGCTGTATGTTTGAGCAGATGAGCCGGTGTTTACTTCATGAGTGTAGATCGGAGGTTTGTATCCTTTTTGTAAAATTTTTAAGTATTATTATAAAAAAGCATATTGTTATTGTAGCTTAATTAATCTATCTAATGCTATTAAGTTTACAGTTCAATGCCTGACTATAGAATTAATCAAACAAAAAGCAAGTTTCGTAAAACTATATAATTCACAATAATGTCTTTAAAAACTTGCCATTGATATATAAAATAACAAACTCCGTTTCCTGCAATAAATAAAAATAACAACACTTGATATATTTTTATCTCGTAATAAATAATATATTATAAAAACTATAACATTTATAAAAGGTAGTACTAAACATATAACTTAAATATTTAGAATAAATAGGCATTAAGGTAATTTTTGTATGATAGCCGAATTCAAAATCCCAGCATCAGCAATAGTTTGCGCATCTTCCAAATTCCTAGTTGGGAAAGCACTCCACAACGAAAAGGTTCTTCTTTCGTATTGTGGTCTTGCATTTATAATAAATCTACGAATCTGCTGAGTTGTATGTTGATGATTGAATTGCCCAACTAATCTCGAACTATCAGCCAAACGAATTTGCAAAATTGTTGTCGGTTGATTGACAATATTATATTTTCAAAATAACAAAAAACAGTCTCTTGTACGGGTTGTTCGTATTCTTCAGGACAATCTTGTGTTGTGAAATTAAACCAATATTGAATAGGAATGAGCTTGATCATCTCTGCAAAATAAAGATAGGTCAAGACTATATTAAATTAATAACAGAAAATAAACTTACATTTAGTGAGGTTTGTTTCTGTAACCATACTACTAAACCATGAGCAGTTTGCGAATAGGATTAGTTAATTAAAATTTGGCCAAACTAGCCAAATAATATCCAATGCGTTGTAAAAATAGAACAGATAGAAGTGACGATTAAATAAATCTACGAATCAGCTCAGTTGTATGTTGATGATTGAATTGCCCAACTAATCTCGAACTATCAGCCAAACGAATTTGCAAAATTGTTGTCGGTTGATTGACAATATTATATTTTCAAAATAACAAAAAACAGTCTCTTGTACGGGTTGTTCGTATTCTTTAGGACGATCTTGTGTTGTGAAATTAAATCAATATTGAATAGGAATGAGCTTGATCATCTGTGCAAAATAAAGATAGGTCAAGACTATATTAAATTAATAACTGAAAATAAACTTACATTTAGTGAGGTTTGTTTCTGTAACCATACTACTAAACCACGAGCAGTTTGCGAATAGGATTACTTTATTAAAGTTTGGCCAAACTAGCCAAATAATATCCAATGGGTTGTAAAAATTGAGCAGATAGAAGTAACGATTAAATGGATGGACAATATTTTAAATAAATAGTTGATTAATTTAGAAAAAAAATCAGTTAAATTTACAATTTACAATATTTACAAATAAAATAATAATAAAAAATTTAAAAATTTAAATATTTTAAGTTGGATATTGTTCAGAAACAAGCAAAATAAAATGTTCAAAATAGTTTTCTTTATTAATTTTTTGCCTCCACATAAATTCATATAAGTAGGAGGGAAATATTGATTCCGAAGTTCCAAAACCATACCTCAATTTTCTTTTCGCTCGCATCCACATACCTTCAATACTCTGTGTATGTATGTCTGGATCATCGGGGTCTACAAAATTGTCTTGGTGGACAATCACCCGATGTGCATACATTCCATTATTGATTTGTTCTATGTTTGCATAACTTCTCCAAGCGTCCGAAATAATGATAGTCCCTGGTAGTATATATTTTTTGATCAGAGGCAACAAAGTTGTCTCTGATCGATCAGGAACCACTTCCAAAAAGCATTTTTTAGTACCCCTTTCTATTCCACCAAACACCCAGTGGCCATCCCGATAAGCACCTCTATGGTACTTGCGGTGGAAAAATTTGCTTTCATCAATTTCCACGGTTTTAGGATTTCATTCTACAATTGTTTCCCGCCCACATAGTGCACAAATCCCTACAAAAATTACACCAATCTACAATTGTGTGCTTACTATTTTCGGAAATACCAGCTTCTCTCACAATTTCATTTTCAGGTAGTTCGCGGCACCATCCATAAATGATATAAATTAACTGTTGCAAATTTAATCTTGATTTCGAAAAAAATGAATTGTGGCAAACGGATTTATTTTTTTACATCTGGAACATTTCCAAATATATCCGTCACTTTTGTCGGGTCTTGAATTGATCGTCATCGCATAATTACAATTTTCGAAAATCATTGCGTTACAAATTAATTTGCGAGACGCTAAAAAATTCAGCCATACCATTGGATTGTTATCTGGCAGTGTTTTAGCTAATTTAACTAAAGTCCATTTTTCTTCTAATATTTGTTCTCTTGTAAGTACTGCCTCTGATAAATTCTGCATTATCAATCTTTTTAAGTCACTTTTTATAAATAATTAAATTCAACAAATTCTGTGACATGCGCAGAATTCACTTTCACTTGGCAAGCAAGGCGATTTAAGCGGACCGCCGACAAAACGCCGCGTACTTTTTGCTGGTTGAACCAAAGATCGCATCGAAATTGTGTCTCAATTCTATCTTTGGAAACCCAAATCTCCGCTTTCTGCAGGATTGTCGCTTCCGCGGTCGCAACAGTAGGTTTCAGAAGGTACATATTACTATTTAATATATTAAATATCGCGACTCTGAATATACAAAACTTGTTATTCGTCAAATAACATATTTTAAATGTAAGAAAATCTATTTTAATTAATTATTTATTCATTAATTTATTAAGAAAAAATGTTTTAATTAGAATTTATTTGTATGAAAATATTGATAACGCAATTAATTATATTGGTAAATGCATACATTGCTTAATTGAGCTTTTTTATATGCAATACAAAGTAAAAATATTAATCTCCCAATACAGTTTTGACAATAAGCAACCAAATATACACGAAAAGGTTTGTTCTGTTGCACTTTGTCTACGCCCGTTTTATCATCTTTTTCTTAACAAGTACAAAATACTCACTTAACCTTCAAATATATGATTTTTTTTAAATAAAATTTACTTATTGTCGTTGATTACATTTTTATAGATTTTTAAATCATTTAAAAATGTGTAAAATTGTAACCAACAACAACAAGTGAACATTAATTACAAAAATTAACAAATATTTGTAGGTTAAGTGAGTATTTTGGCTTACTTCACTGGCAAAAGGAACATACCTAACATATCAGGTTTTGTTTTGATTGACAAATTTATTTTATTTTATTAATTAATAAAAATATTTACATCTTTAATTAAAATTTTATAAAATAAAAACTGAACATTGATTTATCTTATTACATCTTCTTTATTTGACAACTGGCAACGCTGCTTGCCGAAATTCGTTACCAACTTCATGGACAACCAAGGATACAATTTTACCGCAAAGCACATTCTCTCGCAAATCATTCTTTTTGAGAAAGTGAAATAAATCAATCGCCATCCAGGTAAAGTTTTTGTTTTATAACAAGTTAGTTATTTTGTGTGATTGTGAACTTTAACGCTGGTGGTGGAATTAAATTAACGTAACTTGGCAACATTAGCTAATTTTTAATCTGCTTCTTTTAACCTTGTACTAGAATCAGCGTGACCAGATATTTCATGATGTATCGGTAAAGCTAAGAACGTTGTCACCTTAGAAGCAAACTTTATGAACTGTAAAAGATTTCAATCCAAATTACTGAATGTTCGATAGGCAGATGAGTAGCAAGCTGCCTTTTAGTGACTAAAGTTTGAACGAGCTGCTGTTTCTTATTTTTTATGCTTGTTAAATACATGTTTAATTGTTTAAAATTAGTCAACATTTTAGTTGGTAATTCACTTTTTTAAAACCTAATGGTTAATCTTTATTAGCAGACATTACCCCTGCTTGTAAACTAAGTCTACATAAACTTAAAAATTGGTCTTTGGCTGTAAATGTAAAAGCGATAAAATATTGTGTCGGGTTAGCATTTCGTTACATGGTCCTGAGAAGGGATAGTGCTATTCCGGACATCAAAACCAGTGAATATTAACATTTTTTTATTGATTGTTATATGCCTTATATAATATTCCATAGTCCATAATGCTACTTGTTTATAAATAACATGGTTTTGACCAAGCTGGTTTAAGTAGTATTCAAACCTCCCTCTAATTGTTTATGGCAAGCTTTATTTTGATTAAATATTTTTATATTTTGACCAGGGAATAGAGCTAGACCTTAATTACTTCAGTACGCTATAATATCTATGACATTGTTATGATTGTTATGTATGTATATAGGAATTTTATTATTGATGACCGGTGCTAGTGGGGCTCGAAGCAGTCCATAACAAATAATTAAAGAGTAATTGGTTTTATTTTTGTGCCTTACCAGTTGGTATTAGGTTAGGTTTTATCTTTTATGAGATAAGATTTTATTATACAAGGTGGACTTCAGAAAAGATACAAAACTGGCACGGCTGACGCAAGACGATTTCCTAATACGCACGGTTATATATTATTATATTAGTAGAATACTAATTTATATAAGTCTTTTGCACATAATTAACAGTAGTAATAGGATAAATGCATTTGAAATTAGCGATAACAAGTTAGCACAAAAGAGATGCAATTTACATTGTTAAAAGAATGCCAAGTGTTCCAAACTCAAATACATGAATACAATTTTGTAATCAAACTGACATTTTTTTGACACTAGCTTGACGTAAAGTTTATGTAATAATTTATAAAATATATTCTAAACCAACATCGCATACTTCAATCGTGAGGCAAAACTTAACTTGTAATTTAAAATATAATAATAGTTTTGTTTCACAGTCAACGCAACCGATATTACAGTAGGTTGTCTGTCTGTGCCGCTTGGGGTGAGCGCACAACCAGTTTAGTTAATAAAAAACGTAGCCGGCAAATAAACAATATACAGAGTGTTAGACAAAAAAAACGTACGGCTGAATAATTCTGTTATTTTTTAACCGATTTATAAAGGCAAGTACACACATATTTTTATTTTTAGTATAGTTGCTATGGCAACCAACTTAATTTTTTTAAATAGGAACACACATTTTTTATTTTATTTTTTGAATTTTATGATATTCTTAACACAATTATGTAAAATAATAATATACTTTTATAAAAAAAAATAATTTTTTGATAAGTTTAAAAAACGTATTATTTGTATTTTATTTAAAATTATTGTAATTGAATAGTTGGCGTTGAAAATAAATAATTTTTATTTTTTAGGATGTTCTAACGTTGTTATGCATAATATAGTAACAAAAAATTAACGTATTTAAAAGTTAATAAAAAAGAAAAAAATTTAAATTTAAATAACGTAATTTTTCAAGTTACTATATTATGCATAATAACATAAAAACACAAAAAAAATTAACATTCATTATTTTCAAAGCCAACTATTCAATTACGATCATTTTAAATAAAAAACAAATATTATTTTATTTGAATTTATCAAAAAAATTTGTTATAAAAGTATATTTTTATTTTACAAGTTTGTATTGAGAATATCATATAGATTCTAAAAAATAAATAAAAAAATTATGTTGCCATTTAAAAAAATTAGGTTGGTTGCCATAGCAACTATAATAAAAATAAAACCAATAATGTGTGTATCTGCCTTTATAATACTTAAAAAATCATTTAAAATGGTTTTTGAATCATATAAATCGGTTAAAAATTAGAGAGTTATTCAGCCGTACGTTTTTTTGTCTAAAACCCTGTATAAGATAAGATAAGATAAGATTTATTTTACACAAAATCCAGTACAAAAAAATATACAGTATGTGCTAGTCAAATAAAAAAAAAAATACACATCAATTGCATTAAAACATTAATCAAATACGTACATACAGTTTAAAGTTACAATAAATTAATAGACACTAAAATTATATTTGCAATCTTAACTATACTTAAAAATTAAATGCCATGTATTCGTCGATGGTGTATATTACTTTAGCAGTAAGGTGTTTTTTTATTACAGTTTTGAACAGTTTATAATTATTTTTCTTGATTTGTTCTGGTAAATGATTGTATAGTTTAATTCCGGCATAATCTGGACTTTTTTCAAAAAGCACACTTTTATGTTTAAAAGCTGACAGTTGTTGACCGTGTCTAGTATTATACTGATGATGGTCGCCAAGATGTTCTAACTTATTTATATTCTGTTTAACATAACAAAGTGTTTTATATATATAAATACTAGGCACTGTCAACAACTGCTTTTCTCCGAATATTGTTCTACATGTAGCATTAAAATCTAAATTAAATAGTAATCTTATTATTCTTTTTTGAAATACAAATATTCTTTGGGCACACGAGCAATTTTCCCATAGCATGATATTAAATTGAATGTGGGAATAAACCTTAGCATAGTAAATTTGTATTAAAGCATGTACATCTAAGACAGGCTTTAGTTGTAATAGTGCATAATAAGATTTGTTTAACTTTGAACAAACAGCATCAATGTGCAATGACCAGTTTAGTTCATGATCAACAATTAGACCTAAAAACTTACTATGTTGTGAAAAAATATAGTCATTGTTGTTTATATTTATTTTTGTTGGTATAACACGTTTATTACCAAAACACATACAAATAGTTTTTGATTTATTTAATATTAGCCGATTTTGTTCGCACCAGTTATCAAGTTTGTTAATTAAAATGTTAGCTTCAACCTCTAAATCTTCAAGTATATAATAGTTCTGTCATAAATAAATTATATTTTTATCAATAAAAATGAGTCTAACAAGTGCATTATTTTAAATCCAAAAGCTATTCCACAAATAGCATTAAATACGGATATATCACAATACACAAAGATAACATGTTTTTTAAGCGTATTTAATTACTATTTCCTCCATATAAATAAAAAGGATAATACAACGGCAGATAGTTTTTCTAGATATTTTTCAATATTTTTGCTGGCCTGGCATAGATCTGGAAATTGGACAATATGTTAAAAGATGTAAGATATGTATGAAAAATTATAAAGCTCAATTCAATCTAAATTAGTTAAATACCCGGAAAGCAAACATGTTTTTGTAGAATTTATATCAATTTTCTGTGACCATTTAAAGGTAAAACTTTTTTACTTCCCAAACAATGGCTAGTGGCTTCTTTATAAAAAACCAAATAATTCTGTTCAAATTTCCATCAGAAAAAATATGAATTAAAACTGACTATGCCTTTGTTTGGTGCATCACAAAGTAGCTTAAAGGTATATCAGGATCAAAATGCGTTAACTTGTTCCAATGATATTGTCTCCTTAATTTGTTTAACAGATTTGTCACACTCATCTTCCAATTAAATTTTATATCAGGTTTCAAAAGTGAATAAAGTGGCTCAAAGATGGCCGTAATATTTTTAATAAATCTGCTGTAATTGACCACTCTTTGAGAAGCTTTTATTTCTGTAATAACATTAAGAATTTGTACTTTTCTAATTACTTCTACTTTAGCGGAGTTTTTCTGCAAACTATTTTTTGTCTATAACATGCCGCAAATATTTCTGCTGCTTTCAAAGAAACAACATTTTTTAAAATTCAATTTAAATTCTGCGTCTAAAACTTTAATATTACATTTTTTAAATGTTCTTGTCTATTGGCTCAAATTACTACAATATCGTCTAGGAATTTAATCACACCTTCTGCACCTTGCAGGAAATTTTCAATATTTTTTTGAAAAATAAATCTTGCTGGTTTAGTATCAAACGATAGCTTTTTTAATATATAAAGTTTGCGAAAATGTTCTGATAACTCTAATTGATTAGATAAATCTAATTTTGACAATTCGCTTCCCCCTTGTGCTTGACATCTTTTAAATTTTTATTTATTGTAATTTTATAATTGGCTCAAATTCTTAATTCTCCATTCGCTTTTAACACTGGGACCAAAGGTGTGAGGTACACCGTTACTGTTTACCTTTTCATTGACACCCTTGTTTTCTAATCTTGTTAATTCCTTGTCAATTGTTTTAAATCAATTAATTTGTGCTTATAATGACTCATTTCATCACTAAATAAGGATTTTAATTTATCCAGTAAATCCTGAACCGTAATATGCTCTACACTGAATACATTTACTTCGTGAATATTAATTTTAAATTACGTAATCAAATCTCGACCCATTAACGGTCACCTTACTTAAAAACGATTAATTTATTACTGCTTTTATTCTTTTTATAATTAATGTTTACATATATTTCACCTTAAGAATTAATTATGTTATCAATATACGCCTTAAACCGAGAATACACATACCACGAAATTTAGGAAGTAGTTTGCATGCCAAAAATTTTTGCAAGTGAAATTGCATGCAAACTGTTCCTGGCACGCATTTTAAAGCAAGTAGCAGGTAAGCTGGGATACATATGCCAAGTGTTTCAAGTTTTCACAACTGACAAAGAACATAATAATGTTATATTGTTACAACAGAATGCGTACGTAAAATAACTCAATAGAACAAAAAAGAAAACGTATAAGATATAAATTATAAAAAAATATTTAAGATTGCTTTCAGAACAATTTGATGAAATGCATACAAAAATTGAGAACAAAATTAAAACCCATATGAAAAATTCAATCCCAGCAAGTACTAAATTGAAAATAACTCTGAGATTTTTAGATATTAGTGATTTATATGTATCTCTAGAAGCATTGTATTCACAATTTGTTTCAAAGGTTTGTGATGAAATAGCTACTACATTAAAAGATTTTCGTGTCAGCTTGTCAGCTACTGTCTACTGTCGTGTGCGTTCATACATGCCTTATGGCATGCTTTTTGCTGTCCCCCACTACCTTACTTTCACATTGCATGTCAAATAACCAAATCTTTTGATTTGGTGCAATCGACTTGTATGCCATTTAACAGAATACACGTGGTAGTAGCTGGCATGTGCAAGGAACTGTTATGAAATTGTGCAAGTAGCAGGCTTTAAGTCTAATATTAGTTTCCCGCATTTTTATAAATTTAAAATGTTGCAAGTAGAAACATTCTGGAATTACCGATACTCCGGCATCCGTAAAAAAATCCATTTGAATTAAAATATTTTCAATAAAAACTGTTACCATGAATTGTTTTTACAAAAAACTTTGTTGTCTTCCGTGTTACATAAGTTTTTATTTTCAATAGATAATGGCCCTATAAACCCTAGGAAGAGCGAGCAAACAATCAAACCTCCTGTAAGGTATGGTCATAATTAGAAGCGGACGATTGTAGTATAATTGTAGTTGCTTAGCTTTATAGTAATAATAATAATTTATTTCATGTTATTACAAAACCAATTGTTTACATATGTTCGGGAAAGTACAAGCATGTGTAATATTTACAAACTGCATAATACGAAATTAAAATTTACAAATCTATACCTATTATAAAGGTAGATACAATTAATAAAAAGAAGATAAATAAATATAAAAAATAAAATAAAATAAAATAATAATATTATCTAAAAAACAAATAAGAGTAGATATGTTTGTTAGGTCCTTGTATATCACAGGTAAATCTACAGGTACTTTTGTAGTAACAACACATTTAAAATAATAGAAAATAGTGCTAATTTAAAACATTTAAAAACTTAACAAACATGCAAATGCCTTAAAAATGTAATAAAATGATGAATTGAAATGGCATATTGCAAAACAAACGCATACAAATTAAAAATAAAAACACCTACAAGTCATAAAAACCATTATTTAAATAATCTTTAAAACTATAAAATGCTTTATCAGTCATGTATTGTCTCATTAATTTATTAAACTTCTTACTCGGAAGATCCTTTATATCCTTTATATGCTTTGGTAAAACATTATAAAATTTAATATAATAGTAATTCACACCTGTTTGTGTTTTATTAAGTCTCAAATAACTTGGACAGACATTGCCTCTGGTATTGAAACTATGTTTCTCTTCGTGAGTAGACA
The DNA here is from genome assembly GCA_963932245.1 of Tachinus rufipes. Classification (NCBI taxonomy): domain Eukaryota; kingdom Metazoa; phylum Arthropoda; class Insecta; order Coleoptera; family Staphylinidae; genus Tachinus; species Tachinus rufipes. Next base: position 54,032,474 of record OZ010744.1, read on the forward strand.
TTTGAGTTAAGTCAAATATACTTCAAGCATTCTAGTATGTATATGCTAGACAGAGTGAGTATTTTTAATGTTATAAAGATAATTTGCAATCGTCTCTATAATTTAGTCCCGTAAATATTCTGATTGATCTCCGTTGCAACGTAAAAATTCGCTCCTTGATTGCAGAATGAGCCCATAAAATTATGCCATATGAAATGTGACTATGGCATAAAGCAAAGTATGCAGTTCTAACAACATACTGTAAAGTAAGTAAGTAAGTAAGGTAAGTCTTTAATATAGTTAAGAAACAATAATAGCCCTAAAACCAAACCTGTGTTCCTCAAGTAATATTAAAACAATTTGATGTTTTGGTGTTAAATTTAACCATTTGTGTTATATTCAACAGATAAGACAATATCATTCTACAACAAATTAGGTCAAAGTTATAAACATATAATTTCCTAAGAAAAATAATGTGCGATACACTGTCAAACGCTTTCGTGAGATCAATAAATGTTGATAAAGTATAGAGACCCTCTTCAAATCCAATTAATGTTTGTTCAATAAATTTAATAACAGCATCAGTACTAAATCTTTTTTTCCTAAACCCGAGTTGTTCATTACATAGCATATTGTTATGCTCTAGGTGACAAATTAGCTGTTTTGCCAACATTTAAAAAAAAATTTTAGACACTATAGGCAATAGACTTATAGGTCTATAGTTTGTGGGCTCATTTATATCACCTTTTTTATAGATAGGTACTACTGATGCAACTTTCATGCAATTTGGAAATATACTGTTTCTTATACAGGAATTAAACAAGATAGATAATAATTAAATTCTTTATCAATTTAAATAGAACAACATTCAGCTCATACACATCAAGCTTGGTTTTATACTGACCTCACAAAACTCGAATGAAACGTTTACACAATTGACAGCACGACACGTTAAAAGAATTGGATCAATATCAAATTCAGGCATTGAGTCTAACACAAGAGTTGGAACGTTTTTGTAAAACGTATTAAAGTCGTCCGAAGTTAAGTTAGTTTTTGGCTTAATAGTTTTATTGCCATTTGTTGATTTTATTACTTTCCACAAAGCTGATTGAGCATTATTGTGGTTATTAATAATATTTCTTTTGCAAGCTTCGTTCATAAGGCGAGTTTCCCTCATCTCTCTTAAGTTTTGATTAAACCATGTAATTTGAAGTTTACTTGTACATATCTTTTGAATTCTAACAGAAAATGCAACTTGTAAGCTAGTTAATATATTAGTAAATAAATCAGCTTTTTAATTTATGTTTATGTTATAATCTGACCTTTCCTCGTGCTGTAATTGGTCGATGGGTTATAACTTCATCTTCCTTGACCAACTTTGACAATATGCATTTAATTGATAATGCTAGGTGATCCGACAGAAATGGATCTTGCGTAGAAATGCATATTCTTTTAAGGTATGCGATCGTAAATGCATTATCTAAACAATTCTCCAGCCTAGTAGGAGAAACAAAGCTAATTTCTAAACCATAATTTTTAAGAAAATCAATAAGACGTGTCTTGTTAGAATGCATACAGTTAAATCGGATATTAAAATCTCCGATTAAAACAACGTACGCATTAATTAAATCAATTTTTTTTAAACATCAGATAACACTTTTAAGAACAAATTAAAGTCACCCTCAGGTGAACGATATACATCGAGTATTATGCAGTTCATCTCACATATTTTAATACCAGCAATTTCAAAACAAAGAAAAGTTGCAAATATTTAAGGGCACGCATGTTAAGTCGTCCCTTGTAAAAATCATCACGACGCCGTGTATAAAATGCGTTCTTGAAAAATGTGCAATTACAGACATTTCAAATACTCTGAAGCCATCTGCCTCGTTTCTAAGTAGCCAGTGCTCAGACAAGCAGATTACATCAAATTTATCAGTATTAACATTTTCCATCAAATAAGCCTCTAACTCAAGTATTTTATTTCTAATTGGGCGAATGTTAAAATGGAAAATGTTAATACAACTATCCGTGCTTAAATTATTATTATTTTCTACTTTTGTTTTTTCTTGCGTAGAAGTAAAATACGATTTACTGGAAATTCTCAGTATTGTGGGCTATGATCTAAAAAAGCATCTTTTTTTTCTGTCATCGTGCCAGTATCGTCTTACTGCTACTCCTTCCAGCCAGAAATCCCCATTCATAATTGTATCCAGAAGTACAAAGTCTATTCCAAGTCAAAACGATTGGCTACTGCTAGTTTTAAATACACCTTCAAGTACGATTGTGACAGCGTTGCATTTATTTTTTATGTATACTTCAATATCTTCTTTGGAAATTTCTACACGTATTCGGCTAATATATATATCCATGCGAGCCTTTGTTTACCTAAAATAGTATCAGATTTTGCGACACAAGGGATTCCGCAAGTAGTTACCAAGTGTGCCGCTTGAAACGCACGCACAACTTGTTTAGTTAATAAAAAACGTAGCCGGCAAATAAACAATATATATAGTTCTATTAACAAAACTTAAATTACTACTTCTAAAATATTTTCAATCAATATTTCGTTTAAAACAAAACAACTTATGTTTGAAATTATTTAAGTGTTCCGGTAATTTTGACTAACCCTGTATAATAAATAAAAAGAACCTACTACAAAACCTTGCGGAACCCCTTGTTTCTTTTCTAGTTTATTGAAGCTTACATTTTCGATGTTCACATAGTGAGTTCTTCTTTCTAAATACGTTCTAATCCAATTCAATGCGATGCCTTTTATTCCGTATCTATATAGTTTATTTAGTAATATTTGATAGTTAACCAGTTCAAAAGCTTTAGTTAAATCCAAAAATATACCAAAACATTTTTCTCTTTCATCAAGATCACTATAAAGATACTCTAAATATTTTAAGACAACATCCGAAGTCGATATGTTTTTTAAAAATCTATATTGCATATTATTAAAAGGATTGCAGGCTCAAAATTGATAAAATGCAATAATTTTTGCTGTTAATTTCATCTCCCTTTTTAAACACGGGAACTATCTTTTGCTCATTTAAAATGTTCGGAAAGAATACCTTGATTTAACGATTAATTTATGATAGAAGTAAAGGGTTCTAGAAGTGGTGTACTTTTAAGTTAATTTACTGCTTATTCCATCTCACCCTGCGGAGTTAAACATCTTGTTGTATCACTGGAAAAAAGAAAATTGAATTGGTAATTAAGATCAATATTACATTCGGCAGTAGATTCGCTGTTTACTTCTATAGTCTCAGTTATAGTAATAAAGTAGTTAAGATGGTTGGCAATATTTTCTGGATTTGTTTTAATTCTGTTGTTAATACTAAAAAATTAACATCATCATCATTTATGATGATCCAAGCGGTATTATTCATATTATCAGACTCTCTTAATTGTCGGTTAAATTGCATTTTCTTTGTCAAAATCAATAACTTAAAAAAAATGGATTTATAACAATTATAAATAGCTTTTTATTTTCTTAATACTTTGAGGCAGTTGATTGAACGGGACTAGTTCATTGCCTAGTACTGTTTGTTTTGCCTTTTCTGTCCTTGTTGTGTGTACATGTATATTGCTTCTTCTTCTAGTGTATGTCCGTGAATTTCTTTGTTGGTTTTTATTTGGAAGTTGGTTTTAATTTCTTTATTTTTAATTTTTTATATTAGTTTGCATTTTTCTATTTGTAGTTTTTCGTTTATCTTTGTTTCGTTAATTATTTGGTAAACTTCTTCTGTTGGTGTTAGTTTTGGTAGTTTGTGTATTATTTTAAGAATTTTGTTTTGATGTCTTTGTATTTTTTGTATGTTTGTTTTTGATGTTTCTCCCCATATGTTTATTAAATAATTAATTTTTGCTAAAAATAGTGAATGGTAGATACTTAATGCAGTTTGCAGTTGCTCTATATACAGCTCCTATTCTTCATGACCGGATCTCCTTAATATGTGTAAATCTTTCAGACTTCTTAGAAATATTTTTATTCCCATTGTGATCCATTGATTGGACTTGTTTATATTGTTTTTTTTTTTAATGAAATGCTGCTTCTAACAACAATGCATGTGTTCAGAAAATGATTAATACTTTTCTTTAAGGTTGTTCTTGATTATTGCCGTACTACAGTCGTGCAAACTAAGAAAACTAAGAAATGTTGTAGTGTTGATAGCATTGTTAAAGTTTCTGTGGTAACTAAACTGGTGATTTAATTCAATTTATAATGTGAAATTCTATTGATTCCATGACAAACCGTTTTCTAAGACATTTCTTGTAATATTACCTGCACTTAAAGCAGCGGTGGTTTGCCTATCATTGGTTCTATGTCATACGATAACAGTAGATCTATTAGTTTTCGTTTTCATGTTTTATTCTTCTAAGAAAATAACATTGAAGTCACTACATATTATATAAATAGATTTTCTGGAACTAATTAATTTTAATGATGGTTCTAGTTTATTTATTTTATTTTATATTTTTTTCTAAAATGTCCCCGACTAAACTGAAAAGAAGAAGAAATTTATATTTTATTATTGGAAAGTCAAGATTAAAATGTAAAAATTGTAATTAGTTGGTGTTTGACGATCATTATAAATGTTCTGTTTGTAATCAAGTGCTGCATAATAAGTGCTACAAGTTTGAAGACAACTTAGGCATTGGAGGAGCATGTGGAAAATGTGATAAAAATGGTGTCCAGAAGAAATCAAGAATTGTGTAAATTAATCTATAAAGAAAACAAAATAATTGTGCAGCAAAACAGCAAGATAAGTCAATTAACATTATTGGTCAAGACACTAAATAAAATTACAAAGCAGATTCCTGTAAGCAATAAAAAGAAAACACAATATTCACTTATTGTAAATTCAATTAGAAATAAACAACCTCTGTTTAACCCCTAAAAACTAGATAGCGTTGAAGCAATAAATAATGTCTCTGAAGAAACAAATAAAACAGTCCAAAAGATGGACAAAAAACAAATAAATGGAGGCGTTAACACTAAAACTCATGGGCTGTTGTCCAAAAAAAAAAAAAACAATTTTGTAGCAACCAGCACATCATCGGATTTGACGGTTTTGCTTATAACAAAAAGAAGATGGTATTTCATATCAAAGCTTAATAAAAATTGTACATTGTACAAATACAATCATTTTTAAATAATAAAATTGGAAAAGGAAGTGTAACAAAATTAACACCCAAATATGATAATTATAGTTCATTTAAGATTGGAGTTCATTAAGAAGCAGAAGACGTTGTAAAAAAAACCCAAAACATGGCCGAAAGGAACATTTATAAATCAGTTTTTTTTTACCAAACGCTCATCGACCACACATAAAAACACAAAAAAAAAATCAAATAAAAATTCTGTAAATAAACAATTTTAAAGTATTTTACATATAAACACACAATCTGTTACTAATCAAACTAATTTGTTAGATGCGTATTTAAGCAATTGCGAATGTCCTCAGAATAATTTTAGTTAGTATTTCTATTGTATCAATGAGCATTGTTTAGCAACGCATGAAATGACAAAACCTATATTTTGTTGTATTTTAATGTTATCAGCTTCATTACTTTATACATATATACATTTTATCAACACTTAAAATATTTAGATCGGTTTCATGATTTTTACTTACCACGTTTTAGATCAGACAGTATGCACTTGCCGCTGTTTATAAAAAAATAAAATTAAAATTAAAAAACATTTTAATTAACGTAAAGTTTACAAAAATACAAAACAAAAAATAAATACAAAATACATTCTTGAAATACAAAAATTGAAAAGAAATAATGTTTCTTTTGGTTTTAAATTGTTATAAAACGAATGGTATATGGGAGGAATCCACTGTAGGCAACACAATACATGTTCAAGTTTTAAATTTTCAATTCCTAGAAGCGAATTAAAATTGGCAAATCTTTTTTAAAAAGGACTTCAAATGAAGTTGGTCGTATTTCATTAAAGACGAAAGGACTCTTCGTTAATGAAACACGTATATATTTACCATCATATGTGTTTGCAGCATATAAAGTTAACAAAGCTTTGGCGTTTAATTCTATTTTTACTGTGTTTTTAATGCTAAATGTTGTTGCAGGTGGCTGTTAAAAATACTCTCACATTTTACTGATTTGTTTAAAGTCATGTTGCGTCATTTTATAAACTATGAATAAGGTTTTTGTTAGAGCTTTTTTCAACACTTTTTCCCAGTTCTTTGGGTCAAATTAATTGTCAATAAGCTTGCACATGCTTTTCTACCATAGCAAAATCTCTATCAGAAGGTAGCATTGTATGTCTTATTACTGGAAAAATATAAACCACCTGTTTAAAATAGTCCAACGCTATTATTCTGAGCCAAACAGCTATAAGAGATCAATTTTTGTTTTGACCAACGCAGTTGTCACATATTATAATGAGTTTTTCACCTATTATTTTTGGTTTGTTAGTTTCAAAATGTTTCAGCAGACAGCTTTCTATTTTGTTTGCGCCTCTACCTGCTGTAGATTCATCCCACATATAAAAGTATCCCTGAGAATATTAAAAGCAATGAGTACTAATATTACAACAAAATAATTTCTTTTTGAAAAACGTTGGTCCTGTAGAAAGTTTTGGAGTTATCAAAGCTTTTTGTAGATCGAATATAATAGCATAAACTTCTAGATTTTCTTCAGATTTTTTTTTGCATTTTTTATTGCATCCTGTCCAGTTTTTGCTCTTTTGTAATGTTACTCTAATTCAGTAGTTAACTGTTTCAATTTAGGTTCATTGTTATTAGCTTTGACTTCTCTGATGGAAATATTAGTAGAATCGCATACACTACACGAACCTGTCTTAGGAAACTTAAATCTTATGAAAATATATTGTAAATATTCTTTGAAATATATTGAGAGACAAAGGAAATGCATTGTTTGCTGTGCATTTAGTCTCAGAAACTTTAAACCAAGATTTAATAGTGTATTCCATTGTGATAAACATACAATTTAGATTGTCATTTCTTGAATAATGACTTTGATATTTTGGTAATTTTTCAATGAATTCTCGAACTGCGTTCAATTGTTTTTTAATGTATTTTCTTTTATGATATCTATGGCAGCCTCTTCTGCCTATAGCTGGTGTACTATATTCTTTTGTCATATTGCCTGCTATATTTTTTAGTCTGCATGTTAGTGTTCTTCTTTCTCTTGCATCCTCGACTTTTTTTGGGTAAATTTACCTACATCAAACATCATGCAATAAAAATAACGCTGTATCTGCATTGTGTTATTGTTTTTAATATTAAATTAGTGTAAATCGTGGTAACTACTGCAAATGCCATTATCTACATATTTAGCGCCTAAATAGTGAAGAATATGGTATCCTCAGTAGTAGATACGTTGTTTACAGAAAATAACCTAAAAATAGTTATTTTATATTTTTACTTTATTGTTGTTATTTTTGTTGCTGGGAATGAAATCCGAGTCTTCATAAGATGAATATAGATGTTAATTCATTTCTGCCTTTACTAGCACTATTCATAGATGTAGCATCAGATGCCATTTTTAACACATACCATGTTTTACAGTTTTTGCCAGAAGGAGATGCCACCTTTTGCATTGCTCACACAGCGACATCTGAAAAGAAAAAATTAATTCTACATAGCATTTATCCGAGCATTTATCAAATTTTACATGCAATAACTCATTTTTTAAATTTTGTCAGTTACCATGTTTTACACCCGAACCGCTCGATTATTTAATGAGTTTATTGCAGTTTTAGGATATTGTAGAGAAAAAGAAAACCGCGGTAGTGCCGCAATTTTTGTAAAATTAAATACGTTTATTTATTTGATTCACTATTAAACGTACATTCAACAAAGAAGTGTTTAATTTTCGACAGGTTTTTATTACCAAAAACCTATCTCACATCCAAATGTAACATCGGATCATGCCGATGCGACCACTTCTGTCTACTCTAAAACCTCTCCCATCGTTCGTTCGTTCTCTTTTCAGGCGGTCGTCTCACAAGTTCTTTCTAGATTTTGGTACCCTTATCTTAAATTCATTTGGACTAACTAGTCAAATCCATGAATGCACGCGAAAAAATAATATCCTAGATAATGTTTTTACATCTATAGACCCTGACAAATATATGGCAGATGTTATTAACTTGAGGTTTTCTTATCATATGACCACTCGTATAAAAGTTAACTCAACATTGAATTAAATAAATATCACAGCAAATAATTTTGTAAATGAAGCAGACATACATATAAACACAATCTTTGAACAATTTATAAACTGTTTATCAAACTCCGCTAATATAGCAGTTTTATTTAAAAACAAAACTGTTAATATTATATATTATGAGGTCTAAGTAAATTTAAAATAATCAATCCTGGATTACAGCTCAGTTATAGAGCGTTAGCGTAGCACGCTAACAATCCGAGGTTCAATCCCCGAATATGTCTAACATAATAACTTGCTCTTTATCCACCGGAGTGATTTGGAAGTCACCTAATAAGCCGTTAGTCCCATCAATCCCCTTCAAACAAGTCGTAAGACTTCTGCTGTGAAATAACTGTAAAACGCGCAATAAAGAAAAAAAGTTAAAAATTGGCTCCAGCATTTTGAGAACCAATTAAAAAAAAGTAATTATACTCATCAAAACTATGAAATATCAAATAGTAGTATGATTGAGTTGTCAATTACATAGAAGTTAGTTGGCTTTACAAAGTTTTTTACGCAAAACATCAACAATATTTGAATACGCCTTTTTCTGCACGTCAAACAGTGCCGTATCGTATATGTTATAAGCAATACAAAGCTACCTTAAACACTTAAAAATTTAAAACTAAACAAATGCAAAGTAAACATTGTCTTAACTTCATCTTAATAGAAAATGCTAATTAAGCTAAAGCACCGACAATATACCGGTTTTCGGGTTGGAACAAAACCAAAAACCTGCATTTAAACCCAATAAATCTGAGGCGTCATAATTTTACAATCATTATCCTATTTGACAACAGCAATGTCAGAGTCAGTGCAGTATTGTACTTACTCTAGTTAAGTGTTACTTATTCGTGAAATGTGTTCATCAGCAAATCCAAACACAACCGTGTTAGTTTTGGCCTTGCAGAATTATCCTATTTACAATCATTACTGATCATTTGAAGATTTTAATTTGATATTATCCTTGCCGGGAAAATTTGATAACAAATCTTTTGTCTCGTCACCTTCCACGTCGACTACTCACCCACGCCACAATTGCGACCATATCTAATACTTGTTTCCTTTCTGGAACCAACCGAGCTGCTTAAAACAAAATTAAAAGTGACAAAGAATTTAACATTGAATAAAATGTAAAATTAAGATGAAAAACATTAGTTGACTGAAAATGGTTATAAGATTTATGATTTATGTAATTAATTTTGTTGTACATTTTTGGGTCAAGTGAAAGACTAGCTATTTGCTTTTTCAGTTTTTAAGTGGTCCTATGAGACGGAACAAGCATGGACAAAATTTTACCAGATGATAAGATGTGCATTTTAGGCAATGTATATGTTTTTTGTGTTTTATCATATTATCATATACTAAAATCAAAGTATATAAAAACTCAAGAATACCTCAACAATTGACGACACCACTAACAGGTCAAAGTTGATCTTACTGGGGACGCAATTGTTGCCGAGTCTAATAACGAGCAAGGCGTGATTGATGCTATTTAATAACATATGTATCATTATCTTCTGAGAACGTAAGACCCATTAACTCTTTGTTCAGAATTGAAGCATATGCAGCAGAACGAGCCGTTGTCCGGGCATTTCAAGCGCATTTGTTACTCAAATGCCTATAATAGTGCTTTAAGTTAGGCAACTTCATATACTCACTTTAGCGTTCCTCGTTCACTTTGAAATTCCCTTAGCTATTATAAGAATCTTTAATTTTATCTTTAATAAAATTTATCCATTCCTATCTCAAGCTTCTTGGGGACCACATGTAAATGTAATGTAAGTTTACATGTGCTATTAATTTAGTTGGCATTCATTTAGCTAATTTATAAATCTACAATCCCAGAAGTTATTTTTGCTTAAATATGAAAGATATCTTATAGTATAAATATCTTATTTTAGAACAGATAAAATATATAAATCCAAAATATTTAAACTCTAGTAATTATTATAAACATATTTTAATATACGTAATATTTTTGTAAGGCGATTTAGTACAAGCATGTACATAATTAATAAAGAAAATTTATTGACCCCTGTTAAGATCCTGCCACCAAAAATAACCTTGATATAACTGTTTCGTTATAGTAATTAATATTTGAAGTGTGTTTAGATCAAATTTTGTAAAAAAATGATTATATTCATTATCACGAAGTCCAGCTTGCATAAATAAACTCATAAATTGCGCATTTCTGATATGACAAGTGACAACTTCAATATATATAATTATTACATATTTCTATATAGATATATACATTTCTATTATTATGATTCAAACATTAATATAAATAGTATATTATCATAATTTGTATAATTTTCAAAATTTATTCTGCAACGAGTACAAATTGTAAAATTTGGGTTCTCAAATGCATATTTTAATATATATTTTTGTGATTTGTTTAAAATATATTCTCTGTAAGATGGTCCCTACACAATTGCCATCTTATTATCTTTACTACCTGTAGTTGTTACCTGTTTGCAAGGGACAAGAAGAGGGTCACACTACAAAATAGTTTCAGGTACACACTATGTAGGGTGTCTAATATAATTGCGGATCGGTTCTGCCCACAAGAAATCGACAAACTCTGTCTTTACTGTACATACCATGTTTCAACAGCAAAAATTGCTTGATTCAAGTGGGTATTTCAATAAATGAGATAATGAACAGATTCTAATAAATGAGTTAAATTAAAAATTATACTTTACACAATTGTAAAATGTGTGTATAGATTTTATTTATTTTTTCAATCTTTGCCATTATTAAATATATTAGTTGTTTCACTTTTGAAGAGAGATGCCATATTATTTTAACATCTGTGGCGTGGGTCCTGGTCCTAATAACCTGAGCTTTATTTACTTTTAACTGTTGCTTATGCGTGTGTTCAGTAGCGCAGCAATAAACTTGGCAACTAAAAAAATATATAAATTATCGAATGTTTTTTGAATTAAACTACACAAACATAAAACGCAATTATAATTGATTTATACCAATCGAATCATTAATTGCTAAAAGTATAAATATATTGTTTTAATTCGTATCTATATATAATATACTCTTTGCTCAACAGATATTGTTATAATTATAAATAACAAAATATTATCTATAAAAAACATCTTACCATTTTATAAATAACAATAAATTTCCATATTATTGAATGCTATATTAGAGACATCAATAAAACATGGATGACTAAATTATTTTAATATTTCTTTATTCATCATAGAAATAAAGTATATATAAATAATTATAATATATTTAATTTCAGTAGATATATCTACAAAAATCACCTCAGGATATGCTAGATGGCGCACAAACTCGTAGGCGTGGCCAAATGTGTAGATGGATTTAAGATTTAAGGCATCTTTTATTGTATGATCTATGCTATGCAGTCATATAACGTACCTAAGAGAGAGAGAGAGTGACTGTCGACATTTTGTCTTGAGAGTGGTTTGCATCGAAGTGATCCAACATCATGTGCCGCGGACAAAGAGTTCGTATAGTAAAGTTTCCAATTTAGTGTTTTTATATGGTTTAATTAACTGAAATATGTTATGTGATGTGACCATTTAAGTATTTTGAATTAATCATGGAATATACGGATCTTACAAGTGGACAATCGGCGTTTTGGAAGTATAACCAAAATACTCACAGTGAAAGTGGGGTGAGATTATTTATATTTATTGTCGAAAAGATATTATGCTTATATTAACAGGGAGTGAATATATGTAATTCCAATATTGTTTTTATTTAAGGAATGCTATATTTGATTATGTAATTGTAAATGAAAATACCCAGTATCAACAATTTATAATATTAATAAACGTTTATTTATTATTTAGATTTTACATTAGTTAAATAAATTCGTGAATTAAATAACACTTGTTGCACTCACTATACTTTGAATTTAAATTGTTTAACCACAAATTATGTGAACATAATTAATATTAAATAACTTGTACAAGTAGAATGTAACCAAAGGATACAAACTTAAATATATTTATTAATTTTGACCCATATATAGAATTGAGTAGATTTTTATTAAAATGCTAACAGCAAAACATAGTGACCGTTATTATATTCAGCTATGTTTATATTACGTTTATATCAATGAAGAACCTGTTTGATAATGAATATTTTTGTAATTAATTTTCCAATGAAATGTTTTCTTCTTAAATACCATTAAAATTCCTTATATTGAATATTAAGAACCATCGGTATGTAAACGTAGGTTGGCCAAGGGCAATGAATTTTTTTATTATTAAGCCTAGGAGCCATTTTACTGTAGAATAGTGAGGGCAATTTATAACGAATTATTTTTGAATGTAAAAAATGCTGCATATATAACGTTTTTAATGACTATGTTATTTCAAATATAAATAATTACGAATGGCTTTTTAAAAAATATGTTATTGGTAGCAATAAATATATTTTTAATTCCATAGCGACGATAATTCATAGATTTAGCAACAGACTTTTAACTGGATGCAATATGGAACGTTAAAAATTAGGCGAAATAAGTTGTTCCTTGACCGAAATAAGTTACTCATTTACAATCTTAATATTTCAATAATATATCAGTTTTTTTTAAATGTCACCATGAACAAAACCCGACTTCAAATCAGCTGTCCGCTCAAAGCAGCTTTATTTATGTACAATTATCGTTGTACCAACGCAACGTGTAACAATCTTAAGCTCGGCGATTAAAATAATAATAACCAAAAACCCAAGTGGCCGTTTTTGATTATTATTAGAGCTTAAATGCCTTTTTTACTTATCGGATTAAAATTAGAGCTTAAGTAAAATTTAATTGAACTATTGTCTTTGCACATACTGTGAATTTTAATCTATTAAAAAACAACCTGAAACTTATTATTTGGAATAATAAATTCAATAACAATATATCTACATAAAAAAATTATAATATATTTGATCCCGCCTGCTTCCTATCTGCTTCAAATATGGCTCGTTACGTTTGCATTGTTTAATTTTACACAAATTTAGTTTAATTTTTTCACATCTTACGTCAATCTGTTCCTCATATAGTTAGTTACTCTATCTGTCCCTAGAACATTCATTACGTTTATATTCTTCAATTTTATTAACTTTATATTGATATTTTGCTATTCTTATTGTTGCTACTCCAGTTTCACTATGTTTGAGTCTTGTATCACAATGTAATTTATTGCTGCTTTCTTTACATTTCGCGCTTTTTTATACTTTTTACTTCTGCTTATTTCTGTCTCATACACTAAAATTGTATTGTTTTATCAAGCTCGTTTTGTAGTTTTTACAGTTTTCTTCCATACTCTCCAATATCTTTGCTTCCTTTTGTAAAAAAAACTTTTTTAGTCTTTTGACCACATCCTTTCTAGATTTAGTAATAATACAACACATCAAATTTCTTGTTTGATCAGCAACTTTATAATTTTACTAAGAAAGCAGTAATCTTGTCTTAAATAACTTCATAGCTTACGTTGTAGTTTTTGCATGTCATCATCTATTGTCTATCAGTTTTTAAATCGTTTGGTAATTACGTAACAGCAGTTTTCAATTTATATGTTCACATATTTTTAATTCTTAATGTCCAAACGTGCAAGTAGCAATTTAAAATTTACCCGGTATTTTTTCAATTTTCTAAGTTTTGGTAGTCATGACGCATGACAATAATATTATTAATAATAATTGGACTAATCTTTTTGCGTTAATTTTCTCTTAGAATTTAGATTTTCTGCTGGTACAAAGTTCAATTTTTTCAGTTTATAAGATTACTATAAATTTTACTGCCATTTGTTTCTGCTCTAAGAATATATTTCTGGCTAGATTTAACAACTCTACCTAAGTTAACATAGCACAACCTAATATTGTATATTTTTTTTGCATTCAGTACTCAACGGTCAATTATATATTATATTTATCTTTATGTATTTTTAACTTGTTTTGTTGAGTATTGACTCACATTATTTATAATTAAATTGTATGATTTATTTTAGCATGGATCAGAAGAATTTGCTCACGATTCTTCAAAGTACACGTCGCCACCAGCCGCCAATGTTGGATATTACTTGGGTGGAGATGATACTCCTGGATCAGTTGGAGAATGGCCTAGCTCTTCATACACCGCACCTTACCAGATATACGAAACGTATGGACTCACACTCGAAACAGAGCCAACAGATACACAGGGTTTACCACCTATATCCTCATTTCGTGCCAATGGAATCCCTACAGCAACAGCTCCTCTTACGGATCCTTCCTTTATACAACACACAGACAGCATTGGCAAAACATTAGGAGGAGTAAGTTTTTTTTTAATTAATGAATTTATATATATTCATTGTTTTCTTTAGATATATCCATTGGGAGAACAAGCTAGCGCTAGTAGTTACAGTTCTGCACATTCAATTCCAGTTAATTCAACACCTCCACTAGCCCCACCAGGATGGCTAGCGAATCACAACCCCGTACATTCTCCACATTATACACAAGTTGTCGCCAACAACGTGCCACCTCAGGTTTTACATGTGGTAAGCCATTTAGATACACATTAAAAGTAGAATCACAATAATCTATGTTGTTTAGAATTCGCCAATAGATTGATTTTTATAGTATTTTACTGATGTCATTTTATTTGGTAGTAGTTTTTTTTTTCAATTTTCTTTTTGCATGGTGTTTATTTTATTTTGTTTTGTGAAGCCCCCTGCTCCAGAAGCTCAATGTTTAGATGATGCTATCGGATTCTTAAGGGACCATGCTGCAGTAAATGTAAGTTTTGCTTTGTGTGCATTTTGTATATTTTTGCATGGGAATGGATTTTTTATAGGGTACACGAATGGAGGAACGATTAGACGATGCTATCAATGTTTTTCGTAATCATGCAGAGTCGCAATTACTTTTGGGTGAACTACCTCCTACCTTGAGTGGACCACAAATGCTTTCGTTAGGTGGATACGCACCTCCACTTGCAGCTGCACCCGCACCTACAGAATCGCACATAACCAATCCTATTGCAGTCGAAAAGGTGACATATAGCAGCAGTAAGTATTTTGGCAGAGCATTAAATATAGCCATAGCAATAATAAGGTATCTAATGTTTTAAAGTTTTTTTGTGGAAACATTAAAACGTGTTTAATAAAAATAATAATTGTAAGTTAAAACTCCAACAGATTCCAATAAAAAAAATATGAGATGGTAATATGGCGACGGAAATTAAATTTACTTATAAGCATTTGATTCTAAAACTGTTATAAGTTAAAATCAAATCTCATTGTCATCTATGAGATATAGAGGAGCTAGACATGAAATATGTTCTTCTACTATTCTTCTAATAGCTGTGCTGAACAGTTTTACTATTTGTTAGCTGTATGACATTACTTTCTGTTCATAGTTTAATTTTTCCATATTTTCAACGATGCAATAACAAACGTTTACATATTTTTTAATTTAAAAATATTTTATTTAGGAACTTTTTAATATGTCGCAACATTTTGTATTTCAATGAGTTTACATATTTTTTAATTTAAAAATATTATATTTAGGAACTTCTTAATATGTCGCAACATTTTGTATTTCAATGAGTGAAACCAAACTCGCTAAAACTATCACATTCATGATCAGATTTATGCATTATGTGAACATTGACCATATATTGCGGATTGTAAATTTTGGAAGAGAAAGAATTTGGAAGCTTATCTTATTTGTCAATAGTACGCTTAAAAAAAGCTCTCTTAAAAATTTTAGTCCTACATCTTTAAACTGTCAATTTGATACCTTTTTAACAAATATTCACTGACAGTTGTGGGACCGAAACTATGAAGAGAGATTTTTTATCCGTAAGCCACAAATATTCAGTCTGCTTGAATCTAGTCTTCAATGTGATTGTTTCAGCAAGTGTGGTTTCACTCATTAAAGTTCAAAGGTGCTTTAATGTTGTGATGATATTTTAAGTAATTCTTAAATATGACATTTTGAAATTTAAAAAAACTAATAATAATTAGAGTTGGATAAGTTCTGTTTAACTGTATAAAAAATAAGTAAGCATTTGCGTAAATGTAGAATATTGATGAAGCAAAGGTAGTATGTAAATATTTATATACTACCTTTGCTTCATTGCTTTATATAGATATGTATTGAGAAAAATAAAACTATTAATTTAAGCTATGACAATACTGCCCACCTAGTACTGAGAATGTTGTAATTAGGTACGCATATATCAATAATTAACCGTTCAACAGCTGATAAAATGAGCAATGATTTGAATTTATGCAATTTGAACTAGGCGATTTTAACGAAATTTCGTACTTATTCTCAAGTGTATGTTTGTTTGAAATTTATATTACCTAATTACGTTTTATCAGATCAAATATAAAAACAAAATGTTTTTTTAAATTTTCTGAGGAAGGTTTTTAGGTCGTTTGTGTTCCAGTTTAAAACATCAATTTTTTTTTAATACTTTCTGGTATAGTAAAGCCATGTTTATGTCAAATACTTGTTATAAGTTGCCTTTTCTTCTTACAAACATGAAAAAATATTTCAGTCCTATTCAATTTTGCATTTTTACCAATTTATAGAAAAAAAGAAGAAGCCTCCAGACGCGAAAGCATCTAGTTCTGTAGAAAGTGTAGCAAACTCAACAGGTAGTGTTTCCGGTACCAAGAATAGAAAACGAGCCAGAAGGTAATAATTTCTAACTTCTAAATTTAAGGGCATAAAAGCATGAAATAGTATTGTACTATATTGTCGGGATACTACTTGTATATGCATAAACTTTTTGTTTAGTGTTACTGACGACGACGACGACGAAATTGATGAGCCAGGCACCAAAGGCGTGCGCGAAAAAGAACGGCGACAAGCCAACAATGTACGCGAACGGTATGTAATAACATTATATTAAAGATTTATTTTTATTTTTTAAATTATTAGCGTTCTTGAATAAATAGATTCTACTTAATTTATTTTAATTTCTTGCTTTGATAGATGTTTTATTGGTTTGCAGGATACGTATTCGAGATATAAATGGAGCGCTTAAGGAATTGGGTAGAATGTGTACGACACACTTAAAGACTGATAAACCACAAACAAAACTGGGAATTCTAAACATGGCTGTAGAAGTAATTATGACATTAGAACAACAAGTTAGAGGTATGTTGTAGTTTGTACCATTTAATATTAAATTATGTTATTGCACTTTCTTACATAATGATGTTAAGGCTTGGCTAGTAATTTAATCAAATATGGAATTAATAAAAGTTACATGAAAAATTGTTTCCTTTTCAATACAAAAATTTTAGGCCTCTATGCTCGGGTTGGTTTCTTATTGTAAAATCGTGGGCATAGCTTTTTTTCATTTAAATTTATTGTTAATTGTAACAGATTTTTGAAACGACTTGAAATCACAAAACAAAACATAGCGCGGTTTAAGTAGTGTCATAAAACTACGAGCGTAATTTAACGTAATTTAACTCCTTTTTAAAATCGGTTTTTTGTAACGTGTAGTGGATGAAATTTCCAGTCTAATAAAATAAATGAAAATCCAAAACCTTAAATTATCTATTAAGTTTAGATTAAATTGTTATTTTTTTTATTAAACTTTAAGAACATAAAATTTAGTAGACTTTTTATTGAGCTATAAGTGATTTCTTTCTAAAATAACAATTGTTATAGTTCTGCTCGAAGTTGTGAATGTATGATAAAATTTAAAATTCCCGGGTGTTTTCATTTTTCTATCAGTTTACTAATATTACAGAAAATTTCTCTCATATGTGTACAATTCACAATATCCTGTTAACATCCAAGAACACTACTATAGAGTACTGGAAAATGTCTATGAATTACTTTTTGATACATTTTGACGTAGCTCGGTGTACGCAACATCTCAACCAATCTTAGTTACGCTTTTTGGGTCAAGTAGTTTGAAATATTGTGACTAACCACTAACTAATGAGATCGCTATATCTTTTCACGTCACAGGTAGTACAAAATACACATTTATCAGCCTTCTAAATATATTGTTCTTGGTTAACATCATGTTACGGAAACCATATTGTGTAATAATTATGATTTTCTGGACGGTTGAAATTAAACTGATGGGTCTATAACTATTTAAAATGTCTTTATTTTCCTGATTGAAAATATAGACGATATTAACCAACCAATTAGACTAGGTCAATAAAACTGTTTATTTAATGAAGTTTTACTAAACTCTTAATGATTTTTTGTATAAAAATTAAGAAATGTTCTTTGAAATGTTTTTAACTGTTCAAGTCAGTTATTGTATTTTTTGGCTAACTATTGGAAATGGTACAATTGGGCTGGGCTATGACCATACTAATGGTCTGAGATTGATCCGAGAATTAATTCTCGAATTGAGTTAAAAGGCTTCACTAGTCGATATAATTCTAGATTCAAATAATTCTAGCATTACCCAAGATCACTTAATGATAAAGTGTGTCAGTTACCAATGGCTTTAGTTACAACTTTAAATTTAAATAACTGTTATCAGAAATTATGAACTATCAATCAAAACATGTTTTACAAGTATAAACATACACTAACACATAATGTTTGTCATTTTTATGCAATATTTATTGGTGATTGGAACAAACCTATTAAAACTGATTTACTAGTTGTTCTGATCAATAACCAATTCAGATTTATAATACGGGTGTTAGCGTTGAATTTGGATAAGTCATTTCAAACCGGCTTATAATCTTACTAATTTTGTTCTACTCATTAAACATCCGACAGTCAGTTGCACCAGCCGTGGGGGTAATAATGAGAGACTGCAAAATTAGTAAAAAAAAAACATCTTTTTAATTCATTTTATTGCGTATCAAATTTACTGTGATTCCTTATGTCCTAATTAATAAATCAGTAGTATTGTGAAAAGGGGATTATACAGGGTGGCGCAAAAGTCACAACATGAAATAATTTTTTTATTTCTTAATAATTCACATTTATATATTGGAAATAAATTTTATTTAGTTTTGAAGATTGCACCCTTTAAATAACCATTAGTTTCCTCTTCACACTGACGCGCTGTTTCTAAGGCGCGAAGAAAGAAGTCTGGACCAGTTAAGTAAGGTGAGCGTGGCAGCCAAGTAATTTCAAAATTTTGCAAACAAGAATTCAGGACGCACAAATTTTTTCAGTATTTCTTGAAACCTTTTGCCAGTGATGGTTAGTGCGTTTTCTGCCTCATCTTAAAAAAAGTAAGGTCCAAGAACCCTTTCTACAGTTACACCACACTAAAATGTTACTTTTACGGGATGCAGACTATGTTGGTAGACTATTGTTAGATTTATTGTTCCGCAGAATTGCCTTGTTAACAAATCCGTTTAATAAGATTGGTAATGAAATCAGTTTCTTGTTTTGCCAATTTTTGGATAGACATGCAGCATCCTTTTGAATCCTCTGGAGCGAGGTTCGGGAAATCTTCAGCTGCTGGGACTTCTTTTGAGTTGACGTAGCCTCTCAGCATGAAGTAAATTACTCACAGACTCTTAAATTTGAAACCGCCGGAATAAACAAAGTATAGTTTGTTTATATGGTGGTTTTTTAACCCCAAAATGACGTACGATTTTTGCATTAGCACAATTGATCGTTTGTTTTCTATATAGAATTTGATTATTTAAGCACTTTGCTCACTCGTAAATTTCTTTATAATTAATTTCCAAGAATGACCTTTAATAATTTGAAAAAAAAATTGTTGTAGAAAGTGTATATTTTAAATGGTGTTGTGACTTTTGGGCCACCCTGTATGTTACTGGTCTAAAGTTTTTAAAATTTAAAGTCATTTCATACCGCATGAAATTTATTTATACATGCAAACTTACCAAGAAAAATGCTAGCTGCGTTTATAGAGGGGAAACACCTGGTCAGCGTCCTTAAAAGAATTTGATAGGCATCCAGTAACTCTGTAGCTGTCATTTTTTTTTAAATATTATAAATGGTAAAACTATAATACATTTATGAATTGTAAATAGTATGATATTACTTTAATACATACTAATATTGTTATATTAATAATCTCGCTATACTACTACCACGAATGCTATTTGTATGTTCTACATTATGCTAGTATATACAAGAATTTAATGATTAAATACATTTTATTAATCTAAATTTATATTTAATTAATTTAATTTAATTCAACAAACAATGATTTTAGATATGATAAAAAAACGATTGATTTTGCCCTGTAATATTTTAACTGAACCGTATTTTTTAAATTTATTTATATTTTCTGCGATAAAAAAATAAAACTGAATTAATGGGTCTTATTTACTAACATTGTATCACTTAATGGCTTGACTTTTTACAACATTAATGCTTTCTGTTACACAAGTCCGTAGCTGTTGTTCTTGAACACAAAAGATACATAATTCTTTCTGAACGCCGGATTCTTGTTCGTCTGATATTTTATCTACTGCTTTAACTACTACACTTTACTTTATCTGTTACATTAACTACACACTTCATCTGTTACTTTAACTACTACACTTCATCTGTTATTTTAACTACTACACTTCTGGGTTGGTCGCAGGTATTTGACGAAAAATTTGCATTATATGTGGCAGATTTATTAACTCCATTGTTTCAACATTAGCATCAAATATTTTATATGGTATTGCAGCGATTTTGTTAGTTAGCAAAAAAATCTTAACTAAGTTCATGAAAAATTTGATACTTGATTCAAATAAAGGCGCAATTAGTTTCAATTTGACGTACCAACTTACCCTAACGCGACATAAAATAAAATAATAAACTTTTTTTTGCTTTGTTTCTTACTTATTTATTTCTATTTAGTTTAGTTTACACATATACTATTCTAACAAATATCACTATACAAAACGTTGTAACATTTAATAATAAACTCAAAATTATAATAGCCCGAATTGATACGGCGCTCATATTGCTTTCTCATGGCATTAACATAAGATAAGATTTTAACTTACTTTAATGCAGTACCTTTAGCTTTAACAAGTAGTCCATTAATAGTTTATTTAGACCAACAATCTAATGTAAACAACCTGATAACACTGCGAGTGGTACTTATAATTTTATTTTATTTCACTCGACACTTTAACATAATTTAAATCTTCTTCTTCTCAATTTTTTTCAATTTTATTACATTTTTTAGTATATTGTCAGTGAAAGATATTATTATTCCGCTTTTCTTTAAGCCGAACATATAACAAAATTGTATATTTTTGGTGTTCTGCTTTTTGCGGTTTTACATGTTTTCTCGCTCCCCCGTAATTTTTTTTATTCCACTGTGCCTTTTTTCTTTTTCTTAGAATATCAGTCATCATCTCATGATGGGTTCATAATTTTTTCGACTATAAAATATAATTAATTTTAATATCAAAGTGCGTAATTTTTATAAATTATTATTTGTTACTAATAGTATAATATACACATTTGTATACTAAGAATGTAATAACTTCTTGTTGTACACGGTAAAAAAATATAGAATTATAGTACGTTGGAAAAAAAAGTGTACCTAAAAATATTCTGCTTATATATTTTTTGTTCATTTGGAATATATTATATGCTACCGTTAGTTGATTGTTGTCGTGATATGTAAGTAGTGTTGATAATAAATGATGCTTCAAAATTTTGCGTTTATACTGTGGCAATGAATAATTATTAAAGAGATTACTTAGAATCTGAGAATGCTTTGTTAAGTTGAGCAAGTTAAATTAATTTAGTGTACTATCAATTGGTAGCATCTATCTACCAGCTTAATGAGGTTGATAGGCACAACTTAGACTGGTAGTAGTTATCAACACTCTTGACAACAAGTAGATAAAATTTAAAAAATTTGATTGGTTAATGAGTAAATTTGGTATTTTTTCAAAGGATCACAACAAATTTAAAACATGCCAAATGTAACATTTGATGTTTATGAAAAAAAATATTGTACACAAGATCGTTAACTGCATTTATGGCCTTGCTAGTTCACGTATCTCGCCGAGTTATGTATTAGCTTTGCCGTACACGCTTTGCTATCAGCTTAATATCGTAAACAACTATTTATTTTTAATTGTTGCTTTTATTATGGTACATTTTAATAAATTATTTTTAAATTTATTTTCAGATCGAAATTTAAATCCAAAAGCGGCATGCCCAAAAAGGCGAGAAGAAGACATAACGGACGATGGTCCAAAGTTTGAACCTGTTCCACACATGTTGCCAGCGCCTCATTACCTCAACATACCTGTAAGTTACTTTTATTATAAATAATTAGGAGTATTATTTATTTGTATTAATCAATAATACAATATTTTTATAACTTTTAAATAAAGAATATATTTGGAGTCATCAAAGCACTTTGCATAAATTATTACAAAATTGTGATTGTTTTGTATACAATGTTAATAACAGCGCTATTATTTAAGAAATACTACTGACTTACCACCCGTAACATAATTTTTAATATAATTTCCTATAGCAAGTAGCAAATGTCGCGATAAATGTTATAAACTGTTGCGGTAAGTTTTATGGTATTTGATTGATAGTTCGTATATATGTTGTACTCAATTTCCGAATTCGCCCAGTGTTAGAAAATTATACCCTACGCGTTCTGGAATTTGTTGTTTACCCAGAACGCGTTGTGGGTAGATTTACTCTCATTGTATTGTGAAGAAAATACCCACAACGTGTTATAGACATATATTATGTCCTAGTTATGCTATCCACATAGTTTAAAAACTATATTATATAAATAATCATGCTAAAATCTTCTATAAAACAATTATTTTTATTCACTAGAATTACAATGTAGTATTTGAAATAAATAAATATTTCTTTATGTTGAGATAATACAATTGCGCCAGCTCATTGCTCATCTTGATGATTTCTTTTTTTCACTATATTTTTTTTACATTTCCACAGTTAGTAAAAGAGTCATATATTCAAAAGTATGAAAATTTTATTTAATATTAAAAATTGTTCACAAGAAAATAAGTTAAAAATTCATTGATGACTGCAAAAATAAATGTTTTGTTTTAATAAAAGCACTTGGAAGTGAACCGGCCGCGGACGGTACTGATCTAGTGTATAAGATTCAATATTTTTTTCATTTAACGATATTGTACATTTTACGTAATGTGGTTAATAAAATAATAATAAAATTAAATTGAAAGGGTAATTTTATCATGAAACCAATTCATTTTGTATATGTTTGCTTCTGTTGTTAAATTGTGTTGTGAAGCATTGACAAAGTTTACTCACAATGCGTTGTGGGTGTAATTTGTCCATAGATATAGTGTCTTTACGACATGGGCTTAAATTATCTTAATGGATTATTTCATTAATAACCAATTATGATTGTATTATATACCTGGAGCACGAGGTAGTATTCAAGTGTGAAAAAAAATTGTATATTTATATATTTTCACCCTTGAATAAAAAGGTGTTATAAGCTATTTATGGTATACAATACAAACATAATTGTCTCCCCAAGGCGATTAGTAATAAAGTAATCCGATGAGATAATTTAAGCCGATGTTGTAAAGACACTATATCTATGAGCATATATTGGCAAATTTACCCACCACGCGATCTGGATAAATAGCAAACTCCAGAACTCGTTGTGGATATAAATTTCGGTCACCGAGAGAATTTGGCAATTAAATACAACAACCACAACCATCACAACAACCTAAACTATCATACTGATAATTTTTTTTTTAAATTACCTGATTAGAAATTGTAAATTTTTAAATAATAACTACATAAACAATACATATAAAAAGTACGTTATTTTTATTGTTTATTTAGTTGTCAAATTATTAGTTTTAAGTTTCCTCGGAAAATATGGTATGCACAAAAAGCTCAACGTGCTTTTAAAGTCCTCAAGCTTCACAGTGTCTTTGGTAGCACTATAATATTTTCCTATGCATCGTGATTTTAGTTAAGTAACCTTTTAATTTAATCGACAAAATTAATATTACTTAAGTTATCTAAAAAAACTCTAAGCTTTAAAGTGTCACTTGTTGAAGGTACTAAACGATGCAAAAAGGTTTTAGGTTATAATTTATTCTGTTATAAAAGTGTTATTGCCAAATTAAGAATATTTTAGATAAACACTATCCATATATGAATAAGCCGCATCTATCACTAAGCAGTAATCTGTAAGAGAAGTTCCGTAACGTGTAGTATGGCCTGTTATATTACTACATGCTCGCCAAACTAGAGTGATATCAGCACTAACCACCTTACTATAGCAAGCTATGTACCTGGCAAAATATTTCTTAGTATTTAAGTAGGGAACAGAATACATTATTTAATACATTTATATTAGGTTAAATAGCATTGATTTAAGTGTATGTATTGATTAATGGTTGTTTGTTTTAGGATCATTCGCCAAACTTGCCTCAGAACCATGGGCTGCCTCAGTAACATTACGGCTGCTTGAAGAGTTCCTATACAAAACACACGCCATCCATTTTCATCCATTATGCTGTATTATATTTTTTAAAGAAGATTTCAGTTTGTTTAAGAAAAATACAAATAATTGTAATTTTAAAAGTTAGATAATTCATCTAGTCATTGAAATAACTGATTATCAACTGTATGTAATATACAATATGTACATAATAGTGCCATTTTTCCATAGATATTGTCCTACTTTCCCATGTCCCATTTTAATAAATATTTTTGTATTGATATTTAATAACAATTGCTACAAAACATGCCTTTTATACCTTTTATAAAATGGTTACTGGATAAACTGCAGCTGTAATAAAACACTACAACTTGGATGCAATCGTGAGCTGTAGATTATATTATTAAGACGGGATTGCTTCCGTGATAAATTTATGGCCGAGCTAAGTACATCATGGTTCAAATATTCATCATAGCAACAATGGAACTAGCGAGGCCTTAAAAAGCAGCTAGTGATTCTTTGTTAAGTTATATTTTCTAGTTGGAGGTGCAAAAACTATTTAAAAAGCACACTATTTAATTTAGTAATAATTGATTTAATATAATTGATGGTTGTGACTCTACTACGTGATAAATCATATTTATGAACTAATGAAACAATTTACTGTTTTTATCACAAATTTATTCGAATACATTTACTAGTTTTGGCTCTACTAGAACCTTCTGCAGGTGTAATAAGTTAAATGAGTTAAAGTCCTTTAAACTTATTCTTACAAATAAATTACTAGTTTCGGCTCTAATAGAGCATTCTACAGATTTAATAAGTTAAATGAGTTAGTCGGCTGTAAATGACTAACTGCAGATGTAATAAATTAATTGAAATAAAGTCCTTTAACACATTTAACTTGAGTACTCATTTAATGGACCCCCAAGGAGACTACTAATGGGTTAATCCGATGAGTCAAAGTAATAAAGCCGATATATCTTTGGGTACACAATAACGGGTATAGTATGCCCATAGATATAGTGTCTTTACGCCATGGCCTTAAATTATCTCAGCGGATTACTTTATTACTAATCGGTTTGGGGAGACAATTATGTTTGTTTTATATACCATAAATAGCTTATAACACGTCGATGTTCAAGGGTGAAAATATTATATAAATATACAATATTTTCACCCTTAAAATTACCTCGAGTTCCAAAATTATAATACAATCATAATTGGTTGCTAATGAAATAATCCGTTGAGATAAATTAAGCACATGTCGTAAAGACACCATATCTATGGGCATACTAAAACTATATATCCGTGATGTGTACTCCGACAAGTATACTCCAACCCTACGTATAGTGTACCCAAAGATATATCGGCTTTATTACTTTGACTTATTGGATTAGCTCTTTAGTAGTCTAGTTGGGGGTCTATTAAATGATTACTTAACGATATCTCATTTTTTATACCTGTAGTAAGGAGGTAAAACAATTATTTTTTTAAGAAAAACAAAACATAGCCGTTCACAGAAAATGTAAGAATAATTTTAATACAACCCCTGCTTTTATAGCATTCAGGTAACATTTTAATAGTCCGTTCCGTACAGATATAAAAGATGAGAAACTGTTAAGTACTCATTTAGTGGACATCCAAGGAGACTACTAATGAGCTAATCCGATAAGTCAAAGTAGTAAAGTCAATATATTTTTGGGTACACTATACCACATTTTTAATTTTCGTTGTGTACCATTGGGTAGAGTTTACTTTTATTTTCAGTCTTTGTATGGGTGGTTTTTCGTTGTTTAATGTGTATTGTTGTTTCTTTTGTTTAGTGATTCTAGAATCTCGCACATTCACTTAACACTTGCACTTAATGGAGCTGCACAAAATATTTATGAAAGAAAGTGGATACGACGAGTAAGAAGTTAATGAAGATATAGAAAAACTAAGAAGATACCTAAGAACAATGCAAACATCTAGGCTGAATAACACAAGAATGGGAGAGGAGAATGCTAGTGTAGGAAGTAGGGGCAGAAAAATAGGGTTTAGGGAGAGATGGGCCGGGGACAGCATGTGTTGCCGCAGCAGACTGCGTGAATTCCGCATAGCCAAATCTAGCCCACCTAGAAAAAATTAAGAGCAGGACTTACGCAGAGAAGAAAACTGAAAGGTATTGCCATGCGGTAGTTATTCTCAAGGGCCACTTGTTAAGACCAACACCTCACTACGGCGTTAAAAAAAAATTAACTTTACAGAATGTTTTTTTTTTTTGGTTTTCTTCTAACGGTCCTTGATCAAAAGCTTCTGGTTCTGTATTAGAGAGATAAAGTTTCAAATGCTCCGCATTTTGTCTAATAATTTGATTTGACGTTGTAGATTTTAGAGTGACGCTCAGTGGTCTCAAGTTTAGTTCTAGATGGACAAAAATCAAAATATTGACTGGACTATTTTGTCTGCAAAATTAACGTTCTATAGATAGAATTTTATTTTTTTTACATGTTTTTATTATTTTATGTGATTTCCAACATAATTTTGATATTTTATTACTGGAGTTTGCTGTTTTAGAATTTTTTTGAAAATGTTCACATTTTTAAACTGTTAATGGCTTTTTTGCCTTTTTATGAATAGAGTTTTGCAGTTTTTAATAGTTTATGACTAGATAAAAAAACCTTGTGTACAATTTTTTTCTAAATTTTGCAGTGAGGCTCAAAAAAATCCTAGTTACGCCACTGCTAACATTTTGGACAACTATCTGGAAAGCCCCGCTGCCATTTCCAACTACTTGTTTGTATGAAACAGATTTGGTATAAACTTTCTATAAACTTAACACTTCGTATAACTCTTTTTTCCTCAAAAATACCACACCTGGGTAGTCAATAACTAATGCTGGGATACTGATAATTAAAATATTAAATGAAAAAAATTATTTCCGTACTAAATTTTTCATTTTTTATTTCACATTATGGATCATAATTTTTTTTCGCGGGCTTTATATATATTTGTACTTTCGAGTCGCCAGCCAAAAAGGTTAAGAACCCTGTGTTTTATACATACCTATATCAAGTGCGTATTGTTTTTTATTTATTATATTGTTTGCTTATGTGTGTCATTAAACTGTTATATATTGTTCCTTCTGTTATTTTGCTTAGGACTGATACCTATAGTGTTAGTTTTTTTTTCGATTTCAAAATGTGATATTTAAAAATTACTCACAACCACATAAAAATACTTTTAAATTTCAACGAATGAAAACCACAATCGCTGAAATTATCACATTCCACGTGTGATTGTTTTCATCACAGAGTGAAATGTCGAGATATAATATTTATAGAGATAATCTTGTTAAACAGATCAACCAAACAAACGGATAGGTAGTAAAATTAAAATAAATACGGGCAACCTAAAAAAAAACACGTGACCATAGCCGGAAAACAATAATACATTAAGCTGAACAAATATGTGAAATTAATTATTATTTAAATTGTACGTACCAGTCCTTTTTTAAGTTATCTGAGATAACAATTCCATTTTAGCAAAGATCTGGTTCAAGGCAGGTTCTGCTGCAAGCAATATCAGATCGATTGATAATTATGGTCACTAATAATCCCAATGGCAATATAAAAAAAGGTTTCCGACACACACAGCGTGGAAGATTTATTATTTGTAACACTAAAATCTGCGCCGAACTAGCTCGCTTGAAAACCGGGAACGAAAAAGAAATTCTCTGAGTACACACAAAAATGATATCTCCGGAATCTGCGTGACCATGAATTTATTAATTTAAAAAACATGTTACTATTTATCAGCTGATATTATTTTTATTTAAAATAAAATAAAATAAATTCTCATTATTAATAATTATTTACTTGAAAACTTCTTGCAATTGCACATATTAATTGTTGCAATTTCTTATATAGTAGTTAAAAGAAAAATTTAAATGTTGCTTAAATTATTATAATAATATAACAAATTGAATGCAATAATATGTAAAATAAGTCTTGTATTTCTATTTTGCTAAAATGCTGGAGTTTGTTTAATTTAAATAATTTAATTTCATCATCTGTAATTGAATTTGATTTTTTTTATCTAGGATTTTGTTCCATTGTTACATTCAGTAAGTAATATGCTAATTTAAATTGCTTTTTTGCACGGCTTTCTGTTTGTATAATGTGCTTTTGCATACAATATTATGCGTCCTTGTTTTACTTTTGTATGCGTTCTTATGCTTATTTTCTTTTGCATTCGGTATTATAAGCTTACTAATTTTTTTCTGCATATTTCAATTATTAAAATAATGTAAAATGTTTTAGATTACAGCATGATATGAACTATGTATTACAAATATTAAATTTCTTAAGTATATTTTTAATAAAATTGTAATATCAAACGATAAATTCTAGTACTCATACGATAAGGTTATTATTATTGTAATAACAAACTCACAATCGTTATACAATTTTTATTCAATAATACAAACTATAAAATCATGAATTAAAATATTTCCAATGTCAATTCAATTATGACATATTATTATTAATGTTTATCACTAATGTAATATTTATTACACTCTTTAGTATAATTAGATTAGAATTATACATTTTTTATCCTCGTCTCCAATTGTCCTTGATGGGTTATATTAATAACGCAATACTGTTTCGTACAATATACAGGGTGTTAATTAATGTCGGGGAGATATTACACAGGGAGATTCCTCGTCTGATTCTAACAAGAAAAGTTCCTATAAAGTTATGGTCTAAAATGCTTTCGTTTTGAAATACATGGGTTTTTCCACAATTTCAAATTTACAGGATCAAAATGGTTTTGATTGTATCTTTGAATGATGTTTGACATATTGTGCTGACGTTTGATCAATTTTACAAATGAAGAATATGCAAACATATATTTTATGTACGGCCTTGCAAATGACAATACTTCCAAAGCCAGACGGTTGTATCAACAGCATTATCCTAATTGTGTAATACCTAAAGTAAGACATTTTCACGAGTTCACTGTCGTCTATGCGAAACTCGAACTTTAAACCGAGCGAACCATCTAACAGGTGCACCTGTAGATGTTGGGACTCCGAAAATCGAAATTTTGAATATTGTTGAAAATAATCCTAGTACGAGTACAAGAAAAATAGCGTCAGAATTGTCAATCACCCATATTCTTTATATCCGTACCATATTCAAAGGGTACACTTTTTTGTTGGCACGTTCCAGCTTTACTGTGTCTGTGATTTAATTAAAAATGAGTCTGAAAAAAAGATTTTATGAAATATTGTACAATCACTTCTATATGATAGAGAAAAGTACACCAAGTGTTTACAAAAAGTTAAAACCGCTAAAAGCTGGTATGATGTATGTATTAAAAATAGGTTGAGAAGAAAAACTTGTTGCACCTGTCAAGGGAAAGAATACGAAAATTTGTTATTATGTTTTCTACGACGACTTATTTAATGTTATTGAAAATCTTTACCTTACTTTTGGCTACAGTAAAAAAAGCAAAATGCTAAAAAAAGTCAAATGCACAAAAACACAACAGTCGAGGCAATTATAACGTGATAAAAAACAAAAAAAAGACATTGTGGCCAAAATGTACATGGTAAACCAATGCATTGCTAGTCTCGAGGGTCTATTTAACGTGCTAATCAAGACGTGAAAAAGATGGTAACTACGTACCAATCAAATATCAAAATGGTCTGAGGGACTAAAATTTGCTTAGGCATCGAAATATAGAGCATATCGCGATGAACTAAATATTTTTCTTATAAAGCAATTCAATAAAAGTGAACATTAAAATTTTAGTGATTCTCCAAAACATTTGTGAAATAGAAAATGAGACTGAATATGCAACAGTTACCAAAGAAAAAAAATGCCAATAATTAGTCTTGATTAAGCCTTCAATGAATATTCACAACAATATTGCTAAAACTGAGATGGCAGTTAAACAAGAACAAATCTCTGAATGAGATTATGGTTGCTTCTATAAAGCCAACACAGAAAAAAATACAGTCTGTATGGCATGTAAAAAAAGTTTGGAGAAAAAAAGCCTATGAATTAAAAGCAACATTGGCTAAAAAATATCCAAACCCAAAAATTTACCAGAATGTAAGAATTATGTTGGAATCCATTTTATATTATATTAATGCTACTACAAAGGCAAGTTTGCCACAATAGATAACTATCAGATGTGAAAAGAAAATAATATTTTATACTAACGCAAAGTAAATAACATGTAAAAGGTAATACAATTAGGAGTATTTAAAAAAAATAAAACAAAAAAATTATTTTTATTGGGTAATTTTTATAATCATGCAAAAGAACTATTTTGTACATTTGTTTTTTAGAAATATAATTTTTTTTCAAATGTTGGTTGTAACTTCGGCCATTCAGAAGTTCTAATTTTTGATGACTCGTTCAAGAATTTTGAGTAGTATTTGGCAAATGACGGAAGTAATCTTCTTCTTCTTCTCCTCCTTCATCTGTTTCCATGTTGACTTGTTCTGTGCTGTTTGGTGCCATTGTTTTCCCGCAATTTTCTTAATACCATCCAACCATCTTTTTTGTGGTCTTTCTATGCTTCTTTTAGTTGTTCTTGGGCGCCAATGAACTGTTTTGATTGTCCATCTTGATGAGTCTTGTCATGCGACATGTCCTACCCAGTTCCACTTTAGGTTAGCGATGCGATGGATGACATCTGTGATTTTACTTCGTTTTTGTATTTCTTCGGTTCTTATTCTGTCCCTTAGACCAAGCATATTAAGTTCCATTGCTCGTTGTGTAACCCTGTAAGTTTTTCGGCTCTTGCTATGGTTAGTGCTATTGATTCCATGCCGTACGTTGTGACTGGCAACACACATGACTCGTACACTTAACGATTTAATGATTGAAGTGTTTCTGGGTTCTTCAGGATACGCCCCAAATTTCCAAATGCTGTCCAGCTTTGTCTAATACGCCTTGTGATTTCTGCCGTTTGATTGTTTTTGCCCAGTGTAATGTGCTGGCCCAGGTAAATATATTGTTGTACTGATTCTACTTGTTTATTGTGAATTGTGATTGATCGGTTGTCAGGGCACATTACTTTGGTTTTTGAAAAATTCATCATAAGACCAACATTTTCTAACTCTCTCTTTACATCTTTTAGCATAGATTTTAGGTCGTCTTCATTATCACTAGTTAGAACAACGTTGTCTGCAAATCTTAGGTGGTTCAAGTATATTCCATCAATTTTTATTCCTTTTGTTTCCCAATTAATTTTCTTGAAAATGTCTTCCATTGCGAGGGTGAATAACTTTGGTAATATGGGGTCACGCTGCCGTACTCCTCTTACAATTGGTATGATTTTGGTGATCATATCCTCTTCAATTTTTACTTGTAATGTAGCGTTATTGTAGATGTTTTTCAGTAAGGTGGAATATCTAGAATCAATTCTAGCTGCGTTTAGAGCTCTCATGATGGCCCACATCTCTAAGGTATCAAAAGCTTTTTTGTAGTCTATAAAAGCCAGATATAGGGTTATATTGTATTTGGCACTTTTTTCTATAATATTACGTAGTGTTTGTATGTGGTGTACTATAACTTTTTTGAAATCCTGCCTGTTCTACTGGCTGGTAGAAATCCAATTTCTTTGTTAGTCGATTGGTAATTATTTTTAAAAGTAGTTTATATAACTGTGACAGCAGGTTTGTCGGTCTGTAGTTTTTAATGTTGGTGTTATCTCCATTCTTAAAGATTTAGATGACCTCTGCATGTAATTGGGATTCTGTCTTTTTTGTAAACACTTGTTTAGTAGTACTCTAGCAGCTTCTAAAAGGGTTTCTGCACCTAGTTTGGTCATTTCGATGATGACTTGATCTTCTCCTGGTGCCCGCTTGTTGTTCATTTGATTTAGAGCGTTTTTAATTTCAAATGTATCTATATCCGGCATTTTCTCTGAACCAGCATTAATCACTATCGGCTCATTGTCGTTAGGGGCTGGGATAATTAATTTATATAGGTTTTTATAAAAGTTTCCTATTATTTGGACAAAAGTAATGTTGGTCTCCAATTCCCCAATTGTAGTCGGTTTATCCATGTAGACTTTGGACTATACTTAGTTCCAAAAGAAAAAGTCTAGAGTTGCAACATTACATGATCTAGGCGGCCAATGCACCGGTCCAAGCCGTGAAATTAACTGTTAATTATATATAAGATGATTTTGAAATGTTTATAGCATATAGAACAATTCATTCCCAGAATATTCACTACTCTAGAACACTACTAAGTCTTTGCTTTTGTTTTGAAAATATAACCATCTTTGCAAATCGTGTTTTTGCAAAAAAATCAGCAAATGTATTTTACTATAACTTTTTTATCGCCGTGTCTAGTAGCGTGAAAGTAAAACTATTCAACATTAAGGCAAATTGCAAATAACCCTTTTTTATCACAGAGGTTGCAGCTGCTTCCGGTTTTGATTGTTTTATTTGAAATCTATGTTAATATTTTAAACGTCAGTATAGAACATAATTTTATAGAACAAATATTGTAGTAAGTAATATCATAAATAAAATTTATTTGTTT
This sequence comes from Tachinus rufipes, assembly GCA_963932245.1. Classification (NCBI taxonomy): domain Eukaryota; kingdom Metazoa; phylum Arthropoda; class Insecta; order Coleoptera; family Staphylinidae; genus Tachinus; species Tachinus rufipes. The sequence goes on from OZ010744.1 coordinate 54,065,609, forward strand.
TTCATATTAATTCTCACAGTTTATGAGACATTCATATTTCCTGATTCCATATATTAATCTCAGACATAAATTTTGTATTTGCTGGATTCTTTTAATAGATACAGAAGTAATGTGTGCATTATAGTATAACATTAGCATAATTAAAATGTGATAGGATTAGCGAATTATATATTACTAGTTTTAGTTTTGTTGGTAAAATATAAAATTCTGGAATAAAACCGTTTTAAATTAAAATATTCCCTTCGAGTTGCTTAGTTAATATAAAACACAAAGTTAAGTTTTGTATTAAATATACCAATATTTTGTACTTTTTCTTAAAAAAAAAGAAGATTTTTTTATATTGTCAGCAATGTATATAATAACATTTCTTCTGACTTAAAATCATGTTTGTTGGCACAATTTAGAATTGTATGTGTGTATATCTAAGGATATAAGTGTATGCATGTATGTTTACAATTGTATTAACAGGACGTTATACCAGACGTTGGATTATTCTGAAGAACCTTAAGAAATTTGTCAATTACATTGTTTTATTACGACAAAAATGTGCTATTTTTTTTTTTTCAATTTCACAGATTGCTCTTGTGTTTTGGCATAGCCGGGCTTGCTTTAAGCCATGACTATCCCATTTGTCACCTACTTATTCAAGCATTTACGTATTATAGATGCTGTGCCTAATAATGTAGCCTTTTGCATCCATTTTATGTTAGATATATTTAACCCCAATTCATCTAAGTGTCCAGGTAAGTTTTTATTGACAAGTCCGTTAGCTGTAATAATTATCGGTAAGGTTTTAATAAATTTTAAACTCCAAACATTTTTTAAATCAATTTGAAGTGGTAAGTACTTTTCTGTATTTTTCTTATATGATGTTTCTACGTTTTCATCTAATGGTATAGATACATCTATAAGATATACTTTCCTTGTAATCTTTTCCCAAACGACAATATCGGGTCTATTATGTTCAACTTGTCTATCGGTTTGTATGGTCAGATCCCAGTATATTTTCCAGTCATTATACTTATAATATGGTTGAGATTCACTTATTAATCCTGTTTTTTTGCATATTGCTTGGTGTAGAATTTTAGCAACATTATTATGTCGTTCTGTGTAGTATGTTGGCGCCATGTAGCTACACCCCGATGCTTAATGTTGGATTGTTTCTTGTTGTTTGCCGCACATTCTACACATTATTGAATCTAAATCTTCTTTTAAAATGTATCGTCTATACGCTTTGGTTGAGATAACTTGGTCTTGGATAGTAGAAATAAATCCCTCAGTTTCCCCAAACAAATAGCCCATTTTAAGATATGCTGTTGATTCTGTTTTATTTACATATATTGTCGGATTTTAAACTAGCATAAAATCTACCATGCAATGTTTTCTGTTTCCAGGACGTTTCGAGATCGTTTAGAGTGAATGTGCTATTATTATTATTATTATTATTATTATTATTATTATTATTATTATTATTATTATTATTATTATTTTGTTTTCTCGGACAATTCCGGTAGCAGTTACTTATAACGCCGGGTAAATACCAGAGGCTTTATAAGTTTGTTTTAATATATTTTAATTTAAAAATTTCCTAACAGTTCGACATGTATTTAAAATGACTGATTTTTGAATTTTAATGTAGATGTTAGCTGGTAAGTTTAGGGTTTCTATGGATTTATGCAGGCTGTGAGGAATAATGCCAGTACTTGATATAATTAATTGTACTATAATTACTTTATCCATTCCCCAGATCCTGCGTATCTCATCTGCCAGATCAGTGTATTTTTCAACTTTTTCCGTATAAGTTTTCTCAATATTATGTGTATTAGGAATGTCTATTACATACGTAGTTTTATGACTTTTGTCAACTAGTGTTAAGTCCGGTCGATTGTGATGTATGGTTTTATCCGTTATTATTGCTCGGTCATAATACAATTTGAACAAGTTGTTTTCAAGTACTGGTTCTGCTATGTACTTATAATACGGTAAATCTACTGTTGGCAACTTAGTGTTTTTTACAAGATGTTGATGTATTATATTTGCCACGTGGTTGTGTCTTTGCAGGTAATCGGTCTGTGTCAGTATTTTACAACCAGATGTTACATGCTGTATTGTTTCTGACTGAATATGACATCGTCTGCATTTATCCGTTGTTATAGTAATGTCTTTGATAATATACTTCCTATAATTATATGTATTAATGACTTGATCTTGTATTGAGATCATAAACCCCTCCGTTTCCGGGAATAAATCGCCAAAATTTAGCCAGGCGTTCGTTATTATTATTATTATTATTATTATTATTATTATTATTTTTTTTTTTTTTTTTTTACAGGGGCTTTTGCCTCTTAAGTGCGGTGTCCATTCGCGCCTTAAGTTGCCCCGAGGCAAGTGACTAACAAGTCCATGCGACCGCATGGTAACTAATTAGCCCTGGAGTGGGCCGAGTGCACCCTTAGTAGTCTGGCAGAACCAAGTAAGATGCATTTTTGCATCTCTGTAGCAAGAGATTTATGATTCTTAAAGCAACCAGGTAATTTTTGAATATTTTCTGTAAAATTTGTTGATATGCCGCCTAAACAGCCTATTATGAGTGTAACGGTTTTAATTGCATACTCTGGGTAAGTAATATTTAACTCGGAGATAAGCGGGCGGTATTTTTGCTCTTTTTCTGTGAATTTTTTTAATATATTGTTTTCTGCGGGAGAAGAAAACTCTATTATATACATAATTTTTTGATTTAAATCCTGTAATACAATATCCGGTTTATTAGCTGATATTTGTCGTGTTGTAGAAAAACTAAAGTTCCAAAACAGTTTACAATTGCTATTAGATACAACGGTCTCTATGTCGTCTTGAAGGTAATATGTAATTATTTTTTCATCTATTTTAAAGTAATGCCTGAGATGAAAGTATAACACTTTAAGCGCTTTGTTATGCCGGCTTATGTACTCTGTTTTTGCGTAGTGAGGACACGCTGATAAAAGGTGCATTAATGATTCCTGGTGTTTGTGGCATGCTCTACATAATGTGCTTATAATATTTTGCATTTTTAGTACTTGCTTTGAATAAAGTAGAGTGTTATGCACGCCATCTTGGCACGATGTGATAAAACCTTCGGTTTCCGATCTAAGGTTGCTAGAATGCAAAAAAGAAAAAGTAAGTTGGCTCGATAACTTGAGATCTCGGATGTTTTTAAAAAAGATACTGTGCATATTTTTATCTAAATGTTTGGTTAGTAAAGTATTTTGTTCGGCATTTTTGCATAAGTTTTTAACTTCTGATACCGGTAATATTCTAAGGTCGTCTAAGTTCTCTAATTGAAGTTTTAATATTGTTTTTAGTGCCGCTTGACGTAGAAAGCTTCCTTGTTGATTTATTTCATGATCTTGAACTAGTTTTATAAGATTATTATTATTATTATTATTATTATTATTATTATTATTATTATTATTATTATTATTATTAATACGGCGCAGCGTTGATGCGGTGGTTTTATGTATTTAAATATTTACAAATGTGAAATGCTTACAGTAAATATGTAGTATTAATTTGTATATTATATTAGGTTGATGCATAATTATTTTCCGTTTTTGGGTTATACCCATTTTCTGAAACAATTTGGTAAAAATTTGGACTTGTGGTTGTTTGAAACCTCATAATAGACAAATTCATACAATTTCCTCACTTAGCTGAGTTTTCTGAGATGACAAATAATTGTAGACCAATCGGTGTTTAAGTTCTCAGCCAGAATGCTGATGGTGCAAATTTTGCTTTGTTCCACTGAGCCAGAAAGGCTTGCTTATCAAAATTTGGAAATAAATTACTTTTTGACTTGTCTTCTAAGCTAATATCAGCATCTTTGAAGCAAACATACCACTCTCGGCATGCTCTTTTGCTAATTGTTCTTTTACCAAAAAGACAAAGCAAGCTTTCCAGCTTTTTTCAAAGTGGTGCTCATTTTAAATAACTAATAGTATTAAAAATTATATTATGACAAAAGATAGTTAAACGCCAAATTAAAACTACAATACAATGTACAAAAAACGGCTGATAAAAAACAATAATTGTATAAATACAATACTTGGTATTGACTATGACAAAGAGTATAAGTCTCGATTTTTTTTTTACAAATTTTTATAAAAGAATTTGCAGCTACAATAAACAGCTGAAAACATATGTTTTTTTTACTCGAGTTTGAAGTCTATTGACTGCTTCAAATATATTAAGAAAACATTAAATCAAATGAGAATAATGCTAACCATTGTGTCTTATTATATATTTTGTTAAAAAGAACGGAAAATAAATTCTTTTTGAAACAAAAAAGTTAAATAAGTGCATCGTAATATTAAACACTTGTAAAGAGAATCGATAAATTGCATCAGACGTTATATATTGCCAACTTAAGTAAACAACTTTCATTAGTATGATACTATTAGCCCTTGCTGCCAAATTACAGAGGATATAATCCGATAGTCAAGTTTTCCCAAAGGCTTAGTGTTTAACTGACGAGTGAAAGGTGCAGCGCATTGAAATATGTTCTCCAAGTTTTTTTTGTTCAATTTTTATTTAAATTGTATTTTTAATTTATATCAAGTTATATTAACTAATATTTTTGTATTCAGTTGCAAAAAAGAAAAATGTAATTTATTGGCTTACGTTACATTATAATTCTTATCTGCCTCTAGACAAAATTAAATATAAATTTAGAAAATACGTAGTCATACTTGTTTTGATGTTTAACACTATTAATGAATTGTTTACAGGAAATTAAATTAAAACTTTAATAACAAGTTGTAGTTATTATAATCTCATATCCGCTACATTATCAAACATTATTGTTGATAAAAATCAGACATGCTATTACATTTTTATTCGTCTATAAAATTCAACGCTATAATCACTTTCCAGCTATTGACATTTAATCATGAAATCATTACTAACTAGTTTAATATTTCTAGTGCCGTTTATTTTTGTGCAGGTATGATATATTTTATAGTTATTAATCTTTAATAATATTTATTTATCTGATTTCTGCACCTTTATTAATATTTGAGGTTGTTTGGCTGTTTTGACAAAAACTGGTCTATATAAATAAATAATAAAATAAAATCAGCACATTAGAGTATTTATTAAAATAATTTAACTTTAAAAATTAATCAATAAATGTTAAGTTAGTTGTTCTTTGGAAACTTTAAATGACAATTTAGTACAAACCTGATAGAAAATAAAATTATATGCGTTATTATATAGTAAGATATCACTTGGTCACTAACTTCTTTTTTGACTAAATTACATTTTGGTTTAGTTATTATGTTTTATGTTTTATTGTTTTTTTTTTTCACTATTATCGGTATTAAGTACGGTCGATTTTATATTGAATTATCAAAGTCGTTTTTTTAATTTTATTACATTAAACAGTTTACCCTAATCTAGTTTTTTTATTATGAATTGATGGATTTTTTATTTGTTTTGATTTAATAAATTTCTGGTTATTCTTTTGTTTGTATAGTCAAAACCAAACGTTTAAAATTCGAGAAAATTTATTTATATAACTAATTTTGTAAAATCAATTTGTTACACAGGCACCCCAATAAGAAGTTTTCTTGTTTTACTTCAGTAGAAATTGTTAGCAAATAATTAGAATCTAAAATATTCTTAAATCGTTTGACAACTTTGTACAAGTAAAAACGGAGTCTGAGAATAAAATATATTTAACTATGAAATTGTTTCCTTATGAATAAAACAAGTAAAAAATAGACATGATAAAAAACATACCAAAAAAATTAAAATTTGTAAATTTGAGGACTAAACATTGTCTTTTTTGTTACGTTAATAAAATAAAATCTAAATAAATAACCATAAATTAGGATACTTTAATATGCTGCTTCTCTGTTTATGGTTTTTGTGTATTTTAAGTAATTTTCTGCTGTTAGGTTGAACTAAATTATTATTATTAGTTAATACACTTAGGTATAAAAAGTTGACAAAATTGGCATTTATTATTGTTTTGAAACTAAATGTCAAATAAAAAAACTTATGCTTTTTAAGATTTAATAAGAGCAAAAATTTGTTAAATGAAAAACAAATCAAAATCAACTAACAACAACTTGTAATTTTTAATAACGTGTATGATTTTTTCTTGATTTAATGACATCTTGCATATGATAGACAGAGGCCTAATTGAGTTTAATTTTGTTTCTTGCAGAATGTTACGCTACTCTTATTTTAGTGCAATAAAAGCTTAGGGATTGACGCTAAAGCAGTCAATTTGATTTGGATTTTTTGTTTTACCTTATCGCATAGATGCTCTATTGAACAATTGTAGCGGTATATGGTCTTTCATTGTGATGCACAAAAGTAATATTGTTTCCAATGTAATTGAAGTAATGTACCACATAATTAAATAGAATTTCTACAATGTAGCAAACTCGAGGATAAACTGCTACTGTATTCGGCCAATGCAGCACTCTGTATATTGCTCTTGGATTTCACGGAATAATTTCTTTTTTTAGTTGCTGTCATATAGGCATATTCTGGTCTTATCAAAGACCTGTACAGATTATCACTGTTCTAGTATCCAATTCAGATGATCTTTTGCATTAACTTGCTGACTAAATTCGTTAAAAAGGATAAAAAATTAAATTTGATATTGTACCTTGTGTTGGAAAAAACAAAAATAAAAAAATTGTATTGCTAGGAATGATGAACACATCTCAATTGCATTATTTCAATTTTAAAACAAGATTTTAAATAGCTGTTTTACAATACATCAATTGATATTTACCACAAGACAACAAAAAAAATCTTAGGTTTTATTCAGCTTTTTGGCAAATATTGCTATACTTTAAAATGATCAAAATGATTAGGATCATTGTGATTCTAAAATTTAACCTATCTTCGATAATTTCTTCTTTTTTTTAATTGTGTTTTTAGCGTTTTTCTAGGCTCCTATAGTTTGTTTGTTTTGTTGTATAAGTAGTGTTAGTTGCAGTTAATAAATCTTTTTTATTTTAAAAATATATACATTTTTTATCAAATTTATTAAATGATAATTTTTTTAAATTAATGATTAAAACAATATAGTAGTGAATAATAGCAAAAGCAGAGAGCGTGGCGCAGTGATCTAGGCATCCGATCGCTGTACTTTTCACATGCTTATACGCTCTCCCACTCCCCAACCCGCCTTGCCAGCGTGGGGTTTTACGGCTAATAACCCTCTCTGATAGAGTGATGAAATCTCTCCAGTGGTTCGGAATCCACTTAAAACTGTAGGTCTCTCGTAATGTAAGTTGCCAGCATTACGTGCAGAGTTGGAGGCCTACATCCTAGCAGGATTGAATAATGGCTAATATTATATTATAATAGCAAAAGCAAAAAAAAAATAGAATGGGCAAACGCCATTACTTTGCTACTTTTGATTTAATACAAGCAATGCAATGTAACATTTAGTTTAGTTCCAACAATAAGAAACAAACTGATTGATTTAATATATTGTTATGTGCATTTATACATTTTTTTACAGGAAACAATAAAAACTTCATACTTCAAGTATAGATAAAAAAGTTTCATGTTCTATCTTTCTGAATTATAATGAATCATAATATGATAATTAAAATAAACTGAAAGGTTTGAGGTTTTGTTCACGTATATGTAGAACAACCCAGGTTTGAATGAGATAAAACAATTTTTGACAAAAATGCAAATACGAGGTCTTGCACTTTTACCGACGATATGTACTTTGCAGTTTTATAATATTGAATTGTCAATATTTTATTTGTCATTATTAATTTCATAGTTATCATTTTTTTAACGTTAAAACTTATTTCTTAATTTTATAAATCCTGTATGCAATTTGTTTTAAAAATAGATTTTTTTAATGAAACACTTTGTATATTTTTACATTTTTTAATGATTTATTGATTGTTTTGTTATTTGTTTTTAATATTTTATCTATCTAGCTATCAAAATAATGAGTTACAGGACAAATAAAATTTTAGTTTTAACGTAAGAACAATTACTTTAAGTTTTCTGATGGGCATTGTTTTGTATAAGCTGTTTTTAAGTTCTTAATTGTGTATTTGTCATTTCTTATTATTGTAATCTATTTTACTGTATACTCAATTAAAAAAATCATTTCAAAGTCTTACAAAACAGTGGCAATCACTTTTAAAACAGAAAATTGTTTTTTTTTCATGTATTTTAGGATTAGATTTTAAAATTTTTGTTTGTTAATAACTGTAGATCATTATTAGAAATATTAACTTTTATAAAAAATATACAAAAAAATATAAATATTGTATCTCATTTGCTTTTATTACTTGAAATACATAAGTAATGTTAAGCGCTTTATTTTTTAATACATTTAACACATGCAATAGTTACACAAAGAATAAACATGCACAAAAGTATATGTGATACAAGCCAATCTAGACTACAAAACATGACAGCACTGCTTATTAGCAATATTGATAAGATTGCAATGAATGTCAGTAATGACAATTTTTTATCCGCTATTGAGAATTTAACAAGAAATATGTAACCTCAAGTGGTTTTGTTTGACACAAATTATAATAAACAAAAGTGCAATAACGTTTTACTAAAAAGTCAATCTATTAGTGTTATTGTTAAACAAAACTTTGTACAATATGTATTTAAATTTAACTTAATTAATAAAAAGTAAAAAACTATAATATAAAACAATAAAACACAGTAAACTGCAAAACAATGCAAAACAAAAATTACGTTATATAGATTTTGGATTCTGGATTTAACTAAAGTCTACTGCACGTAGGTTTTAGTAAGCCTTTTGTACCTTCTTTAGTGGTGGCCACTCTATGTGGCTGATGTATGCAAGTACAATGCCATACTAAGTATGCAAGACTCTTTCACTTTTGTGTTAAAGAATTTTCCAACTTACTTACATAGTTTTTTATTTCTTCTTCACTAATGGGTTTACTTCAATGCGCACAGGTACTTAAATTCCGCAATAGGTTGTCTTAAAAAGCAGCCTTACTAGTCAGCTTTAAATTTTTCTAGAGCCTGATTTTTGTTTTTTGGTTATGTTTGACATTAAATTTGATCCATCTGTGATTTGACATTGAAACCGACCTTGATACGTGCCAGTTTTTCCTTAAAATGTTAAAAGTTGCTAAAGTGATATTTATAAAATTTGGATACGGGAAGTAACAAACAAATTCAACGCTTTGTGGCATAAAAAACGATGATATTTGCTTGAGTATGTAAATACACGTCCTTACCGTTAGTTGGGTTTAAAAACACCTTCCTACTTAGTTTGCTAATCCGCAGATCCTGGTTTGTACAATCTATAGTTTTTGGATTATACATATTGTGTCCTGCATCAGCTCTAGTTTACGGTATAGTGATGCTAAGGCCGCTTAACAGTAATGCGGGTTGCATTGTGTAACTTTAATGTATCGCGTCAATGGATCTTTTTATCATTTAGTGTGCGTACATCTTTTTCACTTATTTCTAGAACAAGGAGTTGGCTTTCTGGCTTCTTTGACTCGGCGGTGTGGAAAATGCATCTGTCATTGACTTTGAGCCACTGGTTCTGCTTTTGTAGGCAACTCATCATTAGATCTACAACATCCGCATTTTTTGGAAACCACAGAGTAGTGTTTGTCAGCCTACGAAACCAAGTCAGTAGTACAATTTTTAGCACATGAGGTATCAGCCTCGCCTAAAAAGGGGTTTGTTTGCTTTTTAGCAGCCAAAAAAATTTAAAAGTATTTTTATAATGTTGTGACATATTAATTAAATCCTAAATATCACATTATAAAATTTAAAAAAAAAAACGCTTTTATTTGTCTTTTTGCCTCAACCCCGCCGATTCTGCGTATTTTAACACCGGTATGTAGAGTGTGGAATGTGGTTTAAAGGCGGAACAGTTTTGAATGTCGATCAAGTATTTGTAGGCGCACTCACCAAGTAGTACTTTTCTGGCTATCCAAAGATTTACCTGATAAATTGATTTTAAGATTGTGTACACGGTATATGTCAAGTCAAATATGTATGTATATAAAGAAACAAATAAAATGCTGTAAACTACAATACATAATAAAATAAAATACAATACAAATACAAACGTACTTTGCAATACAATATGATATTATACAGGGTGTTAGGTAAACATGCGGCAAAAATTTAAAGGGTTATTCTTTAGCCTATTCTAAAAATATTTTGTCCTATGATGATTTCAGAAAAATCCCCTTTGTTTCGAAGAAGTCGTAATGTCTTCTTTTGTGCTATTTGCATTCTTATTGATTTTGACAATTTCTCTTATATAATGATGTTATATGACATATGAAAATTGAAAATTGTTTATTTTATGTTTTAAATTAGCATAGCATGCGCTGTTCAATTTGTTGGCCACATAATCGATATGAATATTTTATTTAAAATTACAGTCGACATAGTATTCTAAGAATTTAGAATGGTTAGCCCTAAATGAGATATTTATATTTAGAGTTTTGTTTTTATAGAACTATCGGTATTTATAATTAAATTTTTTTGTTACACTAAGTTTGGATCTGGTCCTGAAACATTTGAATTATTGCGCTGCTTGCATAATAAAGTTTTTCTTTATTTTTGGCTGTTTACAAAAATTAGATTTCTTGGAAAGTTTTTATTGTCAACTCTAAAAATTTTAAAGTGTATCAATAACATATCAAAGGATTTTTTGACCTATTAAACAAAAAATTTAAAATACTCGACATCTTTTTTTTAATCGGTTTTTAATTGAATAAAAACATTTTAAAAATTAACGGAAATGTCTCAAACACATTTTTTTTAGAATTTTTGATCAATTTTAAGCAATAAATGTTATTTTCAATAATTTGCAAAAAAAAATTGCTTCAAAAGTTACTGGCGTTTGAAAATTGCAAAAAATGATCAAAAACTGATATTTTTGAAAGTTGTATCCAAAATATCTCGGCGCTGGGGAGCACAAAAAATCTAAAAAAAAATCAAAGGACTAGTTTATGTTAAAGAACCGATCCCCAAAGTTTGCGACATAAAAAAATATTTTTCATACATATATGTACATGGTGTTAAAAATAAATGTAAAATATTTTAGAAAATGGTAGTACAAACCACAACAAACAAAAAAGTTTTAATAAACATAAGTTGTCATAGCAACGGTTTTGGAGATATGGAACATTATTTATTTTTATTATTCTTTTTTCCTCCATTTTTTATTTTGTTAATACGTGAATTTTTTTATCATAGTTGATGTTTTGTGAAATAAACAATCAGTATTTGACAGTTGTTGTTAGTGCACAAGTTTTTATTGCTATGGCTGATTACTCTAATGCAGAACTAGCCGATATGCATTTTATGTATAGTCTTGCTAATGAGATTGCCAATAACCGCTTATCCAAATTGCCAGATTTCTTCACATAGTATGTTTGGATGAATTTACCAGAGATTGAGAAATACCGGTTCACTTCAAAAACAGTGCTATTTTTACGGCAGACCAAGGTCGGTATCTATTCCTAAAGCAGAACAAAAAATTATAGCATGTATAGAGCATAATACAGGGACAAGTGTTTTGAGAATATCTGCAGAAGTAATAATTGGTACAACAAGTACAACCCTTAAATTTAACTGATCATTAGTCACGTTTCTTGCCAAAAATTTGTTTACAGATGAAGCCGGGTTTACGCATAATGGAGTTGTTAATTTTTATAATGCACATTGTTGGGCCGAAAAAAAATATTATGCGGTAATTTAATGTGGACACGTTTTTCATTAAACATTTGAATGGGTTTTGTAGGCGACAGGTTTCTAGGTACTGTTGTTTTACCAAACTGATTAAAAGGCACTGCTTACTTCAACTTTCTGCAGAACACAATGTATGATCTTTTAGATGACATTCCTTTGGCTCACAGGCAACAAATGTGGTTTCATCATGATGGTGCTTTACTTCATTTTTTGATTGCCGTTAGAAAGGATTTTGACCAAAATTTTTCACATAGGTAGATAGGAAGAGGTGGTCCAGTTTTATGGCCAGCAAGATTGCATGATTTAAACCCTTTTGATATTTTTTTATGGAGATATTTCAAATCATTAGTGTATGCTATTTCTGTAAATAGCTTTGAAGAACTGCAGTTAAAAATTAATGAATAGTGCTAAAAAATCCGAGCCAATAAGGGAGTTTTAAAAAGAGTATAAATGTCCTTTGGACAAAGATGTCGTGCCTGTTTGGAAATGGAAAGAGGGCACTTCAAACATCTTCTATAACTCTGTTCTTTGTAAAAATATATAAAAAAATAAATAATGTTCCGTTTTTTTGAAACCGTTGTTATGACAACCCATGTTTATTAATTATTAAGACTGTTTGTTTGTTGTGGTTTGTACTACCACCCCCTTAAATATTTTACATTTTTTTTGAACACTGGAATTTCTTTGGGTGCACCCTCACAAAGTAACCTTTATGCAAAAAAAGTAACCCATGCCAAATTTTATCTGTTAAGAATTAAAAGAACACGTGTCGCACTGCCTTTAAAAGTAAACCTATTACTTTACTTAAAAAACTATTATTAGATTGTTACAAATAAGTTATAGACCTAAGCCTTAAATTCTAATAATTTTTGTTTACGAGTCTAATTTTATATTCAAAATTTCAAATATAATAAAAATTATATTAATTAAATAAAAAATTAAACAGAATATATTGATGTAAAGTTTTATGTGGAACCTATTTAGCAAGTACTCAATTGCTTTTTTGGGGACCCAGGGTATGCATAAGATTCAAATCTGGAAGTTATGAACACGTGAACACAAAAATTGCACTTTTTTTAAGAACCAGTTTAATATACAGGGTGTCCGGAAAATACGTGTACAACGTTTGACGACAGACTCCTGACGTCAAAATAGGTCGATCTAAGCCGACTTAGTTATATCCAAAATTGTCTCGTTTAGCCGGTAGAGGGCGTCAAAAAAAACAAAAGTATAACAAAGTTGAAAGTATCTATTGTAAGAAACTAAGTAAAACAAAAACATTACTTAAGCAAATGTGTAAAATGACCGCCATCTTGTTGAATACACTTATTAACACTCTTTAAAAAATGATATTGGACCCTATCTAATGTCTCGGGATTATTAAAATGGTTGCCTGCATTTAAAATCCGCTGCAATAAATCATCGCGTGTGTTTACCGGAGTCTTGTAAACTTCTGTTTTAATAGCGCCCTACAAAAAGAAATCACACATATTTAACTCAGGAGAACGTGGTGGCCATTTTACTGGTGCATCATTGCCTCTTCCAATCTATCGGTTGGGATATTGATGATGTAAGTATTGCCGAACGGCAACGGAAAAATGGGGCGGGGCACCATCATGCATATACCACATTTCCCTCCGAAGTAAAAGGGGCAAATTCTCCAGAAGAATTGGTAATGTGTCTTGCAAAAAATTTAAATAAATATTTCCATCTAACCTGTCTGGAATAACAATGGGACCAATAAGGTAGTGATCAATAATACCTGCCCAAATATTATTTTTAAATTGATGCTGATGATGTGCAACTTCAATGGCATGTGGATTTTCATCGGAATAAATATGTTCGTTGTGCAGATTGGTTACCCCAGATCTTGTAAAGCATGCCTCGTCAGTAAACATAATTTTTCTACAAAAATTTGGAACAAGGATTCTTTTGTTTCTAATAAATTGACAAAATGTAAGCCGCATGGGGGGATCAGTCGGTAAAAGTTCCTGGACTTTTTGTATGTAGTAAGGATGTAACAACTGTTTTCTTAAAACCTCATTGACAATCGTTTTAGGAACATTTTACTCACGTTTTAAGAGACGGGTACTGGTACTTGGTTCTTCTTCAACTCTTTCCAGAATCATCTCTTCTGTTTCCACAGTTCGAGTTGTTCGCATACGACCCCTGCCATCAAACTTTTTCTCAAAACTGCCCGTTTCCCGAAGATGACGCTCAATATTGGCAAATGTTTGGTGGTTTGGTATTCGACGGTTAGGAAACCTCTCCATGTAAACCCTAACACTCTGACACCCTTTCCTTGACAAAACCCGTATACCAGGAGCATGTCAACTTTCTGAGAGTTTGTATAATTTTCCATTTTTAATGGTAAAATGAACTTGTAATTCAAGAATGTTGATCGTATACTTGAGTAAATTTCATAGACTGGTAACAATTTGTCAATAATTGTCAAATTATTAAACGCCATAGCAACAAGGTCACTTAAAAAATTATTGTTACAGGTAATTTCTTTTTATATTTACAAATTTTTGACGCCCTCTACCGGCTAAACGAGACAATTTTGGATATAACTAAGTCGGCTTAGATCGACCTATTTTGACGTCAGGAGTCTGTCGTCAAACGTTGTACACGTATTTTCCGGACACCCTGTATATATATATATTACAGAAATTTAAATGGTTATTTTTTTTCCTTAACTGTACTATACTATAAAAACAATGTAAGCGTCCAACAGATACTTGAGATGTAAACTAAAATAAATATACCCAAATTTATTATAAGACACTGTCAAATTTATTGAACATCTAGCTCATGAATTCTTTACAAAATTTATTTACAACAAATATTTCGAGTGGGTTGTTGGTTGTCTATAAACACAATATATATTTTTTCAACAAATTTTCTTCTTTATTTTTTTGTTGTCTAACATTTTCATTTTTTTATTCTTAGTTCATTCTATTCATTCTGTTCTTTTTGAGATTGTCTTCTCCAATCCTATGTAATTGTTTTATTTTTTTGCAATCATTATGAAATCCATCGTCTGCAAATATGTTTTTTGGTTTGTAGCTATTTCTTATTTTGTTAATCCTAATTGTTATTTTTTTATAAATACATAGAATGTTTCTCACAAGTTTTGCTTTTACAATTTTATTGACATTGTCTTTTCCATGTTGTGTCACTACTCGTATCACGTTCACTTTATTTCTGAACGTTTCTGGCTTATCTTTTATTAGTAGAAGTATTCGATGAACGATATTATATCATATCATAATATTATTATTATTATTATTATTAATACGTCAGACAATTTTTTTATTGCAAATAGGCGCAGATAAAATATGGAGCTATGCGTTTACAAAACTGCCAATCCTTTTTATACTTGCAAACAAAGCACAAACATGTTAATAAAAAAAAATACTTACAATCATTGTACATATATTATATTATATTTTTTTTTTTTATTATTACAGGGTCTCTCCGTTAGTAATTCGTACATGGATACACTGAAAGAATGTTACAGGGATCTAGATGTACCTACCAACAATAATGGATTGCCACTAAATTACACTAATATGAATCATGAATGCGTATGGTCATGTGTTAATTTGAGATTTCACATAAATTCAACAACTGGGAAACCTATTTATAATCATTATCCACAATACGTGCAGAATATAATAAGTTTATGCATTGAGGAAATAGCAGAAGAGGAAGATCTTTGCACTCGCGGTAGTCTATTCGGCAATTGCTATAATCAGCGTGTAATGGATAAGGATTCTAAAACTAAAAAAGAATGTGGCATTGAAACAAACATGCACGTCACTCCCTATATGAACCTGTATAACTTTAAACATGCCTGTTATAATCGATGTCTTCTCATTAATTATGGAAAAATTAATATAAAAAATGAATTGCAAGATAAGTCTATTAACATGATGATTAATAATGACACTATTGCTATAGATATTCGTAAGAAATGCAATAAACAATATAGAAGAAACGAAGAATGTATACAAGCCGTATATAGGGAGTTATGTGTAGGAAAAGAACTTAATAAAGTATTCAGGTTACAATATGCTCATCATAATGTTTCTTATTAATGAATGAACGTTTGAGATTTAATTAAAATGGGTGGAATATTACTATATAAATTGTAAAACTTGTTATAAGACTTTAATTGAAAATTGAAATGATACAATAAAATGTAATGTACATTCTAATTTTTATATAATAGAACACTAATGTAGTTTGAAAGTTAAAAAATATTTTAGTGTACTACGACACTTGTTTCATCAAACAGTGGCTTTATTAAGTAATAATGATTACAATACTGTATTTTTGAACCTTCACACTACATCATTATTTTATTACTTCTATATACCTCTCACACCTGTCTTTGAATATATGCAGGCATACACAAATACAAAGTTACTACAAAAGAAGCAAACATTTTTAGTATTGTATAAAACAAGAGTCATTTGTAATGTTAACATGCATTTTGCTGTTATGTTGGCTGAAAACTCTACAAGGAAATCATATTGTATGTTTTGCTAAAACAAACTCCGTAACTGTTGTCCATCGACATTTTCAAACATGTTTTAAAAACCACCGCGTACTAGTTAGTCAATCTACAATTGGTACAATAAATTTAAAACAACAAAGTGTATACGTCAAGACAAAAGTTTAAAAAGACCTAGCTCGTGTAGATCTGTAAAAGGCCTGGTTTACGGTTCTCAGTTTTCTAATGATTAAGATGAGTTAAAAGAACTTATTACGTTGAGTTGTGAAAAGTGTCAATGTAGATATTGATTTAGAATGAATTAGACTATTGCATTGTTTTGTGCCGTGTGAAATGAGGAGCACATATTAACCACCAGTAAAGTTTTAAAGATCACTTTTGGATTAATAAAACATTTAAATTTGATAAATAGTTAGACGTCCTTATGTATAATGGTTAGTTGGAAGGTATAAACGGACAGTATTTTTTTTTATTTAATCAATTTATTTAAAAAACGTTTCAAGGAATTAAACATTTCTCTTCTTTAGTCAACTACAATATAAAAAACACATTCACAATAACAATTACAATTTATATATAATAAAACAATTTAAAAAAGTTTTTTAAAAATAATTTAAGAACAAGTACAAACAGATATAACTTTTTTTTTAAGGACGTAGTGCGGTGTTGGCCTCAACAAGTAGCCCTTAAAAATAACTAACGTATGGCAATACCTTTCGGATTTCTTTTCTGCGTAAGTCCTGCTGTTAAATGACTACATTGTTTCTAATGTGGTACTAGTTTGAGGTGGGCTGGTTTTGGCCTCGCGGAATTCACGCAGTGTGCTGCTGTCCCCGGCTCATCTCTCCCTATACTATATTTGTATGCCCTACTTCCTACACTGGCATTCTCCTCTCCTTCCTTCAATTCTTTTGTTATTCAGCCTAGATATTTGCATTGTTCTTCTTAGTTTTTCTATATCTTCATTAACTTCTTCCTCGTTGTATCCTCTTTTTGTGAAGCTCCATTAAGTGCATCCTTTTTGGTAGTCCTATATTTGCCTTTTTAACTTCTAGTGAAATTCTTGAATCTCTATTTGGGATTAGTTCTTTGTGTTCTTTGGTTGCCAGATATACTCTGACCATTTTGAAAGTTGTATTTTCTGTCAACTTAGAGATGGCGTATTTTCTGTTTGGAAATTGTTTAGTTAATTCAGTCAACTTATTTTCCTTGAACAGTTCTCTCCTTTTCCTTCTATTTTTTGCAATTTCTGTTGGTATAATGTTTTAGTATATGTTGTTCTCTTGTCTCTCTGTTTACCTCCTATTGCTTGGCAGGCATAGTTGTTTTAACCGTCTTTGTTTTTTTTCCTCTTTATTACTTTTTTTCATATTTTTTTGCTCCATTTAGCTTCTTGCTTCTCCTTCTTTTGTCTTTTGTGGCTTTTAATATTTTAGACATAACCTTACTAATAAAATTATTATTGTTTATAATTACATGTCAGTAGCTACTGTTTGTTAAATAACTAAATAGAATTGATTACAGTATAGAATAGTTCAACAATTTTAAAATATTATTATAGAATTATTATATTGATGCATAATTATTCACCGTTTTTGAGTTTTGCTCATTTCTCTGAAAGACAAATTTGGACAGCTTCTACACCTTGCAGAGTTTCCTGAAAACAAACAATAATAAGCTGATCGGCGTTGAAGTTTTAAGCCAGTATCTTGTTAGTGCAACTTTTGTTTTCTTTTACAGCTGCCAGAAAGGCTTTTTCAAAAACCTGACTTGGCCAAAGTTTGATCTCTTCCTGACTTGTTTTCTACGTTGGTATTACCATCTTTAAAGCAAACAAACCACTCTTAGCATGTTCATTTGCTAATTGTTCCTTCTCCAAAAAACTCATTGGTATCGCAAAATGACTCAGCAGCTATTTATTTTTTCTCAAAGTGGTACTGCATAATGTGCCGTATGTGTGTAGAGTTTTTGATGCGCATTTTAATTAACTAATCGTACGTTACGCGCAATTATTCAAATTTTTGTTTTTTTATATAACTGACCGCATCACTTTACTGCGTAAAAGTTACTGATCTTGCTCTGCTCGAGTTAGTCCAGTCTATTTTGTCCTCTGGCATCAGCGCGTCACCGCTATAAGCCGTTATTGTTTTTGCACGCTTCCTTATAACCTGCACAATTACCAATATACTCTGCAAAATTAGCAAACGTAAAATCTCTCTAACATAAGACCCAATAGATCGTTGTGCCAGAATGTCCAACATATGAATTTACATTATACCATAATGCTAGTACCTTGATTTGTAGTATTTTAACAAAAACGGCAACTTTGTCTTCATCGCTGCTTCTACAAATAATTTGATAATTGATTTAATTTTTTACCAGTACATTTAAAAAGGATTAAACTATGATATGTCAAAGTTTTTTTTGTAAAATTACATTTTCAAATAGCAACAAAATGCATTCAAAAATACAGAAAAACGCATTAATTTCTATATTTATTGGGTTTTTTTCGGCTATTTTCTAAATATTATTTGACTAAAAGACTTCTTAATTTTATTTTTAAAGGAACTGCAGATAGTGTTGTAGAAGATAAGTGATTTAACCATTCAGTATTATGTATATTCCAAACAAAATTATTTCAAGTATTTTAGTGTTACCTTAAAATATTATTTGAAGAACGGTATATGACTATTACAAAAATAGTCTTATTAAACGGGTTTAGTTCAAGAAATATGCTATTAGTACGTTGTTAGTATAGAACATGCTTGTAGTTTGTAGATGTAGGCACAAACATCTTGTTGGTCAACAAATGAGTGTTCTAAATAATAATAAAAAATTTCTATATTAAAACAATTTGGGTTTTTATTGTTTATCTTAGTTTTAGTTAAAAAGAGATCGTGTGGTTGATTATGCTCGAGATAGTAATAAACAAAAATTTAATTTTTTTTAGGCCACCTATTTTAGAGAATTTTATTTATAACTAATAAACTATGTCAATGTTTGTTTGATTTAGGTTTGGATTGTTGCGTTTATTCTATTTATATTATGATGACCAATTTATTTTAATGTATCTTTTTAAACGATTTATTTTTATTTAAAATTGCAATTGGCTTTAAACTTACTTTAGAGAGTTTTACTAATAGATTACTGCAATCCTTTAAAAACAAAAGTTAAGTTTAAAAACACATACATTTAAAACATAATTTAATTATATTTGGTATTTTTTGTGCATTATTACTGACGAGGGTACAAATTACTAAAGAACTAATTTTATGGTTTGCTTTACTTCTAACCAGAAATCTTTACAAATTTCAGATTTTTTTCAATTTTGAGAGAAGAAAAACTTTGTTGACTATAATAATTGTATAGTATAGTCATTATATTTTATAAATTTAATTAATTAATTTTTAATAATTAATTAAAATTAATAAAATTATTTTAATAAATAAAAACCTTAGATTTGCTTGAAAAATGTTAAGAAAAAGTCAACAACAATTTGAGCATTTTTTATACAATATTGTTTTAAATAATGCGAAAGCTTTTAGTATGCAGATTATACCGCAATACTTTCTACACATAAAAACCCAAATGTTGCATTAAGTAGGCAAAATAGATGTTAGGAAATTTTAAAAGTTGGCGGCAAGAAATCATTCTTATGACCATCCAAAAACAGGAGTAATAAATTGTAAAGGCATTCATAAAATCAAATAAGTAATCTAAATTAATTAATTAGGAATTATTATTAACCAAAACTTTTTATGAAAAAATTAAACGCCGCTACTAAACAACAAACTTTGACACTTTGCTGAAAGATTTTACCACCTTAGACAATTTTTACCAGTCACAGTGCTTCAAAGTATATACGTTGCTCTAGTACAATCAATATTAAGTTATGGGACAACAGTGTAGGGACACGCGTCAAAATATTTAATAAACACATTGAAAAAAAAAAACAAAAAAAAAATCATAAAAAACATAGACTTGAATCAATCTCAATTTATGCTAGAGAGATAGAGATTTTGTTCCAGTATAAACTAGCTAATAGGGTATTATTTTAAAACTTATCAGTTTAACAAAGAAAGTCACGTCTACAATACCCGAAGGAAGACAAAGACAACATAACCTACAAGAAAGTAACGGTACTAACAAATATGGAGACATAACGAAAGATATAAGTACTCCAAAACTATTTAGTTTGCCCGAATTCACTACATACTATACAAAAACATTACATAAAGTGATTTCACATTCGGCAAAAAAAAATTGTTTACAGGAAATTAAATAAAAACTAGTTGTTATTATTATAATTTTATATCCGCTACATTATTAAATATTAATAATAAAAATAATCAAACACGCATAAACATTTTTAGTCATGTGTGAAGCTCGATGCTTCATTTATAAGCTAATTAATATTTAATCATGATGCATTTATTAATATCAAGTTTTATATGTTCAGTGTTTTTTATTTTTATGCAGGTATGTTGCGTGCTATTCAATGGAACAATTTTTGATATAAGAATTATTATAATATATTTTATATAATAATAAGTCGGAAAAATAATACCCAATAAAAGCAATATTTTTAATCAAATAGAATTTGAGGGTTAGCTAATATGGAGTATAAAATGCTTAGATTATTTTAATAATTTTATTACAATATTAAATAATAAAATGAAAAATTTTATTAAACCAACAACAATAGTATATAGGATAGTTGTAATATATCTTGTTTGGGCAAAGTTTTCTTTACCTCTCGTAATTAAATAGAAATAACTACGTGGTGCCACAAAACATTAAAACTAATTGCCTGTTTCATGAAGTTGTTAATATTAACAAATTATTAATTGGGTTTATACAGCTAGGTGCCGCTTTCCCACTCCCACACGCCATTCCCGTCTTTGCATTGCATTCTCTTCTTCCAGCCCTCTCGCTTTCATTGCATCTCGAATGGTATCGTTCTATAATCTTTTGGGTCTTTACCTTTTCCTTCTTTCTGGCGGTTGGCATTTCCATACTTTTCGGGGCCATCTATCATCCGTCATCTAAAGAACCACCACAGGCTTTTTATTTTCACTTTTTCCACTAGTGTTTGTTCAGCTTCCATTATTCTTCTAATTTTCTCATTTTTTAATTTCTCTATTCTGGACTTTCTGGCGCTTCTTCTTAGGTAGTCTATTTCTACAGTATTTATTCGTCGTTTATCTTTGGCTCTCAGTTTCCATACTTCTCCCCCATATGACACCACTGTATCTACCATTGCGCGTCTTATCCGTTTCTTTACTTCTGTTCTTATGCGTTTGTCCCATCAGATCGAGTTTAGACAGCGAACCATTTTTTTTTCCTTTTCTATTTTGTTCCTAACTTCCTCTTTTGCTATTCTATTTTTACTAATTGTGCATCTCAAATATTTTAAGGTTTCTACTTGTTTTACTTCAATTGTGTCAAAAAAATTATCAAAATTTTAAACTACTTTAACATTTAATATTTATTTAAAAAATAAATAATTATTTATTAATAATAGAAATAGAATAGATATAATTAGAGGCATTTAGGTATTTTTTTTTATAAACACTGAATAGTGATATAGCACATCTTATTTTGCTCTATGTATATCTGACGTTTTAATTTTAAACATTCAAATTTTTTTGCTTCTTCTTGTTGTTTATCGTGATTAAACTGTTCAATTTTTTAAGATCCTCTTCATTTGTAAGTCTGTGAAAAAAATTCTACTTTTGCAGAATAACCAAACATTGCTTTGTAGCAACTTTGTTTAATACCAGAATAGTAGTCGTAATTCTTTATAAATTGTACAAATTACACACTTTTGCTTAATCTTTCAGTTTTGTTGTCTGTTATCCAAGTAATTAGCATATTTTCAAAATTTTGATGTGCTTGTTTTACACTGCCATGACTGTCTGTGGTTTAGTTTACAATAAAAATATAATAATTTCCACATTAACTGAGTAATTCAGTTGATGTTCACATTATCTATATAATATTAATTGCTTCCGCGCTTTATCGGTAACATTTATACGAATTTTAGCAACTGAAGTAACGTGGCAAAAGTTTGTTTGTGTTTATTTGCATATTTTTAGGTTTTACGCTCTTATAATTGCTTCCGTGCATTTTTTGTGCATATTTCCTTATTTTATTATTTCTCATATTATAGAATATTATCCATGTTTTAACTATAAATGTTGTTTCACATTATTGTAATCTTAATAAGTCAAAATTAACATTACTACTTTCTGTCTAGACCCAGACTGGTTTTTTACTTGGTAATCATCAGTCGTCACAATAATCACAAAATCACAACACAGAGGGCTTGAGAATGCCGAGTTTACACATTAGAATCAGCATTTCAAACAAACAATTGACCAATTGACCGTTTAGATATATTAGCCATTTAAAATAATTAATGCAAAACTATATTATAATTAGAAAAGAACTAATATAACAATTAATAAAAAACTTTGCAATGGTTAAAATGTAACTGCAATTGGACAAGAACTAAATAATAATTTTAAAAACAGCCATTTATAGAAGTAGGTTAGTAAAGCTAAACTATTATTTTAATTAACTTGTTCATGTAGGATTGATATTATGATATTGTATTCTTAATTTAAAAAATAATTACTTTAATTTACAATTGTTTATTTTTTTAGTAATAAAGTTTGGATGGTCTCTACGCGTCTTTGATTTCGGGGATTCCCTATTTTAACGTATACACAACGCTGCTTGTATATAACATAATTCTATACAGTTTATCTCAATCTTTTGTGTGTTGTGCTTGTTCCTTGTCCGTATTAAGTGTTTTTAAGTTTTCTTGTATAAAATGCCTAAAATAAAACCTTCCTTCAATGAATTGATACGAGGACATTTAGAATTTAAATATGAGAATGGCAAATTAATTTGCAAATCTTGTATCAAACCGGTAAGTTTCATTTTGTTTTTCTGTTGGCTTAGGTATACACATGTCTACTATGTTGCAGATTAATTGCTAGAAAAAATATAATATAACGCAACATATTAAAACTTCAGTTCACTTGGCGAATGTACAAAAACATAAAACTGCAAGCAGTGCACAGCAAACTATTCTAGAATATTTTGCAAGTACATCCACACATAACAAAACAGAATTTTACTTTGATTTATGTAATGCAATAATATTTTTTAACATTTTGTTAAAAAATAGATAATAGTATGTTTAATTTTTTTTTACATAAATACACCGGTAAACATATTAATTATGTCAAACAAGTTTATAAACACACTATTGAGAAAATAAAAAACAATTTTATATGGTTCTGTGTGGATGAAACTATAGATTCATGTGGTCGGTACATTGCTCATTTGATTATAAATTAGTTCTAAGCAGTTAGAGAAAAAAATGTCAATACCGTTACTAAACTTGTTCATGATGAATTATTTTTTTTTTGCCAAACCCCGTATCAAATAATAAAATATTATTGATGTTTTTTGATGCTGCTGCATATATGTTGAAGACATATTTAAATTTAAATATATCTTATGAACAATTAATTCATTACACCTGTTTGGCACATTGATTTAATCGTGTAGCTGAAACAATTAGACCACAGTTTTCCCTCTTAAGAAATTTGATAAAAACCAAGAAACAATTTTTTTTTAATCTACTTTGATAGTTTAATGTTTAGGAAAAGAATTCCAGATGTACTACTTCCTTCGGAACCTGTTACAACTAAATGGGGTACGTAGCTAGATGCTCCTTGCTATTATGCCAATCATTTCTTTTTAGAATATTGTGTTAGAGTTTTCCGAAAATACCTCACAGGCAATTAGAAAATGTCAAGAAGTTGTAAAAGATAACAGGGTTATACAAAACTTTGCATTTATAAAAACAAATTACAGTTTTGTAAGCAAAGCTATAAAACAACTTGAAGCATAGGACACAACTTTGATAGATGCTGTTCAAACAATTGAAAATTTTAAGAATGTCATCTTAAACGTACGTATATCAGTAGGAAGAATTATCTTAAAAAAATGCAATACAGTTTGACCAAAAAATGAAGAGTTTGGAGTTTTGGAAAATATTTTAAGAGTTTTAAAAGGAAATGTCATGGAAGATTTACTTGTAAATGCTTAAATTATTCCTATTTATAAATACGCACCAATTACAAGTGTAAAAGTAGAGAAAAGATTTTCTTATTTTAAAAATGTACTGAGGGATAGAAAATGGGATTTTCTGTTAAAAATTTGAAAAAAGACTTAGTTATTAATTCCTTTTAAAATAAGAAATAACTGTTTATTATTTATGATATTATTTAACAAATGATCAAAATTTTTTAAATTTTACATTTATATTTATATATATACATATATGGGTAATTCCATTACTTTTCGACTAATTTGAAAAAGTCGACCTCTTTGATTTTGCTTTCAGGGATCAAAATATAGATAAAAAAAAAGAGTTTCCCAAAATTTTGGACCATAGAATATTGTCTGTTCAAAATGACATATAGAATAATGTAAAATATGTACCTGTTATACAAATAAAACCTAATATTTAACATAGATTTTTAAGAACATTACAATAAAATTAAAATCTATTTTGCTTTTTCAACCAGTCTTTTGGTGACTTCTGAAAAATATACTGTGTGTATTTCCACAGCTTCATATGAGACACATATGGTAATCTTTATTTCAAATAACTTGACTTGTATGCTATTTGTATTTATAATGCTATATATAACAATAGCAATCAATAATATTAAATTTAAATTGAAAAAAAAAAAAAGATATTAATGGTACTGTAATGGCTATAACTGCATTGTACAAAGAAGAGAATGGTGCACCTGATAAGTTATTTGATACAAAGATGTCATTGCATTACTTTAGATTTTAACATTTACTACAAATTAGGTATTTTATCTTACTCTTAAACCTGCGCTTGAAGTTCAATTAAACAACACTTCAACACTGTTGTGTAACAACAAACAACAAACAACTTAAAACTGTATCGGCTAACGCAAGTAATATTACGTGCACATTATGGTTGATAAAAAATAAATAAAATTAATGAAATGATAAATCATGCATCTTAACATATCCTTTGCGAACTATATTCACGCGTTCGGGTAGCCTCTTGCGTACAAACATCAAAAACAGAATTGGTCGGCAAACCAAACCCAGAAATAATACACGTTAAATATACGTAGATATATATGCCGACTATTTATACAAGTATTTCAATGGTTAATATACGTATATTAATCAACGGATAAAAAAAAAGGAAAATATTAACGTATAATATACAAATATACATATCTTACGCGTACAAGAAATGTATATTATACAAATAAACATATACCATATACGCTTTTTATACCATATATACGTGTAATAAACTTATATTATCTAAACTTGTGTTTACTGGGTGCCTTTATAATACTCAAAAAACCATTAAAATGTTTTTTGAATCATATAAATCGGTTAAAAAATAACGGAGTTATTCAGCCGTACGTTTTTTGTCTAACACCCTGTATATCCATTTTATAATTTTTACTTCATTTCTATGTATTCCAAAAACTTTTTTTTGTTTTTTTTTTAAGTTTGGTGTTTCTTTTCTATTATCTGTTAGTGTGCTAAAGTACATCATAATTTTTTTAATCAAATTATTTACTAAAGAGATTCCCAAATAACAGTTATAAGCAAGTAGAGTTTTTCCAGCTTCATTATTCAAACGTTGAATTAATTTTAAAACAACTGATTGTGAGATTTGGTACATCTGCATGTGTTTCTCTTTTTTTAGTATAAACAATTACATTAAACGTATAACTTTCTAGTGAAGTTTTACTTTATACTTATGGGTTTTATTTAGAATGTATTAGAAAACATAGAGTCTGCCTCTAAACGGCCATAGATTTGTCAATAACAACAATATTGTCAGAAGTTAATACTTTTTGAACATTATGAAGGATTTTTGAAACTATATTTTATATTTTATAAAGACGATTACTTGTGACGCAATTTTCATTGTTATCAAAATGCATAAGTTTTAGTAATAGCAGATACTGATCTTAAGTTAAATTATTTGTGACAACAATCTTGATTAAAGAACAAGGTTTTTTTTTGTTTCCGAACGGAACAAATATCTGTCTAGTTTTTGCGGCCGCACAGAAATTAAATTAATAATAATGATTTTTTGTTGCTTTTTACCTCTCTTAAAGTGTATTGGAGTTTCTTTATCCCTCAGACGTCTGCGGCTTAGAGGATTTTTTTGGATTCTTGTTCTATTATTAGCATAAGGTGCAAGAAAGTAATTATGCAAAATATAATAGTTGCGACAGCATTTTTGCACATTGTTGCAAAAATAGCAATGAAAACATTATAGAGGTTTTGGAAATAATGTAGAAGATCTGAAAAATATCATTAATGTAATAGTTTTTAAATTATTTTAGAAATATGTGAAGTAAAACAAATTTTTTTTTTTAAATTTTATAATTATGTTTTATGTTTTTTTGTTGCTTTTTCTTTCTCTAGAAGTGGTACGTCCAAAGTCCATAAACAAAGCGACCGTTCTATTGTGCACATCTGGTTGTTACTTCTATAGTAGTTTTGTTTCTTTGATGATGTCTATAATCTTTAACAAGACATTGCCGTGGTTTTTTTTTGGTAAGCTAATGTTTAAAAAAAAAACTTGAGTTTTTCATTATAAAGCTTGCACTTGCTGAGCAGATGTAGTGAAGTTTTTTTTATCTTTTAAACGTCCGCGGCATAAAGATTTTTTTGGATTCCTATTCTATATATGTGTTTGTTCAAGCCACACTGTTGTTAGCTAATGCATCTAAACTAGTTATGTAATCTATTATCAGTTTAGATTTTATGACTGACAAACGTATCGCTTTAGTGGCGCTTGGCTGTCGGACATGATAGTTATCGGTTTACTACCACGTTGTCCTATTTTACTAGTGTTCTTAGCGCACCATCAATGGCATAAATTTCCACTTAAAAAACTGAAACATGTTTGCCTAAAGATAACGTAACTGACGTCACTTGGCTTCCGCCTTCATATCTTTGGCTTTGGTTTTTTTGTGGTCTTCAGCCCCTTATTTTCAGAACACATTTAGGATTATACATACAATACTAGACATGTAAGTAAATATACTTATCTAGTTTATAGATTTACTCTTACTGAAAACAGATTTTTAGGTACCTAATGTCATACTTATGTGTTTTAATAGTTTAACACTTAAAAGAGTACTTATCTCCGTCAGGTAACCTTTAGTGTGCGTATGCGGCAAACAATTGCAGTTTTTACATATTTTTTTTTAAACGTGTTTCCAATATGAGTGGTAAAGAGACTATTCCGACGGTAATTTTGGCGTCATCGCTGTTTCTACATATAATTTGATAATTGATTTTTTTAAATTTTAGCCAAATAATTGTTAAGAAATAGCCGAAAAATATTATCAAATATTGAAATAAATGCGTTTTAATGCATTTTAATGCTATTTACAAATATCATTTGACACAAAACTCAAAAAACGTATCACAGTTATCGATTATCAAATTATATGTAGAAACAGCAATGACGCCAAAGTTTCTGTTTTTGTTAAAATACTATAAATCAGGGTAGCGGTCGGTATGGTCGATGTAAGTATGATTTTACCATGGTTTCAAAAATACCAAAAAATTGCAAATCTGTAACATTTTTTGCAACTATGCACAGCAGGCATAGACTAACTGTGTGCATTTTCAAAATCACAAGACACCAACAAAATTAGTTTGTTTAGATTTTGGCAATAATGTTTGAAAAAGCATCAAACAATTTTTTAATGTAAAACTTGTGACAACGAGCAACAAAATGTTATTAGTTTACTTTTAAGTATTTACTCATTTTTATTATTGTATTTAATTAAACTAATTAATTTAAACAAATATAAATGTTTTTTTGTTATAATGACGAATTTTAATGGTCCTACAATTTATTGAATCTTTTAATTCATATTTGCGTTAAAAGTTGGTGGCTTACTACTATAGAATACGGCTATCAAAAACTTTTAAAATGATTTAATAAATGCACTAAGTAAAATTTTAAATTAAAAAAATGTGTTTATTGTGCTAATTGTAAAACTTTGTATTTTTGTGTGAGAATGTTAATATTTAGATTTTTACAAAATACCAGTTCTAGTAATACGCGGATTTTACGTTATGTTCAAATATTTTTTATCAATTTTAATTTTGTTCATTTCAAATTAATTTCTATCAACTATAATACATTTGCGCCAGCGTTTTTCCAAACTATTCTTGGTACGTAATTTTTTGGTAATTTGGAGATTCAGGCTGACACGTCTTAAACTCAAAACATGCTTGGCATGAGCCAAATATGCTATTAGTGAAACCTCCAAAAATGATTTGGAACATGTTCCTAATTTTTTTTTTGTTTTTTGATGTTATCCTCGGCGGATCCCCCAACAACCGATGTAAAAACGTTGAAGATGACAAAAGTTTTGTTTGTCATTTTTAACGTTGTTACAGTCTTTTGGGAAACGTTTTTACGATTTATATGTTTGTTTTATTTATAGAAGACTCGCAAAAAAACATTTTAAAATTTTAATACGG
Organism: Tachinus rufipes; assembly: GCA_963932245.1. Taxonomy (NCBI): domain Eukaryota; kingdom Metazoa; phylum Arthropoda; class Insecta; order Coleoptera; family Staphylinidae; genus Tachinus; species Tachinus rufipes. The sequence goes on from OZ010744.1 coordinate 54,094,479, forward strand.
TGTTCCACTTAATTTTCTGATTAATCCTATTAATGTTTTTTGTATAGTGAGAAATAAAAGTTGATTTTTGTCGTATTACTTTAACTGTATGTAATAGCCCACAATAATTAAAACATAGTTGTTTTGTTGTGGCAGTAATGACCTGTTAAATTTTTTGTTTTGTTATAATGAAGAAAATTTTATTTAATATAACCTTTTTAGAAAACTATGTTCATTGTCTTGATCAGTAACTTCATTTAAAAAAGATTTATTAACATCAACTTGTAGACATGTGTTTTTAAATATGGTTTTCTTCTATTAAATGATTTTGTATTTAATCTAGTTTTACAAGCAAAGTATACTTTATTATTTTACAACTTTTTGTGACAATATTTTCTGGAACACAATAAAACATTGCGTCTAGTTTAACGTTAGTAAGACCAACATTACTTTTGCAAAACTACTATAAGTATATTGGTTTGTGCCAAAACGCTATTCAATTTTCTTTACACAACTATATTAAGAGTAAGTGAATAAAAAAGTAACATTGAAATACTATTGTTTAGGTAGAACAGTTAAATATAAGATTGCACCCTAAACAAAATAAATAGTAATTATTAAGTAGTGCAAATGTTTGCTGTAAATAACAATAAAAAAATTGTTTACAGGCCGGTGTGCTGTGTTTTGTCATTTTTACTGTAGTGCTTTGTCATGGGCGACCTAGTGCAATTAATTAATAATGTGGGTGTTTTTGCCTTGGGCAGTATCTAACGTGATGCAAAACGCACTAAATACCCTAGAAAGATGGTGCAAGAAAGAGGTACTTAAGCAAAACAAAATCGTTTCTTTTACAAGACTACAAAACGCCGGGGCTAAAACACACAAAAGCAGAAGCCGGGGACGTTAACCACGTTGCCCTTATACTGATTTTTCTTTTTTTTTGTCAGCTCTTCTATCCACTCTTAAACATAAGTCTTTTTTTTTGCTTATTTGTTTTATACGTGGAAACGTATATAAAAAAGTATATAAATATTGTTTTATGGTTTCTACGGTAGTGTTATTTATAGTTATTCTTTCATTTGAGTTACTTATTATTTTTGTCTTAAATAGGTTCATCGTTAGGCCCACTTGGTTTGATTTTATGTTTAGTTGTTCAATCATATCTTTTATATCTTAAATATAGCTGCGTATGAGAGTAATGTCGTCAGCAAATGCAAGTGATTTAAAAAGATGCCGTTGATGTTTATACCTTTTTTCAGTTTTTAGAGTTTTTCACTTTGCTAGACATTTATTAAATAGCATCTGAAACATTTTTTCCTATTTGTAACATTTTGTTTGTGAAGTTGTTTTTGCTTGAGCTTCTTTTGTTTTTCATTTGTTTAAGTGCTTTACGTATCACCAGTTTTATAATGCAAGTATTGTTTTTAAGTCCACATTACATTCAAGGCAGTTGTTTTTGGATCTAGTGTCATAAACGTATGTAAAATTTTTGATGTGTGCACCAATGTTTTCCTGGTCTAATATGATGGTTTCTCAACTTTATTATTTTTAGTTTTTTCCATTAAAAGTTTGCTTCTAGAATTTTTATGTTTGCGTTGTTTGTTAAAGTGGTTTATATTAAGTTAGTATTTGTGCCCTGATGTCTTTCCTCACTTTTTTTTTTGTGCCATTAGGGCTTTTTTATGTCTGTTTTTCGTGCTTGGGTTTTTTGTAAAACTTGTTTAGGCAGTACAAGTTTTTTTTTTAGATTTAGATTATTCAGCAGTTAGTTTTTTGTTTCCAGTCTAAACTGTCCGTTGTTGCTATCGACAGATTTATGATCTTGTGGTGGCTCTTTTCTGATTTTATTGCTCTCAAAAGAATATTTTGTCGTCTAAGTTGCTTGCTGCCTATTTGTATATCAGCTGTAGACTGTATTTTTTATTGTGTGTGTGTTGCATAGTCTAGATATTAATTGATTTCCAATTCATTTTTCCCTTTATCTATAATTTATTTTCAAAATACTTCTTTTTTGTTTAATTTCAATTTTATTATTATTATTATTTTTATTTTTTTAAATTTTAACCACATTTTTCAATTTTATTTTTTTAATGTTGCAGTATTAGTAGTACTAACTGTAATGTGCAAGTTACTTTTATTTTCTAAGTAACTTGTTTTCGTCTTTGTAAGACGCGTATGCACAAGCCCAATGATTATTTCGTTTTTCAAGATTAATATTTAATCACTTGTGTCATGTATTAATGGACATTTGTTCTAATGTTTACTGTATTTTTTGTTTAATTTCAGTATTAAGTGGATGACTCTTTTCGATATGAAGCTGAATTTAGTTACTAAGCTGGCCATTGTTTATACTAAGAGTTACCCTTTCCTGGCCGTTGATTCTTTAAGAATTGCTTTTGTAAAAAATGTGGTCTGATTTTAAAGTTGTAGTTTTCTCCTCTGATAGTCGTGTCTTGTATAACTCATAACTCTAGGGTTATAAATGTATTTATGGTTTTGTCGTTATAGGTACATATTCGTAGTTTGGGATTAGTAGTTTTGAGTTGTTGTGGTTTTAGTTTTAACTTACTCAAATTTTTGCTTTCTCCTCAATTTGAATTTAAGAAGATTGTTTTTAGTGTGAAACTCTGTGTACTAGGCAATGGGCACCGTTCATCTTATATTTAATATTTAAATTTGTGTTTAACATTTTCATATTAAATATTGTATGGAAGGTTTATGACATGTATGACCTGCCAAGCATGTTGAAGCAAGAACAGCAGATACTTGCGTTTTTACTATTTTTAGTTAGAACGGTGGTTATACCGCCGTAACTCGGTTGCCAGAGCTTTGTTTGTTGTCTAGCAGGATGCACAAAATAACAAGTTATTGCTCGTGCAAGTCCGGTTAACGTTTGGGATAGTTTTTCTCCTGTAGCATTTACCACTAAAACGTTTATTGAACCTATTTTCGGAATCCCACAAGACAACGCTATTCTTAACAGCGCCATCACACAATAACTAAATATAGATAAGCAAAACAAAACGTAAGCTTATAGGACTTTTAACAGGATTTTGTGGTTCAATCAGAAACATGCATAGTATAAGAATTCAAACGGAGTTCTTATGCCGCAAATATTAGGAAAACAAAGAAACGTTACATCTGCTGAACAAGCTTAAAATACCCAACTTTCTAGAACTACTAAAAGAGTAACAAACAGAGATGCTCAATAATGCTAAAATTGTAAAACTCTTTTTAGAGTTTAACAAAGCTGACATAAATATGGTTTTGAATGTATTTGAAGAATATGAAGCAGAAAAAGTCTGTTAAACATAATAAAAAAGTGGTATTAAACATTTGAAATATTGGCAAGTAAACTTTGTGTGTCTGTGGAGTTAATTTATATGGCTATACCAAAGTTTATAAATATTAGCAAAAATAGCAACATATAAAAGAACGTAGAGTACTAACAGGTATGTATAACAGCTGTTAGTATATTTTTTACGTAAGGTGTGTGGCAATACATAGAAAGAAGCGTGAATTACAGCTAATAACTTATATGTTAAATAAAACTCAGATGCAAATGTCAAACCAATGATAATAAAAATGTTAGAAGAAGTGCTGAGAAAATTATATATACATCTACAGCTTACAGAACAAAAAAACTATGACTTTAGAAAAAATTGTACAAATATAAATTTTATAAATCTAAATTCAGCATAAATATATAAATATAACATACTTTTAAAGAAGGAAAATAGTTGCGTTATTTCAAGGGTTTACAGAATCAAATTTGGAAAGAAAACGCCTGAATATAATTGAATAAAATTTTCACACATTGTAGAAAAAAGTCCAATCTGTGCACTTTAATTAAAAAAAAAATTGATGCGATAAACCGTTTCTCTGCAATTAATTTTTAAAATATAGTGTTTTTATTTAGTTCTTCATTAATTTTTGACTGACAATATAACTCCAAATTTTTAACCTAAAGAATGAAGACATAGAATATTGTATGTACTTCAACATATAAAAAGAATGATAAGTGTTAAGTTGGTTTTCGTTTTGTCCTATAAGAACCAATTTTAATTTAAAAACGGTGCTGTACGTATCAATATGTTTCTAAGAAAAAAAGTTCAACAATATTCTCATAGATGTGATAGGATTTAATATTTTTCTATAACAATACAACTAGACGGCACCTCAACATTACGCGGTGACTAAACCCGGCAAATCTCTAGCGTTAATCTCTTAGATTTACAAATAATTTACTTTGATAAGTTAATAGAAAATAAATAAATAAAATAAGAATGATTTTTGTATATAAGAGAAAAAAATAATCTGTAAAATAAAGGTTAAGTAAAAGAGCAGCAACTATTACACTTATTCTTATTGTATATGCTAAAATATATTAATTAATAGTGATTATTATCAGTTTATTGTATATTTATATTTTTACATTTATTATTACTTTTGTTTCGTTTTTGTAAAGTTTGTTGAAAAATACATATAATAAAATATGGGCATCTCTAACAATAATCATATCTAATACTACTATTTATATATGTATACAAGTTTTATCCCCTAACACTAAAAATAATAACTTAATAATTAAAACAAATATAAAATATTATAGTATTATTATTATTAAATATGGTGTGTTTTCTAAATATTATTAGTTCCGTTTCTCTTCTCGTCACGTATCACAATTTCAGTTGGACCCAAATCCTTGGATATGGAGTTTCGAATGGAGTTTCTATCTTCATAATCACCCGATTCCTTAAAAAAAAACAAAGAATATTAACTTAAAGCCTAACATTTGATTTGCAAATTTGGTCTATTTAGTAAACAGTTATTGTTGACATTTTTGTTCACCATGAATTATACAGGGGGTTAATAAATAGGGGTAACAAACTTCTACGGTGGCTAGGAGGGGGGTTCATTTGAGACAATTTTTATTGATAAACTCATAGGCAACCATGTTCACCCTAGAAGCTTGACGTCAAGAATTTTTTTTTAAGTTGGCTATGTTTCATGTCTTAAATCGCTTATGATTTTGACGTATAGAATAGTTGAATTTGTGTTACTTGTTACTTAAATCATAAATCAGCATACTTTTTAAGATTATAGGCTGATACGCCAAAAATCTAAACTAACTTTTTAAGATTATGCTATATGATGTTAAATAGCGGAGTGGCAAGACATCGTCGAACCTTACGATTTGAAGAAGATGTGCTTCATAAGATAGAGCTGAACCCAGCAGCACTGGAAGCATTGCACGTGACATTGGTGCTAATCATGTAAGTGTTTGGCAAGTTTTGAAAGAACATCAGCTCCACCCCTACCATCTTCAAAAAGTTCAAGCTTTAAGTCCAATCGATTTTTCACCACGTATTAACTTTTCTTGTTGGTTCGTAAATTGCTGTCTCTTACAGCCTCAATTTCCACTTTCGCAACAACCTACAAAAAGTCTCATACTATTTGACAATCCAAATTCCAACACTAGTTCGGAATTAACGTGCCGGCTGGCATTGTTCTTTTTGTGGGATTACATGAAAAGTCTGGTGTAGGAGACGCCAACCGAATCTAAAGAAGATTTGTTAGCGCGTATTATTGCAGCTGCTCAGGAAATTTAAGAAACGCCTTGAAATTTCGAGAGGGTTTATGAACATATACTGCGAAGGTGCAATGTTTGCATCAAAGTTGGTGGTAGACATATTGAGAAATTATTGTGACTAGTTTAGATATCTCATTAAGGTTTCAAAAAATGTTTCTATTGAAGATTTCCTTTAATAGCACACAATTGGTAAGAGCTACATTGAAACATGTTATTAGATGAAAAAGGCGCAATTGAATGGCCTTTAATTACAAATTCAATTTTTTTTTTAAATTTTGACTTTTAAACATGACTTTTAACAAAAATAATGCAAAAAAAAAATCTTTAATTTATGACATGAGTACGGTTACAGATAGATCAAAATATGTTGTTCAAAAATTTAATTGCCTATAATGTTTATATCCTATTAAATTTTTTTTTATTTATGTCTGGTTTTACCAACGTCTAATAAATTGTCACATAACTATTTGTCAAATAAAATTTATTCATCAAATTTATGTTTCATCATGGTAACTAAATGATTGGCTGCGTTCAGTACAACTCATCAGTTGCCAGCGCTGACCTATTAAGCGCTGAGCCCGTCTGAACGGTATATTTTGCCATTGTTGCCAACCGTCTAAACTTTTATCAACTACATAAACATAAAGCTCAAAGCTTTGAATTTAAATAAATGATTTAATTAGTTTATGAAGCCACTACTTAGCGAGATATAATATATTTTTAATAAGTAATGCCATCTAAGGTGAAGGTGTAGGATAAGATCACCCTGAAGTTGGCAACGAAGTGCGGCAATTGATTATCTTTATCATTTTTTACTTCTCTCACTCAAGTTATTACAGCGTTAATATTACGTTGTAATCTCATTTACCCATGTTGCTCCTTTTCCCGTTTAAAAACATATATAACTGCTATGTAATTTGGTTTTGACATGATGAATTTATTTTTTAAATAAAAGCGCGGAACAAGCGAACTTAGATGTATGATGAGTAAAATGACAAGCGCTGCCAGCAAATATAGTCATCAAGCGCGTTCAGTACGCATGATGAGTCGTCCTGAACGCGGCCATTAAATAACTATTCCATGATTTGTATCAAGTTGGTAATATAATTGACAGAAAATGCGCTAAATTCAAATAAACCAGTATGTATGCATAATCTCAAATTATTTTTGAAGTAAAAATATATCAACATAGAACTGAAAAAAAGAAGAATTGAGAAAAATATTTGTTGTAAATCTGGAAGATAATAGATTGATGATTTACAGGTATTTAAATGTATGTGGAAAGTAATTTAACAAATTTTCTAGTAATTCATGACATTATGCGACATACATTGGAATTTGAAATGTTGAAATAATTACCAATGTCTTTAGCATAAAACCGCAAAGTTACTAAAAGCTAATTCAAAGGTAATGCAAGATTGTTTTATTAATTTTGAGCAAAAATTCTTTGTTTAATCGGAAACAAATTTTGAAATTAAAATCATCAAATTAATCGATTATTTGCCAAGTAGTACAAAGTTTTCTAATTTAAAAAATTCTTTGTCTTTAGTCAAAGAAAAATAATTGAATCTTGGAAATACATTCATTATTTACAATATGTAAATGTCACCTAGACTTTTTAGGTTATTTGTCAAGTTATTCGATACATTTTGGTCGGTTAGTTTATTAGGAGATTTATTCGACAAATAACGCTATTTAACGTTGGTGAAACGTTTATTAGGCAAATAAGGCATTTCTTCAACAAATAAATTTTATTAGACGTTGGTGAAACCGGGCATTAGACAGAGAGACATTTCGAATATTGTATAAAACAAAAACAAAAAAGTTCTTGACGTTGCTTATGTGTTTATAAATAAAAAGTGTCTTAAATGAACCTCCCTACCCACCGTAGAAGTTTGTTACTTCTATTCATTAACATTCTGTATTTACGCAGATAAAAAAACTGCAGAATTGCAATGACAATTTAAGAACAAAGATTAATAGTAATAAAAAGATGCCAACATTTAATAATATTTTATCCTTGCCAATTTGCCGCTTTTTTAATTTTAGTTGTTGGATATAATACTATTGACGCAAATATTATAATTGAGCACGTGTAAAGTTATATATTACGTTGGGTATTTTTATATTAGTCATTGTCGTTGTAGAACAAACTTGAAAACTAATGTCTTTATAACATGTGTAACTAATTAATATTAATGATAAATAACTACACTTCCCGCCAACAAATCCGGATAATATTTTTTTGAAACAACAAATTATTTCCAAACAACTGTATAAGCATTTTTTTTTATATTTAGAGATTACTTGATTAACATAACACAATTAAGATTTATAAATAACGAAAAAAAGTTCCAAAAAACGTGAATTTAAAATTAAATTTAAAAAAATTAATTAAAATTATTTTAAATTATAATTGTGTGTTTCTCATTCCATTTGTCACGACATTCTACCTAAGAGGTCTTGAATAAACTGCTGTGGTATTGATTCTCATTTATTGAATAGAGCAATTCAAAGATTATTTAAATTATCTAGAACTAATCCACGTTTTTTAATACGTTGCTAAAACATGTCTATTGCAGTCAGGACTACATGCAGGCCAAGCCATGGAAGAAATCCGTGCAGCATAAGACCGAGCTTTAGCATGCACTAGCATACAATTTTTTATAATAAAGAGTGCAAACGGTTCTACATGTTCTTTCAATATCTTGATGTAGAGAGTTGTCAAAGACAAAAAATAATCTAATAATCGACTCTTTCACGCCTATTGGGTAAAATCTCGTATTGTTATTTACATTTACATGTTTTACTTCTAACAGTCAATTTTGTAAAGTTACAGCAAACATTTCTTAATATGGTAGATACTAAAAACTAATCATCACGGATTGAAGTAATACTTTGCATTATAAATTAATTGTTTTTTCAATAGTGTTCAAAGATACATAAAATATATTATTTATTAAATTTAAACAATAGTATTTAATTGCACTCTGCATGTTGGTGTAAAATCTAAAAGTTCTTGCTGCATAACTAATCTTCTCGATTAAAGCTACTGTTTTAGTAAACGCAGATACAAATTAAATTTTAGAGTTAATTGAATAACAATTTTTAAGCTTATACAAATGTAATAACAGTTGTTTTTTAAATCAAGTAATTATTGCTTTTAGGTAAATATTAAGTATGATGCAAAATTATTAAAATTAAATACTTGAAATTTTTTTATGGATGGAGATGAAAAGGGAGAATATACCTACATAGGAGCAAAAGGACAATCGGTAATTGATTACGTAATGGTAAATGAAGAAGCGTGGCAAAAGATAGACACATTTAAGGTTGGAGAAAGAGTAGAGTCGGACCTTCAGCCACTAGAAGTGTATTTAAACGGAAGCATAAAAAGAGAACCAAAGAAAGAAAGAGAAAAAGTGACAAAAATAGTATGGACACAAGAGAGCGTAGAAATGTACAGGCAAAATTTATATGGACAACATTTTAAAGAAAAAGGCGTAGAACAAAAAATGGCAGAACTAGAGAACATAATTGCAGATGCAACAATAAGGAAAACTTTTTTTCAAACAGAAGAATCATTTGCAAAAAGCAAATGGTGGAGCACAGAATGCACACAAAAAAAAAGAGAAGCTAGAAAAGTACTCCGAAATTGGAAAAATGGCAAAGCGACTAAACAAGAATATCAGAGTGCTCAAAAAGTATACAAGACTAAATGCAAAGAAGTTAAGGCAATATATATAAAAAAAGAAGAAATAGAGATAAAAGAAATACGGTCGGAAGAAGAAGCATGGAAATACATAAACAAAGAGAGAAAAAGCAGAAGACAAAAAAACGAACAAATTTTGATGGAAGACTGGAGGAAACACTTCATAAAACTGTATGAAGGATCGGACAGAAAAACCGATAGACAGCCAATGACAACAGAACAACTGAAACAAGATGTAGATGAAATAACAACGGAAATGATATGGAAGCAAATAAAAAAACTAAAAAAACAAAAAGCGCCAGGTGTGGATGGAATACAAAATGAAGCATGGATGTATGGTTCGGAAGATTTGATTGAGAGACTGAGTGAGATAATAAATGAAGTATGGAAGAGAAAAGGGTTTCCTAGTCAGTGGAGAGTAGGTCTTATATGTCCGATACACAAAAAAGGAAATAAAGAGCTTGCTGAAAATTACAGAGGTATAACGTTACTAAGTACAGCATACAAGAACTACGCCATGGTACTAGAAGAAAAATTGAATGGAGAACTAGAAATGAATGGAATATTGCCAGACGGACAGGCCGGGTTTAGAAAAGGAAGAGGGACCATGGATAATGTATACATACTACACCATATAGTAGAGAAGGAAATAGCAGAAAAGGGAGGAAAGTTGTATGCGTTATTCTTGGACCTAAAAGCGGCATTTGACAGTGTGAGTAGAGAGAAATTGTGGATGTATTTGAGAAAAAGAGGAATAAATGAACACCTAGTAAAAAGAATGGAAGAAGTATACGTGGAAACTGTTAGCAGAGTCTGTATGAATGGCAAAATGAGTGAGAAGTTTTGGACTACAAAAGGTGTGAGACAGGGATGTCCACTCAGTCCTAGTTTGTTTGCGGCATACATTGCAGATGTAGAAGAAATGCTATGTAAGGCGCAGACGGGTGGGGTGGTAGTGGGCAGAGAGAAAGTGTGGTTGCTGGCTTATGCAGACGACATGGTGGTTGTAGCAAAACAAGCAAATGAAATGAACGAAATGATTAGATGCCTGGATAAGTATTTTAGAAAAAAAGATTTGGAAGTGAATGTAAATAAAACAAAAATGATGACTTTTAGAAAGGGGGGAGGAAGACGTAGAGTAGAAAATTGGAAATGGGATGGGAAAGAAATTGAAGAAGTAAAAACATTTAAATACCTAGGATATGTTTTTTGTACAACCAATAGTGAAAATGAACACATAAAAAATTTGACAAGAAAAGCAAATAAAGCGGTAGGACAAGTATGGGGAATTGGTGAAAGAAAATTTGAATGTATGAGAATAAAAGGAATGATGTTTGATAGTTTAGTAAAAAGTATGTTATCGTACGGAGCAGAAATTTGGGGATGGAAAGAGCAAGAAAAGTTAGAGGTTATTCAAACAAAATACTGGAGATGGGTATTAGGAGTAAACAAAGAGACCCCAGCATACATTGTTATGGAAGAAGTTAAAATAGACAAATTAAGAGTAGAAGCAGGAAAGCGTGCAATGAGGTATGAAGAAAGAGTGAGAGAAAGGAATGAATGTAAAATATTACAAGAATGTCTGAAGGAAAAAATGAAGGGAAAATGCGGAAAAATGGGAACATTTAGAGAAAAATATTTTAACAGGAATGGGTATGCCAGTGAGGAAGTAGATAGATTAAGAATAGGTAGAAGTATGTGGAAAGAAATTATGATGAGAGATAGAGATATACAAGTGCAAGAGCGAAGAACACGGATAAATGAATCTAGGTACAATTCAAATTATAAAGACATTATAACGGATGAACTACCAAAGTACCTAAAAAATGAAAATTATGGAAAAATGGAAAAACGTATGATTGCAAGATTTAGATGTGGAAATGAGGAGAAAGTGTGCAAATTTTGGTTGGAAGAGGAAGAGAAAATGTGTAGAATGTGTGGAGAAGTTAGGGAAAGCATAGAACACATGTTAAAATGCAATGAGATGAGAGAAGAGCAAAAAGGAAGAAATGAGGTACTGAAAGAAGATGGAAAAGGAACTAAATGGATGATGGCGGTAACAAAAAAAAGAAAGGAAATTGAAACAGAATTAATAAATAATTAATTAAAAACCAGGGTTTAGGGTTGTTAAGATTATATATATTATATTAGTAGTAAATTAAGTTATATGGTAAATGTTATGTTATGTTAAGTTGTAGAATTTTCATGGCCGACAGGCAAGAAATAAACGATTATATACTTGAAATTTTAAAAATATAAGTGATCTAGTTTTTTTTTGGCGAAGAGTCTAGTTTTAAGTTACGTTAAAATTAATAATACACAAGTAGAGCAATTTTTTGATAGTTTATTAATTACCTGTAAAATAGCATCTGCAGCCATCAGTTCTTTTTTGGACAACAATTCTACCACAGCCGCTGCATAACAGTCTCCTAACATATTATTAGTGGTCCGAAAACGATCGCTAAAACAAATAAAGACATAATTAATAAAATAAATAGCAATTTTTGTTGTGTAATTTTTTGTGTGAGGTTATTATTACAATATTTCCAACAACTATGTTATTCTCATGCAATATTCAAACTATATTTGATATATTTATTACAATTATTAAAATTTATTTGAAAAATAAAGCTGAGATTTGTACATGTAATAAGTTCAATTGTATTAAAATTACGAGCAGACACTCAAAATACTTGTTAAAACTATCACATCAAAAACACAATTTAAGTAGTCTGTGAACATTAACCCTGAATATTTGCTAATAGCGTTAATTGATTTACTAAGATACGCAACCTGAAATAAAATACCGTTCACGAGATATAGATGGTACTAACACAAAAATTTATAAACGTATAAACTAGGTAAATTCTGTTCATAATCTCAATGATATTATACTGAATAATGCAGTTATGTATGAGTAAACAGTTTATAACATAATAATAAATGCTATTATAGTTTTATTATTTAATTTATTTTATTTTATATTTTGACGTGTATACGCCATCTACATGTTATGAACAATATATTATCCCGGGTATCTTAGCACATTTGTCAATCAGCGCTTAATCAGCTTCAGGAAATAATGAGTTTAAAAGATTATTTTATTTGTCGACATTTTACATATCTGAACTGTCAGTAAATATTTTTTAATTACATAATTTTATTGCAATTTTATTTATCAAGATATTCTTCTAAAAGCCTCTGATTAAATAAGATCCATTTAAGTAGTGTGAACAATTAAAAAAAAATGTTTGGACTCTTTCAAACATATTAATATATCTAAAACAGGATGGTGACCACATGATACAACAATATTCCAACTTGATCTAATGCATGGTCAGAAAAAAACATAGTAGTATGTTATTAAATTAGTCCATTACTGTTACAATATTCTTCGAGTTTTCTTAATTTTGTTGTTTAAAAAAAAATCGTCCGCATAGATAAGAAAATCCACTTTGTTGCATACGTCATTTATATACAAAATAAAAAGTAGAAAGCCTAGATTAGAATTTTGTGAGACCGCACCTACTGCTTTGTAAGGATTTTTATAGACGACATATTATTTTCTGTGCAACAAATAAAAGCCAATGACCAATACTATGTTATCATTTATATTATACGTTTGTAGACATTTAATCAGCAACCGATTTGAAATTCAATTGAATTTCTTTGATAAGTCAGTGTATGTTTTAGATATTATTGTAAAGGTTAAAAGAAATTTGTTATACTGTTATATATTTTACTTTTAGAGAATTGTATGATAGATAAGATCAAATCAAGTATATGAGTTAGTGGTTTTACGATTAAAGTAGAAATGACTTTAATAAGAAATTCTGGTATTGCTTTTAATATTGTACAGTGTTCAGACTAGAGCAATTTTAAGTGCTTCATCAGTACGACATTTAAAGAAATACTGAAGTCTTCCATAACATCCATCTTTTTAGTTGACATTCAAATTTTTTAAATGGTATGTCTTTCATAATGTGTTGCAAAGTTATATGTATTGTATTGTTTATTGTCCAGTATTGTCATGTAAAGTCATGATGCCAGGTAAACAAGTAACATTCTTCTACTTAAGACTATTTTTTAGTCATATTTTTAGGAAGATTTGTCAAAATGATAATTCACATTGTTATATAATTATCATGAAAAAGATAAAAAATAAATCCATCCTTGCTATACTAGCAAGCAATCACATTAGTATAAGTAACAGGAATTTACAGTACATACATATCTTGTCCCGATTTGTTGTATCTCAATTTAATAAATTGTTGCTGAAATAATTTATTGATAGTTTATTTATTTAAACAGTTTTTTGTTTATTCTTATTGTAGTTTATTTTTAAAATTTAAAAATGTAATATTTAAAATCTACTTAATATGTTACAACGTAAAATACCTTTGAATTTCAAACAGTGAAACCACACTCATATTTAACATATTTAATCTGAATAAGCAATAAATATGTATATTGCATATTATATGTAATATATTTATAATCTAATATTTTAATTTAATTAGAAATTATTTTGTAAGCAATACTTACATCAACATCTTTTTTTGTTTTTATCTGCAGTTTTAATATGTTAGCAGCTACTTGTTTGTACAGATAACCCGAAAGAAACAACACGCAAAGCATTAAATGTTATAAAGCTTATTAAAGCAATCAGCCAACAAATATCTAAATGACCCTAAAACAAATCAAGTTTCTATAGTGCTAAATTACAAACAGCAATAAAGTGTTGTGATAAGATATAACTAGATTGTGATTTACATTATTACTCACAAAACTAGTCTATATTTAAAACTATCTAATATAATATAACTAAAACTTAATATATTTTAAAATAATATTTAAATACATGGAGAATGTATTTAAATTAAGAAATTAATTTACTTAGAAAATCTACATACATATATTCACATTTACATTATTAACTTAATACACCCTTGTGTTCCTGCATTATGTGTAGATTAGTTGTCTGTAACTTGGAATAAAACAAATACGTCATTGCTTATAGCACATTTCATAAATTGTATAAATTGAGATCATTCTACGATACAATGAAAACAAAGTAAAACGATTAAAGACTAATGAGATGTTAGTTAACAGTGACACTTAAAAACCTTTAAGTGACTAGTTTATATAGTTTCCTTTTGATTAACTGATAATGTGTTTGTTTTACAATTCATTTTTACTAGCAATTAAAATACCGTATATTAAAACTATATTACAAAAATTTAATAATACAGTGAAATCTCTAGTCGCGGACATCTCTATTAAGCCCACAACTCCCACAACAGGACAATTTAGAATGCACCGGCAAACGTCCATGCGCATGTAAGTGTCGCTGTATTAAGCGGACACTAATAAGCGGTTGCGGACACTAAAATTCTGTTATTTTTTAACAATATTCCTTCTGATAAACGGACATTAGAAGCTCCGTTTTCTATAGAGAGCAAAAAATTCACCCACGCATCTTTTGTTTTTTATTTTGTAATTCAGTTTATAGGATATATTTAGTATTTTCATTGTAAATTTAATCTCCAAAGTAAAATTATTATAGATGATATTTTATATGTATGTACATTAGACTGGTTTAAAAAAAAATGTGAATTTTTGTGTGTGCAAAGTGATCTTTTTCCAAAGAAAGTTTGAAATTATAAAGGCAAACCTCTTTCTTTACTTAAAAATACACTTTAGAATGCTACAAAGTTGACAAAATCAGTACAATACATCATTTTAAAAGTTTTCTGAATTATAAAAATAAATCTCAATTTTTAAATTTTAAGTTCAAAATATAAGATATATTAAAAAAAATTAAACAGTATATTGATAAAGTTTTACTTATGCAGCCCATACACGCACGAACTTATGTTAGCGCTTGGCGTATGACGAGGTCTGAGCATGCGCACTATGAGCGTTTGGCGGAAGAAAACTTTGAGTCAGACACACATGCTCGAGGTAAAGTGAATCAAGCAGTGTTTGATTTTTCGTGCACGGGCCGCACGGGCGAACGATTCAAGCGTGTGCAGACAACTTCTGATGTACGGAATGGGCAAATAAATTAACTGTTATATAGATTTTTATCAAAACCTTAATAATAAAATTAAATATTTTGTAAATTGTTAATATTTATTTTAACATTTGCTATTTTTTAGTTATTATCCGAGACGGCGTTTAATATAAGATTATTAAAATGAATACTAAAATATGTAAAAGTTATATAATGAAATACTATACCATTTTAATAATCAATGAATCCATTTGATTTAATCCAATTTAAATATTAAAACTGTATTGAAATTATTTAATTCATTATGATGTTTAAATAATATTATTAAACTAAAACAAATTATGTTTCTTCGTTCATTAATCTTAAATAATCGTACAACTTTTCAACCGGTGCATTGTTTATTTAAATACAGAAACATTTTACTGTAAATGTGTCAATATATATATATATATATATATATATATATATATATTTTTTAAATTTTCGCGGATATAATTATTTTTATTTAAATTTATTTTCGGATTATCCCGCGTTTTCTTTTTGAGTTGGACTCGACGTTTCGGCTGAATCTCATCAGCCATCATCATGAGATATTTATTATTAATATTTATTAATATACATCAATATGACATTGATATATAAACTAATTTTGTTGTCAAAGCTAACTTTCAAGAAACTTTATTGTGTGTAAAGTTTCTTTGTTTGACTTCTGGTAGTTGGTCTATTAATTGATCCTTCTACAGTCAAAACTTGTAAAGGAACTGGTTGTGATTTGGATGCTGTAATTAAATTAGTTGTTGTTGGTAAAGAAGCTGTTAGTGGTTTGCAAATTGTACGAGATCTTATATTGGACAAACTAACCGCAAAATTAGCACAAGAAAAGAAGAACATATTCGAGCAGTTCAAAAAAATGAATCTACTTCATCTTTAACGGAACATGTAAATTCAAGTCATCACAAAATTAACTTTGAAGGAACTAAAATTTTAGCAAAAATTAATCATTTTCATACTAGAATAACTAGAGAAGCCATCGAAATTGAAAAAAGACCAGACAATCTCAATAAGAGAGATGATGCTTTACGTTTACCATCTACTTGGAAAACAGCATTGGCAACAACTAAATTAAATTTAAAAAAACCACTAACAGCTTCTTTACCAACAACAACTAATTTAATTACAGCATCCAAATCACAACCAGTTCCTTTACAAGTTTTGACTGTAGAAGGATCAATTAATAGACCAACTACCAGAAGTCAAACAAAGAAACTTTACACACAATAAAGTTTCTTGAAAGTTAGCTTTGACAACAAAATTAGTTTATATATCAATGTCATATTGATGTATATTAATAAATATTAATAATAAATATCTCATGATGATGGCTGATGAGATTCAGCCGAAACGTCGAGTCCAACTCAAAAAGAAAACGCGGGATAATCCGAAAATAAATTTAAATAAAAATATATATATATATATATATATATATATATAACATTATAAGTTTATTTTTAATTAATTAATGTTATTTTATTTTAATTAATAATTAATTAAATTAAAATAAATTTTATAAAGACACTATTTTTAGTAATAACTAGGTACTAAACACATTGTTAAAGCATTGCTTTTTCATAACAGTGTCGTTTTTTTTTTATTATAGGGTTTACGAAATGCAATAACAAAACAAAGTATTTTTGATCATTCTTAAATTGATACATAAATTAATATGAAAGAAAAATAGAACATCGTTGCAACCATCATTTTATCCATAACATGCGTTAATTAAACTCATTTGTGAAGAAAGACATGTTAACGCTAAAAGAAACAGGGCAAACTGAAGGCGCGTTGTAAATGATGAACTGTACGTGTATGGTCAATTTTAGAATCTAACTAGTAAGTGAACCATAGAAGCTATGATACAATAGATGTTTTGCAGATAGATACGTTAACATATCATTTTTTTATAAAAAAACAAGAAACAAAAAAATTCCATTATCAAAGCCAATCATTTGAAGTAAAGCCAAAGAGATTGCAAAAACATTAGGCATCAAAAGTTTTAAAGCTTTTGAAGGTTGACTTGAAAAAATCTAAATAAGACACAATATTGCTTTAAAGTACATTTCTGGAGAGTTTTCAAAGCTGGTATAGATGAAGCAATTGTTTAAAATTTTCTGAAAAACTACCATATTTAATTAATGATTATAAACCTGAAAACATATTCAATGCTAATAAAACTGGGCTGTTTTTTGTGCATTGCCAGATAAAACGTTGGCATTAAAAAAGAAAAAATGTTAAAAAAAATAACGAAAGAATGATTAACAGTTTTACAATGTGTCAACATGGTTAAAAAATAAACCTCTATTAGTTATTGGAAAATCTGCCAAATCTAGAGCTTTTAGAAGAGTAAGATTAAAACCACTTCCTGTTAAATGAGAATCAAACAAAATGCTTGTATAAAAACAAATCATGACAATTTAACTTATCAAATTTAATAAAAAAAATAAAAAAAGAAAGTTATAAAGTAATTCTCTTTTTAGATAATGCCACATTTCCTCCAAAAGAACTATAACTAAGCAACATTAAAGTAATGTTTTTTCCTCCAAACAACTGCATTATTAAAAACTTTAAAATGTTTTATTGAATGTAACTTTTAAAACATATTTTAGCTGAAATTAATAACATTAATGGTGTCTAAGATCTGACAAAAAATGTTGATCAACTAGATATATTTCATGAAAAGAACTCGGAAACAAGTCAGCGATGTAATCATCAAAACTGCTTTTTAAATGCAAAGTTTGCATTTCGCAATGCAATAGTTGAGGAATTTGATTCAGAGAATAAAATACCATTATTTTCACTTGTTGAATTGAGAATAGCTTTGGTTGCTACAGGGAACAGAAATATTGAAATATATGATTTTATTAATTTTGATGCTGAATTGGAAGTAGAAGATTTTAATACAGATTTTAATGTTGAATTGAATAAAGAGGAAATAGGAGACAAAAAAGACGAAAAAGAGATTATAAAACCAAAAATTAAAAACTTCATAAAAGATCTTAAAGCTTTTGCAAAGATGCAAGATGATTTAGGGGCTTATAAGTTGGTAAAAAATCTAAAAAAGTATTACAACAATCCAATATTTAAATCGACAAATTTTAAACAAAGTAGTTTGTTAGATTACTCTCAGAAGAAATAAATAATATGTAGATACATGTTTGAATTTTTCATAAGATTTCTTTGATTTGTCATTTTTTATTTATGTATTTGAGAATATAGTTCATTTTGTATTTTATATTTTATTTAAATAAATTGATACTATGTACATCAGGGTATAGCTTAAAATTTTGTTTTTTAAATTTTAATAAGCGCCGATCAAAATTATGTTTGAATACAAAAAAAAATAACATTCTCAAAATTTTGTGCCGATTGATTAAGGGCCGTAATATCCAACTCCTAATAAAGTACATAATAATCTATTGGTTGAATAACCTAATTTTTTTTTTAATTTAATTTGATATATTTTATTAACACCTTTGAGGTGCTAATAAACTATATGCTTATTGTTTTTTTTTTTGTTATAAATGTGTATGAAATGAATTAATAATTTATTCAAAATCAGTCAATCGAATCACAGCGGCCAAGGGTCAAGCATAGACAATTGTTTCGGTTCTACAAACCTCGTCAGTATGCCTTGTACGACCACGGCATCGCATGATAGCGAAGACAATTTTGAATAAATATTTCTGTGCTTATGATTATTATGTCTTTCGTTTGATTATTTATAAATGTGTATGTTAAGCATATTTTAATTGGCTGTCCCTATGTTTTAATAAAATATATTAAATTAAAAGTTAGGTTATCTCGCTAATAGTTTATTAGATGCCTTATTATGAGTTGGATATTACGGCTATGAGTCTAAATAGTGCCGCGAGCGCAAAAACTACCAAACAAGAGATAAAATCGGTTCAAGCAACAAAAGAACTTCTGAAATGAGTTTTTTTATTATACGATGTGTTTTCTAGTAGATTTTATGTTTCCAAATTGAATGTCATTAACTAGAAGGTCATACAATGCGTAAATATATTAATGATTAAAAATGAAAAAAAGCTATATTTAATATTTAAAAAAAAAATCATCGTTTAAAAATTCTGTCTTGTCACTTAAAATCTCAAAGATTACTCAATTAGAAAATGATTAATTTTTCATCACTTAAAATAATTTTTTTTTAACATTGTATAAAAAAAAGAAGCTTATTTCAAAAGTTTGACGTCAATTTTGGGTAACTTTACTTCTTCTTTTATCAATTTGCACCAAAATTTAACAATATTATTTTTAAGGTTAGGATATTTTAATAAATTTGTATATACTTTATTGTGCTAATTTTATTATTTTTTATTTATTTAAGACCGGTTTCGGCTGTTCTAAAAATATTACATATAATATAAACATACATAAGTTATATAAATAATCCTAGTAACAAAACTTACTTACTTTTACATATGTTGTTGTGTAATAGAGGTGGTGTGAGTTTGTTGTGGTTACTGTTACATTTATTGGTTATTGTGTAGTGTGGTTATTCTTGTTGAGTGATTTAGTGTAGTGTGATTATTAGTTTTTTTTTAATGTATAAATATGTTGCTATGGGTTATTAATTTGTTTGTTCAGGCATCTGTAGTTTTTATTGTTTCTTAATTTGTTTATTTCATATGATTCTAAAATTGTCATTTTTAAGCTTTATTTACATTGGGGTATGAGTTTTATAATTATTTTTTTTTATATTAAAAGTGTGTTTGTGAATTTGTTAGTGTTCCAAACACTTTAAACAGTTGTTGTGCGTGGCTGCTTTGCCCGTAAAATATAATTCCATATCTTAAGAGTGACAGTTTTTAGTGAAGTTGCCAATTTCATTTATCATCTATGAACATTCCTAAAAATTTTACATTGTTTTTTACGGTTATGATTTGATTGCTAAGGTTTATATACGTTGGAGTTACATAGTTAGCTTGGCTGATTCTAAAAATTACCTCATTAGTTTTTTCATGATTTAAAATAAATCTATTTTCAACTAACCAATTTTCGATTTCTATGTAGATTAATTCAAATTTATGGATTAGATTTGTAAAAGATGAGTGACTTAGCAGCATTATTGTATCGTCAGCGTAGCTTTTGATTAGACCATCCATTCTTTTTACTACAGGTGGTAAATCATTCACATATATGATAAACAGCAATAAACCAAGAATACTTTTTTGCGGTATCCCTATTGATATGTATTTGTTAAACGCGTAGCTTTGTAGCAACTTCAGAGCCACACCTCTTTTTTTGAAATAAAATATTGTGATCTATACTGTCAAATTCCTTGGATATATCTAAAAATAATTCCATTAAAATTTAATTTCTTCTAAGAAACTTGCTATTTGCTCAATGAATTCAAATAATGCTGTACTTTCTCTTTTTATGAAACCATGCTGACCATCGTACAGTAATTTACAACTAATAAAGAAATTGTAAAACCTTACATAAATAGTTTTTTCTAAAAATTTTGAAAATACCCTTAAAAGACTAATATGTCTATTATTTGGCCAACTTCTTGAATCACCTTTTTTATGTATAGATATAACTACTGCTATCTTAAGCAATTCTGGAAAGTAACCAGTTTCTAGCAATTGGTTTGTCGGATATGTTATCGGTGTTATTATTACTTTTAGATGTTTAGTATTTATATAGTGGTAACCGTTTTCAACGACCTAATTATATTTTATGCTTCTTTTTTATTAGTTAGCTTTAAGTAAATTCTTTTATTGTTTTGTTCAATATTTATATTAACATTTATATTAGGAAGTATGTCAATCATATTTTTTGCTGCATTTATATATTATGTGTCAAGCAGTTTTTTGAGTAGTATCACTACGTTCTATTTGATCCGTAGTTATATTTTTATCTTTCTCTATTAGCAGGGAGCTATAATATTAAATAATTGTAATAAATAATACCTAATCACGCCGTTCTTTTTTGGAGTAGGCAATTGAGGTGTCGAGCACACCAAGCCACAAAAAAGACATGTGTATGGTATGTGTGGATGCGTATATGAGTTAACAAATCTATTTAAAAAAAAAACGCCACGTTCTACATAACTTTGTTGGGGACACCCATTCAACTAGTGATCGCTCTGGCTTTTGCTTAACTTTTGTTAGAGCTGTTAATTTTACATGTCCTCTATGCCGTACTGCCGACATAATACTTAATATTTTTATAAAATAATAAAACAATTTACTATGTTTTTGATAAAAAATTATTCTTACAAATACTTTAGTAGTTTTGACTGTATTAGAACCTACTACAAATGTAATAAGTAACATATATATATATTAAGGTAGGGCTTAAGATATATTTTGTCAAATTTTGATGAGCGCCGTGCAGATTTATGTTCGAATACTAATAAAAATAACATTCTCAAAATTTGGTAATAATTTATTAAGTCTAAATGATGCAGCAAGTGCAAAAACTACCAAACAAGAAATAAAATCGTTTGTAATATTTTGATAAAAATCAAACTGAGATGATTTTTTGCACAAAAAAATAAGTATCGTTAATTTTCTCATTTCAAACCTTAAAGATTACGCCTTCAAAAAATGATTTTTTTTTTTTGCTTTATTTGACTTAAAACTTTCTAGTTATTGACAATTAAAAAATATTTCAAAAATTGGATGTAGATTTTGAGCGATTGTACCTTTTCTTTGGTAGTTTTTGCGCTTGCGGCACCATTTAAACTCAACCTATTGGCACCAAAATTTAACATTGATATTGTTGGTATTCGAACATAATTCCGCCTGGTGCAAAATTAATCATGGGGCCATTCTCCACTTGCTAATAAATTATTTGGCTTTCAACGAAAAGCGGTACAATATACATATTATTATGTTAGGCTTACGTTACAGAGCAGATGTAAAAAACATTTTAAAAATAATGAAATTTTAACAACATGCAACATTGACTTTGCAGTATATTTATCAATGTGTATTGTTAGTTAAAAGAAATTTGACAGTTTATTTAGAACGTACAACTATTTACGACTATAATACTCAAACTAAAAAAAAATATAGAAATTAACTATGGCCGCATAAAGAACCACTATTTTATAATAAGCTGCCAAAAGAAATTCAAACGTTAAATTTTAATCAATTTAAAATTAAAATGAAAAACCATTTACTGCAGAAAGCATTTTATTCATTTGATGAATTTTTAAAGTGTAACAATATATGTACTAATTATATGTTTTATTAATGTGTATCACACACATTATATTTATTACTTATTTTTAACTATGTTGGATGACGTGAGTAAATAAAGGTACATTTGTATTTAACACTAAATAAATAATTATTAAATTAAAATAAAATTTACGGACAAATATCAAAAATTGAGAGGACATAAATTAATTAATGTGAAAGTTGCACAAGCCTATAGATTGGACAAACAGGTAGAAATTTCATTACCCGGTACAAAAAACATAATAATTTATTTCAATATAATAAAACAGAGTTAACGTTTGTCAATAACGTCATTTAACTTATTACATCTGTAGAAGGCTCTAGTAAAGCCAAACTAGTAATGTATTCATAACAATAAATTTGTAATAAAAAACGTAAAAAACTGGTTTATTATTTTATAAACATGAATTATCACGTAGTAGAGATGACAACCATAAATTATATTTCTATAAAATTGGTAATTTTTTAACCAATGATGTTTACTAGAATCTGCATGAAGGATTGGGTCTACAGAAATATCACTGCTGAAAACAGAAACAGACTGAAGGGATCGATATGTCTGTAGTGTTTTATTAGTACGTGAATTGTACTTAACAAGATTTGCATTACTACAAAGTATCAACGTGAACTAGTTGTTCTAAATAATGTATGTGCAGTTTATTTATAAAGTTCAGTGTGATTTTACCGGACGGTAATGCTAAAGTACACTGATTCTCTTATGTTTTTTTCTAGTTTTAAGTTTATTTTGAATTAAAACTAAAAAAAATTTAAGAAAATTTTGAATACATTCTTTAAAAATAAAAATGATTTGTTTTTATATGTTTTATATATTTTTTAGATAACTATAAGAAATTAAATGTTTTAGTTCTAAAAAATATTTTTTTTGCCATCTAAAAATGTAGACGGCAAATTGTAGTTTTTTTTTAATTTAATTTTAAAACAAAAAATATAGAGTAAGTAGAGATTGAAAAACTACTAAACTAATAAAAAACTTTTATTATTGTTGATAAAAATACTTTTAATAATACAGGGTGATTTGTTAGTAAGTAAGATTGCAAAAATTAATTTAAATAATAAAATATTTACATGTTTATATTTATCTATTATTCTTTTTACACATTTGTGTTAAAAGCGCTATTCCAATTACTTTTAATATTTTTAATGAAAGTTATGTTTATTAAAGCTTTTAATACAATGTGTAAAGAATAGAATACAAACATGTAAATGTTTTATTATTTACATTAATTTTTGCAATATTTTTTTTTAATAATAAAAATATTTAAAGTATAGTATATATTATGTTACCAATATAGTGCATAAGTCCGATAAACTGCAGATTAACTTGCAAATCCGCAGATTATCTACTCATACACGTTAAAGTGCAAATTCTTAGTCGTGTTGCGCACATTACATAGGTAATAAACCTTGGTGCATAAATTGTTGAAATAAATTATATGTGAAAGAAAGATATATGTATATTTAAACACGTAAAATTAATTATTATTACATTATGCCTGTAACTATTTAGGTTTTTTATGCAACTATTTTTTAATTAAACAATATACTTATAAACTACTTTAGCACTTAAAATAGTTACAAAAATATTTATTTAAAAATTAAATAACTATTTATCAATCAACTTGTAAATATATTAAAAATAATTAGAGGCATTTACATAATTACAAAAACTATTAGTGCAATCTAAAGAACGGTACCACTAGAAGTTGCGTTGTAAATAGTTTTTACTACAAACGCATTTAATCACATTTTTTAAAACCTTGACTTTAATCAAGATTGGTTTTTTTACGAGTTTGCGTAAAGACACTTCTAAGTTAAGAACTTTATCTTTTGACAACTTCATAAAAAAAAACACAGTTTGTCTGGAATAAGTTAAATTTATTTGTGAGTTAATTTTTGACGTTATTCATTTAACATCTTGTGAAATTCACCAAGTTGATGAATGTCATGTTTAAAAGAGTGTTAGTTCTAACACACTTCTTTAAACCCAGTTTAATCGGCTTGTTGTGTTTCATTTTAGGGTAAAAAAATATTTTTAAGTTATTAAATAAAACACTGTGTTATGCATACCGCTATGTTTGCGCAGACCTTTCATTAACATTTATAATACTTCTCACTCAAATAGCTCTGGTTACCGCTTCCGTTTGTGATGCATTAATCCATATGGTGAGTGGAGAAATTATGCAACAAAATTTACGAAATTATGTTAGATTTTGAACCAAACGCCAGAGTAGCTCCCAAATTTTGCTAATGGGTAATTTTAATGCTCATAACAGTATATAGTGTAACTTAGTCAATTTGTTTTCAGAAATAGATTTGGTTATTTAAGTAAGATATTAAGTTTTTTTTACCAATAAATCATTCTTGGCTATTGGTTTTATAATTTGATTTTTAATTATTGCAGCATTGTTGGGTTTTTTACCATTAGTGTTCTACTTTCTTCAGGTCTCACGTGCCTCTCCTCTAAATTTCTTGGTCTTCCATCTTTACGTCATATTGCATTTGTTTTTCTTCTTTTTGAATTTGCATCCATCATTTCTTTGATTTTTTTCCTTTTATTAATTAATCTTTTTTTTGTGCATGCTTTATCCATTCTTAATTGTTTTTATGATTGTACGTTTTGTTCCCTGCTCTTTCCAACACATTTTTATTCCGCATTTTATCTTACCAATTAATGCCCATTAATCTCTTTTATTGTTAAGTTAAAAAAAATCAAAATTTTCTTATAATAGTGATTACTTTGCAATACTTATTCAAGATGCTGGATAGAATATTTGGTTATAATAATAATGTTCAAGCCACTGCTGACACAGATGTTAAAACTTTTACTGATTTCATCATACAAGTAGCACATGCAAGTATTCCGCTGTCAGGAAAACCTTGCAAAGAACCAGTTTCTTGGAGTTTTAAGAGTTTTAATAAATAAGTTTAACTCAACACTTAATCATTCTTTATTTGAAAAGAAGTTATTAGCTTATTTAAAGTACAAAGTTGTTACGCAAAAAAATATTCTCGTAGGTAAAGTGCCAGAAAAAGTAGGAATTAAGAAAATTGTTTGAACAAACCGCATATGTACCTTGTACATACAAGCGGGTTATTGTCAGGTAATCAAATTATTACCAAATCTGTCAATTCAATACACATTGCTCTGCTCAATCATCTAAGTAAGTTTATGTATGTTACTAGACAAAACGTCCAATGAGCGCATTGGTGCGGTCAAACTGGATTGTAGCTCAATAATTTATACTTTAGCATCTACATTAGAAACTATAGTTCCTAAACACCATACACAGATTCTTTTGGCATTCTGTGTTTTAAAACTACAACAAAACGCTTGCATCCAATGTTTTCTGTCGTGCAAAATTATTGCTGTAAAGAATTACAGTATATTTTGAAAACTTTCAGACAACACACCGTATTGTTTGTCATGCAGACCAAAGCGTAGGAAAGAAATTATACCACGCAACTGCGCATAAATCGATGTTTATGAACTTGTTGGCATCCAAAGTGGCTTATTGTAATATTTATAGTGTTTCAATAACTCTTCATAATTTTTTATTAAATTGCCGGTAGTTGTCGGAACAGAAAGCACCATTGAAATTGTCCCTAGTCTGTCGATTGTCTTAGGCAATCAAATTGATGATGTATATATTTTAATTCAATACTGTTTATGAAGAGGCATTTATAGTCAATTTAGGCTAGTTTGCCAAAAAAATAAACTAACTAACTAAGCTAGATTCATAATGCATAACGCTTTTACGGCTGGCAACAAATTTATATAATGTATTAATTTAAAATGTAAATATTTTATTAATAAAATAACGTTTTGCCATTACTTTACATGAAGTTTGCTCCAACGCTCCAAGTACTATCAACAGTGGAAAATATATAAAACACAATACAATTAGCCAGTTTATGTCACCTCTCAACAACTACGACTGTAGTCTCAGAAGTACCCAACTTGAGGTATAGATGGCGGTTGTTAAAAAAAATATAACAACAGTAAAAAGTACCAACCTTATAAAGTTTAAGTTTAAAGTTTGATGACGCTACGTTGTTTAGTATTTGTTTGGCAGCCAGCAATGATGAATTTGTAAACATGAAAATAATCATTGTTACGTGTCCTCAGTCCAACCAATATTAAAACAAAACTCAATTCTACTATGAGAGAGTCTTCTCCTTTGTTTGCAACAATAAAATATTGGGTGGCAAAGTTTAAACAAGGCAGTCAAGCTGCCAAGACAAACATTGCAGTGATCAACCAAATAAAGTAACCACGCCAGAAATGATTAAAAAAAAAACACAAAACAGTATTAAATGACTGTTGACCAAAAATAGAATAGCTAGATGGGTGCCACGATTACTCATAATGGAACAAAAATAGCGTCATAAGAATATGTCATTCATTAAGTTTTTAACAGGGTTTTACAGCAAAAAAGTCAAGTTTTATCAATAAAACATGAGTAAATCACTGACCTGAGACAAAGGAATAGTCAAAACAATGAACTGAAACAGAAAAACTGGCTTAAAAAAAGCAATGACAAATCCATCTGCAAACAAAGTCATGACATCAACGTAGCATTGTCAAACTTAAGCTTTATAAGGTTGGTATTTTCTACCATAATCATTCTTTTAAAACAACCATTTCAAACGGACCAGAGCAAGGGGGGTGCATTGAGAAACTTGCTCATGTATTTTTTTTTAGTTTCTATAACTTATTAGTAGTCTTTTGATCGGTATATGAAGGTATGAAACCCATAAAAAAAAATTCTACAATTTTTTTAAATTTTTTTGTCGTTTTTTAACTTAATCGCATTTTTTGTTTAAAAACCTCAATTTTAACTAAAAAAAAAATAAATTTACTAATGAAATCAATCAGAAATTTTCCGTAGAATCCAAAACTGGTGCCATTTCAAGTCTATACCCTGTCAATAAGCCGCAAAAGCCATAAAACCATGTTTTTGTTCTCAGTGGGCTGGGCAAAAAGGAGCATTTTTTAAAATTTTTTTAACCCCCAAAGTTGCCGTATTTTGATGTAAATTAATTGAAAAATATAAATATGTTCTGTGTATTTGGGTTTTAAGAGTCCAAAACTCTGCAAATCTGCAAAGTTGGCCTATTCTTCAACATAAACTCTTACAAATGCACGTTTAGCCGCGCTCAGAAAAACAATACATCAAATATTATTAAAAATTTGAATTCTGGAGACAATTTTACATGGAAAATAGTCAGTGTTGTACTCATCGTCTATAGAAAAGTCCATCTAGAAAGAAATGTTTACAAAATTTTCAGACAAAAAATGCGTTAAAAATTAATTATTTTTTATATTCAAAAAAAATATTATAAACACACTAGGGTGTGGTTTGAAACTTTTTTTTTAACAAATTTTGATAAGCGCCAGGAGGATTTATGTTTGAATGCCAAAAATAATAATATTTTCTAATTTTCGCGCCGATAGATCGAGTCTAAAATTGTGCCGCAAGCGCAAAAACTAACAAACAAAGAGTAAAATGACCCAAAATTGGTTCAAACAACATAAGATGACTTTGTTAAACTTCTGAAATAAGCTTAAAAAAATATAATCTAAATAATCTTTAAGAAAAATAAAAAAATAATATTTTTTAAGTAAATGTTTAACAAATTTTTTTTTTCTAGATGGGTTTTTCATCGCCAGATAAGCACGACACTGACTATTTTTTATGTAAAATTGTTTGCAAAACTCAGTTTTTTAATAATATTTGGTGTATAGTTTCTCTGAAAACTGCTAAATGTGCATTTGTAAAAGTTTATTTTGAAAAATAGGCTTATTTTTGCAGTTTTTTTGTGTTTTAGACCTTTAAAACCCAAATACACAGAACATATTTATATTTTTCAAGTAATTTACATCAAAACACGTAAACTTTGGCGTTTAAAAAAAATTTAAAAAATGCTCCTTTTTGCCCAGCCCACTGAGTACAAAAACATGGTTTTATGGCTTTTGCGGCTTATTGACAGGGTATAGACTTGAAATGGCACCAGTTTTGGATTCTACGGAAAATTTCTGATTGATTTCATTACTAAATTTATTTTGTTGAGTTAAATTTGCGGTTTTTAAACAAAAAATGCGATTAAGTTAAAAAACGACAAAAAAACTTAAAAAAATTGTAGAATTTTTTTTTATGGGTTTCATACTCTCATATACCGATCAAAAGACTACTAATAAGTTATAGAAACTAAAAAAAAAATACATGAGCAAGTTTCTCAATGCACCCCCCCCCCAGCTCAGGTCCGTTTGAAATGGAATTGCCCACATATAGCTAGAGTTACTATATAATTTCTGGAACTAGTTAATGTTGATCTACTACCATATCATTCTCATTCTCTAGATCTATTACCTATTAAACACGTGTGGGATACAATTGGTAAAAGACTGTGCCAAAGTTAACCACCCCCAGTTTTTTAACCTGATATTCGGATGTGTATTCAAGAAATTTAAAATTTAATACCTCAGGCTGAATTTGAGAACATGATTTCTAGCATGCCTATCCGAGTTGCTAAATTCAGAAATTGAAAGAAATAAAAGAAAAACTTATAATAATTTTTTTTTAATTTTAAACATTTTTTAGTTTAAAAATTTTACATATTATCAACATTTTTTATAAAGATTGAGCAACAGGTTCTTAGTGTTCTTTAGTTTTGGCAGCCAGTATAGTAAAATAATCTAAAAACCAACAGTTTTGCAGATCAATAAACTACTAACATTGTCATCATTATTAAATCAATAGTTAAAAATATAGTGAATTTATCTACCACATTATACATAGATTTTAAACAAAATAGTTATGTCAAATTTGTGTAACTAACAAAACCACCTTTTCCTACAAATCTTCTTAGATTGAACTGTTTTACTTGCTGTGGCAATTAATAATCGTATCTGTAGTTTGTCAAGTTCACATTCACGTGCGTGTATGTGTGCGTGTATGTGTTTAAAAAAGAAAACCGATTTATACAGTGATAGAATCAAAGAACATTTTTGAAAAAGGTATGAAAATAATCGGCAAACCGCGAGGAATGAAATAGTGAAAAAATTACAAACGAGTCGATTAAAATTACATAGATATTACTGGTTAAAAGTTTTATATATACTTTATCGCTAAAGGACATCGACCGCGAATGTAAAAATATTGTGTGTGATAGTAAAAGAATTTTTAAATAAATTTAAATAAATGTGAAATGTGAAATGTAAACAAAAAACAATAACATGGATTGCGGAAAATGCAATCGGGGAATAAGAAGTGAAGCCTCTTGCATTTGCAATGGAATTTGTGCACAAAAATTTCATTTAAAATGCATTAATATCACAGATTATGATTTAAATCTAATTAACACAAACGTAAATATTTTATTTATGTGCGATGTTTGCATTAAATCTATGAAAAATGTAGAAAAAAAACTAGAAGACGTTTTAAAAGTAATCCATGAAAATAAGAAAATTCTGCAAAATCAAGAAAATGAAATTAAACAAATTCATGATAAAATTGTCAAATCTAAGTCAGTAAGTAAATTTGATAATACGTATGCCAAAGCATTAAAACAGCAAACAAAAATTATAATTAAACCCAAAAACAAGCAAGAAACAAATAAAACAAAAGAAGAACTGAAATTAAAGATCGATCCTACACATTTAAAAATATGTGGCTTAACTGGAAATAGGAGTGGAACTGTTGCAATTGGCTGTAATAACGAAAAAGATAAAAATTCAATTAAAAAAATTGTAGAAGAAAAAATGGGAACAAATTATGAGGTAAAGATTAGTGCTACTAAAAAACCTAAACTTAAAATATATGTGGTTTTACAGAAAATCTAGATAAAAATATGTTTGTTTCAAAAATAAAAAAGCAAAATGAAAACATTGCAGACTGCAATATTGAATGTGTATCAATATACGAACGAAAAGACACATACAATAATAAAGTTTACGTAAAGTATAACGCAATCATTGAGATTGAGGAAAACGGATTCAAGCAATTACTTGAGGAAACTAAAGTAAATGTTGGATGGGATAGATGCATGGTATATGAACATATACATTTGCTTAGATGTTTTATATGCTTTGGTTTTAATCACAAATCAAATGAATGTAGAAGCAAAGATACTTGTTCTAAATGTCATGGTGAGCACAAAATTGACAAATGCAAAAATACTGAAGAAATAAATAAATGCATCAATTGTACAAAAACAAATGAAAAATTAAAGTTAAATTTGGATGTAAATCACCACACTTTTGATAAAGAATGTCCAGTTTACATAAGACATTTGGAAATGAAAAAAGAAAACATATCGTTTTAGCAATCAACAAACTATCGAACGCCTCAACAAATCACTTCTAATTTAGAAGACGGAAAAAATAATGAGATCAGCATAATACATCAGAATATTCAGTCGATAGGGAATAGCGCAAATCAACTTGATGCTTTCTTGGAAGAACACTCGCGAAATGAGTTCCTTTGCGTAACAGAACATTGGAAGAGTGAGGATGAGTTAAGTGTACATCAACTATTGGACTACAACCTGGTTAGCAGTTATTGCAGAAATTCTGGTGAACGAGGGGGATCCGCCATATACTGTAAAAAAAACTCTACTTTCATTCAAAAACAACAGTGTCGAAGAGACTTAAACAAGTTTGCAGTAAAAAAAGATTTTGAATGCGCAGCCGCAGAGTTTGTATGTGGAGTAAATAACATAATCATTTTAAGTGTATATAGATGTCCAGATGGTAACATAGATTTATTTTTTAGTAAACTTGAAGCTGTAATAGAACGTATTTATAGTGAAAGTATATGTATTTTAATTTGTGGAGATTTTAATATCAACTTAAACATCGAAAGCAGGGGTAAATCTGAATTCATATCGTTATTACTGTCATATGGTCTTAAACAAACCATATTTGAAAATACCAGCTGTATTGATAATATATTTACAAATATCACAAAATTAGAATTTAATTCAAAAGTCATACATTCTCAAATATCTGATCATACTGCACAAAAGCTAGTGCTATATATAGACGTCAAAAATAAACAAAATAGGTATATATATGTTAGAACGTTCAGTGATATAAATATTAACAATTTTATTAAGTTATTACAAGAACAAGACTGGAAGCAGGTCTATGAGATAGATATAGAAGATGTTAATTTTCAGTGGTCTAAATTTATAGAAATAATTTTGCAATGTTTTAACTCATCATTTCCAAGTAAACCCAAACAGATAACAAACAGAAATAAAACTAAACACTTCATCACACCTGAAACAAAACAAATAAAAGACAACATGGATGCATTATATACTATTTATGCAGTAAGTAAAAATGACAACATAAAAAAATTATACCAAAATGCCAAAAAAGAGTACAACTTAGCTCTTATAAATGATAAGCGCAACATGTACGATAAACAGTTAAATGCATCAAATAACAAATCAAAGTGTGTATGGAATATAATTAACACAATAACAGGCAAAAACAACGCAAAATCTTCTAAACTATTTTCAGAACCATCGGTAGATCTATCGAGTAAGTTAAATAAGCACTTTGTAAACGCTGCACCAAATGCTTTAAATCAGCTTAGTTACATACCATACGCAGACATTATAAACAATAGACAAAATTCTTTATTTATAACACCGGTCACAACGCTCGAGATTGGTGATATCACCAACAACCTTAAAAATAAAAAGAGTGCGGGAATAGATAATATTCCAGTTACTATAGTAAAAGCATGCATAAACTTTATCTTAGATCCACTGACTTATATTATTAATAACTCTTTAAAACACGGAATATTTCCGCAGCAGTTGAAAATAGCGTTAAATCGTCCGATACATAAAATAGGGAATATAGACGATATTAAAAACTATCGTCCGATCAGTTTGTTACCTGCTTTCTCAAAAATATTTGAGTCAGTAATGCATAAAAAAATAACTTATTATATGGAAAGCATAAAAGGTTTTCATGCATCTCAACACGCATATCAGAAAAACAAATCGATTGATACTGCCATATTTCAATATACCAACTCTGTAAAAGCTGCTTTAGAAGAAAAATGTATTTGTGTAGGAATATTCTTAGATTTATCTAAAGCCTTTGACAGTATTGACCACAGAATTTTGCTAACAAAACTAGAAAAATATGGAGTCAGGGGAATAGCTTTAAAATGGATTGAATCTTATCTTAATTTTCGCATTCAAAAAGTTTGTATTTTGCAAGAACATAATAAATTTGAATCAGAAATTTTGAATGTAAATGTTGGTATTCCTCAGGGTAGCTTACTAGGGCCACTGCTATTTATTATTTACACAAACGATATTTATTTATCTTTGGCTCAAAATGACGCAGAAATAGTCAGTTACGCTGATGATACTAATATTCTTGTCAAAGCCGAAAACTATCCTCTGTTGTTGTTAAAAGTCAACAAAGTTATGAAAGAATGCACTCATTGGTTTACCAGAAATCGTCTTTTATTAAACGAAGATAAAACAAATCTGGTGTTATTTAAAACATGTAAAAGTCATTTTGAGACACCTGTGAATATCAAAATAAATAATATAAACTACAAATTTACACCTAACGTAAAATTTCTTGGAATTTTTATTGATGAAATACTTAGCTGGAAAGAGCATGTCAAATATTTATCTCAAAGATTAAATAGTGTATGTTATACAATACGTGTAACATCCAAAAACTTAAACATGGAAACAAGAAAACAAATCTACCATGCAAATTTTTGTAGTATTCTAAGATTTGGACTATTGTTTTGGGGACTATGCGCAGATATTCAATCACTGTTTATTATTCAAAAGAAAACAGTTAGAGCATTACTGGGCATGAACTATAACGAGTCCTGTCGAGGAAAGTTTCGAGACAACAATATATTAACATTAACAGGATTATATATTTTAGAATGTTGCTTATTTATATTCAAACACAAATCCTATTTTACCAGAAATGAATACGTACATTTATATAACACGAGACATATAAATTATATGTATCCAAGATACCGCCTGACTTCATCACAAATGGGATCGTTTTACTCCTGCATTCGATGTTTTAATGCATTACCAGATAATATAAAACAAGAAAAGTTATATTTTACATTTAAACGAAAGGTACAAAATTTGCTTGTACAAATTAAACCGTACACTATTTCAGAAATTTTTTAATGTTTCTCAATTATATATTAGCCATTACTAGGGCCATTTTCAACTTGTTTTGCATTTTATTTTTATTATATCTATTGTAAACATATTTGAAAATAAATTATTATTATTATTATTATTATTTGTGTTATATTGAAATTTGTTTTTGGTTTATTATTATATTATTTTTTTCTGTTATTATTGGGAAGAAAGATATAAATGTATTATTTATTAGAATTTGAAGAACAAAAAAGCAAACTAAATAATATTTTAAACAATTCAGAAAAACTTAAAACTCTTAAGCAATATTATTATTTTCATCACTTCCACAACAATCTGAAGCAAAGTTAACAAATTATTTATTATATTCATTTTTTCTGAATGTACTGGTAAAAAAAAAATTATCAAATTATATGTAAAATAGGCTAATGACGCTGTTTTCAGTACAATACTAAAAATTAAGGTAGTGGTCGGTATGCTCTTAAACATGTAAAAATATGCAAATCAAGGTGTTTGATAAAACAAAGTATAATAAGATAAAAAAACAAACATTTAAAATATATATTTATAAAATTAAGGATATAATTAAACGTATATGATATATCATATATCTATAAGCAGAGAAGTGGATCAAAGAAAGAGTTAAAGCAAATTGTACTCTAATGTGTCAAGTAATAGTACGTTGACATTATAAAATTATGTCTAAGCTACATCTCGAATTTCCTAACAAAATTTTTTTGTAAACTCCTTGCGTTCTGAACCGGTTTTTTTTGGTTTTACCAAAATTCCGTTTTTGACACCGGATGCAACAGCCATGTTTGCTGTTTATGACATATTTGATTTGTTGAAACGCGTAAAAAAAACAAAAATTGCACTTAAAAATTCAACTTTAACTCAATCATCTTCTTGACACCGCAGAGCACAACCCGGTTTGACTCCTATTTTAACCCAATTTTCTACGCTTACTTACAACAGCAAAAAATTCTAATAAACGTTGTTTGCCGCATACGCAGTAATACTGTGCATGATTACAAATTTGCCTCACCAAAAATAGTTTTTGTTATTTAGATGGCCTTTCATTAGTGCATGTATAACGTTTGACTTAACGGAAGGAAAAGTAAAATAAACAACCCATAAACAACTATCTTACTTAATCGGAAATAATACTGAATTTATGTTATATTGTAAAAGTTATGTTAGGTTGTATGATTGTAAATGCCAAAAGACAAAATATAAACAATTATTATAATATATATTTCAACACATAATCATGTTTTCAAACCATTTCACCCATGCTCACCAACAAAGTAGTTGCTATTTAGAATTTTTTTTACGCATAATATTTTGTAGTAGGCATATATCAAATAGTTTGCAAACTCTTCTAGTTCTTTAGTAGAATATACTTATTGTAAAGTCAATATTTTTTAAATTAAAAAAAAAAATATTTAGTTATAGATCTGATTGGTTAAGTTAATATAGGTAAGAACAGATTTTGCGCAAAGTTAATATAAAGACCAGTTTATCCGTTTACTCGTTGGATTGGCAGTAGTATTGTATTATATTAGTAGACTTTTAATAGTATAATTAATTCAAAAATGTGAAAAGTTACTAAACAATTATATACTAAAACATTCTTAGACAGTCTATCAAGTAAATATAGCATAGTTTCTTGATATTGTAAATTTGTGACTATTAATTTAACTCAGGTTTAGTTTATTAGGTATATAATATGGTTACTTACACAATCCAATCTACCGCAAAAAGTAATGATACATCCTGGACTGGAGTGTCAATTGCTGATAAAACCATCAACAATAAAACAAGCGCTGCACTGGGCACGCTTGCTGATGAAAATGACGCCGCAGTCGAAGTAAAGCTAAAATACACAATGTAATAAGTAAATTAAATTAATTCTATTTTAATTATTACTCATAACTTACCAAACTGTAACTAGTTCACCAAAACCCAACTCAATGCCGTTCATCTGAGCAATGAATACGGAAGCAATGGCCACAAATAGTGCGGTCCCATCCATATTAATATTACAACCAATTGGTAAAACAAATCTTGTAATTCTAGTATCTACTTTAAGGTTGTCGTTCATCAAGCGAAAAGTAATTGGCAAAGCTGCAGCAGTAGAAGCCGTAGCAAATGCTGTACATGTACTTTGTACAAGTCCGATATAAAATTTAAAAGGATTTTTACGTAGAAAAAATAAGTATATAAGTTGCATTATAATTAGTTGGTAAATAAAAACGCCAAGCACCACTGTTGCTATAAAACAGGCGAGATTAGAAATAACTAGTGCAAGGTCGGTTACAGATAGAATTTTTCCAGCAATAACGCTGCTAATTCCAAAAGGGGTCAGCCACATAACTCCAGTTACAAATTTCATAACCACTTCAAATGTTACTGTAAAAAATTCAATGACCACTTTACTTTTATCGCCCAATGTACCCAAAATAGTTCCAAATATGAGACAAAAGAAAACTATTCCAAGTGTATTTGTTCCTGCCCTAAAAATTATAAACTTAACATTGCGTTTTTAATCAATTTATTGCTTACCTATAGCTGATTTGCCTCACCATATATTCAGTATTATCAAAGGTTCCGTTCTCAATATTGAAGGTGGATACCGAAGTATTTATGTAAGCTGTGTGAGCCTGCAAATAAGTGATATACTTAATGTAAATTTAGATTCCTAAATAATAATACATCATAAATATTTTGTTCAGAATTTATCTTTATATTGGACATGATTGATTATTATATTAGTTTTTATGAAATATGAAAATAATATTATTAAAAAACACGGGCAAGCAAACCTACCTGCTGGAAAGTTGCTTGAAATATATTATCGGCAACGATGTTTCTAAAAATAAATAAATCAGCAAATAAAAAGATAATTGTGTTTGTGTGCGTGTGTCAACAAGGACTATCACAGCTACTGTATTAATGGTCGATGTTTTAAAGCTCATAAATTTTAACACATATATACTTAACAAGATATGATCTATAAATTGGAAAAGATATTATTAAACAAACCAACAATTTAGATAAGTTGCTTTCAAAAGTATCAGATATCTACCGCAAATAATTAATATTATATACTACGCTTTATAAGTGTAACCATTTAAATATACAGTATCCGCTGTGTTATATTGTTATTTCAGACCTATAAAATTTTCAAATTATGTTGCGCTTTGCATTGAAATAAGAGTTTTTATAGATTCAAAAATAATTAAGAATTAGTCCCACAAAATATGTTTTTGCAAGAGTCTATTTTTGTAGTAATTTTAATCTAAAATCTGCCAAAGAATTAAAATTAATTTTTTTATAACAAAGTAGACTTTAAATTAAAAAAAATCTAGGACCTTTCAAGCCGAGTTTTACTATACTTTTATAAATTATAATAAATAAAATGTTTCCCCAAAATTTCCCCTGATTGTAGCCAACAGTTTTATTTTATAATTATCTTAACTGACTAATTGATTAAATAAAGAAAATATAAAATTGATTAATAAGCAACAACACAATAGCATAAAAAGTTATACTAAAGTATCATATTAAGATAGCAATATTTCTTAAACTAAACAACATTATAAATTTTCTATTATTTTTGAAATTATGTTAGGCGCTCATTGGGCGCTAATACTTATGTTACTCAATTTAGTAAAATAAATATTACTCTTACTAGTTTAATGAATAAAATATTTACTAGATATAAATAAGTCAAGACAATTAATGAACTTGTACTGTCTGCATAACGTCAAATGCAGCCGAGCTGCTTACCTAAGACTGCTCTACTGAAAGCTGCGTGGGATGAAATTCTATTATGGAAATTGGATTTTAATCTAACTATGGACAGATGTTGAATATTGTAGTCATATAAACTTCACTGTCTTCGTGACCTTAAACTTGAATATTCATTATAATATAGCACGCAATATTGAGTTGTCGATCAAATTACCATTCATGCATAGTATAAATAAATATGTTTATTTTATTAGAAATAAAATTACATTGATCTCTATAAATATATTTGTATTTAATATATTGAATTAGTCAAAAAATATTTATAAGCTATTGTGAACAAATTGAAAAAAATTGAATTTATTTTATTTATTAGAACATGTCATGGTAATACAATTCAATAGTTGATATTTTGTTATTACTTTGTGCCAACATTTTTTTTTTTTTAATTTAAAATAGTGATATTTAGTAATGACTTAACATGTCACACAACATAAAAATTCTTTTGAATTTCAACTAGTAAAACTACTAAACTATTTACCTTGAATACTTGCGGTTTATAAGTCTTGGAAAACACTATAAACACTATATTTGCCATGTGTCAAAAATGTGGTTAAATAAAATTCTTATAGACTTTGGTCTTACATATCTAAACTGTAAGTAAATATTTGTTAAAATTCCTAGCAAGCCTTGTAATTCAAGTGAATATTTGTAAAAAATGCAAAAATCTATAACATTACGCCATGTTGTAAAAGTTGTGCAAAATTTAAAAAAAAAAAACTGATTATATCTATTAAAAAATCCTAGTTTTTAGATAGGTTTAAAGCTATATCAACAACATGGACGTTTCAGAGTAAATTAAGAGAAATTGTGAGTCTAAGAAGACTAATAAAAAGATTTATATATAGATTTGCTGTTTTGTTTAATATTTGGCACTGGTACATCGGATTTTAATTTGAGTAAGAAGTTGAGTTGTCTTAGAGTCAGTTGTAGACCAAGTTGAGAATACCCTATTCAAATATTGTTTCAAAGTCTTTGTTTGCTGATGCTATAGATTTTAACCTAAAAAAGAATAAAACATAAATAGTACTATTATTTGCAAAACAATTATAAATAAGACTTTTAAAATCATGAATTCTTACTATATTTTTTATTCTCAAAAAAACTATTAATAAGACTTACAGATCAAGACCTATACTTGTTAATATGATTAGGATATTGTTAAAGATTTTGATCAAAACCCATATTCAGTATCTGAGATAAAGTTATTTTGTTCTAAGAACTTTAAAAATTATTATATTATTCAGAAAGTTTGAACAGATTGGACAGCAATGCAATTCATCTATAATTTGAAAGATCAGACTTGTTTCTTTTTTTGCATAGGGTTAACATTTGCTATTTGC
Organism: Tachinus rufipes; assembly: GCA_963932245.1. Taxonomy (NCBI): domain Eukaryota; kingdom Metazoa; phylum Arthropoda; class Insecta; order Coleoptera; family Staphylinidae; genus Tachinus; species Tachinus rufipes. The sequence goes on from OZ010744.1 coordinate 54,133,399, forward strand.
AAGGCATAATTTAGTTAAAAAAAGCTTATTTATATGCAATGTTTTAAAAAAATTTAGTGGTATTTTATCTATATCTGATGCTTTTTTGGTATTTAATTTAAGAAGATATCTTATAACAAGCCGGAATTGTAAGTACAACAATAGGAAAATTTAGAATAATAAAGTTAGATGCAAATTGGTTTTTAAAAATACTTCATTTTTTCTTTGGATTTAGAACTAAACTGGTTTGATTATTTCAAAGAAAAGGTATTGAAAATTTTGAATTACCTTTCAATAAATTTATTGTTTTATAGATTTTTTTGTTGTTTACGAAAAGCTGAGAATTGGTTTTGTTTCTGTCAATTTTATCTTTTTCAGATTCTAATAAGTTCACAATCTTAAAAGCTTTTTTATAAGCTTTAATTAGTTTGATCAAAATAATTACCAATAAATTTTGTTAAATGTATTTTGCTTTTAGCAATAGCTGCCTATTTTGTCTGAATTACGTACTTTTGCGCTGTTTAAAAACAATGACCAGTTTTTTTGAAAAAAATTTTGATTGGTTTTTGTGAGATTTACTGCTGAAATGTGTCGATCCTTGGAATATAATGAGTATTAAAATTGAAGTACTATAAAAGTGTTTTATTTTCATTATGCTCATCTTAAAATAATACGGTTGTTAGCCTATAAAAACATTTTTTAGACAATTTTGAAAAAAAATCTGAAAAGTGACAAATAATCAATAAATGTAAAAAAATCAAAAACCTTTATTTTTTTCAAATTTTGATTGCTTATTACTCGGAAATGGCTTACTGAAAAAATCTGAAAAAATTCACATAATCAGGATTCATGTGAAGGAAGACATTTTCAGTGGTTTAAGCAAAAACAAATTTTTATTCCGTACACTTGACTGATACCATATATATTTTCTGGACGGCTTGTCGTAACTCATTAGATTCAGTTTAAGCATGTAAATTTTGTAATAGACAAAGTATTATGGTCTCGGCACAGAAAAAAAGTTTAGGTACACTAATCAATTTTAATAACTAAATATCTTAGTTGCGCTAAGTTGTTGTTAGCTCAATAATAATAAAATATGTCTAAACTTGTTGTTTAGACATATTTTATAATATGTACTAAAGACATGCTTAAGAGTGAATACCCCAAAGAATAGTTTGGAGCATTCTCAAATAAAATAGCTTATATAGCTATTATACTCAAAAAGTATAAGATTTAGTGGACTTTGCGTTGATAACGTGGATATTTATGTTTTGCGTTTAAGTAGTGCATGTTGTGTTAAAATAAAAATGTTTGCCTGCAAATGATTTTATCAAGTGCAATTTATGATAACAATTATTATCAATTAAATTAACTTAACCCGCAAGGTGTGCAATGCAGGTTTTTTGCCTGTCTCTACCAAAACCATCTGTTTTGGCTCTAAAACGCAAGCCAAAATGAGAATTTAGAAACCCTTGGGCATCTAATATTGTGTGTAACTTGTGCCTTTGCTTTAGCAGCTGCTAAAGTCCGCGGGCTGCTAAAGTCTGCTGGCTCCTAAAGCCCATTTTTGGCTTTTGATACACTATATACTGTTTATTATGGATACAATAATTTTTGTTTAAACCAGCAGTGCAAATAAAACTATGTTTGTAATTTAATCAAATGTCATATTGACAAATGCTTTTAATTAAATCTGGACATAGAAAACATTTTTATGGTTTTTAGTGCTAGCTTGAAGAAAATTGAATTTTTACTTTAAACAAATCTTATCTAGATGATTTTTTAAATAATAATAATAATAGTTTATTAATGTATAAACAATTGTTTTACACAGGTCATAGAACAAAACAAAATAATAAAATTATAATTTATGACAGTAGCAACATTATATGAATAAACATTTTAAATATTTTAAAAAACAGAACAGTCTATAAAAAATAAATATAAAAACCTTTTTTTAATTTTTATACTAGAGTAATAATAATCTTATTTTATGTTTTTTAACTAAGCGCGATAGTTTTGGGTATCACAAAAAACGCGTAATTTGTGTAAATCAACATTTTTTAAATTAGTTTTTATTGAGTTTTATCGTGTAGAGTATAAAATTTCGAGTATCATAAATGAGAATAGAAAGTCTTTACTTTTTATTAAATTTTAAAATTAATTTGTATGTTTTTTGTTGAATTGCGCTATTGCATTTGACACTACACACAAAACATCGTGCCCTTGGAATGGAATATTTATCACATTTTTATTTTTAACCAATCGCCAATTTGTTATTTTCAAAAAAATTAAAATGTTTATAACAAAATTAAGGTTGCCATAAATTTAACTTTTAAAATATTTAAGTTATCCATATTACACCGGTAGATTATTGTGACTGTATATAGCCACTTTATACTAACGACACGTCACGTTACATTACAAAATAATTTTAATTACATTGGTATATTTTTAGACAGTTATTTTTGCAAATTCCTGCGTTGTTCTAATCCTATAATTACCGCAACGTATTATAAAGTAGTGTTTCACGGTGCATAAATTATGGACCAAAACTTGGACCAAATCGAAATGTACAATAATACACAATCGCGATTGGCGTTTCATGCCAGGATTTAATCCAAAGGCTTCAATCTAATTTTGATATACGTTTATTATACAGATTTGTTATGTAAAATTCAGTTAAATTAAAATATAGCTTAGTATTTATTTATTTAAATTTAAACGTGCGAAGACATACCAATTGCCAAGTAGTATGAGAATTGACGAATGCGTAAATCACAAATAAGTTTCAATGTTATTATGTAAATATTTTCTCAGATCATCTACAACCAGGAAAGATAATAGTTTTTATGCTATTCTTTTTTATTAAACGCTACTTGGTAATCATATTTAACAGTGGTGAAGTCGTTTGTAGAAACAATTACTAGATTGAACTAAAATATTTGTGTGTAAGTTGAATTACAATGATGCAAATTCAACTTATCCGACATTCGGAAAATTATAGGTCTAAATCAGCTCTAATAGAATACAGATAAGTTTTTTTTTCTTATTAAGATAAGCATTAAAAAAGTATTTTGTCAGCATCATAATAATTACAATTTTCTATCGTTGAATATCATTTTATTTAAATCGTTGTTTAAATATCGATTATTCAATTAATTAATACATGTCATCAGTTATGAGTCAATTAATATTAGTAGATCTTTACTCAAAAATCAAAAGTTATGTTTAATCAACATTTATTACAAAGGCAAGTGGGTTAAAATTGTTTTGCGTTGAAGTTTCTATTGTAAATAAATTACTGTAAAGAATTAAAATTAAATTGTAAAAAGCTTAAATGAGAGATTCGTAAGGTAAAGTTGCAATCAAATTTAGCGTTGGCTATACATTTAACGTGTTAGATAGATATCCACCATATGATTCAAACATCTTTTTTTGCCTATTTCAGTAGCCATATTTTATTTAATCATCTGGATGGCAGCAAAGCACAATTCTGATTATAACCTTTTTTAAATAGTAGAATGCTACAATAAAATTTTAGAGTTTTCTAGGTAACATGAGTAAACATAGTTTTAGCAGCTAAGCTAATTGAAAATTAAAAAAAAAATGTTACAGGTATGTTAGTTAATTAAAATGTTTGGCATATTAACCTTAAAAGTATGTAAAATAGCTGCTAGCTTAGTTATAGAAAAACCAACAAAAAATGATCAACATTTGATTGAAAGATTTAGATAGATAAAGAGAATGGAAATACATATTAGATTGTATGTCTAACTGACATGAGGCAATATAGAATGTTTGAATAAAAATAAAAAAAATATTGAAAACAAAACAAAATTAAACTAAAATTATTTTTTTTAATTCAAAATTAATATTTTAAGATTAGGTTCTGCAAAAGTAATTTAAAACTTTTTTAAGTCAAGATTAAGTAGCCAGCAGATAATAAAAAAATTACATTACATTACATTTTTTTTGTATTAATAAATTAATATTTTCGTTTGAACAACAAACTTAAACATTTTTGTTTTATATAACTCCACAAAAAATAACTTAACGAGTGATTGAGTAATTGTGCAAGCCAGCCTTGCTTTATAGCTACTGGATTGACCAGTTGCTCAAAAAATTATTATCCAATTATTTACTTTTTTTTCTGAATTCTAAATTTTTCTCTTCTAATTTGCCCAGAAAAACAAATTTTACATTTGTATATAAAAATGTTGTTTTAGGTTTACATCCAGAAAATATAGTCCAATTATTTTGTAAAACAAAATTGTTTTTTAAAGCTCTGAAAATTTTTCAAAATTTAAATAAAAAATTGATGAAAAGAGTTAAATTTTTTCTAAAAATGCAATCCTGAAAAGTTACAAACGATCAAAAAATGTGAAAAAAACCCAAAAATCAATTTTTACAAATTTTGATAGCTTATTACTCTGAAATGGCTTACTAAAAAAATCTGAAAAAATTCACATTGTATTTGTACGCGGTAGTCGGTTTTTTAAACAAAAATTAAAATGCACGGTTATTGTTAAATATAATATTTATTTACAATAAAAATACTATTAGAAAGATTTATGTATTTACGGTAACGATTGGTTAATAATGAGTTGAAATAGGTTGGAGTATTTAAAGGAAGAGACTATTTTATGATAGGAAGGATTAGCAGATAGTGTAAATGGAAATAAATTGGGTTATTGGGATAAGTAATCCTGATGTTGTAAAAAATACATTAGTACAATAATAATCATAGACGATACTAAATAATAAAATAAAATAATAAATGCAAATCTATGCAGCTGTTGTCTAAGAATTCGTATAATCTAAAACAAATGATTAGAAATAACTCACATGATCAAGATTCATGTAAGGGAACGCATTTTCATTGGTTTGAACAAAAAAATTTATTTCGTACACTTAACTTATACATGGCTATATACAGGGTGTCCGGAAAATACGTGTACAACGTTTGACGACAGACTCCTGACGTCAAAATAGGTCGATCTAAGCCGACTTAGTTATATCCAAAATTGTCTCGTTTAGCCGGTAGAGGGCGTCAAAAATTTGTAAATTTAAAAAGAAATTACCTGTAACAATAATTTTGTAAGTGACCTTGTTGCTATGGCGTTTAATAATTTGACAATTATTGACAAATTGTCACCAGTCTATGAAATTTACTCAAGTATACGATCAACATTCTTGAATTACAAGTTCATTTTACCATTAAAAATGGAAAATTATACAAACTCTCAGAAAGTTGACATGCTCCTGGTATACGGGTTTTGTCAAGGAAATGGGCGTCAGAGTTTTAGGGTTTACATGGAGAGGTTTCCTAACCGTCGAATACCAAACCACCAAACATTTGCCAATATTGAGCGTCATCTTTGGGAAACGGGCAGTTTTGAGAAAAAGTTTGAAGGCAGGGGTCGTATGCGAACAACTCGAACTGTGGAAACAGAAGAGATGATTCTGGAAAGAGTTGAAGAAGAACCAAGTACCAGTACCCGTCTCTTAGAACGTGAGTTAAATGTTCCTAAAACGATTGTCAATGAAGTTTTAAGAGAACAGTTGTTACATCCTTACCACATACAAAAAGTCCAGGAACTTTTACCGACTGATCCCCCCATGCGGCTTACATTTTGTCAATTTATTAGAAACAAAAGAATCCTTGTTCCAAATTTTTGTAGAAAAATTATGTTTACTGACGAGGCATGCTTTACAAGATCTGGGGTAACCAATCTGCACAACGAACATATTTATTCCGATGAAAATCCACATGCCATTAAAGTTGCATATCATCAGTATTAATTTAAAATTAATATTTGGGCAGGTATTATTGATCACTACCTTATTGGTCCCATTGTTATTCCAGACAGGTTAGATGGAAATATTTATTTAAATTTTTTGCAAGACACATTACCAATTCTTCTGGAGAATTTGCCCCTTTTACTTCGGAGGGAAATGTGGTATATGCATGATGGTGCCCCGCCCCATTTTTCCGTTGCCGTTCGGCAATACTTACATCATCAATATCCCAACCGATGGATTGGAAGAGGCAATGATGCACCAGTAAAATGGCCACCACGTTCTCCTGAGTTAAATATGTGTGACTTCTTTTTGTAGGGCGCTATTAAAACAGAAGTTTACAAGACTCCGGTAAACACACGCGATGATTTATTGCAGCGGATTTTAAATGCAGGCAACCATTTTAATAAACCCGAGACATTAGATAGGGTCCAATATCATTTTTTAAAGAGTGTTAATAAGTGTATTCAGCAAGATGGCGGTCATTTTACACATTTGCTTAAGTAATGTTTTTGTTTTACTTAGTTTCTTACAATAGATACTTACAACTTTGTTATACTTTTGTTTTTTTTGACGCCCTCTACCGGCTAAACGAGACAATTTTGGATATAACTAAGTCGGCTTAGATCGACCTATTTTGACGTCAGGAGTCTGTCGTCAAACGTTGTTTACGTATTTTCCGGACACCCTGTATATATCCATGACTGCACAACTAAATTTTAATCAATAACGGGCAATTTGTCATAAGAACCAATTATTTTGCGTTAAGATAAGTATAAGTGATTTCTTAAGATAGTAAACAGCTGTAGTATTTTGCAACTACATTTTTTTTTAAATTTATTTTTTTAATAAAATAATAAAATAAAAAACTTTATTTCTGTAGACATACGTACAGTACAAAAGTGAATCAAAAATAATACAATTGTACATATTAATTACAATAAATAAATTAAATCTAAATTAATAAAGTATAATATTAGCGGTAGTTTTATCAGGATGTAGTTGGTGACCCTTAGGAAAGGCCACTAGTTAAATACTGTATTAAGTCCTAAGACATGGCTACGACATAGCGAATAATGGCGCTATAAAATAAGCATATCCTCGGGCGATGGGTAGCAGCAGGCGTCTGTACTGGGTTAAGGCGGAGAGGAAAATCCTTGGTACGGCTCAAGACTAGACAATCACAAGCGGTGACAAAATAATTGTCCAATCGGTAGTGATACTGCTATTGAGGATGGCAACGGGAAACCACCTCAATTATTTTCCCCAGGAAATTCATCAAACATGACTACACAACCAAATGCAACGGCTCTCAGTCCTCGGCAGATCTTAAATGGTCAGAGGGTGCTAAGAATCTCCGGAAAAGTCATGATGAAAATAACAACATGGAACGCCAGAAGTATGTATGCGGCGGGAAAGATAGAAAATACCATCAGAGAAATGAAAAGAATGAATATTGAAATGCTTGGAATAAGCGAAATGAGATGGATTGGCTCCGGAGAATGTACCATAGATGGCTATCAAGTCTACTATGCCTGCAACGACAACCCAAGTCATTATAATGGAGTCGCTATAATAATAACTAAGAAAGTATCTAGAGCAGTTAAAACTTTTATACCAATATCTGATCGAGTAATTATACTACAATTATAAGCCACTGGTTGTGAATATAAACATAATTCAAGTATATGCACCTACAACAATGTTAACGACTTTAACGCCAAGGTTGGAAAAGGTGTTTGTGGAGATATAGTTGGTAACTACGGGCTAGGAACACGAAACGTGGTGATTGATTTATTGAATTCTGTGAAGAGCATGACCTTGTTATAACAAATACGTTTTTCAAATTACCACCAAGAAGACTCTATACGTGGAAATCTAATGCCAATAACTCAAACAGATTGGTACGTAATCAAATTGATTATGTATTAATCAAGAAACGGTTTAGAAACTGCATAACATCTGCAAAAACCTACCCCGGAAGCGACATAAGTTCTGATCATAACCCAGTAGTCGTTTCTGCACGGCTTAGACTTAAGAAATGTAACGTCCGACGTCCGCAGAAGAAAATAGATATCTCACGATTATCAGACATAAATATCAAAGCAAATACAAGAACAGATCTAAATACAAAACTTCAAACCATCAACATTACAGAAGATGCAGTGGAACTGGCGTAAAAGAACATAAAAAATGTAATTCTGAGTACGAAGCGAAAAATATCTTAAACCAGACCCACAAACCAAAAAGAAAACATGGATGACTTTCGAAATACTGCAACTAATGGATATTAGACAAGCGGCAAAGCATGACTGTGAAGCTTATAAAGTATTGCAACGGAATATCCGTAAAAAGATCAGAGAAGCAAAGGTGCATTGGCTAAGTAAGAAGTGCAAAAAGATAGAAAGCTTGGATAGTAAATACGACACACTCGGCATGCACAAAAAAGTAAAAAAAACTGCCGGCCTCAGCAAACCCAGGAAATATGCAATGCTGCTCGACAATCAAGAAAAAGTTATTTTAGACCTACATAAGAAGCTAGCAAAATGGAAGAACTATATCCAAGAACTTTTTCAAGATCAAAAAGTGAATTATCCGGCAGAATACAATGTGACAGAAGGACCCGCAATAACAAAAACCAAAGTAATTCATGCAATAAAAATGTCCAAAGAAGGTAAAACACCAGGGTCAGATAACATATCATCAGAAATGTTAAAACTCATTGAAGAAGATCGAGCTTTAAACGTACTTGTGGATTTCTTTAATACCATTTATGCAACCGGAAATGTTTCTAAGGACTGGTTAACCTCTGTTTTTGTAACACTGCCAAAGAAAGCAGCTGCTTAAAACTGTGGTGACTATAGAACCATCAGCCTTATAAGCCACGTCTTGAAGATTTTCTTGAAGATCATCCAAGCAAGAATATATCGTAAATGTGAAGCTTGCCTAAGTGATACTCAATTTGGGTTTTGCAATGGGATGGGAACACGTAAAGCTTTGTTCTGTATCCAAGTACTAATTCAGCGTTGCCAAGACGTGTTTGTAGACGTGTACGCGTACTTTATAGACTATCAAAAAGCGTTTGACCGTGTAAAACATAGCAAGCTCATAGTGATCCTGCAAGAACTAGGTTTAGATGGCACATTTGTATAATTGAAAAACTTTACTGGCACCAATCCGCATCCGTGAGAGTAGATAACAACAATACAGATAAAATAGAAATCCAAAGAGGGGTTAGACAAGGGTGCGTGTTATCACCGCTTTTATTCAACATATACTCCGAACAAATATTTGCCGAAGCCTTGGATGAAAAATCTGGAGGTATCTTACTAAACGGGGAAGTGGTGAATAACTTGCGGTGCGCTAATGATACGGTCTTGCTGGCGAATACGAAGAAAAATCTTCTAAAATTGCTGAATTGTGTCGTGGCTAATAGTGAACACGCAGGCCTAGAACTAAACATAAGCAAGACCAAGGTCATCGTAGTCAGTAAGGAGCGCAATGTAGTGACAAACAAAAAAGTCGCCCAATTCAAATATCTAGGGTGCTTGCTGAATCAGCAATGGGACTAATCGAAAGAAATTAGATCCAGAATAGAACATGCTCGCACGGCCTTCAATAAAATGAAGCAAGTTATGTGCCACCGGGATTTCAATCTGCGAGTTCGGTTGCTACGTTGTTATTTTTTCTCCATATTAATGTATGGCGCAGAGACCTGGACGCTCACAGATGTTATGTGCAAAAAGTTAGAAGCATTCGAGATGTGGTCATACATAAGGATGCTACGTATAGTGTGGACAGATAGAATATCTAATGCCCAAGTTCTTGCACGCCTCAATAAAGACACAGAAATTCTATATCTTCTGAAAAAACTCAAACTTGAATATCGTGGCCATATCATGCGAGGCTCAAAATATAGATTACTGCAAAATATAATGCAGGGAAAGATAGCTGGTAGGCGAAGACCAGGTCGCAGAAAGACGTCCTGGTTGATAATCCTACGACAGTGGTTTGGGGTCAGCACTACAATTCTTTTTTGTAGAGCTGTCAACAAGACCCAAATAATGTTGATGATCGCCAACGTTCGTAGAGGACAAGGCACGTAAATAAAAAGAAGAAGAATTACAATTTTCTTCTATAGTACAAGGTTTAGCAAAAGTAGTCATAATGTAAATTAGCTGCCATTTTGAGATCTGGCGATCAGTTTAAATTGCCAAAACAAAAGATTACATGGTTCGAAACTGATATTTCAAAATCTTCATAGTTTCCCGAGCTGTTACGGTTAAAGTGACGCAATAGCTCTCCGTGCCCCAAAAACGCAAATTTTGTTTCTTAACATAACTAGTTAAGTGAAAATGAGCTTTGTCGCTCATTATAATTTTGGATACAAAAACATTATCTTCTTGCACTATGTCTACTGATGCCAAATTGTATGCATTGTTGTCTCATTGATGTTTGTGGACTTTTTCGGATGTTCTTGGCCACAGCAGTAATATTCTTGATGCTCAGCCAAACGCTTAATTGTTTGCGCACATAGTGTAAGACAACAAGTAATAATAACTTTGCGTTCTTTGGATGTGTATTGCTCTATTGCTTTTTGTGAATTAAGTCTCTATCTATCTATAACATAAATGTTAAAGCACAATAATATTTGACGCAATTTGAAAAAATTATGACACATTCACGTTATGACATTACTTTTACTTCAGCTTGTATTGAAAACCTTAAGATAGTTAGGTAAGTGGTTGTAACATTTTATTGCTGCTTACCATGGTTTCTTGTTTACTTGATTGTAGGCTAGGAATTGAATAGGTTTTAGTAATCAGGTTTTCTTTGTTTGTGTTTTGTTGGGCACTCTACAGTTTTGTACGTCAGTGGCCAAGCATTTTGTGTGCCTTTTGTTGTAAAAAGAAATGCGTGTGGGAACGGCGATGAGGTAGAACGTAGCAGTACCAAAGTAACGCAACAACTACAGTACGTACGACCCGGATCCTTTTGCAAACAATTGTTTGTTGCTCAATGTAATTACTCGACGGCATCAGTTCTAACATATTTGGTCCATTTCAGCAACCGAATAACAAAAACCGCATGGATAGACGCATGGATGGATGCAGTTTTGTCACTCTCAACCAGGATGAAAATCAACTCACTAAACAAGGTACAACATGCAAATCATCCTATCTTAACTTTCGTATAATTAAATTTAAATAAAGCAGTATCTACAATTGTTTTAAACTTCCCTTTTTATCTCATTTGTCATATAAGAAACTGCTCACAAAACAGTAAAATTCAAACTAATTTTTGTGCCACATACTAAAGAAATTTACATCATTCTCGCAAAATAAAACGCAGATTTTTACTGTGGAATATATATGTACATTCATTTTAATTTAAAAAAAATAAACTAGTTTCACTAAATTATTTGCATTTTCAATGCCATTTATATGATTAAAATGCAAATAATTTTGTAAAACTAGTTTGCCATAAATAAAAATATTTTAAAGTAGAATATTTTAATATTATTAAACAAAATGAATATAAAAAATGTCTACAAAATTAATAAAAAAAATATTAATTATATACGTACATATTTTTAATGCAAATTATTTATGTTGAATAAATCAATTATTTATTGATTACTTTTACACTAATTCTTTTTGATTCATACGCTAAGACAAACAATTTTCAATAACATGGCCGAAATAGCAAGGCTAACAAAATTATAAGCTACCGAGAAGGCAAAATAAACACGTCTCGCAAACTTTATTGCTGAAAACAGGGACAACAAGGACAAGGTCATTAAATTTAAAGACCAAATCAAAGTAACAACGGTTTTTCTCAATACATTTAACAAAATTCAAGACAATATTAAATTGAATCAGCAAAAACAGCAAATGAAAGAGTTCATTTTAAAAGCAAATATTATTTGACTGTGGCTAATGCAAATGACTCAATAAATGAAATGATTGCCGTCATTCGAAATACGATCATGCCTAAACCATCTACAAGCACTGTCAATTCGGATACAAATCAATTGAAGATGCGATCACCAATAATTAAATTACCAAAATTCAACGGAAATTACAACGATTAGATATCATTTTAAGAGAATTTTAAATGTATGGTACATGACAAACCCAACATCGAGAACATCCACAAGTTTCATTAACTACGATCAAGCCTACAAGAAAGCTCATTTGATTTAATTGCATCATTGCACACAACTTCAAACAAGTACCAAATAGCATGGCAACTGATACAAGAAATATAGTCAACAAACGTCATATCATCCAAGGTCATATCAGGAAATTATTTGAATTAGAACCAATGAGTAAAAACTCTGCAAATCATTTACAATCATTGTTCGATACTATCAAACATGCTGCACAGCAATCATATTTTACTCATAAATACCCACCATGTATATTATGCAAACAATTACCAACAAAGCAAATCATTGTAACAATTGCCTTCAAAATGGACACAGACTAGATCAATGCAAATTTTTAAAAAGAGCTGTATATAGAACAATAGGAACTGTGTATAGAACCAAGGAATGCATATCAAAAGAAACTGCATTAAGTATATACCATTCACTAATTTTAGCAAAAATGAACTAATTAATAAACATATGGGAAGAAACAATAGACACAAACATACAAAAAATACAAAAAAAAACAGAACAAAATTCTAAAAATCATACACAAACTACCAAAACTAACACCAACAGAAGAAATATACATAATAATTAACAAAAGAAAATTAAACAAAAAAATAAAACTAATATACAAAATTAAAAATATGGAACCAACCACCAAATAAAAATAAAAAAAAAATCACGGACATAACACTAGAAGAAGAAGCAATATACATGTACACACAACAAGGACAGAAAAAGCAAAACAAACAATATTAGGCAATGAACTAGTCACGTACAATTTACTGCCTGAAAGTATTAAAAAAACAAAGACTTATAAAGTCTATATATACAAGATCAAAACAAACAAATCAATAAAAATAGATAATACACACAACATAAATAAAAAAAAGGTAAATAAAATCATAAAATTAGAGACGGTGTAGAGCAGCAAGTGGAAAGAAATACAAATTAAAATTTATAGATTGTAAATACGTAAATAAGTAAATATGCGATGTCATCTCGGACGCATCACTCAATTTCAACATAGTGATAATGATATCTGTCGCGTTGTGACAGTGCAAACAAATACCAAATCTTTTTTATCTAAGATTGCCCTATTACTAAATTTTGAATGAGAGTCTTAAGTTCTTTTAACGGGGTGACATATTTAGTAATCAGGTTTTCTTTGTTTGTGTTTTGTGGTTATGTTGAACGCTTGGCAGTGGCCAGGCATTTTGTGCGCATGCGGTGTACTTTTTTGTTGTGGAAGGAAATGCGTGTTGTAAACGGCGACAAAGTGGAACGTGGCAATGCCAATGTAACTTAAAAAGTCACGTACAACCTGGGTTCTTTCGTCAACAATTGTCTGTTTAATTTAATTTAAATACTTGACGGCATCAGTACTAACAAATAGTTGTATGTTAAGTTTGCATTTCTAGTATTGTAGTGATGACAGATTTGGTTTTATTCAAATAAATGTTTGTTTTGGAGTGATTATGAGTAAACCAGAATACTTATGTTTTCTCAGCATATAAAATTAGTTTAATTTCTACAAACCACAACTCTGTTTTGTTCAACGTGTTGGTTGTAGAAAAAATATACTGTTTTCAGCTATAATAAGATAATATAATCAGTATAGTTTTGTGTTTACATGGTTGTTATCTATTCTGTGTACTAGGTTATTTATATAAATGATAAATAACGTTGGTCCTAGAATGCTTTCTTGGAGCACCCCTGTTTTTATACCTAACAGGTCTGATTTAACATCTTTTAATGTAACTTTGTTTTTTGTTTCTCAAATAAATTATTAATTGTAATGTTACACCTCTGACCCCATAGATATATAATTTGTCAACAGTATTTGATGGTTCAAATTGTCGAAAGCTTTTGACAAATCTATGTTAATGCCCAGTATACAGATTTTTTGTTTAAATTTTTTTATTTTTATGATTTATTTTTAATAAAAAACCGTGTTGCGATGAGCTGATAATATCATATTGCTCTAAGAAGTTCACTAATCTGTTACTATTATGTTTTTACTTCAATTTTGGAACTATAATTCTAGACGTAGAAATAGAATATAAATAATTCATTGAATTGGGTCGAATTTTTTGTATTTTACTTATAAACTTTGTAGTTTTTTTTTAATTAATTCAAATGTTAGGCATAGATGTTAATCAATTATTCTAAGTTTTAAGTTTCTATTGTGAGAAACACGCAATGCTAACGTTTTATAAAACATTTTAAATTGTTTGTTATTGACCAACATTTCAAAGAATATAAAATATATTTAATTTGTAAACACGGTACTTATTGTGTATATAAAATGCAAAAAAAGTCTAAACGTTTTCTGTTCCTTAAAATAACACCACAGAAAATCACAGACATTAATTTAAAAATCAAGATAAATTCAATTTGTTTTTAATATTAAGTTGTCTTTATTTGCTATTAAAATACACAATATTCATTATTCAAGGTATTATTTGTCAAAAACTTGCAACATGCACAAATAATTCACATTTTTTGAGATTAGTTCCACAACAGTAGCAAAGTTTAAGTTAATTTATTTTTTTCCATAGATAAGAAAGATAATTAAATAAATATAAATTGTTTACATTTACTTCAATGTATTTAAAAAAATATCAAATAAAATTTTCAAAATATAATAATCTTAAAATCAAATAAAAACCATAAATATTATTTCGATATTTTTTAATCACTCTGCAAATGTGTCATTAAAATAATAATATAAAGTTCTACAAAATTAATACGTAAACATGTATATCAGTTTATTATTAAATTGAATGACCCAAGTGCAGTTTATACTGTTTGTAAACAACAGCAGATGTTTAATTACATTTATAGATCAGATCAAAGTAATACATTTCGCAAAGAAAGTTGTTGTTAATTTATAACGAGTGTTGAAATAATAATAATGCAATTGTGTTTATTTCATCACCCCATAAAGCAAGTCTTTTGTCACTTCACTTAAAATAAACATCTTTGTATCGGTCTGTTAGCGGCCGGAAGCAGTTAATAATTATTTTTAGCAAAGGCTCTTAGCCAAAATTTTATATATTTGCATCAGCCAAATAAAATTTGCGCGAGCCGTGATCGTCCATTAAATATGTAGTGGCAGTGTGTCAATGTCCTATTCTAATAAAAAAACTAACACATACCTGCCTAAGTCAAGCAAACTATCCAACATGCTCGTTGCTCCTCTATTCTCATTTCCCTCCCCTAAAGTCTCTTTGAGCCCAGGATGTCCTGGATGCAATATTGTTACTAACGCAACACCGAGCACTGCGTTTATTATCGAGGTAACAAGGAAGTAGATCAATGTCCTGACCGCTATCCTACCATTCAACTTGGCATTCAAACTCGCACTTCCTGCCACAAGGCTGGATATAATAAGAGGCAGGATGATTAACTTTAGAAGTCGCATGAATAGCTCACCAGGATATGATATAAGCATAATTGAATTTTGCGATAGATTACATGGTCTCAGTCCAAATCCTGCAAATAAAAATATCTTATTAATAATATTTTACTAATTAAAATAAATATATTAGAGATAATTTTGTTGAAAAGGTTTTTATTCAGACTTATTTATAGAATTTGCTTTATTGCAAATATGATCAATTAAACATGACATTGTATTTAAAATGAAGTAAACAAAGAATTTATTTTAAGAAAATAAATTGATAAAATTAATGAATTCTTAGCAAAACGTGTGTTTATACGTAAGTTTATGTTTATACTATGCAGCCGCATCTACCTAATTGCGCCGCCACCAAGTAAACATGTTTACTGAATAAATCGAAGGATGCGTTGTACTCTGCAATTATTACATATAGTAATTATATAAGTAATTAGTGTAAAGCTAGGTGTTTGTTAGAAACATAAAATAATAAAATTAGGGTTAAGGTATTCCATTGTGTGTATGTATGCATGAGAGAGAAGATGAGATTCTATAGTGTCATTGACTCTATGATGAGTTTCTATAGCATTCAATGACGCGACAAGCTCTTCGCAGCTTAGACACGTCTTATGTCTTATAACAAACAATTATTTATTTGGTTTTAATAATAATAATAATAAGTTTATTTCTCATCTGTGCATTTATACTAATAACAAGAAAAAAGTAACATTGTATATTAAATCTTAATTATTAAATGACAAATCAATAGCTATATACTATAAATATAGTGCACACTGTATACAAATTAAAAAAAAGTAGTTTGGAGAACGATACAACAACAAAAGAAAATAACATGTGAAAGTACTTCCAAACATTTATTTTACAAATACAGACTAGCTTAAATTAAATATATCGATGCTGTATTAACACTAGCATAAGTCATAGAAGTAATTGGCAAATTATAGTGATGAATGGTGTTGCAAAGGTTAACAAAAAATATGATTGCAGTTCTACTTGTAATTCGAAAAATTTAAATTCTAATTAATGTCAACAAATTAAGGTCATCAATTACTATTTGATGCAATTATTTAAATGTAATGACATTTGAGCTATATTTGTAAATAAATAAGTTATACGAATTGTCAATGTGTTTGTTATTAGTTTTACCCAATATATATTTATTTTTAGTTATAAAATAAAATTATATCTCTGATATGTATATTTACAATATTTTGTATATATTTAAATTTTGAAATAGATAATAATTTATTCAATTTAAATTACAACATACAGTGGTATAAAATAATGAATATTGTTGTGATTTACACACCAAAAAATTAGTTAGGGAGCCTTGCATCGTTTAAAGACAAATTAGCACAAATAAATTATCGTTAAATAATTATTCATTAATTTAATTTTACCCACAAACTATATAATGACTGGTAGTTTAGACATATATGGCAATGTATGAGTCAAGTGTACGCGATGAAAACTTGTTTTTGCTCAAACCACTGAAAATGCCTTGCTCTACATGAATCCTGATTATTTGAGTTTATCAAATTTTTTCAGTTATTTATAAAATAAAATATTTAAGAGGGTGGTAGTACGAACCACAACAAACAACAAATTTTTAATAAATAAAGGTTGTCATAGCAACTGTTTCGGTGATATGGAACATTATTTATTTTTATATATTTTTACAAAAAACAAAGTTATAGAAGATGTTCGAAGTGCCCTGCTTCCACTTCCAAACAGTCACATCATCTTTGTCTGAAAGACATTTGTACTCTTTCTAAACGTGTCTGATATCCACATTCAATTACTGCATGGAGATTTTTGTTGGTCCAAAAATGTGCATTATAAAAATTAACAACTTCATTTCGTGTAAACCCGGCTTTATCCGTAAAAAAAATTTTGGTAAAAAACTGCGGGTCTTCAGCATCCTTGCGTAGAAACCAGGAACAAAAAATCAAAAGTGCCTGATGATCAGTTACATTTAAAGCCTGTCCTCGTTGTACATAATATGGATAGAGCAGCTGCTAGTGGAGAGTTTTTCAAACAAGAGTTGCACCAATTCCTACTTTGGTTGATATTTTTTGCACATTCTTTCCTGGATTATGCTCTATCCGTGCTATAATTTCTCGTTCTGCTCTAGGAGTAGATACCGACTTTGGTCTGTCGGAAAGATAGCACTGTTTTTGAAGTGAACCGGTATCTCTGAGTTTCTAGTAAATTCTTTCAAACATGTGAAGGAATCTGGAAATTTAGATAAGCTTCTATATAAAGACGTCGCGCTTTGGTTGCAGTCTCATTAGCACGACCATGCAAGTTGGCTAATAATAATAATAATAATAATAATAATAATAATAATAATAATAATAATAATTATAATAATTATAATAGTCTTTATTGATGCATTACTAAAAGTTTTCATAAATCAAAACAGAAATATTTAAAATTATAAACAAAATAAAATTCATAAAACATGTATCAAAGTATACAAACATGTAAAATAAAATGTAAATCTAAAATTGAAGTTAAAAATTACAAAGACAAACAAATTAAAATTATTGTAAATATAAAAAATGCAATACATAAAACTAAAGTTGATGTATTTATAATTTAAATATATAATTAAATTTCACAGACCAAATACAAATACCAAACACAAACTGTTCCGCAAATTAATTTGTCAGGCATTCTTCTATACTATAAAACCCGTTTCTTAGAAAAAAACAATTTTATTGTAGTTTTAAATGTTTTAATGGGTAGTATTTTAATATGATTAGTTAACAAAATTTAACATGCTGCCAAATCTAGTTCTGCATTAGAGTAATCAGCCATAGCAATCAAAACTTGTGCACTAACAACAACTGTCAAATACTGAATGTTTATTTCACAAAACATCAGCCAACTATGATTAAAAATGCACGCTTTTGCAAAATAAAAAATGGAGAAAAAAAATAAAAATAAATAATGTTCCATATCTCTAAAATTGTTGCTATGACAAACCATGTTTATAAAGACTTGTTTGTTTGTTGTGGTTTGTACTACCACCCCTTAAATATTTTTCATTATTTTTTGCAAAATAAAAAATGGAAGAAAAAAAAATAATAAAAATCGTCGGTTTTTGTCTGCTACGAGGCTAATTGCTAAGGCCTAATCTAATTAATACTACTACATCTGGGAACATGACCGCAAATTCTTTAACTTACACAACATCAATACAATATACGTTCCATGAACTAAAATTTTTCCTCTTATCTAAAGAAACATATATTTTCTTAACCAGAAAACTCACCCTACAAATTACAAACTCGAATTGAAGACTCAAGGTGTAGCATTCAAATACGTACGAGGTTCAAATGACCAATTAATTAAATGTCAAATTGACATTTTAAATTAATTATAAAATAAAATCACTACAATGTTGCTTTTCTGTTTTCTTGCCTTGGTATAAAGAATATCATAAAAATTCCAAAATAAAAATAAAAAATGTATATTGTCATTTAAAAAATACAAAATTGGTTGCCATAGCAACTGTAGTAAAATAAAAAAACATACATGTGTGTACTTGCTTTTATAATATTTAAAAAAACCATTTGAAATGGTTTTTGAATTATATAAATCGGTTAAAAAATAACGGTGTTATTCAGCCGAACGTTTTTTGTCTAACACCCTGTATATGTGTAATAATTGCATTAAATCAATATAGAAAGTTGAACTAAAATACAATAGATGCTGTCAATAAAAATAAAAAGTCTTTACTGAACCATGCACAAAACTAAAAAAATACTGGATTTGGTAGCTCAATCAAAGTTTACATATCCTAATGAACCAAAAACAATACATATGCAAAAACATTAAAAAAGCAAGCTACTATTATAGTAAAACCAAAAAATAAACAGGAAACCCATATTACAAAAGAAGATTTAAGAACGAAAGTTGATGCTACAAATTTAAAAATAAGCGGCATAAGTGGAAATAAAAGTGGAACAGTGGAAATTGGATGATCAAATGAAACAGATAATAATCAAATCAAAAAAATTGTAGAGGAAAAAATGGGAACAAATTATAAAGTAAAGATTGCGACTACAAGAAAACCAAAATCTAAGGTATGTGGTTTTACCAAACAAATTGATTGAGACATGTTTATAACAAAAATTAAAGCACAAAATGAATGCATTTCAAACTGCAACATTGAATGCATAGCAATATACAAAAAGACTCATAAATATAATAATAATAAAACTTATGTTAAATTTAATGCAATTATAGAAATTGATGATAATTGATTTAGGCGGTTAATTGAAGAAAGTATATTAAATATTAGCTGGGATAGATGTAGGATATATAAGCATGTACATATGCTTCAATGTTATAAATGTTTGGGATTTGATCATAAGTCGAGTGAATGCAGCAACGTAAACATGTGTTCTAAATGTCATGGAAATCATAAAATTAAAGAATGTAAATAAAACAAAGAAATTAATAAATGTACAAATTGCATTAAAGCAAATATGAAACTAAAATTAAACTCAATGAGAACGTCCAGTATATCTAACAAAATTTTGAGCAAAAAAAATAATAACATACTAGCAATTAACAAACTGCCAATCGACACAATTCACTATACTGCGAAATAGATTAAACTTAAAAAGTATTGAAATCAATATAATACACCAAAATATTCAATGAAGTAGAAACTCGGTAAATGAACTTGAAGTATTTCTAAACGATCATCCAAGGAATATGTTATATTGTCTAATAGAAGACTAGAAGAGTGAGAATGAATTAGCAGTATATAATCTCATAAACTACACACTGATAAGCTGTGCCTGCAGAAGCTCTGGAGAACATAGTAGATCGGCAATCTACTACAAAACAAACGCTGCAGAAATACAAAAACAAAAGTGTCGAGAGGATTTAAATAAGTTCACAATTATGTTAGATTTTGAATATGCGGGTGCAAATTTTATGTGTGGAGATAACAAAATTGTTGTTTTAAGTATATATAGGTCAACACAGGGAAATATTATAGTATTTTTAAATCAACTTGAAGCGGTATTAGACCATATCTGTAATGCAATAGCAACTATATTAGTATGTAGTGACTTTAATATGACTTAAACATAGAAAACTGAATTATATCAGAATTTATTTCACTATTGTTATCCTATAACATCTGGTTCTTGCAAATGACAAACGGAATATGTATGATAAACAACTAAACCTTCACCAGAAATAAGTCTAAAAGTGAATAGAATATAATCAATTTAACAACTCTTAAAAAAGAAACTCAAACACTTCTATGAATTTTTCGGAACCATCCAAAAATTTATCAAACACTTTGTATACCTAAAGCTTCAAGCCAGTTTAGGCAAATACTGTATAATGATAACATAAATATTCTTCAGAACTCAATGTTTGTTACACCTGTTACATCTTTGAAAATTATTGAAATCGCAAAAGAACTAACTTACAAAATTACTGCAGGCACCGATAAATAAATAAAATAATAAAACTTTTGGTACATGTCATAAACAACTCTTTAATACATGGAATATTTCTACAACAGCTGAACGTTGCTTTAGTAAGACTTATTCATAAAAAGGTATTATAGATGTAATGAATAATTATCGTTCAATTAGTCTGCTACCATCTTTCTCAAAAATATTTGAAATTGTAATGCACAATAGAATTGATTTGTACATGAAGAGCAAACATTTGTTTAATGAATCACAGCATGCATATTAAAAAAATAAATCAATAGATACAGCAATTTTTTAGTTTATTTTTATTTTATTTTAGTTTCAAGGTACATTGTTTCATAGTAGTATATTAGAAAAATCTTTGAATGTAGTAGCTATCACCATGTACAATTCACACAATTAGCAGCCACAAGGACTTAGACAGCATGGAAGGCATACTTGTCGTTTAGATAATAGGGTTGGTATGCACGGTCCACATAGAACACCGCAATTTGTGCAACCCGGATAAAGCACAAGCGGAGCACATGGACCGCAAGGTGACATTGAAGCGCATTGCATACAGCAACAATAGCCGCCAAATGGTGGAATACAGCATGAACTGCAGCATGGATCGCACATGGTAATATTAAGTGGTTAACTGAGAATTTTGGATGGTAAAATTGTAAATTGTATCAATGAATTTTGATATTACAAGTTTAGTACAATTGGCTTTAGAAGATAAAAATATTTGTCCTAAAAAATTTCTAGATTTATTCAAAGCCTTTGATAGCATTGACCATACAATACTCTTAACAAAGCTAAATAAATATGGAATTAGAAGAACTGCTTTGAAATGGATAAAATCTTATATTAAATATAGATGCCAAAAAGTTGCATTGTATCAACAATCTAAACAAATTGAGTTCAGCTTGCTAATTGTAAAAGTAGGTGCCCCTCAAGGCAGCTTATTAGGCCCCTTGTTATTTATTATTTACACAATTGATATAAATCTATGTTTAGCTCAAAATAAAGTTGAGATTATTAGTTACGCCGATGCTCTTCAGATCACAAATTAAATTAACATATGATGTAGATACTAATAAACAGCCAAATTACTACAGAAATATTAAAAACACACGCAATATTTAAATTTTACAAACTTATTATAAGAAACTGATTGGAATATTGTGACTTCATCAAGTAAAGTAGATAAAATATTATCTTTTTCAAAATAAATTATCTATTATGTTTGAGACTGCTTTTCCCTTAAGGAAAAGTAGCACCCGTGCCAAATTTTGTTAATGGATAACAAACGGTATTAAAATCTCTTCTCAAACTCTAAAAACACTGCATGCACTTGCTTAAGGAGAAAAAGAAATTGTAAAACAACATTATATCATTTATAAAAAAATTTACAAAAATGTTATTATTTTAGCAAAAAGAATGTTCTATAACAACAGAATAGCAAATTCAACAAACAAAAATAAAGCCGCATGGGATATAATTAATGAAAATATTGCAGGAAATAAAAACACCGAAATCACATCTTTAAAAACTGAAAGTCACACTGAACACAACCAATATTTAATACGGTTGCTGATAGCCTTTCACAATTAACGAAAATAACGTAAACATTCTATTAAATTCAAAATCAATATTTTTGCAACCAATTACTGACAATGAAATTAGGAATATTGTGTGTTGGTTGAAAAGCTCAAATTCTGCGGGAAAAGATGGCACAACTGCCAATCTTTTGAGAATGTGTATACCTTACTTAATTAAACCTGTCGTCTCTATCATAAACAAATCTTTGCGTCAAGGAATATTCCCAACTATTCTAAAAGAAACTATACTGATACCAATAAAAAATAATAACAATGAACTAAACAACTACAGGCCCATTGCCATACTAAGCACAATATCCAAAGTAATCGAAAATATTATGGCAGAGCAATTAATAATTTTTTTTTATCAGTGCAACTATTTAACAAACACCATCATGGATTCATAAAACATAAATTTACAAGTTCCATCCCCGATTACTTGCAAACCGTTTATTATAACTTAGACAAAGAAGATCAATGCTTGGGAATATTTCTTATAGAGTAAAGCGTTATTATTATTATTATTCTTATTATTATTATTCTTATTATTATTACCAATATCATAGTTAAAGCAGTAAATTATTCTTTACTGCTGCGAAAAGCTAAAAAAATTATGAATAGATGCACAGAATAATTTATAAAAAATCATCTCATATTAATTGAGAGCAAAACTAATTTTATGCTATTTAAAACGTCAACATGTTTTGTATTGCCAAATCGCTAACAGATTTTTGACTAAATAACGTACTACACAAGTATTCTTCAAACGTTAAATTTCTTGGCATATATGTGCACAAACAAGACTCTTAAATGGAAAGAACACATTAAACATCTTTCGGAGAAATTAAATAGTGTATGCTATACCATTCGCATAACCTAGAATGTTAATGTGTTATTCAAATTTTTGTAGAATTTTAAGATTTTTTTTGGAGTGTGTTGTTATTAAATATGAAATTTGATAAATCGTGCAAGGGAAAATTTTGCACAAACAACATCTTAACTCTGTCTGCTATGCTTGTTTTTGATTGCACTTTATTCATATTTAAATATAAAGATTATTTTAGCATTAATGAGTTTACACATAGGTATGATACTGTAAATCAAAATTATATATCCAAAATGTCGTTTAACATCTACACAAACTGGATCGATTTATTCATGCATTCGATGTTTTAACCATTTGCCGGAAAATATAAAACAAATAACGCAATATTTCGTATTCCAACAAACAGTAAAACGTCTACTTATCAGTATTGAACCTTACACTGTAGAAGAATTTTATAATTATGTTTTAGACTGAATAGTCAATTATGTTTAAATTTAATTTTTTTTTCTTTGTGCTTATTTTTAATGACATTTTTTATTTTATGTTTCTTTCTGTAAATAGATTATGAAATAAATTTATTATTAATATATTATTATTATTAATGTAAACTAGAAAGTATTAACCTACAAATACTGAATTTATTTCGTTCATTATCGTTTTGCTTTTACTTTTAATTAGAACATTAATACATTTTTATAGTATTTAATTTGCATATTATTTACTTTTTCATTATTAGTTCTTTATTTGTGTAAGTTATAAAAAGACAAAGTTTAATGCAGTGATGGTTTTATACTAATATTATAACACATGACTATGTTAATAGTTTTTCTGATTTTTTTTCCTTTGTTTACAATACACAAATTCATTCAACTCCATTGTTTCACTAAAAAAAACGTATTACATAAAGCAATTAGTTTGATGGATATATTTAAAAAGATTGAGAACCTTAAATGTAACTTTAGCACTAGACCGGACGGTGTTCCATCTATGCTGTTAAACAAACAAACAAATTTCTACGTCCTTGCATTTACTTTTTGAGGCTTCTCTTAATGAAGCTAAGTTTCTTTGGAAACAAAGCAACATCATGTCTTTGCATAAATCTGGAGTTAAGAAAGATATTATTAATTATAAAGGTACATACATATATGCATCCAGTCTGCTATTTCAAAGTTATTTGATCAAAATGTAACTGGTCGAATACAATGGATGTGCAGAAGCATTTTAGTGAAACGGCAACATGAGTTTTGTGAGAGTCGTTCTACTCTTTTAAATGCCTTTCAATCAAGAGTTTAAGTTGATTCTATTTACACAGATTTTTCAAAGGCCTTTGATCGCTTTAATCATAGAATTTTAATTGCTAAGCTTTGAGCTTTGGGTTTTCATAAATCTGTTGTTGCGTGGTTGTCGAGCTTTTTGAAAAATCGTACTCAATGTGTGAAAATTAATAACTGTTTATCAGAACCAATTGTTGTTCCATCTGGGGTTCCTCAAGAATCTTATTGTGAACCAAATTTGTTTTTACATTATTAATGATAAATAAACAACTATTAATTCTTTGTTTTAATTTTTATAAGAAAAACATCATCTATCAATAATTGCTTTAGTTTGTAAAATGATTTAGATTCTGTTTATTTATGGTGTCATGGTGTTTAACGCAAATAAATGTTTTTTGATCAGCTTCAACTAACCTTTAAGTGAAGTATCGTATGACTATACTATCAATATAAATGTTTTGGAACATGTTACACAAATAAAAGATTTGGGCTAAATTTTTGACTCAAAACTTTTGTTAAACATATAAACTATATGCAACCGTGCTATGAAAATGTTAGCATTTGTGTACAAAATCTCCAAACACACTCAAACGCCTCGATGCGCTCTCATAGAGTATGCTCCGTCAGTTTGGTGCGCATTCTACAACATTCATATATAAAATATAAAACGCAATTAAAAACAATTTTTTTTTGTTTATTATCATTGCATTGTAATATAATCTTCTGCCGCTAAAAATTCTGCGCAAAAAAAACTATTTATCATTTTTACGTATACTAATGATGTTTGAGATTGATTGCCAAGAGCTAGTAGTAACTCTTCCATTTCAAATAGCCAACAATAATTGCCGAAGTAGACATCTTTATTATTTAGAGAATCTATACATTCTATAAATAATGAATTTAATAATCCAATTGGTAAAATGTGTAGAATTGCGAATAGTTTTTCTAATAATATTGATTTATTTTGTGTATCAAAATGTACTTTTAAAAGTCAATTAAAATGTGTTGATAATTATTTTGTTTTTATATATGTTTTTTTTAATGTTTTTATTATTCAATACTCGTTTGTACAATTTTGTGTAATTTTAATATTTTGTGTAATTCATCATTATTTATGTTCATAATGATGTAGATGTAAATGGTTCTTTTAATATACCGTAAGTAAAGTATTATTATTATTATTATTATTATCAAATTTTGTACCACCAGCTTAGCAACGATTCCAGTACATGGTACCCACTGGCCTATGAGAATAGCGGTAACGTTCTTGTACTTCTTGTCGACGTCCGATAGGTAAAAATACAAAACCTGATTGAATAAAAACTTAGTGCAGAACCCACAATTGGTCATTACCATTATTATATCCTTTTAACTGATTTATACTGAAAATAATAACGTCTAAACTTTTGTCATAAATTAATATATTACATACTTGTTTCACATTTTTGCGAATTTTAGCGCAATACTTATGTACGGCTTGTGGTTCTACCATGTAATTTTTTTTTTTGCATTTAGTAAAAGATTTGTTAAGATTTTTAACAATTGATATACCGACTGTTAAAAGATGTAGGACCACAACTTTCAGGAGAGTGATCCTCAATCTCAACCACCGACAAATAGAATAAGCTTCCAAATTCATTATTTCTCAAAATTTGATATTATATTATAAGTAATTGAATACTTAAACAAAAATTGATAATAGCATTGTGTAGATAAACATGCCTCAGTTTGTCAACTATATTTTTGAAATTAAGACAATGTGTATTGAGTTTTAAGATTAAGGTATTCGCAAAATAGCATTAAATTAAAAAGACATTTTATTTGCGTACAGGAAATATGTCTGCGGCTGTGTTAAATGTAGATAAGTAATAAACTAGTTATTGATTGTAATAATATTTGTTGATAAAAAGTATTAGAGAATACTTACAAATTTTAAAATAAATGTATATAATATAATAAGGGTGTATTCATACATAGACTGAAAAGAGTGTAATACAAAGTACATGTTCAGTGAGGTCATTGAGGTACCGCCAGCTGTAGCATGCTTGGAAGGCTGTAAAAATTGTTATTCATATACTTGCAGTTGAGACTTTGAGGTTATATGAAGCAAAGCTTACACAAGCCAGTTTATAAACAAACTGGTATTAGAGTATACTTTAAGACTCTGTTAATTAAATGTTTAGTATTGTAATATAATATGTATTAATGGTATAATGGAGATTCTAACATCACAACATATTTTTATGCTAGAGAGAAATTTTTTGTTTGTTAATTATACAGAATATACTGGTAAATTTGTGTGTAGGTTTAATTTATGGTAAAACGCACGTGAACGTTGGTTAGATTTATAGCATATTAGTAGTAAACTTTGGTAAGTCGCAATAGATGGAACTAACATAAATGCAGCGCGGTAGGGCAAAAAAGAACAAAGAACAGAACCTTAGTAACTTTTGCGCAGTAAAGTGATGCAGACGAATGTTTGACAATAGCTGTTTGTTAATTGTTTAATTAATTATTGTATTAAGTTAACGCACAATGTAGTATATAAAAGGTTTAGCGTTTGTTACGTTAGTTATATGAAAAAACAAATTTTAATAACTGGGCGTAACATATCAGAAATGGCATTTGAACAAAAATGGTTAAGATCTAATTAAAAAAAAAATTGAATTGGCAATAAAATTATACAAATTATTAAATGAATATGTACAAAGGTATTGTAGAATATGATATTGATATAATTAATGCACCAATTCTGAACTAGATAGTAAATCTGAAAATTTATAACCAGGACTTGAAATACTTTACCTAGATTTGTAAAAATAGATGTGGTCTCAATTAAATTAGTGCTACTGCATTAATCTAAACTGAACTTATCAGATCTAAATAAATTAACAAATGAGAGGTAGAGAGGCAATTTACATAAAATACATTATTACTTAAAATACATCATTTATTAAATTTAAATTAATAGGTTGTTGCAAGAGTATTGTGGATTGTGTGTAGTATAAACTAATTGATCAATCTGCAACAAGATGATGGTGTATCTGAATAATACCACTTTAGATAAGATGAATTAATACACTCTAATGAGTGGATTGCCTGACCATTAAATATAAATATTATCAATATAAATTACCAGCATTTCAGAAATAGAGAGACTCTAAGCTAGTGAACTTTATTACTGCAAAAAAAAAACTTATAACGTGAGGGTTTTTGTGTTTTTGCAAATTAGTGTAACATTTGCCAAATCGAGTTAGCGTTTTAGCTATTGTAAATAAATGAGACTAACAATTGGTTGATTATCAGTTTTGGATTCTTGGCTGCAATACAAGTTATTGAAAGGTTTGAAAATTTTAATACTAGCTTTAGATATTTTTTGACTAATGTCAATTGATATCTTGTACCAAACTGTTATGAAATCAGCAAATAAAAGTTTTAGAATACAAAAGTTTATGTAATTTAGTAAAAAATTTGTATTTGTAATTTTGTATAGGATTTATGTTGTAGCTTATAATGAATATTTAAGGAATTAGCAATGTTTTAAAAATTCATGTTAGATTGATTTAACAGTAAAGATAAACTTCCAAACAAAATTAGTAATGTTTTTAATAAGTAAATTTGTGTATAGGTTGTACTGAAATTTAAATTTTTAAAAACAATTGCTTATAATAGTAAATCTTTTTGTTTATTATTTAATAAACTATTAGTTGGCCTAAGTTGCATAGTTATCCAAGTGATTGTGTGTGTGTTTTGTATACTAAAGAAAAAACATTGATTTAAGTGTTTCTAATCTGAATAGATTTATGTAACCAGAAAATATATACATTGAGATAAATTGTTTCTTAAAACATTGTTGTATTAAATTAAGCAGTCTACTGCGTGTTAGTGTTTACACGCTTGTGGATTGTTTAGAACAGAAGCATATTAGGTATGGTGTACATACATCTTAATACAGATATGATTCTATGGTTTAAGTAATCATATGAGGAATTTACGTTTTGAGTAGCTGTGCAGAGTATGTTAAATTAACATTATTATAATTAGCATTTTTTTTTTCTTTTTATTGCATTTTGTGTGTGAAAGCGTATGCAAGAAAAAGTAGTTTACTAATAAATATAAATATTTTTTTTGTTTTTATTTTGTAGAATCTTGTTGAGTTGTTGTTAGAACAAAAACTTATTTTGCAGTGTAGTAGTTGTTTGTTGAATGATTGTTTAGATGGCGTTGTGGATTTGGTGTTTTGGTGTTGTTCTCAAACTTCCGTTTGGGAATTATATTAAGATGTTTTGAGTTAATAATGGTGTTTAGATGGCTTGGTTGTTTGATTGATGAGCTGTAATGTTGTTTTGTTTAAACGCTGTTTGAGATTGTAGTTTGAGGAGGTTTAGCGTTCCCTACGTCAGTCATATAAAAACAAATTTTAATAACTAAAAATATCAATATTATCTTTACCACTACACCAAAAAAAGCCAAGATTGTTAACAAAACTAAGTTACTAATTTTCAGTTGTAATTCATTTTTATGCAATTGTACCGCATTCACATCGTCTGGGTCAAGTAATACAAAAATTACGCTTGAAAAGAAAACTCTGCTCAATAGTTATTTTTATATTAATTTGGTATATTCATCAATTGGTCAATCATTCTTCTATACTGATTGAGTTTGGGAAAAACTGCACTTTGATAAATTATTTAATCGAAAGTGTTTTGACTACAAAAACTTAAACGGTTGGTAATAGAGACACCGGACTGATTTCATCATTGCCAGAAAAGTGTTCAACAATTAAAAAAAAATCCACTAATTTTAAGATAAAAATTAAAATTCACATTATTGGCTGCCATTTTTAAACGTTTAAAAATGTTTGAGTTTGTAATTTTTGCGTTAGATAAAAATATAAATAAGTTGTTAACTATTTATCTTCCTTAATAAAACAATCAGATTTATAAGTGTATTTAGAGTCACCAATAGCATTAAGTTACTAATGAAAATAGAGACAAAGCATTTTACAAATTTAAACGTACCGGCAGTAGCGATGATTTGTGTGATTATAAAAGTTTGCATCATTTAACAACACATGTTACACGGTTACAAAAAAACTTACTTTAACTTAACTATATAATCAAATTCTAATTTAACTTAAAAAAACTTAAAAAAATGCAACTAATTCAAGCTAATAAAAAACTCCAACCTCTCTCGATCTAAATGAATTTAATTCACATTTTATTTCTTCTAT
The DNA here is from genome assembly GCA_963932245.1 of Tachinus rufipes. Lineage (NCBI taxonomy): Eukaryota > Metazoa > Arthropoda > Insecta > Coleoptera > Staphylinidae > Tachinus > Tachinus rufipes. Next base: position 54,163,148 of record OZ010744.1, read on the forward strand.
CCTAATCATTTGGGTCAATAACTGTACAATTGACTTTTATAAAAGTTATGCCAATCCCAAGGATTACTGCAATTATTAGCAATACAAAAGGTTCTGATGGCTTGGGTATAACAGTTATTAAACTGTTTTTGTTACCATATTTAAAACATATTTTTAACAATTACATTTTTTATAAAATATTCTCAATGCAATAAATTGCTTATGTGATTCCTTTATCTAAAAACTGATCCTGTAATGTCAATGATAATAATAACATAACTGAAACAGTATGTCATTTTGTTAGCTATATAACAGATAGAAAATAGCTTGTTATTTTAAATAAAGTAGTGTCAAATGTTTTGGTCGTGAGCACAGGGCATAATCAACTACAATTATATGTCAACGAAAAAATATAAGTTTTGGAATTGCTGAAAATTATTAACACTAAACTCTCTAAAACCTACAATATTTAGATCTAAAAAGAAAGTTTTGTATTTATTATTATTATTATTATTATTTTGTACTTAATAGTTAGTGATTAAATAAAAAAACAGTTTTTCTTCATTTAAATACTTTTTGTATTTTTATATTTAATAAAATCGTTTATTATTATTATTTTTACTATTAATACTAACTGAGGTAGATTGTTTAAAATACACCAAATAATAAAGTGAATCATTTTAATAATTTTTCTTTTACAAGTTTGAAACTGTCCAAGTTTGAATTTGAATTTATCTGTTGGTTGCAATATGTATTTTATTGAGTCCTTGATCTATGGCCGAGTATTTATTTTTAAAATAAATGCATCTTAGTGTGTAGTTAGCATATTTTTTTGGGCTATGTTACCATTACTAATAGAAAAACGTAATAAAATAATTGGTGATAGATATAAAAACAATACAATTAAAAAAATATACCAATTTTTTAATTATGATAAGTATGATAACATATATAACCTACTTTATATACTGTATCGGAAACATTAGCAAGTTATATCCATCTGGAATTAGGCCAAAAACTGACCTTCCAACTACAATAAAAATTAAACGTTATATACCTTTACAGACGACAACATAATATTGTCTGCTGAAAATAAATCTCCAACATATAATTTACTAGCTTAGTTAGGATAAATTGAGGATGAAGCTTTAAATATATTATTACATATATTACAAATTATTAACGCATCATTTTTAAATAAATAAGTCTGATTTATATATAAATTATCAAGATTAGCATGTAAACCATAATTAATAATAAATTATGTATAAAAAGCATAGTTACAAAACGATTATAATCATACACATGTTTACATTTACTTTCGTGCAAAGCGTACAGCGTAATTGCGGTAATTATATCTATAACAATTACTGTAATGGTTAAATTAGACGTTCCGTTTCATGTAATATAATATTATTTGAAATTGTTACTTTTCAGTGTATCATTTATCACTAAGCGATAAAACTTATATTAAGTACACTTGAAAAGAATTAATAATGATAAATCGATTAACTACAAAAAATACCACGCAAAACTCCAATTTACGTGTGAAGGTCGTACCTATGTAAACCATCACCAAAACAACCCCTTACATAAAAATTGGTTCAAGCGTTGTGTGTAGGAAGTTTGTTCAATATATATATAATCGACCGATAGTCTTAATGATTAAACGATAATGCAGTTGCGGTATAGCGTCATTGTTATTTTAATTTACATACATAACTATTTTCTAGTCGTATACAATAATCTAGATGATATGAAATTATATTTGATTTAACTATACATTTGTATCTGTTAAATATTTATGCGGCAAGAGTATTTATGATGCACGAGGGTTGATAGCGTTATTTGTTTTATTTAATACGCGTAATATACTAGAAGTACTATTAATTTAATATAAGTAATAATATTATTAACACAAGTTAGTCTTTTGTAATATTTTTTAAACAACTCTATAATCAAATCATATAAAACTACAATTAAATGATTTAGATCTACTAAAGATAATAATTATGTATTTATAACATTACGCAATGTCCAATATTAAAAACTACAGAAATCTGAATAAAAGTAAAAATAAAATCAGACTAAAAATATTACTAGATATTGCAAAAAATACTTTAAATAGTTTCTATTTTATTCTAGAATATAAGTCGATTATTTATTTATTTTATCGAAAAAATTACGAAAAAAAAATTATTTGCTGGTTTGTTCGTGGAAATAAAAATATCAGAGAAATCTACCTTTAAACACCCTTACAAATTGTTTACTGTTTACAATGTCTCGCCGTCAAATATAAGATCAAAACATTGTATACGTTCATCTCAAACTAGATTAAAAACTCTCAGAATAGTGCGAGATTTTAGCAATTAATTTTTTTAACGCTTTATCTCAACGTATCAAATCTTTTAATACAAAATATTTAAAAGAAAAGAAAAGCATTTTGTTGTTATAAAATAAAAAATCTGATAATTTTTAAAATGTATTGTATAGTCTTTTATTTATAGTTTCTTTCATATATTTTTATTTTAGGGTGAATTAGACTATTTTTTTAAAATAGCTTTTTAAGTGTTTTGTATAGTCTTTCTTATTTCTTTTACAGTAGTAGTGTACTTTTATTGTAATGAACATTTAGACTGATATCTACATTTATTTTGTATACTTGATATTATATCTACCATGATCTGACTTAAATAAATTGAATTTAAAAAATAGAACAATGTACATACATGTAGCACGCAATATTACTCATTTCCCAAGAGTATAAATGTTTCTGCAAGTGCAAAATGAGTATTACGTAAAAGTTATACATTACACATTTTCTACAAATAAATTTAAAAAAATAACAATTTATTAATAGTATATAATACTCATACAAGCTATGAATGAAAACTCTGTAATAATCTTGAGTATGAAACAGCATTAACAATTGCACATTAAAATAACAAGTAGAAACAAATAATTTTTAGCCTTTTATAGGTTTGTGCGATTACATTTTATATAAACTGTAAGTCTTATACAGTGTAGTTTTTTTTGTAATTTTTTAGCAGAATATGTTAAAATAATCAGAAGCACTACACAAAAAGCAATTATAACGGGCAATGTACAGAGAGCAATGCAGTTTAAAACTTGGTTTAGTCAAAAAAGTAGTTTGTTTTGAAAAAATTATAAAAGTTTGAAATTGGCTCTTTGTTTTAATTGCAGTCACTTGCTCGCTGCTTTTTTTTAGTCCCCATTACCTATCTCGATATTTCAGTGGTTAGTTCTTTGTCCAAAGTCACTTTAAAAGTGACGTTTTGATATATCTGCCAAGTTAGTTGCGTACACCTAGAGTCGATTCTGGCCTTATTTATAGCATTGAAGATTGCCCAGAGCTTGATAAAATTGAACGCTTTTTTGTATTTTAAACACTTTTTATTTATTTGCGGATAGTCTGTATGCAATCCGTTGTGCTAAACTAAACCCATTGCGGAAACTTGCCTGTTCTCGATGTTGGTAAAAATCTAGTTTGTTTGTTAAGCAAGTTCTTAATATCGTTATTATCTTCTTTTTTGTGTATTAAGATTACTTCAGAATTTTCTCAGGCAGTAAATATTCTCGTTTCTTCTATGAATTTATTTAGTAGTGGTTTAACTGCATTTAATAAGGCTTTTTCTCTCCTAGTTTTAACATTTCTGCTTGGTGCTTTTCTATTTTTTTGAGTTGTTTGAGGGCTTTTCCATTTGATATTCCTGTTCTAATTACTTTCATATTTCTGTTGTTTTCTATGTATCTTTTATAACTGCATTTTGCCTAAAAATTAAATCTTTTCTGTTTTTTTAGTGATGGTCTTATTTAATTGTCTGTATTCCTTCATTTTTTATTTGGAAGGAACGCACTATGATATCTATTATATACAGATTGAACAAAATGTGTTTTATAATTTGCTCACAGTACGGTTATACTTTTTAGGTTAAATATTATATATTATAGTAAGTAAATATATGCGTTATTTAACTAAACTATTAGTAATATATACATAATGCAAAACAAAACATAGTTGATATTTACGCACCAACAATAATGTTAAAAGATTTAGATTGATTTTTATTATTTTATGATAAATAATTTGGTCAAATAATAACAAAAAAATTATGTAATATTAATATTAATGTATTTTTTTAGGTTAATTGATATTTTAATGCTAAAACTGTTTCAATAATAATGTGCAAGTTAAAGTAAAAAAATATTTTAAAAGTAAATGAAAAAAACAAAACAAGAGATGAAAGAGAAAAGTTGTGACATTCTGACTGATTGTGGAGAAATGATTTAGAATGAAGACGGCATTAAAAATGGGTAGAGAAAGTATTTTTTTTGAGCAATTGAACTGAAAATAAACTGGAAAAATAGCGGATAGTCTAACCAAAAAGAAAGAAATAAAAACTATAAAATTATTAAAAAATGACAAAACAGCAAGTGTAGATATGATTACGGGTAAAATGTTATAGTATAGTAGTATATGACATATTGATAGATTAATTTTCTTGATTTATTCAATTTGTGATTTAAAAAATTAAAAATTCTCGATGATTGGAAAAATGCTGTGATTGTTGTTTTTGTGCAATAATATAATTAAATAATTAAAAGAGTGGACCAAATTTTTGCACTTCAACAAGTAATTGAAAAAAGTTTATTAGTAAAAAACGAAATATACAAAATTTCAAAAAAAATTGTAGACTACTTAGTTTTTCTTGTTATTTTACAAACTTTTATTAAAGAGCATTAGTGTTGCATTTACAATTTTTGTTCTTTTTTTCTTTTAGTGCTAGAATTACTTCTTGTGTTCATTTATTTTTTTCTAAAACCAAATTAGTCTTTGGCCAGTTTTTTATAGTTTATTCTTTTATAAATTATTCTTAGCATTTTGAATGCATATAACAATACATATATAGTTCTATGGTTCTCATATGAAGTAGTTCCTGCAATTTTTGTTAATGCCACTATTATACTACTGTAGAAATGTGTTGGTCTTTTAAATGCAATAGAAGCAAAAATGTATCGTATTTTATTATTTTTACATTTATTTATTGAGAAACTTTTGTATAATTTTGTTTAATATTGCAGAATTTTAAAACTATCCGATTTCGCGTTTAAAAAAATTAACATTATTTTGTGTATGCAGCACATTTGTAAATAAAATTGAAATTCAAGTAAAAACATGTTTTCTATAAAATATTGTTTACATGTCTGTCTTTTGTTAATGTTATGTATCAGTCTTATTTTTTGTTTGTAATACAAATTATTATGTTGTATAAGCAGAAAGACGTCGGTTGATAGATTTTTCATATTCACACCAACTATTGTCAAACATGTATAATTATTTGTCTGTATATAAATATGAAATAAACATATTTACTACTACTTTTATGTTGTATGAAAGATTTGAATATACAAGCAACAAATGGATACTTATTAAAGCTGAAAATTGACATGTTTTTAATTTCGATAAATTATAAAAAGCTTTAATTAATTTTATATTGTTTGCATACCGCCTACTCAATATGACAACCTCATTTTAACGTTCCATCAACATATACACTTCCAATCCTTTAAAATAAATTTTTTATTGCTTATAATACTTCATTTACTGCTATTTGTAATTTTGTTGCACTGTCACACAGGTATCATCTGCACAATTTACTAACTAAATTTACTATGTTTTTTATTAAATAAGAATAAGAATAATTAATAAATAAAAAAACAGTAATAATTCCTATTTCTTGTGTGACGAGCTTTTTTAGATATTTTTTCATTGTAGCTGTGTTTTATTTTTTTTTTATTTCCTTTCCATGCTAATCTGTTCTATTCTATTCTGTTTTACTAATATTAGTTTTATTTATTTTATAATTTATATCTATTTGTCGTTTTCTTATTTTGTCTTCAATTTGTTCACGTGTATCCACTTTTTTGCTAATATAAGACTATCTATTAATTGTGTTCTTAAATTCTTTATTTTTTGTCTTCTTTTGTTTTTATATTTTATATTCTTCTTCTGTATTTATAATTTTGTTTTTTATGTATCATTTAACTATTTCTTGAGTTATTTATTCTTCTTTTTGTTCCTAATATATTTTTGCACATGTAATTAGCATTGTTTTAATTTCATTCTATTTGTGTTATGAATTCTTTTTTAACCATTAGTTGCTGCATTTTCTTCTTTTTAATCTTTTTTCACTCTTTGTAATTTTAGCTTAATTTCTACATCTATATTCTATCATGTTTTTTTATTAGTTTAAACAGCATAAGGTCTGAATAATTAATCAAGTAATTTAAACATTTGAATTCCAATAACGATTAGGTGAATGCATAATTATCCACAGTATTTCGTGCGTCGTTTTGTTTCAATTTAGCGTTTAATTGATATATATTATAAGATAATTCATTAAAAATCATAAAATCGATTTTGCAGTTAACGTATTTAAATGGAAAACATATCATTAAATTATTAACAGGATTGAACCTGTTGATCAAATAAATGTTTTATATTCACTATTCAATTACAGAAATCCAATTTAATTATAGTTTGTGTGTAATGACTGGTATTGTCATGTTCAATTAAAACAAAACTTATTATTATTTATTATTAAATAAAATTAATATCATTTTATGTTTTAATATTATTAGTTATGATTTTAAGCAATAGTTAAATTATTGATTAAAAATGCGCTGTTTAGAAAACAATAAACACTTTCTAATTAATTTGAAAAAAACTAATCGGCTTTTGTCTACAAAGAGACGAAGGTCACTTTATCATTAACTTTTTTTTAAATTGGTCACGTTTGTGCATAAAATAAATAATACTAACAAAGTTATTGAATTTTATTTGAAAACAATTCAAATAATTTTAGCAGATTTATAATTCGGGTAAAATTAATTAAATTATTAGCTAATAAAATTTGTTTTTAGAACAAACAGGCTTTAAAAGGAGCTGTTTTTTTTGCTATAATTGCTAAATGATTTAATTAACTTGGTTTCTATATTTCTATATAGTAACATAATGTAAACAACAAAATAGTACTAAAGATATTCAACAAACAATAATTGCACATAAATGGTATAATAAGTTGTCAAAAAAGTGAGAAATTTATCAGTTTGCCCTTAAAAAACATAAAAAACTAATATATTGAAAATAAAAATAATAATTAAAACTTCCACAACATACATACATTAAATTTTGATAATATTTAAATTAAACTACAGTGATACGGTAGAATAGAAAAACAAAAGTGACACAAGTCAAAATACTACAGTTTTAAATTATGGTAAACACAAACACTCACAACAACGTTATGGAATAACTGATGATACAGCACTGTTGAAGATCAAAAAGATCCAAGCATACTACCGTTGATGAAAAACGACAAACGTCATCTACCAGCTAAACAATGAAGTTAAGTTAAGACGCTTATAATATATGAGATAATATTTACAGAATTTATTAGAAATAACAACTCAAAAGTTTTTACTTGGGTCACTTTTGTAGCAAGGGTGCGATATGTTTATTAAATTAAATATTTAATTCTCATTTTGTATCTCTTATTTAAATATAGAGTTTAAATAATGGAGTAATCTTTTGCTGAACTATTGAATTAAATTGATTTTGATTTTCAATATGAACGTGAATTTTATTTTTACTGTTTATGTTCGAATTTCAGTGATTATAAATACACATGAATACACTGTATAATTTAAAAGAAAATCTATTTGAAAAAAAGTAACGTTGTTAGTATATATAAAGACGGCGAATACGGACTATTTATTATAACAATAAATTTTTATTTTATTTTATAATTTGTCTTTATGTCTTTATGATGAGATGTATTTTTTGAACAATAAATCCAATCTAATCATTTTATTTTTGTTCTTCCTGCGTTAAATAACATTTGCAAATGTAAGGTAATATTATCTTAGAAATTGACTACCCAAATAATTTTATTACTATTATATAATATTTTTTTTATTTTGCGTTATTAAAATTACATGATTTCATTATTCAACTTGCATCGCAATAAAGTCTTTGCTTTTTTTAAATGTAATTTTTATTTAAAATTGACTTATTCAAATTCTTTTACAGATATATTTATAATTTTATTATGCATAATATATTATTTTAAGGTAAATTGCTTATACAATCTAATATGTAGATCCGTTTAAAAAAAAAAAGAAGATTACAAGTAATACAATTAAAGTACTATGACGTCTCTAGTGGACGCAATGGTAAGTCGATTTATTGAAACGGTATGTTATGAAACCTGGATGAGTTTCAATAGTATTTAATTGTTTAATAAATTAGTAAAAAAAAAAAAAAAATGACATACTTATATAAATTATAATTGTTTTATTGTTTTTTTTTTTTAATTATAAATAGACTTACGGCCGGTTTATTTGATTAATTAATGCGTGTTCTATAAACTTATAGGTTTTTTATAAGAAATTTGAGTGTATTTATCACAGTTAATATGTGACGTATTTACTGAATGTTTACAATGTTTTTATAAGAGTAGTACAGATTAGGAGAAAATGATAGCTATATATTTGTAAGATAAAGACAGATACATTAACTTTTTAGTAATACGGTTGTGGCACTACTGCTTGTTATTATTTTTTCATGTCAATCAAAACATCTTGAAGCTACGTTATTTTCGTTATTTTCTTACTAGCGGACCATCAATTTTATAAAGTATATTTGATGAATATTCATTTGTTATAATTTTACAAATAATATTAGCATTGGAAAGAAATAATATTAGAACTTCAAAGGTACAATCTACATGCTGTTTACCAGAGTCTATTCTGGGCCAGTGAACACTGTCGACCCATATTGATTTTTTATAAAACATATTGTTAAAGTTTATATTAGATTTATTTACCTAAAATTGCACCTAGGGCCACCCCGAAGAGGGTCCCCAGCAGTAGGAGGTTCTCTGATAGCCATTTCCGCAGTCCTGTCATCTCTTTCTTATCGGATCGTTCCGTACATTCAATTTTGACGGTATTCTCCTCAGGCATTTTGGCGAACAAATACTCTGAAACAAGAAATAATAATAACAATAAAACGATGTTAACATAATTAAGTTAAACAAAATGTACTTTCTCCTAATACGATTATCTCCTTGTGCAATGGAAAATCCAGTTAGAAATTGTAACATAATTATCAGCATGCATTTTAATCAGATTTTACACCGTTTAAAGTTTAAATTAAGACAATTTTTATATATTTATATTTAGCTGCAGTCAATTCTTTACTTCAGATCAAGATCAATCAAAACACATATCTAAATTAGCATGTTTTATACATAATACAATTGTATACTAATAACTAAATTTCAATTCAATTGATAAAATTTGAGTTTTTAATTTTTAAATCCTATATCTATATTTTATAATATTATATATATATATATATATATATATATATATATATATGTTAAATTGATGCAATCAAAAATATAAAGTTGTTTTTTTTTTAATATTTTTCAAATTATTTTAAAGTCATAGCATTATATCTGTACTTATTTTTAATAACCAACAATGCTTAATGCTTAGAAAACTGGTGATAAAACACATGTCTATATATAATCTCACGTTTAATTAGGTAGTTTATTTACACTGTATCTCATAACAACTGCATGTAATGTAATTTGCAACTTGAACACTAAGACGTAATATATATTTATGTAATATTTATAAAAAAAAAAACAGTAGCCCAAAAAATATCTATGAGAGAATGGTGGTAGTGTATAGAAAAATAGAACGTTTTATTGTCAGGTCAACAAGTATTGCAAGCAGTTCAAATGAAGCGAAGAATTTACTCAAAATATAGTGTTTTATAGTGAAAAAGAAATTAAAAAATATGAAAATTAATTGAATTTTTTTTTATAAAAACTCGTGCCCGCTTAGGCTGACTACCAAACCCAAGACACTATACTTTGGTGGTACAAAGAACTTCAACGGTTTAAAGAAGCTTCACAAAGATTTTTCAACAAAGCAAAAAACTTAAAAATGCGCATAAAAATGATAAAAAACGCATACGCCAACGTCAACGGAAACCTTGAAAATCTTTTTGTAAGAATATTGAAAACACCTCAACTGCTGCAAAACTAATTTTTTTTTATCCAAAAACCTCTAACAGCAATTGGGTTACCTAAGACAAATCGACATATACACAGCCAATCTATCGGAAGCAACAGAGATACTGTCTGGATCGACGCTGCAACCGTACCCCCATTAGAAAAAAACTGGGAAACTGCACGTCACCTTTTTAAAAAGATGCGTATTGTATAGACAATTAAATACATACAAAGCGCCAGAATTAGATATGGTCTTTTCTGCCCTTCTACAAAGGAATAAACATACTATCCTAACTCATCTGGCAAGAACCTATAGAGCACGCATTGCTTTCCAATACATACCTATAGCATAGAAAAAAGTAAAAATAGTATTCATACCAATCTTATTGACCAATCAACCTAACGTTTTTTGTCTTGCAGAAATTAGAGCAATTGTACAAAATATCACTTCTGGAAACGGTCTTTATCACTAAACCAACACACCCTAACCAACATACACACACCCAAGAAAAATGTACTAAATTAGCGCTACATCTTGCACATAGTGTAAACCTCACAATTAGTTCAATGATAAAACACATGCTAAAGAAAAAAGCTGTAACAGTTACCGTTAGGAATTCGACGGTCAGAAAAGTCGTTTCTAAAAATTGTCCTTAGGAAGGTGTATTATATCTACTTTTATGAAATAAAAAAAACTTCTAAATACCCCACTACCGCTATCAATTAAAGTAAAATATGTGATTTTTAACATCATGTTGCATGAAAAAAAGTTTCAAAAATAATGCTATAGTTGTATACAGCCGTCATAAGACCTATAATTGCAGACGGGGCATTAGTATAGTGGCTAAAAGCTAGACAAAAAACTTTTGCAAGCAAAACTTGCAAAGAGTGACATGCCTACGAGATGGCAACATAGACAGCTTTGCATCTGAATGCAGTTAGATGTTGACACAATTAGAGGAGACTTTCAAGAAAACACTTTTGTTAAAAGTGCAAACAGATATTATGTCACCCTTGGTTGTGTTTCAAAAACCCTACAACGTGCGCACATAGTAAAGATTTTAGAGCGGGGTCTTTTTGCAAAACTTGAACTTGAAACCTGAATCTAAAAACATTTTTACCACTTGAAACGCACACAACTATCTTTCAAGCAGAAGTTGTTGATGTAACCTAGAAATAGTGAACCGCAAAATATCTGGCAAAAATGTTTGAATTTAAACGTATAGTATAGCGGCCTTAATTGCTACAAACAAGCCTAAAATTGCATCAAAGTTAATTATTGAATGTCACCGTACTCTTATTTTAGGAGTCTGTGAGAATAGCATTAAACTGCTCTAGATAAAATTACATTCGAACAAAGTAGATGCCGTTGACGCGCGTAAAAGGTCAACCTTCACGGCGTGTTTATCTGAACCGTAGGCTGCAAGGATTTTAACAAAACACTGTCAACTAAGAAAACATATACACAGGATTGGTATTAGAGACAGTCCAATGTATAGAGAATAAATGACAAGAAAATCAACCGACCTTCAGTAGAATACAATAGAAAGTCTATGTTAGAGAGCTGCAGGTTTGACATTGCCAGTATATGCCAGAACCCTCTAAACTGTACTTGCATACACAATGTAGTTACATGTCTGAACAACGGAGTGAGGTCATTGTTGGAAAAAGTACAAAAGGTCTAATGAGGCCTACTTGCAGTAAATTTTGGTTTACGTTCAAACTTTAAATCCAAAACCTAGAATAGACTCAAACTTTAAATAGACTATTTATATTGACCCATATACAATATAACTATATTCAGGGTTAGTCAAAATTACCGGATCACCTAAATAATTCTCTAACCGTAAAAACTATTGTTTAAATATATTTTTAATATATTCATTTTATTGTAGAAATTTAGTAAACTTTTTTTTTAAGTAGAGCATCTTTTATATTTTTACTTTTTTTGATTTTTAGATTAATTTTGAGTATTCTTTTTATAAAATGCAACAATTAATCAAACAGATAAAAAAACAATAATATCAAAAACAAATAACACAACAATCATAAAGCATTAGAAAATGTAAAAATTTATACAGGATGTTCTATTTAAAAATATATAAAAACCAAGTTCGTATATTGTTTAATTCTAAGATTATTTTTTTTAGTCATTTTTGATTTTATTTGTAAGTTATATTTTAAAGTAAATTAATTGATTTAGTTTTTTTTATTGTTATAACTTGGCAAATGTCAAATGTATGATCTTGCTGTCTAAATAAATATTATTAAAGCATAAACTGACAAAATCAGTTAAAAGTTAAAGTTGATTAACCATCGAGTAAAAGTTTTAATTATTTAAAAAAAAAAAACTAGAAATAAACGTTTTTAAAATTCTACACGAAGATTTGGAAATGAACAAAGTATTGGCACGATGGATTTTCAAGCGACCAATTTGCAAAAAAAATTTTACTGCTTCATTCTAAGATAAAAACGTTTTTCATATAATTGTGACTAGAAATATGACCTGGGTACACTATTGGGTTTCTTCCACTAAATACAAATCTATGCAATGGATTCATACGGGTCATCCAAGAAAGCAAAGGCAAAAAATGATTCTCTCAATTGAATTTATGCCAAAAGAAATACAATAACAAGAAAATGACAATTACTTGAAAGCGGCTATACAAAAAAAACAATTACAAGAATTATGCTCAGAATGCTCTACACGATAACTGCAAAATGCATAAAATACAAATTATTTAAAAAATAATCAGTACATGCGGCTTTAAGGAATAACATCGTTAAGCTTACAGCCTCGACAAATCAAAATTGTAAGTTAAACTAACTAAAAATTTAATTATAGGATTCTAACAATGTGATTTTCTTTATATAACACAATCTGTGGTACAAAAACATTTTATTGTATATAACACATATATTATTTAAACTATAAACTCTATTATTTGTTTTCAAATACGGTAAGAAATATTTTAATTAATAAACGTTTCTAAATAAATAAAAAAATAAACCAGTTTTTCTGAATATTTTTTGTTAAAAAAAAAATAAATTCCACATACATTCAGACTAAATAAATAAAAAATGTTTTCTATAGCGTTGAAAACAACATTAAAATCAATTATGCTTTATTTTTGCTTGATTTAAATCAAGCAAAAATAAAGCGCAATATAATTTTGTCATCAAAATGAGTGTTTATAATTAACAGTTATTTTCGTTCCAAAAAATAATTATGTGTCAGACAGTTTTGGCATTAATACAGATTAATTAAAAAAAATAATGAGCTGACGCATGTATACACGACATTTGTACAAAACGCAAACTGGCCAATAAACTATTTACATTTTTAAATTACTTTAAGACAACTAGGTATAATGTACATGCAATTCTAATAACAAATAGAGCAACCTATTATTTTATTTTACCCAAGTTTGAATTTTAGGATTTTGGCAATTATCATTATAGATCGCCAAATTAATTAAACACTAATTGAGATTATTTCTTATTGCATAAAGAAATTTATTTTACATGATATGTATATGTTACCGATAATATGCGTAAGTCCAATAAACTGCAGATTAACTAGTGAATCCGCAATTTATCTAGCCAAATACATTAAAGAGCAAGATCTTAGTCGTGTTATTCACATTTGCCATTGTCATTAATAATCTGCAGATTATGAAAGAAATTCTTAGATAGCCGACAAAACCTTAGTTAAGGTGCATACATGATGAAATAAATTAAAATAATAATAAAAGGTTATACTATTAAAGACTATATAGCTCTTTAATACTTTAATAATAAATAATATTTTTCAACTATAAATAAATAAATAAATACATTTTGGTATATAATTAACACATTATAAAAAATGCTATTTAGTCTTATTATGTAATTAAACTCTAAATTAAGAATAAATTTTAATTCTTCTTCTTATAGCGCCATACTCGCTACGAGTGTTTGTGGTGAGCGATAATAGTTCCACACAAACATACGGAACCTACAGTTTAACGTGGTATTCGAACCACACCACTAGAGGGGGGTTTTTACTAGGCAAATACTTTGCTGGTTTGCCATTGCCTTGCAAAGGAGACGTCCGCATCGAAATATATTCGACAAATTAGATATTGCCGCTGCCGGGAATCGAATCCGGGCTGCCTGCACAACAGTCCTCGCACTAGACCATTGTGCTACGGTCGTCTTTTACTACAGTCAAATATTAGATAATTAAAAAAAGAGCAGAAAGGCCTTGGTCGATAGCTCATTTATATTCAAAACAACCATTGTCATAATGTAATATATATAATCATTTGTCTGTATAATTAACATATTTACTGTAAATAAAAATATTTACTACTAAAAAAAAAATGTCAACAAAATATAAATTTAAATATCAAAGATAAAAAACTATTTAGTTAAATATTAAGCAAACAAATAATCAATATTTTAAATTACGTTAACACTATATATATATATAACTATTTATCAGTTATGATTAGATTAGAATAATAAAAGGTATTGAAATAATTACTAAAAACTATGTATTATTGCAATCTAAAGACTAGTGGAAATTGTAATTGCAATGTAAATTGTTTTACGACAAGCGCATTTTTGGTGCATTTGATTTCATATTCTTTAAACATTGACCTGAACAAAAAACTTGTATGTTGCGGTTTGGCTTAAAGAAACGTCTTTGTTAGGAATTTCATCTTTTGTAATAATTTTTTTTTACATTTATTGAATTTTAAAAAACCAGTTTTAGTGCTTACCGTATAAAATCCATCATTAATTTTATTAAAAACTATTGCCAATACTAAACAAGCATCCGTGGTTGTTCTACCTTTATCTAGCACTTAAATTATTACGGTATTACTGTAATCGATTATTAGGATATTCTTTGCATTTTTAGCTTGACACACCTTTAGGAATTTTTTGTTATCTATCTTGAAATATTACAAAACCACTTTTCTTCCGACTGGGCCACTCAAATATGTTGCATTAAAAGCACCTGTTTTTTTTTTAACAAACAATACAAAGAAGAATATTTGCCCACGGTTAACTTTTTTGCATAAGTTCAATACAGAATGCTTCCTGGCTCGGTAATAACTTCTCTAAATTGAATAAAATCTATTGTAATTGCTAAATTACGCACATATTGTGCCGTGATGAGGTCGCAATTTATCATAAATTGTACAAATTGTACACTTTTGCTTTATCTATCAGTCATATTATTAATCATCTAAGTGATTAGCATGTTTTTTTCAATATCTCTATTGCTTATTTCACACTGCCCTAACTCTAGCTGTGCCTTGACTCACCATACATCATTTTTAATTCTGACCACATTTTTATTAAACTTTTTAAAACTTGATTGCAAAATACACGTCCATTGTCAGATTATAATATCTATATAAGGTTTTCCAATAAAATTTTCATTTTAAATTTTCAGGCATTTTTAATCTGTTAAATCAAATGCTTGACATTTGTCATTAAAAGCTATACGATTTAAGAAAATAGTAGAATACACGCTCCAACAACGTAATAAAAATTCATTATAAACAAAGTAAAATTTTTGCCGAGTTTGTAGGGTTTTTGGTCGGCATAACAAAGCTCATTTTCATCTTGTTGAGTTAGTCAATAAACAGATCTACTGCATCTGGAGTTCCAAACAATAGTCGACTAATCTCTTTATCTTCAACAAGTTGCTCTCTTGGTGCGGTATTTGAGTCGGCGGAGTCAAAGACCTTACTTTTTTGAGAACGACAGAGGTGCTGCAATTACAATCAATGCGGATCGCAACCATAAAATGATAATTAACTATTTTTGGCCTATATTGAACAATTTTGGCAAAAACAATTTTTATTTCCTGCACACCCTGCGCTACGAGCCTCACAAAACAATTTCAGTACTGCGCGAGAAATTTTCCAGCCCATAAAAACTTAAGAATAAATGTAAAGTGATATCATTGGTTTTACCACAATACTTTTTTATTTGGTTTTTGTTATCAAAACTTGCATAATTTCAAAAACAATTTTATCTGAAGTTTAGTAATATTTTTGTAACGTTTCATCATTATATTTTTTCCATCATAACCATTTGATACCTGCGTTAAAAATTATATGTCGCAACATTTATATATAGTTGTTGAAAATTTTAATTTGCTTAACGATTTTAATTAATAACACATATATTTGTCCTTTGTAATTACAATAATATTTATTATATTTAGCATCTCGACTTAAAAGTTTGTTGCTAAACTTATTTTCCATGTTTGTAAGCATTTTACTCGCGGTTGCTTACATTGTTAATTACAAGTAATATAATCTGTGAATAGTAAAATTAACAACATGCACGTCTGATTTGCCTCCCCATGTATTAAGCATTTTCGCACTTTAACAAAAAGTTTTACACAAATGTGCAAATTAAAAATTTCTGTGTCATTTTATAGTGTTGTTTCCAAGTTTAGTTCTAATAATTTGACATATCAGTTTAAAATGACAAACATGAGTAATTTACAATGTAAACATAGAAACGTTATAAAACTTTCATTCAAATAAAGCAATTGCCCAAATAACAATAAAAAAATAGTGACAGTGTATAAAAAAATATAACCTATTTTATTTTCAAGTCAAAGATTATTGGTGTAATCAGTCCAAAGTGTGGAAAAATTGTTAGAAAAATGTGAATAACAGAAAAAAAAAATGATTTTAATCAATACAGAAACTTGAAAATAAGTAAAGTGCCAGCACAATAAATTCCTCAGTTTCAAACATAAACTGTGTAGACAACATATCACACAATTTGACTTTTTTTTTGCAGGATGAAGAAAACTTTTTTAATATAATTGTAACTAAGGATAAGACTTGGGTACACTACTAAAATTTGCCTACAAAACAGTCAACTAAATAAGATCATGTATGTTTTCCACCACCCAAAAAAGCAAAAAAGTGATAGCTACAGATTTCTGGGACGCTGATGGATTCTTTTAATTTAACTCAAGCAAAAAAAAAACTACATTAACGGATAATGTCTAGAAAGACATAACTAAAAACTCAATTGCGACTATACACAAAAAAACACAATTCTGCTTAGAAACTTGGTTTCTGCACAACAAGTGCGGAATGCATAAAGCACAAATTGTTCAATAAGCAGTCAATAAATGCGGTTTTAAAGAATTACAATTTTAGTCCTGACCTCGTCCCTGTAACTAACATTTTTTTTTTTTAAACGACTTGGAAAATGTAGTAGAGTCGTATTTTGCAGAATTACAAATAATCATTGTCATAGCAAATTATTTTATTAGTTGTGCTAGTGTAAGAACCATTATTCTTACTTTAAAAAATAAAATAAAAACATAAAAAACTCCATTGTATTCATGTTACATTTCATTAACTTGAAAAAAGTTGTAACCAATATAGTAAAAAAAACCTACACAAGCATCTACACTTTAGGGCAGAAAACGACCTTTAATTTAATGCATTTGTAAATTCCATGAAAAGTTTTGTTATTTAAACTTTCCCAGTTATAATTAAATTTACTATAGATTCTTTATAATAGTAGTAAATATAATTATTCCATATTAATTTACAATAATAGTACGTAATACATTATGTAGTGATAGGTTTGAATACACAAAAGTTTACGAAATAGATTTTTTTGTTTTACTTATAATATTTATAAAAAATATTGACAATAATTTTAAAATATATAATTTTCTACTAAAATATAATTTTCTAAAAATAATGTAAATGATTATTTTTGAATTTTGTTTTTTTTAGCACTAGTGTATTTTAATGGTTTCGACGGTTTAACTAAGATCTATTTTTTAATAATTATTTCAAAAATTAGTTAGGAATATTACTTGATTTGTTATTGTTTTTTTAATAAATATTTAAAAAAATGTATTTATTTGATTTAATTTTTTGTTAATATATTACTTGTACGTATTAATAGAATTAATATATTTAATTTTTATTTGCTTAAATATTGTTTATAAATAATGGACTAGTAATATATAATTAAAAGTTTTGTAAATTAAATGAAGCTTACTTACTTCAAATAAATATTAAACATTTTTTGTGTTAAATATTGAAACTTTAAATTTTAATAAGTTTATATGGTGTTTATTAATATGATCATTATCAACGCAAATTATACAATAGTATATGATGATACATTTTACAAATCAAAAAAATAATATAACAAAACAATTCATCCTAATTTTTAAGATCTGTAGTTTTTACTAAATATGTATTGTGTACTATTTTTCCAGAAACTTATTTTAGTTAATAAAAAAAGTAATATTAATTTAACCCTTAGCTACTAAGCATACAAATTCGAACATATTAACTGAACATGGGTCGTATTGAATTGTTACAAAACTTTAATTAATAGTGTTCTTTATTTTTTTTATTTTTAAATTTTAAGTGAGAACTTTATTAAAACATTTGACCTTTAATACCAAATACTTTTAAATAAAAAAATATTTTTTTATTATAGCAATACAACATAAAATTTAAATTAAAGCGATATGTAAAAAGCATTAACAAAAATTTTTTTTTTTTTATTTAAAACATAACAGACCATTTTTAATATTTAGATATTGTAAAGAAATGTACGCTTAACTAATAAAAAAAGAAATTGCAAAAAATAGTAATGTAAAAAAATCTGCACTGGTTAAACATTCATATACATTTTTTACAAATATGGGCAATTTTTCCAGGTTTGGTTCCAGTTTAGTTGTCTGTTTGTGCCTATTTTTGCCATAAAATTACTTTAAAGCACAACAATTATTTGTATTTTCCGAATTAGGTTTAATTTGTTCACTATTAGTGTCAATATTTTCATTTTCCTTGATTGTTCAGAATTGGTGTCATGTTCACTTTGAAGCAGATAGTTTTTATCTCTGTCGTTATCACAATCATTATATGCGTCAACGCACCGCCAAACACATATTAACTTAACAGGTTGACTAATTTGTAAATACAAAAATTCTTGTATCTTGGGGAATTACCTACAAAGATTAACGGCGACCTAAAACTTTGCTCGGGTCATTTTGACCCATGCTCAGTAACTAAGGTAAAGTAAATGAAAAAAGTTTTGGGTTTATAAGTAAATATTTCTAAAGCAATCTAAATGTATTGATTTTGTATTCATAACAGAATAATTCACAGCCAATTAATTTTTGCAACGTTCTGAGAACTTAGATTATTCAGTTATAAACCGAATTTAAACGCAATAAAATTGTAAACAATATACAATATAGTCTTTTATATAGATCTACAGTAGATGCTGTAAATTTAACATACCCGATTACAAAAACTGTAATATATTATTTTTGAAGTAAATTATTACCACAAAACTAATTTTATATAAAAACAAAAAACATATTTAAATATTAGTTTGTATCAATAGAAACATCTTTTTTACAATAGCAATTTACAATTATAGTAATGAAGTTAATTTATTACATTAATAAAGGTTTTTTTATAATAGAAAGCTAACAAACGCCCCAAAATATTTCTATTTAGCTTAATAGATTGCAAAGTTTATACACGAGCGAACACAGCTCTCACAAATTTAGCAGTGATAACAAAGTCATAGAAGCGGAGTAGGAAATATACACTACATAATTGTCTAAATCTACATTATACTATATTAACACTCTCTGTTTTAAATTGATTGGGCTTTAATAATTAAATTTGAGTTTAGGAATGAACCTAAACATAAGACATAATTATAAAAAAAATTCTTAAGTTTCATATATAGTATAATATAATGGTAACATATAGATTATAGATTATTACTTGATGTTTTGTACATAAATAAGGTTTACATATAAAATACATGTCGTAGTCTAATAAGCCTTAACAAAAAAGCCTAAGAAGTTCCTCAAATGCCGTAAAATAATCTAAAAACCATTAGTTTTTTTTCATGAAGTTATTTACTATATATATATTTTTTTTCATGTGAAGTTTTTATTGCACAACGACTAACTACGACACATACATTTAGTGATCAAACATGAGCTATGGTGGAGGTGCCGGGTCCAAATCATTTTGAAATTAATGATTTATGATCAACAAGTCTGCGGTTTTTATACAACTAATTAATAGCATTTTATCTCAAATATTGCACAAAAAACATTAAAATTTATTTATTACACAACAATTTAGTACCTAATGTTGGAGTTGTGACACAAACTATATTGTGTAAAACAGAACTAAATCTTCTATTTTAAATTACATTCATACTTTATCAGTAATCATTAAAAAAAATAGTTACTTATTTTATTTTTATAAAGTTACAATTTGTTTATATAAACACATAACATTTTTAGCAGCAGATATATTACATTAAACAAACTTAAAAAAGTTGCAATATTATTAAAATTTTCTATTAAATTTTTTTTGAAAAAATAAAAAATATATGATAAAAATAGGTAAAATCATAGCTGCGTATTTTATTATTATAAATAATTGGAAATTTTGTTTAAAAGTTTATTTAACTAAAAACTTTTTGAAACAATTATTACCTAATCTTTTACAAATAGTACCATAACAAATTTTTTAAAATAATTAAAAATAAATATATCATTTAAATTATAATAGATAATAATGCTTCTTAAATTATGATTAATTGACAGTAAGAATATTACCAGAAAAACGTGAAGTAGTTTCCATAGCACGTGATAATTAAAAATAAAACAAAGTTCTGTATGGGTCCCCGTTTTGGGGTAGTCTACTTGTCTCCCCACCGAAAAAAACTTGTGCGCGGATGTAATACTCGGACCGATCACGATTCTCAATATACGGAACTTTAAGGGGTTGATTAGGTGCTATGCAATTTTATTTGAATTGTAACGAATGTTTGGAAGTCCCGAGAAGGATGGCTGGCCGCGCTGCACTGACAGTGGACTGACTATATCGATTCATCGCGGCGTGGCGGCGGAACGGTATAGCGGCTCGCAGCTGTCCTACGGCAAGTTGCCGCCGCCAATCGATAGCCTACCCCACTATATTTTTGTCTCGCGCTTCCAAACCTAAATCTATTAACGGTCCAGACGGCAAATTATCTTAAATCAGTTAATAGTTAGATATGCGTTACCAACGTCATCATCTTTGTTTGGATAATTACTGAAACATATATTTGTTTTAAATATCATAGCTTGTAGATATTTAATAGTACAATAAATAAGAAAAACTAATTTAATATTTTATACTTGTACAACCAATAAGTATTTAAAATTCAGTTGAATGTAGACATTTTATTTTGTTAACGGCTTTGAATATTCCAAATAACATTATAACAGTATGTAGATATATTATTTTAATTTATGAACACATGTTTCGTAACAATGTTTAAATACATAGTAAGTTATACACAAACGCAAATAAACAATTCGGAATTAAAAATTACAGTTTTAAAAATTTCTCAAACTAAAACGTAGACATGAAACAATGATCTAGTTTACAAAGCAGAATTTATTTATTTTATTATCTAGTACTTTTGTTATGAAGTTCTAATAATAAGATTTTTAATGTTTTCAATAATGATAAAACATGAGGCACTATATTAAAAAAATATTGTAATAGGGAATTATTTTCAGATGTACAAAAGTGAATTCTAATTTAACAGTATATATAATATAACAGTAATTTTATCATAAATTATTGTATATTATAGTATTTTTTATTGTATGATCCAATGCAAAATACGTATACAAGTTGTTAATTAATGTCAAGGAAATATTAAACAGGAAGATTTCGTGTCTGATTCTAACATAAAAAAATTATTTTTAGTTTTTATCTAAAATACTTCTTTTTCAAAATACAGTTTCTCCTACAATTTTAAATTTACAGGATCAAAATGGTTTTGATTATATTTTTGAATAATGTTTGACATATTGTGCTGACGATTGATATAAATTGGTTTTCAGTTGCTGTTATTATGATTAATTTTACAAATAAAGAATATGCAGACATACATTTTATGGTCGGGCTAGCAAATTGCAATACTTACAAAGCCAGAAGGTTGTACCAACAGCATTAGCTCAATCGTGTAATACCTTATAAAAATACATTTTTACGAGTCCACGATCGTCTATGTTAAAATAAAAATTTTAACCGAGCAAACTATTTAGCAGAAGTATCTGAAGATGTCATGTCTCCGGAAATTAAAGAAACAGTTTTGAATATTGTTAAAAATAATCTGAGTACTTGTACAAGAAAAATAGCGCTAGTATTGGCAATTACGCATGTTCTAGTATGGAATATCTTAAAAGATTATTTATTATACCGTACCATATTCAAACGGTACAAACTTTTCTTCCCCGTGATTTTCAATTACGTCTGAACTTTTGTTAGTGGTTTTTTTAAATGTTGCTTGAAAACTCTTTATTCAATTAACAAGTATGTATTATTTTCTAACAAGCAAATTTTCAAAAAAATTTAACCGGAATTTCTATAACAATCATTTGTGGACTAAAGATAATCTACACGCAATAAGTGAACAAAATTTCCAAGAACAGTTTTTTGCTGGGATAATAGGAAAAAAATTTGATATGTACAATTTTCCTGCCAAAAAAACTCAGCAGACAAATCATCTCCTTGATAATATGCCATTTAACATGAGAAATGAAGGCTGGTTTATGCGAGGTGCACCTACACATTTCTGTATTGAAGTACGCTGGTTTTTGAACAGAACATTCAACAATCGTTGGATAGATCAAGGTAAACCTCAATCATGGCCTCCTAGGTTCTGACCCAAACAGTCTTAACTTTTTTTTTTTGAGATCACCTAAAATTTTTGTTTGTAAATTTGCCAATAAACACAGAAGAAGAGATAAGAAATAGAACCGTAACTCAGACTATTCAAAACACTCCAAGAATATTCTAAATGGTCCGTATTTAAACTTATGTATGCATCTTTATGTTTTTTTTTAATATTTTTGTTATTAATAATAATAATTAATTACTGCACTATAAATTGTTGTTATGCAGCGTATAAAATTAAAAAAAGATACCTTAAAGACTTTTTAAAAACTTTTCGTATTAGAATCAGACAAGGAACTTTTCTGTGTAATATTTTGTTGACATTATTTAACACCCTGTATTTAGGAAGTAAAAGACAGATTAAATACTGCAAAGAAAAGATATTGATTGTTACAAATACGTGATTTACAAATTAGAAAAACAAACAGTATATTTGAAAAGCAACTAACAAATACCAGAAGCAAATAAATCTTATCACTACCGAATAGAAGTTTATGAATGGAATATAAAGAGCATGTGGGTTACCAGGGGCGCATATACATAGTGACTATATACTTGTAATAGCAGAGTTTATAAAGTTAAAAAAAGTAAAAAAAGCACATATAATAAGAAAGTAGAACTTGAAAAAGCTAAAAAGAATAGACACAATGTTGAGCATATACATGTTTGATTAACAGCGCTAACAAATGTTAAGCAACGGCTTGAGCGGCCAAGACTTGGATAGGTGACCAAGAAGTGATGTAGATTGTTCTTTCCAAATAAATTCGTTACTTCATATAGACATTCAAACACACAATTGTCTTTTATGTGGTTCATTGTGTCCGACACCTCAATTGCCTATTCCAAAAGGAAACAATATAACTAGGTATATACTTATGTGTGTATATAAGAAAATTGAAACACAATTAAAACTGGAATTAAAAACTCATCAAAAGATATAATTGAGTACAAGAAAGCCAACAAAAAAACCAAGCTTTGAGTAACACAAAAGATGATAACTGAAATAAAAGAAAACTTAAAACACATATCACAAAAAAAAATAGAGAAGTTTAAACACGGATCTAAGAAAAAAAAACAGGTAAAGCCAAAGCCCGACAACAATGGTTTAATAATGTGTGTAGAGAATTTTTTTTTTTTTCAATACTGTTAGAATGTCTAAAACAACAAGATGCTTTGTCTATCAAAAGGTACAAGTGTAAACAATTTAATAAGAAAAGTATAAAAAACTGGGCATACATTGTTGCTGCATAGATTATTTAAAATTGACACAAACAGACTTAGAAAAGTCCTCATTATTTTTATTTTAAATCTTGAGAAAATCACTAATAAAAAAAATTAATTTAATGATAAACCAAATTTTATTTATTTAAAAACACAAAACGTTATTTCCAATATCATTAAAACATCTTTGTGAACTATAAGATTAAATTAAAACATAAGTAACAAAAGAAATATCACAGAATTATTGGGCACAACACAAAAAAAAAAAAAAACTTTTGTTTAAAGTTAAATTGCTAGTTATTGTAGATTTAGTCAAAAAATATCCCGTTCCTTACAAAACAAAGGAGGGTTTTGTTGCTGCATCAAAAAAATACGAATTATACAATTTGTATAACATTCAAAAAGATATGCATGCAGCTGTATTTTTTCTTTTGTAAAGACTTGCTTCTCCATTGTAAGTTTTAAAATTTTGAATTTACATTTTGAATATTAGTAGTTAGTAAACTGTTTAGTTTTAAGTAAAATAATATAAACATTATAAATAACCTAACCAATTTTATTCTTAAAAATATTCTTATTTAATGACAGTAATTTATTTATAGCATAACTGGCGATAAATAATGCAATTGAGTTATTTTATAATATATTATAATCTTTTTTGTGGCATAATAAACAAGTTCATAATATAAGTAAGAGCCCAAGATATATTAAAAACTAAAATCAATTTAAGATTTGTGTAAACTCTTAAACATCTTTGTATGATGTATACACTCGTCGTGCTAGTCATAACATCTGTGATAATCCAAATAATATTTAGAATTGTAAAAAAAAGACTGTTGGTTCCAAAACAAACGCAGTACTCTACTAATTTTGTTTGTCGGCTGTGAATAATAAATTTGTTGAACCAAATTTTAATTTGTTAGATGTGCCTAGATGGAATACTTTAGCTTATAATAAGTTGGCTATTCCAAAACTTTTTGACTGCATCATTGCTTCCTAGTAAAAGTGGATGTGCAATATATTACTGATAAACAACACAGTTTTATGAAAGGTCAATTAACAACAATCAATATTCAGCTAATTGATACAAAATCATAAAAAAATTTAAAAATTAAATTCAATTAGATGCTATATACACATGTTTTCAAGACTTTTGATCAAATCAATCATAAAGTATATGTCATGATTATTGTTTTACTTCAAATACACGTTTTATATTAAGGAGGTTTTTAATATTTACTGTTTTTAGTATCAATCTACATGTGAGATTTTACACATGTTGTCTTCATCAGCGCCATATTTCAACTATTATGTCTACCGTATTGCCAACCTATATTATACATATATGACAGTATTGATTGCTATATTAAAAACAATAGGTTTTCACGATACTACAGTAAAGTGAATTTTCTTACCGGTCGTACACAAACTAAAAGATAAAATATTATATGTAAACAGTAAAAGTAACATATGAGGTCATTAAACAATTGCATGTTTACAAGAAGACCTAAATAGTACAGGAAGTTTATAAATGAATGGGATTATGTAATCACTTTAATTATGCCGCCTTTTTAAAATTGTCTACTATAATATTTGTTTTGACAGTTCTACTTTGACAGCTGTCAAGCAAGCAAGGTTATAAGAATGTATACAAATGAAGAAAATATTTTTATTATTAAATCCTACTTTTGGAATGGGCGGTTTGATAATGGGGAAAGGCTCTATTCTATTCCGGATTGTGTTCTGTTGTGTTATTATTTTGTTTACAACTGATAATTATAAACATGTGAACAATGTAAACATGTAAAAATATTTTTATTATTAAATCCTATGATAGACAACTTTATTTTTGCATTTTCACTTAAGCGGCACAAACGTACAGTATTAACCAATGATGTAGAAATAATTCTTAGTTTTTAAATGCATATAAATGTTTTTTAATTTCTTTGCAACAAGTTCTTATTGGTATTATAATACAGCTAACTTCACTTTGCTTATTATATTATACCAAAATTTTAAATAATTTAAAAACAATGTACTTGATTGCTTGGCAATTAAATAAGAATATGTTTAAGAAAATGTATGTATTTGACTTAATTTATATGATTTACTTCCTAGAAT
This sequence comes from Tachinus rufipes, assembly GCA_963932245.1. Lineage (NCBI taxonomy): Eukaryota > Metazoa > Arthropoda > Insecta > Coleoptera > Staphylinidae > Tachinus > Tachinus rufipes. The sequence continues at coordinate 54,189,348 of OZ010744.1, forward strand.
TGCATGACGTTTATTCTTATATAACCAAGTTTTTGAGGTTATACTGTACGCCAGCAACAACAATTTGTAATTTAAAGCTAATATATATATATATATATATATATATATATATATATATATTAATGGGAGCTTATGACAACCGATATGCTCTTAGATGGGAGCATGTAGCGGCCAAAAGGTAACGTCGCGGCCGGCGTCATATGACTCTCCTTCTAAGTGAGCATCTCGCAGCCACGTTTGCGTTGCCTATATTATTTTTTGTTGAGTTTTGCTGCAATATATCTGTCATCGTGCTCTATTGTAATATAATAAATGTGTTTGCTATTTCAGTTGAAAGCCTTTTCAATTTGAATTCTTTGTCCACAAATGTTTTGTTATAATAAATGCGACCTTAAGCCATTTTTATAGTAGAATAATTTTGATTAATTTAAAAACTTTGCGGTACATAATTAAATAAATGTAATAATAATAAACATAAGATTTGTTTATATTTTTACTCATAGAGAATTTAGTAACAATCGTAGTCGTACTATTCATAATACAATTGCAAGTAAATTTAATAGAACAGATGTAGTTTAATAAGTTTAAAAATTATCAGCACTTAATAAAATTATAACTTAAAAAAGGAAAATAAAATTTATGGTTCGTCAAGTTTGGAAAACATCAGCAATCAACAAAATTGCCAAATACGTTTAAATGTTGCCAAAAAGGCTTAAATTTTAAGTATTTCTGTGGATACATTGCATATTCGTAAATAACTAACTCAAAAAATTTGAAAAAATTCACATGATCAGAATTCATGTAAAGACAGTTATTTTCAGTAGTTTGTGCAAAACAAAATTTTTATTTCATACACTTGACTCATGCATGACAATTTTATTTTTGTTTAATTTATAATTAAGTTTTAAATAATAATTAATAAATAAGTAAAAGTTGCTCAAAAATTAATTTATAACGTTAAGAATTTTGTATACTTTTATTGTTTAAACATTGTATTACAAAGTGCATTTAAATGTACAATAATAAAAAAATAACCATTAATTTACGTAAAATTTTAAATGTTGTAGGCTTACACATTTCAAACTATTTGTATCAATATACATTTGCCATTATAACCTAAAATTTTAATAACATAACTAGGTAGTTTAGTAGTTTAGTAGTTTAGTAGTTTAGTAGTTTAGTAGTTTAGTAGTTTAGTAGTTTAGTAGTTTAGTAGTTTAGTAGTTTAGTAGTTTAGTAGTTTAGTAGTTTAGTAGTTTAGTAGTTTAGTAGTTTAGTAGTTTAGTAGTTTAGTAGTTTAGTAGTTTAGTAGTTTAGTAGTTTAGTAGTTTAGTAGTTTAGTAGTTTAGTAGTTTAGTAGTTTAGTAGTTTAGTAGTTTAGTAGTTTAGTAGTTTATTAGTTTAGTAGTTTAGTAGTTTAGTAGTTTAGTAGTTTAGTAGTTTAGTAGTTTAATAGTTTAGTAGTTTAGTAGTTTAGTAGTTTAGTAGTTTAGTAGTTTAGTAGTTTAGTAGTTTAGTAGTTTATTAGTTTAGTAGTTTAGTAGTTTAGTAGTTTAGTAAATGTTGTTTATTAGTTGGTTAGTAGTTGTCCAAAAGTTGTTAAATAGTTGATAAGTAGCTGTTTAATAATTGTTTAGTAATTGTTCAGTAGTTTTTCAGTAGTTTTTCAATAGTTGTTTAGTAGTTGTTTAGTTATTGTGCAGTAGTTTTTCAGTAGTTGTTCAGTAGTTGTTCAGTAGTTATTTAGTAGTTCTTGTTTAGTAGTTCTTGTTCAAGAGTTGTTCAATAATTGTTTAGTAGTTGTTTAATATTTGGTTAGTAATTGTTCAGTAGTTTTTCAGTAGTTGTTTAATAGTTGTTTAGTAGTTGTTTAGTAGTTGTTTAGTATTTGTGCAGTAGTTTTTTAGTAGTTGTTAAGTAGTTCTTGTTCAGTAGATGTCTAGTAGTCGTTGAATAGTTGTTTAGTAGTTGCTTAATAGTTGTTTAGTAATTGTTCAATAGTTTTTTAGTAGTAGTTAAATAATTGTTTAGTTATTGTTTAGTAGTTGTTTAGTAATTGTGCAGTAGTTTTTTAGTAGTTGTTTAGTAATTGTTAATTAGATGTTTAGTAGTTGTTTAGTAGTTCTTGTTCAGTAGTTATTTAGTAGTTGTTTAATTGTTGTTTAGTAGTTGCCTAACAGTTGAATAGTAGTTGTTTTGTAAGTGTTTAGTAGTTTTTTAGAAGTTGTTCAATAGCTGTTTAGTAGTTTTTTAGTAGTTGTTTAGTAAGTGTTAAGTAGTTTTTTAATAGTTGTTTAATAGCTTATCAGTAGTTGTTTACTACTTGTTTAGTAGTTGTTTCGAAGTTGTTCAACAGTTGTTAAGTAGTTGTTTAGTAGTTGTTTAGTAGTTGTTTAGTAGTTGTTTAGTAGTTGTTTTGTAGTTGTTTAGTAGTTGTTTAGTAGTTGTTTAGTAGTTGTTTAGTAGTTGTTAAAGAGTTGTTTAGTAGTTGTTTAGTAGTTGTTAAGTAGTTGTTTAGTAGTTGTTTAGTAGTAGTTTAGTAGTTGTTTAGTAGTTGTTTAGTAGTTGTTTAGTAGTTGTTTAATAGTTGTTTTGTAGTTGTTTAGTAGTAGTTTAGTAGTTAATTAGTAGTTGTTTAGTAGTTGTTTTGTAGTTGTTTAGTAGTTGTTTAGTAGATGTTTAGTAATTGTGTAGTAGTTAATTAGTAGTTGTTTAGTAGTTGTTTAGTAGTTGTTTAGTAGTTGTTTAGTAGTTGTTAAGTAGTTGTTTAGTAGTTGTTTAGTAATAGTTTAGTAGTTGTTTAGTAGTTGTTTAGTAGTTGTTTAGTAGTTGTTTAGTAGTTGTTTAATAGTTGTTTTGTAGTTGTTTAGTAGTAGTTTAGTAATTAATTAGTAGTTGTTTAGTAGTTGTTTTGTAGTTGTTTAGTAGTTGTTTAGTAGATGTTTAGTAATTGTGTAGTAGTTAATTAGTAGTTGTTTAGTAGTTGTTTAGTAGTTGTTTAGTAGTTGTTTAGTAGTTGTTTAGTAGTTGTTTAGTAGTTGTTAAGTAGTTGTTTAGTTGTTGTTTTGTTGTTGTTAAGTAGTTGTTTAGTAGTTGTTTAGTAGTTGTTTAGTAGTTGTTTAGTAGTTGTTTAGTAATTGTTTAGTAGTTGTTTAGTAGTTGTTAAGTAGTTGTTTAGTAGTTGTTTAGTAGTTGTTTAGTAGTTGTTTAGTAGTTGTTTAGTAGATGTTTAGTAGTTGTGTAGTAGTTAATTAGTAGTTGTTTAGTAGATGTTTAGTAGTTGTGTAGTAGTTAATTAGTAGTTGTTTAGTAGTTGATTAGTAGTTGATAAGTAGTTGTTTAGTAGTTGTTTAGTAGTTAATTAGTAGTTGTTTAGTAGTTGTTTTGTAGTTGTTCAATAGTTGCTTAGTAGTTACTTAGTAGCTGTTTAGTAGATGTTTAGTTGTTGTTGTTCAAAAGTTGTTAAGTAGTTGTTTAGTAGTTGTTCAGTAGTTGTTTAGTAGTTGTTTAGCAGTTATTCAGTAATTGTTTAGTAGATGTTTAATAGTTGTTTAGTAGTTGTTCAGTTGTTTTATTAATTGTTTATTTAGTTGCTTTTTATACAGACTAAAAAAAATGATACTATTATTTATAAAGCCTGTTTTATTTAACTAACTATAGAATTTATAGAATTAATTAGTTCTAAAAACATGTTATAAAAAATAGCTTTTTTTAAATTCCCAAAAATTAAGTAAATTGAGATAATAGATTTTAAAAGAGAAGAATTTGAATACGTTTCTGGGGAAATATAATTATTATTTGATAATTTGTATTCCAAGGTAAATGTTCAGCCAACCTAATTATTTAGAGTATAGTAAATGTTTAATAATTATGCAATGGTTTATATTAATTATTGATAATGATTCGAGAAAAAATGTTGTCATTTGATAAAGTATAAAAACAAACTGAAAAATGACAAGCCATATGATTGAAGATTGAACACAAATTATAATTTATAGCCCTACAATAATCTTTTTTACTTGATCTTATTAAAAAGACATTTTATTTTAATCTGATTATGTTTTCCCCACATTTTTTCTACTTTCTTAAGTCGGCTTTTGTTAGTCTAGCCAAATAGTTATCGATTACCGGATTAGTGCGGTATTCTCAGTAATGTTTAATAAAATTAATTCTTTTGTATTATATTATTGGGCACCAGTAAATTAAAACTCGATTATTCAGAAACTTCAGTCGTGTTGTACTTATTTTAGCGCTGTATGTACTTTTTGAGTTTAGTTTTTGGTTAATCTTATTATTATTATTGTTACATTTTTTTTAAGTGATATTGTTATTGTTGTTACATTTTTTGTTTTTAAAGTGATATTGTTAAGAGTTAGCAAAGTTTTGGAATTCAATGTCGTCGAGAACGAAACACCTGTTCAAACTGGCACATGCTGTGCAGAGGTAAGTTACTTTAATATTATTTGATATATGTATTTGTTTTTAATATCATAGTTTTGGATCAGTTTATGTTAAAATAAATCACTTCAATATGATTTAAAAGTACTTCTTTTGCATTTTTGTCATGTAATTAATAATGATTCAATTTATTATTATGAATAATACTACAACTTCTGTATAACCAAATATAACCATTTATTTATAACTTTTTTTAGAAATTACAGATATTTTAATTTGCTACAATAATATTGTCATCACAAATGTTTAATTTAGAGTTTTTGTGTAGTTCAGTTATATAAATCGCTCGAATAATAGCTTTAAACCTTCAATATTGTTATTTTACATATTAAAACTGAATTAAAATAAGCTTGATATGATCTGCATATATTTGATGTACAAGTATAATAATTATGTTTTTTTTAAATATACTGTAATCTGCTAATTGTTGATTTAATGTACAGACCGGTCTGTATATTTTTTAATAAACAAACCTAACTATAACTATTTATAAATAAATCAAGTACCTAATTATATTATAAACATTTTAGGTTATAATGGCAAATGTATATTGATACAAATAATTCAGTTTTAATATATAAATTAACAATATTTAAGGTTTAATGCTATTTTTAGAGCAATTTATATAACTTGAACTACACAAAAACCCTAAATCAAAACATTTGTATTGGCAATATTATTGTAGCAAATTAAAATATCTGTGATTTCTAAAAACAATGTCAAAAAAGTTATAAATGAATGATTATACTTGGTTATACAGAAATTGTAATATTATCCATAATAATAAATATAAATTGAATCATTATTAATAATATGACAAACATGCAAATCAAGTACTTTTAAATCATAATGAAGTGATTTATTTTAATTCAAACAGATCCAAAAACATGATATTAAAATATATCAAAATAAATAATATTAAAATAACTTACCTCTGCACGGCATGTGTCAGTTTTACAGGTGTTTCGTTCTCGATGACATTGTCCAAAACTTTTATAACACTTAACAATGTCACTTTAAAAGCAAAACATGAAACAATAATAACAATATCACTTATCACAAAAAAAATAACAATAATAACAACAATAACAATAAGAATAACCAAAATCTGAACTCAAAAATTCAAAATGTGCATTCAACGCTAAAATACGTGCAACACGACTGACGTTTCTGAATAATCTAGTTTTACTTTGCTGGTGCCGAATAATATAATACAAAAAGATTAATTTTATTAAACCTTACTGAGTATTAATATTGGAACCGCTACTAATACGGTAATCGATAAGTATTTGGCTAGACTAACAAAAGCCGACTTAAGGAAATAGAAAAAATGTGGGGAAAACATAATCAGATTAAAATAAAATGTTTAAAAAAAAAAAGATTATTGTAGAGCTATAAATTATAATTTGTCTTCAATCATATGGCTTGTCATTTTTTAGTTTGTTTTTATACTTTATCAAATGACTACTTTTTTTCTCAAATATTTTATCAATAGTTAATATAAAACATTGCATATTTATTAAACATTTACTATAATGTAAATAATTAGGTTGGCTAAACATTCAACATAGAATACAAATTATCAAATAATAATTATATTTCCCCAAAAACCTGTTCAAATGGTTTTCTTTCAGAATCTAATATCTTAGTTACTTAGTACTTGGTTTTTGAGAACTCAAAAACGATATTTTTTATATCATGTTTTTAAAACTATTTATTGCTATAAATTTTAAAGTTAGATAAATAAAACAGGCTTTATAAATAACCGTAACATTTCTTTTAATTATATATGAAAAAAAAAAAACAACTAAATTAACAATTTTAATAAATCAACTGATCAACTACTAAACAATAACTAAACAACTACTGAAAAACAATTACTGAACAACTACTAAACAACTATGAACAACTACTAAACAACTACTTAACAACTACTAAACAACTACTAAACAACTACTAAACAACTACTAAACAACTACTAAACAACTACTAAACAACTACTAAACAACTACTAAACAACTACTAAACAACTACTAAACAACTACTAAACAACTACTAAACAACTACTAAACAACTACTAAACAACTACTAAACAACTACTAAACAACTACTAAACAATTACTAAACAACTACTAAACAACTACTAAACAACTACTAAATAACTACTTAATAACTATTAAACAACTACTAAACAAATACTAAACAACTACTAAACAAACACTAAACAATTATTAAACACATAAACTAAACAACTACTACACATTAACTAAACAACTACTAAAAACTACTAAACAACTACTGAACAACTACTGAACAACTAATAAACAACTACTAAACATCTATTAAACAACAATTGTTGAGTACAACAACTACTGAACATCTACTGGAAAACTACTACACAACTGTTAAACGACTACTTAACAATTATTGAGCAACTACTGAACAACTACTGAACAACCACTAAACAACTACCAAACAAATACTGAACAACTACTGAACAACTATTAAACAACTACTAAACATCTATTAAACAACAATTGTTGAGTACAACAACTACTGAACATCTACTGAAAAACTACTACACAACTGTTAAACAACTACTTAACAATTATTGAGCAACTACTGAACAACTACTGAGCAACTACTAAACAACTACAATACAACTACTAAACAACTACTGAACAACAACTGAACAAAGTCTAAACAACAACTACTAAACAACTATTAAACAACTACTGAACAACTACCAAACAACAACTAAACAACTACTAAACAACTACTCAACAACTACTGAACAACTACTGAACAACTACTAAACAACTACTGAAAAATTAGTGAACAACTACTAAACAACTACCAAACAACTACTGAACAACTACTGAACAACTACTGAACAATTATTAAACAACTACTAAAAAACTACTGAACAATTTCTAAATATCTACTAAACAACTATTAAGCAATTACAGTACAACTATTGAGCAACAACTACTAAATAACAAGTACTAAACAACTACTAAACAATTACTGAACTGCTACTGAACAACAACTACTAAGCAACTACTGAACAGCTATTGAACAACTCATAAACAATTACTGAAAAACTACTAAACATTTACTAAACAACTACTAAACAACTATTGAGCAACTACTAATTAACTACTGAACAACTTCTGAATTACTACTACACAACTACTGAACAACTACTAAAAAACTATTGCACAATTACTAAACAACTACTATATAACTATTGAACAACTACCGAGCAACTACTGAACAACTACTACACATAAACTAAACAACTGCTACACATTAACTAAACAACTCCTACATATTAACTAAACAATTACTAAGCAACGACTGAGCAACTACTAAACAACTATTATACAACTACTAAACAACTACTGAACAACAAATGAACAACAACCACTGAACAACTATTAAACAACTACTGAACAACTATCAAACAACTAGTTAAGAATTACTCAACAACTACTCAACAACTACTAAACAACTACTGAACAACTATTGAAAAACTACTAAACAATTTCTAAACAACTATTAAACTACTACTGAACAACTACTAAACAACAACTAAACAACTACTAAATAACTAAACATTTATGCCCATATTAATAGTCAGAGATTAAAAATCTCGGATTGATCCTGGATTTATGAATCCGAAATTTATTTTGATAGTCGTTGATTGGCTCTAGGGTAATTCACGGATATTGTGACGGTGCAGAACGAGTTGAAAACTATGCAACCGTCAATATAATTCTAGACTTAAATAATCTTGGGACCACCCAAGATTATTTGCATATTGATGGTTGTATAGTTTTCAACTCGATCCGAGAATTAAGCGAGGAATACATTGGCTCAATGCAACTAAAGTTGCCGTCACAATATCCGTGTATTGGCTTAGAGCTAATCAAAGAACTGCAAAATGAATCTCGGATTTATGAATCCACTCTGACTATTAGTACGTGCATTAAACAATTAAACATGTAAACAACTACTAAACTACTAAACAACTATTGTATTCTCACGTAATTACTTATAATATTAAAACAGAAGTTACTGCTAATGTCTATTAATTAGATTATTTATTCAATCAAGTTGTAAAACCCATTAATATCTCAGTTTTTGAAATAAATATTTTACTAAATAATAATTACATCTGTTAGTCTTTAAACAAGCTTCTAAAATCCATTTGTTTTTAAGAAATCTGTTATGATATGTTGCATCTAAATTTAAGTGTTACTACAAAAAAAATGTAGGCAAGCAATAATATTCTGTAGAACAACTACACTGTCTAGCTTGTGCTATTAAAGCATACAATAGAGACCTTTTCTTATTTATAGACCAAACTGTAAAATGCAATGAAAAATACACTAAATACAAAAATGATTTAACACACAAATAAAGTTGTTGTTGATTGATTTAATTAATCTATTTATTTAATCAAGTTGGAAACAGTATTGTTATTTTACTTTTTTTAAATAAAGATGTTACTAATTTTAATTATATCCGTAAGTTAATAACGAGAATCTTTAAAATTCATCTTTATAAAATGATAATTAATATTTTGACATTTAAATTTAAATTTAACTGCAATCACAAACAAATTTGATTAAGGAAGAAATAATATTTTGTAAAACGAAATAATAATGAAAATAAATAATTATGTCTAGCTTGTGCCATTAAAGCAATACAATGGAGACCTTTTCTTATTTACAGACCGTAAAACCCGGCGGGCGGTCAGCCGTGTGCATGCGCCACAAGCTCCCATACAAGCCCGGCCGCGATATGCTCCCCAACAGATAGATATATATATATATTATTATATTTGTTAACGGGATGATGAGTCTATTTTTTAAAATAATTATTTTAATAAATTAAAATTTATTTATAACGTTTCATATGTTATATACATATATCGTCAGATAAATAAATATATAAATAAAATACAAAATAAAATAATATTATGTAAAATTGTCACATTTGAAGTTAAAAATAATAATTATTATATGTATATAACATATGAAACGTTATAAATAAATTTTAATTTATTAAAATAATTATTTTAAAAAATAGACTCATCATCCCGTTAACAAATATAATAATATTCAAAGAAGTCTGTTAACCAATTATATATTATATATATTTATATATATATATATATATATATATATATATATATATATATATATAATTATTTACAAATGCGTTAATCTAATAACAATAACGCAAAAATTAATAAATAGTATATAATAAAAAAACGTGCATTAAATTTATTCAAATGTATAACAAATATTTGTTTTAAATTGGCAGATATTCTATTGTAAATTGGGTTGGTCTCTAAGCCAATCAGAGCATTGTTTCCCAGTTACTATAACAACTGGAACTGCAGTCTTAACGCAGACAAACTAGAGTAACAACATGATTCTACATTTAACTGTAATGCGCACTTTGGTAACGTTTGTAATAAAAATAGAAAAAAATTTAGGCTTTAAATCATATCAAATGATTTTAGAATACGGTAGCTTAATTTAGTTTCCACATCAGTTATGTAATATAGAAGGTCAAAAAAAGTTTATAAGATTGTATTCATTTAAATGTGTTGATTATATAAATTATATGCAAATTTTACATAACTTCAAGAGAAAGAAGAATAATAATAAATTTCACAAAATTTTAATTTTTGTCAACAATATACACAAAATTCTAAAAGTTTATACGAAGGACACTGCTAAAGTTCGCGGAAAATGTAAAGCAAAACACAATATACGTTATGTAAATCGCTTTATTGTTTCTCAAAATACTCTCCTTTAAAATTTATACACTTTTGCATCCGATGAAACCAATCTTCAAAATAATTTTACCACTCTGAGCGAGGTACCTCCAAAACAAGTGAATTAAATGCTTTTGGCGATAAAAAACGCTTGCCACGCATTTTATTTTTGATATGTCATAATAGGAAGAAGTCATTGGGAGATAAATCAGGCAAATATGGGCAATGAGCCATTAATTGGATGTTGTTACTAGTAAAAAACTCTACAGTTCGTCGTGATGTGTGAGCGCTTGTATTGTCATAATGTATACCAGTCAGCATTAACTGTCTTTTGATCCTCTAATGCAACAGTTGCAACATGACCCGTTTTTCTGAAGAATCAAGCAATCATTTTTTTCAAAACGCTTTGTGAACGTACTACTTTTGTGGGTTTAGGTTAATTTTGAAACACCCATACAGTCGATTGCTGTTTAGTTACAGGCTTATATAAATATATCTAAGATTCTACATTTGTTACAATGTTATATACCAAATTTGAACGACCCCCTTCGAATTTCTTTGGCATTTCTTTGCACTACTTTACATGAGCCTGTTTTTGTTCTTCTTTCTAATTGTGTGAGATCCAACGACTGCAAAGCTTCCTGACATACAATCGATCGTGCAAAATCGTATGTATTTGTTTTTCTGCAATGCCTAAGGATACCTATATGTCACTATAGGTCACATGTCAATCTGACAAAATCATTTCACGTACAGCATCAACATTTAAATGTGTATTTTAATTTACTTATTTAGTTTCATAGAAATGTACACTATTGTAAATTTATATAAATATTTATATATTTTTCATCAATGCGTTTTTCGCCAATAAAGTTACTATTATTATTATTATTAGAAAGTCATTTTAATAAAAGTCATTTTGCTAAACTGGTTTACTGAAAACAGACTTATAATGAATCTTGCAAAATCTTACTACATACATATTTACAGTAAACAATGCAGACAGAATTTAAACTTAAACATCAATTTAATTGTGCTAGTCATAATTACTAAGTTTTTATATTGATGAAAACTTTGACTGAATAAAACACTGCCTCTAACTATTTTAAAATTAGCTTAACTTGTTTTTTTTTTATTTCTGCTGCATGTGAGTCAGTTTTTCTTGACCAAAATAAAAAAATAACGTAACTCCTATAACTTTATAAAGACCTTATATTAAAAGCTATAATATATTTCCGCTACACTGTCATATTATATTTGAACAACAAATATTAAAAAAAAGAAATACTTAAAATTTAAAATAAAATTTATAACAATAAATATGGTACACACTTATTTCACCAGACACCACAATGATATTTACGTACCACCCACCATGCTTAAGAGCATACCGACCGCTGCCTTGATTTCCAGTATTATAATGAAAACAGCTACTTTGGCGTTATTCCTATTTTTACATGTAATTTTTTAATTTATTTATTTATTCACCAGTACATTCAGAAAGGATTAAACTTTATTTTACCATAGTATTTTAGTCAAATTATATTTGCAAATAGCATCAAAATGCATTTAAAAGTACCTAAAAACGCATTTATTTCGATATTTGGATTTATTTTTTGGCTATTTTTAATTATAATTTAACTAAAATACTCTGATCAAATTTAGGTTAATCCTTTATGTACTGGTAAAAAAATTAATTGATTATCAAATTATATGTGGAAATAAGAATGACGTCAAAGTAGCTGTTTTCACTAAAATACTGAAAATCAACAAAAAAACTTTTCTGCAATACTCAGGCCCATTATATTTAATAAACTTCTAATGAATATTAAATCTTTAAAAATTACTACACTTTTAAAAATAATTAATACAATTATTAAAAAAATTATATGAACGATTCAAAATCTAATATGTATTATCTGTAATTGTATACGCTTGTATATATATTCTTAATATTTTTATTTTTATTATACAAATCGAGTTTGTTTTTTAATCGTTTAAATAGTAAATTAATAAAGTTACTTTTATAGATCAATATAATTAGTTTATTACTAAGGGGCCTAATGTAAATTGTTTATTGATTTTGATATCTGCTAAATAATTGGTATATTTATCATGTAATGGACGTATTAATATTGTTTAAATTTTCAATACTTTTAGACAACACGATATCATTCCAGTAATTGTCATTTATAATGACTAATAATATACAGCACTTTAATTACTGTAGACTGTCTGGCCAAGTTCAAGATCAAATAATTAAAAAGCGTAGAAACAACACTAAATTTTACGACAATCATTACCGAAGAATTTTGGATGTAATTTATGTTCACATTAAATATAGCTTTAATCGAATAGAATAATAGACCTATTAATATACTTATTTTTTTAAAGACTTTAATAGGCTAATCAAACATTTTATTTGACCTTTACTACTTAACCCGTAAATTAAATAAATATACAATATAACTATACGGTTGTCTATAATATATTTAGTATGCTTCTATTTGAGATTAAGATTAATGTTTATATGCATAACACATAATAAAAACATGCGTAATAAAATTATTCTTTATTAACATTAAACATAATTTGTAGCAATAAATGACAGTTTTTATTTATTTATAAGTTAATTTTACAATCATTTTGGCATTTACGCTAAAAACGTATTTTTTATTGTGATTTTGTAGTAATTACCAATGAAATTATAATTTAGCTTTCTTAAAAAAATCTTAAATCAAGAACTAATTTATAAAAAAATACATAATATTTGGAACAATATTATTATTGCATTAATGTTAAAAAAATTATATAATTCGCAGACCTAACTTATGAACTAACGACTTATCATTAGGTAGGTAAATGGAATTTATTCTGCAAATATGAAACAGTTTTTGTTATATCATACTAGTTTTAAATTTATGTTGACAAATACTTTAACATACTATATAGTTATTTACCTGTATATAATAAAAATAAATTAGTGTTAAATATTTTAACATACTATTTTTACTAAGTTATTTATATAATTGAAATAAATTACTTAGTTGACAAAATAAGTTACAGTTATTTTAAATAAATAAATTGTGCAATTTAGTACTTGCCAAATTGGTTGCAAAAATGAAATTTCTATTAGCTGATTTAAACTGAGCACGCAACTCAGATGTAGGTGATGTACTATCTTCAACAAATTGAATTGAACTAGAAAATACTGTTGTTCATACCTGATTTTGTGAGATCGCACGCGATGCTGTCTACGTCAAAGTATCCCTTGAGATAGACTTGCGTGCCTGATTCTTTAGTCTAGGTTAATTAGTCAATATTGACATTAGTATTACTATTTTAAAATATATCCAAGTGAAGATCTATTCTAAAGCTTTATTTTGTTATAATTAGTAATTTTTTCTCTAATTATTTTTAATTTTATAAACTTTTTTTAATTTTATTGATACGTTTTTAACATTTTAATAATTTAACAATTATTTACATAACATTTAACAATAAAATTCACATTCAATCAACAAGAAAGTATTGAAACCATGTATCTAATTTGGATTAAGTTGATAAAAACAGAAAGTAATTTCTTTTTTAAACTTTCAAAAAATAAAACCAGTTACCTACAAAAAAACATTAAAAATAATACAAATTAAAACAAAAAATGTAGAACCCGTAGAATCACTTTTCAAGTTTCGATAATATCCAACGTTTATAAAATATGTAAAATACAGTGAAAAAAAAAAAAATGAATAATATATCTGTGTGTCTTCATTAAACTATTGCAGAATAATACTTTTTAAACAGAAACAAAAGTAATATAATTAGTACTCATTAAGTATTAAAAGAGGCACAATATATATATATATATATAGCTACACACCGGTGTGTAGGAGTGACTACTTTTGGTGAAGGCACCCAGTCTCAAATATACATTGGCTCGGCAATATTTAAAACAATGAATAATTTAACAAAATTGGCAAAATAAAGTTTAGTCTGTTTTACAATTAATTTGGTTCATAAACAAAATAAATATCTCTAATATTTGTAGTCTAAAACAAATTAAATTTTGTTCATTAGCATATCAAACATAAAAAAACCCCATATCCTATTTTAAATAAAACTAAAGTAAACAATAAAAATCCAGGGCTGACACTCCGCCATGCTGATCGCATATTGACATCGTTGCGATTTGATTGGCATCAGGCATGCCGGAGAGTCAGCCCAGGTTGCTTTAATCTAGTATTTCGGTTATCATTTCAAACATTTATTTGCTAATAGTACAAGAGCTAACAACTTTTCTCTCAAGATTATATATTCCCTTGTTCCAGTATTCTATTTTTTATTTCTTTGTTTTTTACAGTTTATTTTTTGAGTTTTTAGATTGCTTTAGAGTTGATATGGTTGTCACTTGAAAATAATATACAATTATTACATTCTTGCATTTTCAGTAAAATAATCACTTTATTTTTAAATTTAATTTTGCTAACAGGCGTATTTGTTATGGTACAAGATATTGATAGAACTATTCATCGTTATCTCAATTGTTTTTCCTAATCAGTTCATCTTTTATATTTTCGAGTTTGTCATTTTTCAAATTGACCATTATGACTATTATATGTTGTTGTTGTCAGTTTAGAACATTCAACATTTTTTTGCCAAATAGTAAAACTAATTTGATTCCATTATACTATATATTTTATTAAAAAATTGCGATTACTCCACATTTATTCTTACCTATCTTCAAAACTTAATATATAAGAATACTATTAGTTTATCAATATACTTTTGGCTTTTTTTTAACATGGACACATGCATAAAAATGTGAACTCGTTTTTAATACTTATTATGCATTTTTCTTAATTAAAAAAGTTAAAAAATATATCAAATTCATTTACTTTAAAACGCCTGCGTAAAGCAATATATGTTGACCTAAAAACTCATGCATTTTGTGTATTCCTTTACAACCCTTCACCACGAGGTTTTTGTTCTGTTGAAGTTTTACTGGAAAATGCAACTTTGCCTGCTTTTATGCGAGCGTAGTTACACTATAAATATTTCCTGTAAGATTACTTATATACGGCGTACAGTCAAAATTTCTAGTGACATACATCAACCACGACAAAAACGCATATAATTATATAATGTGTTATGAATAGTATATAAATATAAGAAACTTTTATAAAGTAAAACTCCTTTACTGTAATTTAACTTTAGCGGGTTTGAATATTAAATATACATAAGAAATGATATGAATAACTTAACTTATGTAAACACTTTAGCGGCCTAGTTTTCTTTGTTTAATTTTATATATGCATGATATAAAAAACTTCTAAGCATGATGAGAATCCTTTTGTTTTTTATCCATTGTTCTACGACTTTTTCAAATATTTATGACATTTATTTAAGAAAGGCGTTATTTGCTTAATACAAAATAAATATATTAAGAAAATATGAATAAGAATTATTATTATTATTATAAAAATATACATTACAGTTATTTGTACATTATAATAATTTTCAAACGTTATAAACATTGAAGTATTTGAGTGGTGTGTTGATCTAGGAATATTATAAACAAATGCTTATGAATTTCTTAATAAAAATTTGTGGTACAAAAAATCTTATAGTATCAAGAATAATAATTATATAAAGTTTTAATTGATTTTGAATTAAATTCTCTTAAAATAAAATTATACCTATATGCTCTGATCAGATAGAAGAGATTTAGGTAATGTAAATACTTTAAAATCCTTTTTTGTACATTTTTAAAATAGCAACCAACTAATAGAATAACTAAAATAGTATATAAATTTGTAGTTAGAGTAGATATTAAGTAAAAACTTTTACATGTTTGTAGATTAAATCCCATAGTTGAATGTAGATAGCTATCAAATATTACTTTTGAATCAGTCTCACGGCATGGTTAAAAAAAATTAACTTAACATACAAGTAGTTGTACTTGGCAAAATTCTAAGCCACCAAGTACAGCGGTATTTGTACTTGCATTCTTCTGCTGGAATGTACCGTTTACTACCGTGTGCATAAAAAACACTAATACTGCTTCCAATATATAATATTGATAAAACAATGTGCAGTCAGAACGGCTGTGATAAATAAATAAGGTAATCTTCTACTAATACATATTGCATCATTTACCATAACATTGTTGTGTGGAGTCTCGCAGCAAACTGCACATTTTGTCGTTTTTCGTAATAACGGCAAATCTTTCTACGCCACAAAAAAAACCTGAATTCATTATTTATTTCATTCGATTGGTAACCCCAATCATGCCTTGACACCACAAAAATTGTGATTTGATTTCTTCAATATAAATAAAAACCAAACAAAAAAATTCTTCTGCAAATAGTTGTGTGGTTATCCGTCTGAATAGTTGATATTTACCAATATTCGTGTTTCTAGGGCATCATTAAGCTGGAGAATGTTGCACAATATGTTTAATCTCTAAGTAAATAGCTGTTCATTTTTTTTACAACATTGTTGAAAAAACAATAGCAACTTGGTTTTTATCACTGAGTCTTTGATTGATTCTTACTTACAACATAAACCATTATTTAACAGTTTTTTAAAAGCTTTCAAAATTTGTGGCAGAATAGTTACTGGATAAAGCTTTTTATTCAAAACTAGAATAAATAATTTTGCAAAACAAAAATCAAAAATTTGTTAAGCGTCAAAATTATGCGCGTATAATAAAAAAATAAAATCCAAATAAAATTTTATGGGAGTTATATAATATACTATACTATATAATACTATGAGAAAATTAAAAAAGTTTTTTTTTAATTGAATGTCTTAAAAAAATAGACCAATTACTTTATTGTACGTAAACGCACACCAAACGTTAATTTTCTTAAATTTCTGACTGTTTTTACAAATACTAAAGTGTGGATTTTTTTCTGCCCAAAATCAATTATTTAGACAACAATGTAGATTTGTCACTGAATAAGATAATAAAAATTACAGCGTTAAGTATGCGTTCTCATTAATAAAACAAATTCTAGTCGGTATGAATCATCGCTTTTTTAAAGTTTATGAATAAAGGTTGGTTTGAAATCTTTGTAAACAAAATATTACATACGAGACTTTTAGATGATATACCACCCAACTGATTTGCTCTTGCTCTCAAAGAAAGTCGGTGATTATTGTTAACTCATTCTAACACTAAAATTGTTGTAGCATCATTTTCATTATAACACTTTTTTGTTTTTTACGTTTTTAACACTACCATAAACATTAAATTTATGTACCAAATTTCTTAAAACACCCGTAATTTTTTGGTGAAAAACGAGGGCACCTCTCCAATACCAAAACATTTGATCAAGTAAATGCGCTGTTGTAAGGTCAGCATATTTCTAGAGATATTAGTTCAAATATTAACAAATTAATTTTACATAAGTATTACTTGACAGCAACAATCTTGATTTCTAATTACAAAATGAGTTTTTATTCTTAAAATCAAATATAACTCCCTAACAATAACTCCCATGAAAAAACATATTTTAGCATGTTGATATCCCCTTCTTAACTCTTTCTTACAATACTTAAAAAAAAAAAATTTAGTTTTTTAATATGGCATTTTTATTTTAAGCACAACAAAATTGGAGTTTTCCAACGTAGTTCGTATTATTATGACAAGCAGACATTATAAAAAATGACTTTTTTTTAATGTTCAATAAAAATGTATATATGTTTCTTAATAATTTATTTATTAAAACGTTAGTATTAAGTCTAATATGTAGCACATTTTATTCTAATAAAGAAGTTTATTTTATAAAATGTAAAATGTTGTTTTACCTATCATTGCATAAATTAGTAATTACTGTTAGTATGTAGGACACAGTACTTTGCATAACTATAAAAACAATCATAATTTTTATTGAATAATTTATGTCTGATAATAAATGTGGTAATCAACCATTTACAACGACAGTGATAATATCACATTACTTATTTTCAAAGTATGAATTTTCAAATTTATTTTAAATAAAAATTTTATTAGTTTTCTATTTAAAAAAAATAATAATTTGTAATACGAGTATGAATTATATATTTTCTTTAGATTATATAAACAATTGAGTTTAATTTTTTATTTGCCGCTTTCTTTGTTCTTCGGCTATTTAGTAAACTAGATTTAATTGGAGTTATTTTATATCTTTTAACAAACTGTTTGCTAAGACCATAACGTACGTATATTAAACTGTAAAAAAATAATAAATGTTAATAAAAGTGTTTTCGTAAAGGCTAGTGAAAGTATCATGTTGACCTTTAGAGCTTTGAGCCGTGATGTGTTAGGAAAAATATCCGTAAGGATTTAACTTATGGTGCAAATTATTTAAACATTGAAATGTTAATTATTATATGCACTTAAAAGGTTAAAAATATGCGCATATATATGCACGCTACTAAATATGCTAAATTTGGTAACTCATATAATATATGTAAATATGTATTAAAAATCTTATGATTCAGAAAAAAATGTAGAAACAGTTGAAAAAACAAACACTACTAACTATATTTGTAGGATTAGAATATTATAATAAAATAAAACTAAAAAAAATAAATGCTTTAAGCACACAACACTAATTAAATTATTATTGTCTATATTTTATTAATTACTGAACTGTAAACACCAACAATTAGATGTTTGTCTAATTTATCAATTTAAGGCTTGGATCCTCGTATCGTCTCGTATGTTCGGTTTAATGTAAATTTCAGTCGAACTTAAACCTATATATTTGCGCTATTCATGAACAGATTTTATTGAAATAAAAATATATTGAAAGTAGAAAGCAATGCGAATGACTTGCACTAATTTTTATTTTGAAATAATAATTTATATTGTATCAATTTAATAACAAAATAACTGTAAATTTGCCGATTCTTTTTATCGCAATAACATAATAATTATTCAATCTTTTGTCTCGAAATTATATGGAAGTCATGCTTATATGCTGTCGAAACCAGTATATATTTTCATATTTGCTCATACTAGACCCGTTTTAACAAATTATTGAAAAAATAAATTGAACTTTTCAAGAATTTTAAGCTGTTAATAATTGAGTTACTATACAACTTCTTATTCATACGTGCATTTCATATACGTACAAACATATTTAGCAGTTTAAGCATTTTTGCACTGATGGCGTTACTATCGGAGCTTGTGCTCTTGTTGTCAGCCGGCGGATATACACCCCGGTCGCCTTATTCAAACTTACTTGCCAGTGCAAACCTTTTTTATGATTCAAGGTCAACTCCGAGCGAGCCCCAATAATATAAATGGGACGCACATAGAAATTGGATTCCCGTACTTTTTGAATTTTAATTTATTTTCATATAAAATTATATTATTCATTTTTAACTTTATATGAAATATAATGTTTAATATACATAATATCATTTTTTAATTGTAATTGAAATTATTAAATTAATTATAATGTTAATTTTGCATAGATAAATAAAATTTTTACATTGAACAAATTACAGCGACAATTTTTACGTCATTACTGACAATATCACAATAACAAAAATTGTCGCTAAATTCGTACGTGATTGGTCAAATTTATGATATTTGCTAAATGTGATTGGTTGCTTTGATGGACGGATGACGGGAGGGAAATAGTCATAGTAAATTAATTTCATACCGACATAAACCATTTAAAAAATTAAAAAAGAACAAAATTAAAATATCTTTAGTCCCTCTTCATATCTTTGTCCTTGTCCGTGTTTCTGCCCTCATTCGTATCCGCAGTTTTTTTTCTATTTTGAGCCACCAGAATATGCTGAGGATCTTTGATCTATATTAAATCGTATATAGACAGAGGACCATTAGTGAAAAGGCATTATCTCCCTTATTATGAGAGCTAGGTCAATTATAAATACACCGTTAGATCGGCAAGAAAAAAACACATATTTCTATAGCAAATGCAAGCAATAATTAATAAGCATTAACTAACTAATTGAGTATTTTATTAATTAACAGTAATTGTTTAGCACAGCTCTTACCCAAGGTCAAATCTAAGTTCTGAATACGGCATTTAAATAGTTTTTCACATAGATTGCACGCGCCGAAATGACAGATCATTAAAATAATTAATTACCGAGATTAGACTAATTCAAGTAAATAGACAAACAAGTGTTAATTCGGTTATTTATCAATTTATTTTAAATTTGAAAATCAATTTTAAATGATAAAACAAGTACCTTAAACATATGTCGATGACACAAATCAGATTTAATTAATTACCGAGATATGAACCGATAAAGTGCTCGCTAATATAAAACTGTCGCTACTTTTGTTGCCAGGTAATTTAAGGGTAGTAGATATTGAAAAAATGGAATTTTGAAAGATGGATTCCATAGATAAAACATGTAAAATGATCATATATCAATGACACAAATCAAATTTAATTAATTACTAAGATATGAACCGCCGTAATTAAATACATACTAAACCACTTACTAAAGTGTTCCCGTATTTCAAAATAATTTTATTGTAATAGCACAGTGGTAGAGCCGTTGCCTCTCATCCAGCTGTCTCGAGTTCGTTATCCCGGCTCAAGTTTATTTTTTTTTACATTATTATAATTTTTTTAAAAATTATTTAATCTTTATTAAATTAATAGTTTAAATTTGATTAGTGTTAAAGTTGCGTTGTGTAATTGTGTAAAACTTTAAAATTGTTAAAAGGTGGTGGTCACTATTGCACGGCAAACAAAAATATCTAACGATCGATATCTCAGAACAATTTAAAAACTTGATTCTAGATATATAATCATTCTACATGTGTTAGCTATCAATTACACTTTTCAATTCATTTTTATCGATATTAATTATCCTTAAATCACCCGGCAACAAAAAATGGCGTTTTATGATTTTTAAACAATTAAAAAATTTTAATAGTAAATCATGCAATTTAATTGTATCAATTTTACAGTTAAAATAATTACATAAAATTCATTGTAAAAATGTTTAAAATTGATTAATTAAAAAAAAAAAGTTTTTTTTTTACTCGGGGATCGAACACTAGACCTTCAGACTGCGAAGCAACTGCTCTATCACTGTGCTATTACAATACAAAAAAATTATTTTGAAATACGGGAACACTTTAGTAAGTGGTTTAGTATGTATTTAATTATGGCGGTTCATATCTCAGTAATTAATTAAATTTGATTTCTGTCATTGATATATGATCATTTTACATGTTTTATCTATGCAATCCATTTTTCAAAATTCAATTTTTTTAATATCTACTACCCTTAAATCACCTGGCAACATAATGAGCGTGGGATGACGCGCGCTAATAAGCGCGCACTTCATCCGTTCATATCTCAGTAATTAATTAAATTTGATGTCTGTCATTGATATATGATCATTTTACATGTTTTATCTAAGGAATCCATCTTTCAAAATTTCATTTTTTCAATATCTACTACCCTTAAATTACCTGGCAACAAAAGTAGCGACAGTTTTATATTAGCGAGCACTTTATCGGTTCATATCTCGGTAATTAATTAAATCTGATTTGTGTCATCGACATATGTTTAAGGTACTTGTTTTATCATTCAAAATTGATTTTCAAATTTAAAATAAATTGATAAATAACCGAATTAACACTTGTTTGTCTATTTACTTGAATTAGTCTAATCTCGGCAATTAATTATTTTAAAGATCTGTCATTTCGTCGCGTGCAATCTATGTGAAAAACTATTTAAATGCCGTATTCAGAACTTAGATTTGACCTTGGATAAGAGCTGTGCTAAACAATTACTGTTAATTAATAAAATACTCAATTAGTTAGTTAATGCTCATTAATTATTGCTTGCATTTGCTATAAAAATATGTGTTTTTTTCTTGCCGATCTAACGGTGTGTTTATAATTGACCTAGCTCTCATAATAAGAGAGATAATGCCTTTTTTCTGAGAGTATATTTGTTGCTAGGTTTATTTTTATTACATTAAAATTTGTTTCCAACTTCGCAGCAGTGTTTATTTTATGTAATATTAATATAGTTGCATATCTCAAGTTTAAAATTTTTATTACATTAAAATTTTTCAATAAGGGGGTGTAATGTTATGTCTCGACTGTACCCTGTCATATTTATTATCTTTATTCCTAAACAATACTAAACATGTGTTATCTGTTTGAGAATAAAGGTCGCGTTGACCGAGATATTTAGCTAGTATAAATACGTAACTTGTAGTTTTTAAGTTAGTCTTAGTCTGATTCTAAATTGAAAAGAGCGGTAGCTCTGAGCTTGGGCCGCAAGGCTCAAGAGAAGAATTAATTATTAATAAATAATATTAAAGTATTAAAGTGAAATTTTAATTATAATTGAAATAACAACAAAAACAACCAAATCAACAAGAGTTATAACACACGCAAACGATTAAAAAAAAAATAATGTGACGTTGGTAGACGTAGAAAAGCCATTTTCAGCATATAAATTAATATTAAATTTACAATTGATAATTTAGAAAAATATATTATAATTTACTGCCATAAAAATTATAATTGATTTTAAATGATATTGTAATTTTTAAATGTGTTAATAGAAAAATAAAACTAGATCTCAAGCTAAATTGTTTCTTTTTTGATAGTGCGTATTTAGACATTTTTTAGTGCATATTTTAACACTTTGATAGTGCATATAATCCGATGTCTACTAATAAGACTGAATAAGACATGATCGTCCGCCCAGATGCGTCATATTTTGTGCGGGGCAATAGTCTATGAATAATATAGTACGCTACGATCAAAATACCTTCGTTGACACTACTCCCTAATATACACAATAATTTCTAATAGCAATAAAATAATATGTTACGTTAGTATATCGTATATTATTTCATTATAATATTATTATCATTTTTGAACTTGTAAGTGAAATATACTAAAACATTACGAGCATTCAAAATTCCAGTAATATCATTATAATAAATGTAAAAATAAAAACAAGTTGATAGATCTCTCCCAACCCTATAATACGCAAAAGGACTAACTACTCCGAAAGCCATAAATTATCTATAAAGTGTTTAAAATGAAAGAGAAATTTCAATCGTGCAAAAAGTGCGGACCAAACTCCAATATTCGATTTAACTATTATATATGTAATTAAATATATATTACATGATTTATGAAATAAATAGGTTTACTATAATTAGATAACTAAAGATAAATATATAATATTATTACAATTACAATACTTTTTTTATGTATTCGTTTTCTCACTCTTACCCTCGTGTGTCATCATGCATACTTTTCTCTTGCTGCCCCGAATTCATCAGAAAGGCCAAGCAACTTAGAATACGCGTTGTAATTTAATAAAAAATAATATATGCAACATCATGTACACAAATGTAGTGGTGCGTGATACCATCTCTTTGATTTTGACGCACCATCTATACACATAGATAATAAACAATGTTTGTGCATAGGTGGCAGCATATGCCGGGTAGATTTCAAAATAACGATTCTTCTAGCGGGATGCCCACCTTAAAATGATTATCTGCAATACGTCAATATCTACTTGCGGAAAAGCTTCGGTCTACATCAACAGATGCAATAGAAGCATATTTAAATTTGTATGTAATTGAAGAATTTATTTGAAGTCTTGTTGATCCTTTTTTTTAATCAATATAATTTTACAAAAAACAATCTTGACGTTTCCTTAAAAATAATTTAAAATTATACAAATATGCACAAAATATGCAAACATTCACTAAATATGCAATGTAATGTAATATGTTTTTGTTAACAGTTATTTTTAAATTTATTTTGATGTTATTTATATTCATAGGTCTGTTTAGCACACAATTTGAACGGTTTGCTAACCGTTCAAACCGTGTACATAAACAAAGTTGTTAACACATAGGTATTTATTTATGCACAGTGTTCGATGCTTTTGAACGGTTTGGTCCTACGGAAAACAGACCTAAAATGTCTTTTGCTATCATGAAATGTTGTAGTCATACTAGGCATACTAACAAAAACCTTTTTAATAAAATAAAAAGAAATAAAATTTGTAAACATAACTAAATTTATAAATAATACATAAATTCTAAACTATAAAAATATAATAATAAAATAAATTACCTATGTGTAAATAGATATAAAAAAACATATTAATAAAACAACATACATAAAATCATTGTATATTATGTGATTTGTTAATTTTATTTTTATATATATATATATATTCAATTTTCTATATCAAACCGCTAAGTAAAAATTCTGTACTGCTACAAATACTCAGATCAAATCCTCTTTTATTCTTTATTTTCAAGTTTTTCATACACGTATTTTTTTTTCGTGTTTACAACAGCATCCCGCAAGACATGTTGTATCAAAAGTTAGTTCATGCTTTCCTTAGATTTATGTTGTAACAAAATTCTTTTTCAACAATCTCAGTTTTTATTAGCCTAAAAAAACCAAATAAACTTAAAAATAGGCTAGAAGAAGAATGTTGAAGACTACAATCTACAAATATTTTTTGAATAATATCAGCACTACTAGCATTTTAAATCAACTTTTAACTTGGTTAATAAATAAAAACTGTTAAGGTAAGTATGGTTATTTTTTTAATTAGTTTCTGGATTGCTTTTATAATTGAGAAGCAGAAGTAACAAAGGGTCTAAGTTCCAATTTGTCAAAACATGAAATATTTCCTAAAGATAGGTTCTATGTGCCATCGACTATATCCTATCAGACGGTAAAGTACTAAGATTTCAAATTCGGTAAAAAATTGGGCAAATAGGTAATTATATGAAAATAAAAAGTCGTTTGTTTTGCTATATAGAGGTTTTTTGTTTTAGTTTTTTTAATTAACAATTTTGGCACTTTGCCCCTTTGTAACTTCTGTTCCTCAGTTTTGGTTGAATTCTTAATTGACATATTTTTATCTTGCGTGGATTGATAATTTCTAGCAATAATTTTAGACCAAAACTAATAATCGTTAGTAATTATTTCCGTTTTTAAGTTGGGATCGATGCAGCAAACCAACAATATATTTGTATAGTTATTTGTAATTGTCTCTGAATTCAATAGTATCAATTATGTTTCTTATTAACTTTATTTAACCTCGAAAATATTTTGATTTAAAAACATTTTTTTTGGGTTACACATTTTTACCTAAGTAGGGACACTTAATTTTTAAATATTATCATCAAAAAACAATTTGCAGTTTTAAGTGTTATTGCTAAAATTGAATGTTATAGATCGTTTCATAATAAAATCTGCTCCCAAAATAATGTTCTAATAATTTAAGTTTTAATTTTGATTACGCCATTTACAGCATGTTTGCCGTTTTCAAAAGCAAAATATTAGAAAAAGCATTGTGCTTATAAATTTTAATGCTTTACTCCCAATTAAAAAAGAATTAGCGTCAGTATTGACAAGAGCGTTAAACATCACATTTTGAATACACTTACCAACACATCAAATTCTATCTACTTGTTTTTTTAACTTTGCACAACTTTTGCAAATATCAACAGGGTAGTCTATCTCACCACATCGATAACTAAATTTTATTTTTGTTTCCTTACAGTTGCCATACAAAAGTCTATCTTTTCCGCAAGTCCAACAGGTACTTGTTACAAAATTCTGTCAATTTTGCGATAGAATTTATTTTAACATAGCTCAATCTGGCGTTATAAACGGGTAACAAATTCTTCCGAATTTATTTTAGAGATGTGTTTCACTTGGGATTGTTTATGTCGGTTCTTAATATTTTTTTCAAATAATATCTTCATAATCAGAAGGTAGAAAATCTTGATTTAATGTTGTTACCAATGTATCCCAGTTGGTAACTCTAGTTTTTGCTGAGCAATGCCAAATTATTGCGTTTCTAAAAAACAATTTAAGAGCTGACAAAAATAAATTTTGTTTACTAAAATTTTGTGCAACTCTCAGCTTTTCTAATCTTTCTTTACAAGCAACATTCTTAGACCTACAATACCTTGTCTGAGAGAATTTGAGTTAATTGGTACTGAAGTTCTGTACAGTGCTGCATCGTCAAATTTGTTGCTTTTTTTTTTGGTCTAGCTTATCTTACATCAACTACACGCTTTTCATCTATAAAAGTACTGGTAAAGGCTTTGACCATATTCTTAATTTTCTGGCACTCTGTGTATCTGTAAGTAATTGTCTACCTTTGTAAATTAAGTTTCAAGATCTTTATCAATCTTACTATATCTTTTGATTCAACAATTTAGGTGATTTAGTTTAGTTCGAATTCTTTTGTCAGCAATTTTTGCGTCGACATCTGGGTAATCATCATCAAATTGTTAATATTTAACAAACTTTCAGCAATTTCTTTTTTTCAGCGTAGTTTGGAAGGAAATGATTACAAAACACAACCGCGGTGCATCAAATGCAACGTGTGGCATCAGCACAAGTGACAAATTTTAGATTTAATATTATGAGCTCAAAACTAAATAATACTCGCTGTTAATCAATTCAAAAACCATGTTTTGGAGATGCGTTTATTGGAAAATAAAAAATGCAATGCTAATTGGTTTAATCAAATACAAAAAAGTGTAGATCTTGACAAAAAGTATTTAAAAAAATAAGTTTTATACTCCAATCATTGTTTTAGTTATTTATTCTCAATACATAAATAAGAACCCTCGTAATGACGCTGTCGCCGTCTTTATAAATTGCTCTGCTTTGCTTTAATGCATTCTTTTTAAATTAGCCAAAAAATAAAATATTGATTTTTTTTATACTAATAAAAGACAAATACAATAACCTATGTGACAGTGGTTTCAAACTGTTTTTAATTAATTTTAGTACACAATTTATAGTATGTTTCTTAAATCTAAAGCTTTCAACACATTTTTTGTTTGTAAGTTTACCATATGATTTATAAAGACAAATTTTATTTTTGTTCTGTTCTCTGATAAAAATATTAGTGTTTTCTAGTTTTTAATTGAGTTCCAAATAAATTTGATCAAAAACAAATAAACTAATTTAAATAATTGACAGTATTGTTATTTGGATTTTGTATGGTAGTTATTACAGCTAAATGTAAATTTATTGCCAATTAAGAGATAGTTACTGTCAAGTTAATTTTATTTATTAATAGGCATAGATACTTATATTGTCTTTTTTATAAATTTTGTCAAATTAAGCATTGGTTTTTTTATCTTTTCCTACCTTAATTAACACAAAAAATACCAAAGGCAGTCAATTGACGGTTTTACATTTTTATTGTTCCATAAATACTATATTATTTACATAATTATTTTGTAATTTTATGACTTAATATTTGCAACGGCACTTATGTAAATGTAGTTTTAGTTTTATTTTTGTCTTTTTGTTTAGAAATAATTAATCTTACTTATAAATACCAACCCCGTCATTTGACGGTTGCATTATTTGCTTACAATATTGTTTTTGGTTTTTTGTTCAGTCGTTCTCAGTATTAAGAATTTTGTCACTTTTGTTTCTATTTGGAAAATGTGTCACCTATCAATTGTGGCGGCAAAGAATCTGCATCAGACTCAAAAAATAAATTCAACTATAAAGAATACGTCATTCACAGTCAAATAGTCTTAGAAAATGATGATGACAATTTTACGTTTTATCAAAAAATGTACTGAGATAGAAGCTCGCAACGTTTTTAATGACAATTTGGAACAAGGAATGGGGCCCTTGTTATTCTCAAATAGATTTCGGCAATTTGATTAAAAAAACGCGTGCTCATACAAAACAATATAATTCTGTTTAGCTTCTAAACCTTGGATCAAATTTGTTGTGTGCTGAATTGCAAGCTATAGACCTACAGAAAACATAACTATTGATGAACAATTGTTTCCGTCTAAGTGACGTTGTCCTTTTACTTAGTACATAAGTAGTAAAACAGATAAGTATGAAGTCAAATATTGGCCTGCTACAGGTGCTAAAGTCAGATAAAGGGAAAAGATTAAACAAGACCTCAAAATAGATCTCTAGGTGAACATGTAACTTTACGTTTTTTTGAGCTCTTCCCACATCATGGAAAGAATGTAACTGTAGACAACATTTACTTTTTTACATCACTGAGCTAGTAGAGTTTTGGTAGATACAATGAGATTATAAAAATCTACAACAACACTAAATGCGGTATAGACGTAATAAATCAAGGGCGCTCAGACTTAGAGCATCAGTGATCAACCATAAAAGTATTAGGCGGCAAGCGATCAACTAGGTCACTGGGTCCGAGTAGACCTAATAAAACCTAGTCATTGGGTAAAAATAATAACATTTATAATATAAATGTCAAAAATTCAAAAATATTTTATATGAGGCGATCGACTTCAAATACTCTCGCAATCGACCAGTCGATCATTGACGTTGATGTAGTTTATTTTTTGTTGTATGACATTTGTTCGTACAAATAAATATTTTTTTTTAACTAGTAATTATCTTTTTAGCAAATATCATCTTATCTGAAATAAATAACATCATTACCAATAAAACTGATTGATATTTTAAAAAAAAGGTGCTGTAAATACTGTAGAAGTCACATGCTCACGGTTGTTATAGGTAGAGTCCAATTTCGGTAGTTCTAGTGTTAACTTCTTTATAATAACAACAAACATTTTAAATTAATATTTAGTCAATTAACGACACAAGTGTAGAATTTCCGCAGCATGTTTTTTACACATTTTCAATGAATAGCATGGACCTTAAAAAATGTTTAAAATAAAAAAAAATCTAATTAAAACATTATTTTGATTAGCTTAATTTACCTATCCGTACCATGTATATGCCTTTAATTTACTATATAATATATTTGTTCATAGTAATTAGATATTATGTCACATACATTATGTCGTTGCCCTTTCCTATCTAGGGCAACACGCAGGCACAAACAAAAAAAAGTTTGCGTAGGTCAGGACGTCTAGTATCTACCAGCTGTCGCAGAGAGGGTGAATTCAAGGTACATATAATACTTCAGAATATCGAGCGACTATCTGGCTGCCTAGTACCGTTATATACACGGTTTGATGTTATTTAAAGTTTGTCTTTTTGCAGATTGACTATTAAATATAGCAATGTTATAATACATAGTAAACGTATAACAATACTTATTCAGTAAGTGCATTTTCAAAACAAGAAAATAATATAGCAAAACTTGTTAACTTTTGTATACTATTTTTGCTCAATCATGTTTTTTTATCGTAAAACAGAACAAATAACAATTTAAATTTGAATGTAATATTAATTATTTAAAATGTGTATTAAATTTTTATCTGACAAATAAATTAAAAAGACGGATCTAAAATAATGAAATGTCAAATATAATTATCATTTTTTAGTTTATTTTGCAAAATAACTTATTAGTTATTACAGTAAACATTTGTTTTTTTATAATTTATTACGTTGTTTTTACTCATTTGATTCAATTTAATAACCAGTATATGATTTAAATTATATTGCCTTGTATGTAGAGTGTCCATACGTCCCGGTTTTCTCGGATTTGTCTCGGTTTTTTCTTGTCCCGTTGTCCCAACAACTCTTTTTGGGACAGTTAATTGTCCCGAACTTTTTTGTCCCGGTGTCCCGACAATTTGTTTTGAGACAGTTAATTATCCCGGTTAAAGTTTAACTAAAAAAAACTTTCCCACAAATAATAAAAAAATAAAATAAAACTATTAAAACAATGGAAAATGTGATTGTCAAAATATGTAGACAAGTAGATTGAGCCAAAGTAACGACAATGCTTGAAATCATTAAAGAAAGTGGATTCTACAACAATCAATTTATTATTTATCTACATTAAATACATCATTTTGTCATTTTTTTTTTGGTTGTATGTCCCGGTCGGGTCCTGAAAAAAATGTGGACACCTTACTTGTATGCAATTATTTGCTGGATACCTGGCTCGCGTTTATAAAGTGACGCAAAATATTTTACGGCGGCCATTTGAGTGACTTGGTAATACTAAATATGTATTAAAAACATCTTACATTTTATCATTTTAGTTTTTTAAACATTTAAAACATGCAATATATGCTACTAACATTGTAAACTAACTATTAAAATGTTCCGGACAACAACTGGTCAATTGGATCCAAAGTTAAGACTAATAATGTGTTTGTGATTAAAAAAAAATCTTTTAAACGAGTCACCCAACTTGAGCCAAATTTTAAAACAACATTACTACAGGTATTGCTGACGTTTTACTATCATAGGTAAACTTTGTATATACAAGGGTTTTTGCGGTACAGTAATTAAAAAAAATTTAAAAATTCTTTTGAAAAACAATACAAAAATTGGCAACAATTGTAAAGCATCACCAACCATATGCCATTTATGTAAAGCATTTAGATTTTTATTTGTAAACTTTATCTGCAATGGAAATGATTTTTTATATATTAAAAAAACTGAATTAATTTTTTAGCGTAATTATCAATTAAAATAAGTTTTAACATTGTATGCATTATATGCATTATGTATATGATGATAAAGTTGAAGTTTTGTAAAAGTTTCAAGAAAATAGGTTTGAAAATAAATCAATGGCGTGCAAGAAATCAAAATATAATTTAAATTTCTGAATAACAATTTTTGTTCTTTTGCACGTTACGCTTTTATTTGCAAAACAATTATTTTGAAATTTTTACAGAGCTTCAACGTTGTTACCATATACGTAATATAATGTATACAATGTTAAAACTTATTTTAGCTAATAATTACACTGGAGAAATTAATTCAGAACGCTGCGCATATAAAACATCACTTCCATTGCAGATACAAATAAAAACCTTATTACACCATGTAAATGGCTTACACTTTGTGTTAATTTACGATTGTTGTCGGTTTTTGTAGTATTGCTCATAAAAAAGTTATTTAGAAATTTTTAAGTTTTTTTCAAGTTACAAAGTTTGGCTATGATAATAAAACGTCTGTAATACGTAAAATAGTGTTGTCTAAAAATTTGGCTTAAGTTGGTAAGTCAATTTAAGATATTAATTGTTTATTAAAAACACATTTTTTATCTTAACTTCGGATCCAATTAACCAATTTTTGTTCAGATCATTTAAATACTTTGTTGTTACTGTTAGTGACTTATAATGTATGTTTTAAATGTATAGAACCCAAAAATAATAAAATTTAAGATGTTTTTAATATTCCCTTTGTATTACTAATGGCCAGTCTCACCGACACATCTTTAAATTTAAGCCCGAACTAAGTTGCTAAGTTTAAATTAGCGCTTTGCACCGACATTATAAACGTGGACTTGAAACTTAACTATTAGTAAAGACGAAACTGGCAGCATATATTTATACAATAATTAAGCATTAAGTCCGCAAATACATTGTCAGTGCAAGGTCTGGACCAGGACTTAGCAATTTAACACGGGCTTAAATTTTAAGATTTGTGTCGGTGAGATCGGCCATAAGTCATAAAAATGAAATATATATTTCACTATAGAAACGCATCAACATAGGGAGTCAGGTGTCCAGTTATATATATTCATGGCTTTTCGTAACATTGCGAATTTTAATATAAATTGTGTTTTTATTTACTATTTCTATAAGCATTATATACTGAAGTTTTACAATTTCAAAACATCCAAAGAATAAATTAGAATGACTTAACAACAACAACACAACACATTAATATACTTCTTTTCATACCACCAGATAGTTAGCTGTATTCTCTATATTTTTAATAGCAATGTTAATTAATATTAAGAGCGTTGCTAAGTAATATTAAAAAAAAACTTCGTAATTAATTAGCTAAAAATTACTTACAATAACAACAATTTTAACTAACATCGATTTTAAAATTTCACAAAATAGGCCCAACCATAAAAGCAGAGTTATTAAAGCAGTTTTTTCTTCTACCTAACCTAACCTATAATTTTTTTTTTTTTCACTGAAAATTTACTTGGTTACTATTTTATACTTTTTTTAATTGATTGGAATTTTTATATTCAGCTTTGGGAAAATATGTTAATGCTTCCGGATGTGATTGGCAAAAGTTAAATCTAATTTATTGTTTTAAAATAATTTTTTATGTTCTTTAAACTAAACTCAAACTACACTTATCCGGCAAAGTATTTATTAAATCAAAAATCAACATTTATGTTAAACTTTGTTCAATTAATTTCTTAACTAATAAATGCTGGCTGTGTATTATTACATTGCAAAGAACAATAATTGTTTGAGTAAACAACAAAATGTCTAGTAAATATAAGATATATAAAGGTCATCACTGATTTTCATAAGCACATACAGAATAGTATAGTATTTATGTACGCTGACGATACTTCCATTGTAATATCAGATACTGATTATGAATATGAATAAATGAATATTGAATATAAAGTTAATATTATTTTTGAGCAATTTTATTGTTAGTGTTATAATAATAAACTCATAATTAATTATAAAACGGTTTGCATGGAGTTTTATTACAAAAAAATGTGTTATCAAAATTAATTTTGATTATAATTAAGCATATAAATTGTTATTATAACCCAGTAAACACAAGTTTAGATAATATAAGTTTATTACACGTATATATGGTGTAAAAAGCGTATATGGTATATGTGTATTCGTATAATAAACATTTCTTGTACACGTAAGATATGTATATCTGTATATTATACGTTAATATTTTCCTTTTTTTCTACCGTTGATTAATATACGTATATTATCCATTAGAATATATCTACGTATATTTAACGTTTATTATTTCTGGGTTTAG
Organism: Tachinus rufipes; assembly: GCA_963932245.1. Classification (NCBI taxonomy): domain Eukaryota; kingdom Metazoa; phylum Arthropoda; class Insecta; order Coleoptera; family Staphylinidae; genus Tachinus; species Tachinus rufipes. The sequence goes on from OZ010744.1 coordinate 54,222,311, forward strand.
TTTGCCGATCAATGTTGTCTTGGATATTCGTACGTCCGAGGCTACCCAAGCGCGTGAATATAGTTTGCAAAGTGTATGTTGAGATGCATGATTCATCGTTTTTTTAAATTTTTTATCAACCATAATGTGCACTTGCTATTAGTTGCAATATTCGATACAGTTTTAAGTTGTTTGTTGTTACACAACAGTGCTGAAGTGTTGTTTAATTGAACTGGAAGCGCAGGTTTAGGAATACTAATATGAAATACCTAATTTGTGCTAAGTCTGAAAATATGCAATGACATTTTTGGTTCAAATAACTTGTTTTATAGCCATTACAGTAACATTAATATCAATTAACCGATTTTTTTAATTTAAATTTAATATTATTAATTGCTATTGTTATATGTAGTATTATAAATACAAATAGCAAACTAGTCATGTTATTTAAAATAAAGATTATTATATTATTATCTTTAATATCTATGTTAAATATTATAATGTTTTATTTATTTAGATGTAATACTTTGTATTTTATGTTAAAATAATATACATATTGTATATTATTATATATCCGAGAAAGTAGGCAGTACGGCAGAGAGGGCATGTACAAATACCAGCGTTATCAAAAGTTAAGCAACGTCCGCTCCGGTCACGACTTGGATGGGTGACCCAATTCTTCCCAATATGAGTCCGTTATTTTGTATAGGCATCCAAACATACACATGTCTACTCGCCGGATAAAGTTTAACCTATAATACACGTGTATTAAAATTGAAAAAATATACAATTATATTTATTATATTTTTTAACGCATTTTTTACGTTGATAATACGTGTAAATTACACGTTTAAAATACATATAACCTATACGTATATTACACACTAAATATACGAGATATATCCGTTTAGTCGCCGGACATTTTTCCGAATAATATAGTTAACAAATAAACAAATATTACACTTAGGTGTAATACCAAAAATAAACGTATCTTAAACGTAACTGTGTTTACTGGGAAGGTGACTTACAGTTATAAGTAATGATATATATATATATATATATATATATATATATATATATATATATATAGAGAGAGAGATTTCTTAAACCGCCTATACAGACCCAATTTGGTATATACTACCGACGTTCCCAGACCAAATCCGACGTTCTCAGGCCCGGCTTTGGGTCTGGCAACGTTTTCATGTGTTTTTCGTTATTTTTTGGCATAATATAGCAGTAGACAAAACAATACCAAAATTATTTTGGGACTGAAAACGTATATCAGACGAGCCATGCCATACCGACGCTTTCAAACCAAACAACGACAACGTTGTAATAAGCTAGAATATACTTATACATCAAAACTAAAACAAGCAAATGCAATTGAATGATCAGAGCCTCGCAGCTGACTTGGCTTTGTTCCCGGCCAGAGTTTTTGGCACGCAACGATACTTAAAAAACAGCACTCATTGCAATGAAACCTGCGGGCTGGCGCAGATATAACGCAAACAAAACATGTGAGCGGGCACTGCAACTCTAGTATTCCAGGTCCGTAAACTTTTTTTTTAAATTCCTAACCGTGCATCAAATTACTTACTTCATTAATTGTTGCTAATATGCAAATACGGGACACCTGTGATTGTATAAAAAATATTGTTTATGTTTTAATAATGCTGGTTTTTGCGTTTTTTATTATAGGTCATAGTCGCTTTTAATTTTCTTTTTATGCAATATCTATTCCTTTGGATAGAAAATTAAATAAAACATTTACTGTGTTTTATTTTATTCTTTATTATAAATTATTACGTAGTAACGGTCAACTCTATTTCTTTAGATGTCTATTACTTATAACTTATAATTTTAAAATAAGAGTTTGTTGTTTAGTTTTTAGTTTATTAGAAACGGTTATTAATAGTTATTATACAGGATTGGGTAAATGTATAGAAACACCCAATTTCTGACTGCATTTTTAATTTATTTCAAAAATGACCTTAATAAAAGTTTTTGTATATTTTTTAATCTATATAGTGACGTATTTTGGTTTTCAATGCATGCTTCGTTTTGCGTAATATAACGTCATCATCACTTTTTATTATGGAACACCCAGTATTTTTTATTATTATTAGAAAGAAAAAAAATCTACATTTATAATGATATAAGGTATTATGGGTCTACAACTTATAATTTTAGAAATATTCATTAATAAATTAACACAAAATGTAGTACGTTTTATATGATTTATAGTAATAATAATAATCATATTTAATTGTAGTTGACGTTTTTTTTAATTGGGCCGGATCGGGTTTTAATAAAATATTTTTTTAATAATAACTCAGCTTCAGGCCGGGTCGTGTTGGGCGTTTGGCTGGGTTTTGACAAAATTGAAAACGCCGACTTCTAATCTCATCTTTTATAAAATTAATAACATTGATGCTATTTATATTATATGCAATATACATACTTTAAATTTATTATTTCTTTATCCCAAAGCGGTTTTAGCATTCCGAGTGACACGGAAGCAAGACTACCGTTTGATTTTTGTAAGGTGCATAATATTACTTACTCAATTTAATCCTTGATAATATGCTAAATTTCTTTAATAGAATACATGCGCTGCATTGGTGCCTAAATATTCGATCAAACAAGGAACATCTGTGATTGTATAGAAAATATTGTTCCTATTTCAATAGTTCTAGTTTTTGCATTTTTTATTTTGTCTAGCTACTTTTATTTTTTTTAAGCGATAACTGTTTCTTAGATTTTTAATATTTAAAACTTTTAAAACATTTGTTTATTTTTTAGTTTAATCTATATGCTTATTAGGAACTGTTATTAAAAACTGTTATTATATATTTTATTAATAATATACTCGTTTAAACGCCAATAACTTAGTAAATTAAAAAAAACATGTAGTATTAGTTTGAAAGTTGCAACATGTTTTACTGTACAGTGTCAACATTAGGCAGCAGATAACCAATAAAAACTCCAAATCTAATAAGTTAAAAAGTTTAAAACGTTTTTTAAGTATTACAAAAAAGATTAGCCAATAAATTATTAAATATTAATTAACGGCAATTTATTTAAATCTGTCTGATCAGAATAATAAAATGTTTATTAAATTTATTAATTTTAGTTTTTATTTATTACATTTATACAAAATCTTTAATTTTATCAATATTTGACTGAATTAAATGACAACATATATTATGTAAATGTTTTAATATTTTGCTTATTTTTTTATTTTTTTTGTTGACAAGCAGTAATTAAAAATTAAAGTATGCTAGTAAAATAGAAAAAACTTTTACAAGCGAATAAATGAATACAAAACTGAAATAAACTTGCATATACATTTCAAAATTTCTTAAATTTTTCTATAGGTTGTTTAAGCTTTTATTATGTTTACGGCACGTATTTATTACATGCAATAGACACATAAAAAATACATACACAAAGAAAATGTGCTACATACTTATCTAGGCCACAAAACATGGCAACACTGCTGGGTCTAGAACCGTCGGTTCTACAGTCTGGAACTAACAGAGATTGCCAGACATCAACTTTTTGTTTTTTTAATAATTGTTTACTCCTCTTTTATTGCTCTTAGAGTTCTTAATTAATAAGTCAAAATGACTTAATATACACACACTTTACAACAAAGATTTCTAGTGGGTCTGTGGTTGCCTGTTATATATATGATATATGATATACATATAATCACCTGAAACAAATAAAAACATTTAAATTTATTTAAGTATATTAAACACAATAATAGAGTAAACTTGTTTAAATTATTTAAATTTTATAATGATCATAATCCTAAATTTAAGTTATAGAGTATACCTTCTATAAAACAATTATTTACAATTTATCATTTTGTGTCGGTTTGTTTAAGTAGAATACATTTGTAAAAATCAATTTATTAGCTCCGTGTTTCTTTTTCGTATTTCTCTGATTTTAAACAAAATGATTATTATTACAAAAAAATTCTTAATAACAAGAACATTTTAAAAGAAAGAAAAAAATAACTATGTCGTCAGTTTATATAAAAGAATTAGGTGGTGTGAACACAAGTCGTACCACATATACCATTAATATTTTAATTTGACATAGTTAAACTTAAATTAACTTAAAAAACGTAAATTTGTGCAGATGATACTTAAATTACGTATTGTAATACAAATTTTAATAAAACGATCGGAACATAGGGTAGGTAAGTATTGTAATTTTATTTTGTTTGTCGTTAAAAAAATGTTTTAGCTAAACATATTTATTAATTTAAATATATTAATTTTAACAATAACTGACAGACATTTTCAATTTAAACAACCTTCAGTGTTTCAATGCCAACTCACGTCAATGTAAATTAAAAAAGTAATTATTGATGACATATAAAATATGTTGAACTTTCGCAAATTAAGTACAACATGAACGCGCGTCTACGAAAATAGAGTTGAAAATCTATATCCGTCCAACGCTGTCTTCTTGGAACGCCCATAGATTTTAAAAGTCTCCGATTAAAAATTATGGTAAAACGGAAATTGAACTTGTTATAATTAAAAACATACTTATTTTCTACATCTTTTTTGCAAAATATTAATTAATTATTTCTTTCCAGATTTTTAAAGAAGTTCTATATTATGAGTACAATCGCTTGAACTTTACATTACTGTTTTACAAAAACTAATTATAAAAACTTATTAATAACACCAGAAATATATATTTTATTTGGTATGTGCTTGTTTATCGGTTGACAGCTGCGTGCGACCGTATAAATATATTTTTCTTATTAATCAATATATTATGTAGTTCTAACAATTTGACTTGGTTTTACATTAGCAACAACAACAAAAACATTATTAATGATGACACTTTATATTATATAATCAATAGTATGTTATAGTTTTATCGAGAGTTTTATTAATTCAGAATAGATTTTATCATAATGATTAAAAGATGTTTGCATAGTTTGTCTTGAATAGAATTGAATTTGTTGTGAATTATATACATATACTTTATTATGTATAAGAAAATTATACTACAGGGTTTTTATAAATGCCTTTTTAAAATTGTGCACCAAACTATTTACTTTGTTTTGACAGTTCAGCTTTAACTGTATTTACGCACACCAAATTTAAGTTCACTATTTCACTAGAGTGGCACAAACATTAGATAGTTACATAATCCCAAACTTTTATAATCACCTTGTACATTCAAAATACTATTATGCGTTTTTCTTTTATTTTGAAATTGAATTTAACCAGTTTTTTTTTTGTAAGCACTTATTCTATAGTTATATAATTATTTTTGAAAAAATCAAAATTTTGTTATTGTTTATTGATCAATTAACTAACTCCGACATTAATGTAAAAAACAATAACATATACAAATTTCAATGTGATTTTTAGTAAGTGCGGTCTCACTTGTTGAAATTCAAAGGTTTATGTTGTGACATATTAAGTATATTCTAAAAATTACATATAAAAAATACATAAACAATAATTTGTTGATTTTTGATTATTGTATTGATTTCTTTATTTTATCCAGTACAAAATGTAAATCTGAAATATATTGTTTGACGTGATTATTTCTGTTGTTAAAATAAGCAAAAAATGTTTGTTTATATTATATAAAAATAAAAAACTAGTTTTAATAATAATAATATAAATACGTCATGAAGTAAACCTAAAACAACGATGTCAGCTATTGATTTCAATATTAGATATTTTTATTGATCTCTTAATTTCAACTTGTGCCAGTGCACGTTATACTAAAAACTATTATTTTAAATTTAAAGAAATAATCTTTAAAAATGTCTGTGATATTATTACTAAACTCTAAGGTTCAATAGCAAAGATGTTTATAAGATTAATTAGGTTGCTGTCAAAAGCATTACACAATTAAGTGTAATTAATAATTGCTCAAAAAATAGCAATTATCCTATTTTTTTTAATTGCAAGCATTATGCCGATGCACAAAATAGAAGATTTAAATGATCCTGGTTATAGGCTAAATGCACTGTTACAAATTCTCTCAAAAAATGTTGAGAAAATTTTAACCAGCCAACTGTCAGATTATTTGAAATCCAACAACAATTTCATAACACAGAAATAATATGGTTTCAAGAAAAATAAAAACACCACCACCAATTTTAGACTTTATTAATGATATTGCTTTTTTAACGTTTATAGATCTTTTAAAAGCATTTGATTGCGTTTCTCAAAGCAGTCTGAAAAAGAAATTATGAGTACAATACAAACATCTTATAGGTTGTAGATTACTAATGTCGTATTTAAACAACATATAACATGCCTTTAATCTCCAAAGTTGTCAGTCTACTGATTTACACCACAATGTGCTTCAATAGAAAATCTTATGCCCACTATTATTTTTGATATAAGTAAATGACTTATCTAACTGTGCATTGATGGTAAAGATACTTTATGCATACAAAACTACAATTATCAGCAACAATAAATTTTTTAATAAAACTTTAAACAACGTGCTAAAAATGCCTCTAAATGATTTCATAATAACTTTGATTTACATTAAAAAGGTTTACATTTTGAAAACTATTTAGTATCAAAATACAATAAAGATGCGCTCGCACCACAGACCCACTTGAAATCTTTGTTGTAAGTGTGTGTATATTAAGTAATTTTGACAGACAGAACCAACGGTTTTACACCCAGCAGTGTTGCCATGTTTTGTGGCCTAGATGGGTATGTAGGACATATTCTTTGTATATTTTTATTTTTTATGTGTTTATTGCAAGTGATTAATACGTGCCGTGAACGTAATAAAAGCTTGAACTACCTATAGACAAATTTAAGAAATTTTGAACTGTAAATGCAAGTTTATTACAGTTTTGTGTTTAATTATTCTCTTGTTTTTTTTTTTACTAGCATACATTAATTTTTAATTATTGCTACTCAACAAACAAACAAAAGTAAGCAAAAGATTCAAACATTTACATAATATATGTTAAGTGTCATTTAATACAGCCAAACATTGATAAAACTAAAATTTTTATATAAATGTACTAAATAAAAAACAATAATTAATAAATTTAATAAATATTTTATTCTCAGATAAGACAGATTTAAATAAATTGCCGTTAATTAATATTTAATAATTTATTGACTAATTTTTTTTGTAATACTTTAAAAACTTTTTAACTTATGAGTTTGTAAGCTTTTTTTATTGGTTATCTGCTGCCTAATGCTGGCAGTACAGTAAAACATGTTGCAATTTGTCAAATACAACTTTCAAACTTAAACTACATGTTTTTTTTTTAATTTACTAAAAAGTTATTTTTAAATTGATTTTAAAAATTCTAATTGATGCGCCCATCAATAGGAATTTTTAAGACGTCTTCGGTTATTTTATTAAAAAATTTCTTCAAAGTGACTTCATTTTTTCTGTATCCATATTTGTTATTATGAGCTTCTACAACATATTTTTTTGTTTGCTTTGTTCTATGTTTGTGATTAATTGTTATCCAATTTTTCTTGTCATGTAAATTGTTCATAACAATTCTGACTTCAAATAACTTTCTAATATTGTATATTTTACCATCTTTGTACAAATCATCCCTGAACTCTTTTGTCTTTTGTTGGCAAAAATGATGTTTTGTCACATGGTTTTGTGGACTTTAAAGGCTGTTTAGAAGATAGTTGAAAGCGTTGCCATATACTGTAGTTCTATAGAAAATTATGAATTCAAATATTGCTTTATAAATGGTCACTATTGTGTATCAGATATAAAGTTTTTCAAATAATAAAAATTGCAAGAGATGTTTTAATTTATTTCTGAGTTGGCTGATATGAGGTTTTCAGTTTAAATCTTGGTCTATTAAAATGCCCAGGTATTTCTTCTGTTTAACGTTATCAATTTTTTCCGTACAACTGCATTTTGCTTCCTTAGATCTCTGATGTGGGGATGCAATATACATTAGTTTTGTCTTCTATCTGTTTATAATTAACCCTTTATTATGTGCTAATTTTTAAAAATGTGTAAAGTCTTGTTGTAAGGTTTTTTAAGCTTGTGTAGGATTTTTGTGAATCGATACTATAAGTGTATCACGCGCATACAAAAAATGTTTACATGTTTTAAAGCACACACCCACGTTGTTTACATACAGTAGATATAAAAAGGGGTCTAAGATACTGCATTGAGGTACACCGCGCTTGACCTTTGTTTTTGTTTTAGTTCAAGTTTGACATGGAAAGTTAGTCTTCAAACCAGTTGTTTAAATTGCTTTTTATCTTGTAGTTTTCAACATTTTCCCATAATCCAGTGTATCAAATGCCTTGGACAAGTCTACAAACAAGTATAAAGCATGCATGTTTTTATCAAGGCTGTTGTTAATAAGGTTTGTAAATTTTTTCAAAATCTGAATAGTTCCCTTGCATTTTTGGTACCCATATTGCTCTTTGAATATTATGTTTGAATTTTTAAAATTTTAATCAATATCATTTTGTTCAATATATCTCTTAAGGATTTTGGAGATTGTTGGCAACACTGAGATTGGTCTGTACTTTTTGGTGTTGTTCATTTTTCCCGATTTGTATATTGAACGTAAGATGACTTTATTTAATCTAATAGAATAATGTCCTTTTTAAATTGTTAGATTTATTAGTTTTGTAATAGGATTTGTCACGCAGTCTATTATGTTAACAAGATCTTTTGTTTTGATACCGTCGTGTTCTGCGGGTTTTGTTGTGTCCATCAATAGTATTATTTTTCTAATGTCATGTGAAGTTGATATTGGTATGTGTAAGGACTGCGAATGGGTGTTGTTTTGTATTTCTTTATATAGTATTTTGTTACATGAGTTTGCAACGTCTTTTGTCTAATCGGTAAAAATGTTTTTAAACTGTTGTACAATATCTTCAGTTTCAAGTTTAAAATGTTGTTTTATTTTTTCATCTTTTGTGGCGTTTTTTAATGTTTTTCCTAATGTTTTGTTTATCATTTTCTATGTTTTTTTCATGTTTTTGACATTTCAAATTGTAATGATTGTATTTTTGTTTTGCAGAATTTATAGCACTTGAAATTCTGTTTATAGCTGTTTTGTATTTTTCTCTAAACTAATCTTTAAATTTCTTTGTCTTGTTGATTTTTTCTATATTTTTTTATTTCATGTGAAATATTATTGTTGATCCATTTTTTGTGTGGCCTTCTTTGGTGAATAATTTTTTCTTTCATACATTCTGATTTGCAACATTTTTGTGGTCAATATAGACGTGATCATTTCTTTTGTTGCACTTTTGAATAAATGTGATCTAAGCAAGTGTACTAATTTGTCTTTTCTATGCTTTTCTCTTGTGTATTTGTCTGTTTTTCTTATAAAACCATATCCATATAACATTTCTTCGTAACCTTTGCTATTTATTGCATCAGTTAAAATGTCAATATTTGTGTCGTCTATAATCATAATTTGTTTTTCTCTATTTGCTTTAAGAAATATGTCTAATTCTTCAATTAATAATCTCGGATTTTCTGGTGGTCTGTAATCACTACTTTAAGATAGATTGCATCCGTGTGTAAAATGTTTTTTTTTGATAACATCCACATTGAGATTATTATTGAAATAAAAAAGTTGTTTAATTGCTTCTGAGTTGCTTGAGTGCATTTTAACTTTCGATAAAACAAATAATAACAGATTCTAATAACAGTCTCTAATAAGCAAATAGATATACCTAAAAAATAAACAAATGTTTTAAAAGTTTTAAACAATAAACATTTAAGAAAGTTATTGCTTAAAAAAAATTAAAAGAACTATTGATTCAGGAACAATATTTTCTATACAATCACAGATGTCCCTAGTTTGATCAAATATTTAGGCACCAATGCAGCGCATGGCTTTATTAAAGAAATTTAGCATATTAGCAACGAATAAATTAAGTAAGTAATATTATGCACGGTACAAAAATCAAACGGTAGTCTTGCTTCCGTGTCACTTGGAATGCTATAGCTGCGTTGGGATACAGAAATAATAAATTTAAAGTATGTATATTGCATATAATATAAGAAGCATAAGTGTTGTTAATTTTATGAGTATGAGATTAGAAATCGGCGTTTTCAATTTTGTCAAAATTCAAAACGCTACACAAAACCCGGCCCAAAGCTAAGTACATTTTGAATAAAAATATTTTGTTAAAACCCAATGCTCCCCAAAACTTAATCCAATGTCAGGCTTAAAATCTGGGCCCGGCTCATAGATAACACTAAAAAACAAACTCTTATTTTAAAATTATAAATAATTATCTAAAAGAATGGAGTTGACCGTTACTACGTGATAATTTATAATAAAAAATAAAATAAAACACAGTAATTGTTTTATTAAATTTTCTATCCAAAGGAATAGTTATTGCATAAAAAAAGGCTATGACTTATAATTAAAAAAAACGCAAAAACCAGCACTATTAAAAAAAAATATATTTTTTATACAATTACAGGTGTTAGGCGAATATTTGAACACTAATGTTTTATTAAATAAATTTAAAAAAGCACATTAGCAACAATTAAATCAAGTAAGTAATTTATTGCACTTTACGCAAATTAAAAAAAAGTTTATGATCCGGGGACACCCGAGGTGCAGTGCCTGCTCACATGTTTTTTTTTCCGTTCTATCCGCGCCAGCCCACAGATTTTATTGCGATGTGTGCTGTTCTTTAAGTTTTGTTGCATGACCAAATCCCGAGCCAAGCACACAGCCAAGTCAGCTGCAAGACTCTGGTCATTCAATTGCATTTGCTTATTTTAGTTTTTAAGATGTATAAGTATAGTATAGCCTATTACAACGTTGCCAATGTTTGGTTTGAAAACGTCGGTATGGCATGGCTAGTCTGATAACGTCATGCAATGCGTATACAAATACGACGAGCGCGCCCTCGTCTGCCATATTCAGTGAACTAAACTTGTATGAGTTGACATACTTAATATACGTTTTCAGTCCCAAAATAATTTTGGTGTTGTTTTGTCTACTGCTATATTATGCCGAAAAATAACAAATAACACATGAAAACGTTGTCAGACCCAAAGCCGGGCCTGAGAACGTCGGATTTGGTCTGGAGACGTCGGTAGTATATAGCAAATTGGGTATATATATAGATAAAACACCCGGTAATTTTATGCATGTTTAGCTTATTTTAAAAATAACTTCTATAAAACATTTTAATCCATATAGTAACGTGTTTTAATTTTCAATGCGTGCTATGTTTCACGTGATATAAAGTCATCATCAGTTTTTTTTTTAATTACAAAATTTTATAGGTGTAACTTGCAGTTTTTAAAATATTTATAAAAATAATAGAACAAAATTTATACGTTGAAGATTTATTAAATTTAGATTCTTAATAATAATTATCAATAAATAACGTCGATATGAATGCACAAAACATTGTTATTTTTAGCTTGCTTCAAATATGCATAACTTGCTGGTGAATAAAAAAAACCAAAGTTTTACTTTTCTGACATTTGTCACTTATAAGGTTGATGTAGTTAAATAAAGATTTAATGCAACATAAGACAAGAATATAGCAAGATTTTTTTCTACATTAATTTTTAAAGTTAACAAAATAGATGTAAATTTAATAACAAAATTGTTAGTTACTCATGAAGTATGAATAATAAAAAAAATGGTTTATTGGAAACAACATTTTTTATTATTTGTCAACATGGCGGATGATTATTTTTGTAGTTTTTTTATTTGAAAATGCCAATATTCTGTACCTCAAAAGAAGACAAATATATACTATTGCACCCGTTAATTGAGGGAATGGAGGCGCTGTAGATACTGACTAAGCCTAGTATCTAGTCCACCCAAACTCTCATATATATATAGTTAAATAGACGCTAATCATATATTAGAATAATGTCCTAAATTACTAAATTCTATTATTCCTTAAAATTTTCTGCCAGAGTTAGGGTTCAAACCTTATAAAAAAAATCAATCAATTGGCTACATCAAATTTTTGTTGTTGCAAGGGCCAATATTTTAGAGTTACGCTTGTGTTATCACCTGCTTTTAAATAATTAATAATACGTTTACTTCTTGCCTTTTGGCATTGCAAATTAAGTTTATAACTTTCCAAAATAATAAAACCTAATCCTTATAAAATTAACACAATTAAAACTTTTTTTATCTCTGTTCGTCTTTTTCTTTTCTTTGTTGTTTAACTGCCTTAATCCAATCTATCCCTCTTCCGTCCCCTTTCAATATCCTATTTTTTCCCATCTGTTTTTCTCTTATTTCCTTACACTTTTTCAACATATTCTCCATAGTTTCCTAAGTTTCTCTGCATATTCTGCACATTTTCAAATCCTCTTCCATCCTAAATTTTGTCACTCGCTCTTCATTACCACATCTGAATCTTGCAATCATCTTTACTATATCTATCGCTCTCTAAGTACATTGGCATATCACTTTCTATAATATGTTCATAATTTGCGTTGTACGTAGACTCTTTCATTTGTATTCTTTTTTTTTTTGCCATTGTATATCTCTATCTCTTTTCATAATTTTGTACCAGGTCTTCCTCCCACATTCTTTATTTTTTTCAATTTTTTGTCTACCATACCCATTTCTATTGTAATAATTTTCATTGATTTCCCGTAGCTTTCCATTTCTTGCTCCCATTTTCTCTTTCATGCATTCTTGTAAGATTTTACATTTGTGTCTCTGACTCATTATTTCTTCATAATTCATTGCTTTTTTTTCTATCTTCCTATAATCAATTTTCTTTTATCAGTTTCTGGTATTAGCTTTACTAACTTTTGCTTAGTGTTTTTCTTGCCTCTACTATATACTGTTATTGCTTTATTTTTATTATTTTTCTCCTCCCTTCAAAAAGTTTTGTTTTTGTATTCCCTCTTTTTCAATAACCTCATCTTCTTCTTGACTTATTTCTTTTTTATGCCAGTAACTTAACCTAACCTAAAGTTATTTATTATAATCACTGTTTAACGCAAATTAAGCACAAACTGTCCGCTGTTTCTATTTTTCTCTCTATCCAGATATTTTTTAAACATACAATAATTCAATATACACTATTGTACCCGTTTTGAGAAAAAAGATGCACTTTAGATACTGACGAGGCTTAATACTCAACTAAGCCAAAAAAGCTTATAAATTAATCAAAAAATTTGCACCGTGTAGCGTTTTTGTAGAGATTAGATAATTGAGACATACACACATCTACCTTCATAAGAACAGTTGGGCAGAGATAATATAAAGACTAGCAAGGGTTATACCCAAAGTTAACCGCTACTGACTATGGTAATTGGAACATTTCTTTGATTGTAACGAAAGGTAAGAGGTCGAAAGCCCAGACTATAGTCAACACAGTTATTCAGGCTAAAGATGAGGCCTTGACTCCGTAGAATTAACACCTGAGTCAGCTTCAGAAACAAAGAGGCTAGTGCTTAGAGTTAGTGGTTGACTGACTCGACGATCGGACGTGAAGCACATAGGTTGTACATGCAAGGAACGGTGTTTTTATCAGCATCTATAAACACCATTGTTTGATTAAGACGTTGTTAGATTAGTGGTGCTATTCACAAAAGAACATAATAAGTGGAGTTTGAACTTCTTTCTTGTTGCCACATTTACCGTTGCTTGTTTTTGTATTATCGGTACGGGATACGTTTTTATTTTTTGCCTTACATGCACTCAAATTACTTTAATGTTGTCACCAAAAGCATTGTAGCCCATGTATCAACGCCACAGTTTAACAATTTTTATGGATTTCTGATAGGAGTTTGGATGGTTACCTCAATTTATTCTTGTCAGCCTTGGTATTAGCATCAACTTTCTGCCATGCTTTAGCACAAAATTCTGTTGCAAAGTAGACAAAAGGTTGGAATTTTGGGCCATTTTTAAACGTATTTCTTAAATCAAAGAAGACGTAAACAAAATTAAAAATAAAATAAAATCATTATAGTCTAGTAATAAAATTTTCATGCGAGCTAGAACCCACCATAGTTGTATAAATCTCGACCACTAAAGATTATTTCATTATTAATTGGTACCCTCAAAAAATCATTTAGAATAAAAAAACAATAAAAAAAAATCTGCAGATGTTAACACATTTTTTTTCTAATTTAAGAATTATTTTGGAATTCTATTTTATTAATATTACACAAAAACTACTATTTTAATCTAGCCTATACATATCGTTGATAGTAGCATTTGACAATGCAATCAGCTGTTTTAAGATAAAAATTAATATTTCCTCTAACACTAACAAAATTAACAAAAGTATATATGAATAAACAATATACGCAACACCAAACAGCTTTTTCATAAATTTCTTAATTTTTAATTTAGTATTGTTATTTTTTTATATATCCCATGGTTTAGTTTATTTTAAAACAAACATAAAAACTAAGTTTAATTAATTAGATATATAAATTAGCAAAATAATTGCAAATTGCATACATACATACTAAAGATATAAGCTATTTGAACATGTATACACATACAATCATTTTAAATGTAAATTTAATGTATGTTTGTATGTTGAAATATTTTCTAAGATAGTGAAAATTATTAGGAATCCTTTTCGCTTAGATGCAATAATGTTTTTTGGTTGTTTGTACCCAGACTCACACCATTAACTATAGCCACTACAACCTTCATAAAAAATACTAATAATACATTCATGATTCTATCAACCTGGAATTATAAAAAAAAATTAAACATTAAAATCCACCGCTCAAATAGTGAACATAAATAAATTTACAAAGGACAATACGCCTATAATTAAGTCATTTATATACTCGGCTGAATTTTATTTATAAACCAATAGATCAAGAGAGATTGAACGTGGTCGATTCAATTCGAGTCAATTTATCGGCTGTCATGCGATATTATTGTTTTTATTTATATAAAATTTATCAAACAGAACTGCATTATATCATCTCTCTGCCTAAACTGTTTATGAAATTTGCTGACTGCCAATTTAATCTAACTGAATACAAATATATTTCTTTCACAACTGCACAATTATTGACGAGCATAAACTAATATTAGATGATTCAATGATTCAATTTTATTATGTAATGAAAATATTATAATTTAGAATTTATTTTCTAAACTATATGCAAATTGTTAGATAAAAATAAAAAATTTGTAATAAAAGTAATAACTTATCTTGTTCAAATTCTATACTTATGTTATGCAATATTGTTTTACTGTATGTAATATACTACTCATTTTTTAGTCAATTTTTGCACAGTTTTTAAACCATCTAAATATAATTTTTGAGTGTATGATGTATAGAAAAACACTGTACTGCATACAAGGTCAACTATGTATATGTTTATTATTGTATAATTGAATGGATGTTTTAGTATGTCAATGCATTGCACCAATGCAAGCGTTGCGACCTTTAAATCGGTGTTTCTCAACGTGGGGCCCACGCCCCACATGGGGGTAATTTGAGTGTTAAGGGGGGCAATTCGAAAATGGACTTGACACGAGTTTAACCCTTTTGCTTCGGGCCATTTAAATGCAATGCTAGATTTTGGTACTAAAATTGAAAGAAAAAAGCAAATTCTTAAATAATTGCGGCCAATAAATATTAGAAATTTGTTTTAGGAGACCAAAATATCAACTGGGTTTTTGGCGTCGTCAAGTTAACCTCCCTGCGGCAGACTGCAAGCTCCGCGGGGACCCCCAGACGCTTTAAAATCTCGCTAAACAACGCAGTGTTAACAATTTCCTAGTGATTTTTTCCTAAAACCTATCATTTAAGTTTCTTAAGTGAACAATTCAATTTATTAATATAAAAAATTATGCATATGTTACTTAGAGGGGCATAAGAATTTTTGAAAAGGTTAGGTTGGGCCTGGCACAAAAAAGGTTGGGAAACACTGCTTTAAATAGTGCTGGGCACGCAGGGTCGTTGATAGTAAATATTATATTGAATTATAATATTTACCAGAAGCATACTTTGCGAATGAATCTATATAGGATAGACAGTTAGTGTTAAAGACAAAAGTTCTTTAAGTAATGTAGAAAGAGTAACACTAAGATATTAACATGCAGTAATAACTAAAAGCTAAATAAAGTTATACCTTACATAGCAATCCTGCCAGTCGAGGGACTAAAAAAAATAAAGTAAAAAAAAATAATAAAGTAAACAACGAAAAAATTGCTGATAACAAGTAAAAAGAATGTGGAAAAGAGAAACAAAAATGAACAACGGCGACAAAGCAAGAATAGATCATCGTCCAGGCAGCAGCAGGAACAAAACGACGGAGTCCACATTGCAGCCACTATCCAGGATGTGATAGTAAGCAATGAAAACCATCGGTTTGATCCATCGTTTGACAGGAGATCAACGCTCAAGAGATAAGGAAATCATGCGCTCTGCTAAATAAGACGCAATGACTAATAAATAGTAAATCAAAAATAGAACAATAAACAAAACAAAACAAAAAAACAATATTAAGAACTTAAATAAATAAAGTGAATTTAATTATAATGTAATAATTTTCTTAGTAATTCTTTATGATATAATTAATTATGTACTTTTAAAGATTTTGTTATATGTAAAGTTAACTGGGAAAGAATTTGGTTATTTTGAAAAACTGCATGGACAATTGACAGAGTGGTTAAGCAATATCAACAAAAAATTAGCAAGATAGACGGAATAATGCAAAAATAAACAAAGATAAATTAGTTAAGTTAAATGAAATTGAAATTAGCTATAATAGCCAAAAAATAAATTTTACAGACAAGATAAAGTTAAAAAATACCAAACCTGAAGCATTAGAATATATAAATGCAATGTGAAAAAAAAATAACACTTTAGTAGCGGATATTAAATGTTTAAACTTTACTAGCTAGATTTTCTGGTAAATTGAATAGCGTAAGTGAAACACCCGCAGTAGAGAAAAACTCCAATTTAAAATTAATATTAAAAAGAAAATAAAACACAAAATGTCGATTAGATTTTTTAGATTGACAAGTAAAATTCTGTCAAAGGAATTTGACGGTAGCCTTGCAAATAAGATGGCATTTTTGGGCGCTCTACACAATGAGTTTCTTTGTAATATAGTCAGTTAATGCGTGCTTTTCCCATTTCTAATAAGTGTTTTTTTTTTTTAGTTTTAATGCTATAATATAATATGTAAATATGCGGGTTGTACAAGGATATACATAATAGAATCACCTTTACAGGATCTAGAAATATTATCAGTATCAAATAGTATGACCCTTTGCATTGCATTCAAATTGTAAAAATCCAAACAGTTCAAATTCAACGTATACATAAAAAAAAATTAGTTTTACAAGTTATAAACCAATAGCATTACAGGCAAATCTTTGTGAAAAATATAATTATTGCCACATTGTCAAGTTCTTGGCACAAATTAACTTTGTCTTAGATACTCAATATAAATGTTAATCATAATGTTTGACAACAGATTTTTTGGCATATTTCAGTCACAAATGAAATTTTACTTTAGACAATCATAAAGAAAATTTTGCAGTAGTTCTAAACATTTCCAAAGCATTTGAGAATAGCATCATAATCTTATTAATTACCAAGGGTACGTAGTATAAGTCTAGATCACAAATTTGTGAACTTTATCAATAGCTTTCTTAACAACATAAAAATTATTGTTAGAATTAATAACTTAAAAACTAATGAAAATGGAATAACAACATTTGAGTTTTTTATATTATTTGCATGTATACAATACACTCCTGAAGTTTGGTCCATTCCTCCCGACCCTGTATAGGCAATGAAGTAATTAAAGCCTAAAAATCTATCTCAATAAAAAGAACAAGAAAAGATGTAATTTTTTTCTGATTTTCCTTTTCCTATTAATTCTTTTTGTCAGTACGTTTGTTGTATATTTTGACTTTGTCACTAAGTTTGATAGGTGCATTATTATTATTATTTATATGTTACAAACATAGAAGTAAAATCAAATTTAAAATACAAACATATACACAGCGTAATAACAATAGAGTCCAAAAATGTGTTCTGTTAGTAGTAAAATAATAATAGACTAATAGAAATGTTGTGAAAATAATGTTAAACGTTATAATATTCAATAAACGCAGCAAATTCAAAAAAATAATAATTTGAAATTAATACAAAATATCTTTTTTTTTTTTGGTGTGTTGCACACACAACAAAAAATTATGCACATAAGTGATACAGGAAAATAATTAAGAATGGTGAAAGCAAGACGTTGTTTGTTTGCAATACCCATCTTATTTTTATTCAATATTAAGTTAGGTATACTTATAATTTAAAAAAAGATTTACAACATATACTTAATTATAAAGACCGTGCAAATAAAAAACTTAAGCTTTGTAAATTTTAACAAGTTAAAAAAACTGACAACACCTTGCAATATACTACTATCCAAACACTTAAAAAAACGTTAGCAACATTCGTTAACTCTACAAAACAAAAATAAACGATATTGAGTTTAATATTAATATAGCTGTGGTTAAAATACGAAAAACCAAAAATAATATAGCAAATTTTGTGCATTTTATTTATTAAATTAATAAAAAAAGTTGTTGTTTAAATACATTAAGGGCCGGTATTATAAAGACAAAATAAATCACCGTATAACAAATCTCAAATTAAATATATTTGACAAATAAACATATTCCGGTATTATAAAAACTAAATTAACTATTTGTAAAATAAGGAATTGCAACGCCGCATTTATATGTTATTTTAATATTGTAGTTATAGATGTGTTGTATTGAAGCCTTTGTTATATTACAATAATCCTTTACAACATTTTGAAAGTCAGTTGCATAAAATCGTAGAGCAATCAAAAGTTGATTTTCAACAGAAATTGCTCCACATTAAAAATAACCTAAGAAACATGACATGTGTCAAGTTATTTATTGAATAAATTTTAATCTCTAGATTTTGGATGATTAATTTAATCCATAGATTTAGTTACCTACTTTTATTATTTGACGTTTATAATACCGAAATCAACCAAGTAAAATAATTTATTTGGTTAGTAAATAAAATCTACAGATTTTAATGGTTTATAATACCGGCCCTTAGACAAAATAAATCACTGAATAACAAATCTCAAATTAAATATATTCGACGAATAAACGTATTCCGGTATTATAAAACTAAATTAACTATTCGTAAAATAAGGAAGTGCAACGCCGCATTTATATGTTATTTTAATATTGCAGTTATTGATGTGTTGTACTGTAGCCTTTGTTAGATTACAATAATCTCCTACAACATTTTGTAAGTCAGTTGCATAACATCGTAAAGCAATCAAACGTTGATTTTCAACAGAAATTGCTTCACATTAAAAATAACTTAAGAAACATGACAAGTGCATAGAACATATATTCATATAGAACGGCAACTCAGCCTCTCTCTTGTTTCCACGTTTGCGCCATCACGTCGGAATGAACCAAAACTAATTTGCATTCCGCGGCAAATTTAAACTCTGGAATATATTATTTTTTTATTAAAAATCCATGGACATTGAATTAATAGGCAAGTCTAATTTAAATTTATTAGACTTGCACACATATTCACTGATGACATATATATTAGATAATAAGCAAATTTACTAACTTATTTTAAATAAATGATTAAATTTTACTTATATAAAAACAAACATATACTTACATTTTAATATCAACTTGATGAAATCCTTGTATTATTTATTATTTATAAAACAAACAATTACTCACATTTTATTATTTTAAAATAAAAAATTAAATTAATGTTTAAATTTTATTATACATTGCAAACATACCTATATACATATTTTCTACACATAATTTACATGATTGAATTAAGCAAAAAAAATGTTGTAAACACATTACATCTCTCCTAATTAGTAATGATAATCAAATCAAATTCTATTCATTCTATTTTGAAAGTATTAATTCATCCCAAGAATTGTATAATATAGAAGTTAGGATTTGATTTATTTTTAATAAAACTTTTTAAATATACTAACTTTAAAATTAATAAACGATAGTAAACCTAAATACTCACTAAAAATTGTCTTATGTATATAAGTATATTATATAAATTATGTTCACAAGAAACACAACACAACCATATAACACAAAAAAACACAGTTTAATGAAAAAAACTTGACAGATCTTTGTCCTCACAATAATTGTTATTTGTCAGTCATAGCCAACTATCTGATTTTGAAAATTTTAGTGATCGCAGCGCTGCGCAGTAGAATGAACCAACACTAAAGTTATAGATTCAACTTTTTCTAATAACAGTGCGCACCCCATGGACAAGTGTCAAGTTATTCATTGAATAAATTTTAATCTCTAGATTTTGGATGATTAATTTATTTCATAGATTTAGTTGCCAACTTTTATTATTTGACGTTTATAATACCGAAATCAGCCAAGTAAAATAATTTACTTGGTTAGTAAATAAAATCTACAAATTTTAATGCTTTATAATACCGGCCCTTAGTGATTCAGTTAATTGACTTAGAGCCGGTATTATAAAGACAAAATAAATCACCGAATAACAAATCTTAAACTTTGCTTTCTTTAAACCGTTCTAACTTTGTCAAACCTTTACAAAATGTAATCCACAAGGTCTAGATTTCTTCGTGTTTAATCTCTTTTTAAAATGATCACACAAGACTTATAGAATCAATACGTATACACCACTATTTTGATGCAGGAAGTTATTAAAAATTTCTTGATAATGCCCGATATAACATTTCTCATTTAGATACCCTTTTTTCTTGTGTTCTAAAGAGTATTAACTGAAATTTTGACTAAAATCAACATAGGGTGACAGCGCTTTTTCGGGACCTCAAAATTACAAGTTTTGAAGATCGCAAAAACATGTGCAACTTCCTGCATTAAAATAATGGTGTATACGTATTGATTCTATAAGTATTGTGTGATCACTTTAAAAAGAGATTAAACACGAGGAAATCTAGACTTTGCGAATCAAATTATGTTAAGGTTTGACAAAGTTAGAACGGTTTAAAGAAAGCAAAGTTTTGCGATTTTGCTAAATTTACGGTTTTTTTTTGGAATAATGTTTAAAGCTTAATATATCAAAATGACTGCTACGGTATTAAACATAATAATATGGGTTTTAAAGTACATGTAATAAGGAATAATTTGAGCTATCGTAGACCTTTTTATCATTTTCCAGAAGCCTAAAAATTGAGAAACAAATTAAGCTAAAAATGACGTTTTATTGTAAAATTTCTGACCTTCAAATGTGTGTCATTTTGAACAGGCAATGTTCTAAGGTCCAAAATTTTGGAAATCTCATTTTTTTCATCTATATTTTGATCCCTAAAAATTTGAGCAAAATCAAAGAGGTCGACTTTTTCAAATTGGTCGAAAAGTAATGGAATTACCCCCATATTTTGGATGATTAATATTCCATAGATTTAGTCAAATAATAAAAATAGGTATTAATTGATTTTTATAATACCGAAATCAGCCAAGTAAAATAATTTAGTTGGTTAGTAAATAAAATCTACAGATTTTAATGGTTTATAATACCGGCCCTTAAACTATTACACAACTACAAAAAAACTCAACTCTCAAAACATGCTTAAAATAATATCAATCAAATAGTAAGAAAACATATAATTTCGGATATTTCACGACAATTTGCATAGCTTCTCAAACTCAGAGATTCTAACAAGTATACAAGGCAATGCATACGTTTAGACACTATTATAACAAAACGTTGATATTTAAAAAATCCTGGAAATTTTGCAACGTAGCAAAGGGCTTCATAGTAGATTTATGATTGTTTTATTAATAACCGAGATAAAAATGCAATCACTAAAAATTTGCAGATTAATACTTTAAAAAAGTCATTTATTAAAATGTTCAAGTTTACAAATTATAATACTACATTTCTTGGACTTCTAATTTTGGAGGCAGCATAAGGTGCTAACCGCTTCCGGGTGCGTCCCCTGGTGGCGGATAGGAGATTGCACTCGCAGACCAACATCATTGCACGGTAGCCTTGCCACGGCAATGAGACTACCAACTCTTTCCTTTTCTCTCTCTTTTTTTTTCTACACTTTTCTACTATGAACTATCGACTATCCTAGGATAACATTCTTCGGTCTATTTTTGACTACCTTTTGGTTTGCAAAGCTATTAGGTAACAAGGGCTAGGGTCTCAAAAATGTGCCTTCCTATGCTTTTTCTTTTTCTCTCTTCCCAAATAAAATGGAAAAAACTATGACAACAAGAAACCTGCCAGGAGGTATAAAATGGATGGACATATGCAATTTAAAATATGAAAAAGTCAGTAAATGAAAATAAAAGACTACAGAGAGGTACAAGAAACGTTCCTGTTTCCGGTCAATCCTCCACTGCTAAAGCAGGCAGCTACACGAATTTTGGGGAGCAACAATCTGACAACTAACAAAAGGCCATGCGACGACCAGACAACAATATTTAAAAGAGAACCAGGGATCACAACAAAATCTCCTCCCAAGGTAAAGAAGATAAGAACATCAAAGGGCCAGAAGATAGCTGAAAAAACATAGACGCAAAATGTAAAGGACGAGGAAGTAAAACCTGTACTCAAGGTCCCATAGAAGCAACGTGATGATCCCACTACACCAACTAGGAAGGAGGCAAAAAAATGCTAAAAAACTCTAATCACAAAGAAACAAAAGAATGAAAATGGCTGACACAACTCCAAAAATAGACGCAAACTCTGAAGAAATTAAGCAGGAATACGGGTGCATAAAGAAGCTGCTATGAAGAATAAGTGAGGAGACCAAATACCTAACGAACTTAGTGCTAGAAAGCAACAGAATAAAACAAGAAGTTAAAGAGATAGCTCACAAGTAGTTTAGCTACACAACAAGGCTGCAGACTGATGGAAGAGTAAACTTTGTAGAAAAGTTAATAGAAAGACTAAAGAGGCAAGATTCCAGCATAGTCCCGCACCCCAAATGTAGCATGGCGGACAAAACGGAGCAAACGGAGCAAACAGAGACAAAAGAGAAAAAACAACTCAGAGATAGAATCAAAGAATGCCTAGCACACAAAAAAGGTGTCAAAAAAATACAAACTCTGGTAGACAAAGATTGCCTAAAGATTTATTCACAAAATGCGAACAGACAAACGTCACCTTCAGGACAGACAGTAAGAAAAACGTAGTCGTAATAGTAAGCAGCAGGGAAGGCCCAAAGGGCTACCTAGCAAGAATAATTACGAAGAGACATCTGGAACTTGTAGCCGCTATGACAAGTCACAAAAAAATCCATTATTGCTCAAAACGGCAATCCAGAGAAAGAGAACAAAAGGCACAGTTATGTAGTAAAAAACACAGCGGGAATGGAAGGGCTTATGCCAATAACTAAGGCAATGCAAGAAATAAAAGAGATGGCAACTAGGAAAAGAAAAGCAAAACTAGCCTGTTTAACGGATGCAGAAGCAGGAATGGTCAGGAAAGTGCTGGAATACTGCTTTAAAGAGGAGGGTCTTAAAATAAAATTACAATGCAAAATGAAAACAATAAAAAAAATGACTTAACTAAGAAGCTTAAGGAACAGAAATAGAGAAACCAATACTAATTAAACCAAATGACGGCTGCAGTTACGCAGAAGTAATAAAATCCATGAAAAACGAAGTGAATACAAAAAAAATCATCATTGCAGGAATAAACAAGACAAAGGATGGCAACATTAAACTAGTGGTCAAAAACAAAAAGGGGAAAAGCAACAAAGAATTTTTAGAAAACACTGGATAAAAAAATCAGTAAGGTAGCCGTCACAAAACTCAACAAAAGAAAGAAGACAATAAGGCGTTTAAACGTAAAGAAATACCTCAATAAAGACGAAGTAAGGGAAGTCATCAACAAAGTTCTCCAGAGAAATAACCTCAGTGTTAAGGTAGACACAGTGAAACTAGCAGAAAAGGCTAACCAAAATGGAGTAAGATATGCTTTTGTTAGCATGCAGAAAAAGACAGCAGAACACCTCGCAGCAAAAAAGAAAACAGGCTTAAGCTGGAACAGATGGAGAGTTATGGAGGTCTTCTCTCCGCCAAAATGCTACAGATACCATAGAATAAGCCACAAAGCAACAAAGTGCAAGGAAACAGAGAGTGAACCCTGTAGAAATTGTGGGGGTACTGGGAATAAATTAAAAGAGTGCACCAACAAGCAGAAATGCTACTTGTGCAAAGTTAGTGCCACAAAACAGAAAGCATAAAATGCCCTGCTTTTAGGAAACTAGTTCAAGAACAAAAAGAGATAGAAAGAGCTGGCAGGGCCAGACAATAAAGGAAATCCAGGTTAACTTAAACAAGTGTAAAGCGGCAATAGACCTACTAAAGGGGAATTTCCAAAAAAAACAGGAGCAAACTTTGTCTTAGTCTCGAAACCAAACAAGAAAATGGCAGCAAGCAGAAAGAGATAGATCACAGACAAAAAGGGAGATGCCGCAATATTCATCCCAAACGGGACAAAATTTCAAGAAACAAAATCAGGATGCGGTGTGGGATTCACCTGGGTGAAGTCACGGGATGCAGTTATGTACTCCTGTTACTTCTCCTCAAACGAAAGTACCGAGCAATTTAAAAAATGACTGGCAAAACTAAGAAAAGACTAGAAAAAGCACAGGAAAAACCTTATTATTGGAGGAGATTTCAATGCTAAGTCTAATATATGAGACTCACCCAAGGACGATCGAAAAGGATATATGCTAGCGGACTGCACAAACAAAAACGAGCTCTGCATCTTCAATAAAAGAGAGGTATCAACTTTTCAAAAAAACGAGATGGAATCATACATAGACGTTGATTTATGTTGGTTGAGTTTTATGATCTTGTCTCGATCCAAAACTGATTGAATTGCAAGATACATGAATAGATGTTAATAATATTGTTGTTAAAAATACAAACTAACATTGGGAGTCTATTTTATATATAATACTACGTTTTTATTACTTATACGTAATTATTAGTATATACTTGATGGAATTGACCGTTATTACGTGATAATTCATAATAAGAAATATTCTTAAAAACAAAAATTCAAATTAAACTTTAAATCACAAATAAAATTAAGCAATTTTTTCTATAACGCCAAAGAAAGAAATAATAAACTAGAATGATCAGAGGTCTATAAGCTAACAACAAAATTCCAAACCACGTTTTAGTAAACATAAAAAACTATAAACTAATTGCAGTAAAAAGTTGAAATCGGTCTTTGACACTCGCAAAAAGTTTTTTAATGTATTTGGATCTTCATTCTTTAATTTATCTAATAACATCGCGTAAGCACCCACATTCTTCTTTTAGCTCTTTCTTTTTGTTGTTTTTGTAAAATTGCAATAACAACGGCAGCGACGCAACCCATTTTCTATACCGAGACATTTTTCACAATAGAGTATACTATACCGAGTATACGCCCATGCAATTGGCATTTGACGAGAGAAATTGCTAATATGTAAACGCTTGCACAAGTTACTCTCAATAGTGCTATCGCAATTTACTATCTAGAGCACTTGCCGAGAAAAATTGACTTTAAAATTTGATTATATGTAAACGCTTGCGCAAGTTACTCTCAGAAGTGCTAAGGCAATTTACTATTCCGTGTAAATTGGGCATTAGAGCTGGCAATACAAAAGACGGAAGCCGTAGTCCTAGTGGAAAGAAGGAAGGGCATCATAGTCGAGATTAATCTAAGAGGCACCACAATCAAATCCCAAGATAGTATTAAATACCTAGGTAATTGTTCCAAACATACTAAACAGGATTATAAGTTAACTCGTAATTATTGTGACAACCTAATACAATCTGACAAAAATTGTCAATTTATTTAAAACAGCCACACATGCATTTGAATTATCATCTTGATCTAAATGCTATAGAGTTAGTGTAAGTTGTTAAAACAACACTTATCAATTTAGACAAAACAAGCAGTTATTAAGAAACAAAAAATATTTAAGATACACATAATTGTTCCAAACACATTTTACAGGATTAAAAGTTAACTCGTAATTATTGTGACAATCTAATACAATCTGACAAAGATTGTCAAAAACAAAGTTAATTGAATTTTTCAGCTTTTTATATACAATAAAAAAAAAACAATAAATTCCTTGCAAGGTAGTACACGATCTTCAATAATCAAAACAATCTAACTCTATTATAAATCCTTCCATTGCTGTACCTACAATACCGGCTAGTAGAAAAATAATGGGTTCAATTAATTTTAGTAAACGGGTTATCAAAAATTTCTTTTTAAATTAAATACCAAAAATTAGGTTTAAATAAAAATCGACCTATTATTCTTAAAACATTTGCAAATGAATTATTTCCTATTTTAACTAAAATACTTCCTTTATCATACAAAAATAAAGCATTCCCAAATAGTTAGAAAATTGCAAATGATCAACCTATACCTAAAAAAACAAGTCTGATTGTTCAAATATAGACTAATTGCATTGATGTCCAATTTGTCAAAAAAATTTAAAAAGTATATTAATTTTTACTTTGAAGAAAATATCTTCATCTCAGGTACTCAATATGGATTTTGATCAAAACTTTTGAGAACAGATCTTCTGACTTATGTTAATCACAAATGAAATTCTACTTTAGACAAACATAAAGATTATCTTGCAGTAGTTCTAGACATTTTTAAAACGTTTGACAGGATATCGCACCCTAATCTTATCAAGTTCCATTATATAAGTATTGATAAAAAATCTGTAAATCTTATCAATAGTTTTTTTTACAATTGAAAAATTATTGTTAGAATTGATAGTTTTAACTTTGCTCCAAAATCATAAATGCTGGTGTTCCTCAAAGTTTTGCTCTTTTTCAAAATTTATTTTTTTTGTTTTGTTGTTATATCCTTTTTTTATTGATATTAAAAAATAGTTATTTTAAAGATTGGAATATTTATTAATAAAACTACAATTAGTTTTTAGCATAATTATTTATTAGCTAACGTTTCAACAGCGTCTTCTTAAAAGCTTAAAACAAACGTTATAATATAACAAAATAATTATGCTATAAACAAATAATAATTTTACTAATAATTATCCAATTTTCAAAATAACTAATTTTTGAATAACTTTATTTTTTATTTACAAATATTAGCATCCTTTATACTTTCCAAAAACTATATCAACAAATATAGGAGAGCGTCTTAAAATTTCAATGTTAAAATCTGTAGCATCTATAAACAAAGACCTTAAAACAATATATAAATGATTTTTAACTCTAAAAAAACTCAACTTATTTCTGAATAAAATCAAAATCCAAATCATCAGTACCAAATATTAAGCTAAACAATAAATCCATGTCTAAATCTATTTTAATTTATCTTCTAGAGCATGGGTGGCCAACCCAAATGATCTTGCGGGCCACTTTGAAAATGCTTTATAACTCCGCGGGCCGCATATAAAATTATATATCCATATATTAGATTTAGACCCACTATGGACATTTTTTTAAGTGAAAAATTGAAACAAAATATAATTTAATTGTTCTGCAAACTCTAAGCCTTATACTCTTTGCAACATTAATAGACGAGACTATAAAGAAAAGTCAAAAAAGAACCAAAGACACGAGAATAGGATACAGAAAATTGGAACAAATTGGTATTCAAATTCTAATGTTTGCGGATGACATGATATTAATAGCATACAATGAAAAGAAACTACAATGGAACAAAAGAATATACAAAAAAAAACTAAAAAAGATAAGCATAGAAATAAACACAAGCAAAACAAAGACAATGGTAGTAGCAACAAAATCCAAGAGGCAACAAGATAGAATTGGATCGACAAATAATTGAACAAGTAAAATATGACTACCTTGGTACAATAATAGAAGAAACAAGGAATATAGACATGAAAATAGGTGCAAGATCTGGAAAAAGAGGAAGAATATTCAATGCACTCAAAAGACAATTCTTGGTTAAGACAGAAATAACAAAGACAATAAAAACAGAAATACAAAAGGTAGTAAGGCCAGCTCTAATATACTCGAGCGACTCATGGACAACAACAGAAAGAAATGAAAGAAAAATTAATGCAGTGGAGATAAGATTTCTAATGATAATTATAAAAATAGCAAGAAAAGTTTAAGTGAAGAGCTCGGAAAAAAGAAATAAACTAAAAATTAAACCTATAGAAACATCAATAGAGGAGAGACAGGTAGGTTATGACATATACACAGGCTGGATAGAACCAGAATAACAAAAAAAAAATACATAAATTGAGAATACAGGAAAAAAACAAAGAGCAGGTCCGAACAGGCTCACAAAGCAGCAGAAAAAAAAAAGGAAAAAGAGTGGAGCGAGATAGCGAAAATGGTCCACGATAGTCAAGGTTAGAAAAAAAGAATACAAGAATTATAAAATAATACAGTCCGACACACATATCTGTCATATATGCCCAAGAATATTATTTTAAAATTAAAGTTAATTTTTTGTCATAATTTCTACAGTTAATTTTTGAATATATGAATGCACAAATAATGTATTTTTTAAATAAATTGGTTTTCACTATTTTGGCCATTATTAAATAAATATATTTTGTAAAAGTGTTATAAATATCGCGAGGCGTAAAAATGTTCTAGGCGGGCCGCGGGTTGGCCAGCCCTGACTAGGGGTTACATTCTCACATAAACTTCTTTGCAACAAACATGATAAACTCTATTCAAAAACAAGCTGTTCAGATCATTGCCAATCCAAAATTGACTAATGACTTAGATACTTTACAACACAGAATATCTTTGCATTTTCTATAGATGTTTTAATGGACATCGTTCAAACGAAATACAAGACATCAGTCCCGTGGGGGGCGCAGATAACACCTCAAAAACATGATTTTAGAAATTTTAAACATGAAAGAAAAAAATTAAGAATTTGCTAGCAATAAAATTAAAGGAAAGCGTAACTTCCTCTGAACAGAGACCCGTGGAAAAAATCTAAGTATTTTTTAGTGTGTCACTTTAAATAATAAAAAAAAAATAAATTACAAAAAATTAGCTAACGGGCTAACGGGACCAAACATGGTTAATTAATAGACAAAAAAAATATTTTGCTTTCCCTGGCTTCTTTTTATTCAAAATCAAGCATTGAATAACATAATATAGCTCATCTTTAGTTAATTCAAAAAAGGTGTTTAGTGATGGCGACATTTAAGTCCACGGGTACCCTATCATAAAAAATCATCATCTCACCCTTAGAAAACGTCATAAAGTAAAAAAATACAAATTAAGTGTTTAATATACTCATCTATCCAAAATGCAATAGACTATGAAAAAAAAAGTGACATATTTTGAAAGTTCAATATTAGTGTAATATTGTATTGTGCAGAAAATAATTTAGCACTTAGAAGAAGTTGCAAAAAAATAGGTTAATCTCATTCTGGCAGTTTTTAGGGGCAATTAATATATTTAAGTATAATCCAAAATTAAGGTCGCACATCAAATCTCATAAAAAAGACAAGTTTCGAATTTTTTCCACTTATACAAAATGAAATATTTGAGTTATTAGGAAATGCACATATTGTTAAAATAGTGAAGACAGCTAAATACCTTTCTACTTTGTTTGACTGCACCCTCAATGTATCACATTATGAGCAAATGTTTTAAATTTCCTTCACTTTATTTACTCACACAAAAAACTGGTGCGGGATTAGCCAAAAAAATTGTAAATTTTTTTATTTGCTGGGAAATATGAAACACCTTTAAATTAGTTTAAAATGCTATTCAGATACCCGATGGTTATCAAAGGCAAAACAGTTACTGTTTTATATGCACAAATTGTGGATAGTGTGAATGTTTTGACTGATTTGACATCACATTCTTTTAATGTTGAAACAATTTACAATAAAATAATATTACAATAGATATAGCAGCAAAAAAGATAATGTAAGCAAATACAAGCAAGTATTTGAAACAAAGATTTTCAAATGTTTGAAAATGAGTGATAAAATGAGTATGGAAAGAATATTTACAAAAAAAATAGAAAACGGGCTAAAAGTCAAGACATGGACGAAAGCTTTGATGCAAGTTTTAATATGACTAAAAAAATAAGATGTTTCAAGTTATAGATACATCATTCATTTATTTAAAAAAGAAGTTTGAGAAGCTAAACAGGATTGCTGAAGATTTTGATAATGATGAAGGATTAAGGTTTTTTGACAATTACTGGTTTAAAGAAAACTAATACCGCAGATTTGAAGAAAGAAACTTTGAAAATATAAAAATGATATAAATGCAGTATTTTTTTAAATAGAGTGTTTGAAGTTTCATATTAGTGAATTTTTACTAAACGATTCAACATCTTTTCTAAATCTTATTCAAGCATTACTTGATTAGAAGATTATTTTTTTAATGTTGTGGTTGCTCTTAAAAAAAAATAACGTTGCCGGTTACAACTGCATCATGCAAAAGAAGTTTCACCAAGTTGAAATAATTAAAAATATTTAAAGTTGACAATGAGCCAAAAAAAGTGCTCAAAACTGACGAGTTTGCCTTAACCAAAAAATTAAAGGTTAATTTTTCAAAAACGTTTTGTATGTATTTTTTGGTTACTATATATTTTGAGTTACGCTTTAGAGTTATTGATGCAATAATTTTTAAATTTTTATTTA
This sequence comes from Tachinus rufipes, assembly GCA_963932245.1. Lineage (NCBI taxonomy): Eukaryota > Metazoa > Arthropoda > Insecta > Coleoptera > Staphylinidae > Tachinus > Tachinus rufipes. The sequence goes on from OZ010744.1 coordinate 54,252,908, forward strand.
TTGTTGTTTATACCATTATATAAATAAAAAATAATTTTCTGTTTAATTTTTGTTTTAATGGGGAGAGGGGGGCGCAAAAAGATTTACTCGCACCGGGCGCATCAAAAGCTAGTTACGGCACTGCAAAACATATTGCTAACTAAACAAATATTTACTCGTAGTGCAAGGCTTGATAATAATTCTAACAAATATTCATTGACAGTTCAGAGAAGTAAGACCAAACTTTTTAAGAAGGATTTCTTCAACCGTACACATAGAATAAACTTCAAAGTTTAGCATTTCTCAAGACTTAAGCCACAAATATCAAGTCAATGTTCACAGACTTCTTAAATCTAGTCTTCAATGTGATAGTTTCAGTAAGTGTGGTTTTACTCGTTGAAGTTCAAAAGGTATTTTTATATTGTTGTGGCATATTAGGTTATTCTCAAATATTACGTTTTAAAATTTGAAAGAAAGTAATGTTAGATTTAGATATTTCAAAACCTTTAAAAGTGAAAGTTATGCCTCAAAGACGCTATCAACTGTAAATGTGAAATAAAGCAAAGATAATATTGATTCTACAATCAGACGTAGTTAATTTGTATACGCTTCATATAGATATACTAAATAGAGATTAAAAAATATACAATTTTCAGACAATTGTACATTGTTTGTTAGTTATAATTTTTTAATATAATTTTATTATAATTAAGTCAAAATATAAAAATAAAAGTTAAATGTTTTAATTTGCCAACAAAGGAATTTTAATTTATATTTTCAATTTCTCAGAGTATACATGCAACAATTTAAATTATTACTTTTTTAATATTTTCTTAATATTATTAAGTTTATTGAGTGTGTTAAAGTAGCAATAATACATTAAAAACTTAACGATATAGTAATCATGCAGTACTTTATGGTAATATCAAAGAATATAACAGCATCAATATAGAATTTTAATTTGTTTCTTAGTTCTACGGATCAATTTAAAAAACATCTACAATATGCAATACTTAAGAGGAAAAATTCAAGTTATCTAATAAAACCATAGAAAATAACATCAGTTTGTGATACATCTTCCAAAACTACAAACCATATTTATATATACAGAAAAATATTGTTAAAAAAAATGTTACAAAAAGTTCTGTTGGCGTGTAGCAGGAAGAAACATTATATACGACTGGCCTTGCTTTATAACTCCCGCATAAACAAGAAATTGTAAGCCTTGTAACAAAAATGATGAAAAAATAATAATAGCTTTTCAGAATCTAAACAGTAATTAAAAAATTAACAAATTTTGTTATTGTTTATAAAATATTTTTTGTATCAAATTTGAACAGGTAAAACAATTATAGGACAACATTTTATTCATTTGAACCAAAAACAAACTTTAATTGATACAAATAAGCAAACGCATAAAAATGTATTTGGACACCAAATGCACACATATGTACTTAAGATGTAGCCGGCGTGACGCAATTGCAAAAATAATAAATCAGCATGTATCCACTTGAGCGTTTTCTGCTGTGTCAGAAAATGTAATAAATTAACTAGTACTCTTTTCTTTTCTTACAACACATTGTGCCACAGGATATCAATCTAATTTTGTTGCTAGTTATAATTCTTATGATAGAGTTCTGTTCTCTATATTTGTTAAATTGGTTTTCTTGTAGGATCTCAGCGGACCTCAAGTAGTTTTTTTATTATTTAATTTACATTCAGAGTATAATTAGTAAAACTGCAACAAAAGAAATTATTTATTTATAAGTATTTATGCAAAATAACAGTGTTTATAAATGTATATAATATGTTAAGAGACTAATTTGTTATTTTCCTGTAATTACTAAGTCCATACTAGCAGGTATTATTGTTTTGGCTCGATATCTCTAATGTAGCTCTTCAGTATTATTTAAAAAATACAATATAAAAGTAATTGACTGAATGTATAATAAACCTATTTTAAAACAAAAATTCAGATACCTACTTTATTCATACATAAGTATTCATTTTTTAATCAAATAAAAATTTTACTTTCTATTTATTATCTTCAATGTTTACAGACTAATGCTACGAAAAATAATTTATTTAAGTTATAAATATTTTTCAATACAAAATTATTGCGTCTTTCTTTTTATAGCTACGTTATTATTATCGTTTTGTTTATTGTGTTTAAAATAAAATTGTTTCTCTAATTTGCTGTGATTTATAACTGCAATAAAATATTTATATTTTTATTATTGCCAAAATTATGTCTTGGCTGGGCTCAGTCTAATACTCACAGAACTTGAATGAAAGCTATTTTCTGTACATACAATAACAATATGTAGTAATTTGTAACTTAGTTTAATAAATATATATTTTAAACAAATAGTACATTATTTGACAACTAAATTTTATTAATTCAATGTAACTTATACCTAAATAAATATTCAGCATTGATGCATAAATATTATGTAAAATGCTCCATTTATAAACTGATTTTTCTTTATATCTTAATAAATATAAATTTGTTTGTTGTTTAAAATATTTTGGTTTTTTTATTTATATTTATAGTTCTTAATTCATTCATGTACTCTGTAGACAAACTTTAGTCCAAAAGCTCGGAGCCAAAACAAACAATGAAAGTGTAAACGTTAGTTTTTTAATATATTATTTTAGTAGTGGTACACATTAAGATAGTATTTGGAACAGGTACTGTTTGTGCGTCCTCAAAGGTGTTGTGAATTTGTACGCTGATAATGACATATAATAAAAAAAAAGAGTAATCAGTGTATGTATAAAAAATTTATGTGATTGTCAAAACTTACTCATAAAATTTCAATTTCACGTTTTTTAATCTTCATACATACTTACTTACACCTGACTGACTACTGTAATTCGTCATTATAAGTAATATTTAATTAACAAACAAAATTTAGTTATATTTACTTTATAAACTTATTTTACTACTTTGGTATTCACAAGTTTGAAGACGCACCAATGCAACCTGTTTCAACAAATATGCACCGCTACTAAAATTAGATTAAAAAATTATTAAATTGCCTATTTTTTTTTCTAGTTTTCTAAACACACCCTGTTTATATAAGGATTGTTAAAAAAATAAATTGTACGTAAAGCATATTTTTAAAACTTAAAAATAACCTTTTTCCATTTTGTTACACTTATCCGTAAAAAACCCAGTATAAATGAATATAATTATTTTCTTCATAAACAAATGTTTAATATACAAATTAGAAGTTAAAACCAACAAAAATTGTTTTTGTGTATTACAAGACGGCGGATTATTTTCAGACCATCTATCGGAATCAGCCGCAAAAACCTTATTTGTTTAAACTGTGTGGTGATATTATTTGAATAGAGTTTAGAAAAGATAGTGTTGTTTTCAAAGTTTTTCTCATACTTAAAAATAATATTTAATGACGTATATACATTTTTCATACATGCGATAGTTACACAGAAGTAAACTAGTAAAAAATCTAAATTTTTTAGATACTTTCAAAGCTATGTTAACAACATACCCGTTCCAGAATATAAGTATAGATAGATTTGTTGTTTATTTTTATATTTGATACCGGATTTTGACTATGAAACAGTAAAAAATTATGTTTTTTAGATTTAAAATTGACCAAATTGAAAATACTTCAATCAGATATAGTTTCAAGATCTTTGTGTATGTAAACTTGAAGACATACTGCCAAACATGTTGATGTTAGAAAATATAAAGTTAAGAAGTGCAAATCTGCAAAACTATAAATTATTATCATCACATGATTTGTTCAAGTTGATAAACACGTAGAAAAAATACTCCAATTTTATTGAATTGATATAAACGACATTCAATGACAACTTTTTGATACATTAAGTGTTCTAAATTAGTAATAAAAACAGGATTTTATGCTAGATACATAAATTATAATTAAAAAAAAAATAATGTCAAGTTGACGGTCCAAACTTTAAATTTTAGTGTAGCAGATGCATTAGGTTATTTTTGTAGCTTGGTTCCAAAATGCAATGTCACAAAATGCAATAAAAAATTTTCATCATTTATAATAACAAATTTTTGTTAAACCTATAACTTTTGATATTCTAAATAGATATTAGCACCCTACACACACAAAAATATATACGAAAATGCGTGCTCAAATTAAAAAAATTGTACCTATTATGTCCAAATGATACAGAAACACTCTTTTAAAATCAAGCTACATATTTATACGAAGATTTAAAGTTAAATTAATTTAAAAGTGCTAATTATATGATTTAATTTTGTATACAGTTTAAAAAAAATAAAAAAATTACATTTCAACTAGTGTCAGTAAAGGTATGTTTAAGAAAATTTAGTTTGAATATAATTTCAAATTTATTAATACAAAATTTAAATAATATAAAACTTTTTGAAGTAATTTAAAAGCTATAATATTGTTTTAAGAAGATAAAAATAGATTTTTGTAGAACTTTTAATCAACACATTTAAGACGAACAAAAATTTCTAAGTTAAGGAAACATAAAATTAATTTAACTACCAAAATACCTAAACAAACTGTGCAGTTGCTGCAGGTTTAAGAATGCATATTTTGATTATGCAATTGCGTTTAACGGAACGATTAAAAAAAATACCCGGATTGAATCATCATTAACTAGTTAATAGTTTAATAGTTAACTCTCATCGTAACACATTTTTATTACGTAATAGTAAAGGAATAATACGCATTTTTCAAAAAATACTATACTTTCTTCAGCTATATTACATACAAAAAAATCATTTATCATACAATATTTATTCAGTTTTTAATCGGACCCGTGTCTACACATCTGGAGCGTGCATAATGAAATTTATAAAACTTAACGTTGTGTAACAGAAACAGTTCATTGCAATTATTAACCAACAGTAGTTGTGGATATGGCTCTGAATAAGGAGAGCTGGCATGCCAGCTAGGTGTGGTATAATAATACGCAACCTGAGATAAAATACCGTTCACATGATGTAGATGGCATTGACACGAACATTTATAAACGATTATGTTACGTAAAAATAATGGAAACATGTATAAGTAAATAGCTGCGTATCTTAATAATGTCATTTTTGTTAAGCTTAAATAAAAAAAAAAGCAATACACTTTCTACTTCAAATGGTATATTTTTTTTTTTTTCAAATGTTCTTATCTTGCGCTACTTATCACTCTATCGTAAATAAATGTGAGTGGTGGTCATACAACTACGCTAGATACAATAGTACTTTATTATATATAAAAATGTTTTGCTGAATAAAATAAAATCTCATTTTTCTTACCAACATTTTCGCTTAATTTCAAAATGAGCTACGTTAAAAAACACAAAACACATCATTTGGCAATCTTGTTGTAAACTGTTGTTTATGAATACTATAAAATTAATAAAATCAGATAAAAAATAATTATTTTAAATAACATAAGTTAAAATTGTTACCTCACTAACAGTGAATTAAATTTTATTTAAATGTTTGTAGCCGTACTCTGAACTTTTTATTAAAACAATGTTAATTCTATTTGGAACTAAAAGTAAAATTAGCAGTGTTGTTAGCTAACATCTCTATGTTAAGATTAAGAGAGCAAGTGCTGCCTCAAAAATTCATGCATTTTAGCGTCTCGGGATTTACGCAACAGATCAGTTAATAATAAAAATTATGAAACTAAATTTTGCATACACGTAAATGAAGGTTTAAGCTATGACTCTATCAAATTAGAATTTTTTTATTTGTCACTTTTATTGCAAAAGTAAAGTTTTGAAATAAATTAAAAATTTATTTTGATAGAAACTTAGTTCATTCTTTTGTAAACAATACCCAATAAAGCAAAATGTGATTAATGGTAAGACAAAGTCACAATAACGTAAATGCTACACCTATACAAACGGCGATTTGCCGTATCTTTGCCACAGTAAAATACCGTCACCTATATGAATTACATAGTTGTGGGGTAATGGGCGTGGCAAACAAGATTTGCGTATTCAGGAACATTTGAAAGCCCGTTTTATTTATAACAACCGGTTTTAAAGCTATATTCAAAGTAAATGTAAAACAAATATAATTGGTTTTTGAATTATATCATCTAAAACTATTGCGGTTAAATATAATGTTGCGGTTCTATATAGTATTTAAACTTATAATAATATTGATTAAAGTTGATGTATATTATTTTGTTTAAACTTGTTAGTCAATGCTTATATTTTACTAGAAATTAATTTTAACCATGATCTAAATACTTTAAATTTGTTGCATAACGTTCCATGAAGTAGTAAAATGCACAAGTAAAAAATTGTTTGCATCTATTCGTAAATCCTATTTTTTTAGATATCTTTTAAGCTATATTAACAACATGGTAATTCCAAAATTATGTGAGCTTTAGACTTAAAATTAATTGAATTTGGGAGTACGGTACTCAGATATTGTTTTAAAGTCTTTGTTGATAGACTCTACAAATTCTAACATAAAATTTTCAAGATATTTTGTCATATTTGTTGATATAGTTTTAAAAATATATGTATAACGAGGTCATAATCTGTAAAACTATGAATAGAGCAAAACTTTGATAAACACCAGCATTTGGGTACAGTTGAAACTAACAATTTTTATTTTTCTGTTGTCAAGAAAGCTATTAGTAAAATTTTTAAATTCGTGATCAAGACCTATACTAAGGAGCTTGTTAACAAAACTAGGCCATATCTTATCAAATGCCTTGAAAATGTCTAAAGCAACTAAAAAATTTTTTCTATGTTTGTCTAAAGTATAATTCTAATTGTTACTAAAATATGTCAGAAGATCTGTAGTCAAACGTTTTAAAATCCATATTGAATATCTGAGATAAAGTTATTTGGTTCTAAGAACTTGTGAAATGTGGAAATTAATATCATTTTTAATTTTCAATTGTGCAGTATTGTGATTTGGAAATGTCTATAATTTAAAGATTCTTCCTTTTTAGGTATAGGTTGAACATTTACAATTATTCAACAACTCGGGGCTGATTCCTTTTATATGATAAAGCAAATATTTTTGTCAATATGATACATATTATAAATGCACTTTAGATGCATGCTTTGTATCTCCGTTGAGCTTGCTAGCCACTGTACTATACGGGAAAATAATCATCCAGTCAATCTCAATCAGTTTATGTTGTTACATTTTGTACGTTACTTTGCATAAAGTCTGAAATTGCAATATAAATGCACTTAAGCTTGATGCATCTTAACTCGTTCAAACTTGGTGGTCAGTGTTTATATTTTACCGGAAAATGATTAGCATTTTAAGACCATACCGACCGCTACCTTGATTTGTAGTATTTAAAAAAAAAACGGCAACTTCCCCTTTATCGTACTTCTACAAATAATTTGACAATCGATTAATTTTTTTACCAGTACATTTAGAAAGGATTAAACTATGATAAGTCGAAATCTTTTTTGTGAAATTAAATTTGCAAATAGCAACAAAATGCATTCAAAAATACAGAAAAACGCATTTGTTTCTATATTTGATGAGGTTTTTCGGCTATTTCCTAACTATTATTTGACTAAAAAACTTCGACATATCATAGTTTAATTTTTTCTAAATGTACTGGTAAAAAAATAAATCGATTACCAAATTATTTGTAGAAGCAGCAATGAAGAGGAAGTTGCCGTTTTTGTTAAAATACTACAAATCTAGGTAGCGGTCGGTATGCTCTTAACCTTTATCTAAATATAAATAAATTTTACGCAAAACCTTTCATAAAGTAAGAAAATATAATTAATATAATTGCGTTGTGCATCTTATATCGTTCGAACTTGATTTTTATTGCTTATATTACTGGAAAATGATCCTCAAATCAACCTAGATTTAAATATGACGTTGGATTTTGCACAATTAAAGTGCTTTATAAATGCATTTATGCTTGATGCGCCTTATCTCGATTAAACTTGCTGTTTATTAGTTATGATGTACTAAAAATTGAATTCCACGACAACCTCAATTTATATATGCTGTTATAGTATGCCCATAGATATAGTGTCTTTACGACATGAGCTTAACGTATTATTTTATTTGCAAACAATTATGATTGTATTATATACCTGGAACCCGAGGTGAAAATATTGTTATTTATATAATATTTTTACCCTTGAACATCGAGGTGTTAGCTATATTTATGGTATATAATACAAACATAATGGTATATAATACAAACATAATTGTCTCCCTAAGGCGATTAGTAATGAAGTAAACCGATGAGATAATTTATGCCTATGTCGTAAAGACACTATATCTATGAGCATACTATACATATTATGATGCATAAAATTGCATATCGTCCGATAATGCATTATAAATTCATTTACTTTCAAAACGTCTCATTTGTTCAAAGTAGGTGGTACTTAAGCTATAGTAGTTCAAAATACGTCAAACCTTTTCTAGCTATGTTATTACATTTGATATCAAAATATTAATTCTAAAGGAACATGTTTCTGATGCAGAATTTAATTATCTATCGAATGGCGTGCAAATTGTTTTTTGATGCACCGTAAACAAGTAATTACACACTAATTATTGTATTAACCTGTGGTAAAAACAATTTATTTTTACAGATCGTTAAACGAAATATATTCACAAAAAAGGTATCTCAGAAAAACCGTTTAGATTTATTGCTAATTAATTTTGCTAATAACTGAATTAATTGCATGCATTAAAAATGCTTTTAGTTTGCATGATTGGATAGATTGTTTTTCAGGCTATCCAGTGGTATAAAAGCAACTACAAAATCCAGGTTTTAGAATGTCAATTGGCGTTCTGTATATAGCGATTTTGTAATCATTAACTACGTTTTTATGTATATTATTAGTTAGTTTAGATTCTTGGCATACCAGCCTAACATTTTGTACATTATTGAAATGAACATTTATATGGTAGTTGTTTCTACTGCGATTTTTTTAATGCAGCCACCGCTTGAATTATTATGAACAATAAATGATAAAATGTAATAGTTTTCCGCAACATTTCTATGTAAATAAACCGATGAGCTGTGGGAAATATTCAATATATTACATCACTACTTAATAAATAATGCAAGATGTAAATAAAGAACAATGAATATTTTTTATGTTTTTAAAATTGACAGATTTTTTGATTACTATGTACATATATCTATACATATAGTAATAAGAATGAAGTCACATTAGTATTTTTAATATGCTTTTCCTTATACGTAATATCTGTTGTTGTTGTGCCAGATATTTTAAAATTAAAAAAAATCTAATATATCAGACTGCTTTTCTTGTCAGTTCTAATGAACGTGGTCATTTATTTTATTATATAAACCTTACAATTACGTATGTAAGTTTTCTGATATAAGAATATTAAAAAAATACTTCCTGCTATGTAATCGTTAAATTAATACATAAAGTTAATGCGCTGAGAAAGCGTTGGTTATAAATGTACTGCAAGATATTGACTTATTTGTTTTTAAACAAAATAAAACTCGGTAAAAGTATTCTACCACTAATTTAAGTAATTATGATTGACTGGTAACATATACACTAATTGTAGCAATTTGTAAATAAATATTATTTAATGAATGAGTTTATTGTATGCGTCTACTTAATTGAAATGATTAAAGTTGTCTAGAATTTTAGGAAAAAATCTCAACCAATTCATTTAACAACGCTTAGTCGTCGATAGTAATAAAAAGTTCAAATGTTTTTAATGCCAATGTCAATGTCGTACCAATTCGAGCACATCTCACATTTTTTTTTTATTCTATCGTTTAATAAATTGTCATGCGATTTGATATACTTTGATGATTTAATAATTGTAGTTTGTGCTGTGCTCGCGCTACTCGTGCACTACATATTTTATAGCCGTCGGCTTTATTTAACCCGATTAGTAGGATATTCTATTTATATATTACCTATTTAATAAGTAAGAATCGTAAGATCTTGCACTAGGGAACACTTAATAACTTCTTCAAAAAAATGTAACACAGTTTGCCACTTCTCCCGCACTTCTGCATTTTTATTCACCTGATTGCACTTTGCACAATGATGGTTGGAATTCCCCCTGACTTTTTTAAAACCTGTCCAGTTGCATGCGATTTACAAGTGTGTGTTTGTTTTTTAAATTTATTTATTAAACAATAAAAGTTTACAACACCGGCCCGATCGACGTTGACTAGGCTTTCAAACTGAATTTATTCGAACGGCTGGCTAAGTAGAATATTGGCAGGGGACTGCCTCATTGCTCTGTGCATCTAATGCTAAATATTGCCGTGTTAAAATTAACAGCAACTTTTAACCTACTAGAAAATCTATAAGTAATTATCACTTGAACACTTACATTTACCAATTTAATAATAAACTTAAAACATTATGATTTCATTAATTTTAGACATAAACTCTATTTTTGATATTATTATGAAATAGTATTTTCAAATAATATATTACTATCCATAATTTATTTATTTGATATTTTTAACAAAACACACTTTTTTCATTGCTATACAAGTCATTTTGAATGAAATAAAAATTATAACATAAATCAAAATGATGTGAATAAAACATTGTTTCATTGTTCATCTAAACAATTGAACAGATGAAGTGCTCAACATGTTTTCAACTAAATTTACTTAATTATTTCTTGAAAGATAATGTTTGCAATGTCACTTTGATATTAGAAATAAAATTACCGTTTGAATTAGGATGGTAGAAAATATGGTATAATCTCAGGTATAATTAATATGACAAAAAATATATTGGTTTGCTTAAAGTATTTACTTTTAATGTTTATTTAAAGTAAATTAAACAAATAAAGATATCGCAATTATTAATACGTGACTGAGAAACAATCAATATTAAGGCGTTTTTCATGTTCCGCACATGTAGTTGATTTTAAACGTAGGCTTAATTTTAAACAGGTAAGTAGGAAATTCTCCATTCCATTGCATCTAATAATAATAATGTCAGAACATCTATTTCATTGCATCTAATAATAATGTCACAAAAATTAATTGAGGCTAGTATTAAAAGTGAACCGACAATGTAATTATTCCGCGGATGAAAATAAACATGTTGGAAATCCCAGAATACAGAACGGGTTATTTATTATAAATACTGAATTGTCAATTTATGAGGGATTATCTATAAGAAACAAGTGTTTTATGTTTTTATAATCAAAAAGATGCATGTATTGACCAAAAGTTGTAATTACATCATTGATTTAAGAATATATAGATTTTTTTCATATAAATGGTAAAAAAATAATAATCAACGGTTATAAATAATATAAAACCTGCAATTATTAAACAATATTATATCTTAAAGTTTAACAAAAGAAGTCATACAGCTGATAAGTAGTGCCATGTTCATGTATAAGATTTGCGAAAAAAATGAATCAACGCTACTCAATATTTTTCAATAATTTTTTTAATTATTCATCAAAAACAACATTAAAATATCTCACAGGCTATTTTAGAAATAGTTCATTCATCCTGTAAATCTAATTTTGTTAATATCTATTTTACAAAGTTTACTGTAAGTAATGCTGTCGTTTTTGTTGTATGAAAATGCTTCAAAGGATAAGTATCATTATTTATTATTTTTTACAATTTTTTTATAAAACAAAGTTGTTTATAAACTAACGTAAAGTCTGAATACAAAGTAATAGTTCAATTTTTTTTAAATTATTTTACATAGCTACTTTCCAATTTGACACACTTTTCCGCTAACTTAATAAATCTATCCTACACTTTACGAATGGTTTGCTGCACATTCAGATTATGAATTGCTTCTTCTATGCGTTGATTTAATATTTTCTTATCATGTGGATGATCTTCGGAATAAACCTTTTGTTTTAAGGCACCCCACAAAAAAAATCTAATAATGAAAGATCAGGCGACTTAGCTGGGTAATGGTTTGTGCCAAACCTCTCTTCCATCTTGCGCCAATCATGTAACCATTGTCTGACCAAGACTGTGCAATGAGCAGAGCAGCCGTCTTGTTGCCAAATAAGTTATTACGTACTTCTGGCTCTTACGTATTAAGAAATGGTAAGACAAAATGTTCTAAAATGTTCAAATACACGTGTTGGTTTAAATTCCCCTTTATAAAATATAGGCTAATAACCCAATCATAAAAAATATTCCACATCATACATTAACTTTTTTGTAACGTTGACTTCGTTTGTTTATTATGTCATTAGGATTCTTGTAAGAACAATGACAACTATTTTGTGAAGATTTGTACCCGTTTGTGCAAAATGTACATTCATCGGTAAAAAAAATAAATCTATAAAACCTTTGGTTTTCAAGGAAATTTTTCACCTATCCATAAACAAAACTCTAAACGTCTTTTTTTATTACCAGGTTCATGTGTACGCTGCATCTTTGGATTAAACGGTTTAATTTTGTTTTTTTTTAAATTGTATGTGAAACACATTTGCTTAAATCCAGTGTTTTTGCACGCTTCCTTAAAGATAAATTTGGGTTATCTAAAACCTATTGCTAATAATGTATCTACATCATTTTGATTGTATTTTTTCAGCAACCCAGTTTTATTGAGTTTTTTTAATAATCTTTGCAATACTTTTTTTGACACAGGCGTATTAAGAAATTTTTCATTAAAAACATTAATAGCGTATTGATAAGACACATTTTCAATGCCATAACATTGAATTGAAATAAAAAAACTAGTTTATACTAAAAATTTAATGCCGACGTTTTGATATCTTCCTTAAGGCTAAAAAAAATAAAAATTACATTGTTATTAAACAAACAAAAAAAAAAATAAATAAATATTATAAAATACTTGTAAAGTTAAAACAATTTCTTTATTCTATTTATATCACAAATGTTAAAAACTACCTTTAATTGTCAGCTATAATTGTCATGGTTTTATAATTGCTTATCTTTATTTAGTTAAACACTTTAAAATACACTTGCAATGACTACACTTATTTAATTGTTAACAACGTGGCGCTGTACTGGTTGCATACCACTTATTTGCACATTCAAATTAAATTAGTATACATATTGGACAACTTATAATTATCAGTTTTAAGGTTTATGTTTCTCTTTTTTGATATAATAATATGTATTACTTTGTTAATTCATTTTTTGTTGTAACCAGTTAAGGTGTTGTATACTCCTAGTCGTCTTACTTTATTATGTTGTAATATTTTGTTTATGTAGTTAGAAGTTTTATAAATATGTAAAAATTGTTTTGAAGGTTTTTTAGTGGTAATTTTGTTGGGTGTTGTTGACCCATCCAGGCGTTTGTTATCAAGAAATTAATAGTTTAACCTTTCCGCGAAAGTCAGAAGTCATTTTTTTACAAGAAAAAGTTGTGATCCAACCTTTTGTTAACTAACACTTCAGTGGGTGGGTGAGGCACTACAGTCCAAACTACTGACTCGATACCATGCTATAGAGTTGCTCACTCACCCACCCAAGTGTTTGTTATCAAGAAATTAGTAGTTGACCTCTCTACGGACGTCAGAAATCATTTTTTACAAGAGATAGTCGTGATCCAACTTCTTAATAATTAGTTACCTCTTAATAACTAACACTCTGTTTGGTGGATGGGCCACTCTAGTCCAAACTACTGACGTGTTGCCATGCTATGGAGTTGTCTACCCACTCACCAAAATGTTTGTTATCAAGAAATTGGTAGTTTTACCACATTGCGGACGTTGGAAGTTATTTCTTTCACAAGAAAAGGATGCGATCCAACCTCTTGATAACTAACACTTCGGTGGATGAGTGGGCCACTTCAGTCTAAACTATTGACTTGTTACCATGCTATAAAGTGGCCCACTTACCTACCTAAGTGTTTGTTATTAAGATATTCTAAGAACACCAAAAAATCTAGACAGTTTTGAGGTCCTAATTAGAGTTTAATCTTGCACTTGAAAGATATATAAGATGTTTTTACTACATATTTTGAATAGCCATTCTTTATAAATAGCAATTGTAGTTTTTCCGGATTCTTAATGTAGAATTGATGATGACTTAAGTTTTGCATTCATTGTTTGTAAGCTTTTAACGAATTAAATTTTATTTTAAAGGGATAATTTGACTAAAAATTAACTATTTGGTATTGCGGTTTATAAGAAATTGTTACTAAACAATGAATTTAACTGTACTGTACTGTCAAGTATCTTTAATTAAATTGAGCTGAGTGTTGTTTTAGTTTGGTTGTAATGCAAAAAAAATTAGATACGTGAGATTGTAGTATATTGCAGTCCTTTATATTTAGCTTTTATGCTGTAAAAAAAGCAAGTTAGGCATTTTTAAAGTTGTAATACAAGCTTTAAACATTTTTGACTATTGTCACATTGATATCTTGTAGAATTTCAAACTATTCTGAAGTTGCAAATTAGATTTTCAAAATGCAGAAGTTTATGTTATTATCAATGAAAGTAAGTTAGAAGTTTTATGAAGTTAAATACCCATTTAACTTCATAACATATCTTATAACAGCAAAAAAAGTTGGGAACTGTTTGCTTGTTTAAAAGTCAATAGGAAGTTTTATGAAGTTTTATAAGTTTTCTGAATGCAGAAACAAGTTAATTGTAAGAACTTAGCTACAGCTCTTTGTTTGAATTTTAAATAAAATTCATGTTGTTGCTTGTAAGCAATATTTAAGGAATTAAATAATGTTTATAAGATTTTTGTTAAATTGGTCTAATAGTAAAGGTAAAAATCTAAAAAAATAAATAAAAATAAACCCTTCAAGTAAATTTAATTTTTTTTTTTTTTTTATATTTTCTATTTTTATTTTATAAAATCCTTTTATATTATTCATATTAATAAGGTAATGATTTTATTTTATTTATTTATTTTATTTTATTTTACATACATGTTTCGATGAGTGAGATCATCATTTTCAATGTATTTATTGTATATTATATTTCAAACTGATTTATTATTATTTAAAAAATTGTTTTTTCCCGGGAAAAAACAATTTTTTAAATAATAATAAATCAGTTTGAAATATAATATACAATAAATACATTGAAAATGATGATCTCACTCATCGAAACATGTATGTAAAATAAAATAAAATAAATAAATAAAATAAAATCATTACCTTATTAATATGAATAATAAATTTAATTTGTTAAAATTTATTGTATATGTTGTACATACTAGAGCATATGTTTATTATTTAATAGACTATTTGTCGGCCTAAGTTGAGTTGTAACTAGGCATTTATATTTTTAAAACAAGGTATTTCTCAATGCAGTAAAAAACTTTAAAAATCTAATAATGTTTCTTTACTTAAGTGGCAATGTGTTTTTAAGCCAAACAAGTGTTGTTATGTTTTAGGGGCAATTGTTAACTTTGTGTCTTAGTTTTGTTACTAATGATTAGTGCATCAAACACAGTTTATTGTAGCAAACAAGACTATTTATGTATTTTAAGTTTTCAACAATACAAAAGACTACGTTATTTCTAAAGTACCTTATAATTCTTGAAGTGGATATGTGTACTTTTTGTGAGTAAAAAAAAAGAAGAGAAGCTCGACGGGTTGTTTGGTTGTTTGATTAATAATTAATGCGCTATAAAGTTAGTGTTTAATAATAAAAAAATAGTAAAGTGTGCAAATCCTTACGTTTAACGCTGTTTGAGAGTTCATATTTATATAACCTAATAGTTAAGTTTGTTTTTGTATTAAGGTGGAAAAATTGTCCCAATAAAACTATCGTGCAGCTTTTCTCGGAAGTTAATTAAGATAATTCATATCTGTTTTCGGCATTATTATGAGTATAATAACAACATTT
Source organism: Tachinus rufipes (assembly GCA_963932245.1). Classification (NCBI taxonomy): domain Eukaryota; kingdom Metazoa; phylum Arthropoda; class Insecta; order Coleoptera; family Staphylinidae; genus Tachinus; species Tachinus rufipes. The sequence continues at coordinate 54,268,662 of OZ010744.1, forward strand.
GAATAAGCTATTTTGGTAAAAATATATTAATAAATAAAAAAGTTAAGTGGTAAAAATTGTTTAATTTATTTCAAACTTAGTTCATATTCATATTTATATAAAAAAAATTATGTTTCAAAAATTATCACAAAATGATTATTTGTTTCCTTTAAAAGCAGCACCAAAGATGAGAATACTTTTGGATGTAAACAATAAGCCCACCGATGGCTCCGCCCATTACGTTCAGTACTGTTTTTATTACACAATTGGTAGTTTGATTTTATTGGGTGATCGGCGCCATGGGCGGTATTTTATTCTAGTGCGAGTGAAGCGCTCCCGGTGGTTTACCAAGGAACCATTCCTGACAATTCTGTTCTTAAAGAAGATTTAGTAGAATAATTTCGGAGTCAAAGTTTAGTTAGGATGGCCGAATGTTAACAATAGTTTTTGTTAGCATTATTTATAATAGTTAATGTACCACAAACATTGATATTTGCTTACAGGTAGGGCGTCTGAGGTGAGGTGAGGGAGAATAGTTGCGCTATTATAAGGTTTTACAGAATCAAACTCAGCAAGAAAACGCTTGAACATAATTGAATAAAATTTTCACACATTGTAGAAGAAAGCCAATCTGTGTCTTCGAATTAAAAAAAAATAATGTGATAAACCTTTTCTTTGCAATTAATTATTCCAAACGCGTCACAGGTGGAAACGCAATGTTAAATCCTACACGAACAGGCAACGGCATTTTTGGTGCGTTTTATTTAAATCAGATGACTGGAACAAATTTTTTATTTAAAATTAATAAATGATGTATTTTATGTAAATTGCCTTTTCATTAATAATAATAATAATAATAGTGAATTGTTTCTTTTACCAGTGAGATGCTACGCACACTGATAATGGGTACATACTCTAAAACACAAGTGTATGTGTCTCTTACTGGATGAAATGGCAATTTACATAAAATATATTATTTATTAATTTTAAATAACTTTTTACCAAAAAAAATAAAATATTGTATGTAATTTAATATATAAAAAAAGTGATGACGATATCGTTTGGATATTGAGTTGGTTGGCGTTTTGTACTATAAAAACCAATTTTAATTTAAAAACGTGTCAAAATTTTTCTAGAAAAAAATATTAAGCAATATTTTTGTAGATGTAAAAAGACTTAAGGCCTGTTCCAACATACAATTTGGACAGTTTGCAAACCGTTCAAACTATGCACACAAACAAATTACTGTGTATAAAAGATTGCCTAAGGTTGACATATATTTGTTTGTGTGCACAGTTTGAACGGTTTGCAAACCGTCCAAATCGTATGTTGGAACAGACCTTTAATATTTTTTCATAATAATATTACTAGCTGCACTCCATCAGGACGCGGCGACTAAACCCGGCAATTCTCTAGCGTTAAGTAATTGACTAGTTATAGACTGTTGTATTTGTTGATGGAAAGGTTTGGTAAATATTTATCTTACAAGTTCCAAAAGAAAGAAACTTAATTACACAATGGCTAGAGAAGCTTTTAGGTGTGTAATTTAGCTATCAGAGGTTATTCACACATACACAAGTCTTAGAGGTGTCTAATACAAAGTACATTGACAGCAAATTGAGATACTGATAGCTGTGCATGTTTGGAAGGCTGTAAAAGAATGTTAATTACACACTAGGAGCCGAGGCTTTGTGGTTGTATAATAACTCTGTATCTGGCAGTAAGACTTTATACGTAACATTCAAAAGTAAGTTGCGCACTGGCAGTTAAGGCCTTGGGGTTGCACAATAACTGCAAAAGAATGTTAAACTTACACAAGCCAGTTGGATCTTGATGTAGTATGCAGGACACATTACATTAGTAAGGAGCAGTTATAAACACACTGGTATAAGAGTATACCTTAATTAGATAATTGGTACTATACTATGTATTGATATAATTATAAGAATTTTGGCATGACAGTTGATCTTATGCTAGAAAACAATTATATGCTCAAAAATATTTTAATTTTTTTGAGAGATTTATATATGGTCATGTATAAGTCAAGTATTTGTTTTTGCATAAAACACTAAAAATAAATTCCTTTACATGAATCCTGATTATGTACATTTTTTCAGTGAGCCATTTCCAAGTAACATGAAATTAAAATATGAAAAAATCGAGGTTTTTGAGTTTTTTTACATTGTTTGATTGTTTGTAACTTCTCGAAATTGCATTTAAAAAAAAAATTATAAAAGACTTCTTTCTTTAAAATTATCCAAAAATAAGTTAATGTTGCAGAACTTTAAAAGACAATATTTGTTTTAAAAGATGACGGGTATTTTCTCTTTTTTTTTCAAATATAGATAAAAACGTGTTTTTATACAGGGTTTTCCAATAAGAAGTTTTATTTTGAATAGCAGGCTAATTGGGCAGCTGTCAATTTTGAAGCTATTATCTTATGACATTTGACAAGTAAAAACTACGCCATTATTAAAAATGGAACAATACACGCTTCAACAACGCATTGAAATTATTAAAATTCACTACAAAAATGGTGAAAATTTTCCAGTCACAGTTTTCAAAACTAAAGCACTTTTTGGTCGTCGTAAAGCACCTTCTCGGCCGGCAATAAAAAACCTGGTGAAAAAATTTGAATTATTTTGACAATTTTGTGAAGAATTGAAACCGTGTGCATCGCTCAAAAACACATGAGAATATTGCTGATGTAGCCCGTAATGTAGAAGAAAACCCAGGTTTGTCGATTCCTTGTCAATCTTTGGAATTATACATTCCACAAACAACATTACACCGTATTTTGCATAAAAACTTAAGTCTTAAAGCTTTTAAAGTTCAGATAACACAAGAAATCAAGCTAGTTAATCACCATAAACGTCGTATCTTTGCTAATTGGGTCCTTCAAATGCATCAAAATGATCCGAAATTTCATCAAAAAATCATCTTCAGTAATGAAGCCCATTTTCACCTCGGAGGCTACGTTATTAAGCAGAATTGTCGCGTTTGGGACTGAGAAAATTCAAGAACGTTTGTTGAAAAGTCTTTGCATCCTCAACGTGTCACTGTTTGGTGCGGTTGATGGGCTGGCGATGTGATTGAACCCTACTTTTTTGAAAATGAGGCTGGTGCAACTGTTACGGTGAATGGATGGCGCTACCGAGCTATGATTAATGATTTTTTATGGCCAAAATTAAAAAATACGTGCCACACAAGCAACGAAACAATCGCAATTTTGCAAGAAAAGTTTCCTGACCGTGTTATTTCTCGTAGAAGTGATCACAATTGGCCACCAAGATCTTTAAAAGATTTAACACTTTTAGACTTTTTTCTTTAGGGTCACGTGAAAGATGATGTCTATGCCAATGCTCCACAATCAATTTAAAAGTTTAAAGATGGAATTCGTGAAGTTATTGAGGACATATTGGTCATGGAAAATTTTATGAAAAGAATGTGGTACTGCAATCGTAACCATGGCAGCCGTTTGACTGATATCGTTTTCAAATATTAATGGCATACCTTTTTCTTTACAATGAAATAAACATTTCTTGATTTCTCTTACAAAATACCCGTTTTTTTTTTAATATCAAAATGAAACCTCTTAATGAAAAACCCTATATGTGCAAAAATACCTTGAGAATTTTAGGAAGTGCCGTGTGCTACGCTCCGAAATATCTTACAATGTATTTACAGAAATACTTAAAAATAGCGAAAAAGGCTTAAATTTTATGTGGATACATTCTAAGATACCTTGGAGCGTAGTGCGCGGAACTTCTTGAAATGTTTAGGGTATCTTTTGCTCATATAAAAGCACGTTTAAATTTATATTTGAGAAAAAAAGAAAATACCTGTTATCTTTTTTTTAAGAAAAACTGTCTTTTAAAGTTAAGCAAAATTTTTAAAATTTATGGAAACATATGTTGGCTGTAAAAACTTATTTTTTGAACAATTTTAAAGAAAAAAGTTCTTTATAAAATTTCTTAAAAATGCAAGAGAAGTTACAAACAATAAAAATAAGTAAAAAAACGTGAAAACTAGATTTTTTTAAATTTTGGTTTCATATTACTCGGAAATGGCTCATTGACAAAATCTGAAAATCATATAATTAAGATTCATATAAAGAAAGGCATTTTCAAAGGTTTGAGCAAAAACAAATTTTCATTTCGTACACTTGACTCATACACTCATACACACAAAAACAAATAAATAAGAAACACTCTAACATACATGTAAATTATCATGTATCTTGATATAAAATAAATAATTTAAATAAATAAGCTATGTAGATGGTGTTCATTGTTACAGTATATTAAATAATATTGCATTATTCCTATATATATTTCATTCTATGTGTGCAAACACGAGAGTTGTGAGTCAGTATTAGTCCAGCGCATGCCAAATTTATTTTGATCTAATTAGATAAACGTTCGATATATTGAAAAAAATTAAACAAACTACAATAATTGAGTTGTTTTTAATACAATATCAATTTTTGTACTTAAATAATAAAATATTATATTATCTATGTTAATCATATTAATTTAGAATAGAAGTGCAAATAAACTTTGCATATATTAATAACTAATTAATAACGCAATATGATATTATAAATGCTCTACATGTAAAAGAATGTTGACCGCGCAACTCTATTTAATGAAACGTCCGGTGTATGATATTATAATCCATTGGAACTATAAATCCCAGTTTAGTTTGATTTGTATACAATGTACTCTTGCTACTTAGCAATTGCTACTATGTCCATTAAACTTTTATTTTCATTTTTATTCAATTGATAATTACATTAAAACAAAATTATCTTTCTTATAAAACAATCATAAATTATTATAGGTATAAAAAATGTATTCTATTTATTCCATAAATTAAGTATTTTGTTTTTTGCTTCACATATTACAAGCAATCGACAAAATTCTAAGAAACTATTCTCACAGTTTGAACATATTTAATACAAAAAACACGACCTAACCAAAAATATAAATATGTTCACAAATGATCAAATGAGAATAATATAATAAAATGAAATCTTATATGAATTTATAACGTTGTCTGGTATTAAATGGCATAATAAATGCTGTTATTTAAACTATATGTTTTATATAAAATATATAAAGTATAAATACAATATCCCGAAATAATTAGTTTATTTGTTCATTCTCAGAATGCTATTAACCATAGCCATTAAATAAAGTCATTAAGTCAGTTAGTATAAATAGTCAATACACCCTTTAAAATATTCACTTTGAATTGTGGTGGTGAACAAGGTTGACGAAGTAAGTTAAAAATCAATTAGTTTAAATAAATAAAGCCATACTGATGAGAGGTAAACCTCGAAACGCGTCTATGGATGTTTTTTAGTTTAAAATATTTTTTCATAAATTTAATTTTTTAATGCTATATGTTTTAACTTATTATATGTCAAAACAAACAAAGTAAATAAAAAATGTTATTTATTCATTAATGTATTAAAAAAAATAATTTATTTTAAGACATTCTAAGATTAACAAAAGTGCTTATCGTTAAAAAAACAATTATTTAGTTTAGATTTTTGGCATATGATTCCTAAGAAGTCTATCTTCTATTTATAGAATGTATAAAATAATATGCTGTAAAATTGCATATTAAAAAATAAATATATATATATATATATATATATATATATATATATATATATATATAAATACAATATAGATAAAATAAACTTTCACAAACTATTTAAAACAATAGCAAACAATAATTAGGTGATTCCAACAGTGTGTAACAAGAGTGTAAAATGTCTTAAACACTGTTGACTTTTGTGGTACACGAACATGTATTATAAACGCAATAAATATACATTCATAATTAGATACCCATTTGAGCAGACGGTTGACAAAAGCTGCCACCAATCCAATAAGATATGATGATATAAACAGTTGATGAAATACAAATATCCCAAACTGGAGACTCTTAGAATACCACAACCGCCACGCTGTAATTACACTTTTACTACATTGCAACTTACTGTTTTGAATAGCAAACCACTCAGTCTACTAACTAGACAACATTAATCATTGTAGAAAACTACAATAATCTTAAATACAAGTCTTTTCTTTATAACTTTTGGCATTAGTTATTGCGAGCTTAGCAAAACTTGTCAGCATTTTTATGGATACTGAAACCTACATAACTAAGAATCCAAACTAAGTAAGCAGTGACATTTATTTTAATCACCTAAAGCAAAATTGAATAAATCTGCTGGCTTTTAATGCACTTAACAAGTCCATAACATATAACATAAAATCTACCTGCACTTAGTTAGATGTAAAATAGGCCTGATAGATATTACACAGATTTACAGCATAAACACTGTTAACAATTGGCAAGCTTAATATAAACTGAAACTCATCTATCAAAAAACACAACACACAACATCGTTACTTTTTAAGCCGTCTGTAAAAATGCAAGTGACATTTACATACATTGCTTGAATTTTAGCAAATTTAGTTTGATTTTCAACTGGTAAAGTTGAGATTCACTTTAGTTAGCACAGTATTTAATCGAAAAACTATTTCTTAAAGTATACTACATTTTCTTACAGCAATCGGCTTTTCCAACCGCATCCTGATGTAGAAATTGCCAAAACCATAATTATACACTATCTTACATTTACAATCTTACGCCAAAGAAAAAGTGATAGTTAAGTTGCCTTGCACAGAACACTAACACTAATGCTAGTTGCTAAATAAGTTTTTGTATGGTAGACTAGATCGTGCATTCCTGCATTTTAGTGCTTTGCATTTTTTTTTTACTTTTTAATTAAGTAAAAAACTATTTATGTGACTTAAAAAAAGAGACTTATTTTAGACTCTGGCCATTTTACAAATATTTAACTATCAGATATCTTACAAACTTTCTACTAGCTCTACCACAAACTTTATTAGTTCTCTTGTTTGTAAACCGGCAAGATCATTTAGTTGAAAGTTTATAATTTACCATAGTAAGCTCTGTCAACTTTATTGTTCAATCTTCCGACTCATTACTTAGCCACATTACATTACATTACAAATTGATACAGTCGCTAATCGAGTAAGTTTTATATATGTCAATGAAAATCTTTTGTAAACACAAAAATGTTATTGAGCTCCAAACCGTAACATGCACTTTTTGAGATTGTTCGTACTTTAATGTGGCATTTCTTTTTTGTTTAGATATCTTTAAATTCTTCAAACATTTAGAAAATAGTTTCAAAACTACAAAAACAATCCTTCATAAAAATGTCGTAACGGTGTCAAATTTGGTATAAATATATTATTAATTAAAATTTTAAAATTTTTGGATTAAATGTTTTTTTTTATACTATAATTAGTTCTGTATAATAAAGCGGTTAACGTCCAACGGAGAACGAACGTGTTTGCGAAAGTGCTCAACGGTGATTTAATAAAATTTAAAAAACAGAGGTCTGTGAATAGTGATTAGAAGTGCAAGGAAACTTTTGTTAAAATGGAAAAAGTGTAAATATGTAACTATGATAAGGACACACTAAAAAATGTTTGGTTGTGTTTTAAAAACACACTCGTGTAGTGACGTGCAACACGTTTAGTGTTTAAGTAATAGAACATTTACCGCAAGAACAGCAAATTAAGCACAAATCTAGGCCAAGACGAAAAAGTCAAGAAACGCAGTGTGGATGCATTTTTAAAAAGAGGAAAGTTACAAAGAAGAAATAAAAAAATATAAACCCAGGTCATAGCACAAAAAGGAAAAGAGATGTAAACTTGCCAGGCAATACCAATAGGGTAAAAAGAGTAAATAACACTACAACAATTAAAATAATGAGGGAATTAATTAGAGAGTTTAGAGATTTAACCAGTGAGTATTCAAACACTAAACTGGAAATAAAAAAGGTAGCAAATCTCTTAGAGATAAATATGGAAAGACTGGAATTTAAAGAAGTACAGAAAGCAGAAAAAAAAAACAAAAAGTAAAAAAAAAATAGAGAGAGAAATGTCGACACAAACAATAGAGACTGAAAAAAAAAATCAAAAAAGAAAGAAATAAGGAAAAACAGTACAATTATGCATACCAAAACATAGAAGAAAATAGAAGAACATTTTAAGACTACAATACCAAACAAAGCTGCAGAGAAAATGAGAACGAAAAAAATGTTAAAAATGGAGAATAACAAAAATAACAAAGCAAATACCAAAGGTAGATAAGGCAACTTTTGAGATGGTCAGAATATACCTGGCAACAAAAGGACACAAAAAAGTAATCCCAAGTGGAGATACAAGATTATAACTGGAGATAATACTAACAAATCTAAGACTGCCAAAAGGAGTACAACTAATGAAACTGCATAAACTATTCATAAAAAAGAAAAGATACAATAAAGAAAAAGTTAACAAAAATGTAAGAAAACTAAGAACGTATCTGAAAACAAATTAAATAACAAGAATAAATAACACACGGAATAGAGAAAGAAGAGAATGCAGAGCTAGATGTCAGTGCAGATAAAATAATATAAAAAAACAAAAAAAAAACAGACAAAGGTAGGGGCTATAGATAGAGAGAAAGGGGCCGGGGACAGCATGCGTGCCGCAGACTCTGTGTAAAAATCCTCAAGGCAATAACCAGCCCACCTCAAACTACTGCCAAATCTAGAATAGTACAACAAAGACATTATAACAACAGGATTGACGCAGAAAAGAAAACCGGAAGGTATTGCCGTGCGTAAGTTATTATTAAGGGCTACTTGTTGAATCCAACCATCAATGCGTCTTAAAAAAAATTGTATAATAAAAAAAACTATAAATAGCTAAAATACAAAATTAGATTATTGCTTTAAGATAATTAATTTGTAATTTATTTAGATCTTCTTCATTATAGTTGTTTTTATTTTTCAAACTTAAAAAAATTATGTTAGTTTATGTTTGTATTATTTGGATTATGTTTTTTTTAAATATTTTTTTAGTAGTATTGTTGTTTATAATTTGTTTATATATTTATATCATTATCAATTATAACTATTACAAAACCATTTATTTGCTTTTGTGCAACAATAAAATTGGGATATTATAACAAAGATTAAATTAAATAAACTTAAAGAATTACTATTTAAAGATAAATTTGAGTAATTGATAGTTAAAAAAATATTAATCAGTTTATATGTTAGTAGCTTTTGTTATGATGATTTCTTTATTAGTAATAGAACAATATGTTAAACATTTTCTAATTTTATTGATAGTTTCTTTATTTGAATTTATGTTGTAAATATGTTAACAAAATTTAAGTCTTAATAAAAAAATAAATATATTTGTTAGTACTGTAGCAGAGCAAAGTGAGTTTTGATAATAACTTATTTATTATTATTGCTCGGATAGATATTTTATTTTCATATAATACTTGTATATACCTAAATTAACAATAAACTGTAAATAAAAAGAATGAAGATTAACAACCATAGTGCTAAACATTGTTAAACGGGAAGTCTACCACTGAATTAAATTTTATATAAGGGCATACATTACTGAGCATTGTGACATCTGCCCCTATTTAACCAAATCTTTGAATAATCAATTATTTAACGGTTAGTTTAAATTTATATATGGTTTTAAATGATATGCATAAAACGTACCTCATTTCGTGTCCGTATGCGGTAGGGTTAACACAAACGTTTTAGTAGCCACGGCTATCTTAATTTAGTACGGTCCTTCAAATATTGGCATAATTTTTTTGTTTTTCCAGGCAGCAAAGAGAATACGGGGTTTGTCCAAAGTCAGACCATATCTCCCGCAACAAAAAGTTAGTAATGGGAAGAACTACGTTCAACGCGCGTTGCCCGGCAAGCCGGCGGGCTTGCCGGGCAACCGATTTGTTGGCTAAGAAAAACTTGACGTGCATTAAATAAAGTGTCTTCCGGGAATAGAATGCGGTCTTTAAAGAGTGAATCAAGATTTTTCCCAAAATGTAATTTGAGTGGTCTATACTCAGTAGATTTATGTGTGACGCCATTAAGAAAGTTTATAAGCCGTAGTATCTCTCAAGCCCAGCTACAATGTTTTTTAGATTAATACGTACAAAAAAGACGCCCAAGTTTTTGCATGGTTTTTTCAACCGGGTTTTCTCAAGTGGTACTAAGGAAATAATGGTTTTTTAAAGGTAACTAGTTTGGTAAATACATCAATTGCCACAAATACGTACCGGACACCTGCTACGGAAATTGGCAAAGGCCTAAAAAAGTCAACAGAAACTAACTCGTTGAAAGCCGTTGCAATTACTAGTTTTAACAAAAGTTTTAGTAATCAAAATGTTATATTTTTTTGACAATTTTTGCAAGCACAAAATATCTATTTTACCGCACGATGCATACCGTTGCACTATAAATCAAGTTTTACAGCGCACCATGTTTTGTACACCCCAAAATAACCAAAGTCGTAATGATAAATATTAATAAAATTAGAAAACAACGTTTGAGGTATACATAAGAATGCTGACAAATTCAAATTAAGGCAAAGAAAAAAAAGATTGTCATGCAAAATGTATTGTTCATTTTCATAGGAGGTAGCAGTAATTTTTTAAATTAGTTGCAAAAGTTTATTATCATTTTTTTAAGCTTTGGTCAATTTTTATAGTAGTTTTTTAATGTCAGGTAATTGAAATAAGTAGAATAAGGCAAAACTTTTTTTTGACAAGGTAGATAAACGCAAGGAGGGGTTTTGTGAAAGCGTATCAGCTACAAAATTTGTCTTTTTAGATTGCACTTAAAAGAGTATTTTTTTGGGGGTAAAATATTGTTTATCTCGCGGTAATAAAAGTTTGCTAAACTACTTTTTACTTTTTTTCTTACTCTAATGTCGCTTGCGTCACATTGCACGCAAAATGGCTGATTTAACTTTGGGTAATACAATTTTAAAACTTTGATCAAAGTTAGCCAGTCTCAAAAATGACTGTACTTGCCGGACATTACCGGGTACTGGGTAGTTTTTTATAACTTGAATGCGTAAATAATTTAGTTTGCGTGCTCCTTCAACATGTAATTTAAAAAAAATTGGTTCTCCGCAAAGAATCTGCATTTGTTAAAACGTAATGTAAAACTTGCTTGTTTGAAACGCAAGAATACAATATCAATCATATGTTCAGCAAAGGATTGTGATTTTAAAAGTATGTTGTCTATAAATAGATGCACAAAGTTGTCATATGCTAGGTTTCAGTTTTGTCCATGCATTGCGTAAAATAACTTACCGCGGTCTTTAAGCCAAATGGCATGACATTAAATTAGTGAGCTCGTGTGCCCACCTAAAAACCCGTGTATTGTCGGTGTTCTGCTTTTATAGAAATTTGCCAATAGAAGGCGGAAGTCTAGTGCTCCCAATATGCTACAAATTATGTCTTCTATTAGACGGGGTAGTTAACTAACTAATAGTTCTATCACGTTTAACGGTTGTTATTAGTGAGCTGCAATAGGGGGTGTCGGTCCGACTTATTACTCTCTATTTTTTTATTTGTTCAATTTCCGCCTGGACCGCAGCTCTGTGAGCGATTAGAATTTTGACCGTAAACGGTTGGTCATTTGTCATGTGAATTTCATGACTATATTTTGTCGTTTTACCGAGAATGTTTGAAAACAGATCTTTATGATCTATATTTCAATTTTTTTTTGTTTTGTGTTCAAAGACAGATTTTTTATTGCGTCCGAGAAATCTGTTGATGTATCATAGGATTCAAGAAATTTTGACATTGTGACAATATATTAACTGAAGTTAAGTTAATTATCCATTTATCATTGTTATCATAAATTTTTATAGTATTATTTGAATTATCATTTAATTTTTGTGTTTTTTTTTTAATAATATATATTAATATTTAATTTTAATGGTGTCAAAAAAATTAAGTAAAAGTTAAACGGTATAATTTCTTTGACTTTGTTTATATAATCTTTTAGTTGTTTATTTATTTTGTTGATATTAATAATCATTATTGTAATTTTTAATTTTAATGTATTTATTGATAACCTTTTTGAGAAGATTTGTAAAATACATTTACTATGTACTATATCACAAATATATTTAAGAAACCGTAACATGTTTCAACCTTTTACTAGGCCATTATCAGTTGGTGATAGAAACAAGTATAAATTAAAAAAAAAATTATAAAGCATATATACCTACTACAGTAAAACATAAAATGTACAGAAAAGTGAAAAATTACATTAACAAAAACAAAAACAGACCAGGCAAGTAAAAAAAAGATTAATGAATGACGGTTTTTATTTAAAGGTAATTAAGACAAAAAATAGAAAAGATTAAAATTATTTCAAACAAAAAAGATTTATACAAGTCGGTTTGATCATTAAGCAAGTTTACGGAAGGATTGTTTTTTGATTTAGTAATTGCACGATCTTTTAACAAATGTTATTTTTTGCCTTTAGAGCAGTGGTGAATTATTTTAAGTTTATCAATATCTGAAAATATGTAACTATTTTCTAAAATATGGTTTGCAAAAGTATTATCTCAAAGGCGTAATCTGAAAAAACAGTAATGTTTTTTAAATCTAGTTTTGAAATTTCTTCTTGTTTGTCTTATACATTGTGCATTACAAGTACAACAACTTAACTTATATACTTTCATGTTAAAATTGTATCTGTACGGTCTTTAGCTTTGAATAAAATGTTAGATAACCTATTTTGACTTTTAAACAATACTTTATAATTAAATTGTCTAGGAATATTTTCTATTTTCTCGGATATGTTACCAAAATATGTAATTAAAATGTAATGCTTTGTAATTTTTTTTTTATATTTATACTTGTTTGTATTGCCGTCTGATGATGGCCTGTAGAAGGTTGAAACATGTTACAGTTTCTTAAATATATTTGTGATATAGTACATAGACGAAAAGGACCATACTGGTGGTGTGAGGAAATAAAAGAATGCAGGAAAAACACAATACAAACAGGGAGAAAAATCAAAAGACTGAGAAGAAAAGCAGAGGAAATAGAAGAGAAACTAAAAAACGACAGAAAAATCTTAAAAAAGGCAATTAGGGATAGCAGAAAAAGATGCTGGAAAGAAATGATAGAATCTATAGATGGGGATCCTTGGGAAAAACGGTACAAAATAGTGATGGACAAATTGGGTGGAAGAACAAATGGAATCTGCTTAAAAGAAGACGAAGAAGAAGAAGTCATAATTAAAAAACTATTTCCCAAGAGAGAACCAGTAGAAGAACCAGAAACAAAAGAAGTAGAAGAAACAGTTATGGCAACAGTGGAAGAGATCAAAGAAATTATAAAAGAATTGCCTAACAACAAAGCACCAGGTCCGGACGAAATAACAACAGAGATTGTTAAAGCAGCTTTAGACGAAAACGAGATAGAAATAACTCAAATAATCGACAGGTAGGTGCCTAAAAGAAGAAACTTTCCCAGGATGTTGGAAAGAAGCCACTCTGGTATTGATTGAGAAAAAAAAGAAGTAGGAAAAGCAACGTCATACAGACCAATATGCTTAATCAACACACTGGCTAAAATAATGGAGAAAGTTATTGTACGGAGAATGAAATTAAAAAAAAGGAGGATGGGAAAAAGAACAATACGGATTTCCCAAAAGAAAAACAACCTTAGGAGCTATTGAAAAAGTGAAAGCAATAGCAAAAGAAGCAAACAGCGGAACGCAGAGGAAAATGCAACACTGTTTAATGATAGCGTTGGACATACAGAACGCGTTTAATAGCGTATCATAGGCAGCAATCATAGAGGCGGCAAAAAAGAAAAAACTGAACAGAAAAACAATCAAGATTATATGGAGCTACTTACAGGACAGAAACCTAGTGACCAAAAAGGGAAGATTCAAATTTACCACAGCGGTACCGCAGGGCTCAGCACTGGGACCAAATCTGTGGAACCTTGTCTATAACGAGTTACTTTGAATGAAGATGCCGAAAGGCGTGTCAATAACAGCATTTTCGGACGACATAGCAGTAATAGGTAGAGACGTAGAAATTAAAGTACTAAAAGGAAGATTAGAGCTGGCAATTGATATGATACAAATATGGATGAGAAGTAAGGGCTTAAAACTAGCAACACAAAAAACTGAGGCGGCATGGCTATCGACTAAGAGGAATAATAGAGAAACAGGTAAGATACAGGTGGAAGATCAAGAAATAACCATAGAAAAATAAATCAAATACCTTGGAGTGACACTTGAAGCAAAGGGATGGAATGAACAGGTTAAGGAAGCGGTCATTGGAACAAAGGAAATTGAGAGAAAGCTTGGTAGACTTATGCCAAACAACGGAGGTCCAGGAGAAAAAAGCAGAAGGCTAATAGCAACGGCAGCAAGAAGCAAATTGCTGTACGCCGCAGAAATATGGGGAGAAGCCATGAAAACAAACAAAAAACAGAAAGGAAGTAAGAGGAGCCACAAGAACAAGCTCGCTAAGGATTTGTAGAGCTTACAGAACAGTGTCACAAGAGGCAGTAGACGTAATTGCGGCAACACCTCCCGCGGATATGATGGTGGAGGAAAAAATAGAAATAAAAAAACTTGTAAAAGAAGAAACGAGTAAAAAAGAAGCAAAGATAAGAGCAAAAACAAAGACTATGGAAAGATGGCAGAAAAAATGGGATACAGGAGAAAAGGGAAAATGAACAATAGAATTAATCCCAGACATAAAAGAATGGGTAGAGAAGAAACCCGAGACGTGCTATTATACAACACAAATACTGACCGGGCACGGAGCATTTGGAAAATTCTTGCAAAAAATAAAAAAAATAAATGAAGTAGAAAGATGTACATTTTGTCAGGAAAAAACACACGATAACGCAGAACACACTCTAGTAGAATGCGAGGCGTGGGAGGAAGATAGAAAAAAACTAGAATATATACTAGGATGTAAAGTGGATAAAACAACAATCATTAACAAATGCTTAAAAGATGAAAATAAATGAAGGGCGCTAAAAAACTTTGCAACAAGTGTACTAAAGAAAAAAATTGAAGAGTTTGACAATAGAAGAATATAGAAAAACAAACAATGAAAACAAACACACAAACTAAAAGCCATAGAAGAGAAAGGAAAGAGATGAGAGAAGCTAAATGGAAACAAGAAAACAGAGAAATAGATTAAAAAGAAAAAAATAAGAAAGGACATGACAATTGTGCATATCAAGAAACAGAAGAAAAAAAAAGAACATTTGCAGAGACTACGATACCAAACAAAATTGCAGAGATAAGGAGAAGGAGAATAGAAATATTGAAGGAAAGCAGAATAACAGAAATAACAAGGCAAATACCAAATAGTAGATATGCTATCTCGAGGATGACTGAGAACGCAACTTTTCAAATAGTCAGAATATACCTGGCAACGAGAGGACATAAAGAAGTAATTCCTGATAGAAATACAAGGATATCACTGGAGGTAAAACTTACAAATCTAGGACTGCCAAAAGGAATACAACTGATGGAACTGCATAAATTATTCATAAAGGAGAGGGGATACAATAAAGAAGAAGTGAACAAAGACCTTAGTAAGCTTAGAGCACATCTGAGAACAAATTATATAATTAGAGTAAATAACACAATGATGGGAGAAAAAAGAGAATGCAGAGGTAGATGCCAGTGCAGATAAGAAAAGGCAAAATTACAAAAGAGACAGACAAAAGTAGGGGCTATAGGGAGAGAGGGGCCGGGGACAGCATGCGTGCCGCATATGATGCGTGAAAATTCGCAAAGCAAAAACCAGCCCGCCTCAAACTAGCACCAAATGTAGGTTAGTTTAGACAGGGACATTATAACAACAGGATTTGCGCAGAGAAGAAAACCGGAAGGTATTACCATGCGTAAGTTATTCTTAAGGGCCACTTGTTGAGAGCCAACAACTCACTACGTCCTAGAAAAAAAAAGAAAAAAAAGTCCTACACGGTGCGCTACTCCTACGTAGGAGTAACGTTTTGCGTTTAAAGTGGTTTTGTGCTACATTTTTCAGAGATCCGACGGAAGCGGCATTTGTATCTGTGCAGGACTAACGTCTGTCCCGCGGCAAAGTTTTTATGTCCCGTTGCGTTTTGTTTGTACAATAAATTTCAAATGCTCGTTCATGTTATTTTTACAATAGTAAGCTGTTGTTAAAATTTTATCGTTATTTTTTATACATTTTTATAATTAAATGTTTTAGAAATAATTTTTTTTTTATAACATCTCTATTATTTATTATGTAATGCATACATTTGATTATTTATTATTCATGAATATTTTAATATAGCTAATTATTAACTATGTATTACAAATTATTTATTGTCAAGTAATCATTAATAATAGTATTATTACTAAGATAACATTGTCATAGTAGTATAAGTAGTATTTAATAACTGCAAATATCCATTTACAATATCGTAGATAAAGTGCGGAAGACAGGCGGGTGCAACATTTTTGTCTGTGGGTGGGCATGTTTTAATATTGCACTTGGTTTCCTTGCACTCCGCGCTCTTCCGCAGCTTGTTATTGTAATGGGCATTGGTTCATTGCGTTAGTTATTATTATTAGTTTTAATAATTTATTTAATCTGAATTATTAATAAGTATATAATATATTTTTAATCTGATATTATAACTTAACTAAAAATTGATATTTTGTAAGTTTGGTTGATCTTGTAAAAGTGTAAGATACATAATTTTATCAATTTTTTTTCTTTTAATGCAGTTAACATAAGGTTTTATAATTAACGTTTGCAACATATATATTTTTTATTTAGTTGTTTCTTAGCCATTAAATAACTGATAAAAATTTTATAATAAATTTAACAACAATCTGCAACTAATTGCATTGTTATAAACATATCAATTATAATTGATTATAATTTTAAAAAAATATTTAGCAAAACATTTTACAATTTTAGCAGCTTGCCGGTAGAAACTTGCAATTTTAATAATAATTATCAACAAGTAAAGGGTTATGTGTACCAATGTTTAGCTTATTTTGAGTTATAGTTTGAAACTATAAGCAAATATCTTTCTCATTTAGTTTTTGTTATCTGAATACCCCTACATAATCAAGACTTTTTTATACTCTACAATAATAAATGACTTGCTGAAATATCAAAATTATTGACACGAATAATGAATACCAGTTTTTTAAAACTACAAGAATCAAAGTGAAACTTTAGGTTGTTTTAAAACAATGAATAATTGATTTATTTTAAATCTAATTGTTGCAATAGGTTTAAATTTATTAGTCTTTTTTGTTATTTTTTTTTAGTTTGGTGATAGTTATTATCATAACTGCAATACAATAATCAAATTTGTATTCTTTAATTATTTATTGAATGGTTTTGTTCTTTTAAATTCGGTACCATCGTTTTATTTTTCGCCGGTTATTACTGAATTTGTTCGTGATGCGACGGTAAAAATTTATCCCGCCTATTACTAATTTCTTAATACCGACAAATATGATGCATACAAATTAATAGTTAATCACGTGGGTGAATTCACAATTATTTCTGCATTGAATAGAGTTGCTTAATTAATTCTAATTAAGAGCTGATAATAATTAAAAACAAACATTATTTTAATTTTTTTTATCTGTCAGTCATTGTTATAACAGCAATTCATTTATTATATTTGTTATTTATTAATTATTTATCAATTTATTTAATTTAACAGTTTGAAACTATTATTTTGCCGGTTATAAATAAATGCCAGTTTTAATTATTTAATTTATTAGCAGGACACACTTATTTTAATTTGAAGATACAAATTTATTGATCTTTGCAATAAATGCAATTTACTTATTAAATTTAAGTTTTTACAAATTAAAATAACAGTTAGTGATTCAACTAAAAATTATACAGAATATTTTTAGAGCATTAAGTTTAAACCCCTGAGTTTTAGTTATAAAACAATGGTGCAATTTTTTATAGAAAAACAAAATAAAAACAATGAATTGGCAAGTAAAATGCCGGTTATAGTAAAATCTTTCTAAGTTGTTTATTAAATACTATATTAAGATACCAATGCAACAAAACTAGATTGAATAAAACTGCATTTGCTTCAAAATACACCTGGTGGTGGTGCTACACTATATAATCACTTACCAGCGCAAATTAAGAAATTAAGTTATAGTTGTTTTATAGCAAATTTAAAACAAAAATTAACGGAATGTTGTTTCTATTCTGTTGAGGAATATTTTAATCATAATTTTAATGTGTAGTATACGTTTGTAACAACTATTGATGATATTTTATGTAACTTGTAAAATTTTATGTTTTTATATTATATTCATTATTCTTAGTCAAATGTATCTATGTAAATAATGTAGCTTGTTTTTGTATTTTAAATTATATTTGTATATTGTATGACTTATCCCATATCATGAAAATGATCTAAAAGGACTAATAAATTCTATTCTATTCTATTCTATTCTATTCTATTCTATTCTATTCTATTCTATTCTATTCTATTCTATTCTATTCTATTCTATTCTATTCTATTCTATTCTATTCTATTCTATTCTATTCTATTCTATTCTATTCTATTCTATTCTATTCTATTCTATTCTATTCTATTCTATTCTATTCTATTCTATTCTATTCTATTCTATTCTATTCTATTCTATTCTATTCTATTCTATTCTATTCTATTCTATTCTATTCTATTCTATTCTATTCTATTCTATTCTATTCTATTCTATTCTATTCTATTCTATTCTATTCTATTCTATTCTATTCTATTCTATTCTATTCTATTCTATTCTATTCTATTCTATTCTATTCTATTCTATTCTATTCTATTCTATTCTATTCTATTCTATTCTATTCTATTCTATTCTATTCTATTCTATTCTATTCTATTCTATTCTATTCTATTCTATTCTATTCTATTCTATTCTATTCTATTCTATTCTATTCTATTCTATTCTATTCTATTCTATTCTATTCTATTCTATTCTATTCTATTCTATTCTATTCTATTCTATTCTATTCTATTCTATTCTATTCTATTCTATTCTATTCTATTCTATTCTATTCTATTCTATTCTATTCTATTCTATTCTATTCTATTCTATTCTATTCTATTCTATTCTATTCTATTCTATTCTATTCTATTCTATTCTATTCTATTCTATTCTATTCTATTCTATTCTATTCTATTCTATTCTATTCTATTCTATTCTATTCTATTCTATTCTATTCTATTCTATTCTATTCTATTCTATTCTATTCTATTCTATTCTATTCTATTCTATTCTATTCTATTCTATTCTATTCTATTCTATTCTATTCTATTCTATTCTATTCTATTCTATTCTATTCTATTCTATTCTATTCTATTCTATTCTATTCTATTCTATTCTATTCTATTCTATTCTATTCTATTCTATTCTATTCTATTCTATTCTATTCTATTCTATTCTATTCTATTCTATTCTATTCTATTCTATTCTATTCTATTCTATTCTATTCTATTCTATTCTATTCTATTCTATTCTATTCTATTCTATTCTATTCTATTCTATTCTATTCTATTCTATTCTATTCTATTCTATTCTATTCTATTCTATTCTATTCTATTCTATTCTATTCTATTCTATTCTATTCTATTCTATTCTATTCTATTCTATTCTATTCTATTCTATTCTATTCTATTCTATTCTATTCTATTCTATTCTATTCTATTCTATTCTATTCTATTCTATTCTATTCTATTCTATTCTATTCTATTCTATTCTATTCTATTCTATTCTATTCTATTCTATTCTATTCTATTCTATTCTATTCTATTCTATTCTATTCTATTCTATTCTATTCTATTCTATTCTATTCTATTCTATTCTATTCTATTCTATTCTATTCTATTCTATTCTATTCTATTCTATTCTATTCTATTCTATTCTATTCTATTCTATTCTATTCTATTCTATTCTATTCTATTCTATTCTATTCTATTCTATTCTATTCTATTCTATTCTATTCTATTCTATTCTATTCTATTCTATTCTATTCTATTCTATTCTATTCTATTCTATTCTATTCTATTCTATTCTATTCTATTCTATTCTATTCTATTCTATTCTATTCTATTCTATTCTATTCTATTCTATTCTATTCTATTCTATTCTATTCTATTCTATTCTATTCTATTCTATTCTATTCTATTCTATTCTATTCTATTCTATTCTATTCTATTCTATTCTATTCTATTCTATTCTATTCTATTCTATTCTATTCTATTCTATTCTATTCTATTCTATTCTATTCTATTCTATTCTATTCTATTCTATTCTATTCTATTCTATTCTATTCTATTCTATTCTATTCTATTCTATTCTATTCTATTCTATTCTATTCTATTCTATTCTATTCTATTCTATTCTATTCTATTCTATTCTATTCTATTCTATTCTATTCTATTCTATTCTATTCTATTCTATTCTATTCTATTCTATTCTATTCTATTCTATTCTATTCTATTCTATTCTATTCTATTCTATTCTATTCTATTCTATTCTATTCTATTCTATTCTATTCTATTCTATTCTATTCTATTCTATTCTATTCTATTCTATTCTATTCTATTCTATTCTATTCTATTCTATTCTATTCTATTCTATTCTATTCTATTCTATTCTATTCTATTCTATTCTATTCTATTCTATTCTATTCTATTCTATTCTATTCTATTCTATTCTATTCTATTCTATTCTATTCTATTCTATTCTATTCTATTCTATTCTATTCTATTCTATTCTATTCTATTCTATTCTATTCTATTCTATTCTATTCTATTCTATTCTATTCTATTCTATTCTATTCTATTCTATTCTACATCAATTGACAAATCTTTCAATAGCAAATCCAGTAATATGTAGTTTAAAAAATCTTGTAATTAATAGTTTAATTAGCAAATATTGCTATTTTGTTGTAAAATATACTTTCAAACAAATAAAACTATACTATAAAAAACTTTCTGACTACCAAATGTACAGTTAATCAATTACCATGGGTCACCAAAATATTTCACTTTTACTCTCACAAACTCAATCTCATATTATCATTTTCAGAATCTTACTTTTACATTTTTTACTTTATTTTCACTCTCACAGTCTACATTTTTACTCTCGCATTTTTAGTTTTATATTATCACCCTCACATTTTTAGTTTTATTTTATCATTCTCACTTTTACATTTTTAATCTATTATTTTCATTTAACATTCTCATTTTTACTTTTACATTCTCACTCTCACATTCTCACACTTACATTCTCACTCTCACATACTCACTCTCGCATTCTCACTTATAATCTTACTCTTACATTTTTTCTCACAATCTCATTCTCACATTCTTACTCTCACATTATCACTCTCAAATTCTCTTTTTATATTCTCACTCTTACATTTTCACTCTTACAATTTCACTCTCAGATTCTCACTCTTACATTTTCACTCTTACATTAACACTCTCACATACTCACTCCTACATTCTCACTCTCACATTCTCACTCTTACATTCTCACTCTCACATTTTCACTCTTACATTCTCACTCTCACATTCTCTCTTTCACATTTTTACTCTCAAATTTTTACTTTCACATTTTCACTCTCACACATTCACTCTCACATTTTCACTCTCACATTCTCACTTTCTTATTATCACTTTCATATTATCACTCTCACATTATTACTCTTACATTTTTAGTCTCACATTCTCCTTCTTACATTCTCACTCTTACATTTTTACACTTACATTCTCACTCTCACATTCTTACTCTTACATTCTCACTCTTATATTCTCACTCTCACATTTTCATTACTCTTACAATCTCTTAAGTCTCATATTCTAATTAGTTTTACTACTTTTACATTGTCGATACTTTCACATTCTTATGTTCTCACATTAACACTACTTTTACATACACACTACTCTCACATTCTTATTTTTAGCACATTTTTTCATTTTTACTATTTCCACATTTTGTATACTGTTACATTTTAACTATTTTCAATATTCTTACATTTTCACTACTCATTCATTTTCTTTATTCTAACATTCTCACTATTCTCACATTTTTACTACTTTCTATACTTTTACATTTTTACTTTTCTCACTATTCTCACATTATCAACACTCTCACGTTATCAGCACTTTCACATTTTTACCATTTTTACATTCTCACTATTTTTACATTCTTACTATTCTTACATTCTTTCTTCACTCACATTAACACTACTCTCACTTTGTTACTAATTTCATTATTCTCACGTTTTTACTGCTTTCACTTTCTCACTACTTTCATAGTTTCCCTAATTTTACATTCTTATTACTCTTACAATTTTACAACTCTCAATACTCTTACATTCTTACTACTTTTACTACTTTTACATTCAAACTACTTTCACATTCTTCCTACTCTTAAATTCTCATTACTTTCACAACTCTTACATTTTCACTACGTTCACTACACTTACATTCTCACTATTCATACATTTTTACTACTCTCACATTCTTACTACTTTTACATTCTCACTGTTTTTACTACTCTTACGTTCTCACTAGTTTTACTACTCTCACATTCTTACTATTCTCTTTACTTTCACATTTTGACTACTCTCACATGGTCACTATTCTCACATTTTCACTATTCTCACATTCTCACTAATTTCACATTTTCAATAATCTTTTATTCTTAAATTCTGACATTCTTACTATTTTCAAATACACTCTACTCTCACATTGTCACTATTTTTAATATTTTCACATTTTCATTACTCTCGCATTTTTATTACTTTTTCTTCTCACTACTCTTAAATTTTTACTACTTTCACTTTTTTATTATTTTCATATTCACACTACTTTCACATTCTTACTACTATCATGTTCTCTTTACTCTCACATTTTCACTACTATCACTTTCTCCCTACTCTCACATTCTCACAACTTCTACAACTTTTACATTTTCACAACTATTACTACTCTCACATTCTTACTACTATCACATTCTTACAATTATCATTATAAAGTTATCACTATTCTCACATTTTAATACTCTCACACTTTTTTTACTCTAATATTCTTACTACTTTAACATTATCACTAATTTTACATTCTCACTATTCTTACATTCTTACTACTCTCACATTTTCTTTAAGCTCATTAATTTCACTACACTACTTTCATATTTTTACTACTTTTACATACTTACTACTTTTACATTTAAAGTGTTCTCACATTGTCATTACTTTTATATTCTTAATGTATTTACATTTGTACTGCTCTCACATTCTCACTTCTCTTATATTCTCACTACTCCCCTATTCTAACTGTTCTCACGTTCAATCAACTTTCCAATTTTTATTACTTTTACATTCTAATTATTCTCACATTATTATTACTCTCACATTCTCACTACTCTTATATTCTTGCTACCCTCACATTCTTATTACTCTTAGATTTTTTACTTTTTTTACATTTTTACTTTTCTTACATTTTTTCTAGTTTCACATTCTCACTACTTTCATATTCTTATACTCTCACATTTTTCCTAATGTTACGTTCTCACTACTTTCATATTTTTGCTACTCTCAAATACATGCATTCTAACTACTCTCACATTCTCACTACTTTTACTTTTTTATTTCTTTTACATTTTGTTTAGTATCACATTCTTACTACTCTCATATTTTTATACTCTCACATTTTTACTATATTATGTTGCATTTGCACTACATTTCACACTTCTCACATTTTCCCTAATACTATCACATTCTTACTATTCTCACATTCTCACGATTTTTATGTTCTCTCTACACTTACATTCTCACTTCTCTCATACTCTCACTACTTTCATATTTTCACTAATCTCACATTCTAACTACTCTCAAATTTTCATTACTATTCTCACATTGTCACGATACTCACTTTTTCACGATTCTTAAGTTCTTGTTACTCTCGCATTCTCACTATTTTGACTATTCTCACATTCTTACAAAAGTCACATTTTTACTACTTTTATATTCTTACTATTCTCACATTCTGACATTCTTACTATTTTCAAATACTTTCTACTCTTACACTGTAACTATTTTCATTATTTTTACATTTTCACTACTCTCACTACTTTTACATTCTCACTACTCTCACTTTTCTCACAGTCTTACTACTTTAACATTCTTACATTCTTACTTATTCTTACATTCTCACTACTCCAACAATTTCACTCATTCTCACAATGTCACTACTTTCATATTTTTACTACTTTCACATTTTCATTACTCTCACATTCTCGCATTCTCACATTCTCACATTCTTACATTTTCACTACCCTTACTTCTCTTACTGCTGTTACATTCTTACCACTCTCACTTTCTTACATTCTTACTACTTACACATTCTCACATTTTTGTTATTGTTACATTCTTACTACTCTCACCTTGTTACTCACTTGTCTCACAATGTCTTACACTGATGCAATTGTGCAATTTGTGCATTTTGGCGCAAAACAATGCTTTTCTTGTAATTAGCTCTATATTAGAAAAGTAAAATATGCTAGAAGCAATTAAGGAAGAGAAAAAAACTGGCAATAATTATTTATATTCTGAATAAGGTACTGCATAACAGTGCTTATGTACTTGCAATCTTTTAATCTTTTATTACAGTTTTTCTATTTACATTTTAGTAATAACTTTTTGTAAATTTTATTAAAATAGAAGCTTTGTATGTACATGTTGTTTTTGTCGTCGTTTTAATTATAATAAATATGCAGCTGTCAACTGATAGATTTTGTAAAGCTACATTGCCTAACCGGATAGTATTTATAAAACAATTGAAAAAAATTGATATGGTTAAATTATTTTCAATATATTTTTATTTTAAAATGTCCGTTAGGATAAGGTAACACACAATATACATATAATACATATTATCAGTTCAAAAATATAAATTCCACATCCTATTTAAATAACTCTATTATTACTCATCTATATATATATATATATATATATATATATAGATGTCTAAAGGGGTTTAGTCCTACATTTGTATAGAAGTTATAGTCCTACATGATTTGTGTAGCCCGATACCCCTTTAGATCTTAACACACAAAAATATGCCTGCGGGCATATATATTCTCATATATATCCCCTGCTGTGCGACCGTACCCGACCGTGCGACCTATAAAATTTAAATTTTTTTGTTCAAATGTTTCAATAGAATACAGTTTACTTGTTATATTCATTTAAATATTATTACGTTTATATTAATTTATTTAATACATTTTCTAGTACAAAGTATTTATTAAAAAAAAATACTTTTTATTAAAAATGCCTTTTGTAATATTCATATTAATTAAATTGCTTACGTTTTTCTTATTAAAAGTTGTGCCTTACCTTCGGTTACCGGCTGGTCTAACCTTGTATGCTATTGTAACTTATTACAATATGACCAAATAATATTTGAAAACAACAATAATAATATTTATAATAACTACATTTTTAATTATAAAGGTTCATAAGCGTACATATCACAACGTTATTGACAGTCTTTAAAACTGTAACAAAATCCTGAGATTATTTTACAAAATTTAAAGATAAGTGCAAATTCTGTAGAAAATTATGTAAAGTCTATAAATAATTTAAGCAAATTGTTTATAAAAATGTTCAGTACAATAAATAAAGTTAAATAAATTTAATGCATTATTAGCTGACTTGAAGCTTAATTTGAAATATATGTAAATTACTATAATTATAAAAGTATTATAATTTATATTTGCTTTGCTTTTGTTTTGTGTTTAGATTTTGTGGCATAGTAATCTAAATTTCATTTTGTTTCAGTTGTAAAGACTATTTTTTTATATTAAATAAGGTTGGTTAATTATAATGCAATTCTTAAGTTATTAAACTTTATCATAAGATAATTATAAAAATATTACACATAAAGTTACAATGATTTATATTTGTACTGTAAAAACGCCTTGATGTGGACATTGTTATGTGTTTAAATTTTGTATGATTTTTTTAGTAAAAATGTGAGAGTAGTGAAGACGTGAAAGTAGTGAGAATGTGATACTAGTAAGAATGTGTGAAGAGTAGGAATGTGAATGTAGTGAGAATGTAAAAGTTGTGAGAAAGTAAGAGTAGTGACAATGTAAAAGTAGTGAAAATTTAAAAATAGTAAAAATGTGAGAATAGTGAGAATGGGAGAAAAGTGAGAATGTAAAAATAATAAGAACGTAAAAGTAGTAGAATGTGAAAAAATACAGAATGTGTGTAGTGAAGATGTAAAAGTAGTGAGAATATAAGTGTAGTAAAAAAGTGAGATAAGTAAGAATTTGAAAATATTAAAAATTTAAGAATAGTTATAAGGTAAAACAAGTGAAATTGTAAAAATAGTGAAAATGTAAGAGTAATGAGAATGAGTAAGTAATAAGAATGTAAAAATAGTGAAAATGTGAGAAAAGTAACAATGTGAGAGTAGTAAGAATGTGAGAGTAAAGAAAATGTGAGAATAGTAAGAAGGTGAGAGTAATAACATTGTGAGAGTGATAAGAATGTGAAATTAAAGAAAATGTGAGAATAGTAAGAAGGTGAGAACGTGAGAGTCATAACAATGTAAGAGTAGTAAGAATGTAAGATTAGTGAGAGCGTGAAGGTTGTAAAACTGTAAGAATAGTGAAAATATGAGAGTATTGACAAAGTAAAAATAGTGAGAATGTAAAAATAGTAAAAATTCGAGAGTAGTGAGATTGTAAGAGTGGTAAGAATGTGAGAGTAGTAAACATGTGATTGAAGTAAGAATGTGAAAATAGTGAAAGGAAAAAGATGCGACAATTTGAGATTAATGACGGTAGTGAGAATGTGAGAGTAGAAACAATGTGAAAATGTAAAAGTAATTAGAATGTGAGAGTAGTGACATTGCAAAAATAGTAAGATTAGTGAGAATGTGAAAGTAGTGACAGTATGAAAGTAGTGAGAATGTAAAAATAGTGAGAATAGTAAAAATATGAAAGTAGTAACAGTAATAAAAATGTAAAAATAGTGAGTATGTAAGCATAAAGAGAATGTGAAAGTAGTGAAAATGTGAAAGAAGCAACAATGTTAGAGTAGTGTAAGTAGTACAAATGTAAAAATAAAGTAATAGTAAAACAAATTAGAATGTAAGAATGTGGAAATAGTAAAAAATAAAAGATGCGACAATGTGAGAGTATTGACAATAGTGAGAATGTAAGAGTAGAAAAAATGTAAAAGTTGTAAAACGTAAAACAGGTATAAATGTGAGAATAATGAGAATAATAAAAATGTGAGAGTAGTGAGAGCAGTGAGAATGTGAGAGTAGTACGATTGTAAGAGTAGAAAAATAGTATTCGTAATGAGAATGAAAAACAGTAATATTGCAAAAATAGCAAAAATGTGAATGTAGTGATAATGTGAGAATAGCAAGAATGTTAACGTAGAGAGAATTTGAAAGTTAAAACTATAAGTAAGGAGAGTAGTAAGAATGTGAGAAAAGTGAGAATATGGTAGAAGCTACAATGTGAGTGTAAAAGTAGTGAGATTGTGAGAGTAAAGAGATAGTGAGAGTAGTATAAATGTGAAAGTAGTAAAAATGTGAGAGTAGTAAAATGAGAAAAAAATAATAAATTAAAAATAATGAAAATAAAAAAATAGTAAAAATGTAAGATTAGTGAGAAAGTAATAGTAGTAATTTTCACATTTTTACTATTTTCACATTTTTTTTTTACATTTTACTACTTTTATATTTTTATTACTTTATTATTCTCACAATAATAATAATAATAATAGTAATAAAAATTGTTTTTATTTTTGTAATTTTACAAAAAAAAGCAAAGTTCATCACAATGATGATCTTCCATTTAACCTAATTTTAACATTTAATTTGAAACATATAAATAAAATTTAACAAAAAGGTACTTTTTGATTTTTTGATGGCTGACTATCATTTTCTATTTTCCAGTTATTTTATAGTATTTCATCAAAAATTGTAGCCTATTACTTCACTAGATTATTACTGGGATTTCCTTATTTATAGAGAACATTTGCCAGCCCTGATCCCTAGCACGAAAGAGGTTTAGCGCGCGTGCGGCTCAGAACATCTAAGGGCATCACAAACCTGTTAAAAACTCACTTTTAAGTTAGCAGTTTTGTTCGTTATTAGAATTAACCAGACAGAATCAAGAAAAAGCTCTCAATATGTCATTTCTAAAATTTTACTATTCTTACACTGTCACTAATCTAACATTCTTACTATTCTCACATTCTCAATACTTTTACAAACTTAATACTTTCATATTCTCACTACTTTTTTATTGCCGCTTCACTCACATTTTGCTACTCTAAAATTTTTACTCTTTTTACAATTTCATTATTCTCACATACTATTACATTCTCATTACTTTTACGTTTTTACTTTTCTCATATTCTTACTACTTTTACTATTTTTTTACTCTCAAAATTTCACTACTCTTACATTGTAGCTTCTCCCACATTGTTACTATTTTTACATTTTTACTACTCTTACAGTCTTACTACTCTCACATTTTAACTACTCTCACACTCTTACTAATTTCACATTATCACTGTTTTCTAATTTTTACTACTCTCACATTCTTACTAATCTCACTATTCTCAAATTGACACTATTCTAACATTCTTACTATTTTTACATTCTCAGCTCTTTCACATTTTTTCTATTTTTTCATACTCTTATTACATTTACGTTTTTACTACTTTCACATTCGACTACTCTCACACTTTCACTTTTCTCACATTTTTACTACTTTACATTTTCTTTATTCTCAGATACTCACTATTCCCACATTCTCACTACTCTCACATTCTTAATACTCTTGCATTTTTTAAACTGTTACATTCTTACTATTTTTACATTTTTACTATTTTCACATTATCTATGCTCTCTCATTCTTACTACTGTCACATTCTTTTTACATTTACTATCTTTCTATTCTTACAATCTCACTACTTTCACATTGCCGCTTCTCTCACATTCTCACTACTCCCACATTCTTACTACTCATACATTCTAATTATTATCACGTTGTTACTACTCTTATAGTTTTACTATTCTCACTATCTAACTGCTCTCACATTGTAGCTTTTTTCACATTTTCAATATTTTTAAGTTTTCACTAATCTTATATTCTCACTATTCTTACATTGTCAGTACTCTTACAATCCCACTACTCTTAAATTATCACTTTTCTCAAATTCTCACTACTTTTACATTCATACTACGTTCATATTTTTACTATTTTCACATAATCACTGTTTTCTCATTCTTACTACTCTTACATTTTTACTATGCTACTATTCTCATATTGTCACTATTCTAACATTTTTATTCTCACATTTTTATTACTTATTGTGAATCTTACAACTCTCACATTTTCTTTTACTCTTACATTCTTTCTACTTTCACATTCTCACTACTCTCAAATTCTCACTACATTCACATTCTTACTACTCTCACGTTCTTACTACTTTTACATTTTCACTATTCTCACACTTTCACTACTCTCATATTGTCGCTTCTCTCCCACTACTTTCAAATTCTCACTATTTTTACATTTTCACCTTTCATTTACCCTCTACTCTTACATTGTTGCTTTTATTACATTCTCATACTTTTTTATTCCCACATTCTCACTATTCTCACATTTTCACTAACTTCATATTCTCACTATTCCCATATTTTTACTACTCTCACTATACCACTACTCTCACATTATCGCATCTGACACATTTTTACTATTCTCTTATTCTTGCAACTCTCACATTCTCACTACTCGCACATTCTCATTACATCATTAATTTCTACTCTAACATTCTTACTACTCTCACATTCTTACTACATTTTTATTTCTCTCACATTCTCACTAATCTCACATTGTCATGTTTTTCACATTCTAACTACTTTCACATTATCACTACTCTTTCATTTCTTCATTTCATTTTTCACTTTTACATTGTCGCTTCTCTCACATTCTCTCTATTCTTAATTCTTATTACTCATACATTTTTACTTCTTTCACATTCTTACTACTCTAAATATTTTAAACATAAATATTAACATGCTGTGACTGCGAAGGGTTAACAACTTGCGTAATCAGTTTACAAAATAAAAATAATCATTACAGAATCAAATAATAACTACGTAATATTTGTAATCATTACATAATGAAGTAAACTTTATATAATTACGTAATTATTTTATAATCACGTAATCATTGCATAATCTTGTAATAAATAGTATAATTA
Organism: Tachinus rufipes; assembly: GCA_963932245.1. Classification (NCBI taxonomy): domain Eukaryota; kingdom Metazoa; phylum Arthropoda; class Insecta; order Coleoptera; family Staphylinidae; genus Tachinus; species Tachinus rufipes. The sequence continues at coordinate 54,298,907 of OZ010744.1, forward strand.
AATATTAAAACACGCTTATTCAAATAATCAAATATTGATTACGCGTACTCAAATAATCAAATGTTTAGTACGCGTATTCAAATAATCAAATAATGATTACGCGTGTTCAAATAAATAAATGTTGAGTACACAAATTCACATAATCAAATATTGGTTTTATGGAATCATATATTCGCATGGTAAATTCAGTCGTGTTTTGATCATCAACTTTATAACCTGCATACTTTAAAATTTTTGTTTACTTAATTAAATCTAAACATTTTGTACATTTTCTACGCCGTTTTGTAGGAGTAATTTAATATTACGTATTTTATAAAACAATTATAGTTGTAATTGAACTTAAACAACAATTTTTTCTTTAATAAGTTTATTTTTATGATTTTTTCCAACTTATAGTACTACAATAAGATATAAAAATAATTATCATTTAGGTCATATTTGTCGATGTTGTATTAAGCTTTAAACAGCCAAGAAATAATTAATTAAATGTACGCATAATTTAAATATTATTTGCATCCACTGCGATAAAATGTGTGCATTTTTCTTATTATTTCCTACACAATTTGTATTTGTAAAGATAAGTTGTAAAAACGAATTCCATTCACATGTAAACGCACGTGTACATTTTTATGGGGCCATAAATCTTAACGCACTTTAATCACTGACTTTAGAGCTACACGGGCAAGAGACCCGTTCAAGTTATTGATCCCAAAAATGTAGCGCAAAACCATATAAGTCGCAGAACTATAATCCTACGTAGGAGGAAAATCTCATGGTGGACTACTCCAGAATAGACGTAACTAATGTAGGACGAAAGTACTTAAAATAAACCTATATATATATATATATATATATATATATATATATATATCTATCTGTTGGGGAGCATATCGCGGCCGGGCTTGTATGGGAGCTTGTGGCGCATGCACACGGCAGACCGCCCACCGGGTTTTACGGTCTGTAAATAAGAAAAGGTCTCCATTGTATTGCTTTAATAGCACAAACTAGACATAATTATTTATTTTTATTATTATTTCGTTTTACAAAATATTATTTCTTCCTTAATCAAATTTGTTTGTGATTGCAGTTAAATTTAAATGTCAAAATATTAATTATCATTTTATAAAGATGAATTTTAAAGATTCTCGTTATTAACTTACGGATATAATTAAAATTAGTAACATCTTTATTTAAAAAAAGTAAAATAACAATACTGTTTCCAACTTGATTAAATAAATAGATTAATTAAATCAATCAACAACAACTTTATTTGTGTGTTAAAACATTTTTGTATTTAGTGTATTTTTCAGTTTGGTCTATAAATAAGAAAAGGTCTCTATTGTATGCTTTAATAGCACAATCTAGACAGTGTAGTTGTTCTACAGAATATTATTGCTTGCCTACATTTTTTTTTGTAGTTACACTTAAATTTAGATGCAACATATCATAACAGATTTCTTAAAAACAAATGGATTTTAGAAGCTTGTTTAAAGACTAACAGATGTAATTATTATTTAGTAAAATATTTATTTCAAAAACTGAGATTAATGGGTTTTACAACTTGATTGAATAAATAATCTAATTAATAGACATTAGCAATAACTTCAATTGTGTTTTAATATTATAAGTAATTACGTGAGAATACAATAGTTGTTTAGTAGTTTAGTAGTTGTTTACATGTTTAATTCTTTAATGCATCCGAGATTCATTTTGCTGTTCTTTGATTAGCTCTAAGCCAATACACGGATCTTGTGACGGCAACTTTAGTTGCATTGAGCCAATGTATTCCTCGCTTAATTCTCGGATCGAGTTGAAAACTATACAACCATCAATATGCAAATAATCTTGGGTGGTCCCAAGATTATTTAAGAATTATATTGACGGTTGCATAGTTTTCAACTTGTTCTGCACCGTCACAATATCCGTGAATTACCTTAGAGCCAATCAACGACTATCAAAATAAATTTCGGATTCATAAATCCAGGATCAATCCGAGATTTTTAATCTCTGACTATTAATATGGGCATAAATGTTTAGTTATTTAGTAGTTGTTTAGTTGTTGTTTAGTAGTTGTTCAGTAGTAGTTTAATAGTTGTTTAGAAATTGTTTAGTAGTTTTTCAATAGTTGTTCAGTAGTTGTTTAGTAGTTGTTGAGTAGTTGTTGAGTAGTTGTTGAGTAATTCTTAACTAGTTGTTTGATAGTTTTTCAGTAGTTGTTTAATAGTTGTTCAGTGGTTGTTATTCAGTTGTTGTTCAGTAGTTGTTTAGTAGTTGTATAATAGTTGTTTAGTAGTTGCTCAGTAGTTGCTTAGTAATTGTTTAGTTATTATGTAGGAGTTGTTTAGTTAATGTGTAGCAGTTGTTTAGTTTATGTGTAGTAGTTGTTCAGTAGTTGCTCAGTAGTTGTTCAATAGTTATATAGTAGTTGTTTAGTAATTGTGCAATAGTTTTTTAGTAGTTGTTCAGTAGTTGTGTAGTAGTAATTCAGAAGTTGTTCAGTAGTTGTTTAGTAGTTGCTCAATAGTTGTTTAGTAGTTGTTTAGTAAATGTTTAGTAGTTTTTCAGTAATTGTTTATGAGTTGTTCAATAGCTGTTCAGTAGTTGCTTAGTAGTTGTTGTTCAGTAGCAGTTCAGTAATTGTTTAGTAGTTGTTTAGTACTTGTTATTTAGTAGTTGTTGCTCAATAGTTGTACTGTAATTGCTTAATAGTTGTTTAGTAGATATTTAGAAATTGTTCAGCAGTTTTTCAGTAGTTCTTAAGTAATTGTTCAGTAGTTGTTCAGTAGTTGTTTGGTAGTTGTTTAGTAGTTGTTCACTAATTCTTCAGTAGTTGTTCAGTAGTTGTTCAGTAGTTGTTGAGTAGTTGTTTAGTAGTTGTTTAGTTGTTGTTTGGTAGTTGTTTAGTAGTTGTTTAATAGTTGTTTAGTAGTTGTTGTTTAGTTGTTGTTCAGTTGTTGTTCAGTAGTTGTTTAGTAGTTGTATTGTAGTTGTTTAGTAGTTGCTCAGTAGTTGTTCAGTAGTTGTACAGTAGTTGTTTAGTAGTTGTTGAGTAGTTGTTCAGTATTTGTTTAGTAGTTGTTCAGTGGTTGTTCAGTAGTTGTTCAGTAGTTGCTCAGTAATTGTTAAGTAGTTGTTTAACAGTTTTGTAGTAGTTTTTCAGTAGATGTTCAGTAGTTGTTGTACTCAACAATTGTTGTTTAATAGATGTTTAGTAGTTGTTTAATAGTTGTTCAGTAGTTCTTTAGTAGTTTTTAGTAGTTGTTTAGTTAATGTGTAGTAGTTGTTTAGTTTATGTGTTTAATAATTGTTTAGTGTTTGTTTAGTAGTTGTTTAGTAGTTGTTAATAGTTATTTAGTAGTTGTTTAGTAGTTGTTTAGTAGTTGTTTAGTAGTTGTTTAGTAGTTGTTTAGTAGTTGTTTAGTAGTTGTTTAATAGTTGTTTAGTAGTTGTTTAGTAGTTGTTTAGTAGTTGTTTAGTAGTTGTTTAGTAGTTGTTTAGTAGTTGTTTAGTAGTTGTTTAGTAGTTGTTTAGTAGTTGTTTAGTAGTTGTTTAGTAATTGTTTAGTAGTTGTTTAGTAGTTGTTTAGTAGTTGTTTAGAAGTTGTTTAGTAGTTGTTTAGTAGTTGTATAGTAGTTGTTTAATAGTTGTTCAGTAGTTGTTCAGTAGTTGTTCAGTAGTTGTTTAGTAGTTTTTAGTAGTTGTTTAGTTAATGTGTAGTAGTTGTTTAGTTTATGTGTTTAATAATTGTTTAGTGTTTGTTTAGTAGTTGTTTAGTATTTGTTTAGTAGTTGTTTAATAGTTATTTAGTAATTATTTAGTAGTTGTTTAGTAGTTGTTTAGTAGTTGTTTAGTAGTTGTTTAGTAGTTGTTTAGTAGTTGTTTAGTAGTTGTTTAGTAGTTGTTTAGTAGTTGTTTAGTAGTTGTTTAGTAGTTGTTTAGTAGTTGTTTAGTAGTTGTTTAGTAGTTGTTTAGTAGTTGTTTAGTAGTTGTTTAGTAGTTGTTTAGTAGTTGTTTAGTAGTTGTTTAGTAGTTGTTTAGTAGTTGTTTAGTAGTTGTTTAGTAGTTGTTTAGTAGTTGTTTAGTAGTTGTTTAGTAGTTGTTTAGTAGTTGTTTAGTAGTTGTTTAGTAGTTGTTTAGTAGTTGTTTAGTAGTTGTTTAGTAGTTGTTTAGTAGTTGTTTAGTAGTTGTTTAGTAGTTGTTTAGTAGTTGTTTAGTAGTTGTTTAGTAGTTGTTTAGTAGTTGTTTAGTAGTTGTTTAGTAGTTGTTTAGTAGTTGTTTAGTAGTTGTTTAGTAGTTGTTTAGTAGTTGTTTAGTAGTTGTTTAGTAGTTGTTCATAGTTGTTTAGTAGTTGTTCAGTAATTGTTTTTCAGTAGTTGTTTAGTTATTGTTTAGTAGTTAATCAGTTGATTTATTAAAATTGTTAATTTAGTTGTTTTTTTTTCATATATAATTAAAAGAAATATTACGGTTATTTATAAAGCCTGTTTTATTTATCTAACTTTAGAATTTATAGCAATAAATAGTTTTAAAAACATGATATAAAAAATATCGTTTTTGAGTTCTCAAAAACCAAGTACTAAGTAACTAAGATATTAGATTCTGAAAGAAAACCATTTAAACATTTTTTTGGGGAAATATAATTATTATTTGATAATTTGTATTCTATGTTGAATGTTCAGCCAACCTAATTATTTACATTATAGTAAATGTTTAATAAATATGCAATGTTTTATATTAACTATTGATAAAATATTTGAGAAAAAAAGTTGTCATTTGATAAAGTATAAAAACAAACTAAAAAATGACAAGCCATATGATTGAAGACAAATTATAATTTATAGCTCTACAATAATCTTTTTTTTTAAACATTTTATTTTAATCTGATTCTGTTTTCCCCACATTTTTTCTACTTCCTTAAGTCGGCTTTTGTTAGTCTAGCCAAATACTTATCGATTACCGTATTAGTAGCGGTTCCAATATTAATACTCAGTAAGGTTTAATAACATTAATCTTTTTGTATTATATTATTCGGCACCAGCAAAGTAAAACTAGATTATTCAGAAGCGTCAGTCGTGTTGCACGTATTTTAGCGTTGAATTTTTGAGTTCAGATTTTGGTTATTCTTATTGTTATTGTTGTTATTATTGTTATTTTTTTTGTGATAAGTAATATTGTTATTATTGTTTTATGTTTTGCTTTTAAAGTGACATTGTCAAGTGTTATAAAAGTTTTGGACAATGTCATCGAGAACGAAACACCTGTAAAACTGGCACATGCCGTGCAGAGGTAAGTTATTTTAATATTATTTATTTTGATATATTTTCAATTTGTTTTTAATATCATGTTTTTGGATCTGTTTGGGTTAAAATAAATCACTTCATTATGATTTAAAAGTACTTGATTTGCATTTTTGTCATATTATTAATAATGATTCAATTTATATTTATTATTATGGATAATATTACAATTTCTGTATAACCAAGTATAATCATTCATTTATAACTTTTTTGACATTGTTTTTAGAAATCACAGATATTTTAATTTGCTACAATAATATTGCCAATACAAATGTTTTGATTTAGGGTTTTTGTGTAGTTCAAGTTATATAAATTGCTCTAAAAATAGCATTGAACCTTAAATATTGTTAATTTATATATTAAAACTGAATTATTTGTATCAATATACATTTGCCATTATAACCTAAAATGTTTATAATATAATTAGGTACTTGATTTATTTATAAATAGTTATAGTTAGGTTTGTTTATTAAAAAATATACAGACCGGTCTGTACATTAAATCAACAATTAGCAGAATACAGTATATTTTTAAAAAACATAATTATTATACTTGTACATCAAATATATGCAGATCATATCAAGCTTATTTTAATTCAGTTTTAATATGTAAAATAACAATATTGAAGGTTTAAAGCTATCATTCGAGCAATTTATATAACTGAACTACACAAAAACTCTAAATTAAATCATTCGTGATAGCAATATTATTGTAGCAAATTAAAATATCTGTAATTTCTAAAAAAGTTATAAATAAATGGTTATATTTGGTTATACAGAAGTTGTAGTATTATTCATAATAATAAATTGAATCATTATTAATTACATGACAAAAATGCAAAAGAAGTACTTTTAAATCATATTGAAGTGATTTATTTTAACATAAACTGATCCAAAACTATGATATTAAAAACAAATACATATATCAAATAATATTAAAGTAACTTACCTCTGCACAGCATGTGCCAGTTTGAACAGGTGTTTCGTTCTCGACGACATTGAATTCCAAAACTTTGCTAACTCTTAACAATATCACTTTAAAAACAAAAAATGTAACAACAATAACAATATCACTTAAAAAAAATGTAACAATAATAATAATAAGAATAACCAAAAACTAAACTCAAAAAGTACATACAGCGCTAAAATACGTACAACACGACTGAAGTTTCTGAATAATCGAGTTTTAATTTACTGGTGCCCAATAATATAATACAAAAGAATTAATTTTATTAAACATTACTGAGAATACCGCACTAATCCGGTAATCAATAACTATTTGGCTAGACTAACAAAAGCCGACTTAAGAAAGTAGAAAAAATGTGGGGAAAACATAATCAGATTAAAATAAAATGTCTTTTTAATAAGATCAAGTAAAAAAGATTATTGTAGGGCTATAAATTATAATTTGTGTTCAATCTTCAATCATATGGTTTGTCATTTTTCAGTTTGTTTTTATACTTTATCAAATGACAACATTTTTTCTCGAATCATTATCAATAATTAATATAAACCATTGCATAATTATTAAACATTTACTATACTCTAAATAATTAGGTTGGCTGAACATTCACCTTGGAATACAAATTATCAAATAATAATTATATTTCCCCAGAAACGTATTTAAATTCTTTTCTTTTAAAATCTATTATCTTAATTTACTTAATTTTTGAGAATTTAAAAAAAGTTATTTTTTATAACATGTTTTTAGAACTAATTAATTCTATAAATTCTATAGTTAGTTAAATAAAACAAGCTTTATAAATAATAGTATCATTTTTTTTTAATCTGTATAAAAAAACAACTAAATAAACAATTAATAAAACAACTGAACAACTACTAAACAACTATTAAACAACTACTAAACAATTACTGGACAACTGCTAAACAACTACTAAACAACTACTGAACAACTACTAAACAACTTTTGAACAACAACAACTAAACATCTACTAAACAGCTACTAAACAACTACTAAGCAACTATTGAACAACTACAAAACAACTACTAAACAACTACTAATTAACTACTAAACAACTACTAAGCAACTACTAATTAACTACTACACAACTACTAAACATCTACTAAACAACTACTAATTAACTACTACACAACTACTAAACATCTACTAAACAACTACTAAACAACTACTAAACAACTACAAAACAACTACTAAACAACTACTTATTAACTACTAAACTACTACTAAACAACTACAGAACAACTATTAAACAACTATTAAACAACTACTAAACAACTACTAAACAACCACTAAACAACTACTAAACAACTACTTAACAACAACTAAACAACTACTAAACAACTACTTAACAACTACTAATCAACTACTAAACAACTACTAAACAACTACTAAACAACTACTAAACAACTACTAAACAACTACTAAACAACTACTAAACAACTACTAAACAACTACTAAACAACTACTAATTAACTACTACACAACTACTAAACATCTACTAAACAACTACTAAACAACTACAAAACAACTACTAAACAACTCCTAATTAACTACTAAACTACTACTAAACAACTACAAAACAACTTTTAAACAACTACTAAACAACTACTAAACAACTACTTAACAACTACTAAACAACTACTAAACAACTCTTTAACAACTACTAAACAACTACTAAACAACTACTAAACAACTACTAAACAACTACTAAACAACTACTAAACAACTACAAAACAACTACTAAACAACTACTAAACAACTACTAAACAACTACTAAACAACTACTAAACAACTACTTAACAACTACTAAACAACTACTAAACAACTGTTGATCAACTTCGAAACAACTACTAAACAAGTAGTAAACAACTACTGATAAGCTATTGAACAACTATTAAAAAACTACTAAACACTTACTAAACAACTACTAAAAAACTACTAAACAGCTATTGAACAACTACTAAAAAACTACTAAACACTTACAAAACAACTACTATACAACTATTAGGCAACTACTAAACAACTATTTAACAACTACTAAATAACTACTGAACAAGAACTACTAAACAACTACTAAACATCTAAATAACAATTACTAAACAACTACTAAAAAACTACTGCACAATTACTAAACAACTACTAAACAACTACTAAACAATAACTAAACAATTATTTAACGACTACTAGACATCTACTGAACAAGAACTACTTAACAACTACTAAAAAACTACTGCACAATTACTAAACAACTACTAAACAACTACTAAACAACTACTAAACAACTACTAAACAACTGTTGATCAACTTCGAAACAACTACTAAACAAGTAGTAAACAACTACTGAAAAACTACTGAACAATTACTAAACAAATATTAAACAACTACTAAACAATTATTGAACAACTCTTGAACAAGAACTACTAAACAAGAACTACTAAATAACTACTGAACAACTACTGAACAACTACTGAACAACTACTGAAAAACTACTGCACAGTAACTAAACAACTACTAAACAACTATTGAAAAACTACTGAAAAACTACTGAACAATTACTAAACAATTATTAAACAGCTACTTATCAACTATTTAACAACTTTTGGACAACTACTAACCAACTAATAAACAACATTTACTAAACTACTAAACTACTAAACTACTGAACTACTAAACTACTAAACTATTAAACTACTAAACTACTAAACTACTAAACTACTAAACTACTAAATTACTAAACTACTAAACTACTAAACTACTAAACTACTAAACTACTAAACTACTAAACTACTAAACTACTAAACTACTAAACTACTAAACTACTAAACTACTAAACTACTAAACTACTAAACTACTAAACTACTAAACTACTAAACTACTAAACTACTAAACTACTAAACTACTAAACTACTAAACTACTAAACTACTAAACTACTAAACTACTAAACTACTAAACTACTAAACTACTAAACTACTAAACTACTAAACTACTAAACTACTAAACTACTAAACTACTAAACTACTAAACTACTAAACTACTAAACTACTAAACTACTAAACTACTAAACTACTAAACTACTAAACTACTAAACTACTAAACTACTAAACTACTAAACTACTAAACTACTAAACTACTAAACTACTAAACTACTAAACTACTAAACTACTAAACTACTAAACTACTAAACTACTAAACTACTAAACTACTAAACTACTAACTACTAAACTACTAAACTACTAAACTACTAAACTACTAAACTACTAAACTACTAAACTACTAAACTACTAAACTACCTAGTTATGTTATTAAAATTTTAGGTTATAATGGCAAATGTATATTGATACAAATAGTTTGAAATGTTTAAGCCTACAACATTTAAAATTTTACGTAAACAAATGGTTATTTTTTTATTATTGTACATTTAAATGCACTTTGTAATACAATGTTTAAACAATAAAAGTATACAAAATTCTTTACGTTATAAATTAATTTTTGAGCAACTTTTACTTATTTATTAATTATTATTTAAAACTTAATTATAAATTAAACAAAAATAAAATTGTCATGAATGAGTCAAGTGTATGAAATAAAAATTTTGTTTTGCACAAACTACTGAAAATGGCTTTCTTTACATGAATCCTGATCATGTGAATTTTTTCAAATTTGTTGAGTTAGTTATTTACGAATAATGATAAATGTTATGTGCAAAAGACACTCTAAAAATTTTAGGATGTGCCGTGCACTACGCTCCGAGATATCTTGCAATGTATCCACAGAAATACTTAAAATTTAAGCCTTTTTGGCAATTTTAAACGTATTTGGCAATTTTGTTGATTGCTGATGTTTTCCAAATTTTATTAAGTGCTGATAATTTTTAAACTTAACAAACTACATCTGTTCTATTAAATTTACTTGCAATTGTATTATGAATAGTACGACTACGATTGTTACTAAATTTTCTATGAGTAAAAATATAAACAAAACTTATTTTTATTATTATTACATTTATTTAATTATGTACCGCAAAGTTTTTAAATTAATCAAAATTATTCTACTATAAAAATGGCTTAAGGTCGCATTTATTATAACAAAACATTTGTGGACAAAGAATTCGAATTGAAAAGGCTTTCAACTGAAATAGCAAACACATTTATTATATTACAATAGAGCACGATGACAGATATATTGCAGCGAAACTCAACAAAAAATAATATAGGCAACGCAAACGTGGCTGCGAGATGCTCACTTAGAAGGAGAGTCATATGACGCCGGCCGCGACGTTACCTTTTGGCCGCTACATGCTCCCATCTAAGAGCATATCGGTTGTCATAAGCTCCCATTAATATATATATATATATATATATATATATATAGGTTTGTTTTAAGTGTATTCGTCCTACATTTCGAGTGTATAAAGCGTTGTACCCCTACACGGTGCGCTACTCCTACGTAGGAGTAACGTTTTGCGTTTAAAGTGGTTTTGTGCTACATTTTTCAGAGATCCGACAGAAGCGGCATTTGTATCCGTGTAGGACTAACGTCTGCCCCGCGGCAAAGTTTTATGTCCCGTTGCGTTTTGTTTGTACAATAAATTTCAAATGCTCGTTCATGTTATTTCTACAAAAGTAAGCTGATGTTATTTTTTATACAATTTTATAATTGAATGTTTTAGAAGTAAAAATTTTTTTATAACATCTTTATTATTTATTATGTAATGCATATATTTGATTATTTATTATTTATAAATATTTTAATATAGCTAATTATTAACTATGTATTACAAACTAATTATTGTCAAGTAATCATTAATAATAGTATTATTACTAAGATAACATTGTCATAGTAGTATTAGTAGTATTTAATAACTGCAAATATCCATTTACAAGATCGTAGATAAAGTGCGGAAGACAGGCGGGTGCAGCATCTTTGTCTGTCGGTGGGCATGTTTTAATATTGCACCAGGTTCCCTTGCACTCCGCGCTCTTCCGCAACTTGTTATTGTAATGGGCGTTGGTTTGTTGCGTTAGTTATTATTATTAGTTTTAATAATTTATTTAATCTGAATAAATATTAAGTATACACGGCATATAATATATTTTCAATCTGATATTTTAACTTAACTAAAAAATGATATTTTGTAAGTTTGGTTGATTTTGTAAAAGTGTGAGATACATAATTTTATCAATTTTTTTCTTTCAATGCAGTTAACATAAGGTTTTGTAATTAACGTTTGCAACATTTAAATTTTTTATTTAGTTGTTTCTTAGCCATTAAATAACTGATAAAAAAATAAAATTTTGATAATAAATTTAACAACAATCTGCAACTAATTGCATTGTTATAAACATATCAATTATAATTGATTATAATTTTAATTATTTATTTAGCAAAACATTTTACAATTTTAGCAGCTTGCCGGTAGAAACTTGCAATTTTAATAATAATTATCAACAAGTAAAGGGTCATGTGTAGCAATGTTTAGCTTATTTTGAGTTATAGTTTGAGACTATAAGCAAATATCTTTCTCATTTAGTTTTTGTTATCTGAATACCCCTACATAATCAAGACTTTTTTATACTCTACAAAAATAAATAACTCGATGAAATATCAAAATTATTGACACGAATAATGAATACCAGTTTTTTAAAACTACTAGAATCAAAGTCAAACTTTAGATTGTTCTAAAACAATGAATAATTGATTTATTTTAAATCTAATTGTTGCAATAAGAATATCTCAAAAAGTTTAAATTCATTAGTCTTTTTTTGTTACAATTTTTTTTAGTTTGGTGATAGTTATTATCTTAACTGCAATACAATAATCAAACTTGTAATTCTTTAATTATTTATCAAGTGGTTTTGTTCTTTTTAATTCGGTATCATCGTTTTATTTTTTGCCGGTTATTACTGAATTTGTTCGTGATGCGACAGTAAAAATTTATCCCGTCTATTACTAATTTCTTAATACCGACAACTATGATGCATACATTGAATTCCTAATTATTTCTGCATTGAATAGAGTTGCTTAATTAATTCTAATTTAGAGCTGATAATAATTAAAAACAAACATTATTTTAATTTTTTTCATCTGTTAGTCATTGTTATAACAGCAATTCATTTATTATATTTGTTATTTATTAATTATTTATCATTTTATTTAATTTGACTGTTTGAAACTATTATTTTGCCGCTTATAAATAAATGCCAGTTTTAATTATTTAATTTATTAGCAGGACACACTTATTTTAATTTGAAGATACAAATTTATTGATCTTTTCAATAAATGCAATTTACTTATTAAATTTAAGTTTTTACAAATTAAAATAGCAGTTAGTGATTAAACTTAAAATTATACAGAATTTTTTTAGAGCATTAAGTTTAAACCCCAGAGTTTTAGTTATAAGACAATAGTGCGATTTTTTATAGAAAAAACAAAATAAAAACAATGAATTGGCAAGTAAAATGACAGTTATTGTAAAATCTTTCTAAGTTGTCTATTAATTACTTTATTAAGTTACTAATGCAACAAAACTAGATTGAATATAACTGCATTTGCTTCAAAATACATCTGGTGGTGGTGCTACACTATATAATCACTTACCAGCGCAAATTAAAGAGTTAAATTATAGTTGTTTTATAGCATATTTAAAACAAAAATTAACTGAATGTTGTTTCTATTCTGTTGAGGAATATTTTAATCAAAATTTTAATGTGTAGTATACGTTTGTAACAATTATTGTTAGTATTTTATGTAACTTGTAAAATTTTATGTTTTTCTATTATATGCATTATTCTTAGTCAAATGTATCTATGTAAATAATGTAGCTTGTTTTTGTATTTTAAATTATATTTGTATATTGTATGACTTATCCCATATCATAAAAATGATCTAAGGGCCGGTATTATAAACCATTAAAATCTGTAGATTTTATTTACTAACCAAGTAAATTATTTTAATTGGCTGATTTCGGTATTATAAACGTCAAATAATAAAAGTAGGTAACTAAATCTATGAAGTAAATTAATCATCCAAAATCTAGGGATTAAAATTTATTTAATGAACAACTTAACATATGTCATGTTTCTTAGGCTATTTTTAATGTGGAGCAATTTCTGTTAAAAATCAGCTTTTGATTGCTCTACGATGTTATGCAACTGACTTTCAAAATGTTGTAGGGGATTATTGTAATATAACAAAGGCTACAATATAACACATCAATAACTACAATATTAAAATAACATATAAATGCGGCGTTGCAATTTCTTATTTTACGAATAGTTAATTTAGATCGTAATACCGAAATACGTTTATTCGTCAAATATATTTAATTTGAGATTTGTTATTCAGTGATTTATTTTGTCTTTATAATACCGGCCCTAAGAGGATTAATAAAATCTATTCTATTCTATTCTATTCTACATCAATTGACAAATCTTACAATAGCAAATCCAGTAATATTTAGTTTATATGATTTTGTGATTAATAATTTAATTAGCAAATATTGCTATTTTGTTGTAAAATATACTTTTCAACAAATAAAATCATACTATAAAAAACTTTCTGACTACCAAATGTACAGTTAATCATTTACAAACTCAATCTCATATTATCATTTTCAGAATCTTACTTTTACATTTTTTACTTCATTCTCACTCTCACAGTCTACATTTTTACTCTCGCATTTTTAATTACATATTTTCTCACTTAATTATCACTCTCACATTATCACTCTCACATTCTCACTCTTACATACTCACTCTCGCATTCTCATTTATATTCTTACTCTTACATTTTCTCTCACAATCTCACTCACATTCTTACTCTCACATTATCACTCTCACATTTTCACTTTATATTCTCACTCTTACATTTTCACTCTCACATTTTCACTCTCAGATTCTCACTCTTACATTTTCACTCTTACATACTCACTCTCACATTATCACTCTCGCATTCTCACTTTTACATTCTCACTCTTACATTTTCACTCTCACATTGTCACTATTACATTCTCACTCTCACAATTTTACTCTCACATTTTTACTTTCACATTTTCACTCTCACATATTCACTCTCACATTCTCACTCTCACAGTATCACTCTCACATTATCACTTTTACATTATCACTCTCACATTCTCACAATCACATTTTCATTTTCATATTATTACTCTCAAAATATCACTCTTACATTTTTACTCTCACATTCTCACTCTCACATTATCAATCTCACATCCTCACTCTTACATTTTCACTCTCACATTTTCACTCTCCCATTCTCACTCTCACATTCTTACTCTCATATTCTTACTCTCACATTCTCACTTTTACATTCTCACTCTCACATTCTCTCTCTCACATTTTTACTCTTACATTTTTATTTTCACATTTTCACTCTAACATACACATTCTCACTCTCACAGTATCACTCTTACAGTATTACTCTCACATTATCACTTTCACATTATCACTCTCACATTCTCACTTTCACATTTTCATATTATCACTCTTACATTATCACTCTTACATTTTTACTCTCACATTCTCACTCTCACATTATCACTTTCACATTCTTACTCTTACATTCTCAATCTCACATTTTCACTCTCACATTCTCACTCTCATATTCTCACTCTCATATTTTTACTCTTACATTTTTACTTTCACATTTTCACTCTCACATACTCACTCTCTCATTCTCACTTTCACATTCTCACTTTCATATTATCACTCTTACATTTGCACTCTCACATTCTCACTCTTACATTCTTACTCTTACATTCTCACTCTTACATTTTTACTCTTACATTTTCACTCTTACATTCTCACTTTTATATTCTCACTGTCACATTTTTATTACTCTTACAATCTCTTAAGTCTCATATTCTAATTAGTTTTACTACTTTTTCATTGTCGATACTTTCACATTCTTATGTTTTCACATTAACACTACTTTTACATACTCACTACTCTCACTCTCTCACATTCTTACTTTATGCACATTTTCTCATTTTTACTATTTCCACATTCTGTATACTGCTACATTTTAACTATTTTCAATATTTTTACATTTCCACTACTCAATCATTGTCTTTATTCTAACATTCTCACTGTTCTCACATTTTTACTACTTTCTATACTTTTACATTTTTACTTTTCTAACTATTCTCACATTATCAACACTCTCATATTATCAGCACCCTCACATTTTTTCTATTTTTACATTCTTACTAATCTTACATTCTTTCTTCACTCACATTAACACTACTTTCACTTTGTTACTAATTTCATTATTCTCACATTTTTACTGCTTTCACTTTCTCACTACTCTCACAGTTTCCCTATTTTTACATTCTCATTACTCTTAAAATTTTACAACTCTCAATACTCTTACATTCTTACTACTTTTACTACTTTCACATTCTTATTATTCTCACATTTTCACTACTTTTACATTCAAACTACTTTCACATTCTTTCTTCTCTTAAATTCTCATTACTTTCACAACTCTTACATTTTCACTACTTTCACTACACTTACATTCTCACTATTCATACATTTTCACTACTCTCACATTCTTACTACTTTTACATTCTCACTGTTTTTACTACTCTTACGTTCTCACTAGTTTTACTACTCTCACATGCTTACTATTCTCTTTACTTTCACATTTTTACTACTCTCACATTGTCACTATTCTCACATTTTCACTATTCTCACATTCTCACTAATTTCACATTTTCACTAATCTTATATTCTTAAATTCTGACATTCTTACTATTCTCAAATACACTCTACTCCCACATTGTCACTATTTTCAGTATTTTCACATTTTCACTACTCTCGCATTTTTATTACTTTTTCTTCTCACTACTCTTAAATTTTCACTACTTTCACTTTTTTATTATTTTCATATTCACACTACTCTCACATTCTTACTACTATCACCTTCTCCCTACTCTCACATTCTCACTACTTCTACAACTCTTACATTTTTACAACTTTTACTACTCTCACATTCTTACTATTATCATTATCAAATTATCACTATTCTCACATTTTAATACTCTCATACTTTGTTTACTCTAACATTCATACTACTCTAACATTTTTACTAATTTTAAATTTGCCCTATTCTTACCTTCTTATTACTTTCACATTTTCTTTAAGCTCATTAATTTCACTACACTACTTTCATATTTTCACTATTTTCACATACATACTACTTTTACATTTATAGTGTTCTTACATTGTCATTACTTTTACATTCTTAATGTATTTACATTTGTACTGCTCTCACATTCTCACTTCTCTTATATTCTCAATACTCCCCCATTCTAACTACTCTCACGTTTTAACAACTTTCCAATTTTCATTACTTTTACATTCTAATTATTCTCACATTATTATTGCTCTCACATTCTCGCTACCTTCACATTCTTATTACACTTAGATTTTTTACTTTTCTTACATTTTTACTTTTCTTACATTTTTTCTAGTTTTACATTCTCACTACTTTCATATTCACTCTTACATTTTTCCTAATGTTACGTTCTCATTACTTTCATATTTTTGCTACTCTCACATACATGCATTCTAACTACTCTCACATTCTCACTACTCTTACTTTTTTATTTCTTTTACATTTTGTTTAGTATCACATTCTCACTACTCTCATATTTTTATACTCTCACATTTTTACTAATGTTGCATTCGCACTACATTTTCACACTTCTCCCATTTTCCCTTTCTCAAATTTTTATTACTGTCACATTTTAGCTACTTTTACATTTCTACTTTTACATTTTCACTATTCTCACATTGTCATTATACTCACATTTTCACGATTCTCACGTTCTTGTTACTCTCGCATTCTCACTATTTTGACTATTTTTACATTCTTACAAAAGTCACATTTTTACTACATTTATATTCTTACTAATCTCATATTCTGACATTCTTACTATTCTCAAATACTTTCTACTCTCACATTGTAACTATTTTCATTATTTTCACATTTTCACTACTCTTAAATGTGAAAATAATGAAAATAGTTACAATGTGAGAGTAGAAAGTATTTGAGAATAGTAAGAATGTCAGAATGTGAGATTAGTAAGAATATAAAAGTAGTAAAAATGTGACTTTTGTAAGAATGTGAGAATAGTAAAAAAAATAAAAATGTGACATTAACAAGAACGTGAGAATCGTGAAAATGTGAGTATAGTGACAATGTGAGAATAGTGAAAATGTAAAAATAGAAATGTAAAAGTAGCTTAAATGTGAGAGTAATAAGAATTTGAGAGTAGTTAGAATGTGAGATTAGTGAAAATATGAAAGTAGTGAGAGTATGAGAGAAGTGAGAATGTAAGTGTAGAGAGAATGTAAGAATAAAAAAAAACGTGAGAATAGTAAGAATGTATTAGGTAAAATGTGAAAAGTGTGAAAATGTAGTGCGTATGCAATATTAGTAAAAATGTGAGAGTATGAGAATATGAGAGTAGTGAGAATGTGATACTAAACAAAATGTAAAAGAAATAAAAATGTAAGAGTAGTAAGAATGTGAGAGTAGTTAGAATGTACGTATGTAAGAGTAGCAAAAATATAAAAGTAGTGAGAATGTAACATTAGGAAAAATGTGAGAGTATGAGAATATGAAAGTAGTGAGAATGTAAAACTAGAGAAAATGTAAAAAAAGTAAAAATGTAAGAATAGTAAAAAATTTAAAAGTACTAAGAATGTGAGAGTAGCGAGAATATAAGAGTAGTGAGAATGTGAGAGTAATAATAATGTGAGAATGGTTAGAATGTGAGAGTAATGAAAACTGGAAAGTTGTTAAAACGTGAAAGTAGTTAGAATAGGTGAGTAGTGAAAATATGAGAGAAGTGAGAATGTGAGAGCAGTACAAATGTAAATACATAAAGAATGTAAATGTAATGACAATGTGAGAAAACTATACATGTAAAAGTAGTAAGTATGTAAAAAGAGTAAAAATATGAAAGTAGTAACAATCTGAGTGTAGTGAAATTAATGAGCTAAGAGAAAATGTGAGACTAGTAAGAATGTAAGAATAGTGAAAATGTAACGTTAGTGATAATGTTAGAGTAGTAAGAATGTTAGAGTAAAAAAAGTGTAATTTGATAATGAGAATAGTAAGAATGTGATAGTAGTAAGAATGTGAGAGTAGTAAAAGTTGTAAAAATAGTGAAAATGTAAGAGATGTAAAAGTAGTGAAAATGTGAGAGTAGGGAGAACGTGATAGTAGTGAGAATGTGATAGTAGTGAGAATGTGATAGTAGTGAGAATGTGAGAGTAAGGAGAACATGATAGTAGTGAGAATGTGAGAGTAGTGAGAATATAAAAATAGTAAAAATTTGCTAGTAGTGAAAATCTAAGAGTAGTGTGAAGAAGAAGTAATAAAAATGCGAGATCAGTAAAAATGTAAAAATATTAAAAATAGTGACAATGTAAGAGTAGAGTGTATTTGAGAATAGTAAGATTGTCAAAATTTAAAAATATAAGATAAGTGAAAATGTGAAATTAGTGAGAATGTGAGAATAGTGAAATGTGAGAGTAGGGAATATGTGAGAATAGTGACAATGTGAGAGTAGTAAAAATGTGAAAATGAAGCAAATAGTAAAACTAGTGAGAACGTAAGAGTAGTAAAAACAGTGAGAATGTAAAAGTAGCAAGAATGTTAAAGTAGTGAAAGTAATAAGAATTTGAGAGTAGGAAGAATGTGAAAGTAGTTAAAATGTAAAAATATTGAAAATGTGAGAATAATAAGAATGTGAAAGTAGTAAAAGTAGTAAGAATGTAAGAGTAGTGAGAGTTGTAAAATTGCAAGGGTAATGAGAACGTAAAAATAAGGAAATTGTGAGAGTAGTGAGAAAGTGAAAGCAGTAAAAATGCAAGAATAATGAAAATAGTAACAAAGTGAGAGTGGTGATAATGTAAGTGGAGAAAGAACGTAAGAATAGTAAGAATGTAAAAATAGTAAAAATGTGAGAGTGCTGATAATGTGAGAGTGTTGATAATGTGAAAATAGTGAGAAAAGTAAAAATGTAAAAGTAATGAAAGTAGTAAAAATGTGAAAGTAGTGAGAATATTAAAATAAAGAAAATGTGAGAGTAGTGGAAATGTAAAAATATTGAAAATAGTTAAAATGTAGCAGTGTACAAAATGTGGAAATAGTAAAAATGAGAAAATGTGCAAAAAGTAAGAATGTGAGAGTAGTGAGTATGTAAAAGTAGTGTTAATGTGAGAACATATGAATGTAAGTATCTACAATGTAACAGTAGTAAAACTAATTAAAATATAAGACTTAGGAGACTGTATGAGTAATAAAAATGTGAGAGTAGTGAGCAGGTGAGAGTAAAAACATAAGAGTGAGAATGTAAGAATGAGAATTTGAGAGTAGGAATGTAAGAGTGAAAATGTAAGAGTTAGAATGTAAGAGTGAGAATGTGATAGTAATAATGTGAAAGTGATAATGTGAAAGTGATAATGTGAAAATGAGAATATGAGAGTGTAATGTAAAAGTGATAATGTGAAAGTGATGCTGTAAGAGTGAGAATGTAAGAGTGAGTATGTAAGAGTGAGAAGGTGAAAGTGAAATTTTGAGGGTAAGAACGCAAAAGTTAATATAATAGAATATGAAAGTGAAAATGTGAAAGTAAAATTGTAAGTAAGAGTAAAAATGTGAGTGAGAATGTGAGAGTGAAAATGTAAGAGTGAGATTATAAGAGTGAGTATGTGACAGTGAGAATGTAAGAGTGAAAATCTGAGAGTGAAAATGTGAGAGTGAGAATGTGAGAGTGAGAATGTAAAAGTGAGAATATAAAAAAGAAAATGTAAGAGTGATAATGTAAGAGTGAGAAATTGAGAGTGAGAATGTGAGAGAAAATGTAAGAGTAAGAATGTAAGTGAGAATGCAAGAGTGAGCATGTGAGAGTCTCACTCTCACATACTCACTTTTGCATTCTCACATTCTCAATGTGAGAGTGAAAATGTGAGAGTGATAATGTGAGAGTGAGAATGTGAGAGTAAAAATGAGAATGTAAAAATGAGAATAAGAGATTAAAAATGTGAGAGTGAGAATGATAATATAAAAATCAAAATGTGAGGGTAAGAATGTGAAATTGAAAATGCAAGAATAAAAATGTAGACTGTGAGAGTGAGAATGAAGTAAAAAATGTAAAAGTAAGATTCTGAAAATGATAATATGAGATTGAGTTTGTGAGTGTAAAAGTAAAATATTTTGGTGACCCATGGTAATTGATTAACTGTACATTTGGTAGTCAAAAAGTTTTTTATAGTATGTTTTTATTTGTAAAAAAGTATATTTTACAACAAAATAGCAATATTTACTAATTAAACTATTAATCAAAAGATCTTTTTAACTACATATCACTGGATTTGCTATTGTAAGGTTTGTCAATTAATGTAGAATAGAATAGAATAGAATCTATAAGTCATACAATGTACAAATATAATTTAAAATACAAAAACAAGCTACATTATTTACATAGATACATTTGACTAAGAATATTGTATATAATATAATATAAAAACATAAAATTTTACAAATTACATAAAATACCAACAGTAGTTGTTACAAACGTATACTACACATTAAAATTATGATTAAAATATTCCTCAACAGAATAGAAACAACATTCCGTTAATTTTTGTTTTAAATTTGCTATAAAACAACTATAACTTAATTTCTTAATTTGCGCTGGTAAGTGATTATATAGTGTAGCACCACCACCAGGTGTATTTTGAAGCAAATGCAGTTTTATTCAATCTAGTTTTGTTGCATTGGTATCTTAATATAGTATTTAATAGACAACTTAAAAAGATTTTGCTATAATCGGCATTTTACTTGCCAACTCATAGTTTTTATTTTGTTTTTCTATTAAAAATCGCACAATCGCTTTATAACTAAAACTCTGGATTTTAAACTTAATGCTCAAAAAATATTTTGAATATATTTTTAGTTTAATCACTAACTGCTATTTTAATCTGTAAAAATTTAAATTTAATAAGTAAATCGCATTTATTGCAAAGATCAATAAATTTGTATTTTTAAATTAAAATAAGTGTGTCCTGCTAATAAAAAGAAACTTGATATTTAAGTTCAGTAGCTTTATAATTAAAACTGGCATTTATTTATAACCGGCAAAATAATAGTTTCAAACTGTCAAACTAAATAAATTGATAAATAATTAATAAATAACAAATATAATAATTGAATTGCTGTTATAACAATGGCTGACAGATAAAAAAAAAAAAATAATGTTTGTTTTTAATTAATATCAACTCTAAATTAGAATTAAATATGCAACTCCATTCAGTGCAGAAATAATTGTAAATTCACCCACGTGATTAACTATTATTTTGTATGCATCATAGTTGGCGATATTAAGAAATTAGTAACAGGCGAGATAAATTTTTACCGTCGCATCACGAACAAATTTAGTAATAACCGTCGAAAAATAGAACAATGGTACCGAATTAAAAAGAACAAAACCACTTGTAAAATAATTAAATAATTACAAATTTGATTATTGTATTGCAATTATAATATAATAATAACTATCACCAAACTAAAAAAATTATAACAAAAAAGAAGAATGAATTTAAACTATTTGGGATATCTTTATTGCAACAATTATATTTGCAATAAATCAATTATTCATTGTTATAGAACAATCTAAAGTTTGACTTTATTCTTGTAGTTTTAAAAAACTGGTATTCATTATTCGTGTCAATAATTTTAATATTTCAGCAAGTCATTTGTTCCTGTAGAGTATAAAAAAGTCTTGATTATGTGGGGGTGTTCAGATAACGAAAACTAAATAAGAAAGATATTTGCTTTCAAACTATAACTCAAAATAAGCTAAACATTGCTACACATAACCCTTTACTTGTTGAATGTTTTGCTAAATGTATAAATATAATTATAATCAATTATAATTGATATGTTTATAACAATGCAATTAGTTGCAGATTGTTGTTAAATTTATTATCAAAATTTTATCAGTTATTTGATGACAAGAAAACAACTAAATAAAAAATATAAATGTCGCAAACGTTAATTATAAAACTTTATGTTTCAATAATAATAATAATAATAATAATATTTATTTCCCAACAGAAAATACATTCCAATAACAGGGAAACATCCAATTTAGTAATAATATTAATACAAGTATTATAAACAATTAAACAATTAATTTAAAAAATAGGTATATAAAAAAAGTAATAACTAACAAAATATAATATTAAAAATAAAATAATAAAAAAAAAGAGAACACATAAAAATTTATAATCAATCAACTAGATCTAAAACTGAATTTTTAAATGTTTGCAGTGATTTACAAAATATATCAACACTGTATTGAATATTATGATATGACCTAACCATTCTATACATAGGCGAACTGGAGCAATGAGCTGTATTAGGTGTAGCATAGTAAAATGTTAATGGATTTCGCAAGGCAACACAAGGTACATGTAAACTGAAGTTATCAATAAGTTGAGTATCATATCTAAAATGTATTATTTTATACAAGTTCATCAGTATAACTATAGTATGCCTGCTCTGTATTGATTTCATACTAAATTCAGTTAGTAGTAGGTTATAAGAGTAATGTCTCTCAGGATATGAACCATGTTTAATAAAGTACAAGTACTTTAAAAAACGTTTTTGCATTGATTCTAGCTGATTGATGTATTTAACATAGTTTGGCGCCCAAATTGCAGAGCAATATTCTAGTTTGCTGATTATGTATGAATTGTACAATAAAATTGTTGTTGATATAGACTTAAAACATTTGGACGTTCTAATAATAAAACCCATTGTTTTAAAACACTCAGAACACACTTTTAAAACATGACTATTAAAACTTAACCTAGAGTCAAATAACACACCAAGATCACGAACTTCATTTACAGATTTTAAAACTGAACCATTAACATTGTAGTTATAGTTAACAAATTGGGCATTCCTTGTATAAGACACGATACAACATTTATTTACATTTATGTTTAAGCCATTACAGTCACACCATTCATACATTTTTAAAAGATTAGCTTGCAGCATATCACAGTCAGTTATATCACGTATAGAGTTAAAAAGCTTGATGTCATCAGCATACATTAAAAATTCACAGTTGAAGATATCACAGATTGGATTAATAAATATAAGAAATAAGAGTGGCCCAAGATTAGAACCCTGTGGGACACCACTGTTTGCAGAGTACATCACAGATTGACATCCATAATATTCCACATATTGAGCACGATCACACAAATACGAAGTTATCACAGAAATAATATTACCACTTATGTCAAGTTCTTGAAGTCTATCCAAAAGTATATCATGAAGTATACAATCAAACGCGTTGGACAAGTCAGTGTAGATAACATCTGTCTGTGTTCTGTTTTCCAAATTTTTTGATATTGCTTCACTAATACTTAGTAGGTTTGTAGTGGTTGAGCGCTTTTTCATAAATCCATGCTGGTAAGGCGAAATTATATTTTGAACATGACAATAAATATTCTCCACAATTAAAGATTCAAATACTTTGGAAAAATTACTCAGTATTGCAATAGGCCTGTAGTTAGAAACCTCAGATCGGTTACCTTTTTTAAATGTTGGAATCACTTTAACATTTTTCCAGATCTTAGGAAATATTCCTGTTTTTAATATTAAATTATATAAAAACGTTAAAGGATGTGCAATAAATTGAGCAATATCTTTAAGAAGAAATTGCGGAATTTGGTCGGCCCCCATTGTATGTTTAGGTTTTAACATAGACAAACTACGCAAAACATCAGTTTCGTCAATAACAAAATTTCCTATGGTATCTAAAACGGTACTACTGTTATTAGAACATCCACGGTCATGATAAACACTACTAAAATGTTTGGCAAAATTATTTACTATTTCTTGTGATGTAGTAAGAACAAGATTGTTATTTGTCATCACTCCAGGGATAGTTGTAGTATTTTGTTTATTATAAATAAAAGTCCAAAACTTCTTAGGATCGTTTTTAATGTTGGTTTCAGAAGTTCGAATAAAATTAGAATACGAAGCATGTATTTTTGATTTTAAGTTTTGTTTTACTCTTTTAAGTTCCACGCTAGCAATACTATGTTTCGATTTTTTGTGTCGTTTGATAATGCGGTTTTTTTCTTTAATCAAGGTAATTATTTCTGAAGTAAACCATTTTGGATACTTTTGACTTCTATGACGCACTTTATGTTTAGGTACGTGTTCTTCTAAAATTGAGTAAATTTTAGTATACAATATGTCACAAGCATCATTGACGTTAACACAATTAAATAACGGGTCCCATTTTACACTACAAAAAGCGGCATAAAGAAGTCTAAAATTGGCTTTCTTAAAATTAAATGTAGTTCTAGGAGTATCACAGGTAAATTTTTGATCAGATGTATCACAGATGTTAAAAGAAATATCCAACGGCGGATGATATGGATCCGGATTTACAAGATGGTCTTCTGCTAAATGTATACTGCAGCTAATATCAGGTGATGTAAAAACAAGATCAAGTAGCCGATTCATATTATTAACAATATGATTGTATTGACGAAGTTGACGAATGCTCATAAAATTGATAAGAGATTGATGAGTTGGAGATAAACCGCCTGTTTCTATAAACTCTTTAAAATAAGGTTGATTGAAGTCACCACATATAAACAAATTACTGGTTTCTTGAAAAAAGCAATCTATGTCTTCATAAAAAGTATTGTACTTTTCCAACGTTGTTCCAGGTGGGATGTATACGCATATTAACGTAAACGATTTATTATTTAAAAATATTTCGGCAACTGCTACATCAATATTCTCACATGGTGATACATATGCAATTTCTCTACTTTTTAAAGTAACGTTAATAGCAATTAATGAACTACCACATTTTTTTATTTTTCTGTCACCTCGGACTACATAAAATTTATTTGAAAATAACTCTTGATTATTAAATCCCGGTTTAATTCCAGTTTCCGTTAATGCTACAATTTCAACATCTTTAGAATGAACTGCGTTGTAGAATTCATGAGTTTTGCTATTAAGGCCTCTTACATTTTGATAGTAAAGTTTTATACTTGTGATCTGTTGGGAACGCTTTAGTTTTCCGAAATCTTTACAATTTTAGGTATATTACGGTTATATTTTATAGTATAACCTGTCTCACCACTAGCGATGCGTCTTGCTAATTCGTCTCTAAGCTGTTTTAGATATTGCCGTTGATTAAGTGTATCATCAGATTTGACACGTAAATGTTGACTTAACTTAATTTTATTTTTTAATACAGACTTTACTGTAATAATTGAATCTAAAATAATTTTTAATGGGCGCGGCGAAGCTGTATGCTTTCCAAGTCTATGAATATTTTTTATATTGATATTAGGATAAATTTTATTAAACTCAGCTTTTACATTATTAAAATCTTCTAAGTTGTTACCGGTTTCAGGTAAGTTAAATAATATTATATTATTTTCACGTTCTTTTCTATCGGAAATTTCATATAACAATTCCGACGTACTGGAAGGTGGAGATGGGGGTACTAGTGAGTTACTAGTTTCAGAATTATTATTAATATTTTCGGAATTACTTTCCAATGCATTGAAACGAGTTGTTAAAACGCGCAAATCTGCTTTTAACTTTTCATTGTCTTCTTTAACATTGACCAAACTGTTTAAGAGGGTCCGAAGTTCTTTGTTCTCGGTACGAGATTCTTCAAGTTGAGCTGTTAAAAGAGTAACTGATTTTTGAAGTTCTTGTATTAAATTATATAGGGTCTCTTGATGTGTCACGTCTAACACATTATTGCTTGTTTTATTTGCCTGAGAACCTGCCATAGTGTTAGACAACTTAGAATTTAAACTTAAATTTAAACTTAAACAATTGTGTTTGCCGCTAGCTGTACCAATGCATCTGGGGTGAACATAAAGTCCACAATTTTCACAAGTGGTCTTTCTATTGACAAGGTAACCACATCCACCTACACATATATAATCAATAAGATGTTTTTTTACAGGACTCATTACGATAATAATTTGACAGGGACACACGCTTCACACCAAAGTGCCCTTTATGGTGACTTACATTAAATACAAACAATGATATGGGCAGCGGATAAGGTAAAATACACAAGAGAACAAAGGTGTAAATTTAAAATAGAGCCAATAAACTATAATTAAAATAATAATATATTAAACTATATTAAATTGAGTTTAAAATTAAAATTAAAATTAAAAATTGTAATAAATTAAATGAATAAAATAATTTAAAATAATAAATTCATTGTAAATAATAATAATATAGACTAAAAAGAAAAGTTCCCGAAACTGAGAATCGAACTCACTTCTCACTGAACTTAGGCCGGGGTTATAACCATTAGGTCTACTGGGCCACGGCAAGAGACATAAAATACATACAACTAATCTATGTAAATACTATACTATAAACAACTCAAATGTAAACAATAACAATTACTTTTGAGGTTAAATAAAGTTTGGCAATTACATATTTAAATGTTTTACATACGGCAATGTTTTAAACAAAACTTTTCACTGTAGCACTATATTACTAAACAATGCACCAAACCAAGCCGTCTACAATTTATTTATAAGACAAATTGCAAAATAAACGATTGACAAAATTTACAGTCATGCATCATGGCGGCATGAACGTGAACCAATTAGGAATTATGTTAACTGCATTGAAAGAAAAAAATTGATAAAATTATGTATCTCACACTTTTACAAGATCAACCAAACTTACAAAATATCAATTTTTAGTTAAGTTAAAATGTAAGATTAAAAATATATTATATGCCGTATATACTTATTAAATATTCAGATTAATTAAATTATTAAAACTTATAATAATAACTAACGCAACGAACCAACGCCCATTACAATAACAAGTTGCGGAAGAGTGAGGAGTGCAAGGGAATCTGATGCAATATTAAAACATGCCTACCGGCAAACAAAGATGCAGCACCCGCCTGTCTTCCGCACTTTATCTACGATATTGTAATTGTCAGGATATTTGCAATTATTAAATACTACTAATACTACTATGACAATGTTATCTTAGTAATAATACTATTATTAATAATTACTTGACAATAATTAGTTTGTAATACATAGATAATAATTAGCTATATTAAATTATTTGTGAATAATAAATAATCAAATGTATGCATTACATAATAAATAATAGAAATGTTATAAAGACATTTTTATTTCTAAAACATTCAATTATAAAATTGTATAAAAAATAACAATAAAATTTACAACAGTTTACTTTTGTAAAAATAACATGAACGAGCATTTGAAATTTATTGTACAAACAAATCGCAACGGGACAGAAAAATTTTGCCGCGGGGCAGACGTTAGTCCTACATGGATACAAATGCCGCTTCCGTCGGATCTCTGAAAAATGTAGCACAATACCACTTTAAACGCAAAACGTTACTCCTATGTAGGAGTAGCGCACCGTGTAGGAGTACAACGCTTTATACACTCGAAATGTAGGACGAATACGCTTAATATATATATATATATATATATATATATATATATATATAGGTTTGTTTTAAGTGTATTCGTCCTACATTTCGAGTGAATAAAGCGTTGTAGTCCTACACGGTGCGCTACTCCTACTAGGAGTAACGTTTTGCGATTAAAGTGGTTTTGTGCTACATTTTGCAGAGATCCGACGGAAGCAAACTTTGTGTTTGTGTAGGACTAACGTCTGCCCCGCGGCAAATTTTTATGTCCCCTTGCGTTTTGTTTGTGCAATAAATTTCAAATGCTCGTTCATGTTATTTTTACAAAGTAAGCTGTTGTTGAAATTTCATTGTTATTTTTTATACAATTTTATAATTGAATGGTTTAGAAATAGAAATTTCTTTATAACATCTCTACTATTTATTATGTAATGCATACATTTGATTATTTATTATTTACAAATAATTTAATATAGCAAATTATTAACTATGTATTACAAACAAATTATTGTCAAGTAATTATTGATAATAGTAGTATTACTAAGATAACATTGCCATAGTAGTATTTAATAACTGCAAATATCCTGACATTAACAATACCGCAGATAAAGTGCGGAAGACAGACGGGTGAAGCATCTTTATCCGTCGGTGAGCATGTTTTAATATTGCACAAGGTTCCTGTGCACTCTGTGCCTTTTTGCAGTTTGTTATTGCGCTGCGCGTTGGTTCGTTGAGTTAGTTATTATTATTAGTTTTAATAATTTATTTAATCTGAATAATCAATATGTATTTATACGGCATATAATATATTTTTATACTGACATTTTAACTTAACTAGAAATTGTTATTTTGTAAGTTTGGTTGATATTGTAAGAGTGTGAGATACATAATTTTATCAATTTTTATCTTTCAATAAAAAATAACGTTTGCAACATTTATATTTTTATTTAGTCGTTTCCTAGCCATTAAAAAATCTGATAAAATTTTGATAAAAAATCTAATAACAGTTTGCAACTAACTGCATAATTATAAACAAATCAATTATAATTTTGTTTATATATTTGGCAAAACAATTTACAATTTTAGCAGCTTACAGGTAGCAACATGCAGTTTTAAAAATATTTATCAACAAGTAAAGGATCATGTGTAGCAATGTTTAGCTTATTTTCAGTTATAGTTTAAAACTATAAGCAAATATCTTACTATTTAGTTCTTGTTATCTGAATACCCCCATATAATCAAAACTTTTTATACTCTTCAAGAATAAATAATTCGCTAAAATATCAAAATTATTGACACAAATAATAAAAACTATTGGAAACAAAGTCAATCTTTAAATCATTTTAAAACAATAAATAATTGAATTATTTCAAATCTTACTTGTTAAGTATATCTTAGAATGTCTGGCGCCAGTTATTATCATAATTGCAATGCAATAACCAGATTTGTCATTCTTTAATTATTTATCAAGTGACCGTGTTCTTTTCAAATTAGTACCATCGCTCTATTTTTTGACGGTTATTACTGAATTAAGTAAGTAATGCGACGGATTTCTTAATACCGCCAACTATGATGCATAAAAATTATTAGTTAATCACGTACGTGTATTCACAATCATTTCAGCACTGAATGGAGTTTTTTATTAAATTCTAATTTAGAGCTGATGATTATTAAAAACAAAACTTATTTCAATTTTTTTTATCTGTTTGTCATTGTTATAACAATAATTCATTAATTATATTTGTTATTTATTAATTATTTATCAATTTATTTAATTTGACAATTTGAAACTATTATTTTGCCGGTTATAAATAAATGCCAGTTTTCATTTTAAATTTTCTGAATTTGTCAGTAATTAATAAGTTTCTTTTTATTGGCAGAGCCGAGGGGTTAACAACTAAGTAAAAAAATGTACACTTGATTATGAATACGCGTAATTATTACGTGATTATGTAATGATTACGCGATTATGTAATAATTACGTGATTATGTAATGATTACATGATTATAATTATGATTATGCCTTGATTATGTGATTATTTTATGAATACTCAATGATTACGTGATTATTTAATGAATACGCAATGATTACGTGATTATTTAATGAAAGCGTAATAATTATATGATCATGTAATGAATACATGATTATTCAATGAATACGTGATTATGAAAATGATTATGTGATTATATAATAATTACATGATTATTCAATAAATACACAATTTTTTAAGATTTTATAATTCTGTATTAAATCTGCATGCATTAATTATTTTATACCGATCATAAAATTATTTTGATAATGTTTAATATTAATATATTATTATAATACTTATGTTTTATAATAATCTTCAATAAAGTACTTACTGCAATTTCTTATAGATAGTAAGAAACATAAACTAAAAATATACCTATCTCGATGTTTATTAATGTTTTATGTAGATTAGAAAAAATCCACCACCAAGAATAAAAATGTGATTTATTACATTAAAAAATAAACATATAAAAATCTTTTTAACAAAAATAATAACAATACATAATAAAATTTGTACCACTGAATAATTATATTCGACTAAAGTAGGTTTTTATTTTAATATAATAAATAAATATCTGCACACACACACACATGCCAAGGGTTGTATAAAAACACCTGTAAAATTGTCTGGGAATAAATCTCTAGCGGCACAATTAGATACGGATTGGACACGACTGAATTTACCATGCGAATATAAATGATTCCATAAAACCAATATTTGATTATGTGAATATGCGTACTCAACATTTGATTATTTGAATACGCGTAATCAATATTTGATTATTTGAATACGCGTACTCAACATTTGATTATTTGAATACGAGTAATCAATATTTGATTATTTGAATACGCGTGTTTTAATATTTGATTATACTATTTATTACAAGATTATGTAATGATTACGTGATTATATAATTATTACGTGATTATATAATGATTACTTAATTATGTAATGATTACAAATATTACGTAATTAATATTTGATTCTGTAAATATTACTTTTATTTTGTACACTGATTACGAAAGTTGTTAACCCTTCGGGCAGAGCCCACTTATTTTAATTTAAAGATACAAATTTATTATCTTTGCAATACTTGCAATTTATTTATTAAATTTAATTTTTACAAACTCAAATAACAGTTAAAGATTAAACTAAAATGTATACAGTATATTTTGAAAGCGTTAAGATTAGACCGATGATCTTCAGTTATAAGGCGATTGTACGATTTTTTATAAAAAAGCAAAATAAAATAGATGACAAATAAAATGCCGGTTATAGTAATATTTTTCTGAGTTGTCTCTATTAAATACTATAATAAAATGCCAACGAAAAGCGCTAGCAACCACTAGCATCAAAACTAGAATAAAAAAAAAACGCGTTTGCTTGCCAAATACATCAATTGATAGATTTAAAAATAGCAAATCCAGTGATATGTAGTTGAAAAAAAACTTGTGATTAATAGCTTAATTGGCAAATATTGCTATTTTGGTGCTAAAATTTACATTACTACTTTACTTCTACAAGTAAAACCATACTATAAAAAACTTTCTGACTTGTACAAATAATCAATTATTATGGGTCACCAAAATATTTTACTTATACATTCTCACTCTTACAGTCTACATTCTTATTTTCACATTTTTATTTTGAAATTTGTATTCTCATTCTCACATTCTTACATTATCACTCTCACATTCTCACTTTTACATTTTTATTCTTACTATTACATTCTCACTCTCACAATTTTACTTTTATATTCTCATCACCACATTCTCAAACTTACTCACTCTTACATTTTTATTCTTACTGTTAAAGTTTCACTCTTACATTCTCACTCTCAAATTCTTACGTTTACATTCTCACATTTTCATTCTCACTCTAACATTTTTACGCTCACATTCTCACTCTCACATTCTTACTTTTACATTCTTGCTTTCACATTCTCACTCTCACATTTTCATTCTCACACTGTCACTTTTACATTCTTACTCTTACATTTTTACATTATCACTCACACATTCTCACCTTTACATTCTCAAACTCACTTAATTTTTACATTTGCATTCTTACTGTCACATTTTCACTTTCGCATTTTTACTCTTACCATCTCACTCTCACATTCTCGTTCTAACACTTTTATTCTCACTATCACTCTCACATTCTTACTCTCACATTCTCACTCTTACATTCTCACTCTCACATCCTCACTCTCATATTCTCATTCTTACTCTCAATTTTTTACTTTTATATTTTCACTGTCACTTTCTTACTATCGCATTCTCACTCTCACATTCTCACTCTCACAATCTCACTCTTACAATTTACATTATTTTTTTTACATTTTTACTTTCTTGTTCTCACTCTCACATTATCACTCTCACATTCTTACTCTTACATTTTTACTTACTGTTACATTTTCACTTTTACATTCTCACTCTCACATTCTCACATTATCAATCTCACAATCTCACTCTTACATTTTCATTCTTACTGTTAAATTTTCACTCTTACATTCTACTCTCAAATTCTTACATTTTCATTCTCACATTCTCATTCTCACTCTTACATTCTCACTCTCATATTTTCACTGTCACTTTCTTACTATCACATTCTCACTCTCACATTCTCACTCTTACAATCTCACTCTTACAATCTACATTATTTTTTTCACATTTTTACTTTCTCTATTTCACTCTCACATTATCACTTTCACATTATCATTTTCACATTATCACTCTCACATTTTCACTCTTACATTTTTATTCTTACTGTTACATTTTCACTCTTACATTCTCACTCTTACATTCTCACTCTCACATTCTCACATTATCACTCTCACAATATTACTCTTACAATTTCATTCTTACTGTTAAATTTTCACTCTTACATTCTCACTTGCAAATTCTTACTTTTACATTCTCACATTCTCATTTAACTCATACATTCTTTTTCTCATATTCTCACTGTCACTTTCTTACTATCACATTCTCACTCTCACATTCTCACTCTCACATTCTCACTCTCACAATCTCACTCTTACAATCTACATTATTTTTTTCACATTTTTACATTCTCTATTTTACTCTCACATTATCACTCTCACATTATCACTCTCACATTATCACTCTCACATTCTTACTCTTACATTTTTATTCTTACTGTTACATTTTCACTCTTACATACTCACTCTCACATTCTCACTCTTACATTCTCACTCTTACATTCTTACACTCACATTATCACTCTCACATTTGCAATCTTACATTTTCATTCTTACTGCTACATTTTTACTCTTACATTTTCATTCTTACTGTTACATTTTTACTCTCACATTCTCACTCTTACATTTTTACATTATCATTCCCACATTCTTACTCATACATTTTTACAATGTCACTCTCACAGTCTCACTCTTACATTTTCATTCTTACTCTTACATTTCACTTTTACATACTCACTCTCACATTCTCATTCTTACATGCTTACTCTCAAATTCTCATTCTTACATTTTTGCTCTCTCATTCTCACATTATTGCTCTCACATTCTCACTCTTACATTTTCATTCTTACTCTTACATTTCACTCTTACATACTTTCTTTCACATTTTCATTCTTACATTCTCACTTTCACATTCTCACACTCACATTCTCACATTATCAATCTCACATTCTCACTCTTACATTTTCATTCTTACTGTTACATTTTCACTCTCACATACTAACTCTCACATTTTTACTCTTGCATTCTCAATCTCACATTCGCACTCTTACATTTTCACTCTCATATTCTCACTTTAATATTTTTACTCTTACATTCTCATTCTCACTCTCACATTTTCACTTTTATATTCTTACTCTCACATTTTCTCTATTTTAACATTTTCATTACTCTTACATTTTTACTACTTTTCATACTCTTACATTCTTACTATTCTCACTACTTTCACATTTTCAATATTCTTACATTTTTACTATTTTTACATTCTTACTGTTCTTACATTCTCTCTCCACTCATATTATCAATACTCTTACTTTTACTTTTACTTTTACTAATAACTACTTTCACATTTTCCCAATTCTCATACTCTTACTACACTTACAATTTTACAATTGTTTTTGCTCTTACATTTTTACTACTTTTACTATTCTCATATTTTCACTACTCTCATATTCAAACTACTTTCACATTCTCCCTACTCTCAAATTCTTACTTCTTCCACAACTTTCACATTTTCACTACTTTCACTACACTCACATTATCACTATTAGTTCTTAAACTTTTCCTACTCTCACATTCTCACTACTATCACACTTTTACTATTCTCACATTTTTTTAATTTTTACATTTTCTCTACTCTTACATTTTTACTTCTCTCACATTCTCACTGCTCTCACATCTCACTAATCTCAAATTCTATTTACTTTTATATTCTCATTACTCTCACATTTTAGTTATTCTTACATTCTCATTATTTTCACTACTTTTACGTTTTAATTTTTTTTTCAATTTCACTAGTTTTACTACACTTACATTCTTACTATTCTGATTATCGTTTTACTTTCACTACTCCCACTTTATCATTATTCTCACATTTTCCCTACTGTCATATTCACAATATTTTCAGATTCTCACTATTCTCACATTCTCACTACTTTTTTTCACTACTCTCACATTTTTAGTATAATTATATTCTCTCTGCTCTCACATTCTCACTACTTTCACAACTTTTACGTTTTCACTATTTTTGCAAATCTTACATTATCACTACTCTCACATTTTTATTACTATCACCATCTATTCTCACATTCTTTCTATTTTTTCATTCTCACTATCACATTATCACTATATACAGTATTCTCATATTTCAATACTCGCACACTTTTTTTACTTTAACACTCTTACTACTCTCACATTTTCACTAATTTCACATACTTACTACTTTTACATGTATAATACTTTCACATTCTCACATTGTCATTACTTTTACATTTTTACTGTTTTTACATTCTTACTACTTTTACATTCACTACTCTCATATTCTCACTAGTCTAAAATTCTAATTACATTCACATTCCAACAACTTTTCAATTTTTACTACTCTCACATTTCAACTATTCTCACATACTTATTACTCTCACATTCTCACTATTCTTATATTCTCACTACTCTCACATTCTTATTACTCTCACATTTTTACATTTCCTACAATTTCTCTTGTTTCACATTCTCACTACTTTTACATTTTCACAACTCTCACATTGTCACTATTCTCACATTCTCCTTACTCTCGTTCTCACTACATTCACATTCTTATTAATCTCACGTTCTCACATTTTATCTATTTTACATTCTTTCTACACTTACATTCTCACTTCTCTCATATTCTCACTACTCTCACATTCTCACGAATTTCACATTTAGACTACTCTCAAATTCTCATTATTCTCACATGTTAGTTACTCCTACATTCTTATTATTCTCACTACTCTTTTGTTCTTACTTTTCTTACGTTCTCACTAGTTGCCACTCTCACATTTTTACTATTCTTACATTTTCTCTACTTTTACATTTTCACTACTCTCACATTGTCAGTATTTTCACATTTTCATTATTCTCACAATCTCACTATTTTCATATTCTCACTATTCTCACTATTCTCACTATTCTCACACTCTCACTATTTTCACACTTACTATTCTCACACTCTCACTATTCTCACACTCTCATTATTCTCACACTCTCACTATTCTCACACTCTTACTATTCTCACACTCTCACTATTCTCACAATCTCACTAAACTCACATTTTTACTACTCTTATATTCTTACTATTCTCAAAAACTTTCTACTATCATATTCTTACTAATCTCACATTGTCACTATTTTCAATATTTTCACATATTCCCTACACTGACTGAAAGTGATTGAGAATGTAAAAGTTCTCACTACTCTTACATTCTTACTACTCGGACAATCTCATTTTTCTCACATTTTTACTACTTTCACATTCTCACAATTTTACTATTCTTACATTTTCACTACTTTAGCGAATTCACTATACTCACTACTCTCACAATGTCACTACTTTCACATTATCATTAATCTCACATTCTCACTACTTTTACTACTTTTACTACACTTACTGCTCACATTTTCATACACTGGTGCAATTGTGCAATTGTGTTCACAGACACCCATACGTACATACATTATATAATATCATTTTGACATAAAAACAATACTTTTCTAGTAAGTAGCATTACATTAGAAAAGTAAAAAATGCTTTTGAATTAAGAAAAAGAAGAAAATTGGCAATAATATTTATATCAAAGCAACTAAATAAAGTGTTATGCAGTGGTTATGTACTTGCAATCTTATATTACAGTTTTTTCTAATTTACATTTTAGTAATAACACTTGTATAATATACAGGGTGTCCGGAAAATACGTGTACAACGTTTGACGACAGACTCCTGACGTCAAAATAGGTCGATCTAAGCCGACTTAGTTATATCCAAAATTGTCTCGTTTAGCCGGTAGAGGGCGTCAAAAATTTGTAAATATTAAAAAGAAATTACCTGTAACAATAATTTTTTAAGTGACATTGTTGCTATGGCGTTTAATAATTTGACAATTATTGACAAATTGTCACCAGTCTATGAAATTTACTCAAGTATACGATCAACATTCTTGAATTACAAGTTCATTTTACCATTAAAAATGGAAAATTATACAAACTC
This sequence comes from Tachinus rufipes, assembly GCA_963932245.1. Classification (NCBI taxonomy): domain Eukaryota; kingdom Metazoa; phylum Arthropoda; class Insecta; order Coleoptera; family Staphylinidae; genus Tachinus; species Tachinus rufipes. Next base: position 54,335,503 of record OZ010744.1, read on the forward strand.
TCAGAAAGTTGACATGCTCCTGGTATACGGGTTTTGTCAAGGAAATGGGCGTCAGAGTGTTAGGGTTTACATGGAGAGGTTTCCTAACCGTCGAATACCAAACCACCAAACATTTGCCAATATTGAGCGTCATCTTCGGGAAACGGGCAGTTTTGAGAAAAAGTTTGAAGGCAGGTGTCGTATGCGAACAACTCGAACTGTGGAAACAGAAGAGATGATTCTGGAAAGAGTTGAAGAAGAACCAAGTACCAGTACCCGTCTCTTAGAACGTGAGTTAAATGTTCCTAAAACGATTGTCAATGAGGTTTTAAGAGAACAGTTGTTACATCCTTACCACATACAAAAAGTCCAGGAACTTTTACCGACTGATCCCCCCATGCGGCTTACATTTTGTCAATTTATTAGAAACAACAGAATCCTTGTTCCAAATTTTTGTAGAAAAATTATGTTTACTGACGAGGCATGCTTTACAAGATCTGGGGTAACCAATCTACACAACGAACATATTTATTCCGATGAAAATCCACATGCCATTAAAGTTGCACATCATCAGCATCAATTTAAAATTAATATTTGGGCAGGTATTATTGATCATTACCTTATTGGTCCCATTGTTATTCCAGACAGGTTAGATGGAAATATTTATTTAAATTTTTTGCAAGACACATTACCAATTCTTCTGGAGAATTTGCCTCTTTTACTTCGGAGGGAAATGTGGTATATGCATGATGGTGCCCCGCCCCATTTTTCCGTTGCCGTTCGGCAATACTTACGTCATCAATATCCCAACCGATGGATTGGAAGAGGCAATGATGCACCAGTAAAATGGCCACCACGTTCTCCTGAGTTAAATATGTGTGACTTCTTTTTGTGGGGCGCTATTAAAACAGAAGTTTACAAGACTCCGGTAAACACACGCGATGATTTATTGCAGCGGATTTTAAATGCAGGTAACCATTTTAATAATCCCGAGACATTAGATAGGGTCCAATATCATTTTTTAAAGAGTGTTAATAAGTGTATTCAGCAAGATGGCGGTCATTTTACACATTTGCTTAAGTAATGTTTTTGTTTTACTTAGTTTCTTACAATAGATACTTTCAACTTTGTTATACTTTTGTTTTTTTTTGACGCCCTCTACCGGCTAAACGAGACAATTTTGGATATAACTAAGTCGGCTTAGATCGACCTATTTTGACGTCAGGAGTCTGTCGTCAAACGTTGTACACGTATTTTCCGGACACCCTGTATATTATATCACCCACATGTTAATTTTATCATCTAGTTTTTGTCGTCGTTTTAATTGTAATAAATGTGCAGCTGTTGACTAATAAGATTTTGTAGAGCTACATTTACTAACCTGATAGTAATTATAAAACAATTGAAAATAAATGATATGGTTAAATTATTTTCAATATATTTTGCACATTATATTAATTTTAAAATTGGCATAATTATTGCAATGTCCGTTAGAATAAGGTAACACACAATATACATATTATCAGTTGAAAAGAATAAATTCCACGTCCTAAACAAACATCTTGATAAGATTTAAATAACTCTTTTATTCCATGTTACTTGCTCGACCCTCACAGCAGGCGGTATCTATACGTATCTATAAGCCCGCAGGCTGATTTTTGTGTGTTAAGATATAAAGTGTAATGCTCCTACATTCAAATGTAGGACGACAACAAATACGATTATATATAAAAATTGTAGGACGAATACACTTCTTACATCTATATATATATATATATATATATATATATATATCAAATATTTTTAATAAAGACCTTAATCTACTAGAATTAAACAAGGCGTTCTAGTAAATAATCAAACAAAAAATTAATATTTAACGTAATAATAATTTTTATATCGCTATTTGTAATTTTTATTTTTTCCAATTTAAAACTGTTCTTAATAAAGTTATAATTTGTAATTTTTTTTATCTGCATGATAATGCCACTGAGTAGTGAAACGTGTCAGTTTTAAATAAATATTTATATTTGAAACCCAAATCCACCTGTTATATTAAAACCTAATTATTAATATTTACATTTTTATTTTCTGATACATCAGTAAAAGTAACAGCGTTGATCCTTAAATCAATATGTGTAACTAAAAACAATAATACTGTAGCCTAGTGATATCTTTCAGGGTGGATTTCTTCGTGGCCAGCTTGGGGATGTTGTAGGTTTTTATGTGTGAGCAGAAAAAATCCAATAAAATGTGGTTGGCTTTAACATAATCTTTATTCCCACACTTAGTAATCATATAAAACTTCACTTGATGTAATTATATATTTCTAAAAACATAAATCAAATTTATACCGTGACTATCCAACACGTGCAATTAATAAACTAAATTAATAAATCAATTTCCAATTAATTAAATACTATTATCAGACTAATATATAAGTTATGTGTGCACCATTGTGCGCCCACATCTGAATCCGGGAATGCAAGTGTCATCATAATGTGATGCTCCCGAGGTACCAGGAATCGCACCTGCAGCGTGCTTATCAAAAGTGCGACAATATAAATAGCTGGCGCACGTATTATAAGGCATTCATTTGCTTGTTTGTGCTCCAGGCACATATTGTATTTCTATTAAGTAATAAATAAGTTCAACTAAATATTTATTTAAATAACCAAAAATACCAATCGGTTAAGTGGCGCAGTCGGCAGAATTCAGTTAACGCGAGTTTAATTAAAACAAGCTTGTGGTGATTTTAAAATCTTTATGACTGAACACAAACACAGGAATACAAACAGAACAAGCGGATGAATCAAGGAGTCAAAGTCTCAAATTGGCGAGTGCTTCAATCAACCACGGACGAAAGGATATTTTTCTTAAGTACCGGACAAACCCAACGCGGCGTGGATATATTTCCCAGATGCCACAACACATCCCGGCCAACAGATAGAATTTCTTCGAGCCAACAACACAACACAGAACGTGAAATTCAACGACGCAGGATCTTCGCATCACGCAATGAAAATTTTATTAATTATTAGCTTGTAGGTAAATTTAATATTTTGTTTTGTAAACCACGATTATCGATTTTTTTCACAATTGATTCTCTAATTGAGAGTTTTCGAAACATAAGCGTTTCCATTGATTTGCCTGAAATTATAAATTTAAATAACCCTGAAATAATCATGCCTTACACACGAGCCTCAATAACCCCTACCGAGGTAAGCGCGATACCAAGCTTCGACGGGAATGCAACCGTCTTGCCTCTATTTTTGGAAGCATGTGAAGAACTTATCACAACTTATTATAATGTTGCTGTGCTTGCAGATCCAATTAATTCATTCATAATTAAAATTATTAAAAGAAAATTTATTGGTGAAGCACAATGTTTAATTGCATCCCGTGAGTTAACTACATGGGCCGATATTAAAACATGCCTACAGTTAAACTATTCAGATCAAAGGTCGGAGGACTGTTTACTTAGCGATTTAATGCAAACTGTTCCCTGTAAAGATGAAAATCCGTATTCATTGGGTGATAGAATTTGCGAATTATTAAATGCTCTTTTAACTAAAGTAAAATTGAATAATGTTGCTGCAAATGAAAGAAATTTAAAAACCCAGCTTTATAAGAAAACAGCCCACCAAACTTATTTAAGATGTTTAATGAAAATTAGCGATTATGGTGAATATATTTACAATAAAAACCCCGCTAATTTAGAAGCAGCAATGGCATTTGTATTAGAAAGACAAAACTGGCTTTATTTATGTAATCAAACTACGAAATTAAATATTAATAATTCTCCAAAATTTACACCACGTACTCCAGGTAAAAATTTTAACATTATACCTAAAGAGCAAAATAAAATTATGTATACACCAGTATACAATCCAATTAATAATCAAAACAGACAACCCATGCAAGTTAGAAGTGAGGGATACTCACCTCGTAGTTTTAATCAAAATTTTTCCCCGCATATAAGACCAAATAACCCGTATGGTCAAAAACCAAATAACCCGTATGGTCAAAAACCAAATAACCAGTATGGCCAAAGGCAGTTTAACTCGACATTTAATCCATATTTAAGTCGACCAGTAATGACTAGAAACGCAGACGTTTTTGCTAAACCCCAAAATTCTTTTAAAAATTATCCAAAACCGATGGAAATAGATCTATCTTTAAGTCAGGTGCGTTTTGTACCTAAACGTCCCCGAAATGAATTAAATAATTGTGAATTTGAACCCGAAAATAACTTTTTCGATGAGGAGACCGGACAGTACTATCAATATGTAAATCACGAGCAAATAGAAAAGGAGATTTTTACTGAAGATGAAGAACATGTAGAGCAGCAAGAAAATATTGAACATTTTACTTTAGCGGCCTCGGATCAGGAAAATCATACGAAAAAATCCAACTTATAAAAATAAACAACCAAAATTATACTTGTCTGCCCTACATTATTTTACCAAAACTAAATAACGCAAAATTATTAATCGATAGTGGAGCGACGGCCTCTTCGTTATCTAATAAGATAGTCAAACAATATTTTCAAAATTATTTGTATTATGAACCGTGTTTAATAAAAACCATGCACGGTACTACCGTAAATAATTACAAAATTTGCATACCCGGCCTTGAAACTATTAATGATCTTTATAACTTATACACTTTTGCTGTAATAGATTTTTCTGATAATTTTGACGGAATAATCGGTAATGATATTTTAGAAAACTATCCTGCCATTCTCATATAAGGATAGACTTTTAGAGACACCTTACACAAATATTTCATTTTGTACTCAAAATCCTATACTTAAGTTACCCCCAGAATGCGACAAATAGTTAGAATACCAATTTAACAAAATAATGGAGAATTTATATTAACTCATAAAGAACTTTTTAAGGGTGTTGAAATACTTGAATCAATGATAACAGTCAATAACCATGAAACCATAGTGGAAATGATAAATTTCAACAAATACCCGGTACAATTTGAATGTAAGCCTATGGAAGTCGATGAAATACAAAATTTTTCAAAAGCCTCAGAAGATTTTAATTACCTTCTATCATCACAAGAAACTTTAAAAATACAGCGGCAAACTATAAACAAAAAACTAAAAATGGAACATTTATATGCAGAGGAGAAAAATATGATAAAAAATTTGTTACATCAATACCCGGATATAATTCATAATGATTGAATTCCGCTCACTTTTCATTCGGCAATCAAACATAATATTAAATTAAGCAATAAAACACCAGTTTACCAAAAACCATACAGGAAACCTTATACACAACAACAGGAAATAAAGCAACAAATAAAAAAATGCTAAATCAAGGAATTATAAAGGAAAGTAACTCTCCCTGGTCGTCCCCAGTATCCCTAGTACCTAAGAAACTGGATGCTAGCGGACTGCAAAAATGGCGCATAGTCATTGACTATAGGCGTTTAAACGACAAAACTGCAAAGGACAGATATCCATTACCCAATATAAGTGAGATTCTGGATAAACTAGGACGTGCAAATTATTTTACCAGTCTAGATCTTGCTTCAGGATACCATCAGATTGAGGTTGAAGAGAACGGCAGATCAAAAACAGCTTTCATAACAAATCAAGGACATTATGAATTCAACAGAATGCCCTTTGGACTGTGCAACGCACCCTCAACTTTTCAAAGAGCAATGAACAATATATTGCGAGGACTTACCGAAGAAATATGTCACGTATATCTAGATGATATTATAATTTTCAGCTCCTCATTGCAAGAACATAAAGATAGGTTAAAGAAAGTGTTTGGAAGACTCAGAAAAAATGGAGTCAAAATATCTTTAGAGAAATGCGATTTTCTTAAAAAGGAAATCAAATACCTTGGACACTTGGTAACGGATGAAGGAATAAAACCAGATTCATCAAAAATTGAAGCAAATAGGAAATACCCAATTCCGAAGACGAAGAAGGAGATAAAGGCATTTACAGGGCTACTAGGCTACTATAGGAAGTTCATACAGGATTATGCGAGAATATTAAAACCAATGACAAAATGTCTTTCAGAAGAAGAAGTTGTAGAACTCACACCAGAATATAGAAACTGTTTCGAAAAATGTAAAACGTTACTCTGCAATGATCCGATACTACAATACCCGAATTTTGAACAACCATTCATCGTCACAACAGACGCGAGTAACTACGCTATAGGGGCAATATTAAGTCAAGGAATCATTGGCAAAGACAAGCCAGTAGCGTACGCATCAAGGACACTATCCAAAACAGAACTGAAATACTCGACGGTGGAAAAGGAATTATTAGCAGTGGTTTATGCCTGCAAACAATTCAGACCATACATTTACGGAACAAAATTTACTCTAGTAACTGATCACAAACCCTTATTATGGATTCACAATCTCAAGGATAATAATTTAAAATTACAACGCTGGAAGGTATACTTACAAGAGTATGACTATCAGATTATATACAAGGAAGGAAAATCAAACACCAATGCTGACGCGTTGAGCAGAATAGAGATTAATGCAATAGATGAAATATCTAACCACGCGACCAATGGATCCGAAGGAAGAGAAGGAAGTATTTGTAGCATGAATAGTAACCAACATTCGGAACATGATGAAACAATTCAAATCTCAGACGATCCCATTGATATTAAAGCAAGACAATTTATCTTATATTATCACAACCTTCCAACAGCAATACACATCACTTTAGGTCAACAAAGAATTTATATTTGCCATGTAAATAGAAATAATGCCTATGACAAAATTTTTAAATTGCTTAGAGACTATGGAGATGAGAAAACGTATTATGTGTACTGTAATGATGAGATATACAAATTACTCTGCCAAATATTTGTGGACAAGTTTAATAAAAGAGGGATGAAATTGATACGTTGCTTAAGAAGAGTTGAAATTATTAGTAACAAAGAGAAACAAATAGAACTTATTGAAAATCACCATGTAGGTAAAAGTAATCATAGAGGCATCATAGAAACTAAAGAGCGCATTAAAAGAAATTATTCCTGGAAAAACTTACAACAAATGGTCACAAGATTTATAAACTTGTGCGAAATTTGTCAACGCAGTAAATATGATAGACATCCTCCGGTAGTACCCCTACAATTAACCAAAACCCCATGTAATCCCATGGAAATTGTACATATTGATTTATTTAGAATAGATAATTCTATTTTCTTGACAATAATAGATAAATTCACAAAATTTGCACAAGCATACGAAGTCCCTGATAAAATTGCAATTACGATTGCAGACAGATTAATCGATCATTTTAGTAAATACGGAGCACCAGAAAAGGTTGTGGCCGACAACGGGAAGGAATTTGATAATAAAGTCGTTCAGGAACTACTAAAACTTTACAAAGTAAATGTTCACTATGTCACCGTAGGACATCATGACTCTAACTCTCCAGTGGAAAGGTTACACTCCACTCTTATCGAACATTTTAAAATACTGAAGTTAATGGACAAAGACATTAATAACAAAATTGCCATGGCGCGGTCGATATTAGCATACAATTCAACTATAGATTCAATAACAAAATTTACACCCTTTGAAATACTTTTTGGTAGAACAAAAGATTTAGATCCCATAAATATTGCTTTTCAACAAAAATGTTATCAAGAATATGTAGAGAAACATAAAAATTTAACAAATACATTATATCAGAACGTTAATCATAAACAGCAACAAAACAAAGAGCGCGTTATTGAAAAAAGGAATGAACAAAGACATGTTCCTAATGTTCAACTGGGAATAGTAGTCTACTGGAAAACACAACAAAAGGGGAATAAGTCAAAAACCATTTTTCAAGGTCCATACATTGTGTCAGACCTACTTGAAAATAATAAGGTCAAACTAACCCCTTCAGCGGAAATTAAATTAAAAAATAAGGTTGCCCATATTAAAGAATTAAAATTAAGCATATAACAGTAAACTCTATTTTGAGTTGATCGCTGATGTAGATTTAAGTTCAATTGTTTTAACTTTTAGGGATTACCAATTAGTTCGTAGTATGTTAGACGTAAAATTAGATAAAGTAGGAATAGATTTACTAAATAAGTTAAGTAAGGAAGTAAGAGATAAGATAAACGCTTTAAATTTAGTACCAAGAAATAAAAGGGGCTTTATAAACGTATTGGGAAGTGCGATAAAATTCATAACGGGAAACTTAGATCAAACCGATGCCGATCACTATGAACAAATAATGCAATTAGTAAAGAGATCTGAAAAGGGTTTAACGAAGGCCTACTCGAAATTAATAACATATTTAAATGATACAAATAATAAAATAAATTTAAATTTTTAAGATATAAACGGCGACGTAGATGAGTTGTATAAGAAATTCTATGCGCTGGAACAAAAAGAGGCAATTTTAGCACACACACAATATCTAGAGGAATTTAATAATAAATTACAAGACATAATAGCAATTATAGATTTAGCCAAACGAAACATTTTACATTCGTTATTGATCCCTCCTCAAAAATTAATTGATAAAATCAAAAATGTACATTTAGGACAAAATCATAAATTTCCGTTCAAAATCTTTGAAGAAAATACTTATCTAATTGAGTCTCTAATCACTGTTAAGGCTTATCAAAAAAGAAACGTTTACGTTTTTATTGTCCAAATACCTATGATCGATAATCAAGTGTATCAATACTATGAATTGTACCCTTTACCAACACCTATTGATAATATGTACGCCTAAATTGAACCAGATTTTAGATTTATAGCGGCCAATGATAACAGTTACCTACTAATGACAAAAGAATGTATTAAATTGGGTAAATCTGAGTACTTATGTTATAACCAAATTAATCACTTTAACAAAGATAGATGTGAATTAAATATTATTACGCACAATAGATTTGAATTTTGTAAACTAAAAGAAGTGTTGTTAGATACATATGAAATTTTTGAATACCCCGATATAATTATAATAATATCTCAAAAGACGCTGGAAGTAAAAGAAACCTGTGAAAAATTAAGTAGAATTGTCACTATTAAAGGTCTATACCAAATTAAGAATATCAATGATTGTAAATATGATATCAACGGGACGGTTATTCAGAATTATTTCAAATTGAGCCATGCACAAATACATGTACTAGAGCCGAATCTGGAAAATGCTGCGACAGAAAAACACGTACAAACGGTGTTAAGAAATATCACGTCATTATTAAACGAGAACAGGGATAACTTTCTGCATCTCAGTAAATTGACACATAAGGTTTCTATTACTGCTTACGTTATAATTTCCACTGTAATAGCGATAATTCTGTATCTTATTTGTAACCGTATTAATGTACTAGGAATTATTACGAATTGCAAGAAGGAAACTAACGCTCAGGAGAACGTCCAATCTACGGCAGGAGGAGTTATGTGTGCACCATTGTGCGCCCACATCTGAATCCGGGAATGCAAGTGTCATCATAATGTGATGCTCCCGAGGTACCAGGAATCGCACCTGCAGCATGCTTATCAAAAGTGCGACAATATAAATAGCTGGCGCACGTATTATAAGGCATTCAGAACAGAACAGTCGACTGCCAGCAGCCGACCAGACTAGTCCACCACGAGAACGATCCAACAAGCGCACCTGCTACTGGATTCAATCAAGGATAAATGCAATTATCATTGCACGCTAGGCGCGGATGAACAGTTGAAAGATACTGCCATCCACAATTAATTCTACTGTTTAATTAATTAATTATTAACTTAATTAATTAATTAAACATTTATTCCAGCATGGACCCCGACGGCAAAATGTCGGACCGGGAAATACTTGAGATGATGTATGCCCTGGTGGAGAAGAACGAGATGATCATCGAGAACCAGGCGAAGAAGATCCACTCACTGGAGTCCCAACTCAGGGCAATGATGGAATGCCAGATGAAGAGGATGACCGAGCAGGACGCCCAGGTTAAAGCGATTCGAAAAGATGCTAAGGAGGCGAAGGCCGCCATTAGCCAAATGGAAACCTCCATGAAATCCACCCTCGCCGAGCTGCCCATCCAGCTCACACCTTCTCCAACGGCACCAGCCTCGACCACCACCAAAGAGGCCCCCATGGAAACCTGCAACCAGGTACCAAGCGCGACAGCGGCCCCCCAGGCCTCCCTCAAGAGACCTGCCGCCGGTCCGCCCGAGTCCACCTGCTCCGAGGAGGAAGAAATGGAGACCATCCAAAGCGAGGTCGACCTCCACCAAGAGGACCCGTCCGAGAGGGGCGGATTCACCTTGGTTGAAGGAAAGAAAGCGAAGGCGAAGAAGATGAGGAAGGAACTAGGTGAGCCCACTCAACCTTCTTGCTCAAATAGGCCTTCAGCCGGCCCCACACGTCAGGTGCCTTCAGCACCATCAAGGCCATCAGCCACCAAGGCCAAAGGGTCTTCAACCCGGCCCGCCCCTAAGGCGAAGCCGACCAACTCTGGTCCGGCTACTTGCACCTTAGGCCAGTCAACCCAGCCGGCGCCCACAGTGGGAGCCGGTGCACGCCGCCCTCCTCCTATTACCATCCATGATAAGGATGCGTACCTAGGGCTTAAGACGACCTTCGAGTCGTTAAATATCACCATTGATCGCGCAATAAACGTGGTCGATGGCATTCGCCTGCACCCCCTAACGCAGGATGACTTCAGGGCGGTGATCGATTATTGCACAGAGCATGTCATCTTTCACCACACCTACCAACTAGGGTCCGAAAAGACTTTAAAATACGTTATTCGGGGTGTTCCCACCTGCATTAAGGTTGAATTAGTGCAGGCTGAGCTCATCGCTCAGGGGTACACTCCAAAATCGACGACACGAATGGGAAGGAACTGGAAAGACTTTCCAATGGTGTACGTCCAGCTTCCCCAGGAAGCCAAGAACAGAGAAATCTTGTCTCTATCTAAGTTGCTCGGGCTTCGCGTGACCACAGAGGTCAAACGCAAAGGCCCCGAGATTGCACAATGTCACCGTTGCCAACGATATGGCCACGGGGCATTCCGGTGCAACGCACCATATCGGTGCGTCAAGTGCGCCGGAGCTTATCCGAGCGCCGGTTGCACTCTTACCAAAGAGAGCGGCCATTCAGCAAAATGCGTCGCGTGTGGTGGGGACCACACGGCAAGTTATAAGGGCTGCCTGGTTTACCAGAAACTAAAGGCTAGCTGCAACAGCCAGGCCACCGGTAAGACACCTGCTCCCCGTAAGCAGTCTCGTGCTCCTCCACGGAGCGGTCCCAACGCAAGCGGGGAGAAATCCTTCGCACAAGCTGCGGGATCGGCGCCAAGCGCCCCTCTTCTATCAGCTAAAGATCAGCTGTTACTTCGCTTATCGCAAGCAAGTAATGATGACTTTGTCAAGCTACTAAAAGCTTCTAATGTTCTATTAGACGACTAGACGTCTAATAATTTCAGACCCGGCCCGTCAGTCTGAAACTCAGACCTAGAAGCGGTACCAGATCCCACTCATTCTAGGCACACCTATATGGTTGGCACACATGTGCATTACGTAAATATTTCCCGTGCTGAACACACAACCATTCAGGAAGGCAATGTCCACTGAGGACAAACTTCCAGCAGTCAAAGTCGGGGGGAGTTTAGTCGGTAGGCGCCCGTGAGGGTGAATCCGACACTATGCGAGTCTTTAGGAAGATTCTCCTCCTAGCACCAAAAAAAAAAAAAAAAAAAAAAAAAAAAATAAGGCATTCATTTGCTTGTTTGTGCTCCAGGCACATATTGTATTTCTATTAAGTAATTAAGTAATAAATAAGTTCAACTAAATATTTATTTAAATAACCAAAAAAATACCAATCGGTTAAGTTATATAAAATATAATCAATACAGTTTAATAAATAAATAAACCCATAAGGCACAAAATATTATTACAATATGTAGTGTAGAATGTAGAAACGCAAATGAAAGAATCTCTCAAGTTCGTCGCAATTGTCACATTTTATAAATTTATAGGAATAAATTTATTATCGAAGCGTGTATAAAAATACGGTTTTTCCGCGGGAAAAACCTATGCGCTTCAATGCTAATTATATATTTGTTTAAACTTAATGTTTTCTACCACATAATATAGAATTTTCCTGTTTATGATGCTAAAACACAATTATCGGTATAAAATGATGGTTTAAAACAGATGATTTTTAATATAAAAGTAATGAACTTCTGAATTAATTAATTAACCAGTACAATATGTTGTCGCTTCAATATTGAGAAAGTGACAAGATTAAGAATTGTAACAAGAGTAACTGATGCTCTAATTAAATTGAGTATGTCAATAATAACGTGACCGAAGGAAGTAATTCATAGATTCGCATCAATGGAATTCCCTAATACAATAAAAACCATAGATGTTATTTACATCCAAATAGCAAACCTTAGTTTATAAAAAAAAAAATGTTGATAGTATTATCTTACAGATGTTTATTAAGATTTGTATGTGTAAAATATTATGCTCTAATTATTGCAATGTAAGTTTATCATAAATTTTTCTTAAATTAAATTTTGTTAATATTATGTTAAAACATGATTTATTTAAAATTTTCTCAATTACTAAAGTGGAATAGTTTAGAATTTGTATTATTGTTTTAATTAATTGTTAATTGAATTGCTTTTTTATATTGCAATTCCTGAGATCACTTATTGTTATTTAAGTCTCTACATAACGCAAATGTTTTAAGAAAAAGTGGGGCATGGGCATACATGAATGATAGACCGACCCAAATGTTTACTGGCAATGTCAATTTATTAGAATAGAATGATTATTATTAGCTAATACATTACGATAATAAATAGGTTATTTTCCTAATAGCTATAGTATGCTCATAGATATAGAATCTTTACGACATGGGCTTATAAATTATCTTAAAGAATTATTTCATTAGCAACCAATTATGATTATATTATATACCTGGAATCCGAGGTAGTTTTCAAGGGTAAAAATATTGTATATTTATATAATATTTTCACCCTTGAACATCAAGGTGTTATAATCTATTTATGGTATATAATACAAACATAATTGTCTCCCCAAGGAGATAGTAATAAATATACCAATACCAACGGGAATTACGGACAGAGATGCAAAAAAAATTATGGAAATAGCAGAAAGAAGAACTAACACAAAAATTAGACTGTGCGTTCTAACACAGGGACAGGTAGCGGAGACAAATAGAGAAAAAAAAAACAGGTACGGAAACAGGTGCTATAGTAGTGAGCAAACAAGGTGTCACATATGCAGATTTGCTGAGACAGGCAAAAACCAAGATAAAAGGATCTACGTTCAAGGAGGTAAGAGAAACAAAAAAAGGGGAGTTGTTACTAATTACAAAGGGTAATGAGACGGAGAAAGAGATAGAAAAAATTAAAAATGGAATGGAAGGCTGCAATGTACGAAAAGCCAGCAACAAAACTACAGAACTGGTGATAATCAAAGATATTAGCCCGGAAATTAAGAGAGAAGAAATACTGGAAGAAATTATGAACAAAGTGAACACAGAAGGAAGTACAATAATTTCCATAAAGAAAGGTTATAGCGAAAAACAAACCGCTATAGTCAAAATGAACAAAAAAATAGCAGAACAGATAATAGGAGAAGGAAGAATAAACATAGGACTCATAAGATGCAGCGTAGAGAAAGTTAAAGCAAATGAAAGAAAATGTTATAAATGCTGGAGGAAAGGACATGTAGCGGCAGAATGCAATGGGGAAGACAGGTCTTCGCTATGTATAAAATGCGGAAAGGAGGGACATCAGGTTGCCGAATGCAGAAACAAAGAATACTGCATTGAATGCAAAGTATTAGGACACAGAACGGGAGAGAAAAGATGTCCAGCTACAAAGAAAAAAGAAATGAGGAAAACAAAGAAGAATATGGAAGACAACAACTCAGATAACTGGAGAGAACAGGAGGAAAAAATAGTATTACATAATGTATAAGTTTATACAAATAAACATAGGGAGGGGAAGAGATGCTCACGATTTACTAATAGCAACAGCGGAGAGAGAGGAAATAGACCTAGTGCTAGTGAGTGAACCTAATAAAAACAAACTAAATGGTAAGTGGATAAGAGACAAAGGAACAGATGCAGCAATTTTAGCTAACGGGAAGTGTAGAGACAAGGTGGAAAGATGGGGAACACCAAAAGAAGGAATAGTGTGGGCAGAAGTACAAAACATGATAGTATACAGCTGTTATATCAGCCCAAACTGCGATCTGGAATACTATCGAGAGTGGATAGAAGAATTAGAAAGAAGTTTAAGAAAACAGAAAAAATTATTGTAGGAGGAGATATCAACGCAAAATCACCGAGATGGGGAGGCTACAAGAACGATTTAAGAGGAAAAATCTTAGAGGAGATGATAGCAGGGTTAAATCTTACAATCTGCAACAAAGGAGACAAACCGACGTTTGTAAGAGGAAGCTCAAAATCACATATTGACATCACCATAGCAACGTGGGAAATGGCAAAAATAATAAATGAATGAACCGTGACTGAAGAAGAATCACTGAGTCTACACAAACATATACAATACAATACAAAAGAGAAAGGAAAACAGGAGCACACTAGAGAAGGTAAATGGAACGTAAGAAGAATGAACAAAGAAAAGATAAAGAGAGGCATGGAAACAGAAAAAGTGACAGAAAACGAAAATATTGAGAAAAGATGCAAGAGGTACTCAGAAAAACTGAGAAAAGCGGCGAAGGAAGCAATTCCTAGGTTAGGTACAGGAAAGGCGGACGAAAAAGACCATACTGGTAGTGTGAGGAAATAAAAGAATGCAGGAAAAACACAATACAAACAGCGAGGAAAATCAAAAGGCTGAGAAGAAGAGGAGAGAACACAGAGGAAATAGAAGAGAAACTAAAAAACGACAGAAATTTTTTAAAAAAGCAATTAAGGATAGCAGAAAAAGATGCTGGAAAGAAATGATAGAATCTATAGATGGGGATCCTTGGGGAAAACCGTACTAAATAGTGATGGACAAATTGGGTTTCTTCCACCCAATTTGTCCATAAGGAATCTGCTTAAAAGAAGACGAAGAAGAAGAAGTCATAATTAAACAACTATTTCCCAAGGGAGAACCAGTAGAAGAACCAGAAACAAAAGAAGAAGAAGCAACAGTTATGGCAACAGTGGAACAGATCAAAGAGATCATAAAAGAATTGCGTAACAACAATGCACCAGGTCCGGACGAAATAAAAACAGAGATTGTTAAAGCAGCTTTAGACGGAAACGAGATAGAAATAACTAAAATAATCAACAGGTGCCTAAAAGAAGGAACTTTTCCAGGATGTTGGAAAGAAGCCACTCTGGTACTGATTGAGAAAAAAAAAAGAAGCAGGAAAAACAACATCATACAGACCAATATGCTTAATCAACACACTGGCTAAACTAATGAAGAAAGTTATTAAACGGAGAATAGAACAAGAAATAGAAGAAAAAGGAGGATGGGAAAAAGAACAATACGGATTTACCAAAGGAAAGCAACCTTAGGAGCTATTGAAAAAGTGAAAGCAATAGCAAAAGAAGCAAACAGCGGAACGCAGAGGAAAAGGCAACACTGTGTAATGATAGCGTTGGACATACAGAACGCGTTTAATAGCGTATCATGGGCAGCAATCATAGAGGCGGCAAAGAAGAAAGAACTGAACAGAAAAGCAATCAAGATTATATGGAGCTACTTACAGGACAGAAACCTAGTGACCAAAAATGGAAAACTCAAACTTACTAGAGGGGTACCGCAGGACTTAGCACTGGGACCAAAACTGTGGAACCTTGTCTATAACGAGTTACTTCGAATGAAGATGCCGGAAGGCGTGTCAATAACAGCATTTGCGGACGACATAGCAGTAGTAGGTAGAGACGTAGAAATAGAAGTACTAAAAGGAAGATTAGAGCTGGCAATTGATATGATACAAATATGGATGAGAAGTAAGGGCTTAAAACTAGCAACACAAAAAACTGAGGCGGCATGGCTATCGACTAAGAGGAATAATAGAGGAACAGGTAAGATACAGGTGGGAGATCAAGAGATAACCATAGGAAAAAAAATCAAATACCTTGGAGTGACACTCGAAGCAAAGGGATGGAATGAACAGGTTAAGGAAGCGGTTATTAGAACAAAGGAAATTGAGAGAAAGCTTGGTAGACTTATGCCAAACAACGGAGGTCCAGGAGAAGAAAGCAGAAGGCTAATAGCAACGGCAGCAAGAAGCAAATTGCTGTACGCCGCAGAAACATGGGGAGAAGCCATGAAAACAAAGAAATACAGAAAGGAAGTAAGAGGAGCCACAAGAGCAAGCTCGCTAAGGATTTGTAGAGCTTACAGAACAGTGTCACAAGAGGCAGTAGAGGTAATTGCGGCAACACCTCCGCGGATATGATGGTGGAGGAAAGAATAGAAATAAAAAAACTTGTAAAAGAAGGAACGAGTAAAAAAAAAGCAAAGATAAGAGCAAGAGAGAAGACTATGGAAAAATGGCAGAGAAAATAAGATACAGGAAAAAAGGGGAAATGGACGAGAGAATTAATCCCAGACATAAAAGAATGGGTAGAGAAGAAACCCGAGACGTGCTATTATACAACACAAATACTGACCGGGCACGGAGCATTTGGAAAATTCTTGCAAAAAATTAAAAAAATAAATGAAGAAGAAAGGTGTACATTTTGTCAGGAAAAAACACACGATAACGCAGAACACACTCTAGTAGAATGCGAGGCGTAGGAGGAAGATAAAAAAAAACTAGAATATATACTAGGAAGCAAAGTGGATAAAAGAACAATCATTAACAAATGCTTAAAAGATGAAAATAAATGGAGGGCGTTGAAAAACTTTGCAACAAGTGTACTAAAAAAAAAAAAAATGAAGAGTTTGACAATAGAAGAATATAGAAAAACAAACAATGGAAACAAACACACAAACTAAAAGCTATAGAAGAGAAAGGAAAGAGATGAGAGAAGCTAAATGGAAACAAAAAAACAGAGAAAAAGATCAAAAAGAAAAAAATAAGAAAGGACATAAAAATTGTGCATACCAAGAAACAGAAGAAAAAAGAAGAACATTTACAGAGACTACAATACCAAAGGAAATTGCAGAGATAAGGAGAAGGAGAAGGAGTAAAGAAATATTGAAGGAAAGCAGAATAACAGAAATAACAAGGCAAATACCAAATGGTAGATATGCTATCTCGAGGATGACTGAGAACGCAACCTTTCAGATAGTCAGAATATACCTGGCAACGAAAGGACATGAAGAAGTAATTCCTGATGGAGATACAAGGATATCAATGGAGGTAAAACTTACAAATCTAGGACTGCCAAAAGGAATACAACTGATGGAACTGCATAAATTATTCATGAAAGAGTGATAAAGAAGAAGTGAACGAAGACCTTAGTAAGCTAAGAGCACATCTGAGAACAAATTATATAATTAGAGTAAATAACACAAAGATGGAAGAAAGAAGAGAATGCAGAGGTAGATGCCAGTGCAGATAAGAAAAGGCAAAATGACAAAAGAGACAGACAAAGGTAGGGGCTATAGGGAGAGAGGGGCCGGGGACAGCATGCGTGCCGCAGATGATGCGTGAAAATCCGCGAAGCAAAAACCAGCCCGCCTCAAACTAGCACCAAATGTAGGTTAGTTTAGACAGGGACATTAAAACAACAGGATTTGCGCAGAGAAGAAAACCGGAAGGTATTACCATGCGTAAGTTATTCTTAAGGGCCACTTGTTGAGAGCTAAACAACTCACTACGTCCTAAAAAAAAAAAAAAAAAAAAAAGGAGATAGTAATGAAGTAATCCGCTGAGATAATTCAAGCGCATGTCGCAAAGACACTATATCTATAGCTATACTGCCGACCTCGGTAGCGCAACGGTTGAGAGACTAGTTACGGTACTGGAGGTCCTGGGTTCGAATCCCGGTTAAGGTATAGATATTTGTTCTATTACGAGAATTTGTAAAAGTTCACATTAGGATGGGACGGGACCTCCCAATGTTCCCGTAAATGTAAATTATAGTCACGCTAACGTAATAACTGTACTATTTGTTTAACCGATCTGATAGAAATATAATTATTTTTAAAGATAAATGAAGCACACACTGCCGGAAATACTTTTTCTTTGACAATTTTAATGCTTTTCATATCAATTTCATTGAGTAATTAAGCGTAATATTTTAGTCATAGGTTTCAAAATAACATTTAAATGATTTAATAAATAAGATTATCTACATATTCAGGCACTGCAGATATGCTATATGAGTACACTTGCTTAATATTTTCTGCAAACATTGGCTAGATTAAGAGTAATTTCGATAATAACAAGATAATAATATTATGGATTCATAAAAATATTATAGATTTCTGTACAGTTTTGTAAACAAATATATAAATAACTCTCAGTTTTATTTCAGCGCTTTTCTAATAGTTGATCTTGAGTAAGAGAAGTATGACATCACTCAAGGAATTTTATTGGAATAGAAATATCTACTACCTGCGCTTGGTGCGTTTTGACCTTTTTTTTTGCGAACGGATAAAAACAATTACCAAGAATATTAATTATATTTTCGTAGTAAATATTATTTTATAATTTAATGTAAATATTTAAAAAAGTAAAATCCACAAATGTGGATAAAAGTTTGTAATTTTTTGCTTTCTGGGGTAGTTTGGAGCCCTGATTACGATTTTGCTATCGCCGTTTTGATATTCTCATCATTTCCCTTTCTTATCCAATAATGGCTATGACAATTATAATTAAGTGTATATATTCTGGACAAATGAACCGGTTCTTAATACAAACTTAAAAACATTTTTAAAATTAACAAATTGATTATTTATTTTATATTATAATTGTTTTATACTTTTTAAAATAAGTTTAGATTATTTTATTTATTTACAACTTATTTCGATGATTATATATCATTTTCAAGTAGATCTAAACGTCTATAATTGACAATTTGATATCTTGTATTTATTTATCAATAGGAAATGATTATAATTCATAATACATTTCACAAAAGTCTAAACAATGTTAATATATATTCTATTGATTACATTTTTTATTTAATTTTATTTAATATGCATACTTTGCTTGAATATGATCGTCAGCATACATTTTGAAATTACGCGGAAAATAAATCGGCAAAATAACATATTGAATAAAATTTGAATTAAAAACTTCTGGTTCTAATCGCATACCAAGATTATACACGCTGTCAGCTGTCAGCGTGTATATATTCACATAAGGGCCGGTATTTCATTTTGCGCTTAAGCTAAGATCTGGCCACACTCACTTTGCACTCAAAATAAAAAAGAGAGTGTCACCGCTTGGTGACAACATAGGGCTTAAGCTTAGTCTTTAGCACTTTTATCCATAGTCTTTCCAACATGTGCCACACATCTCTTCTTCTGGAACCCGAACGGTAGATAATACTGCGAATAGAACATTCTTCTTCTTCTAAATTTTTCTTCTATCTGCAATCCGTAGCATTACCTCCCAATATTCTTTTTCTAGAGCACATTCTGTCTGCAATCCTCAGCATTACCTCCCGACATTCTTCTTTTAGAAACTATCTATCTTATTGACGTTTATAGATGACTGCTGTTACAGATTAAAAAAATTTCCAATTAAAGCTCTAAAACTACGTCTAGTAAAAACTTGGGAATAATTAGGTTTTTCAATTTTTGGCCAAAATTTAAAACAGTACGTCTAGCTCGGTTAGTATGTAACTTTAAAAAGTTTCTTCCATTGTAGTAGTCTAATTGCAGGAATTGTTGGTAGTTGGATATAATTCTGCATATCTAAGTTTCTTTTTTACACATTTATAGTTCATTCACAGACTCCATTTCTTCTAAACCAAGAATTATTTTGAAACGGGCAATATCGTAATTTTTTAAAATTTTAAATAAAGAAATAGTCTTTTGTACTTGCAAGAAAATCCAAAAAACGTTGTTTAACTGTAGTTTGACTTTGAATAATATATCGACCGCAATTTTGTTTGGAAATGAAGACTTTGCGGGCCAAATTAATAACATATCTCAAATGCAATTTTCAAAATTCAATTTTATCAATTTCTATTACCCTGAAATAACCTGGCAACAAAAATAGCGACTGTTTTATATTAGCACGCACGTTATCGGTTCATATCTCAGTAATTCATTAAATCTGATTTGGATCATCGATATATGTTCAATGTACTTGTTTTATCATTCAAAATTGATTTTTAAATTTAAAATAAATTGATAAATAACCGAATTAACATTTGTTTGTCTATTTACTTTAATTAGTCTAATCTCGGTAATTAATTATTTTAAAGGACGCACATTTTGGCGCGTGCAATCTATGTGAAAAAACATTTAAATGCCGTATTCACAATTAAGATTTGATTTTGTGTAAGAGCTATGCTAAACAATTACTAGTAATTAATAAAATACTCAATTAGTTAGTTAATGCCCATTAATTGTTGCTTGCATTTAAATCAACATTTTTAAAGTATTACTTTAAACGTCTCATCAATTACACTAATTTATCATGTGGCAGACATTCTAAACCACACAGAGAGTAACTGATTTACATTTGATTACAATCTTTTTTCACATCAGTTTAAAACTGAGTTTGTCAATGTGATCTGTAGTGATGCATTATTTGTAAATAGGTTATGTATCATGCTTTGAGTCAGGAAAACGCGGAAAATTTAAATTTAAAATAAATTTTGATAAAATTGTGATAATAGGATTGTTGTTTAAAAAAGTTGTTACATGTTTTTAATTAACAATATTTTTAAAAACTCAATAGTAATGCTGTTAAATATGTTTATTTTGCACCGGCGAGAAAATAGCAATAAGTTTTAATAGGTTTCAGCAATAAAATAAAACATAATACTTTAGTGTGAATTCATAATTAAAACTAAAACCTTATCAGTGCATTGGATTCAGAAAAGCACGCTGAGGTTATGCCGTATGCCAGATTTAATTAAAAGCCAGTAGTTTTTTAATTATTAATTAGTTTACAAAAATACGTAAAAAAATAGTTATAACGCCCTAGCTCGTTTGATAATTAAGTAATTAAGGATTACATTGCAGATTCTGAAAGAGAATTTTACGCTGAGGTTATGCCGTATGTTGCATAAAATGAGGAACGCTTTGATTATTAATTATTTAATAGTTTATAGAAAGCATTTTTTAGCATTTCTTGATTTTATATATACATATTTCTCGAAGGTCAGTAGGAAAGCCATAAATTATCGATACCGATTACGGCTGTCATGATAATATATTTAACGAGTGCAACAAAAAAACCTTTATAGAATAAACGAGACCGAACTTATAGTACTCAATAAAATAAAACATAATTAACAAATTAAAATTATGAAATTGATAAATTCAATTCACAAATATGTACACTTAACATAATGTTGGGTTTTATTTTGAAATATCATAACTAATTAGAGTATTGAAGTATTAATTGTTAGGATCAAATTTAAAAAAAAACTATTTAATAAGTTTTTTGTCCTTAAACTTTGTGGAGTTTATTGAACATAATGGTTTACCCAAATTTCACTTTGGTTAATGAGAACCGCTAATTAGTTAACTAATTAACTCTTATTAAGCGATGCATAAAAAAAGTAAAACAGTACATAACCTCATTGAAGTCCATAGAATACAACGATTTACTCAAATTTCACTTTCGTTAATTAGAACCGCTGATAATTAAATAATTAGTAAAATAATTAATCTTATTAAGCGATTCATAAAAAAAGTAAAACAGTGCATAACTTCAGTGAAATCCATAGAATACAACGATTCACTCAAATTTCTCTTTCGCTAATTAGAACCGCTGATAATTAATTAATTAGTAAACTAATTAATCTTATTAAGCGATGCATAAAAAAAGTAAAACAGTGCATAACTTTAGTGAAGTCCATAGAATACAACGATTCACTTAAATTTCACTTTCGCTAATTAGAACCGCTGATAATTAAATAATTAGTAAACTAATTAAACTTATTAAGCGATGCATAAAAAAAGTAAAACAGTGCATAACTTTAGTGAAAACCATAGAATACAACGATTCACTCAAATTTCACTTTTGCTAATTAGAACCGCTGATAACTAATTAATTAGTAAACTAATTAATCTTATTAAGCGATGCATAAAAAAAGTAAAACAGTGCATAACTTCAGTAAAGTCCATAGAATACAACGATTCACTCAAATTTCACTTTCGCTAATTAGAACCGCTGATAATTAATTAATTAGTAAACTAATTAATTTTATTAAGCGATGCATAAAAAAAGTAAAACAGTGCATAACTTCAGTGAAGTCCATAGAATACAACGATTCACTCAAATTTCACTTTCGTTAATTAGAACCGCTGATAATTAACTAATTAGTAAAATAATTAATCTTATTAAGCGGTTCATAAAAAAAGTAAAACAGTGCATAACTTCAGTGAAGTCCATAGAATACAACGATTTACTCAAATTTCACTTTCGTTATATAAAACCGCTGATAATTAACTAATTAATAAAATAATTAATCTTATTAAGCGATTTATAAAAAAAGTAAAACAGTGCATAACTTCAGTGAAATCCATAGAATACAACGATTTACTCAAATTTCACTTTCGCTATTTAGAACCGCTGATAATTAATTCATTAGTAAACTAATTAATCTTATTAAGCAATGCATAAAAAAAGTAAAACAGTGCATAACTTCAGTGAAGTCCATAGAATACAACGATTCACTCAAATTTCACTTTCGCTAATTAGAACCGCTGATAATTAACTAATTAGTAAACTAATTAATTTTATTAAGCAGTGCATAAAAAAACTAACTGATGCCGTAGCTTCTGTGATGTCCATTGGACACAATAGTTAAATCAAATTTTACTAATTTCAAATACTAAGTAATAAAATGTACACCTTACATGATTACAGAATTATGTAATAATTATTATGGTTATGCATTGATTACTTAATAAATATATGAATACGCATTAGTTACGTGATTATTTATGGAATGATTACAGAATTATTTATGAAAAATCTAATGACTACGTGATTCTTTAGTCAATAAATACGTAATAATTATGTAATTATGAACATGATTATGTTGTTCATTATGTAATGATAACGTGGTTATTCAATAAATACGCAATTTTCTTATAAATTTAATAATTCTGCAATGAAGTTATTTTATACTTAACACAAAAATATTTTGATAAGAATTAATTTTTTTTTTATATACATAATATAATAATTATGTTATTTGTATTAAATTTTTAAAACAGTAAACTAAATAAAAAATATATTAATTAATGAAAAACAACCATCAAGAATAAAATTGCGATTTATTATTTGAATTCTATGGATTTCACGGAAGTTATGCACTGTTTTACTTTTTCTATGCATCGCTTAATAAGATTAATTATTTTACTAATTAGTTAATTATCAGCGGTTCTAATTAACGAAAGTGAAATTTGAGTGAATCGTTGTATTCTATGGTTTTCACTGAGGTTATGTTCTGTTTTACTTTTTTTATGAATCGTTTAATAAGATTAATTAGTTTACTAATTAGTTAATTATCAGCGGTTCTAATTAGCAAAAGTGAAATTTGAGTGAATCGTTGTATTCTATAGACTTCACTGAAGTTATGCACTGTTTTACTTTTTTTATGCATCGCTTAATAAGATTAATTAGTTTACTAATTAGTTAATATCAGCGGTTCTAATTAGCGAAAGTGAAATTTGAGTGAATCGTTGTATTCTATGGACTTCACTGAAGTTATGCACTGTTTTACTTTTTTTATGCATCGCTTAATAAGATTAATTAGTTTACTAATTAGTTAATATCAGCGGTTCTAATTAGCGAAAGTGAAATTTGAGTGAATCGTTGTATTCTATGGACTTCACTGAAGTTATGCACTGTTTTACTTTTTTTATGCATCGCTTAATAAGATTAATTAGTTTACTAATTAGTTTATATCAGCGGTTCTAATTAGCGAAAGTGAAATTTGAGTGAATCGTTGTATTCTATGGACTTCACTGAAGTTATGCACTGTTTTACTTTTTTTATGCATTGCTTAATAAGATTAATTAGTTTACTAATTAGTTAATATCAGCGGTTCTAATTAGCGAAAGTGAAATTTGAGTAAATCGTTGTATTCTATGGACTTCACTGAAGTTATGCACTGTTTTACTTTTTTTATGCATCGCTTAATAAGATTAATTAGTTTACTAATTAGTTAATATCAGCGGTTCTAATTAGCGAAAGTGAAATTTGAGTGAATCGTTGTATTCTATGGACTTCACTGAAGTTATGCACTGTTTTACTTTTTTTATGCATCGCTTAATAAGATTAATTAGTTTACTAATTAGTTAATATCAGCGGTTCTAATTAACGAAAGTGAAATTTGAGTGAATCGTTGTATTCTATGGACTTCACTGAAGTTATGCACTGTTTTACTTTTTTTATGCATCGCTTAATAAGATTAATTAGTTTACTAATTAGTTAATATCAGCGGTTCTAATTAGCGAAAGTAAAATTTGAGTGAATCGTTGTATTCTATGGACTTCACTGAAGTTATGCACTGTTTTACTTTTTTTATGCATCGCTTAATAAGATTTATTAGTTTACTAATTAGTTAATATCAGCGGTTCTAATTAGCGAAAGTGAAACTTGAGTGAATCGTTGTATTCTATGAACTTCACTGAAGTTATGCACTATTTTACTTTTTTTATGCATCGCTTAATAAGATTAATTAGTTTACTAATTAGTTAATATCAGCGGTTCTACTTAGCAAAAGTGAAATTTGAGTGAATCGTTGTATTCTATGGACTTAACTGAAGTTATGCACTGTTTTACTTTTTTTATGCATCGCTTAATAAGATTAATTAGTTTACTAATTAGTTAATATCAGCGGTTCTAATTAGCGAAAGTAAAATTTGAGTGAATCGTTGTATTCTATGGACTTCACTGAAATTATGCTCTGTTTTACTTTTTTTATGAATCGCTTAATAAGATTAATTATTTTACTAATTAGTTAATTATCAGCGGTTCTAATTAACGAAAGTGAAATTTGAGTGAATCGTTGTATTCTATGGACTTCACTGAGGTTATGTTTTGTTTTACTTTTTTTATGAATCGTTTAATAAGATTAATTAGTTTACTAATTAGTTAATTATCAGCGGTTCTAATTAGCAAATGTGAAATTTGAGTAAATCGTTGTATTCTATGGATTTCAATGAGGTTATGTACTGTTTTACTTTTTTATGCATCGCTTAATAAGAGTTAATTAGTTAACTAATTAGCGGTTCTCATTAACCAAAGTGAAATTTGGGTAAACCATTATGTTCAATAAACTCCACAAAGTTTAAGGACAAAAAACTTTTCTTATGCAAGGCTTATTAAATAGTTTTTTTTTTTAATTTGATCCTAACAATTAATACTTCAATACTCTAATTAGTTATGATATTTCAAAATAAAACCCAACATTATGTTAAGTGTACATATTTGTGAATTGAATTTATCAATTTCATAATTTTAATTTGTTAATTATGTTTTATTTTATTGAGTACTATAAGTTCGGTCTCGTTTATTCTATAAAGGTTTTTTTGTTGCACTCGTTAAATATATTATCATGACAGCCGTAATCGGTATCGATAATTTATGGCTTTCCTACTGACCTTCGAAAAATATGTATATATAAAATCAAGAAATGCTAAAAATTGCTTTCTATAAACTATTAAATAATTAATAATCAAAGCGTTCCTCATTTTATGCAACATACGGCATAACCTCAGCGTAAAATTCTCTTTCAGAATCTGCAATGTAATCCTTAATTACTTAATTATTAAACGAGCTAGGGCGTTATAACTATTTTTTTACGTATTTTTGTAAACTAATTAATAATTAAAAACTACTGGCTTTTAATTAAATCTGGCATACGGCATAACCTCAGCGTGCTTTTCTGAATCCAATGCACTGATAAGGTTTTAGTTTTAATTATGAATTCACACTAAAGTATTGTGTTTTATTTTATTGCTGAAACCTATTAAAACTTATTGCTATTTTCTCGCCGGTTTATTTTGCTGCGAACATCTTACAGAATAAAATGTTTAAAGATATTTAAAAAATTTCACTACCAACTTAAAACACATTTATTATATTAATCTAAGATCACAAACTGAGTTAAACAAAAGATTAAACTAAGATTGAAATATCAGCCCTAAGTCACGTCAGTGCATAGTCTAACATGAAATAATTACTATTCCAACTATCATGGCGGTAATTAACAAAATAATAATTCCATTACTACATATTTTTACAGGGTTATTCTAAATTACTAAAACACAATCATATCTAATTTTAATATCTTGTATATTATAATGAAAAGAAATAAATGAAAATTTATTTCATTTTTTATAGTGCGTACACTTGCAACACCTTCGTATAACATCACCCCGCAACAGCATCCCATCGCTTATCGGTTTTATGCCTTCGGATCAAAGAAATTTGATTTCGGGTTGCGTGTGATGTTACGGGACGGTGTTGTAGTACGACACTTTGTTACTAGTGTGTACGCACTATTATAAACCCTTTATGCATATGCATTGTAAAATAAAATCACACAAACATTTTTTTGTATACAAACATTTTTTTGTATACAAACAATAAAGAACATACATGAAACTAAATAAATAAACCTTATTTTTTTATTTCAGTCAATCCAACGATCCTTAAATTACTAATAGATTTGACGCAAATTATTTTTGATTAATAAGTAGAAGTAGTAATACAAACATCATTTATTTCTACATTTTCCAACATACCGAGAATCACTTTTTATTAGAAATAAAGCCTGAAAAGATATTGCACAATTTTAACGGTATCGAATTTGCAATATTTATTTAAAACTCTTATCACTTTGACTTCTTATTAGAAACATACGTTAAATAATTTTAATTAATTCATCATTCTATTGTTCACACATAATAAACAAACAAATATTTATATCAATTTTTATTTGTTTTTGTAGGTATAGAAAAAAATTACCTATTTTTTTTATATACAAATGATAAAAAATATAATGTGTGTTTTTACATTACAGAAAAAATATCACAATAACAAAATAGCTGTAATACAGAACACTTTCTTATAAATTTGGTTGTTCTTTTGTAATATAGAAGTGTTGTATTATTGAAAATTCATATATTTTGCTGGTTGTTACAAGGTGTCAGCACGTCTCGACACTTATTTAAGAAGTACAAATTTTTTTATGAGAATTCACGTCCTTAAATTACATGGTTGTGACTAAATGAGTGTAACGCTCGAGGTCAAAAAAAAAATTATATACTTTATTTTTTACACAATGATAATTAGATGCTGAATATCTTTATATATTATAAATGCCTTTATATAAAGCATATATTTTATTAGCTATCATTAGAAACGTTATGTTATTCTGCTGATAGTTGATTTTTCAATATTTAGAAAAATAATACATAACCCGTACATTCACTGTATGCAACCATCAATGCCAAAGAGAACTGAAATAACATAGCATAAAGTATGAAACTAAATAATAATAAATTTAATTAAATATATGCTTAATTTATTGTATTGCAACTGACAAATTTACTTTTTAATATTATATATTTATAATAAAATTATTAAAAATATATTTTATAGTATCAGGTTGACATCTATATTATACAATTGTATGCTCTCGGTATTCCATTCTAAGCTAGACCTGTGAATCATATTCCAATGTCTCTCTCAAATGCTCTCTGTCGCCGCTATCTCTGTCACGCACCCGAGTAATTCCTCGGGTGAAATTGAATATTTGTGATTTTTACTACTACAACTAATGTAATAAATAATTATTATAAATAATATAATATTAGATGGGTAATTTAAAAATTTTCTTAATGTAAATGATATTCTTGAATTACAAGATCATGTTTCAAAATTAGTATGTACATATTACAAAAATTTAAAACTAAATTATCTGTTATTATTAATCTTAAAATTAAAAATATAGTTAATATTAAAAATAATCTAATCTTGTTAAGGAGAATTTAAATTTTTTATTTGAAGCAACTCTTGTTATATAAATAAATAAAACAAGTATTCCTCCAATATAATTAAAAATAAAATGATGATGATGATAATATGAAAATCAAAAATTAATACATATTAATCCTGTAATTGTAATTGTTTGAATTAATAAGAGTATTCTTACAGTGCTAGCTTTTGATGCGCCCGGTGCGAGGAAATCTTTTTGCGCCACCCTCTCCCCATTAAAACAAAAATTAAACAGTAAATTATTTTTTATTTATATAATGGTATAAACAACAATAAATAAAAATTTAAAAATAATTGCATCAATAACTCTAAAGCGTAACTAAAAATATATAGTAACTAAAAAACACATACTAAAGTTTTTGAAAAATTAACCTTTATTTCTTTGGTTAAGGCAAACTCGTCAGTTTTGAGTACTTTTTTTGAATCATTGTCAACTTTAAATATTTTTAATTATTTCAACTTGGTGAAACTTCTTTTGCATGATGCAGTTGTAACCGGCAACGTTAATTTTTTTTAAGAGCAACCACAACATTAAAAAAATAATCTTCTAATCAAAAATCAAGTAATGATTGAATTAGATTTAGAAAAGATGTTGAATCGTTTAGTAAAAATTCACTAATATGAAACTTCAAACACTCTATTTAAATAAAAAATACTGCATTTATATCATTTTTATATTTTAAAGTTCAAAGCTTCTTTCTTCAAATCTGCGGTATTAGTTTTCTTTAAACCAGTAATTGTCAAAAAACCATCATCCTTCATCATTATCAAAATCTTCAGCAATCCTGTTTAGCTTCTCAAACTTCTTTTTTAAATAAATGAATGATGTATCTATAACTTGAAACATCTTATTTTTTTAGTCATATTAAAACTTGCAACAAAGCTTTCATCTATGTCTTGTCTTTTAGCCCGTTTTCTTTTTTTTTGTAAAAAATTCTTTCCATACTTATTTTATCACTCAGTTTCAAACATTTGAAAATCTTTGTTCCAAATACTTGCTTGTATTTGCTTACATAATCCTTTTTGCTGCTATATCTATTGTAATATTATTTTATTGTAAATTGTTTCAACATTAAAAGATGGTGATGTCAAATCAGTCAAAACATTCACACTATCCACAATTTGTGCATATAAAACAGTAACTGTTTTGCCTTTGATAACCATCGGGTATCTGAATAGCATTTCAAACTAATTTTAAGGTGTTTCATATTTCCCAGCAAATAAAAAAAATTTACAATTTTTTTGGCTAATCCCGCACCAGTTTTTTGTGTGAGTAAATAAAGTGAAGGAAATTTAAAACATTTGCTCATAATGTGATACATTGAGGGTGCAGTCAAACAAAGTAGAAAAGTATTTAGCTGCCTTCACTATTTTAACAATATGTGCCTTTCCTACTAACTCAAATATTTCATTTTATATAAGTGGAAAAAATACGAAACTTGTCGTTTTTATGAGATTTGATGTGCGACCTTAATTCTGGATTATACTTAAATATATTAATTGCCGCTAAAACTATTTTTTTGCAACTTTTTCTAAGTGCTAAATTATTTTCTGCACAAAACAATATTACACTAATATTGAACTTTCAAATTATCTTACTTTTCTTTTTTATAGTCTATTTAATTTTGAATAGATGAGTATATTAAACACTTATTATGTATTTTTTTCACTTTATGACGTTTTTTAAGGGTGAGATGATGATTTTTCATGATAGGGTACCTGTGGACTTATATGTCGCCATCACTAAACACCTTTTTTAGAATAACTAAAGATGAGCTATATTATGTTATTCAATGCTTGATTTTTATTAAAAAGAAGTCAAGGAAAGCAAAACATTGTTTTCTTTTTTTGTTTATAAATTAACCATGTTTGGTTCCGTTAGCCCGTTAGCTAATTTTTTGTAATTTTTTTTTTTATTATTTCAAGTGACACACTAAAAAAAACTTAGATTTTTTCCACGGGTCTCTGTTCAGAGGAAGTTGCGCTTTCCTTTAATTTTATTGCTAGAAAATTCTTAATTTTTTTCTTTCATGTTTAAAATTTGTAAAATCATGTTTTTGCGCTAACAAAATTGATGGTCTACAAGCGAAAATTTATAATAATAAAGACAATGTCATTTGTCTCACAGAAACATGGAGCAAAAAATATAATGTTCAATATATAAATATGAGAGGGTATCACAAAATTGCAACCTTTAGCCGAACTATACAAGAACACGGAAGTGTAATGATCTTTGTAGACAACACGTACAATTATAAAGAACAGAAAACAGTTAACAATTACTGCACAGAATCAATAATAGAATGTGTATCTTGTTCGATAGATTTAAACGGTAACAAATTAAGAATACTAGCAATATATTGACCACCAAGCGGTAACATTCACATTTTTTTTGATAAACTATCACACATACTAGAAGAAATTAGTTTGACGAACCAAAGAGATCTAAACATAAACAGTTTTGAAAATTCCAAACCCGAAACAAAAACATTGAGAGATATATTTCAATCGTTTAGACTAATTAATAAACTTAATGGAGCAACGAGAATACAACATTCAATATTAGGGACATCTGAAAGTCAAATCGACTATGTAGTCACAAATTTTCCAAACGAAAGTTTTAGTTGTTGGGACGACAACTTAAATTTGTCAGATCATTCATCTCCACAAATAATAATCAATATTGAATGTAAAAAATCAATTGTTAACAAATCGAAACCTACGCAAAAACTAAGACAACTAAATGCAGAAAATTTAAATAAATTTAAATTTCACTTACAGAAAGTTAACTGGAATATAATAATATCGGACAACGTTAATACTCCCTTTTACTTGTTTGCTTAAGAATTTGGTTATCTTTTTAATATGACATGCTTTATTAAAAATATTAAAAAATCTAAAATCAACTCAAAAGCATGGCTATTAAAAGAAGTTATAAGCTCCAGTAAAAATTTAAATAACATCTACTACCTTAAAATGCAAAATAATTTTGATAAACTAACAACAAAATATAAAACCGAAAAAAAACAACACAGAAAATTAATAAAAAACACAATCCGCAACTATAACGATGCAAAAATAATTACTGCTGAAAACAGAGGAAAGGTGGTTTAAAGTTTAGTCAACAAAGAACTCTGTGAATCTAAAATGGACAAACAAATTTATATTAAAAACAATGGATAGGTTACAAATAATCTAAAAACAATTGCCAACTTATTTGGACTACATTTTTCTACTGTTACGGATGCAAAAATGAATCAACAACTTGGCAATAATTTATCAAAAGTTTGCACTACTTCTACTAATTCCGCACAAACAATGTTCATGGAACCAGTTACTTCGTAAGAAATATATAAAGTAATATGCGTACTAAAAAACAAGTCAAGTGCTGGAAAATCAGTGTCATCGGAGATAATAGAGCCTCTGAGCCAACTAATAAATTTAGCAATAGGTACTGGCGTATTTTTGAGTTTTCTAAAAATTGCCAAAATTGTGCCAATATTTAAGAAGGGAGACGCGTTAAATGTGGATAACTATTGTCCGGTTGCAGTTTTAAACACTTTTTCTAAAGTATTTGAAAAAATTATAGCAGAGCGCATCTGGAACTATTTGAAAAAATACAAAATACTATGCGATAACCAGCATGGATTTCGAACAAACATGTCTACAGAAACTGCAACAGTCAAATTTATTGAAGAAGTCAGTAAAAGTGTGAATGCAGGATTGTGTTGGGCAAGTCTTTTTTTATAATTTTTCAAGAGCATTTGACACAGTGGATGTAGAATTTATGCGTAGCAAATTGTATGCCATAGGAATTCGTGGCAATGTACTTAATTTAATTGTGTCGTTTTTATCAGACCGTCAATTGTATGTTGGAATGGATCGGACTAACTCCGATATATACAACATTACAAAAGGTGTTGTGCAAGGTTCTACATTAGGACCACTTTTGTTTCTGTTATTTATTAATGATCTCCAGGAATTAGTAAATGGAGGTCACATAATCAATTTTGCAGGCGACAATGCCATTGTAACTGCAAAAACACAGACAGACTTTTTATTTAAAATCTCCATCGTTAACATGCAACTGGTGCAACAAAAATAATCTTATTTTAAATGCCGACAAAACAGTCATTTTACAATTTCACATTAGGAATTCTCTAGAAAACCCAATAGTTAATGTTTCCGCATGTACAAAATTTTTGGGTAGCTATGTTGATAATAACTTTTTAAGGGAAAAGCAGATTGATTATGTGTGTTCCAAACTAAACAGCGCATTTTATGCAATTCTTAAATTAAAAAACAAATTTTCTAGAAATGCATTGATAAATGTTTATTATGCTTTAGCTTATCATCATTTAGCGTATAATATATTAGCATGGAGTGGATCAGATATATCTAGAGCTTTTATTGCTCAAAAACGTATTAATAGACTATTTTTTAATCTTAAGCAAATGGACACATGCAGAGTAGTATTTAAAGAAAATAATAATTTAACCCTTGCTTCTATATATATATATATATATATATATATATATATATACGGACATTCGCCTATTTACGGGCGATACATTTTCTATCTTTTAGAGGCGATCAAATTTTTTAGTTAAATAACAGCATCACGCTATTCAGCGATACTTATTATAACATGAAGCAGTAATATATTTTTGATCCAACCATTACATTCACAGATATTTACAAAATAAATTTAAAAATTGAAGACAAGGTTTATTTTTTGGCCGAGAGAGTTTCATTTGCTGCCGATTATTTGTGGTTTGTGTCTTAATAACTGTGACCATGCTAAAATGCAGTAGGAAAAGGTTCAACTAAATGCCACCAGAATTAAGATAAATTGCAGTATTGTATAGCTATTATAAAATGTGTGTAAAAGACCAATAGGCGCCTTGAATTTGATTATAATTAATCTTGAAACTTCCTGAAAAATGTATTTATTTGGGGCAGGCAAAAAAATATTGAGTGTAATTTGTACCAAAGTGCTTTAGCAGCCCTTCGCTTTTAGCAACATGAAGAAGCAAAGCAATAGCAAACTGCTAAAGCCTATTTTCAACCCTTGATTTACGATTCACTACATACTACATACATAGGCGTTTTAGTTTGATGATTGTTTGTGTA
The DNA here is from genome assembly GCA_963932245.1 of Tachinus rufipes. Classification (NCBI taxonomy): domain Eukaryota; kingdom Metazoa; phylum Arthropoda; class Insecta; order Coleoptera; family Staphylinidae; genus Tachinus; species Tachinus rufipes. Next base: position 54,368,728 of record OZ010744.1, read on the forward strand.
GAAAATATATATTTCACAGCTAATTTTAAACACACTTTTAACTTGTTCGAGGCGTCTAAACTCTAACACATTGTTTATATGCCTCTGATGCAACTATGATATTTGTATTACAAAAAAGAACAAACAATAATTGCTTATAAATTAACAAAAAAAATGTGTACAAGATCAATAAGTACCTGTAATAATAATAATAATGCACATTATTGTGATAACTACATTAGCTGTCGCGTTAAACCGGCAATTTATACACATTTTTTGGTAGTTGTTTTATGTACGTCATATATCTTGTTATAATTTTATCAAGTTGTCATATATTATGTTATTTTGTTAACAAGAATGTTATAATGTTATCATGTTATAATGTTATCATGTTATAATGTTATCCTGTAATCGTGTTATCGTGTTATCAAATAATCGAGTTATTATGATATTAGGTTATCATGTCTTAATGTTTTTTTGATAACATGTTTTCACATTGTCAAGTTTTCATGTTATTATGTTTTCATGTTATTATGTTATCATGTTACCATGTGATTATGTTATCATGTAATGATGTTATCATGTTATCATGTTATTATGTTATCATGTTATCATATTATCATATTATCATGTTGATATGTTATAATGTTATCATATTATCATGTTATCATGTTATCATGTTGTGATGTTGTCATGTTATCATGTTATCATGTTATCATGTTATTATGTTATCATGTTATCATGTTATCATGTTATCATATTATCATGTTATTATGTTATTATGTTATCATGTTATAATGTTATCATGTTTTCATGTTACCATGTTATCATGTTATCTTGTTATCATATTATCATGTAATCATATTATCATGTTATCATGTTATCATGTTTTCATGTTATCATGTTTTCATGTTATTATGTCATCATGTTACCATGTTATCATGTAATCATGTTATGATGTTACCATGTTATCATGTTATCACGTTATCATGTTATCATGTTATCATGTTATCATGTTATCATGTTATCATGTTATCATGTTATCATGTTATCATGTTATCATTTTATCATGTTATCATGATATCATGTTATCATTTTATCATATTATCATGTTATCATATTATTATGTTATCATGTTATCATGTTATCATGTTATCATGTTATCATGTTATCATGTTGCGATGTTGTCATGTTATTATGTTATCCTGTTATCATGTTACACATGTTATCATGTTATCATGTTATCATGTTATCATGTTATCATGTTATCATGTTATCATGTTATCATGTTATCATGTTATCATGTTATCATGTTATCATGTTATCATGTTATCATGTTATCATGTTATCATGTTATCATGTTATCATGTTATCATGTTATCATGTTATAATGTTATCATGTTATTATGTAATCATGTTATCATGTTATCATGTTATCATGTTATCATGTTATCATGTTATCATGTTATCATGTTATTATGTTACTATGTTATCAAATTATCATGTTATCAAGTTATCATGGTAATATAGTTTCATGTTATCAAGCTTGCATGTTATTATGTTATTATGTTATCAAGTTTTGATGTTATTATGAAATCATGTTATCAAGTTATGATGTTATTATGATATTATGTTATCAAGTTAGAATGTTATTATGATATCATGTTGTCATGTTATATTATGTTATGCTATTAAGTTACCACATAATTGTATTGTCCTACTACTATTTAGTATGTCATTATGATTATTATCATAACATTAATACATAATACATGATAACATGGTTTACATAACAACATGATAAAGTATTACATAATAACATGACATCACATATTGACAACATTATAACTTCATAACAACATGGTTAAATTTTATTATGTTTTGCATTGTAACAATCCTATGTTTACTTCTTGTTGTATAATACAAACCTGAATCTACTGGTTTTATATTTATTTGATTTTAATCCAGATATGATTACAATACTTAAAATTTGTTTAATTTATATAATTAATAAGTTAATTGTTATACTTTGGTACTTATTAACATCGAAACTACAATTGTTTCTATGCATAATTTAAATTCCTTAGTTAAATAAATAAAAAAATTATAAACCACAAAATATTATTTATCTTAATTCCATTATTATACGAGTTTATTGAAAGTAAACAGACAAAAGGTTGAAAAGCCATAAATGGGCAAGGTCATTCAACACGTGAGGGAAATATTTTAAAACTACTTGCTGTTATATTTTACTACTCGTTTTTTGGATATAATTTTTTCTATAATCTGTTTTTTTCAAGATTTATAAAAAAATGAATTAGTAATATTTTTGCTAGTATTTATATACTTTAATTTGTTTACATAAAACAATTTTGAAAATACCAATAAAAAAAACTAAACGCTATAATTATATTTATGTCATTATCTATTCTTCTGCTTTTAACTACAAATTTACAGGTAACAATACTAAATATATTGATAAATATTAAGCACTGGTTATGTCATGTTTATGTAATATTCATCACTTTACCAGGTAATTTCAACAAGGTTTTGCTTAGGATTGTAATAGTAGCGGCGATGTTTAAAAAATATATGTTGTTGACATGATACTTCAATTTCGTTATATCGACGAAGAATTAACTACCTGAATATCGCATTGCTTAGTAAAAAGAATTTATCGTAATCTTTATAGATATTATTTTATAATAATTGCTTAAAATGTATTATAACATTTTATTAGATCAAATATAATTGATTTGAATAAAAAATGCAATCATGACATACATAGCGACACTGAAATTTGCTTCAATTGACATTTGCATAAAAAGACAGGAAAATATTTTACACAGTAGACATGTGTAACTGTGTGTTGCCTTTTCTTATATCACCAATCGTCAATTCTCTATTCTAATAAAACCATTCTAAAAAGTAAAAAATTAATCTATATATTTTTACCTGCTCTTTTATTACGGTAATTATAGATATTTTGTATATGTAGACATAATTAAGCCAAGAAATACCGGAAGATTAGTATTTCCCTTTATGATTAAATTAATCATATTATCATCAAAAATATGTTTTGTTGTTAATGAATTGAGAAGTGTTTAAACACAACTTTGAAAATGTACGATCTTCTTTTCCAGAATGATATCATTTTACATTAAATCAAAGTGAATCAAACAATAATTAAAACATTATAAATAAAATAATATCGAATAATAATACTTTTAGTTACTTAGAATAAAAAATAACTAAAACCTTTTATATTTTTTTTAATTATTGCATATTTCTTTATCATATTTGCTAAAACAACATCAATCCAAAAATAAACTAATATTATTTCAGAGAACTAGTAATTACGAATCTTATGATGACGATCGCACGTTAAAAACTTGTAGTGAAAAGAGAACGCTTAAATTTTAATTATGGCGATGGAACCAATATATAATTTTTCAAAAAATTCTAATTTGTGCTAAAAACGGCATACGCGCACAATAGCGACCGCCATCTGGTCACTTATTTAATAATCTAACTAAATTATATATTTTTTTAATTTGATTATAAAGTTTCTAGTAATACATTTTGTTTAATTTATTGTAAAATCATTATGTTTATTAGTTTTAACTAATGAAATAGATAATATCAAGATTTTTTATTTAGCAATATAACCTAATTTGTAACATAATACTATGATAATAAATCATTTTAGAAAAGATGAAACAAATGTTTATTAAAATCTCATTAGAAAGCATTAATTCTAATCCGGATGCGACTGAAAGGGTACATATAATAATACGAAAAATAGCATTTATTGCTTTACTCCTACCTTTTTTCATTAATTATTAAGATATATATATAGTAATTTAAGAAAAAGTGTTTACTGTTTAGTAAATTTGTGATAGAGTGGAGAATATAATTTAGCGATGTTTTATTTAGTAAAGTTTTTAGAAGATGGATTGTATTACATTTGTAAACAACGGCAAATGGATCGTAACGAGAACAATTCTGTAAGGAAAGTTTGCTACACAAATTTGGGAACGTATGACGCGAAAGTATTATTTCGCGGTGGTAAGTAATATCAAATTATTTAAAATAATAACTTAATAATTCATTAATTTATTTAATAATAAATTCTGTAATATTATTTTTAGAAAAAGATGAGATGGTGCTGAAAATGAATGAGATAGAAGCAGCTACGTCCCAGGAAGACGAAATTATTCCAAATCAACAAGGTAATTTATAATTTTATAAATATATTTTTTTTTTTTAATTATTGTGTTATTTCTATTGTAGAAGATGATTCTCAGGAAAGTTTGGAAAACGTAAACGCCATAAATAAAATTAACATTTTACAAAATATATAATAAGACATTCAAAAGAAATATTACCAAAAGAAAAGAATATTGAAATTTTTGAGTTATATACAGTAAGTTCCCAGAGGAAAGTGTGTGACAATGTAGTCAAAGATGCAACTATTTCTATTTCCGTAGAACACACATCTGCGTAATTATGTGCATTTATAAATAATACAAATAAAAAATAATAATTAATACTGTTTTTTTATAAACCACCCACTATTTAGCTACACTAAAATTAAATTTTAATAATTTAAGTATTATATAATAATTATGTAATGATTTATAAAAAACAAATAAGTTATCCATTTATAAACAAAATAAAATTATTATCCAATGGTATACATTTTTTTAAATTAATTTTTAAGTGCTATTACGCATATAAACAATGTATAAAAACTTCAAACTCCTGAAACTGATCAAAAGTGTGCAAGATGCTACAAAAACTATTTCTATAAAGAAAGATAAAGTAAGGGACATTTATAAAACACAAATAATTTTTGTTGTAGTCATGGTCAAGGTCATAACACCTTAATGTGCGTGAATGACCGCTATAGACGCCTCAAACTAGATGTTTATGTGCGCCTGAAGCGGGAGCTTAGCTTACCTTAAATTTTAACGGTAAAAATGTGCATAAAATTTCGCTTTTACGAGATAGTTAATGCGGTTAATGTATAAATGTACAATTATTACTATGGTTACAGATACACATTGACTATTTAAATATGTTATAAACCGCAAAATATAAGGTTTGCATTTTATAATATTAATTATTTTTTCTAAAATATCTGTATGTTTCAGACATAAACATGTACAAAAATCTAAAACTGTGGATATTTTATAAAACTGATGACGATATTCATTGACAACTATATTTATTATAAAATATTTTCTTTTGTGATTAAAAAAAAGTTACTAACATTTTTTCTTAAATTATTTTTTTTATTAAAATAACTTGTTATTGTTGTTTCAAATAATTATGTATATTAAATAATTCTAAATCTAATTAGAGCTTCTTATAATCATTTACAAATAATATTCAAACAATGATTTTGATTTGTGGATGCCTACTGATGCTTCTAGCAGCGCATACAAACAACTTATTAGAAGCTTAGACGCCTCGAACCAGTCAAAAGTAAGCGTGAAAGCCTCAAACTGGGTGTTTTTGTGCGCCAGGACCGGGCGCTTTTATCAAAAACTTCAACGCCTCGATCAGGTTAAAAAAAGTATGCACAAAACGCCTCTATAAAAAAGTTTGAAAGTGATAGGAATGTAAGATTGTTTGTTTTTATGCATAATAGTTATCGGCAGAGGTAGTAACGCAATGCCCCCTATTTATTTATTAAATTTAAATAATAATAGTTATGTTTTATTAAATTTATTATATTATTGATAATCAAAACAACTGACATTGTAACGTAAATAAGTCGTTCACTTACTGACTAATTCTAGTAATTAATTTTTGGAATTAGCAATTTTTTGTTTTTTTATTAAACAATTTTTAATAAAATATTCAATATTTATTCTTTTTTTTTAATTGAATATATAGCAGTTGTTTCAGTACAATTGAGTAATTATTTATTTCTAATAACTAAATCGTTTGCATCAAACTACTTTTTGATTGTACTTTACTATTTATTATTTTGTTTATTAATCAATTGAATTATTTATAAACAAACATTTTTATTTAGAAAAAATATATAATATTACGAAATATTTATCTACGCTGCAACTCCCAAGATTCAATGAAAACAACATATGTTATTGAGATTTGTGCATATTTCTTAAAACCTGCTGCAGTAGCCATCTAGCCGAGCAAAATTAGTACTAACCGCTAGACGCCTCGAACTGGCTGTTTATGTGCGCTGGTGCGAGCGCTCGCTTCTAAAATTTTAACGCCTCGATCAGGTTAAAATTGTGCGCGAAAACGCCTCTATAAGGGAGTTAACATCTCTATATATATATATATATATATATATATATATATATATATATATATATATATATATTTAAATGTGCCTTTTATGTGCACCAATACCAGCACAATTTTTTAATGAATGGCTCGTATCATGGATATGATACTAAAAATCGCTTTAATATAAGAGTACCTTTTCACAATACCTCATATTTAAAAAAAACAACGCAATACTTCACCCTACATATATATAATAAATTGCCAGCAAACATTAAAAACTGTGGTAATATAAACCATTTTAAAAAATCTCTTAAGCAATTTTTAAAGAATAAATGTTTCTACACACTTACTGAATATTATGAATTTAAACCACCAATACAGTAGATATTGTGAGATGTGTATTGACTTAATTCAACATTTTGTTTGTTTTATTTTTTTATTTATTTTTTTGAGCTATTGATGTACGCCATTTAGTTTTAATATGTTTGAATTGTATTTTAACTTGTTTTATTTTTGTTTAATTATATCTGTATCTGTACTATATTTTATATTTTATTTTATTTAAAGTGATTAATCCGGTAAAAACCTGACTTTCACATCTATTAATGTATGCATTTATGTACTATGTAATGATAGCTTACGTCAATAAAATTTACTTTACTTTACTTTACTTTACTTTACTTTACTTCACTTCACTTCACTTCACTTCACTTCACTTCACTTCACTTCACTTCACTTCACTTCACTTCACTTCACTTCACTTCACTTCACTTCACTTCACATCACTTCACTTCACTTCACTTCACTTCACTTCACTTCACTTCACTTCACTTCACTTCACTTCACTTCACTTCACTTCACTTCACTTCACTTCACTTCACTTCACTTCACTTCACTTAGCTAAAGGTAATCTTAACGTTCGAAGTAGACCTGACTTAAATAATTTTTCGAGTGAAATGAATATAGAAATAGCTGGTGCTGATTTTTTTCTTAAACCGAACCATAAAGTTGTTATTTTGTGTGTCTACCGCCCTCCTGATGGCATTTTTTCCGACTTTATAAATATATTTGAAAGTATCCTACATAAAATAATAGAAGTTGAAAAATCTGATATTATTATTGGTGGTGATTTTAATATAGATCTATTAACAAATGATCATAAAACTTCAGTTTTTACAGATTGAATAAATTGTTATAATTTACAAATTAGCATTAAAACTCACACTCGTGTAACAAATACAAGCCAAACATGTCTAGATAATTTTATTACAAATATCAATTACATAAATGCCAACGTAATTGACACACACGTATCAGACCATACTGGACAAGTAATAAAATTTGGATGCAGCTTTGAAAAAGTTAAACAAACAATAGAAACAAGATTAATTAATACTAACACGTTGTCTCAGTTAAACGATGTATTAAGTAAAGTAAATTGGAATGTTTTAGATGAGCATTGCTTTGACTGTGAAACGTATTTTAACGAATTTCACAATATTTTTACAACAGCTTTTAACAAATGTTGTCCAAAAAAACCAAAATAAAAAATAATTTTAAACCTAAAAATCAATGGTACACAGATACTTTAAAAAATCTTAAAAATAAAATGGAATTCTTTTATCAGCTATACTTACAAACTAATAGTAAAGAAGTAAACAGCATATATAAGTCAACAAAAACACAATATAAAATCTTATTGCAAAACGAAATTAAAAACTACAAATGCAAATAATAAAACAAAAGAACTCTGGAATATACTTAAAGAAAAAACACAAAACAACAGCAGAGCTAATAAATCTTTAAAATATGTAATTGATTCAAATAACTCAAAAATAGACAATTCCCAAAGTATAGTTGATGTGATGAATAACCATTTTTGTACAATTGGAAACGTAGCTAGTGGTACTAACTCCCTAAATTATAATTTAGATAGCATTGTAATGGGATCAATCTTTCTCAAAGCTGCATCCGAATCAGAAACTAAAACAATAATAGCAAACATGAAATCAACCACCACAAAAGATATTGATGACTTAACAGTAGTACTGATCAAACACACAGTAACATATATTGTTAATCCATTAACACGTGCTATTAATATGTCACTAGTTGAGGGTGTATTTCCTACAAAACTAAAAACTGGAAGAATTATTCCAATTTTTAAAAAAGGAGATCCACATGAAATGAGCAATTATAGGCCAATTTCAATATTACCTGTGTTTTCAAATCTATGAAAGAGTAATTCACAATAGAATAACAGATTTTATTGGACAAAACAATTTATTGTGCAATGAACAGTACGGTTTTAGAAAAGGCTTTACAACTACTCATGCTATATATAATTTTTTAAATTATATATATAACCATTTAGACAAAAACATAAATGTCTATTCAATTTTTTTTAGATTTGTCAAAGGCATTTGACTGTGTACCTCACGAATTAATGCTTAATAAATTAAATAATTATGGAAATAGGGGAAATTGCTATCGACTTCTAGCATCATACATGTCAGAGAGAAAGCACATAACAACTATGCACATTGACCAAAAGTGTTATATGTCAAATATTGCTCACCCAACCGTAGGGGTTCCTCAAGGCAGTATCTTAGGCCCATTATTGTTTCTACTTTCTATTAATGATATGCCATTATCAATAAATGCACATATAACAATGTTTGCAGATGATACGATTAGCTTAAAAAACCAATGCTTAAACCATCTTAACGTAGTAGCAAACAATACAATAAATGAAGTGTGTGCATGGCTAGATATGAATAACCTTACATTAAATGCATCAAAAACTAACATCATCAACTTTTGGTCTCAACTGAGTTTAACTGATGTCAACATAAATGGTGAAAAAATAACTGAAGCAGAACAAGTGAAGTTTCTTGGAGTAATAATTCAAAATAATTTAAAATGGGATAACCACATACAATTATTGTGCTCAAAAATAGCAAAATATTCGTACCTTATATATGCATCAAGAGATGACGTACATCAAGAAGCCGCCCGAACTGTATATATTTCATATTGTCAGTCTCAACTATCTTATGGTATCATGTTTTGGGGAAACACTACAGAAATCAACATCCACAAAGTATTTGTAGTACAAAAACGATTAATAAGAGCCATATGTAACAAAAAACCAAACACAAGCTGCCGTGAACTACTTAAAAACTTAAAAATTATGCCTATAGTGAGTCTTTATTTATACGAATCATTAAAGTTTATAAAGAACAATATTAATCTTTTTAATATACATCAACCACAGCATAGCTACAACATACGAAACAAATTACTAAAAGTGCCAAAACATAACCACGCATACTACCAAAATTTGTGTATAGTACAATGCATACATTTATACAATAAGCTACCTATTCACATTAAAGACTTGCCTATAAAATTATTTTTAAAGAGAACAAAACAACTTTTGATCCAACATTGTTTTTACACTATTCAAGATTATGAGTATTTCTGTGATAATTTGTAAATAAACACTATTTTATATTTAGGCTAATTAATTTTTATGTCTGTAATTGTGTATAATATGTCTATATTTTATTTTTTATGTTATATACACCAAATTTTAACTTGTTTCTTACTAATTAAGTTATTTTTTTTATATATATATATATATATATATATATATGTTTAATTATTCTTGTAAAGTGATATAAAAAATCTTTAAAACTAATTTAGATTAAGTTATACTTACTAATATTTATCTTAGTTTTTTGCAAATTGCACTATTTTTATCATTATTTTTACCTTATTATGACTCACCCATGAATGTACACATTTGTTTTGAAAATATACTACTCTATACTCTATACTCTATACTCTATACTTCACTTCACTTCACTTCACTTCACTTTTTTTTTTTTTTTATTGGTGGGGGAAATGTCTATGCACACCGGTTACTTGGTTCTACGTAGCCGGTAGTGTGGGGCTTGCACCCACTAAAACCCCCCTTCGAAACGTAAGTGGCACTGGAATCACCTATTGGTATTACATCGCTGCCGCTTATACTATGTTTTATTTTACACTAGTCTTTCCTCTTTTTCTTTTTCCCTCATTATGTTAGTAACCACTGTGACAATACATTCCCATTTCTGTTCACACTCTAGCATGTGCCCGACTATATTTTCGACTGTGAGTTCTTCCTCTATGTGTTCTTTCAGAGCTTTCCTCTCTTTGTTCCATCTGCTACAAATTAGCACAGTGTGTTCGGGTGTTACAGTATATACACTCGTCGTTTTCTCTCAGTTTGAATCGATGGAGGTACGAATTGAAACATCCATGCCCAGTTAAAAATTGGGTTAGATGATACCCAACAGATCCATGCTTTCTTGTTACCCAAGGTGTTACTTTTGGTATTAGTGTTTTGGTCCATTTTCCCGTGTCGTTTTTTCCGCTTCATTCATCTTCCCACTTAGCCATTGTTGTTTCTCTGGCCCGCCTTTTTTCTTCGCTGCTATTTGTTGTGTATGTCCTCTCTTCTGCCAGCAGGTGTAGCGGTATTGTTCCTGCGACTACTAGCAGAGCTTTGGTGGAAACTGTCCTATACGAAGACACGATTCTGATGGCTACTTTTTTTGAGTTCTCGCGAGAATTTCCCTATACTTCTTCTTCTTCATCCATTCATTCCAGGCTGGGGCTCCGTATAAGATTATGGAGTTCACCACGCTGCACAGAGTCCTTCTTGTTTCTTCCTTTGAGCCTCCGATGTTAGGCATGAGACGTGCTAGGGATGATGCTGCCTTGTCCGCTCTTTCCGCTGCTTTTAAAATATGGGCGCCCATATTCATATTGTGTCCAAACGTTATTCCCAGATACTTAAGACTACGTTGGCTCTGTATGGTGTTATTGCCAGCTTGGAAGCTGATAGTGTTAAGCTTTCTCCTGCCCGCTAGAATAATAGCTTCGGTTTTATGTGCAGCAAGTTGCAGGCCTCGTTTTGTCATCCAGTTACTTATCCTTGCCACTGCCCATTCAGCGTCTTCTATTAGTTCCTCCTTGTTTCTTCCTGTTACTATGACCGACTATGCTCGTAGTCTTCTATCTTTATTTTCCTATTTTCTAGGTAGCTACTTATGATCTTGATTAAGTACGGCGACACTTTATTGCCCCTTAGTTAATTGATTATGTCGGGCCATCTGACTGAATTAAACGCGTTTTGAACATCTAGAGTAATAAGTACTGCGTATTTCTTGCTGGATCTGCTTTCCTGGACAGTTCTCTAGACCAGTCTGACCGCGTCGATTGTAGATCTCCCTTTCCTGAAACCATATTGCGTTTTTGCGACACATTCTTTCTCTGCAAGTTCCGCTAGCAGTCTCTCGTTAATTATCTGTTCATACAGTTTGCTGACCGAGTTGAGAAGGCACAATAGTCTGTATGATTTTTTAATTCCGCTTTTCCCGGGCTTCTCTATGAGTACTAGCTTACCCGATTTCCATTCCTCTGGAAACATTCCTTTTTTCAGGAGAATGTTAAGGGGAACTCTCAGTACTTCAGGACAGTGTTCCGTTATGGCTATGACGACCTCCGGTGGAATTCCATCAGGTCCTGCAGCTTTGCCAGGTTTGAGTTTTCTCCCTGCTTCTTTTATCTCGTTGATAGTAATATCGAGTATTTCCTCCGGTTTGCATCTAATGCGTGGCCATATTGTTTTTGGCTGCTTGGGAAACAACTCTTTTGCCACTTTTACTTGGTCTTCATTTGACAAGCTAACCGGTGAATGCATCCCAATCTTGCCGGTTACTATCTTGTAGCCTGTTCCCTATAGATCGCTGTCTACTTCTTTGCATAGATCGTTCCAACGTTGTTTTTTCGATTCTGATATGGCTTTTTTGAGAGTCGTGCGGCGCTCTTTGTATTGCTGTTTTAGTTGATCTTTCCTGTCTGAGGTTGTTTCGTCTTTTCTGTTTGCTCTCGTTAGTTCCCTTCTTGTTTGTATGCAATTACTTCTTGCGTCGGCAATATCCTTATTCCACCAGTATACGGGTTGTCTGTTTTTTCCAGTGTGTTTCCTTTTTAGTACTTCATTGCACGCTTTCTCGATGGTCTCAATTAGGTCGTTGACTGAGTGCTTATACGTTTCCTTTCCCGTTCTTTCCTCTATGTTAGTGGCAAGTTATTGTGACAGTTCCTTCTTAAAGTACCATCCTTTATGTTTTTGTGGAAGCTGAGGTTTTCCTCTTGGCTCACCTCCCAATTGCTTATAAATTTTGCCAAACTCGCTGAGCACATAGTCACATCTATGTATGACGATCCTCCGTCCTCTCGCTCCGATATTTAATATTACAAGATCATATTCTGCAGCCCATTCGGACAAAGTGCTGCCTTTATGGTCCTCTACTGGGGAGCACCAGCTGTGAGATTTTGCATTGAAATCTCCACCAATTAGCAATTGCTTAGCATGCTGTTTGATGTCCTTACCTAGAGTAAAGAGTATTTGCCGGAATTTGTCGTCCTTTATTGTGGGCGAGAAGTAGCACGAGTATAATACGATGTTTTTGCACTCCACCCACACGTACCCCTTCCCGCATCCTGTTTTAACCACTTTAGCTGCATTCTGCGGTAGGTATATAGCTGCATCAGTGTTCAAGTCCGTGATCCATCGAAGGCTGGTTTTGGCTAGACTGCGAGTACACTTCACTTCACTTCACTTCACTTCACTTCACTTCACTTCACTTCACTTCACTTCACTTCACTTCACTTCACTTCACTTCACTTCACTTCACTTCACTTCACTTCACTTCACTTCACTTCACTTCACTTCACTTCACTTCACTTCACTTCACTTCACTTCACTTCACTTCACTTCACTTCACTTCACTTCACTTCACTTCACTTCACTTCACTTCACTTCACTTCACTTCACTTCACTTCACTTCACTTTACTTCACTTCACTTCACTTCACTTCACTTCACTTCACTTCACTTCACTTGACTTCACTTCACTTCACTTCACTTCACTTCACTTCACTTCACTTCACTTCACTTCACTTCACTTCACTTCACTTCACTTCACTTCACTTCACTTCACTTCACTTCACTTCACTTCACTTCACTTCACTTCACTTCACTTCACTTCACTTCACTTCACTTCACTTCACTTCACTTCACTTCACTTCACTTCACTTCACTTAACTTAACTTTACTTTACTTTACTTTACTTTACTTTATTTTACTTTACTACTATACTCTATTGTAAGAAAATGTCTCGCCGTAGAAAGAGGGTTGCAGCCGCTGCTGTTCTTATTGCAATTTCTTAAAAACAACAAAAATAAAAAGCTAAAAAAAAAGTGGGTTAAAGAATAGATAGCCAGAAGGCCGACTCGTGGTGCTTACGCTGTATAAACAACATCAACTTGGCTCTTTTTATCAAGTTGTATACTTAAATGTTGTGCAATTGTTGCCAAATTTGTTACTGTAGACCTACCAGACATAAATCCATGTTGACACAAAGAAATATATTTTTGTACATGATTATACAAAAAATGGTAAATTATTTGTTAAAAAATTTTACAGAAATTGGGTAAAATGGCAATAGGTCGATAATTTTGAAGTAACGAATGGTCACTCTTTTTAAAGACAGGTATAATAACTGCACACTTCCAAAAGTCAGGAAAATAATTTGTAGAAATGGCTAGGTTAAAAATAGTTAGTAACGGCGTTGCAAATACGTGTTTACAATCTTTAATTACAAAACAAGGAATAAATCATTGCCACATATAAAAGAGGTTTTTAATTTATCAATACTACGTATAATGTCAGTTTCTTTAATGGTAGGAACAGAAAAGCTTTTACAGTTTGTATGTACCGTATTGAAAGGTATTTGAGTTTCTTTAGAATAAACCTCTGAAAAAGTTTCAGCAAAACCATTAACTATTTCTTCGGGATTACTATATACCATATTGTTGCGTTTTAACTGACCAGGAATTCTGGTTGTGCCATTCTTTTGGTGTACAAATTTCCATAAGTCTGCAGGTTTTTGTTTAAGATTCGATTCAATATTAGCCATGTATGAATTGTAAGCGAAATTGCTTTGAGTTTTACATAAGATCCTTAGTCGTTCAAATTCTCTACGATAAAACAAAGATGATGTTGATTTCCAATTACGATGGTAATATAGCTTTAGGCGCACATTTTTAATTAAATCTTTAGTAAACCAACTAGGAAAATTGCCTGATTTAATATTGTTATTAAACGGTGCAGAGCTATTCAGTACATTGTAAAGAATATTGTAAAATTGATCTAATGCGTCGTTAACATCAATACAAAATTTTAAAATTGACCAATCTGTATAAATCAAGTCATTATAAAGTTTAAGATAATTGGCCTTTTGAAAGTTGTATCGCTTGCTAGAAGTATTCTGAAGGAATGTAGTAGCTTTATTTTTAGATTTTATTTGAAATATACCCGATAAAGCAGGATGGTAAGAATCTTCCTTAACTAACGGAAGTTTGTTATGTTCAATGTCAATATTATCATCAAAGTTACACAGTACTAAATCTAATAATTTATTATAGCTGTTTTTAATATTGTTAGACTGCTTTAAGTTTAACACTGTCATAAAATGACTAATAGAAATGACGTTACGTGATGTAGTATAATAGTGTCATTAATAAAATTTATCATGAGTAAACGTCTGTTTATCTTGTCACTAGTGACAACCTTTCATTAAATCAAGTTTACTAATCAAATAAATTACATAAATTACTTTGGCTCGTTATTAAGAAAATAACAAAAAAATATAACCTGTTTGCAGTAGTGCCACAAACGTATTACCAAAAAGTCAATGTATCTCTGTCTTATCTCATAGAAATATATATAGCTATCCTTTTCATTTAATTTGTACTATCCGTATAAAAACATTGTAAGCGTTTAGTAATTACGTAACAAATAAACTACGATGAATAAACCTAAATTTTATACAAAACACCTTTAAGTTTATTGAACACGTAAATAATCAATAACTTACCAAACAGATGAATAAACTGGCCGTAAGAATAATGTTGTAGTTGATTGTTATGTTGGATAAGGCAGTATACAAATACTGTCAATTTAGGGCCGGTTGTACCAACCAAGTTCATCTCGAGTTCATTGCTTGAACGAGTTCAACGTTAAAGTTACGTTGTACCAACTTGATGAACTTGTTCATCTCGAGGTTAAGTTGAACGGACGCCGTCGGGCAGTTAACTACAAATTTTGCAGTTAAACATAACCCCTATTTATTTGTTGACATTTACGAGAGTTTATTTTATGTTTTATAACGCTTGATTATTATTTTAATTGACTTTTATGGCGGGATATATGAAATTGATTTAACAAATTACATTTGCATTCAATTTGATCATGGTATTTTTTTACCAATGATAATAAAATAGTTTTTTCAAATGCACTGAAGTTTAGTGATCTTTAACATAACCATAATACTGTATTAATTTACACAGTTTTAAATTAATTAAATCATATATTATAATAATAGATTTACCATTTTATGTTTTTGTATAATAGGATTAAATAAATTCAGTAAATTATTTTATTATTTTAATTTATTACAACTAATTTTGATATATTTATATTTGATTAATTTATAAAAAAAAAAAATTTGTATTTCCCGCATTTATAATTAATACAGCACAATTTTTTTAATTTTTAGAAAACTAAACATATGTGCGCGACCCATAAATCTAGGGAATTCCCTAGATATAACTAGATTCCCTGCCATCAACTTGAGAAAAAAAAAATAATAACCTAGTTTAGTTAACCGACGTATGGTACAACCCAAGCGCCGTTGAACCAAGGTCAAAGTTGACTCCCCAGTTAGTTGAACGGGCAGTTAACTACATTATGGTGCAACCGGGCCTTAAAAAAATATTTTAACATTTTTTATCAATCAAATTGGAATTAATGATTTTGCAAGTCACCTCAAATTTGTTTGTACTTACAATCTGCACAATAAAGACGTATTTGTTTACAAATAAATTAAATAATTGTTTGTTTGGCTACCTCATAGCAGCGGAACTATGGGTGTGCGTAAAATATGCGATGTTAGCTGTACATTTTACATTTTTAAAAAACGTCTACAAAAAAAATATTTGTTTTTATTTTTATTATAGTTGCTATGGCAACTAACTTTATTTTTTAAATAGCAACATACATGTTTTATTTTATTTTTTGAATCTCTTTAATATTCTTAATACAACTATATAAAATAAAAATATACTTTTATAACCAAATTTTTTGATAAATTTAAAAAACATATTTGTTTTTTATTTAAAATTATTGCAATTGAATAGTTGGCATTGAAAATAATGAATGTTAATTTTTTTTAGTGTTTTTATGTTATTATGCATAATAAAGTAACTAAAAAAAAATATTTTTAAAATTAAAAAAATGATTTATTAAATTTTTTTTTTTTTATATTATTAAATATTGCCATTTTTTGTTTCTATATTATGCATAACAGCGCAAAAACACCCAAAAAAATAAACATTGCTTATTTTCAACGCCAACTATTAAATTACGATCATTTTAAATAAAAAACAAATAAAAAAAAAACAAAGTTTTTCAAATTTATCAAAAAATTTTGTTATAAAAGTATACTATTATTTTACATGGTTGTATTTAGAATAATATAAAGATTCAAAAAATAAAATAAAAAATGTATGTTGCCGTTTAAAAAAATAAAGTTGGTTGCCATAGCAACTATACTAAAAATAAAAACAAATATGTGTGTACCAGCCTTTATAATACTCAAAAAACCATTTAAAATAGTTTTTGAATAATATAAATCGATTACAAAATAACGGAGTTATTCAGCCGTACGTTTTTTGTCTAACACCTTAGATATGCAAAAGCTAAACTGAAATGAAAAAATGTTGACATCTATTAAAAGATTCTAGTTTTCTAGATATTTTTTCAGCTATGTCAACTACATGGTCATTCTATAGAAGATCATGTGATATTGTAACTCCTAAAAAATAAATAAAAAAAAGTTGAGATATGGATCCGTTGTATAGTTTAATATTTGTTGCTGATGATACATTGAATTTTAAAATAGTAAAAAGTTGAGTTATTTTAGAGTTAAAATTGACTATGTTGGGAGTATTCTATGCAGATATTGTTTTGTGGTTTTTGTTTATAGATGCTACAGATTCTAACCTATAAATTTTAAAAATTTTTGCCATATTTGTCAAAATTATTTTTAAAAAGTATAAATGGTTTTATTATTTGCAAAACTATGAATAAATAATTTAAGCAAAAAAACAAAGCTTTGAGGAACACCAGCATTTATGATTGTTGAGTCAGAGCTAATAAAATAAATTTTTACTATAATTTTTTTATTGTCAAGAAAACTATTGATAAGATTTACAGATTTATGCTTAAAACCCATACAATAGAGCTTGTTAATAAGATTAGGATGCCATACTCTATCAAATGTTTAAAAATTTCTAGAGCTATTATAAAATTTTTTCTATGTTTGTTTAACGTAGAATTCCATTTGTGACTAACATAATCTGTTGTCAAACGTTTTGATCAAAATTTATATTGAGTATCTGAGATAAAGATTATTTTGTTCTAAGTACTTGATAATATAGAAAACATTATATTTTTAAAAGTTTTCTGACAGATTGGACAATAATGCAATTGGTTTATAATTTGAAAAATCAGACTTGTCTCCCTTTGTAGGTATAGGTTGAATTTTTGCAATTTTTAAATCGTAATATTAGTTTTATTGTTGTTTAGCAGATGTGTTTAAATATGTTTTGACAACTATATAACTATTTTAAATTTTTATTAATACATAATTTGTTTGTTTTTTTTTTTTTCAAAACGTATGTATTTGTTTTGTTAAGATCTTTGTAACTTGATGCATTACCTGATAACTTTTGATATTTACTAGTATAATAAAATTGTTATCTAACAATTTATTTAAACGGTATTTTTTGCAAACTTTCAGATCTAGTTAGGTTGTATTTTTCATCTTTTTAATTTTGTAAACACTTTTCACATTTTAAGTTCATTATTTATTTTGTCAATCATAATGGTTAAATTAGAATTTATGTAATATGATTTTTTGTTGTGTTTTTTTACCGAACAAACGTTTTGTTGTTGCAATTTGTCATACAAACTTAGCGTTAACCCACTCGTATAGATAACGTCCATTACAAAGTAGCTACCGTACCTGTTTACCTTTACTTGTTCATAAATGTTGGGTACTTATCATTAATGTATGTCTATTTTCTTAGTTTTTTACGCTTGAAGTAACTGCTTACAAAACAAACGTGCTACATTCTTTGGGGTAGTGTCAAAATCTTTGGATAGGACATAGGATTATATTCCAAAGTTATTGAATACGCATCAAGCGCGTATACATGTTGAAACTCTTTATTAGATTGATAATAAAAAAGTGGTTTTAGGGTTCAAAAATTTATTTGATAAACTAAGACCACACAGTAACATCATTTGGCAAATATGTTTTAATTATTGAGTTATCTTAAAGTACTTTAGTATGCTAATTTTTTATTTTTATTTATTAAGACCAGTTTTGGCTGTTAGGCTATTATTAGTTTACTTTTTATTTTTACAGGTGTTGTTGTGTAATGCACAAGTACCATACTACGTCATAACTAGTTTAAAATTGGTGGTCAGAAGAGATTTATGATTGAAAAATGATTTAAACATCAATCTCCTACTTTTCATCGTGTTAAAACATTTTTATAGTTTACGTACTTACCACCAAAAAAATATTGCACAAAGTGTTGATACGTCATAGCTTGTTAAAAATTGATAGTCAAAAAAGTTGATCTAGACATCAATCTTTTACTTTCTATTACGTTAAAACATTGTAATAGTCACTTACTTTTTACTAACATAAAGTTGCACGTCTTACCTTGTTTAAAATTAGTGATCAAAAACGTTTCTTTTTTTAGAAATGTAATTTAGACATCACATCTCTTACTTTCTATTACCTTAAAAGTCACATACTGCCTATTAAGAAAAGTTGCATAAAGTGTTGGTACGTCGTAACGTATGTAAAATCGGTGGTCTGAAAAGTTCTTTGATAAAAATTTAATGTAGACATTACTTCTCTACTTTCGATTACGTTAAAACACTTTAATAGTTTACTTACCTTTCTCCAACAAAAATTTTCAAAAAGTGTTGGCGCGTTATAATTTGTTTAAAAATAGTAGTCAGAAAAGTTTTTTAATAGAAAGTTAATCTAGACATCACTTTTCTTTATTCTATCACGTTAAAACATTTTAAAAGTCTCTTACAACTTACTAACAAAAAGTTGCACATCATAACTCATATAAAATCGGTAGTCAGACGAGTTTTTAATAGACATCAATCCTCTTTTTTCCACTACGTTAAAATACCCCATGGGCCACGTACCTCTTACTAACAAAAATAAGTGTTGTTACATCATACATTTTTTTTAAATCGGTATTAAAAAAATATTCATCAGTTCTCTACTTTTTGACACATTAAAACATTTTGAAGGTTACGTATTCTTTTCACCAACAAATTTATCTCGTAACTGTTGATACGTTAAAACTCATTAAAAATCTGTGGTTAAAAACAGTTTTTTTTTTTAAGTTGTCCTAAGTATTACTATCCTGTTATTATGTTTTTTTTAAGAAGTTTTTAATAAGCTAACACAATCATTGCAATTAATAAGTTTTCTTAGTTATAAAATTAGTTATTTGAAATAAAGAGAACATGTTATAATATATTAACAAACGCAGATTTTAATTTGTTAGATTTTGATGTATGTATTAGTTTTCTGCGACGCACGTTTATAGATTCAATAATTTTTGATTAATTTTTTTGACGTTGACGTATGCATCTTTTATAATCATTTGGTAATTTTTGTATAACATCAAGTTAAATTGTTATTCAATTTTTGCTTTGTTAAAAAATCTTTGTAAAATCTTCTTATGCCGGTAGAGTTCCTTGTATGGCAACTTGGGGTTTTAGTAAAACTCACCTAGTTACGTAGATTTTGTTTGAAATGCCAATTGTTGCTAGTGTGATATCTATCACAGCTGGGAGACATAAACTTTGACAGTTAATAACAAATTAAAGACTATTTTATACAAACATGAAAAAAATCTTACATCAGTTTTAGACATTTCCAAAGCATCATTCTTATTAAAAAACGTTATTGTTAAGATCTTGATCACAAATCTGTTTTAACTTTGACGGCGGCTCTATTTTTGATTTACATTATTAATTTTTAAAAGTTCCATTTTTAGTTTTATATATAATAGCACCCTCTATACTTCATACTTTCTAAAGACCATATTGATAAATGTGATCAAACATTCTGAAATTTCTAGGCTAGAATCTGTAGTACCAATAAACAAAAACCTTGAATACTACTAATATTTATTTTGATTAATGCATAAATGCAATTAACAATACATAACTACTGGCCAATAGTACAATTATCACTTATTAACTCGGCATTTATGTATGTGCTTGTCATTTCATTGTCGGCCTACTTTTAAAGCAAGATAATTAGATTGGTAATTTAATTGTAAACAATAATTTTAATGTACAAAATTAAGAATCACAAATCTAATAGTTTTAAGCAGTGATATTTTAATATTTATTTTATTATAAAAATAGCTTGTTTAATTTGATTTAAAAAAACAAAACTTGTTAGCGTTAGCTGTAAAATAGTTGGTTTTATGTAATAATATTTTAAACAACATTTGAACTTTTCATTATATCAATTAAATTTGGAGATTTTTTTTTCTTCAGAACATATCGTAGGCGCAAACACCTCCACAATTGAAAAAACATTTATATATATATATATCATATAATGTAATATGTATATGATAATATGCTTATTAAACCAAAATGATAATTTTTAGTTTGAAATCAAATATACTATATTATTTAAATAAAGTACATGTTACCAAGACTGGAATGTAATTGCTTAACGAGAAACCCTATTATCTAAAATAGTTCTTGTTGGCGCATGCAATGTATTCAAATAACATTTCATTATTATATTATTTCCACATTAATATTTAATATGTATTATGTAAATAAAAGAAAATTATTGCAATGTCCAGTCATAGGTTATGCATCATGCACTCATGCGTCAATTATTGATTTAATATTATTTTATCATTTTTGTTACTTTCAAACCATCACAGCAAGAATATAGTTCAGTCAATTTGAATTCATTGAAAATGTTAATGATGATCATCATTTTAAGTATGTTGTGGACATCCTCACCTGTAAACACATTCTCTAATAAAATGGTAAGTAAGTAAATATTTTTGTCAAAAGTTATGTCTGAGATCTGGTGTGCGTTATCGGTTTCCGGAGACCGGTGCTATACTTTCATTCTGTTTTATAACGGCTCCGGAAATTAATATACAGTTTCTTATAATATTATTATTAGAAGCACATCTGCCTTTGACATCTAGAGAGGATTTGCAACAGAAAATCTTATTTGTTATGTATGAGTTATATACCTAAAGTAATGCCGTAATAAAGTAAAAATTAACAAAAATAAACTGCAAAACTAAAAAAAAAATAAGTTTCAAATTCAAATTTAATTACCATTATTTCAAGAATTTTTTTTTTCAATATTATGAAAATAGCTAAAAAGAGTTGGGTACTAGATATTTGTAAATCAAAATTCAATCTAAAATATTTTCAGAACGTTTTTCGGTTTTAACAAAATTCAAAGTATTTTTCCATATTTTGTTGTTCAATTTGTCTGTATTTGTCATCCTCACCCTCACACGGACACACTTTGTTCATTTATTTATTTATGTTTTATACATGTATTCATCTTTGTTGATGTTTGCATCAATTGGAAGATGCTAATAAACTTAACAATTAGAGACTCATTAAAAAGGAACATATCTTGCATAAAGTCATCATTACGGCACACTTGCAAAACATTTCTCTACTTGCCGGTATAATCATATTATCATAAAATTTAATATTCTAAGTTATTTACAACTGTAAAATGTGTAAAATTATTGCAAAATAAGGATTAATTTTACACGTCAAACTGTTACATTAATGTATAGTGAGTTGCATACAGATTAATAAAATTCAGTTACATTCGACGTCATACGCTAACAAAAATCTACATAAAGTTACTCGCTAGAAAACAAAAACCATTTCTTTGTTTACAATTTTATAACCAATACTTTTCAACATATAATTTTTTTAATCTATTTATTAGTTTACAGAAAACAATCTTGTAGTTTTTGTGTATATAAATACATGTCCAATGTTATATTGTATTAAATTAAATTATTTTAACGCACATATAAACATAAATCGGCGCGCGTACCTTACTTTTTCACATACGGAGGTCTAGATCTGTTTTCATGTTACTGAAGCATACTCAAGTAAGATGTGACGTCATCAGCAAGGTTGCTAGAATACGAGTAAGGTGTAACTGCAACTTACCGAAGGTTACTTTTTCTTGCCAGAAAACAACTTATGTTTACATGTGCGTTAAAATGATTGAATTTAATACTATGCAACATTGACCTGTGCAATTTTTCCAAAGGTTATAGACAAAAAAACAACAAAGTTATTTATTGTAAAATGATAAAATAGATAATGATAAAATTAACATGTTTAAATCACCAATTTATATTTTATAAAACTGCAAACAAAACAGGTTATACTTTTCATTTTCTAGTGAGTAACATTTTTTAGACATTGATGCGTATCTCCCTTTAAAGCGGTTGGGGTTTTGTGGACCGTGACCTCTTTTGACCCGAGTACACAATAACCATACAACACAATAGCATCTACGCCGGTTTAAAATAATTTAGAAATAGTAAAATTTATAATACAAATTATGATTGAAAAATATTAATTATTAATTTCTTTTCTGTTTCTTTTGTCAAAAAAAAATTACATTTCTTTCAATTTAATCAGATACAATCAAGTTAATATTGGAACTGATTAATCTCCACAATTAAATCATTAAAATACCCATTATTAATAGCTTTCATTATCACCCATGTTGAATGTACAATTAGGTAGGTACAATAGACAATTTGATTTTTTCTTAAATTTTAGCTTTTTAAGGAAATCTGTTTTTTTATTGTATGTCTCATTAACATAGAATGAAAATTACAAAACAAAGTTTGAAGTATTTAATTCACAATAAAAATAATAAAAGTTAGGAGATTTTAATATTTTTTTAAATTAAATCAGCACAATAAATTATATAAAATTTATTAAAATGTTCTAACTTTATATATTCATAAATTGTGCAATAATCAGATATATAAACACTAAAAATAATAAACCTTTAAGTTTGAGCAAATATTGGAAATTGTGCATTATTTTATATTATTATTAACTTCAAAAATTTGTACTCAATTAACTTACTATCTAAATAAACTGAGGAGACAAGCATTGTTGAAATGAAATATGGGTGTTAAATGAGAAGGGCACAAGTCATGCTCAAAAGTAATAATTAAGTAATAAATAAGAGCAAATATAGTAACTTGTACAATTATTTTATAGTATCCTTAAACTTTGTACTTTATTGTCCCTCCAGCTTAATAAATTAAGGGTACATTTATTGGTTAAAATATAAAATGAATTCTACTATAGACAAACATATGAAAATTTTTGCAGTAGCCTTAGACATTTTCAAAGCATTTAATAGGGTATGGCATCTCAATCTATCAAAAAAGTTCCAATGTATAGGTCTTGATCATAAATCTTTGAATTTTATCAATAGTTTTCCTATCAATAAAAAATTATAGTTAGAATTAATAGTTTTAACTCTGACCCCAAAATCATAAATACTGGTGTTCTTCAAGGTTCTGCTCTTTTGCTAACTTTGTTTTTAATTTCCATTAATGATCTTTTTCAAGTAACTAAAAGTTTTATTTATAGTTTTGTTGACAATAGCACTTTTCATACTTCATACTTTTTAAAGACTATATCGACAAATATGGCAGAGCGTCGTGATATTTCTAGGTTCGAATCTGTAGCATCTGTAAACAAAGACCTCAGAACAATATCTAAATAAGACATTCCTAACATGGTCAATTTTAACTCTAAAAAAACTCAACCTTTACTGTTTTAAAATCAAATTCCGAGGTATCATATGTACCCAATTTTAAACTTAACAACGGAATTATATCTAAACTTCTTCAATTTGTTTTATATGGATTATAATCTTACATAATCTTTTGTGGAATAACAATAGGCGCGTTTGTTTTGCAATATCACTGAAATTTTGATCATTTTACTTCAAACTCCATTAAAGTGAGATTTTATACTTAGGAAAATATTTGCGGTTGTTAAGAAAATATTTACAATTATGAATGTAATATCTGTACTTTCCTAATTATTAATATACCTAAACTTTTACCCCATAAATATCTTTTTAATTAGTGTTTTTTTTATTTTCATAAATCCTCTTTTATTGCCTTACGACCTGTTCCTGTAGCTGTGTTCGAGCTGTACACGTGAACAACGCGTGTATAGTTTGCCCATAGATATAGCGTTTTTAAGACATTGGCATAATTTATTTCAGCGATTATGTTAGTAATGTATACCCTAAATAGATTATAACACCTTTTTGTTTAAAGGTGTAAATATTGTATAAATATACAATATTTTTACTTTTGAATATTAATAATAATAATAATAATAATAAAAATAATAATAATAATTTATTCGTCAAGTATGATCACAGGTTTATGACATTTGTCAAGTCAGTACACATATTAAAACAATAAAAATTACAATAATACAATTTTAACATATAGTTCAATAATATAAATATAGCATAGTTATATAACAATAAAATAAAGTATTTATAGATAATAAATTAAAAAAAAAAATTAAGAAGAAAAATATTAATCTAATTTATAAAAACAATTTTGCAAAAGGTATTCCTTAAATTTAAATTTAAAATTAGTCTTGCTTTTACACATTTTTATATTATTCGGGATTTTATTGTAAATGTTAATGCATGATAAAAATGGCGACTTCTTATTGTTGATGTTCTGTGAAGTGGAATTCTCAGGTTGTTGCAGTTCCTTGTTAGGTGGTCATGGTTTTGAGAGTTTTTCCCAAACATAAGCTGGTTATTGTAGACGTAAGTTCCACATTTATAAATATAAATACAATAAAATGGCAGTATTTTTTAGTTTTTGAAAACTAGTCTGCAAGTTTCGCGATAATCCATATTGTAAATTAGTCTAACCAGTCGTTTTTGTGCAATTTGTATTCTGGTTGACTCTTGAGATTTTCCCAGGCAATAATATTGTATGCCATATGAGGATAGGCTAAAGAATAATACATTTGCATTAGATAATAATGGGAAAGGGTGTTTTTTAATTTTGAAATTGCATAATATGCACTGCTCAGTTTTTTATTTATATAATCTATGTGGTTAGTCCATTTAAGTTCAGAGTCAATGAAGCAACCCAAGAATTTAGTACTGTCGGTGTTGAACGAGATATCTACTGTTGAAGTTCTATTTTTGAAAAATTGCACACTTACTGTTTTTTCTCTGTTTAAAATTAGTTTGTTAATTTTGCACCATTCTTTTACTTCCTCTATTGCAGTTGCTATTTTAATTTGAAGTTCATTATCTGATTTTCCTTTTACAATAATTGAAATATCATCTGCAAAATTGATCACAAAACCAGTTGTAATAAACTTTACAAGGTCATTCATGTATAAAATAAATATTAATGGACCTAAAGTGGATCCATGCGCTACACCCAATGGATTGTCATATATACTTGACTTACATTTTCTTACATTAACATATAATTTACGGTGAGTTAAAAATGACTTGATTAAATTTATGCCGACCCCCTGATACCTAAACTCCAGAGTTTGTTTTCAATTAAATTAATATTTAAAATATCAAAGGCACTCGACAAATCAAAGAATAATCCGGGACACATGTAATTATCGTCAACGGTTTTGTGTATATGTTCAATAAAACTAAAAGTAGCAGTTTCTGTTGATTTTTCTTTTACGAATCCATGTTGGTTAATATTAAGTAAATTATATTTTTCTATAAAGTTCCATATCCTCTGTGAAACTATTTGTTCATATACTTTTGATAATGTATTCAGGATAGATACCGGTCTGTAATTTTCCATATTATCTTCGCATTCCTTTTTGTGAATTGGAACAACACGAGCTGTTTTTAGTGCTGAAGGAAATACTCCTTGCACTATTGATTGGTTAATTAATAGTGTTAGTGGTTCTTCAATCTTGCTACATACAAATTTTAGGACTTTAATCGATATTCCATCTGGGCCGGTCGATTGCTTGTTTTTTAAATTATGTATTATTGATTTTACTTCTAATACACTAAGTTCATATACTGCCATTGTATTTTTTTTTTCTCCCCACTTGCTGCTTTGCATCTTTCCATGTATGGTCGGCTGCAGAGCTTCGTATTCGGGACACCATTTATCTTCTTTTTTTTTTTGTGTGTGCATTATCCTTTTTTTTTAATTAATTTGTTTTTTTTTAGTCTTGTTATTATGTAGTGTTCTTTTATTTTTGTTTTAAATTCTTTAAAAGTTTTCGTTTTTTTTATATTTTCAGGTAGTTGATTGTACGTGATTAGTCCATTTCCTAGTATTGTTTTTTTTGCTTTTTCTGTTCTTGTTGTGTGTACATATATATTACTTCTTCTTCTCGTGTTATGTCCGTGAATTTCTTTGTTTAATATTATTTGTAGATTTGTTTTAATTTCTTTATTTTTAACTTTATATATTAGTTTGCATTTTTCTATTTTTATTTTTTCGTTAATGTTTGTTTCGTTAATTATTTTGTATATTTCTTCTGTTGGTGTTAGCTTTGAAAGTTTATGTATTATTTTAAGTATTTTGTTTTGTTGTCTTTGGATTTTTTGTATAATTGTTTTTGTTGTTTCACCCCATATATTTATTAAATAGTTAATTTTTGCTAAATAAAGTGAGTGGTATATACTTATTGCTGTTTCTTTTAGTATGCATTTTCTGGCTCTATAGACAGCTCCTATTGTTGCTGCGCTTTCTTTTAATAATTTGTTAATATGTGCATCCCAGGTGAGTTTCTCGGTTAATATTATTCCTAAGTATTTTGTCTGTTTTGTTCTAGTAATTGGTATGTTATTTATTACAATTTTTATGTCAATATCTTTTGTGTTTTTTTGTCTTATTACCATAAAAGTTGTTTTTTCTTCATTTATTGTTTGTATGTTTTCGTCGTACCATTTAGTTAGTTTCTTAATGTCTGCATTTATGTTTCTTTCTATTGCTTCTTTACTTTTTCCGTGATATATAATATATGTGTCATCAGCATACGTATATATTTCACCAGTCAGATTTATATTATATATATCATTTATGTATAGTATATACAGTATTGGTGCCAACACTACACCTTGTGGTACTCCATATTCTGCTTCAGTTGTTTTACTAAGTATGTTGTTTATTTGTGTTCGTTGTGTTCTGCTTTTAATATATGTTTTTAACAGTTTTAAATTTGTGTTTCTTATTCCTAATAACTTCATTTTTTTAATCAATTTGTTTTTGTCAATGGTATCAAAAGCTTTCTTCATGTCTATAAATATTGGTATAACATACTGTTTCTTGTCCAACTTTTCTGCTATATGTTGTATTATATCAGTTGTTATATGGAAGTCAGAGGTAGTGCAAACCGATACGTCATTTTGTCCAAACTGGTTTTTAATCTTTTTACTCGCATTTGTTGAAAAGTGAATTCCAAAAGCATTTGCTATTTTACTTTGGATTTTTGTGGTTACTCCGTTAATATTTAATACAATATCCTTTTTTTCTTTATTACGTTTTAAGTCGGTGTTAACTAGTTTCCACATTGATTTAATTTTATTTTCAGAAGCATCTATTACATTTTCAAAATATTTTCCTTTTGTTGTTTTTACTAACTGTCTGTGTGTATTTTTGTTAGTTTTATATGCCTCATTTTTTTCATGACTTGGACTCTTATTTAAGGCTGCAAATTAAAACTTAAGTTTTTTGCTTGATTGTTTTAGATCCTGTGAAATCCATTTTACATTATAAGTTAACCGTGTGTTTCTGGTAATAAGTGGACACGCGTTTTCGAAATTGTCTAAAAAATCCTCCATAAAGTTTTGAAAAGATTTGTCAACACATTTTGTAATCTGAAATTTATTTTGATTCAGTTTTAACAAATGTTGAAACTTACTTAAATTATGTTCACTTATACTTCTGTTTTGTACTTTTTGTACTTTTTTGCTTAATGTATTATTAATATGATTTGGTTGATGTATATAGCATATTTGTTGTGCCAGGTAATCTGCTAGGCAACAAGTGATAACAGTACACGTAAAGTTGTCTATATTTAAGTTTGCAACTATATAATCTATTCCTGTTGAAGATATTTTTCCGTTTTTGTCACAACATATTTGTGTTGGTTCATAGATTTTATTTATTAATTTATATGAATTAAATAAATCACGAAGCATATTAATGTTTGTACTATTTATTAAATTGTCAACATTTAAGTCACCGCATAATATGATAGAATCTGCAATTTTAGTAGCATAATCTAAAACTTGTCCTAATCGAAGTATAAAAGTTTGAAAATTACCGGTTGGTGGTCTATATACGGATACAACGCAAAGTTTTTGTGATTGGATGATTATGGCGCAACATCCTAATTCCATTTCTATTGTTAGATTGACAATTTGTGGTATTCCTGTACAATTTAGTGTTGTTTTAGCAAATATAACGACCCCTCCATGTATATGCGTTTTTCTGTTATAATATGACACAAGTTCATAGTTATGAAGTTTTATGTTGTCTATATTATATTCGTAAGTCCAAATTTCCGTTAAGCATAATATTTTTGAGTTTGTATTGTCAATAAAAATTTCTAAATCATCAATTTTATTTATTAAACTTCCATCTCTCTCTCGTAACGGACTCGTCTGTGGGAATTCTCGCTCCCACATCTCGGTCTTCCTGGACAGGGTCGTCCGTTTCGGATGACTCATCATTAAAAGTTTGGACCCATGGCTTCATGTACTAAGCACATGTTGAAGTCAAATTTGGACCCTCATGGAACCCCTCCTTGTTGACATCATAAGTATCACGTTGTTTGACTTTTGTGACTCGATAAGGACCTAAAAACTTCGGTTTTAACTTCAAACCACCTCCGAATTGTGTTCTCTATATTGCGACTAAGTCTCCTCTCTTGTATTTATTTGGTTTTACTAGAATACTATCTTGTGCTTTGAGCAGTAAAATAGGATTACGGCTTAATAAATCTACATGCTGCATCCTCGTTCCTGACCTGTGTTCGATTACGTAATCATACTCTTCTAGTAGCAGAGCCCATCTCGCTACCCTTGTTGCTAAATCTCGTTTGTTTATGGTTTTAGTAAATGCTGAACAGTCTGTTATAATCTTAAATTTATTACCCAGTAGGTATACTCGGAATTTCTTTAAAGCTTCTACTATTGCTAATACTTCTAGTCCGTATGAGGTGTATTTTTTTTCAGCGTCGGTAGTTTTCTTACTCATGTAGTAAACTGGATGCAACTGGTCATCTTCACTGGCCTTTTGTAATAAAATCGCTCCATATCCTTCCTGACTGGCATCGGTATGCACTTCAATATCACCTTCTTGATTGTATACTTTTAGGACCGGTTTATTTGCTAGTAGATTTTTTAGTTGTTCAAACGCTATTCGCTCGGCGTCTACAAATTTGAATTTAACATTTTTTTTCAATAAATTACTCAATGGCCTTGCTATCAATGAGTAATCTGGAATAAATTTGCGGAAATATCCTGTCAATCCTAAGTAACTTTGAACTTGTTTGATAGTCTTTGGTTCTAAGAAGCGGAGTACTGCTTCAGTCTTTCCAGGTAATGGAGATAATTTTCCCTCCTCAATCACATGTCCTAAAAATTCGATACGTTTCTTCAGAAATTGGCACTTTTTTAAATTTATTTCTAACCCATTTTGTTCGGCTATCTTTAGTACTTGTTTTAATTTTATTAATCCGTCTTGCTCATTCTGTGACGGAATTATCAGATCATCTAGATACGGTAAAACTGTACATTTATTGATCAGTTCTCGAAAGACATGATTAATAAATCTTTGGAACATAGACGGTGTATTACACAAACCGAACGGCATTCTTTTAAATTGATAAAGGCCCATATGTGTCAAAAATGCAGTAAATCTTCTGCTTGCTTTGTTTACAGTAACATGAAAGAACCCATTCTTTAAGTCAATAGTACTAAACATATGAGCATTTTGTAATTTATCGAGTTAATCTTCAGTCAACGGCAAAAATATCTATCTTTAACAATTACCTTGTTTATTTTTCTGTAATCGATGCATATTCTGGGCGTACCATCTTTTTTCTGAACTAGCACAACTTGACTAGCGAACTCTGATTCTGAAGGTTCTATGATATCATCTTTTATCCACTGCTCCACTTGTTCATCAACTATTTTCCGCTCTATGAAAGGTAAACGCCTTGGATGGCAAGATATTGGTTCTTCATCTTTAAGAGTAATCTTCATTTTTAATGTTCGTCCTCGGTTCTCTCTTTTACGACTGACTTATTTGCCCGTCGGACTCGGTCTCGTCCCATCTCTCTCTCTCGTAACGGACTCGTCTGTGGGAATTCTCGCTCCCACAATAGTGACGAACTTTGATTTTTGTTGGTTGAGTCTTATGATCTTGTCTCGATCCAAAACTTGATGGAGTTGACCGTTATTACGTGATAATTCATAATAGAAAATATTCTCAAAAACAAACACTAAAATTAGCCTTTAAATAGCAAATAAAATTAAGCATTTTTTTCTATAACGCCAAAGAAAGAAATAATAAACTAGAAGGATCAGAAGCCTATAAGCTAACATGTGCTGATTGTAAAAGTGTACATAGGTCAAACTGGTCAAAATTTTAAACCACGTTTTAGTGAACATAAATTATATTTACACGGTAATTCAAAATCAACATTTGCAAATTATATAATTCACGCATATTTGTGTCCAATTTTGATAATTTATCCGAAACTAATTGTAGTATAAAGTTAAAATTGGTATCTGACATACGCAAAAAGTTTTTTAATGTATTTGGATCTTTATTCCTTAATTCATCGCGTAAGCTTAAAGAGTAGGCCTTCTAGCTATCCATTCTTTAACCCATTTTTTTTAGCTTTTTTTTTTAATTGTTTTTGTGAAATTGAAATAACAACAGCAGCTGCAGTAACCCTCTTTCTACGGCGATACATTTTTTTCACAGTTGAGTATACTATACCGTGTATACGCCCATGCAATTGGCATTTGCCTGTAGAAATTGCCTTTAAAATTTGCTTGTAAATGTAAACGCTAGCGCAAGTTACTCTCAGAAGTGCTATCGCAATTTATTATCTAGAGCACTTGCTGAGAGAAATTGCCTTTAAAATTTGCTTATATGTAAACACTTGCGCAAGTTACTCTCAGAAGTGCTATCGCAAGTTATCCCGTGTAAATTAGGCTTTAGACTTGCACCAACGCAATCCCAATGTTCAACGATGTATGCGCGGTGTTAACCGAAGCGATTGAAACATTCATTTCAAATTTAATTGTCCAAATAAATAATATAACTTATAATAATAATTTATCATATTTAACATATCTATTATATCATCTAAACCACCTGAAGAAGATGAACTTGAACTTGATGAATCCATTTACAAATGTAAACAAATTCACTAATTCACAATTTTGAGGTTAGAAACACACCGTAATTCAAATAACCGTTCGAAATTAGGTCGGTTCAAATCAGTCGATTATTTAGGTGTTAAATAACGGAGGTTTCCGACTGATGAACGTTGATGTAACAGAAAACGGTCAATAATCATAAACGTTTTCATTAATCTTTTTATTGTATTTTTTTTGTGTATAAAAACTTCATTATAGTATCCAGTATTAACTTATTTTTAAATTATTGTTTCGTGGTGTAGTGGATATCAGACCCGCCCAACAAGCGGAAGGTCGGTCCCTGGTTCGATCCTAGAGCAAAACCAACTTTTTTTAAAATCCTTTTATTTTTTATTTTTTTTTAATTATGAGTACTTTATTTACCTATTCAGAATAGGTTGTTTTTGTTCTATAAAGTTTTAATTTTTTATATTTTATGTAAATTAATTGAATTAAAAAAAGATTGTTAGATATTTGTATAAAATATAAAAATATTATTGAATATAATAAATGATGTAACCTAACAAACAAAACAAATTAAAACAAGGAATAACGTTATTTCTTAATTTAATTCAATTAATTTGCAATCAAGACATCCCCAACAGTTGTATATACATAGGTATATGATGAATATATTATGTATATTGAAATTATCTGAATATATATATATATATATAAAAATATAAAATTTGAGGTAAATGAGTGATAATCACATAAAATTAAAATAAAAAATAATTTAAAAAAAAAGTTTTATTTTGCCTGATATCGAACCGGCGACCTTTCGTGTGTGCGATTTAATTTTTTGCAATTTAAAATTTTCTTTATTTACTACTATTTACATTATTTACAGAAAAGCAAATTTGAATAAGATACATAAAAAAAACAATCAACTCCTACCGACAGGTCGGTCCATTCAATATATACAATGAGGTGAGGAAAATTTTATTTTACAATTTACACTTTAAGACAATTACAATTTATTTACATTTATATATATATATATATAGGTTTATTTTAAGTACTTTCGTCCAACATTAGTTACGTCTATTCTGGAGTAGTCCACCATGAGATTTTACTCCTACGTAGGACGATAGTTTTGCGACTTATATGGTTTTGCGCTACATTTTTAGGATCAATAACTTAAACGGGTCTTTTGCCCGTGTAACTCTAAACTCAGCGATTAAAGTGCGTTAAGATTTATGGCCCCATAAAATTGTACACGTGCGTTTACATGTGAATGGAATTTGTTTTTACAACTTATCTTTACAAATACAAATTGTGTAGTAAATAATTAAAAAAATGCAGACATTTTATCGCAGTGGATGCAAATATTATTTAAATTATGCATACATTTAATTAATTATTTCTTGGCTGTTTAAAGCTTAATACAACATCGACAAATATGACCTAAATGATAATTATTTTTATATCTTATTGTAGTACTATAAGTTGGAAAAAATCATAAAAAATAAACTTATTAAAGAAAAATTTGTTGTTTAAGTTCAATTACAACTATAATTGTTTTATAAAATACGTAATAATAAATTACTCCTACAAAACGGCGTAGAAAATAAAATGTACAAAATGTTTAGATTTAATTAAGTAAACAAAAATTTTAAAGTATGCAGGTTATAAAGTTGATGATAGTACTAAAAACATTAGTAAACAAACATATTACAATATTCATTTTTAAAATCTATTGATTCAAATAAAACTGAATTTTAAATTAATCAAAACATGAGGTTTTTAATATGCGGATTACAATATTATAGACAGATTTGAAGTTATAAAAGTAACGATCACACAAAGGGTTAACAACTAAGTAAAAAAATGTACAAATGAACAAAATGTTACGTGATTATGTAATGATTACGTGATTATGTAATAATTACGTGATTATGTAACGATTACATGATTATGATTATGATTATGCATTGATTACGTGATTATAAAAATGATTATGTGATTATATAATGAATACATGATTATTCAATAAGTACACACTCTTTTAAGATTTTATAATTCTAAATTGCATGCATTAATTATTTTATATAAATTATAAAATTATTTTGATGCTTAATATTAATATATTATTATAATACTTATGTTTTATAATAATTTTCAATAAAGTACTTACTACAATTTCTTTTATATAATAAGAACATAAACTAAAAATATACCTATTTTGATGTTTAATAATGTTTTATGTAGATTAGAAAAAATCCACAACCAAGAATAAAAATGTGATTTATTATATTAAAAAATAAATAAAAATAAACATATAAAAATCTTTTCAACAAAAATAATAGCAACACATAATACAATTTGTATCAGTGAAAAATTATATTCGACTGAAGTAGGTATTTATTTTAATATAATAAATAAACAACTGCACATGCACATGACAAGGGTTGTATAAAAACACCTGTGAAATTGTCTAATAAATAAATCTCTAGCGGCACAATTAGATACAGATTGGACACGACTGAATTTACCATGCGAATATATGATTCCATAAAACCAATATTTGATTATGTGAATTTGTGTACTCAACATTTAATTATTTGAACACGCGTAATCAATATTTGATTATTTGAATACGCGTACTAAAGATTTGATTATTTGAATACGCGTAGTCAATATTTGATTATTTGAATACGCGTGTTTTAATATTTAATTACACTATTTATTACAAGATTATGTAATGATTACGTGATTATAAAATAATTACGTGATTATATAAAGATTACTTGATTATGTAATAATTACGAATATGACGTAATTATTATTTGATTCTGTAATGATTATTTTTATTTTGTACACTGATTACGCAAGTTGTTAACCCTTCGCGGTCACAGCACGTTAATATTTATGTTTAAAATATTTAGAGTAGTAAGAATATGAAAGGAGTAAAAATGTATAAGTAATAAGAATTAAAGAATAGAGAGAATGTGAGAGAAGCGACAATGTAAAATTAGTCAAAATGGAGAAATGGAAGAGTAGTGAGAATGTGAAAGTAGTTAGAATGTGAAAAACGTGACAATGTGAGATTAGTGAGAATGTGAGAAAAATAAAAATGTAGTAAGAATGTGAGAGTAGTAAGAATGTTAGAGTAGAAATTAATGATGTAATGAGAATGTGCGAGTAGTGCGAATGTGAGAGTTGCAAGAATAAGAGAGTAGTGAAAATGTGACAGAAGCGATAATGTGACAGTAGTGGTATAGTGAGAGTAGTAAAAATATGGGAATAGTGAGAATATGAAATTAATGAAAATGTGAGAATAGGGAGAATGTGGGAATAAAAAGTATGAGAATGTAATAAAAGCAACAATATAAGAGTAGTGGGTATGTGAGAATATGAGAGTAGTGACAATGTGAGAGTAATGAAAATGTAAAAATAGTGAGAATTTGAAAGTAGTGGGAGAGAAGCGACAATATGAATGTAGTGAGAATTTGAGAGTAGTGAGAATGTGAAAGTAGAAAGAATGTAAGAGTAAAAAAAAATGTGAGAGTAGTAAGATTGTGAAAGTAATAAAAATGTGAGAATAATAATGTTAGAATACTGACAATGTGAGAATAGTGAGCATAGTAAAAATGTAAGAGTTGTAAGAATGAGAAAACAGTGATTATGTGAAAATAGTAAAAATATGAATGTAGTAAGAATGTAAGAGTAGTGAGAATTTGAGAAAAGTGATAATTTAAGAGTAGTGGGATTGTAAGAGTAGTGACAATGTAAGAATAGTGAGAATATAAAATTAGTGAAAACTTGAAAATATTGAAAATGTGAAAAAAGCTACAATGTGAGAGCAGTTAGATAGTAAGAATAGTAAAAATATAAGAGTAGTAACAACGTGATAATAATGAAAATGTATGAGTAGTAAGAATATGGGATTAGTGAGAATGTGAGAGAAGCGACAATGTAAAAGTAGTGAGATTGTAAGAATAGAAAGATAGTATTAGTAAAAAGAATGTGACAGTAGTAAGAATGAAAGAACATAGATAATGTGAAAATAGTAAAAATGTAAAAATAGTGAGAATGTAACTGTTTAAAAAATGCAAGAGTAGTAAGAATGTAAGAGTAGTGAGAATGTGGGAATAGTGAGTATCTGAGAATAAAGAAAATGTAAAGTAGTTAAAATGTGAGAAAAGTAAAAATGTGAGAGTAGTAGAATGTGAAAGTAGTAAAAATGTAAATGTAATAAGAGTATGAAAAAATAGAAAAAATGTGAAAAAGTTGAGAATGTAAAAATAGTAAGAATGTTAGAATAGTGTCAATTTGAGAATAGTGAGATTAGTAAGAATGTGAGAGTAGTAAAAATTAGAAAACAGTGATAATGTGAAATTAGTAAGAGTGTGAGAGTAGTTAAAATGTGAGAGTAGTAAGACTGTAAGAGTAGTAAAAATGTAAAAATAGTAACAATGTGGGAGAAGCTACAATGTAAGAATAGTGAAATTTTGAGAGTAAAAAAATAGTAAAAGTAGTAAGAATATGAGAAAAGTAAAAACGTAAAAGTAATGAGAATGTAATAGTATGTGAGAATAATAAAAATGTAAAAAAAGTAAAAATTTTAGAGTAGCAAAATGTGAGTGAAGCGGCAATAAAAAAGTAGTGAGAATATGAAAGTATTAAGTTTGTAAAAGTATTGAGAATGTGAGAATAGTAAGAATGTTAGATTAGTGACAGTGTAAGAATAGTAAAATTTTAAAATTGAAATATTGAGAGCTTTTTCTTGATTCTGTTTGGTTAATTCCAATAACGAACAAAACTGCTAACTTAAAAGTGAGTTTTTAACAGGTTTGTGATGCCCTTAGATGTTCTGAGCCGCACGCGCGCTAAACCTCTTTCGTGCTAGGGATCAGGGCTTGCAAATGTTCTCTATAAATAAGGAAATCCCAGTAATAATTTAGTGAAGTAATAGGCTACAATTTTTGATTGAAATACTATAAAATAACTGGAAAATAGAAAATGATAGTCAGCCATCAAAAAATCAGAAAGTACCCTTTTGTTAAATTTTATTTATATGTTTCAAATTAAATGTTAAAATTATGTTAAATGGAAGATCATCAATGTGATGAACTTTGCTTTTTTTGTAAAATTACAAAAATAAAGACAATTATTATTACTATTATTATTATTATTATTATTATTATTATTGTGAGAATAATATAGTAATAAAAATATAAGAGTAGTAAAATGTGAAAAAAAATGTAAAAATAGTAAAAATGTGAAAATTACTACTATTACTTTCTCACTCTCACATTTTTACTACTTTCACATTTATACTACTCTCACTATATATCTCTTTACTCTCACAATCTCACTACTTTTACACTCACATTGTAGCTTCTACCATATTCTCACTTTTCTCACATTCTTACTACTCTCCTTACATTTAGTTTTAACTTTCAAATTCTCTCTACGTTAACATTCTTGCTATTCTCACATTCTCACTACATTCACATTTTTGCTATTTTTGCAATGTTACTGTTTTTCATTCTCATTACAAATACTATTTTTCTACTCTTATAATCTTACTACTCTCACATTCTCATTGCTCCTACTACTCTCACATTTTTATTATTCTCATTATTCTCACATTTTTAACTGTTTTACGTTTTACTACTTTTACATTTTTTCTACTCTTACATTTTCACTATTGTCAATGTCCACATTCTTACATTCTAATTTATTTTACTATTACTTTATTTTTACATTTTTACTACTCACACTACTCTAACATTGTTGCTTCTTTAACATTTTCACTACTTTCACATTTTCTTTATGCTTACATACTCACTATTTTTACATTTTTTTACTTTTGCTATTTTCACATTTTTACTATTCTCACTATTTTTACATTCTCACTACTTTCATACTGTCACTACTTTCACATTCTCACTAATCTGACTATTTTTGCAATGTCACTACTCTCACATTCTCATTACTTTTACATTTTCACATTGTTTCTACTCTCACATTCTCACTACCGTCAATAATCTCAAATTGTCGCATCTTTTACCTTTCACTATTTTCACATTCTTACTTCAATCACATGTTTACTACTCTCACATTCTTACCACTCTTACAATCTCACTATTCTCGAATTTTTACTTTTTTTACATTCTCATTATTTTTACTTTGTCAATACTCTCATATTTTCACTATTCTTACAGTTTTACAACCTTCACGCTCTCACTATTCTTACATTCTTACTACTCTTACATTGTTATTACTCTCACGTTCTCAACTTCTTACTATTCTCACAATTTCTTTAATTTTACATTCTTATCACTCTCACAATGTTATTACTCTCACCTTCTTACTATTCTCACATTTTCTTAACTTTCACATTCTTACTACTCTCACATTGTTACTTTTCTCACATTTTCACTATTTTCACATTCTTATTACTTACTCATTCTCATTACTCTCACATTTTCACTATTTTTACAATCTTACTTGTTTTACCTTCTAACTATTCTTAAATTTTTAATATTTTTAAATTCTTACTTTTCTCACTTTTTTACTACACTTATATTCTCACTACTCTTACATTTTCACTACACACATTCTGTATTTTTTCACATTCTACTACTTTTACGTTCTTATTATTTTTACATTCTCACTTTTCTCCCATTCTCACTATTCTCACATTCTTACTATTTTTAAATTTTTACTACTTTCACATTGTCACTACTCTTACTTTCTCACAACTTTTACATTCTCACTACATTCACATTCCTACTACTACTTTACTAAAAAAATCATACAGAATTTAAACACAAAACAACGTCCAGATCAAGGCGTTTTAACAGTACAAATATAAATCATTGTAACTTTATGTGTAATATTTTTATAATTATCTTATAATAAAGTTTAATAACTTAAGAATTGCATTATAATTAACCAACCTTATTTAATATAAAAAAAAATAGTCTTTACAACTGAAACAAAATGAAATTTAGATTACTATGCTGCAAAATCTAAACACAAAACAAAAGCAAAGCAAATATAAATTATAATACTTTTATAATTATAGTAATTTTTAATTTACATATATTTCAAATTAAGCTTCAAGTCAGCTAATAATGCATTAAATTTAGTTAACTTTATTTATTGTACTGAACATTTTTATAAACAATTTGCTTAAAATATTTAGACTTTACATAATTTTTTACAGAATTTGCACTTATCTTTAATTTCGTAAAATAATCTCAGGATTTTATTACAGTTTTAAAGACTGTCATTAACGTTGTGATACGTACGCTTATGAACCTTTATAATTAAAAATGTAGTTATGATAAATATTATTATTGTTGTTTTCAAATATTATCTCTATATATATATATATATATATAGAGAGAGAGAGAGAGAGAGATAAAAACGCTGGTTTAGGAGCGTCTAAGCGCACGCTATCTACGTCGTAAAAGCGTCTAAGGATTGGAAGCGTACGCTCTCAATCCGTGCATATAAACTACGTGTTAAGAGCGTCCAGGAGGTAACAACGAGACGAAGAGAGCAAATAACCCCACAACAATCCAAATAATGGGGAAATTAATTAGAGAGTTAAAAAACTTAACCAGTGAGTGTATAACCACTAAACTGGAAATTAAAAAGATGGCGAATCAACTAGAAACAAATATGGAGAGAATGGAATTTGAAGAAATCCAAAAAAAAGAACAGGAGAATAAAAATAAAACAAAAATAGGTATAGAAATGTTGACACAGACAATGGAAACTGGAGATAATAGGGAAGAAAACCGTAAAAACCATTTCATCTGGAACGAGGAGATATTAAAAGTGGCTAATAAGGAGGATATAAAAAATATTATAAATAAAGAATGGAGAGATACAGACTATAAATATGTAAACATGGAAAAAAAAAACCCAATAATGGGAAAGGAAATGGATACAGGACTTTTAATAAATAAAGATAAAATAGGCAAAAAAGGTGATATCTTACAACAAGCAAAAATAAAAATAAGATGAAACGCCATATATAGAAATAGTTAAAAACCTAAGCGGAAAAAATGTGGGAAAAGTACACATCATTATGCAGAAAATCGAAACGGCAGGGAATAAAGAGATACTAATAGCTATCAAAAAAATGCTTATCAAAACAAAAACATTAAGTATTGAAGAAATAAATATACCAATACCAACGGGAATTACGGCAAGAGATGCAAAAAAAATTATGGAAATAGCAGGAAGAAGAACTAACACAAAAATAAGACTGTGCGTGCCAACACAGGGACAGGTAGCGGAGACAAATTGAGAAAAAAAAACAGGTAGGGAAACAGGTGCTATAGTAGTAAGCAAACAAGGTGTCACATATGCAGATTTGCTGAGACAGGCAAAAACATAGATAAAAGGATCTACGTTCAAGGAGGTAGGAGAAACAAAAAAAGGGGAGTTGTTACTAATTACAAAAAGTAATGAGACGGAGAAAGAGATAGAAAAAATTAAAAATGGAATGGAAGGCTACACTGTACGAAAAGCCAGCAACAAAACTACAGAACTGGTGATAATCAAAGATATTAGCCCAGAAATTAAGAGAGAAGAAATACTGGAAGAAATTAAGAACAAAGTGAACACAGAAGGAAGTACAATAATTTCCATAAAGAAAGGTTATAGAGAAAAACAAACCGCTATAGTCAAAATGGACAAAAAAAAATAGCAGAACAGATAATAGGAGAAGGAAGAATAAACATAGGACTCATAAGATGCAGAGTAGAGAAAGTTAAAGCAAATGAAAGAAAATGTTATAAATGCTGAAGGAAAGGACATGTAGCGGCAGAATGCAATGGGGAAGACAGGTCTTCGCTATGTATAAAATGCGGAAAGGAGGGACATCAGGTTGCCGAATGCAGAAACAAAGAATACTGCATTGAATGCAAAGTATTAGGACACAGAACAGGAGAGAAAAGATGTCCAGCTACAAAGAAAAAAGAAATGAGGAAAACAAAGAAGAATATGGAGGCCAACAACCCAGATAACTGGAGAGAACAGGAGGAAAAAAATAGTATCACATAATGTATAAGTTTTTACAAATAAACATAGGGAGGGGAAGAGAGGCTCACGATTTACTAATAGCAACAGCGGAGAGAGAAGAAATAGACCTAGTGCTAGTGAATGAACCTAATAAAAACAAACTAAATAGTAAGTGGATAAGAGACAAAAGAACAGATGCAGCAATTTTAGCTAGGGGGAAGTGTAGGGACAATGTGGAAAGATGGGGAACACCAAAAGAATTAATAGTGTGGGCAGAATTACAAAACATGATAGTATACAGCTGTTATATCAGCCCAAACTGCGATCTGGAATACTATCGAGAGTGGATAGAAGAATTAGAAAAAAGTTTAAGAAAACAGAAAAACAAAAAAAATATTGTAGGAGGAGATTTCAACGCAAAATCACCGAGATGGGGAGACTACAAAAACGATTTAAGAGGAAAAATCTTAGAGGAGATGATAGCAGGGTTAAATCTTACAATCTGCAACAAAGGAGACAAACCGACGTTTGTAAGAGGAAGCTCAAAATCACATATTGACATCACCATAGCAACGTAGGAAATGGCAAAAATATTAAATGAATGGACCGCGACTGAAGAAGAATCACTGAGTCTACACAAACATATACAATACAATACAATACAATACAATACAATACAATACAAAGGAGAAAGGAAAACAGGAGCACACGAGAGAAGGTAAATGGAACGTAAAAAGAATGGACAAAGAAAAGATAAAGAGAGGCATGGAAACAGAAAAAGTGACAGAAAACGAAAATATTGAGAAAAGATGCGAGAGGTACTCAGAAAAACTGAGAAAAGCGGCGGAGGAAGCAATTCCTAGGTACAGGAAAGGCGGACGAAAAGGACCATACTGGTGGTGTGAGGAAATAAAAGAATGCAGGAAAAACACAATACAAACAACAAGGAATATCAAAAGGCCGAGAAGAAGAGGAGAGAACACAGAGGAAATAGAAGAGAAACTAAAAAAAGACAGAAAAATTTAAAAAAAGGCAATTAGGGATAGCAGAAAAAGATGCTGGAAAGAAATGATAGAATCTATAGATGGGGATCCTTGGGGAAAACCGTACAAAATAGTGATGGACAAATTGGGTGGAAGAACAAAAGGAATCTGCTTAAAAGAAGACGAAGAAGAAGAAGTCATAATTAAAAAACTATTTCCCAAGGGAGAACCAGTAGAAGAACCAGAAACAAAAGAAGAAGAAGCAACAGTTATGGCAACAGTGGAAGAGATCAAAGAGATCATAAAAGAATTGCCTAACAACAAAGCACCAGGTCCGGACGAAATAACAACAGAGATTGTTAAAGCAGCTTTAGACGGAAACAAGATAGAAATAACTCAAATAATCAACAGGTGCCTAAAAGAAGGAACTTTCCCAGGATGTTGGAAAGAAGCCACTCTGGTACTGATTGAGAAAAAAAAAAGAAGCAGGAAAAGCAACATCATACAGACCAATATGCTTAATCAACACACTGGCTAAAATAATAAAGAAAGTTATTGTACGGAGAATAGAACAAGAAATAGAAGAAAAAGGAGGATGGGAAAAAGAACAATACGGATTTACCAAACGAAAAACAACCTTAGGAGCTATTGAAAAAGTGAAAGCAATAGCAAAAGAAGCAAACAGCGGAACGCAGAGAAAAAGGCAACACTGTGTAATGATAGCGTTGGACATACAGAACGCGTTTAATAGCGTATCATGGGCAGCAATCATAGAGGCGGCAAAGAAGAAAGAACTGAACAGAAAAACAATCAAGATTATATGGAGCTACTTACAGGACAGAAACCTAGTGACCAAAAATGGAAGATTCAAACTTACTAGAGGGGTACCGCAGGGCTCAGCACTGGGACCAAAACTGTGGAACCTTGTCTATAACGAGTTACTTCGAATGAAAATGCCGGAAGGCGTGTCAATAACAGCATTTGCGGACGACATAGCAGTAGTAGGTAGAGACGTAGAAATAGAAGTACTATAAGGAAGATTAGAGCTGGCAATTGATATGATACAAATATGGATGAGAAGTAAGGGCTTAAAACTAGCAACACAAAAAACTGAAGCGGCATAGCTATCGACTAAGAGGAATAATAGAGGAACAGGTAAGATACAGGTGGGAGATCAAGAGATAACCATAGGAAAAAAAATCAAATACCTTGGAGTGACACTAGAAGCAAAAGGATGGAATGAACAGGTTAAGGAAGCGGTCATTGGAACAAAGGAAATTGAGAGAAAGCTTGGTAGACTTATGCCAAACAACGGAGGTCCAGGAGAAGAAAGCAGAAGGCTAATAGCAACGGCAGCAAGAAGCAAATTGCTGGACGCCGCAGAAACATGGGGAGAAGCCATGAAAACAAAAAAAAAACAGAAAGGAAGTAAGAGGAGCCACAAGAGCAAGCTCTCTAAGGATTTGTAGAGCTTACAGAACAGTGTCACAAGAGGCAGTAGAGGTAAATGCGGCAACACCTCCCGCGGATATGATGGTGGAGGAAAGAATAGAAATAAAAAAACTTGTAAAAGAAGGAACGAGTAAAAAAGAAGCAAAGATAAGAGTAAGAGAGAAGACTATGGAAAAATGGCAGAGAAAATGGAATACAGGAAAAAAGGGAAAATGGACAAGAGAATTAATCCCAGACATAAAAGAATGGGTAGAGAAGAAACCCGAGACGTGCTATTATACAACACAAAAATTAAAAAAATAAATGAAGAAGAAAGGTGTACATTTTGTCAGGAAGAAACTCACGATAACGCAGAACACACTCTAGTAGAATGCGAGACGTGGGAGAAAGATAGAAAAAAACTAGAATATATACTAGGAAGCAAAGTGGATAAAAGAACAATCATTAACAAATGCTTAAAAGATGAAAATAAATGGAGGGCGTTAAAAAACTTTGCAACAAGTGTACTAAAAAAAAATTGAAGAGTTTGACAATAGAAGAATATAGAAAAACAAACAATGGAAACAAACACACAAACTAAAAGCCATAGAAGAGAAAGGAAAGAGATGAGAGAAGCTAAATGGAAACAAGAAAACAGAGAAAAAAATCAAAAAGAAAAAAATAAGAAAGGACATGACAATTGTGCATACCAAGAAACAGAAGAAAAAAGAAGAACATTTACAGAGACTACGATACCAAACAAAATTGTAGAGATAAGGAGAAGGAGAAAAGACATATTGAAGGAAAGCAGAATAACAGAAATAACAAGGCAAATACCAAATGGTAGATATGCTATCTCGAAGATGACTGAGAACGCAACCTTTCAGATAGTGAAAATATACCTGGCAACGAGAGGACATAAAGAAGTAATTCCTGATGGAGATACAAGGATATCACTGGAGGTAAAACTTACAAATCTAGGACTGCCAAAAGGAATACAACTGATGGAACTGCATAAATTATTCATGAAGGAGAGAGGATACGATAAAGAAGAAGTGAACAAAGACCTTAATAACCTAAGAGCACATCTGAGAACAAATTATATAATTAAAGTAAATAACACAAAGATGGGAGAAAGAAGAGAATGCTGAGGTAGATGCCAGTGCAGATAAGAAAAGGCAAAATGACAAAAGAGATAAACAAAGGTAGGGGCTATAGGGAGAGAGGGGCCGGGGACAGCATGCGTGCCGCAGATGATGCGTGAAAATCCGCAAAGCAAAAACCAGCCCGCCTCAAACTAGCACCAAATGTAGGTTAGTTTAGACAGGGACATTAAAACAACAGGATTTGAGCAGAGAAGAAAACCGGAAGGTATTATCATGCGTAAGTTATTCTTAAGGGCCACTTGTTGAGAGCCAACAACTCACTACGTCCTAAAAAAAAAAAAAAAAAAAAAAAAATAGCGTCCAACGGTTAGTTCAAATTGAGTGTTAATAGATGGCATTAAAATCAAGATTGACAGAATTTGTTAGTACATTACTGTTG
The DNA here is from genome assembly GCA_963932245.1 of Tachinus rufipes. Lineage (NCBI taxonomy): Eukaryota > Metazoa > Arthropoda > Insecta > Coleoptera > Staphylinidae > Tachinus > Tachinus rufipes. The sequence goes on from OZ010744.1 coordinate 54,413,689, forward strand.
CCACACATTTGCGCTTTTGTAGCGAACATATCTACCGTATTAAATTCAAATCGAATAGGGTTATTGACATACATAATTTTTTTTTTACAAGTTTTTAATAAACTTAAAAAATATTAGTTAAAATATTCTGCCTGTATTATAAATCAACTAAAATATTACTTGATATAAAAAAATATAAATATTATAACTAGTTTACATGATAACACAACAGATTGTATTTATTTTTCAGGCTTGAATTCATATTTTGTTAAAAGTTTAAGGTCAATCATTTTTCTAGGTCTCACACCAAGTTTAAGGTCAACGCTAACGTTTATACATGCTATAATGAATACTAAACACTAAACAAATTAAAAAATAATAAAAGTTAGTCGACAAGTATAAGTACGCCAATTACAAAGATAATGTCAACAAAGGTGTCGCTTCTAAAAAAATTAGAGGCGGCAAAAGTATTATATTAATATTTATAGAATTTTATGATTTAAATGAATTTTAGTATTCATCGGAATTTAAATATGCTAATTACAAAGATATAGTCAGTATAACAAAATTCTTGGTAGAGACGGTAAAGTTAAAACATTAATGTACACAGCATTATATGATATTAACGAAGGCTGCACAATTATAACATGAATGCACAACATTCTCATCTTAATCAATTTTTGTAAATAGAGGTACTTTACAAATCTAGTGATAGAGTTAAAATAACAAAATTCCTGTTGGAGGCGGCACAATTATAAAATAAATGCACAACATTTTATGATCTTAATGAATTTTGGTAGGCAGGGACATTGAAGTAAGCTAATTACAATGATAAAGTTAAAATAACAAAATTCTCGTTGGAAGCGGCGCAATTATAACATTTATGCATAACATTTTATGATTTTGATAAATTTTGATAGATAGAAATACTTAAACATGACAATTACAATGATATTATGACATTTATGCACCACATTTTATGATCTTGATAAATTTTAGTAGATGAAGTACTTAAGTATGATAATTACAATAATAAATTTAAAATAACAAAATTCTTATTTGAGGCGGCGCAATTATAACATATATGCACAACATTTTATGATCTTGATGAATTTTAGTAGATAGAAGTACTTAAATTTGATAATTACAATAATAAAGTTAAAATAACAAAATTCTTATTAGAGGCGGCGCAATTATAACATTTTTGCACAACATATTATGATCTTGATAAATTTTAGTAGTTAGAAGTACTTAAGTATGATAATTGCAATAATAAAAATAAAATAACAAAATTCTTATTGGAGGCGGCGCAATTATAACATTTATGCACAACATTTTATGATCTTGATGAATTTTGATAGATAGAGTTACTTAAACATGACAATTACAATGATAAAGTCAAAACAACAAAATTCTCGTTGGAGGCGGCGCAATTATAACATTTATGCGCAACATATTATGATCTTGATAAATTTTAGTAGATAGAAGTACTTAAGTATGATAATTGCAATAATAAAGTTAAAATAACAAAATTCTTATTGGAGGTGGCGCAATTATAACATTTTTGCACAACATATTATGATCTTGATAAATTTTAGTAGTTAGAAGTACTTAAGTATGATAATTGCAATAATAAAGTTAAAATAACAAAATTCTTATTGGAGGCGGCGCAATTATAACATTTATGCACAACATTTTATGATCTTGATGAATTTTGATAGATAGAGTTACTTAAACATGACAATTACAATGATAAAGTCAAAACAACAAAATTCTCGTTGGAGGCGGCGCAATTATAACATTTATGCGCAACATATTATGATCTTGATAAATTTTAGTAGATAGAAGTACTTAAGTATGATAATTGCAATAATAAAGTTAAAATAACAAAATTCTTATTGGAGGCGGCGCAATTATAACGTTTTTGCACAACATATTATGATCTTGATAAATTTTAGTAGTTAGAAGTACTTAAGTATGATAATTGCAATAATAAAGTTAAAATAACAAAATTCTTATTGGAGGCGGCGCAATTATAACATTTATGCACAACATTTCATGATCTTGATGAATTTTGATAGATAGAGTTACTTAAACATGACAATTACAATGATAAAGTCAAAACAACAAAATTCTCGTTGGAGGCGGCGCAATTATAACATTTATGCGCAACATATTATGATCTTGATAAATTTTAGTAGTTAGAAGTACTTAAGTATGATAATTAAAATAATAAAGTTAAAATAACAAAATTCTTATTGGAGGCGGCGCAATTATAACATTTATGCACAACATTTTATGATCTTGATGAATTTTGATAGATAGAGTTACTTAAACATGACAATTACAATGATAAAGTCAAAACAACAAAATTCTCGTTGGAGGCGGCGCAATTATAACATTAATGCACAACATTTTATGATCTTGATGAATTTTGATAGATAGAATTACTTAAACATGACAATTACAATGATAAAGTCAAAACAACAAAATTCTTGTTGGAGGCGGCGCAATTATAACATTTATGCACAACATTTTATGATCTTGATGAATTTTAGTAGATAGAAGTACTTAAGTATGATAATTGCAATAATAAAGTTAAAATAACAAAATTCTTATTGGAGGCGGCGCAATTATAACATTTTTGCACAACATATTATGATCTTGACAAATTTTAGTAGATAGAAGTACTTAAGTATGATAATTGCAATAATAAAGTTAAAATAACAAAATTTTTATTGGAGGCGGCGCATTTATAACATTTTTGAACAACATATAATGATCTTGATAAATTTTAGTAGATAGAAGTACTTAAGTATGATAATTGCAACATTTTTGCACAACATTTTATGATCTTGATGAATTTTGATAGAAAGAATTACTTAAACATGACAATTACAATGATAAAGTCAAAACAACAAAATTCTTGTTGGAAGCGGCGCAATTATAACATTTATGCACAACATTTTATGATCTTAAGAAATTTTAGTAGATAGCAGTACTTAAATATGATAATTACAATGATAAAGTTAAAATAACAAATTTTTCATTAAAGGCGGCGCAATTATAACATTTTTGCACAACATTTTATGATCTTGATGAATTTTAGTAGATAGAAGTACTTAAATATGATTATTACAATGATAAAGTTAAAACAACAAAATTCTCGTTGGAGGCGGCGCAATTATAACATTTATGCACAACATTTTATGATCTTGATGAATTTTAGTAGATAGAAGTACTTAAGTATGATAATTGCAATAATAAAGTTAAAATAACAAAATTCTTATTGGAGGCGGCGCAATTATAACATTTTTGCACAACATATTATGATCTTGACAAATTTTAGTAGATAGAAGTACTTAAGTATGATAATTGCAATAATAAAGTTAAAATAACAAAATTTTTATTGGAGGCGGCGCAATTATAACATTTTTGAACAACATATAATGATCTTGATAAATTTTAGTAGATAGAAGTACTTAAGTATGATAATTGCAACATTTTTGCACAACATTTTATGATCTTGATGAATTTTGATAGAAAGAATTACTTAAACATGACAATTACAATGATAAAGTCAAAACAACAAAATTCGTGTTGGAAGCGGCGCAATTATAACATTTATGCACAACATTTTATGATCTTAAGAAATTTTAGTAGATAGCAGTACTTAAATATGATAATTACAATGATAAAGTTAAAATAACAAATTTTTCATTAAAGGCGGCGCAATTATAACATTTTTGCACAACATTTTATGATCTTGATGAATTTTAGTAGATAGAAGTACTTAAATATGATTATTACAATGATAAAGTTAAATCAACAAAATTCTCGTTGGAGGCGGCGCAATTATAACATTTTGCACAACATTTTATGATCTTGATGAATTTTAGTAGATAGAAGTACTTAAGTATGATAATTACAATGATAAAGTTAAAATAACAAAACTCTCGTTGGAGGCGGCGCAATTATAACATTTATGCAAAACATTTTATGATCTTGATAGATAGAGTTACTTAAACAAGACAATTACAAAGATAAAGTCAAAACAACAAACTTCTCGTTGGAGGCGGCGCAATTATAACATTTATGCACAACATTTTATGATATTGATGAATTTTAGTAGATAGAAGTACTTAAGTATGATAATTACAATGATAAAGTTAAAATAACAAAATTCTTGTTGGAGGCGGCGCAATTATAACATTTATGCACAACGTTTTATGATCTTGATGAGTTTTAGTAGATAGAAGTACTTAAGTATGACAATTACAATAATAAATTTAAAACAACAAAATTTTTATTGGAGGCGGCGCAATTATAACATGTATGGACAACATTTTATGATCTTGATAAATTTTGGTAGATAGAAGTACTTAAGAATGACAATTACAATGATAAAGTCAAAATAACAAAATTCTTGTTGGAGGCGGCGCATTTATAACATTTATGCACAAATTTTTATGATTTTCATGAATTTTGGTAGGTAGAAGTACTTGAGTATGACATTTACAATAATAAAGTCAAAATATCAAAATTCTTGTTGGACAATATTTTATCATCTTAATGAATTTTGGTAGATAGTGATATTTAAGTAAGGATAGTACAATATAAAGTAAAAATAACAAAATTTTGTTTGAGAGGCGGCACAATTATAATATTATTGCACAACATTTTATAATCTTGATGAATTTTGGTAGAAAGAGGTACTAAAGTAAGGCAACACAATAATAAATTTAAAAATATCAAAATTCTTGTTGGAAGCGGAGCAATTATAACATTTATGCACAACATTCTATGATCTTAATGAATTTTGGTAGATAAGAACATTTAAGTAAACATATTACAACAATAATGTAAAAATAACAAAATTCCTGTTGGGAGGTGGCACAATTATAATACTAGTGCACAACATTATATGATCTTGATGAATTTTGATAGACTGGGTACTTAAGTATGTCAATTACAATGAAAAAGTCAAAATAACAAAATTCTTGTTGAGTGGCACAATTATAACATTAATGCACAAAACTCTATAATCCTAATGAATTTTGGTAGACAATGGTATTTAAATATGTTATATACAATAGTTAAGTTAATATAATAAAATTTTTGTTAGAGGCGACACAATTATAATATTAATTCAAAACATTCTATGATTTTAATGAATTTTGGTAGACAGGGGTATGCTAATTACAATGATTAAGTTAAAATACAAAAAAATTTGTGAAGCGGCACAATCATAACATTTATGCATAACATTTTATGATCATGATGATTTTTAGTAGACAGGAATACTTAAATATCTCAATTATAACGATAAAATTATAATATCAAAATTTCCGTTGGACGCGGCACAATTATAACATTAATGCACAACATTTTATGATCTTAATAAATTTTGCTAAACAGCGGTACTTAAGTATTCCAATTACAATGATTACGGTAAAATAATAAAATTCGTGTTAGAGGCTGCACAATTATAACATTAATGCACAACATTCTATAATCTTAATAAATTTTGGTAGACAGGAGTACTTAAGTATACAATTACAATCAAAACGTCAAAATAACAAAATTTCTGTTGGAACGCGGCTCAATTTCTTAATTTGACACAATTATAACATTAATACACAAAATTCTATACTTTTAATAAAGTTTGTTAGACAAAAGTATTTAAGTATGTTCATTACAATAATTAAGTTAAAATAACATAATTCCTGTTAGAGGCGGCACAATTATGACATTGATGTTCACAACATTTTATTATTTATGAACGCCACACACAATAAGAAAGTCAAATTATCAAAATCTATTGAAAAACAACATTCTTATAAATAAATAGATTAGATTTTAAAATTATTATTATGGTGTGCACTTTTCAAGCTAGATGTTAAAAATAAATAAATAAATTTAATCATAATCGGCAGCTTTAACAAAAAATAACTGCAAATTTAAAAAAAATACTATTTAACAAAAAAAAATGTCTTGGCTGCCGTTTATGGTTGTTTAATTTTAATTTTTATCATCCCATTTGAAAAATAATTCTTATAATAAAAATCTTCAATTAATACCGATTATAATTATTATAATATTTAAAATTAATAATTTATTTAATTAAATTATTAAAAAAATAATATTGCTAATTTTAAAACATCTTTTTTCACGTTTATGTAACCATTATACATAACTTGTTGAAATAAAATGTTTGGTTACCCTTGCAGTGCAGTGGTAATGTCAACAAACTTTCTATTTTTTTTAACCATAACACTCATTCAATACTAAGAATAGGTCTATTATTAGAACTACTTATTTCAATGCGTAAAACTAAATTGCACTTTTTTTGCAATGATAAGTAATTGATTCAAACGCAGGCTTAACACGGGTCATAATTTTAACTAGTTTATGTATTCTAATTTAAAATAAATAATATTCCATATTTTTTATTAGTTTATTTATAGTTAGATTATTTAATGGTAAGTCAATTATACCATATCTATTGTTAATGTTTAATTATCAAACTAAACGTGTATGAAAAATGAGATTGTGAAAGCTTGCGTTCTAAAAACGTTAATATGCACAATATACGTTTTAGAGGCGTTTATTTGCACAATATACGTTTTAGAAGCGTTTATTTGCACATAACACGCTCTAGAGGCGTTTACATATTAACGGCAAAGCCGTGAACTGTAGTATAGCCCTAGCGGTAAACATTTAAACTCAATAGAATAAGCATGCCGTTAGACGCCTCTAAACATGACCAATTTATAGTTTTGGGGGCGTTTAGCCATAACTGTAAATAACTTAGACAAGAACCAAATGTATTAAAATAAAAACTAAATAAAATAGGTTTCTAATTTAACCTTTCGGCAAAATAGCGAATTGCTTGATCATTTTTCAAATTTATTTTGCAAATTATTTATTATTCTTCTAATTTAATAATAAATTGATGTTATTTTCACGTATAAAGATAGTACTGAAACACTATGGCACGGTTAGTTTATAAAGTAAATTAAACGCTCCCAATCCTCTCGAGAGCAAACGCTCCTAATACAGAGTTTGTGTCAATGTATATATATATATATTACAGGAAAAGCTTCTTTAAAAACCCTATTTTAGGCAATGATTTATATGCCTATCTTACAAAGGCTGTATGAAAATAGGTAACCTTTGGTAGGTCAACCTGTGTTTGGGGTTTTTGTCTGATAATCTTTGGTCGGTGAATGCCCTTGTTAGTCGGTTATGTCTCAGTTGCTTTGTGTAAAATTTTTGTGACTGCGTGTTTACGTAGTCACTAACTCGGGGTATGTCTGATAAGTCATGAAGGTCATCAATTCTTGTGTATCTGTCTTTGTTTAAAGTAAGTCTTAAAAGTTTATTTTGGTAAAAGGTGAAGCTTTTTAATATGTGTTTTTGCTGCACCACACCAGATTGGTGCAGCATATGTCATGATGGGTCTTATAAGTGCCGTGTATATAAGTCGTTTGTTAGTCTGATTGACCTTACTGGTTTTGCTCATCAGTGGGTAAAGTGACCGTAGTGCGCCATAACATTTTTGTATAGTGCCGTCTATGTGTGTCTTGTAAGTCAGTCTTTTGTACATTTTTACGCCTAGATATTTTACGCTTTGCGACTCTCTCACAGCTCTGCCGTGCAGTTTAAGTGGCACAAACACTGATGAACCAGTAAAATTCCGCTTTGGCAGCGTTTAGCTTAATCTGCCATCTCTCAAAATATTTCACAAGTACATCAGCGTGTATTTGTACCTGCTTGCTTGACACAATTGCACTGTGCGAGTGAGCGTAAGTGCTGTCTTTGTGTTAAATTTCGTTGGTATGTCATTAATGAAAATGTTGAACAGCTTGGATCCTAAAATTGAACCTTGGGGTACCCCCGCTGCAATGATTTGTGTTTTTGATAAACTTTCGTTGACTCTAACAGAAAACAAACGTCCATTAAGATATGAATTTATGAGAGTAATAATATTGTCAGTATATAATAAATGAGTTTATAGATAAGACCCACTTGCCATACTTTGTCAAACGCCTTTTCAATGTCAAGTAGCAGCATTGTTGTCACATTTTTCTTGTTAAAATTTGTAAGAATATCATGTGCAATGCGTACTACTTGTTGGGTGGTGTTATGTTTGGCTTTAAAGCCAAATTGGTGGTCAATGGTTATCCTGTGTTTTCGATCATACTGGTCCATTCGTTCCAGTATAACTTTTTCGGCCAGTTTACCCAAAACATTCAGCAAGCTAATGGGTCTATAATTGATTGGCAAAATTTTATCCTTACCAGGTTTTGAAATGGGGATGATAGTTGCTGATTCCCATACTTTTGGAAAGTATGAAAGTTTCAGCATGTTGTTAATGATGTGTGTCAGCTGTACTATGGCCTTTTTTGTAAGGTTTTTTAGTACAGCATTGGTGATAGTGTCCAGTCCAGATGCTTTTTGTGATTTTTGTCTAAGGATTAACGTCCGTACTTTCCTAGGCGTAGTAAGTTGTTTATGACAGTCTGTTGGTGAAATGTTAACAGTTGCTAAATATTCCTGAACTGTTTCTGTTAGGTGTCTATGTTCGTTGTTGTCGGTCGCGTCTAGTTTATGTACGTCTTTAAAAACATCGGCCAGTACTTGCGCCTTGTCTTTGTCGGTCATAACAGTTGTGCCTCCGTGATTAAGCGCGGGTATTGGGTCAAACTTTGTTTTCATTGACTTTGTCAATTTTCACAAGGAGTTGTTTTGTGTTGACAGGTTTTCTAACTTTTGTGTCCATCTGTCATTGTTTAGTCTATTAATTGTCGCCTTAATGAGTTTGTTAAGCTTAAGCATTAAACTCATTTTGTAGTTCAAAGAACGTATTGTTGCCAGGGGCTGTTGTTACTTGCCTAGGTACGCTCCATGCAGGCGCGGTTCGCTGATCAGTAATAGGGCGTGATGTGGACAGGGCTTGATGTGGCTGTGGGACTTGCTGTGGCTGCGGATTGGTCCACCGCGGCTCAGGAAATTCTCTTCTACTAGCCTGTGTCTATTCCTCTAGCGGTTCTTGGTGCTGGCGGTGGTTGATTTATTTTCATCTTGTTAAGCTTTTCCAAATATACGGGGCATTTGCTGTAATTTGCTGGATGTTCTTGGTTGCAATTTACGCATTTTGGCTTTTCATCCATCGTCTTTTTACACTCGTGTGTCCAATGCTCTTGCGTACATTTTACTCATGATACTAAAACAGTAAGATATGATCAAGCGCAGGTTTCTCCCACTTTTTCAGTCACATGACGCGGCCGATGACGCAAAAAAGAGACCTGCCTGCTGTTTCTGTTTACTACATTAATTCAATTTTCTTAAGATTATTGTAAATTATTGTTCTATTTTACTTTAAATAAATAAAATATACACCATCATAATATTATAACTACATTTAACATATAAATACATGCACGTTTCTCGCGCCAGGTTCTCTTGATGACGCGGTGCGCAACACGTACCAAAACGCGTCCGGGTGATGATCATATCTCTATAGTTTTAATATCATGTATTTTACTCATCGTGGTTGCATGTTGCAGTTGGACGTCGAATGTCCCCATCTTTGGCAGCGGCGACATTGTGTGAGTTTTCTCGTTTTAATGTAGTTTTCCCATTTAATTCGAGTGTGTAGTATGTATTTACAGGATACATTTAGATAGTTTTTAGTCACTGTTGGATTGGTAATTACGAGGAAAAAAAATCCCTGTTGTGGTATGCATTTAAAATACTTTGCTTGCGCTTATATTTTTTTCCTGTAAGGCTTCTAATATTTCGTCTGCATTGGTATCGATTGCAAAACCTTTTGCCACAAAAGAATGTGTTTTGTTTGCTTTATTTGTGTAGCTAAAATAATTAACTTCTTTCTTCTTGAGGTCTTCTTTCATCGCTGCCCAGTCGTCATGGTTGGTGGTTTGAATGAGTGTTGAGTTTCGGGTGTGTTTAATGTTGAAATCGTTGACAACTACAGATTTTATTCTGTTTACCAGTTCTTTGTGTCCCATAGTCCCTTAAATTATTATAGGAGGTAAATGTTTATTTTTGTTATTTGCCGGAGGTCTTGCGTCTGGTGCACTCTTAGTTCATCTTCTGTATCCATAGTATCGCTCTCATTATCTGACAAAACGATGTAACTGTTATTTGTTGGAACAGTTGCAACAGTTGTATGTTTACCGGAATTTTGTGCGGGTATTGCCGGCGCCTTAAATACAAAATTGTATGGGTTTTGATTGTCTTGAAGTGAGGCCATGTTCTTTTGCTGCGTTTCTGTTTGATTGGGTAAATTAACCAATGCGTTGTCAATTGGTTCATTAATTAAGCTATTTATATTAATTAATGTTGGGTTAATTAAGTGCTTTACTTGTGTGTATGTATTGTCAGATACAGTACTTGTAGATGCGCCTTTATTTAAATTGTCAGTAATAAATTTTGTATATATATTTAACTTGTCTTTTTCAAATGATTGCAATCGTTTTATTTTTGTTTCGATTTTATTTGCTTTATCTTTTTTAACCTGCGATTGTGCAGCGCGAGTTTTCTTTGTCTGTCTTGTTTTTTGTCCGGTTTTATTCGCAGATGTATTCATCTCCGTCGATGAAGCGTCAGAATGTATCGCTCCTTCTCTCTCGCTCTCCGTGGAGTATTGCCTCTTCGTAGATTTATTTGCGGGCTCTGTTGGAATTTTTGTATTTCTGTTATCTTCCATAACAACTTCAACACTTTTTCAAGGGACAAGCGGGGCTTGTCCCTTATTATTAAAAATGACTTTTGCAGTTAATATTTTTATTTAATTGCACTAAACAATAAAAATAATAATATGAATTAAAAATTGTATTTATATAAATCGAAATATTGAATACGTCAACGCTCTTTCAAAGCTAGAGCGTGACCGACCGATGTTGGTGCAACCCAGCATTAATGTTGCTTTTAGAAAGCTGGTAATAAACATTTATGAAGTATCAAAACTCCTGTTACCGTTAGAAAACTAAAAACAAAATTTGGCTTTTAGAACGCTAGCAATAAGAACTTATAAAGTATAAAGTAAAACTTGTTGTTTTTAAAAGACTAAAATAAAACTTTATGGTGTATTAAAACTTTGTGTTGCTTATATAGAGATCCAGCAATAAAAAATTAAGAAATAATAATTTTTTTTTTTCGAATAACTAAAAATATAATGTTATTTGTTGTTGAGTTTAGAAGAATAAAAACAAAATTTTATAAGATATTAAAACTCTTTATTATAAAGTTTTAAAACTTTTTTATGCCTTTAGAAAGTAAGCAATAAAATGTTATGACGTATCAAAGCAGGGAGTTGCTTTAGATAAAAAATTTTATGAAGTGTTAAAACTTTCTGTTGTTTTTATAAAGCTATCAATAAAAAAATAAGGAATATAATTTTTTTGTTGCATACAGAAATATAAAACAAAAATTTTATAGTATATCAAAACTTGGTGTTGCATTTAGAAAACCAATAATAAAAAAATATGTTGTGTTTTGACACACCGTAATATTGTTGCCTTGTAAAGAAGCTAAAAATAAAATGTTATGATAAATCAAAACTTCTTGTACCTATAGAAAACTAACAACAAAAATTTACGGTTTGCTAAAAAGACCTGTTGTTTTAAAAAAATTAGTTATAAAAGTATCAAAACGCTTTGTTGTCTTTAGAAAATTAAAAATAAAATTGTATGGAACATCAAACTTTTATGTTGCACTTGAACATTGCTAACAATGTAAATTTATGGAGTATCAAAACATTTTGTTGTTCTTAGAATGTTGAATGTAAATTTTTATTAGAGTATTAAAATACCTTGTTGTTTTAAAAAAATTAAAATTAAAGAATTATTGTTGCTTCTAGAAGACTGTTAATAAAATTTTATAACGTATCAAAACCTTTTGCTTTTAAAATAAAACAATGATGGAGTATCAAAGCTTTTGGTTGTCAATAGAAGGTAGCAAATAAAATTTTATAAAGTATTAAAATATATTGTTATTTTTAAAAGACTAGCAATAAAAATTTAAATTTAAAGTATCAAAACTTTTTGTTGCTTTTAGAAGGCTATTATTAAAACTTTATGACATATCAAAACTTTAAATACTAAAAAAATTGATGTTCAAAACTTTCTGTTGCCTATAAAAAGTTAGCAATAAAAAATATAAATTAAAAAACTAAAAATATAATTTGATTAAGTATCAAAACTCTCTGTTGCTTTTAAACGACTAGTAATAAAAATTTATAGATTATGAAAACTCTTTGTTGCTTTTTGAAAGCTGAATATGAAGTAACAAAACTACTTACAGAAAGCTAAAACTAAAATTTTGTAGTGTATTTTGATACACCATAAATAATTGTTGTTTTCTTATTATTTTTAGAAAGCTTAAAATAACCATTTATGTGATATCAATAGTATAAAGTATATCAAGGACCGATAATAAACTTTAGCAGCCCGCCGCTTTTAGCAGCTGCTAATGCATTTTGGCACTAATTTTACTCAATATTTTTTTGCCTGCTCCAATCAAAAACACTATTTTTAATGTTTATTATAATTTGTCATCACTGTCACACATGACATCTACATAAGAAATTGTAATTCACAGCCAATCAAATACCGCGAATAGCCGAAAAGGCCAATGGGCATACGCGGGCCGAAAAAGATGCTTTTGGTAGAGGCAGGCGAAAAAACTCCTTGTTGTCTCTAAAAAATTAAAAAGTAAATTTTATAGAGTCAAAATGTCCTGTTGTTTATAGATACCTAGCAATAAAATACTTCCTGTTCTCTTTAAAAAGCTAAAAATAAAATGTTATAGTGTATTAAAACTCACTGTTGCTTTTAAAAAACTAGCAACAAACAATGAATAAGTTTAAACTATTTACTGTTTTTAATAGCCTGTCATCAAATATTTATCAAATAATTTTTTTAATTGTTTTTATACCTATGAGAGAAATTTAATATACACACTTAAAATTCAAATTTTATTAGTTTTTGTATATTATTATTAAATTAGGCACAATCAATATTAATTAGTAAACTGATTATTTAATTTTAAAAAAAATATTGAAATACATTTTTTTCATTAATTTTTATAAATTAAATGTATTACACAAAATAATGTTTATAATAACTATTTTTATCTATTTATTAAAAAACAAATTAATCAATTCTGTTTTTTACATAACTGGTTGTGTAAACATTTGCATTTTGTAGTGGTGGCATTGTCTTTTGTATGTTTACATATTCTTGTCACCGCGACATTTACAAGCTGAAAATAGTCAATGCAACTAATAACTAGTCTTAAAATTTTAAAGAAAATAAGAAAAATCAATCTTTGATAAAATTTTACATTTTTTAACCCGGTTTTGAATCTATTCTGACATCTATTCTGACATTTATGTCAAAATTTTGCTATTTTTAGGATTTCATAAAAAAAACATTTTTTATTAATTTATATATTTAAACTTTGAAGCTTTTAAATAATATTTTAATATTTCAATACCAGATTTTGATTTTATTTCAAAATATTTCATTTTTTTATGATTGAATTTATTGATTTTTTCTATTAAATCTCTGCAAGCGCACGTGTTTTAATACGGCCAAAAAACAACTCGAAAATACGAGACTTATCGTCAAATCAAAACGGGAATTAAAAAAAATTGATATTAACTAAATTGTATATGCAGTGAAGTGAGGAATATATAACAACAAATAACAGAGAATAAATTGTGTCAGTGTGGAAGGGAGACCGACCCATAGCAAACGGCGCGCGCTAGAGAGAGACAAAAGTGACTCGGGAACGACACAGATAACAAATAGCAACGGAGAAAACAAAAAAGTACACTCCGAGATTAAAAAAATTCAAAAAATATATATTAAACAAGGAAATAAGTAAAAGAAATTATATTATATATATATATATATATATATTCAATTAACTTTCTACCCGTTAGGGTGTAAGCTGTTTTATATTTATTGTACATTTTTTTAATTAGTTCCTTCCATTTCTTCCGGTCCTTCGCCATATTCTTTGCTTCGTTCACTTGTAACCCTCTTTTTTTTATCAGTCCTTGCACTATTTTGTCCCAAGATTTCCTTGGTCTCCCACGTCTCTTTTCTTTTGGCATTCTGCTTTCCCATACTCTTTTCACTTGCGCCTTTTTGTCCATTCTTTGTAGGTGGCCCCACCATCTTAATTGTCTTTCTTCTATAAACTCTTCTATTCCTTTAATTTCCAGTTCTTTCCTTATCTCTTCACTTCTTATTTTGTCCATTATATTTACTCCATATACTTTCCTTAAGTACTTCATTTCAGTGGCTCTTATTTTGCTTACTTCTCTTTGTGTTAAAACCCATGATTCGCATCCATACGTTAGTGTTGGTCTACATATTACTTTGTATATCTTCATTTTTGTTGTTCTCGTGATTTCTTTCTTGTATAGTATTAGTTTATTTAGTGCCTGATATGACTTGTTTGTGTTCCTTATTCGTGTGTTGATGTCTTCTTCTTGGCTTCCATTTTTGTCTATTGTCACTCCCAGGTATTTGTATTCTTTAACTTGTTGTATTTGTTTTTGGTTCAGGCTTATTTTGGTTTGTATTGGATCTTTTGATATCACTACAATTTTTGTTTTTTCTGTGTTCATTTTCATTCCATTCTTCATTAGTTTGTCATGCCATATCTTCAGTTTGTCTTGTAGTTCCTTCTCCGATCCTGCAATTACTGCGATGTCATCTGCAAAAGCACACATACTTATGTATACCCTCATCATGTTCTTGTATCCAATGTGTTGCCCTTTTGTTTTCTTTTCCACTTCTTTTATAATTTCATCAATGAACGCAATGAATAGTAATGGGCTGAGACTCCCTCCTTGTCTAACTCCTTGTTTGGTTTCAAATTCTTCAGATTGTTGGTTTTTACTGATTACTATATTTCTTGTTCTTTTATATATGCATTTACACATTTGTCTTAGTTTGTGGTCGACACCTTTCTTAACTAAGCATTCCCATATTTTTTGCCTAGGTACCATATCAAACGCCTTTTTCATGTCTGTGAATGCTATGTATAGCTTTTTGCCCGTTGTTTTTGCTCTGTTTATCAACGTTTTTAATGTAAAGATATGGTCTTGAGTGCTTTTCCCCGGTTGAAACCCACTTTGTGCTTCTTCCATTTTGCTTTCAATTTCTTTCCTTAATCTTTTTTCTATTACCTTTTCAAATATTTTCATTACTGTCCCTATCAGTGTTATCCCTCTATAGTTGGTACATACCTTCTTATCTCCTGCTTTGTAAATTGGAAGAATTAGTCCAATCTCCCATTCTTGTGGTATTAGTTCTTGCATCCATATTTGATTGAATAGTCTTGTGAGGTAGTCTATCGCTTCTTTCCCCATACATTTTACCATTTCCGTTGTTATTTTGTCGATTCCTGGGGCTTTCCCATTTTTCAATCCTCTAATCGCCTCTTTTATCTCCGCTGTGTCTATTTTGGTTTCTTTCTGTTCTTTCTCGGCTGTTTGTTCTCTTGTTTTTTCCTCTTCAACTGGTACATAGCCCCTATTTAGTAATTCAGTAAAGTAGCTTCTCCATCTCTCCATAACTTCCTCTTCTTTCATAATTAGTTCTCCTTTATCGTTTTTTACTGCTATAATTTCGTCCTTCCGGTTACTTCGTAGGTTTTTTAGTGTTCGGTAAAATACTTTCTGGTTCTCCTTAAAGTTATCTTCCATTTTTTGTCCAAATGCTTCCCATGATTTTTGTTTTGCTCTTATAATTATGCTTTTCGTTTTCTGTCTTTCTTGTTTATAGTCGTTATAGCTTTCTTCCGACTTCTCGTTTAGATATTTATTCCATTTTTGCTTCTTTTCTTTAACCTGCTCTCTAACTTCGTCATTCCACCAAGCAGTTTGTTTTTTGTATTGGTTTTGTTTACTTGCTCCACATACTCTTCTGGCCGCTTCCTTTATAATTGTTTTAAATGCTCTCCACATTGCTTCCACATTCTTGTCGTTTTTCCTACCCAGAGTCAGAATTGATTTGGTCACTTCTTTTTCATATTCTTCTGCGATTCTTGCATCCTTTAGTTTATAAGTGTTAATTGTTTCGTCGTACTTTTTCTTATTTCCTATTTCTTTTTTCTGGTTTTTTCCCTGTGTTGTCAGTTCACCAATTATCAGATAATGATCGCTTCTTATTTCGTAACTCCTCATGGCTCTTACATTTTTTATTGTGTTTCTGTTTTCCTTTACTGTAATAATATAATCTATTACAGATTTTTCCTTTCTGCTTGGTTGTACTCTCGTATACATATGAATGTCTTTATGTTTGTGGAATGTGTTTGCTATTATTAGATCATGAAGCATGCAAAAATCCAATAGTCTTTTTCCATTGTAGTTGCGTTTATCTTCACCATATTGTCCAATTGTTTCTCTGTGTACTCCATCTCTCCTCCCTACTCTAGCGTTTATGTCTCCTAATATGTACATCGTCCTTACGGTTTCCATATTTTTATTCATTTGGTCCCAGTATTCGTCTTTCTTCTCTTTTCGTTCGTCTTCATCTGGGCCGTATGTTATTAACACTGTCGCCATCTGATTTGCCATTTTCAGTTCAATTGTCATTATTCTTTCATTTACTGTTTTCCATCTCTTTACATGTTCTTTTTCTTCTCTGTGTACAATACATGCGACCCCTGCTCTCGCTCTTTCTTCCTCTTCCACTCCGCTCCATATGTAGAGATGTCCGTTTTTTATTTCTTTTGCTCCATTTCCTTTCATTTTTGTTTCTGTAACTCCTAACAATCTTAAGTTTGCCTTTTCAAATTCGTCTACTAGTTTGTCTTCTTTTCCTTTTATACCTCTCACATTCCAAGTTCCTATTCTACTTTTTGCCTTCTTTGGTTCTGTATTTTGGGTTTTTGTTAAATTTTTGTTAACTATGTTTTTACTTTGGTCTTTAATATTCAGTTCCTTATTCATTGCCTTTGTCTTCTTTAGTTCATGGTCTATTATGTTAATTAGTTTATATATTAATAAATATTAAATTTAATAAATTAATTGAAATAAGGAAACTAAAAATACAAATACGAAAATGGAAATGGCAGAAATGGAGGAACTAAAAAGCATGTTCAAAGATTTAATGAAGGAGATGACAAAGAACACTATAGAACTAAAAGAAAAGATTAGAGAGCTAAAGAAAGAGATGAAGGATAAAGAAGTAAAGTGGGAGCAAGAAAAAATACAGATGGTGCAATAAATTGAAAATCTAGAAAACAAAGCTGAAATGAAGAAAGACAGAAAAAAAGAAATAACATTATAATAACAGGCATAAAAACAAAGGAAAATAAAGAACAAGACAAAGTGGAGAACTTCTTGAAAGAATAACTTCAGATACAAGTCAAAATAGGAAAAACTCAGTTAATACATAAAGAAAAACAAATAATACGAGTCAAAGCCAGAACATGGAAAACAAAACAACAAATAATGAAAGCCAATAGAAATCTAAAATATGTGGGTATAAAAAATAAAAAGGTGTAGAAGAAGAGGAAGATCCAAAAAACGAATAGAAAAACGGCTAGGAAAAAAGAAAAATACACGGCAAAAAAAATGAAACAAGAAAAAAGATAAACACGACGGCGAACAATGAAAAGAAAAAGAACATAAATAAAAAAACTACAAAAAAATGAAGGAGTAAAAAAAAAAAATAGTAACATGGAATATAAGAGGATACATGGGAAAAGAAGCTGAGTTGGTAGAAGAACTGATAAACCAATAAATAGAAATACTAAGAATAACGAAAACTTGTTTTAGTAAATCTAAGCCCAAAACACTGCGGATAAAAAAACTTTAAACGGCAATATCTCCGAATGAAGTCTATACGACATGAACCCTTTATTCACATGCGTCTTCAATTGCAAATTACGAACTAGTGTAAAAATTCCCTGCTCTTAATGATAATTGTGTTTTAACAAAAAATTTAACTAAAACATAAAACCACAACTGTAAACCTGTAAAATTTATAATCTATTTAGCAAATGGAGACCCAGTAAATATTACCAAATTAGTTTTGCTAAAAGTATTAGTCAATAAATATACTGATAAAATGAAGTTTTTAAAATATAAAAAAAATTATCATACCTATAGTTGGTTTGCTCATTTAATAGACCCCAAGGAGAGTACTAATGAGCTAATCCGATAAGTCAAAGTAATAAAGCCAGTATATCTTTGGGTACTCTATACAGAAAAAACATGCAAGAAACTAAATAAGTAAATAAAACTTATTTTTTTTTATTTCAGTCAATCCAGCAATCCTTGAATTACTAATAGATTTGACGCAAATTATTTTTGATTAAAAAGTAGACTTATTAATTCAAACATAATTTATTTTCACATTTTTCATTTTACCGAGAATCACTTTTTATTAGATAAAAAGTAAGTGTCAAATATAGCCTAAAGTATAAAAAAAATTGCACAATTACGAGCAAATTATTTTAATGCTATCTTATTGGCAATATTTATTTAAAACTCTTATCACACTTTGACTTTTTATGAGAAGCTTACGTTACATAATTCTAATTAATTCATCATTCTATTGTTCTCACATAATAAACAAACAAATATTTATATCATCAAGATGGTTGCGACGGTTACTATGTGGTACTTCATATTTAATAAGTAAATAAAACAACTACTATGTTTTTACCATTAATTTATTATTGTAAAATTATATATAAGGCATATACAATTTTACAAAATACATTTCACGACTTAAGTTTCAACGTTTTACGGTCATTATCAAGTGAGAAACAAATGAATGAAACAATACATATATATATACAGAGCAATTGGTGAATTGGCAGGAGAATACAAGGAATTTTACAGAATATTAAAAAGTGGTGGATTATACTGAATTAGATCGGTTTGCTCGTTCTAAAGGTTAACGAGCGGATTATGGGAATGTTTATAAATTTCGGCGGCTTCTAAAAGATTAAGCTTAGTACCTTTTGTACAGGTATGTAAAAATTTTAACTGATTAATGTTGGGGAATAAATGATTACAATCGAAAAAATGATTTAAAAATGAACTTGAATTTTTATTTAAACGAAAAGCGCGATAATGCTCAGCGGTTTGATTAAAACCCATATACCGGATCACCCTATTAGACCAGTAGTCTCTTATATAAATAGTCCGTCACGTACGTTAGCAATCAAATTAAATACTATCTTTAAAAAATACTTAAATTTTAGCTCAAAATACTCAGTAAAGAATTCTCTAATTTTATCTCAACACTTAAAATTAATAACTACTCCAAAAAACTCAAAACTTGTATCTTTTGACGTCACTAGTATGTTCTCTAATATACCTACAAATGATTGCCTTGAAATTATTCAAAATATTTTAGATAAAAACAATATAAACATAATTATAAAATCAGAAATTTTTAATGCTTTTGAAACTTGCTTGAAACAAAATTATTTTCAATTTAATAATAAATTCTACAAACAAGATACTGGTTTAGCAATGGGTTCTCCATTAAGCCCCCTGTTAGCAGACATATTTATGTCACAAATTGAAAAACACATTTTTGAAAAAGAATTTACTAAAAAACACATTTCATTTTGGTATAGATATGTGGACGACATAATTGCCTGTTTTAATGGTACGGCACGTCAACTTAATCAATTTTTAAATATTATTAACAGCATACACCCAAAAATCAAATTCACTTTAGAAACTGAAGAACACAATCAAATTAACTTTTTAGATCTCACATTAATTCATAAAAATAACAAAGTAGAATTTAATATATATATAGAAAACCAACAAACACAAATTCTACTATTCCATTCAATTCAAATCATCCAATGTCACACAAATTAGCTGCGTTTCATTCTATGGTACATAGAGCTTTTTTAATACCATTATCATTTAATAACCTTACCATAGAATTAAACACTATTTTATCAATTGGAATAATGAATGGTTTTCCAATAAATTTTATTCAAAATTTAATAAACAAAAAACGTTATCAAAATACAATGATTCAAATTTATCCAAAATCTTCAAATATAAATAAAAATTCATTTTCAACTTTAACTTATTTTGGTAAAACCACAGACAAAATCGCTTACATTCTTCGCAAACAAAATCAACTAATCGCGTTTAGACCAAGTTGTAAATTATCAAACATCCTTTTTAATGCTAAAGATAAAGTTGACCCCTTAAAATAGTCAGGTGTATATAAAATGTCATGTTCTGAATGTAATAGCCTATACATAGGTCAAACGGGCCGTAGTTTTGAAAAAAGATAAGCTAAACATTATCGCGCTTTTCGTTTAAATAAAAATTCAAGTTCATTTTCAAATCATTTTTTCGATTGTAATCATTCATTTCTCAACATTAATCAGTTAAAAATTTTACATACCTGTACAAAAGGTACTAAGCTTAATCTTTTAGAAGCCGCCGAAATTTATAAACATTCCCATAATCCGCTCGTTAACCTTTTGAACGAGCAAACCGATCTAATTCAGTATAATCCACCACTTTTTAATATTCTGTAAAATTCCTTGTATTCTCCTGCCAATTCACCAATTGCTCTGTATATATATATGTATTGTTTCATTCATTTGTTTCTCACTTGATAATGACCGTAAAACGTTGAAACTTAAGTCGTGAAATGTATTTTGTAAAATTGTATATGCTTTATATATAATTTTACAATAATAAATTAGTGGTAAAAACATAGTAGTTGTTTTATTTACTTATTAAATAATTATATCAATTTTTATTTCATCTTGTAAGTATACAAAAAAATTACCCATTTTTTTACAAGCAAATATTAAAAAATATACACATTACATTACACAAAAAATATCACAATAACAAAATAGCTGAAATACAGAACACTTGTTCTTTCATAATATAGAAGTAACAACTTACGTTTATTGAAAATTCATATATTTTGCTGGTTGTTACAAGGTGGCAGCACGTCTCGACACTCATTTGAGAAGTACCAAATTTTTTATGAGAATTCACGTCCTTAAGACAGTTGTAGTTGTTATAGCAACTAGAAAACAATACTCTGGTTGGCTTAGAGGCCTACCCAATTTACAATAGAATATCTACCAGATTAAAACAAAGCTACTTGAATAAATTTATTTAACGGTTTTTACTATTTAATATTTATTGATTTTTTGCGTTATTGTATCTAGGTTCACGCATTTATAAATAATTATATGTATTTTAACTTTAATTTACAAGTTTTTGTTTGCTGACGTACAGTGTAACCTCAAAAACTTGATTATATATGAGTAAACGTCATGCAATTCTAAGAATTTTTTTTAATAATTTTTTTATTAAAAAATAAAAGTGACTAATATAAAATAAGTTATATACATTTCTATTAAACTTAATAATATTTAATTAACAAGCAATCAACTATATTGTATCTGTTAATAAAATAATAAAACAATTTACTATGTTATTTATCACAAATTTGTGATAAAAAACACAGTAAATTGTTTCATTACTTCATTAAAATGAATTGTCACGTAGTAGAGGTCACAATCATCAGCTATATATTGTTTCTGGTTTACTTTTAAATTATTATAAAATTATTTTATTATAGGTCTGTTCCAACATACAATTTGGACAGTTTGCAAACCGTCCACACTGTGCACACAAACAAATATTTATCCTTAGACAATCTTTTATACACAGTAATTTGTTTGTGTGCATAGTTTGAACGGTTTGCAAACCGTCCAAATCGTATGTTGGAACAGACCTTATAATATAATAAACAAAGTGAAGTTAACTGTGTTATAATACCAATGAGAACATGTTGCAATTACAGTTGTGTGACACTGACTTTATAAACCACTCCTATCACTGCATTCTTAACGCGGACTAAATATAATGGTATAGTTGATGGAGTTGGTCGTTACTACGTGATAATTGATAACAAGAGATTATTTAAAACAAATACTTTGTTTTTATTTCTCAATTTATTTTGCCACACTGTGACTGCAGTTTTAGCTAAACTCCAGCATTCTTTCGACAATACATGAATACATTAATTAAGAAACAGACATTTTTATATATAAGAAAAACAAATTAAAGTTACAAAAAGAGGCGTATATAAAAACTACATTAGAAAAACTACTATAAAATTTAAAACCTAACAGCACTTAAGCAAAGAAATTGACTAAGAAAAAATAAAATGAATAAAATAATTAATAGTGAAGTTAACCGCAAAAGACGATGACATCTTAAAAGTAATAAACAAATTAACAAAAACTAAAACTAAAAATATAATACTAAGAGACATGAACATAAATTTAAGAAAGAATAATAACATAACAAACAATTACAAAAAATTAATTGTAGAAAATGGTCATTGTATTTTAAATAAAATAAACGAAGAAGGAGTAACGAGGAATATCGGTGATAAAACTGGTACAATTATAGTTCACGTTATAACAAACATAAAAGATTACAACAGCAAAATAAAAGTAAAAAAACTAACAATATATATAATGTAAGAAAACCTAATATGAAAAAGAACAAAAAAATAAAATAAACTACGAAAAAATCAATACAGAATTTGTAAACATAGATAATAAAACAATATATGATTTTGACACACTAACATCAATATTACAAAACACAATAAATCAATACACTTTGTTAGGATTTGATTAAATTGTTATACTTGTCGAACAGATTTATGTTGTTTCGTGTTTAATGATTAATAAAACTGATTGTATATATAAGAATGGTCAATTGTTTCAAGTATTTTCTAATTGTAAATGTTGTTACGCAATTGACAAATGATGAATTTGTTATATTGTTAACGATTTCTTACAGTAATCCTACTTTGTAACATGAAACTACTTCTTTGCAATTACTCATTAATGACATTGTTAGTTTTAAATAAACTTTAAATTCTAAAAGTTGAAAACAAAACGTAAAATTATTGCTTAGCTTTTAGTAATTTACTGTACAAAATTTAATATTAAGTTTTAATTTATTTTATCTCTCAAAGTAATTTTATAAAAATCAGTGACACCATACATGGCTCCATATTACGGCAAAGATTCAAATACCATAAGGTTTAATAAATATTTTAGTAAAATTGTTCAAAAATAAATTTATAATAATAACAGATTGGTGTATTTATAAAAATTTAATTAAAATTAAATTTTGTTTTTTAAGAAACTTTTAAATTAATACATTGCATAATATTGTTTTGTTAAATTTTTTAATTAATAGGTGTACCACTGGGATTTATTATTAGCCATTAAAAAAAGTCTATTTTAAAAGTTATAACAGAATTGATAAATGACAAGTTTATTATATTGTTAACTATTTGTAATTGTTTATCAAATATCGATCAGAAAGAAGTTGCTTTGCGTTTAATAATTAATAAAAGTGATTGTATATACAAGATCAGTCAATTGTTTCAAATATTTTGATAATTTTTTAGATTCTAAAATGTGTAAACAAGTTAAAAATATTATCCAACTATGTGTAAGGTACAATTATTGCTAAGGTTTTAATATATTATAAAAGCGTTGGTTCTTCTACTATTAATAATTTGTTTTAATTTTTTCCAAACTCTAAAAGTAAAGTAAAACAACTGACACAAAGTTTGTTTGTTAACAATTTGTCAGTGTTATCCGAGAGTACAATTAATGATTAATAAAATTTAAAAAAATCTTATACAATTGATTATTTATTTTAAGTATTTCAGTATTTTAATAGTTATAAAACAATTAACAAATAAGTAAAATTAGTTACTACTGTTCGACAATGATAAACTAAAGTTTTCCACGCACCTGTCCAATTGTCATTAAGCAATTAGATTTTTCTCTTTTTTGCCAACGTAAATAGTCACTACGTTAGGAAGAAAAATGTGTTCTCCATCCGCCCACCCAATTTTTAATCATCTAAGGATTAGATTTTGTCATTTCTACAAGCGTCAGTAGTCATTAGGTTAGGTTAGGTTAGTATGTGACATGCAACTTTTTGCTAACAAACTGAAGTTTCTTACCCGCCAACCGGATTAATAATTTTATTTTGCTTTGCCACAAATATCAGTAGTCACTAAGTTAAAAGGAAAAATGTGACATCTAAAGTTTTGATAACAAATTATTGATGCACACCAACAGAAAATGACCTGGAAGTACAAATCCGTCTATCTAGTTGTAAGTTATTAATGGATTGGATTTTGTCCTTTATACAAACGTTACTTCATTAGAAAAGAGCGTGTGACATCCAATCTTTTGATAGCAAAAACTTGGATAAGTGGATGGGTGAAGCATTTCAATAGAAACCACTTCGCAATTATAAAAATAACAACCCACAATCCCATTTCTTAGTCATTAAAGGATTTAATTTTGTTTTTTAAGCGTCTGTAATTATTAGGTAAAAATAATGTGTTACTTTTAGGGTGTCCATATTTTTACAGAGCCCAACCGGAGCATACAACAAAACTACCAAAGAAAAAAACGATAAAAAGTGATATCTCTTCAGTGAGTAAAATTACATTCTTTAATGATTTTAAACATGTCAATGCCTCGGTTCTAACCACTTGTCTAGATAAGTTTTGGCAGTCAAAATTTTGTTTTTTAAAATCAATTGTTTGCGATTTTAATTTGCAATTATTCAAAATATTTTTGTTTTCATACGTAGAATTTGTCATCATTGTCATGAGTTCTATTTTCTATCATTCTAAGTTATTTTTTTAATTTAGTTTAAACCGGGACATTAATTGTCTCGAAAAACATTGAAATTGTTAAAACCGGGACAAATCCGGCAAAACCGGGACGTATGGACACCTTAGTTAAATTTCACCTTTTGATAACAAAACTAAGCTGATGGATGGGGAAATAGAAACCACTTGTCGTCCGCAATTATGAATTAAAGTTAGAAATATTCTTGTTTTGCGATTAATAAGAAGATAAAACAAAGTTTACTGCACGTTGTTCTGGCATTCAACCATCTTATGTAACTAATGGATGCAAATACAACGCACTCTTATACTAGCCATACCAAGCCAGCAACTTTCTAACATTAGTGGGTATAATACTTAAGAAACAAATTATAAAACCGATTTAAATATCAAAATTTAAAAACTATAGACCAATATCACTTATATCAGTTCTTAGCAAAATTAATAATAATACTTTATTCACGGTACAATCTTACCATTTTCGTCTACATGAAATATACATAAACAATGATGTTTTACAATACAAAAATAAAAAATACAAATATACCATTCATAAAAGCGCACATATTAGACATTAGTCAGCATGACTTAGCTGACTTCTGAACGTAGATTTAGAGACACAAAATACATTAATATCAGTTGGTAAATTATTTGCATATCTACACATTCTACCGAGTGGATTGTTGAAACCATAATTAGTAGAATGAGTAGACTCGCGAAATAAAAAAGAATGTCTGCTATGTCTATTATTAGGTGCTACATGGAATGGAAGAGTACCAAGTAGCTCCGGACAATCAATCTCAGACATAATTAAATTACGCAAGAACGACAAATCAGCTCTTTTGCGGCGAATCTTCAATGGCGGTAGATTGTACAATAAAGCAATGTAGCAGTAATCATAATTTACAGATAATATGCCGGATTTATAAAACAATAAACGACAAAACTTTTTTTGAATTTGTTCAATACTACGGTTATGAATTTCAAAAACAGGACTTCAAACTGACGGAGCATACTCTAAATGCGAACGCACCAAAGCACAATATAAAAGTTTAAGTGTACTGGCTGATAAATCCGCGGACATTCTATATACAAATCCTAACATTTTTATGGTACGATTGCACATGATGTTTATATGTTTAACAAATGTAAGTTTATGATCAAAAATAACGCCTAAATTTTTTATTTGTGTGACTTTGTTTATCACTTTAGTGTCAATTATATAGTTAAAAGAAATTTTACTTAAAGTTCTATGGAAACTTATTGAAAAACATTTATCAGCATAAAAAAATAATTTATTAATAAAACACCAAGTATTTATAGAATCCAAGTCCAGTTGTAAAAGATGGCAGTCATTGAGAGATGATATTCTTCTATACATTTTTAAATCATCCGCAAATAAAAGAAATGACGATGAATTGATATACTGTGGGATATCATTAATGAAAAGCAAAAATAAAATTGGTCCACAATGAGATCCTTGAGGAACACAAGATGAAACAAGAATGGGCTGTGACAAAAAGTTATTAATTTTTACACACTGCGTGCGATTTTTCAAAAAGCTGAATAACCAGGAAGTCACATCATGATGAAATCCCAGAGCACTGAGCTTGGTAACCAAAATATTATGACTCACACGATCAAACGCCTTTGAAAAATCGGTGTAGATTGAGTCAACTTGTACTTTAGATTCAAATGCATTTAAAATATCATTTTCATAACAGAGTAAATTAGTAAGTGTGGAACGCCCATCACGAAATCCATACTGTTCTTCTATTAAGATGCTTTTGCACATCCATTGTGTAACTGACTAGTTACAATTTTATCAGACAATTTTTCCATATTTGAGGAAATTTAGTTTCATTCAATAAAGCATTGAAAAGTAAGTGCAATGGCTTTGCAATAGAATAAATGCACTTTTTTAGCAGTAAAGAGGGAATGCCGTCGGGTCCAACGCTTAAATTACATTTAAGGTTTTCAATTCCC
Source organism: Tachinus rufipes (assembly GCA_963932245.1). Taxonomy (NCBI): domain Eukaryota; kingdom Metazoa; phylum Arthropoda; class Insecta; order Coleoptera; family Staphylinidae; genus Tachinus; species Tachinus rufipes. The sequence continues at coordinate 54,440,406 of OZ010744.1, forward strand.
TTAAAAACATCACACAAACTAATAAAAAATTTTGAATGTATTACGTTATTATTAAAATTAAACAATGGAGTTGGATGAGTTTCGTTATCATAGACTAAAGAAAAAAAATCTGCAAAATTTGTTACAAAGTCGTTCCCATTATTACAAGTTTGATCTTTATAATGCATTGTGGCTGGAAAACCATTAGTTTTTTTGTTCTCATTAACAAATCTCCAAAAATGTTTTGGATTATTTTGAATTTTACTTTCAGTTTGTAAAATATATTGCTTGTATTGATGAGCACTGAGATTTTTGCACGTAGTACGAATAGATTGGAATTCATTATAGTCCGACAATAGTTTTGAAGATTTATAACGTTTGGGTATAGTTTTCTTGAGTTTAGTAAGTGATATCAATTCTTTGTTGTACCAAATAGGAAAATTGCTTTCACGCCACAGTTTTTTAGGGACAAAACAATCAATAACATAATTGATTACAGAGTAAAATACATCAAGACACATATCAGTATCACATTCAACAAATAATTATTGATTGCGTTGTAGTCGGCAAGTTTAAAATTATTAAAAACATAATTACAATTTAAAATATCACAGGTAGTATCACATTTTATAGTTAACAAGTACGCAGTATGGTGTTGGCTTAAATTTAACAAAACATCTACAGCTTCTATCACAGAAATATCACGATCGTTAGTAAAACATAAATCTAAAAACACACCCTCACTATTAGGAATAGAAATGCATTGTACGCAGTTTAAGAACCCAAATGAATTAGCTACTAAATGAGCAGGGTAACTATCATTACAAATTACTCCTATACCTAAATCATCGTTAACCCAAGAGGCTGCAGGTAGATTGTAATCGCCCAATAAAACTAGTTTACTGCTTGGAAACTCGTCGGCAATAGATTCGACGGAATAACAATGGTCAAGATATTTGTCACTTTGAATTAGGTGGTAAATATACCGCACAAATTATATAAGACACAAGATTAAACTTAACAACTACAAACAAATGTTCAACACTGATAAACGTGGGGTAAAGTAATACAGATTTGAGATGAGTTTTGATAGCAATTAAAACACCACCTGCGCTTTGTTTAGGGCTTGTAAAGGCCGAGCGATCACACCTAAATAAATGATAGCCTTTTAGATTTAATTCAGAGTCACTGATGTCTGTAGAAAGCCAGGTTTCAGTGAAAACAATCACATCGTAGTCTGATACGGCTACAGCTAGCAAGAGTTTTTTGAGTTTAGTTTTTAAACCCCTGACGTTCTGGTAGTAAAATTATAGAAAAGGCAACATATAAAAGACTAATGACACACATAAACAAACATAATATAATAAATAAAAGGCAATACGCATTCCAAAAAAAAATTGATCACAATGGGAATAACAACTGATATAATACAACATATAGCAGAAAAGTTGGACGAGAAACAGTATGTTATACCAATATTTATAGACATGAGGAAAGCTTTTGATACCATCAACAAAAACAAATTGATTGAAAAAATGGAGTTATTAGGAATAAGAAACACAAATTTAAAACTGTTAAAAACATATATTAAAAGCAGAACACAACAAACACGAAAAAACAACATAACTAGTAAATCAACGGAAGCAGAATATGGGTTACCACAAGGTGGAAAGCTGGCATCAATACTGGTAAAATATATATGTATATGCTAATGACACATGTATAATATATCACAGAAAAAATAAAAAAGCCATAGAGAGAAACATAAATGAAGACGGTACGAAATTAACTAAATGGTACGACAAAAACATACAAACAATAAATGAAGAAAAAACAACTTATATGGTAATAAGACAAAAAAACACAAAAGATGTTGACATAAAAATTGAAATAAATAACATACCAATTACTAGAACAAAACAGACAAAATACTTAGGAATAATATTAACTGAGAAATTCACCTGGGATACACATATTAACAAAATATTAAAAGAAAGCGCAGCAACAATAGGAGCTGTGTATAGAGCCAGGGAATGCCTAACAAAAAAACGGTGATAAGTATATATCATTCACTTTACTTAGCTAAAATTAACTATGTAATAAATATATGGGGAGAAACAACAAAAACAAACTTACAAAAAATATAAAGACAACAGAACAAAATTCTAAAAATAATACAAAAACTACCAAAACTAACACCAACAAAAGAAGTATACAAAATAATTAACAAAACATAGATAAACAAAAAAATATAAATAGAAAAATGCAAACTAATATACAAAATTAAAAATAAAGAAATTACAACCAACCTCTAAATAAAAACCAACAAAGAAATTTACGGATATAACACTAGAAGAAGAAGCAATAGACATGTATACACAACAAGGCCAAAAAAGGCAAAACAAACAATACTAGGCAATGGACTAGTCACTTACAATCAACTGCCTGAAAGTATTAAGAAAACATAGACATAAAGACATAAAGAATTCAAAATAAATACTACTATAAAAGAACACAATATATTAAAAAGATCAAAACAAACAAATGAATAAAAATAGATAATACACACAACAATAATAACAAATATGATGAATTGGGAACATAAAATGGTGCCCCGAATACAAAGCCATCCCTATGGAGACGGTGTAGCGCGGCAAGTGGGGACAAAACAAAATAATCAAAATTAACTGTAAATATGTAAATATATTATAATAAATAATTAAAAAAAAAAAAATTAAAAATTAAAAAAAAAAACAATGTTACCCAACTAATATTAGAAATCCGTCAAGCAGCCCATGGGTTCAACAATTGTGCTGATACAAAAAGGACGCTTAACCGTTGCTATAACACTAATGGCATCTATGACAAGCTACAAAAAATACTTTGACATTAGACTTGCAAGATAGAGAGAGAGATATTGGCAGGTATTGTTCGATGAAAAAAGTAAATAAAATAAACTGTTTTTACTGCATCTGGCAGAAAGTTATTTTATTTTAAAAGAATGCCATTTGGTCTTCATTCTGCATCTGTTACATTTTAACGTCTATTGGATTAAACCATCGATCCGGAACTGGAACCAAGAACATTTGCCTATTTCGATAACATTTTTGTACTAGACAAGTTGTTCAATAAACACATATTCAACTTTCAAGAAATATTTAACAGTATTTGGCAGGAAAAAAAATTATCATAGATAAATATGAATTTTGCAAAAATGAAAAAAAATATGTAAATAACAGTTATTTTAGCAAATTATTTACCAAAAAGTGTAAAAAAAGCCTTTTGGTATAGGCGTTTTACAATATTATTCTCTAGAATAACAAATTTTTTAGTAAAACTTGAAAAAAGTTTAAATAGACTGCGCAAAGAAAAACCGCTTTTAAAGACATTGACATCAAAACTTATTTTTCCAGATTTTAATAATAAGTTTATTATTAAAACCGATCTGATTATTGTTTAGAAGCAGCTCTGACTCAAACTATTGTTATTGGCTATGCCAACCGGTATTTTTTATTTAATTTGGTGAGTGACAAGGAATGTATAGCTGTTACAGCAAGTACACTAGGCTATCCAGAAAACTGCGACCATTTATACATACTACATAAAATCCAACCATCAAAGTCTGAAATCCAACAGCTAGGCTAGTACGCTTGTTAATGGACCTGCAGCAATACAATTTTGATTTAAAATACAAGAAAGGATGCAATAACTAATTAGTCAACACTTTTTCAAAAGACCAGTTTAAAAAAAAAACTGGTTGGTGAACAAATAAAAAAAAAAACAAATTCAAACTAACACAATTTTATAGTTATTAATGGTTGCTATTTAAACATGTTTTGAATTGTCATCAAAATACAAAACGTAGCCAATGAAGACTTCAACTAACACTTATTAAACAAGTGTGTAAAGACAACACTTCACCGACTGCAGGGCACTTAAGAGTTAACAAAACTTAAATTAAAATATGAAAGTACTATTACTGGCTCAGAATGGCAAAATATATAAAAAGTTTTGTTAAATTATGCCAAGTATGTCAACAACACAAACCGTCTTAATTAAAAGTGCTTAGTCAAATAAAATTTTGTACCATTGAATATCCATAATAATAATAATAATAATAATAATAAAATAATAAAATAGTATTTATATTTTTGGCAAGTCCAAATATTAGGTAGTATAAAACACTATTACAATACATAACTTAATAAATCTAGAACATCTTCTATTGATTATCGAGCATTTTCTATTAATGTTCATTTAATTATAATCTTGAATTTAGCAAGAGACATATCTTTTATGTTTTGTGGTAACTTATTATATAAATTTGTATTTAACAATTTTTTTATTAATTTTTCAAGTCTAAATCTTTTATTTAGAATATGATTACTGCACCTTGTATTGTATTCATGACGGCTGTTGACTGGTTGAAAAAGGTTTTTATTTTTGTAGATATACAAGAGCGTATCGAGTACAAACACGGCCGGCAGTGTCAAATTTTTAATTTTTTTAAATATTTTTTACTCTATCAGTAAGGTTTCAATTTGTCCTAATTGTTTGTTTTGTAATATAAATATTTTATTCAAGTAACCAGTAGTACCTCACAATCTAATTTCATATGAAATATGTGAGCCAAATAAAGAATGATATGCTATTATTTGTGCATTGATATTAACACGTTCAGTCAGCCTGCGCAAAACAAATAAAACTGTAGATAACTTGTGACCTAATGAGTCTTTATGAGCATTCCAAGTTTGTCATCAAATGTTATTTTTAAAATTTTAACATTTAGATTTTGTCTTGCCGCGTAGACTGTTATTCATTAGTTTCTTTTTTTCTATTAAGACTTAAGTGTTTTGAAAAAAAAAACTATTGTTCAGCTCTTTCATCGGCATCTCTTGACAGAGCACTTAAATCTTCCAAATTTGAATGCGATGTCAGTATGGTGGTATCATCCGCATATAATATCAATTTTATTGGGTTAAGGTTCATGTAACATTAATTACAAAAACACATTGGTACTAACCTTCTAGGTATGATTTAAAAAGTTTTAACGGAGTACCGCGGATACCATGGTGCTCTACCTTTAATATTAAGATACTGAGTTGGACACAGTGAAAGGCTTTACTCAATAACATACTGTTGCAGCAGTATGATTTTTGTGCTTAAGACCTTCAACTATAGCACTCAATAAATTTGCCGCTGCGTCAATTGTACACTTATTATTAAAGTTGGGATTTTATGCATTTGCATATTCTATAATATTTATATGCCAATTATATAATTTTGTATCTACACGAATTTAAAGAAAAACTGGAAATAACTAATATTTTGGCATATTTTGAGTTTCTGAACATGTTTTCATAAAAGTTGCATATTAGTGCAAATTTGGTGTTTATTTGGCGCATATTTGCAAAATTTGTGCATATTTGCAAAATTTGTGCATATTTGCATATTTGGTGCACATTTGTACAAATTTATGCTTTTTGTGAAAATATATCAATTTAATATGTAAACAACACGTGCAACTGCAGTTTTAGTCCTACAAATATTTTTAATTGAGCATTTGTTTTTTCAAATTTTTCTTGTTTGTTAAAATAATAATAATTCTTTATTTACGGTATAAGTAAAACCATTTACATCTACATAAAAAATATATCGAATATAAACAATATAATACATATATAAAATAATCAATATAAAAAACAGAAGCAAAAGATCGACATAAAACACATAATATAATATAAAATACATAACATTTAATCAATATGACTCAATTGAATCTAAAACATAGATTTAGAACAAAAAAAAATGAAATTGTTTGTTAAACAGTTTGCAAATCTACAAATTCTACCAATGGGGTTGTGAAATTCATAACTAGTAGAATGTGTAAATTTTCTAAATAATAAAGTCTGCCTGGTACGTCGTTTACTAATAGAAATGTAGAATGGAAGAGATACAAGTAACTCAGTCTACTTTAGACATCACTAGACCACGCAAAAATGAGAGATCTGATCTTTTGCGCCGAAGTTTCAGTGACGGTAAATTGTATAGTAAAGAAATGTAATTGCGATCAAAATTAACCGTTAATATACCAGATCTATAGAACAACAGACAAAAAAAATTGTTTTGAATACGTTTAATATTCTAACTATGGATTTCATAGAAAGGATACCAGACTGACGGAACGTACTCTAAATGAGAACGCACCATGGCACAGTATAGTAATTTATGAGTACTTGGAAAAAGATCAGCTGACATCCTATATACAAACCATTTTTATAGCACGATTACACATGTAGCTGATATGCTCAACAAACGTAAGTTTAAAATCAAAAATTACACCCAAGTCTTTAATTTGTGTCACTTGTTGTAGCACCTTGTTATCGATAGTATAATCGTGATTGCAAAACATTTATTAACATCAAACAAAAGATTATTAATAAGACACAAAAGATTACAATTATCGATACATGAAATACTTCTATAAATTTTTAAATCATCTGCAAATAACAAAAATGATAATGAACTAATACAGTCAGAAAGATCATTGATAAAAAGTAAAAATAAAATTGGTCCGCAGTGAGATCCCTGAGGAACACCGGATGGAACTAAAATAGGTTGTAAAAGAAAGTTATTGATTTTTACACACTGCGTTCTGTTTTCAAAAAGCAAGATAACCAAAAAAACTACTGCATTATGAAAACCCAAGGAACGAAGCTTAGCAATCAAAATATTGTGACTCACACGATTAAAGGCCTTTGAAAAGTCGGTGTAAATAGAGTCAACTTGAGTTTTGCTTTCAAATGCGTTTAAAATGTAATTTTTGTAAGAAAATTGATTGGAAAAGGTAAATCGATCCTCACAAAACCCATGCTGTTCATCTACTAAAATACTTTTGCACATCCAATGTATTTGACCAGTTATAATTTGATCAAATAATAATATTTTCTGTAGCACCAGATTTATGCATAATATAAGTTTGTTTCCACACATCAAAAATTTTAGTTTCATTTAATGAAGCGTTGAAAAGTAAATGTAATGGTTTTGAAATTGAATAAATACAATTCTTTAAGAGCATAGAAGGAATACCGTCAGGTCCAATGCTAAGATTAGATTTAAGGCTTGTAATTTCATTAAAAATATCTAGTAAATTGACTGAGAAATTTGTATGAATTACATTTTTATCAAACTTAAACAATGGAGTTAGATGAATTTGAGAATTATAAACGGAAGAAAAAAAATCTTCAAATTTGTTTACAAGATCGTCACCATTATTACAGGTTTGATCACCCTAATACATTGTAGCTGGAAAAACATTAGTTTTCCTTTACAAATCTCCAAAAATGTTTTGGATTAGACCGAATGTTATTCTCGGTGCATAAAATGTACTGCTTGTAAAGACGTGCGTTCAGGTTTTTACATGAAGTCCGAAGAGAATCAAATTCGTTGTTATCAGAAAGAAGTTCTGAAGATTTAAATCGTTTATGTGCTATTTTTTTTAATTTAGTAAGTGAAATTAATTCGTTGCTAAACCAAATAAGAAAGTTGTTGACATGCCACACTCTTTTTTGATTGCGCTAAAGTTGGCAGATTTAAAATCATTAAAAACGTAGTAAGTAACTATCAAATTTAACATCTATCACATAGGCATTATGATGTTGACTTATATCTAATAAAACATCTACAGCATTTATCACAGTAATATTATCACAATCATTAGTAAAACATAAATCCAAAAATGCATCCATACTATTTGGTATGGTTATACATTGAACACAGTTTAAAAATCCAAATGAGTTAGCAACTAAATGTCCAGGATAGTTTTTGTTACAAGTAACTCCAGTTCCAAATTCATCATTTAGCCACGTTGCTTCTGGTAAATTGTATTCTCCCAGTAGAATTAATTTATTATTAGGAAAGACATCACCAAAGATTCAAAGGAGTAGCAATGGTCAGCATATTTATCGATAACCGAACGAGGTGGTAAATAAACTGCACCAATTATGTACAATACAAACTTAAAGTTGACAATTATAAACACATGTTCAACGCTTAGATAAGGCGGATGTAGTAATGTACACTTTAGATGATTTTTAACCGCAATCAATACGCCACCTCCGCTTAATTTAGGGCTAGTTAAATTATACCGATCACATCTAAATAGGTTATAGCCAGTTAGTCATAGTTCTGAGTCAATGATAGCCAAGTTTTGGTTAAAACAATAATGTCATAATTTTACAAAACTACAGCTAACAAAAGTTTTTTTAGTTTGGTTTTTATACCTCCAACGTTTTGGTAGTAAATTGAGAGGCCGTTGATATTCCTGTTTTAAGTTTTTTTTCCGGAACACAGGCTTTTAGTTAAATTGATAATTTAAAAAACATTTTACTGTACCCAGAACATATCTAGATATATTATATTAATCATATATCTTCATATTTTGTTACTATGTGGATATTTTTGCCAAATTTAGTATATTTAGTGCATATTTTAGCAAAACTGTGTGCATATATATGCACATATTTTTAACTTTTTGAGTGCATATAATTCTCAGCAATACTTGCAATACTTATTAGATATAAATTTGTGTTGTTGATTGCAAATTAGCATACATTGGCCGCAGATCTAATGGGCCTATTTTCGAGGTACCAAAAGGAAAATTGTTATTTTATGGTCTATCAAGACAGATTTATAAAATAGATTAAATGTGCACCTATAACGACATCTAAAAAAATAAAAAATGTTATTAAGGATAAGATCATAATAAAGTTTGGAGCACAATTATTTAAAACTTTTATAAAAAATCCAAAAATCCAAACATAAGTGAAGCACAAAAAGCAAGCATATTATTACAACTTCAAAACAAGGAATTGATCTCCAAAATTTATAGAGATGGCAATGACAAGAATGGTAGATTATACATCCGCAGTCAAGAAACTCAACGCAAAAGTTTCACCAAAATATAATGGCCCATATACTATGACAAAAGTCATTTTTTCTATGCAGTTTAATTTTATGCAATAGAGAAAAGAAAATATAAACATAAAAAACTTAGAAGTAATCTGAATAAGTGTATTGTTTTTTATATATTTAGTTTTATTAGTTGACTTGATCTTGTGCATATATTTTATTATATAGGTTATGTAGGTGTATTAAAATAAAAATAATTGTTTATTGTACAGACCGGTTTCGGCCTGTCGTCGGTGTACTACAAAAAGAAAATTATTTATTATATAAATATAAATATAAAAAGATAGAAAGACTTACAAATTGTGAATTACATATATATATATATATATATATATATATATATATATATATGAAATGAATGATGGGAGGTGTTAGTCAAGGTTGTATAGTTGGTGGTTGAAGTTACTATTATGTGTGTCTGGTTGCATAGTTGGTGGTTAAAGTTACTATTGTATGTGTTAGGGGTTATTGGCATGTGTATTTTTATGTGGTTTAAGAAATGTGTATATGTGTTGAAAAGTATTGTTTAATTGTGCGTTGAGGCTGTTATAATTTTTGTTGATTTTAATATTGTCTATTTCGTATGCTTCCAATATGCTTATTTAAAGACCTTTTTTGCAATGGTGCATGAGTTTTATACTGTTATGGTTGTTAAAGCTGTGTTAATGTATGTGTAGATGTTTAGATAAGGTAAATTTGTTGTTTTTAGAATTATGTTTTTTAATTCTGTGTTTTAGTGCTCTGCCTGTTTGCCCGATGTAAGTGGCGTTGCAGTCTTGGCAATCTATTTTATATACTCCAGATTTCATTAAGATATCTGTTTTTTGTTTGTTATTACATAATATGTTTTTGATAGTATTGGTGGTGGAGAAAGATCCTTTGATGTCATATTTGTATAGTAGTTTTTTTAATTTTGTTGCTATTGTTATAGTATGTAAGTTTTCTATATTGTGTTATTGTGTGTTTGTTATTATGTGTTAGTGTTGTGTTGATATTTAATTCTATTTTGTGTTTGTGTTTGTTGATTATTTTGTTGATTGTTGTTATAGGGAAATGGTTTGTTATGGCAAGTTGTTTAATGATGTTTAGTTCATGTTGCAGATTGGTAGGAGATAGAGGTAATTTAAGTGCTCTATGTGTAAGTGAATGAAAATTTATGTTTGACAGTATGGTATCATATATTATTACAAATATAAAACAATTGCATTTACATTAATAAATAATATTAAAATAACAAAATACTAAATTTGAGTAAAAATTAAGAATTTCTTAAATAAAGCTGTAAAAAAATTTAAGGGCAAATCGTCCAACATTGTTATTGACATTGTCCAAATTGATGAACAGTTTTAAAGCATACCAGAAAGTATTTTCAGATTTAAGATAATTATAGATTCTAAAAAATTTAAAACGTTGAATTGAGAAAACAAACAAGAAATTATGTTACATTATATAAAAAATGATGTAGACAAAAAACTAATTCAAGAAATTATTTCATTAAAAGAATTGGTTTACACAAACCAGAAGTAAAGTGTACACAGGACTTACAATACATTTTATGTAATAATTTTAATAAAAATAGTTCTTAATGTATTAACAGGTTATTTTTTTGTTTGTTTTTTATTGCTGTCACAAATCAAGAACGTTTTTTTTAGCAAAAACAAACTGAAAATGAATAAGATTCTATAATTTAAAAAGTTTAAAGTTGAAAATTGAGGAAGGAGAGCAAACATATATTGCACTAGAGTACCGTTTTGAAGAAGACCCGCCCTGGCCACGTGTTATTTGATATTTCAAATCTTTAAATTTAAACACTATTTATCAATTTTTGGCCACGTTTTTAGCCCCACTATGCAACTTCTTAACTTGTTAGTTTTTATGATAAATAACACAGAATAAACCTTTTTTACTTGCATTACAGAATAGCGTAATGTAAACATTTGCCACCTTTTATAATTAGTGTTAACCGTTAAAGAAAAGCGACTAAACAATGTAAACAACATATATTAGTATTCAACCTGTAATTAACAGTTTTTATAACTTCTATAAACCATAGTTTTGTAGTTCATCGCATACAATTAGTATATATATTGTACTCACAAAATAATTTATAATTTTTTTTTTACTAAGTTCTAAGATGTAACTAAATGAATTCATTAAAACAATAATAATATTAGTTGCTATAAATCTAATACAATATTTTATTTCTATTTTAGTTACCCCATCTCCCTGATTCTACTACGATTGAGTGCGTTAGATCAATCTACAAGTCATATCAGCATTTTGGCACCAATTTTGTAAATATGCAAAATGATAATCAACTAGCAGATGCAATAGCCAGCCAAATTGTTTCTTATAGTTCGTTAATATTTACAAAGTATACTAATTTGGTTGCTAACAATTTTACTGTTTTTTTAACAAATAGCACTGGTTTGAAAATAACCAACTTTGAAATTACAAAATTGTTTTTTGCAAAAGAAATGTACATATTGATTATTTCTACGGGTCAAGAATCAATACAACAAGTAATGAAAAACATAGAAACGTTTTCTACATTAAAAATTATATTTATTTATGGATTTGGTGTTTATACCATTAACTCCTTAGATAAAAATTTCTCATTGCTTCGTATAGAAAGAAGTATTAATTTTGTTTGTTATTGCAATGAGTTTAAAATAAATAAAATACGTGATATTTACGAAAACAAAGTTATTGATTTTAAAGGCACATATATCGGATATCAGGAGACCCACAAGCCACCATATATATATATCAAGACGAAGTCAACAATTTTAAGCTTACAGGCGTCAATTACTTAATTATCATAGAAGCTGCCAAAAGATTAAATTTCACATTAGAAGCTTCTAGAAAATATCGAGCCTTTGATGAGATTTTAAGTGGTCAATATTCAAGTAGAGACACTTTATTTCATCAGCGTGCTTACCCTCACTACCTTGAAAAAACAGTACTCGTAGTGCCATTAGCAAAACCTAGATCAACAGGTTTTGGAATCATATACGTTTTTCATAAGACACTTTGGTTGGCAATTTTGTTAACATTTTTAATATTTGTAATGATCAACTTTGCCATAACAAAATGTTCAAAACAAGTTGTAAATTTTAATCTGTTTGAAATATATGCAGTATTTTTAGCACAGGGTATAACAATTCCTAATAATAATGTGACACGAATGATCTCTATTGCATGGGTACTTTATTCGTTTATAATTTTAAATGCATATAGCGGTTTATTTTTTTCATTTCTTGTAGAACCAGGAAAACAACATCAGATTAAAACTTTAGAGGAAGTTTCTCTTCATAATTTGATTATTTTCAACCCCTATATAGATTCGGAAAATAAAGTTTTTGAAAAAGATGATCCTATAGAAAAAAACTTGAAGCGTAATATGCAAAATGCGCATATTGAATATATTGATGATCTTTTGAGGCGAAGCATAAATTTAAGAAAGTTTGCATTTATTTTGCATATGGAGACGGCTATGTACTATCAAAAACTATATATGCAGGAAGGTTTGCCTGGATTTTATTACATTTATCTAAATATTGATATGATTTCTATCAGAAGTAGAAATGGTTTCATAACTACATACATAAATTCTTTGATACAAAGAATGGTTGAAAGCGGGCTGGTAAAAAAATGGTTGGATGACTGTAATAAGATTGAGGAAATTAATAAAACACATCCATTTTCCCTAATAATCGATCATTTCTCTCTCACTTTTTTAATTTATTTTTTAGGAGTTTTAATTGCAATAACAACATTAATTTTAGAAAATTTAATTTTTAAACTAAACTTAAAAATGTATAATCATATATCTTAACTTGAAGAAATAATGATACAAAAAATATCACAGATGATAATAAATTGGTTAAGGTGACAGTCGGTTGATGCGCCGTAAATGGAAAAGTACATAGTAACCTTTTTCACGTTCACAACCAAACTACAAAACCAATCATATCGTGCTATACGTGCTTTGAAAGGTTGAACATTCTGCCAAGTTTTAATTAAGTTTTCAATTTTTTATGTTTACTACATTTTTTTATATTAATTATTATAAACTATTGTACTTATTTTTGACAAACTAACGCCGTAAATAAATTTCTTTGTTGATTTATGATAACTAAACTAATATTAAACCCGACCTTAGTGACATATCTTTGAATTAAAATCATTTTCACAAAAATAAAGCCTGTATTTTTTAAATAAACCTGAAAACAACTTTTCAATAATTTTTGTTATAAAATAATTGTATTTTTAGACAACTTCTTGTACAAACGACTGCCGGCAGTTTGGACTCTTGGTCATAGAGGGCAAGTGGTCTCATGTGTTTGTGAGATTGATATTTACATTTACCTTTATGACAATCCCCCCCGGACCCGGACCCCTCTTTCTAGTCACTCTAGGCGAATACACGGTTTGGGCACATTCGGGCCACATAATTGATAACAAGAAACAGAGACGTAGAAACAAAAAGGGTTTAATTTTAAATTTTATTATAAATGGGTTTTGCAATTGGTTGTTATAATAGATATTTTATTAAAATAAATACTAACCATTTGTTTAAAATACTAAACCAATAAATACAGTTTTATTTTGATAAATATTATTTAATTATTTATTTGTTGTATAAAATGAATTGAATTTACTAAAAGTATGAAACTATTATATTGTAAAATGAATAATTGATATAAGTTCTACTGAATTAAAAAATATATAAAGTATATTATTGTGTTATAATAAATATACAGCAATGTTAGTTATTACTGTTATTAGTATACATAATTATTAGAGTCAAGTGAGGTAAATATGAACCGCTCTAAATTAATAAATAAAAGAAGCATGTAATTAAATTACTAATCAATGTATGACAAAATTGTAAATGGTGTTGTTTAGCTTATAGTGGAAAATAGAGAAAAGTGGTAACAATCAGTTGCATTTTTTTTTTGTCAAGTTAAGTTCTTTCTTAGCAATGTAAAAAAATGAAATTAATTTAATTTATTGCAGTACTTTTCGAATAACCGACAACTAAATTGAAGTTTAAGTTTTGTAATCATTTTGCACTGTGAAAATAAATCACAGATTATATTTTGTTTGTCATTCTTATTATTTTATACTTCTATTTGTTTTTAATATTGTTATCGCTGTATGTGTCTGAAATGTACGTAAAAATATTTGTAATGTAATTTATAATATATATATTTTAAAATTATATTTATAAAAAATATACTTTAATATGCTTTAATGGTCTAACCACCGAAACTAGTCTACTGAAATAAAGACAAAGTTAATGCATATAAAAGTATATTTTTTATATATATAATTTTAAAGTATATATACAGGGTGTTAGACAAAAAACGTACGGCTGAATATCTCCGTTATTTTTTAACCAATTTATATGATTCAAAAACCATTTTAAATGTTTTTTTGAGTGTTATAAAGGCAGGTACACACATATTTGTTTTTATTTTTAGTATAGTTGCTATGGCAACCAACTTAATTTTTTTAAACAGCAACATTTTTTTTAAATTTTTTGAATCTCTATGGTATTTTTAATACAACCATGTAAAATAAAAATATACTTTTATAACAAAATTTTTTGATAAATTTAAAAAACATAATATTTGTTTTTTATTTAAAATGATCGTATTTGAATAGTTTGTATCTAGGCTGGAGCCTGGATACAAACATTCAATCTTTTTGGTCGAGGATATTGCGGCCAAGAAATCGTTCAATGTACAATCGTCTTGTAACAAATTGCCATCAGCAAGTCCATACATGACATGCATGTCAGCCATCTCGGCATTTGTATAGTGATTCATGGTAGAGGAATTCACTAAAAGACACGTCAAACAGCCAAACGTCACTCAATCTAAACAACTGCGACCGATACATGTGATTATCAATAACGAGACGCATTCAAATGAAATCCTCTTGTACAGTAGATAAAACAGTCGTTCCAAGTTATCGTTAACAATTTTTTATACTTAATAAACTCATTAATTTTTTGTACTTGATATACTCATTGGCGTACGTCATACTTTTATTTACATTAATGATTTCAACAAATATCGTATATGGTTGTCGCATATTTTGTTCACTCTGTATTTTCGAAACATAGGGGTTTTTTAGAAATCATCATAGGACAAAACATTCTTAGAATAAACTAAGGAATAACATGTCTACCTAACACCCTGTATAAAAATGACTTTTTGACCGAAATTTTATATGTTTTAAATCACAGTTTTTCTTAAGCCTAAAATATATTATAAAACATACTACCTCTGTTCCATAATAAGTGAGCCATTACCGTTTTATATTTTTTCCATAATAAGTGAGCCATTACCGTTTTATATTTTTTCCATAATGATTGAGCCATTACCAAAGTTTATTTTTTACAAAATAAGTTAGCCGTTTTCGTCTCAACGTACTATATTTATACATATATTTTTACAAAATAACTTATAACTAATAAAAACTGTTAGTATAAACGAATAGTAGGCAAACAATTTTCCCTACGAAGCTTTGCCTTGCTAATATGTTGAAGTTTATAATTATTGTTACCGTCACAATCTATAATCGATTGACAATTTCATAACTGTTTGTAAAGTAATAAACACATTATCTAATGTATGTCTAGTCACCTCTTTAAAAGATTCTTTGACAACTCTTATTAATTCGTCAATATTGCGCGGTGAATGCTGGTGTTGTAATGTAATGATTGAATAGACGAAAAAAAAGCCAAGATCAAGCACATTCAAATCGGGACTATTGGTCCGTTGAAAAGTAAACGAAATGTTCCAACCATCCCTCCTACATTCCTTCCGAAGTTGCTCATCTTCAATAATTCAATGTAGTCTTGCATTATCATGCTGTATGATTATATTGCTAGAAGTTTTTTAGGAACCCCTTGGCCACTTTTCTTTAATTGCCGGAATCAATTTATCCATTATCATACGTTTGTAAACATCTTTACAGATTTCTACAAGTTTGGTTACCATTGCACCTTTGGGTCAATTTTTGTTATTTCGCGAGGCTGGTTTTTGTACTATAAATGGCCATATTCCAATTTTTCCATTAAATAACTGGTTACAGTAACGATCGTACCGCGGTCGGGCAACGGCTGCCAAAAACATCACTTTGATCATGTTTGACTTACTTTGAACTTGACGACATGGTTCAACTTCATCAGGCAGAAGATAGATGTTCTGCTTTACTTTAGTGATATAAAACCACTTTTCGTCAATGTGGATGTAATTCATTAAATCCTCAAACTCGAAATTTTCTTTCACAAACGACAGACAATAATCCAGATGTGATATCTTGTTATCATCCTTTAAAAGCGGTTTCAATGAATTGGAATGCCTCTTAATTTCACAATTTTTTAGCAACCTCCATAGCAAGGAAGGCGGTATTTCAACTGCAACTGATAACGACCGCAATGTCCCTCTTCTTTTGTGATCAACTAATCGAATATTGGCAATTTTTTCTGTTCTGTCAATTTTTTTCCGACCAGAGTTTCCTTTCTTGTTAGAATCAACATTTATAGGCGTATTTTCATCCAAACCACAAACAGAATCATTACCTTGTTTCCATATTCTTTTTATAGTGGCTCTTGATGTTCTGAATTTTTCAATTGCCAAAATCACCGCTTCCATTTTCAGCCGTCCATTTTTCTGATGTTTCAGTAAAAACTGAATAATGGCCGTTCGTTTTTGATTGATTAAATTTGGTCTTCTCATCGTTTGAAACTTCCGGCGTTAGAAAACTTTCGCTTAAATAACCGAATGTTAATTGTTGCTTTTGGAGAATTAAACTGTCAGATATTTTGACGTCCATGGCACATGTGATTAGGAATTTGGTGTATATTAAGAATATCAAAATAGAAATTGAAAAAACAACTAAGTGTCAATAAGTTTGAAAAAAAACTCTTCAAAACTTTTTAAATGTTATTTATGTCATTAGATTTGCTAACATGTTTTATTTGGGTATCTCTGTTAAATTGCTAGTAACTTTTATCTGAACAAATTAATCAACTAATACCGATTGTTCTGAATAATAATAACGAATGTTATATTAAAGCACAATTTAATTATTTCTACGATGTTTTATGAAAAAAAAAAATTACAGTCAAGTGCAACATATGCAATGCAAATCCCAAAACTATAAACATTTTAAAATTAGTAAAATTTTTGCTATACAATAAAAAACGTTAAGACTAACAAATTTACAGGTAATTAAAAAAAACGTTTATTTGTAACGGTCGATGTATATAAATACAGATTTAGTAGAACAAATAACGGCAATAAAGCAAGAGTTTTTTTGAAACCTACTTTTGGTTGCTCTAATTTATAAAACTGATACAATTTTAATACCAACATTTTCAGTTATTCTAGAAATTCTTGTTTGCAATCTTCCTAGTAACGTATTTTGTACATTTTCACAAATCTTGCTACTAAGAATAATACTTCATTATTAATAATTTTATAAAATTAAAAAGGAAAACGATAAAAAAATCTGTTTGTTTGTTTTCTACCAATTACTGCCATTTGTCATTTATTTTATACTGTGCAGCGGTGGAAACAAAAGCAACAATATTGTGCAACGTATTTATAAATTCAACTATTTATTTGCATTTAAATAATAATGACAATAAGTTGAACCTAAATTATCAACTTTTTTATAAAACTATAATCTTATTATAAAATTTAATCAAACAATTATATTTCCATAACCAATTAAATATAAATGACTAAAATCAGTTTGGTTCATATATTATTCCAGATTAAAAATGATAAAACAAAATCTTCTTGATATATTTTTAATTATTTACAAATGTAGTATTGAATAATATTTTATTTTATTTGCGCGCGCCCCTGATTCTAATAATCTTATAAAAGTTATTACTTATCACTTCAAAGACAACTCTGCACAATTCTGCAAAAAGACTAAATACACACACGCACACTTATACCGTTTTGAAAAAAAAAAACAGTATAAGCATAAAAAGAAAATAAAGAAACTAATCTCGCTACAATAATTAATAAGCAGTATACAAATCAAATTTGTAAACATGCGAATCTAAATTGTATTTGAAGTTGCACAGGTGTACATCGCGGGGTAAGGGGTAGTAGGTCTATAAATAAACATAGGTGAAAACGTTTCAATATTCTCAATATATTTTTTAAACATTCGTATCATAAAATATTATATTATTATGTTACAATAAGGTTTAGTATAATTTTATCTTTGTTACAAAACACAATAGATGAACACAAATGTTAAAAAAAATTGCAATTTCTAAAGTTTTTTTGTTCAATACCTATTAGTCAAAAATAACTTAATTGTTAAAATGGAATTGTTATATACTACTGTTTAAATACAAACTGCACACATAATTTAGTTAAAATATTATGAAGTATATATTTGTAAATATATCTAATAATTATATAAACAATAATAAAGATTCAATAAAATTAAATATTTTATGCGCGCCCCTGGTGCAAATCTATATAAATACGTAAATACATAACATAATTTTGTAAAAATACGAATTGTTTTCGTACTATCAAGGGGTGCGGGGATGTAGTTTATAAATAAATATATAATCGGCTATGATGCGCGCTAGCTCGAGTAAGTTGTTATTCTGCGCATTAGGCTTAATTCAACTATTTAGCAACAGGAGCCAGCACATGTCGGACAAATTTCAATTTTCTTGGTTTCGCGGGTAGACTCTGCCCTTAACAACTATAAAAAAAAAATATTTAAGTTTGAATTAGTCATTAATAAAGTTAAATATATTTTTTATTGCACTAGCGTGAAATGTGTTAATTTCTGGTTGCATGTTGTTTTTTATCTCCGTGTATTATTATTGGATATTTCTTTAACAAGTTTGTAGCTTTTATACGACTATGTAATAGCAATACGTCTAAATAAGAACAAAATATAACATAAATTTAGTGTCATGCGTTTAAATATAATACATTTTATAGTTATTATCTTATTGTTATTTGAATTTTAAGTGATCTTTTCAAAAATCGCACAGATTTTTTTTTTTTAATAATGTATATTACAATTGCTTGTAATTTTACATAATTTATGTACAGAATGATGTAGATGTAAATGGTTTTTTTTATAAACCTTGAATAAAGTATTGTTATTATTATTATTACACGTTGAATAAAAATTGACTACACAGAGTTTAAGTACATGTATAATCGACATCAAAAAGAAAAAATGTAGAAATAATGTAAATAAAAATTAATATTTGAAATGTTTACAAATTGATTAATATAAATTAATTGTGTGAAAAAAATAAAAGCTATAAATAATGAATGTTTCTTTATAAAACAAATTTCTGTAGTTGTGCAAATTTTTATTTTTATTCTTTGCAGATATATAGCAGTTAACAAAATTACTTATAATATTAATTATATATAAAAAAAATAACTTTCAAATTTGTACTTACAATATCATCTTATTATTGAACAAACATAAGTTATATACTATCTGGACTCAATTTTACCGCGTTGCATTGTTATGCGGCTCATACAAGTTTTGCTATTGTCATAGCGGTCGCAAAAAACTTTTATTTGTAGAGAAATTGACGTTTATTAATTTAGTTGTTAAAACTTTACTGATATCATATATGCAAACTAAATGCTAGCTTGTCTATTACAGCTCATTATATTATTTAATACTGCAGGTACAGTGTTATCAGTAAGGTTTCGTCTTAATTCTATAAGTAAATAATATTATTGTAATATAAGAGTCAATAAAATTTGATATAATTTTTTTATAAGATTCTGATTTAACAAGACCTAGAATTTGTCATAAATTTTAGCAAACTTGCTTCCGTAAAATATAAATAATCAATGATGTTATTAAGATTCCTATAAGAGAATATATATTTATAGGCATTTCAAATTTTATTGTTAGATAAACTGTGAGATAAATTCTATAAACTTATAATTTGTTACATTAACTTTAACTCAAATATTTTGAACAGTTTTATCATCAATAACATATTTACAAAAGTTCGACGAATCAAGATAAAAAAATCCAGTTAAGTAATGATGCTTGATTAAGCTTTGGCAGTTTTAATAACTTTAATTTTCTTAGAGAAATAAATAATTTAATTTCTTTGATATTTTTTTTTGTAAGTATGGAAAAAAATGTGTTTACAATTGTAAATATCATATATAACTTGCAATCTTTTGGTGTAAAGTTTTTGTTGTTATTTATGGCAATATTGTTAGGTCTTATTTGAAGAAATATATACTTCTTTGTGTTCAATGTTCCTATTAGAATGTTGTAATGGTCAAGTATTTAAACTCATTAATTAAAGGTGAAGATAGTTTATGGTAAATAAGATGTAATGTTATTTTTAATTTTAAATGTTAAAACTATATCATTCTTCATACAGGGAGTTTATAAATGAATGGGATTATGTAATTGCTTTTAATATGCTGCCTTTTTAAAATTGTCCACTATTTATTTACGCATTTTTATTAAAGCGGTGATAATATTTTGTTCAAATAATTTTGTTTTTTGGCATTCTTGTGTTGTCTAGGTATTAGCTTGATAGCAACTTGTATGTATGTATTTAGTGCTTTGTTTTTATCGTACAATATATCTTTATAATAGTTAACTTATTTTCTCAATTCTAATAATTTGTTAAGATAGTCACAGTTTTATATAAATTTTGATTGAAAATTTAGCTTAGAGTTAAATTTTAATAAAAGCTATTTGTATTTAAGCTAATCCAAAACATTTTTGGAGGTTCAATAACAAATCTATAAAATCAAATAGTTTTTATACAACCATGGATTATGGCGAGCAAACGAGTAATAATGGAGACAATTGTGTTAATTTGTTTGCTGATTTTTTTTGTTCTGTTTATGATTCAAATACTCAATTTGTACCTATGTATAAATACGAGAAACAAGTACTCCATAAAAAAAGTTCAATAAATTTATTGAATATTTTTAATGGGATTGAAAGCCTCACAAGCAACCTTGCCACTGGACGCGATGGAATACCTTCATTACTATTAAAAAATGGTATTTAGTCAATTTCAAAGCCATTGTGTTTTCTTTGTAATGTGTCTTTAAACAAAGAGACGTTTCCTCATGTGTGGAAACAAAGCTACATTACGCTACAAAAACTATAGAAGTATTTGTATTGAATCTGCATACATAAATTGTTTGATAAAATTATTACTAGTTAAATACAATGGATGTTCAAAAATATTTTAGTAGAAAAGCAACATGGTTTTGGTGAGGGGCAATCCACATTGACAAATTTGCTCTGTTATGACTTGATAAACGCTTTTTAATAAAAGTTGCAAATTGACTTAATTTACAATGATTTTTCAAAGGCATTTGATCGTGTAAGCACAAAGCTTTATGCACTTGGTTTTTATGACCCTGTGGTTTGCTGGTTGACAAGCTATTTGGAAAACCGTACACAGTGTGTAAAAATTAATAACTTTCTGTCACAAATCATTGCTGTCCCATCAGGTGTGCCCCAAGGGTCACATTGTGGGCCAATACTTTTCTTGTTTTTTATCATTAATCTTTCATGTTGTATTCATTTCTTTTATTTGCTGACAATCTTAAAGTTTTTAAAAACATATCATCTCTTGAGGATTGTCTTTTTTTACAAAATGACTTAAACAATATCAACAACTGGTGTGTCAATAATAGTTTATTATTTAATGCACAAAAATGTTTTTTGATAAGTTTTGTCCAAAATCATAGGCATATAGCTTACGATTATACTATTGACAATGTAGCAATTTTAATAAAGGATTTAGGTGTAATTTTTTTTTCAGAAACTCACATTCATTCATCATATACACTATATGTGTAATTGCGTCACAAAAATGTTGGGATTTGTTTATAGATTGTCATCCGATCTATATCCCAATACACTCAAAATACTTTATTGTGCTCTAGTCTTCTCGCATTCAGAGTTTGTTCTATCAGTATGGTGTCCTTCCTACAAAATACACATACATAATATTGAACGTATTCAAAATAATTTTTTTAGACTAATGTCTTATAAATTAGAGATCTTGTCAGAAAACTTTGACCAACATTTGATTTTCCTGCAGTTTAATTTTCCTTCATTGCAACTTTGGCAAAGTAAAGCAAATCTTTCCTGTACGTAGACTTGTAATGTCGGAGATTGATTGTAGAAATTTACTAAAAACGTTATTTTATGTTTCCTCAAATAATAGGCGTACTAGACAAGATCCAATATTTAGGGAGCCTACACATTCTACTATACTTAGTAGAACGTGTAGATATGCTAATAACGCATTGTCTGAAATTGATTTTAATCTTTTTTGCTCTAAAAATAACTGTAAAACTCAAATGTACCAATTGTAAATAAGATTTGTTATTCTATGTTATATTTTTAGTTACTGTAGTTTTAAAAAAAAATTTAATGTGTCATTATTTTTCAAATTATATTTAATAGTATTATTTTTGTATACATATGTACTTGTTTGTCATCATTTTGTTTACATAGTTTGGTGTTGCTGATGTATATGGTTTCTTATGCCGTTAATAAAGAATTATTCTTAGAATTTTTATTAAAAATTTTATTACTTTTGAACGTTTTAATAGATAGTGTTAGAGCAATATTCTAATGATATGTACTACTGTGCATTGTAGTTATACAAATAGGTTGGTAAATTATAATATCTGTAAAATAGTAATTGGCTATTTCTGAGTCAATTATACTTTTGGTTGTACCAGAGTATTATTGATTTAGCGTTATTTTATTTTGGAATTACTACAAATAGTAGGTATATTCTATTTGATCCTTATTAATTGTAAAGTTTTTAGATTGCATTTGGTTAAATTATTTTCAATATTATCAATGTATTCTAATCAAAATTATAAATATACAAATTATAAAGTTTGTGATATGATATTTATCGTTAGGTCTAAGTTGTTTGTAAAAATGGACTCAAATTTTTATCCATAATAGCGTGAAAATATATCTTTGGATGATTCAATTATTTCTGTTACCTATAAAGATAGGTATTATATTTATATAGCGTATTCTCGTTTTATTTTTAAATAAATTTTGAATTTGAGAAACCCATTAGAAGTTTATTTTTATTAAATGACACAATTGATCTATGAGTTAATCTAAAACAATTTGTTGAATCAACATCTATGGGCGTTGTTTACTTTATTATTCATACATATTTTTCAAATTGTGTTTGTTACTCGGATTAATTGTTGGCTAACAAAATGGCTTTATCCAGTAAATTAATTTGTTTGTATTTTAAATAATTATTTAATTTAGAATTCGTCAGCATAACTCAGTTTAGGAAAGATTCTCATATTTTTGAAACAACCTGTTTTGATAATTTTAGTTTTTTTAAATATATATTAATTTGTATAACATTTGCTTTTTTATAAAATAATTAATAACATTTGATTTTAGGTTTACTTTGGACCTTGAATTATTGTACATTTTGTGTAATACCTGGAACATACTATCTCTTTATAACTTGCTAGTATTTTGAATGGTTCTTCTCAAGTAGATGCAAGAATTGCATGACATTGAAATAATAAAATATTTTATTTAACAGGTAAGGTAAATTATTAATTACTTTTACAATAAATAGTTTATACTTTACTTAATTAATTTAAAAAAATTACATTCATTTATTTTGAATTTATAATTATAATATTTATCTAAATTATTTATTGGTTATACGTTAATAAATTTAAATCAATTGCACATTATAAAGGAATTCAAAATAACTTTCTTTAATTTATTTGCCAGACAAGTAACTTTACTTACAGTTGATGCACTGCATAGTTTATCCTGAATCATTACAATGTTTCTGTTAGTAGTTGCTTACGTTGCAAATGAAGGAGACTGGAAAAGATTTTAAACGCCATTCCTCCTTTCGCTGAAAGAAAACATAAATAAATAATTTGTAGTCGCCTTTTTTTTGCTGTTGCCGCTGGGTGCTGCCGTTGAAATAGAACTTTAAGAATTTGATTTTTGGCCGCAATCTCTGCCGCTTTGTTCAAATTTCTCAGCGTAGAGATTCCCCCGTGTAAATAGATATAGCGTAATTGAAAGACCTGTTGTCTGCTGTGGAAAAATTATTGCTCGTATATTATCAGTAAAGTTTCATCTTAATTCTATAAGTGACTAATATTATTGCAATACAATATTACATAGGCAAGAATTTGAGCAGTTGTTCAAAATTGACAAAACGATGAAGTGCTAGTTTTTTACATACAAATTTGATAAATATACTAAAAGATATTACATTTAGTATTACCTATGATAAACAAATACAAGGCACTGTCACGAGAAGAGCACTTAGTCCTCATAAAAATGTCATCAACAACTTTACAATTCTTAGCTACCGGAAAAAAAATTTATAAAGGTGATAATTAGTGTATTTAATTAATTTGTTTGTAAGGTAATTTTGAACGTTAGTAATTAAGAAATAGATTAAAATAATTCCTTTTTATTAATAATAATAATAATAATTTAATATAAAATCAATCTTTAAATTATTAAATTTTTTACTGCTGCATAAATATCTGGAAAGAATGTTACATTTACCAATCAAATTAAAATTTAAGCAATGAGAATAAGATGAGAAATATTTCAAGGAGATTTTTTAAATGTTTTATAGTTTTGTCTAGTCCTCATTCTAGTACCGCGTACACTCAAACTACTAACTCATAAGAAATCTAAGATTTATTTAGTTAGATTTATGACAAAGTTTGTGGAGTGTATAGTAGTATACTTATACTTATTTATACTCGTAAAACATTTTTTTTAATTTCAAAATGTCATATTTAGGAGTTACTGAATATGTCACAACAACATCAAAATGCCTTTGAATTTCACTCGTTGAAACTATCACATTGAAAAAAGATTTAAGCAGTCTGTGAAAATTAACCTTAAACATTTGTTGCTTATAAATATCGGGAATTACCAAATTTGGAAGTTTATTCCATGTGTCAATAGTACTGTTAAAAAAATCTTTCTTAAAAGTTTTGGTCTTACATCTCTGAACTGTCAGTGAATATTTGTTACAATTTCTAGCAAAATGTTTTGTATTTTGTTGTCAATGTCAATATCCATGGAAATATCTATAAAAAATTCTGAGATCTGCAACATTACGCATTAGTCATTAGTCAATTTTAAATCGACAATGATCCAAATATCTTGTTTTTGGATCAAGTTTAGAAGGGATAGTGTATTTTTCGAAGCTCTTCCCCATACTTGGGAACAATATTCAATACAAGAACAAATATAAGTTTTGTATATATGCAAAAGTTGAACAGAAGTAAAAAACTTTTTACATCTATTAAGAAATACCAATTTTTTAGATACTTTTAACGATATGTCAACAACATAGTCGATTTAGTTAGTTTAATACTTGGCACTAATGATACCTCAAACTTTAATTTTGAAACAGTTAAAAGTTAAGTTTTTTAAGAGTTAAAATTGACTATGTTAAAAGTGCCATATTCAGATATTAATTTAAGACGCTCTGCCATATTTGTTGATTTGACTTTAGAAAATATACAGTATGAAAGGTACTATTATCTGCAAAACTATAAATAAAACTTTTAGCTATTTGAAAAAGTTTAATAATGTATACCAAAAATAAAGTTAGCAAAAAAGCAAAACCTTGAAAACAAGCATTTATAATTTTGAGGTCAAAGTTAAAACTATTAATTCTTATTATAATTTTTCTATTGTTAAGAAAACTAATGATAACATTAACAAACTTATGATCAAGACCTATATTATTGATAAGATTAAGATGCCATACTCTATCAAAAGCTTTCGAAATGTCTCGAGCTACTGCAAAAAAAAATTATGTTTGTCTAAAATAGAATTTTATTTGTGACTAATTCCACGGAAATTCGGACAATCACATTGATATCTTCGATTTTGCTCAAATTTTGTACACATGTTTGGGGTACCAAAATATGTCAATTTCTAGAGTTTTAGATCTTTAGTATTGTATTGCACACAGTGTAAATAGCGGTCATTTTATTTTTTTAGGATTTACCGTAATTTTAATAATTTCCCGGCTTTTTCAGGAAAATTATAAGAAACGGACATAAAGATTGCGTTCTAAGAAAAATTTCCTTTTGATTACACTAATTCAATATTATTTTTGACCTTTTTAGGAACTGTTATATTTTGGTACCACAAACATGTGTGCAAAATTTGAGCAAAATTGGAGATACTGATGTAGGGACAATTGTCTGAATTTCCGTAAAATTACCTTAACAGAAGTCGGAAGATCTGTATCCGTATTGAGTATTTGAGATACTAAGAAGTTATTTTGTTCCAAGAACTTGACAATGTAAAAATTTATATATTTTTCAAATTTTTTTGACACATTAGATAATAATGCAATTGGTCTATAATTTGAAGAATCAGATATCTTTTGACAACTCGTTGCCTAAAATGAATTAAACCTATTATTTTACTACAACAATAGGAGAGTTAATCTTAATAGAGTTAGATGCAAATTGGTTTTCATAAATATCTGCTTTTTCTTTTGGATTAGTAACTATATTGTTTTGATCATTTTGAAGAGAAGGTATAAAATAAATAAAACACAGTTGTTATTAATCATATTTCTTTATCAATTTTAGTCATTATTTATTATAAATTAGAACATAATCTTTAACCAAATGTTATAATTCATATCAGACACACTAAATAGTATATACTACCAAAACCCGTTCATTGAGAATAATAAAAACGCAAGTAGGCTTAGTATTTGATCCACTCACATTTATATTAAATGTAATTATAATTTACATGGACACTAATCATGTATTAGACTAATGTCCTAAATTATTAATTTCTACAATTTCTTAAAAATATTCTGCCAAAAACAACAACTAATGAAAAGCGGATAAAAAAACAAATAAAATTAAAATGGCTGCTAAAAATAACAACATAATTTTTTAAGGCAAAATCCTATTCTAATAAAGCAAAACAGCTTTAAATAAAAATGTAAGAGTTTCTTATGCTAACATTATAAGTTTCCCAAAAATTTGCAACGCGCCAAATAAAATTATTTGACTTCTAATAAGTAAATTAGATTGTCTGTATAATTTATGATTTCTAAAAAATGTAATAATTCTGCTGACAATCAATTTCTCTAAAAGTTTACAAAACACCAAAATCAAGCTTATTGGTCAATAATTGGTTAGCACATTGATGTTTTTTTTTTGTACACAAACTTAAATTTTGAGCATTTTTGGAAGTACTTCTAATGTCATAGCCTCATCAATAATATCATTTAATAGGTCTGCTAACCCCGTCATACTTTGTTTTAATATTAATCGTAAGAGAAAATGGAGGTATTTTTGTATTCTTAAATTGCAGTAAAGAATTATAAATTTTCAGACGTGTAATAATTAATATTTCTAACATGTGCATATGCATAAGTATATTTATAATTTCACACTTAATAAATTTTTAATATTGTTACTAATATCGATAAAAATATTATTAAAATTTGTTGCCAAGTTTCAACGTTTTATATTTAAGAGCTTAACGACCTTGATTTCTAGAATTGTAGTAAATACAGCTACTAGCGTCATTTCTATTTCTACATATAATTTGATAATCAATTTATTTTTTCACCAGTAGATTCAGAAAGAATTAAACTAAGAACGAAAACACTTTGGCAAAATATTCTGATCCTTTTTTTAATGTACTAGTAAAAAAAATAATAAATTATCAAATTATATGTGAAAATTGAAATGAGGCCAAAGTAGCGGTTTTTTCTACAATACTGGAAATCAAAGTAGCGGTCACTATGCTTTTAAAAACATAATATGCATTTGTTTGTCATTTTATAAGTAATTATTTACTACTGACCATTTTGTTTTATTTTGTTCAATGTTATTAACAAAGTGATCTTTTTTTGATTTGCGAATGGCCATGCCAAAGCCTTCTATTTGTATAATGATATTTAAATTTCCGGATATCTTTACATACTAAACTCAACAATTTTACATTTTTTTTTAATGTTATATAGTTGTTTATTTGAGATTTTTTTTTGGGGAAAGCATAGCTCAATATTATTTGATACTCGTAGATGAAAATTAAAGTATGTTGTATTCATTCGGGGCTATTCTCTATTTATTTTAAACACACAAATAATAAAACAAAATCATCAAAAACAAATAACAAAACAATCATTAAATCATTAAAAAGGTGTGTTTTTTTAAACAAGATTGAAAACTCCAAATTTTATAAAAAAATAAACACCCTATAAATTTTTACATTTATTTCTGATTAGTTTTAAAATTACAGTTAAACAGTTAAAAAATGTAATTTTTTTTTGGTGTTTGTTTTATTATAGAAATTTTAACTTTTAATTTTTTTAAATAGAACCTTGTATGTATTTACTTTTTTAATAATTTAATAATTGTTTTGTTATTTGTTTTTGATGTTATTGTTTATGATATTCGTTTGGTTAAAATAAATGTGTATGTTTGTGTAAAAATATTCTTTATTTGAAGTTCAAGAGTTTGCTTATAACTGAAAACTGATGCATTTTATAAACAAATTATATTTACAAAAAATACTCAGAATTAGTTTTAGAATAAATATATGTAAAAATATATAGTGCTCTATTTAAAAATAAGTTTACCAAATTTTTACAATAAAATAAACACCCTGTATATTAAAAATATTTTTAATCAATAGTTTCTTTAAAACAAAAAAACTTTTATTTGAAAATTGTTTTGAAATTTTTTACTGTTAGAGAATTATTTAGGTGTTCCGGTAATTTTGTCTAACCCTGTATATAAATAATAATATTATAAATTTAGACATTCTGACAATAACATGGTCTTCGGCATACCTCCGTCTAATAATTTTATTTAAATACTTAATTGTTTAATGTGTTCAGTTTTAATTTACGGGTTTTTTTACGAAATTATTGTAATAGAAATATGTTTACTAAAACGAACAAAAAAAAACGGCTAAAAAATCCCTAGTTTTTATAAGAAATATACGAACAAGCGATAATAGGCCTTGAGAATTTAAGGTCATAAAACAAGAAAACAGGTACCGGACCCTTTTTTCTAGCGGTTAATTTATTCAAAAATTATAATCTTTACTACATAGTTTATTAATTGTACTTAGAAACTCTGTTTACTAAATTTTATTTATTTTAAAAACGCTTTAATATAATATATTAAGTCTCTTATGTGTCTTTTTTGTAAACAATGTATATGGGAAATTGGGTGGCAATTAATATAATTTCCGGTATCTCAGCACTATTTTAATATTTTGTAATTTTGTATAAATAAATTACATCAATATTCAATTTTAAAAGTTAATTTCTTTTATGAATTAATTATTTTTCAGCTGTTTAATAAATATTTAATATGTGAATCTATTTATAAATACCTACAATAGAATAATAAAGAGGGGCTTTTGTATAAAAATTGTAAACACATAAATGGTTTGATTATGCGCGCCTTCATCAAGTAGGTCACTTTATTCACATGTGTGTGTATATGTTTATGTATTTTGTTAATATCTCTGTTAATATGCATTTATACTCATACGTTATATGTATGCATCGAATGCTAAATAATAAAAAAAAATCAAATTTTACATTTTATCATACATTCTTACAACTACGAGCAGAACTGAAACAATTTTTATTTTAGAAAAATAACTTATAGCACCAGCGCCGTAGCTAAGGCCCCGCGGTACGGGGGGGGGCGACATGTTTTGGGGCCCCTAAACCTCAAGAATTAAATAACCAAATTAATTAGATACATTGATTAGTGTTCACTATTGTTATTTAATAAAAGTAATAATACATTTTTTTATATGTTTAATTTAGTATAAAGGTATTTCAGCCGAGCTGATCATCGCCGTTGTCGTTGTTTATTCGGCCGGTTAGTGCTTCTGTTTTTTTCACGAAATTTGCGTTGGTTTGTTTGCATGCTTCAGCCAATAAAGAACTCGGTTGTTCCAGGCACATGCGCTCAATTCTTTAATGAGCTGTTACCATACATATGAAGCGGTATTTAACCGGCAATAGTGACAGTGCAAGTGATGTTATAGCCTAGAATAACTTTAGTTTTGCATTTGTGTTGTTCTTCATACTCTCGCTCTCTCGCATTCTCGTGTTTCGTGTATTTATTCTTGTCGAACATAATGTTGTTTAGATATTTAAAGTAAACGTTAATTGTGCCAACTGATGATCAATCCAGTCTTCAGAATACTTAAATTTTTAGTATTTGTTTTATAAAAAAAAGTTTTTTTATGTATACGTATTTGTTTAATTATAAAGTTTGTCTTACACGTAAGCGGTTCGTTTTTAGTTGCAACCAAAAACGAATGAAACTTTTTCACTCATACACGGATCATATTGGTTTTTTTGTTTTTTTCGTACACAACCTCAGTAGTAATTATAATGAAAAGAAGTCAAGTTGTTGTCATGTTGTTTCTTGTTTCTAGAAGAATAAAAAACAAAGGATGAATACTAGAATTCATTGGGAGCACCCTCTCATCACTTTACGGGGAAGTATTTGGTGCCATACTGTTTCTATTAGGTACCAAATAGAAACCAAAAAAAAAAACCTTGTAAAACGAATCTAAGGCAATAAAAATTTATTTTGAAGTAGAATCCAAACACGATAGGGCCATCAAAAAAATTCTTGCGGGGGAGCCCAGAATTTGAATCTACGCCACTGTATAGCACAATAAAAAGACTACTAAGTTTAATGTTAAATGAAAAATAACTCTTAAACTTTAAGCAAATATTTCGATAAAATAACTACAAATTAATTTCAAAATTTAATAAACAATTGAAGGTTTTAGATTTTTATATATTTTATTAGATTGAAAATTTCATTCTCAACACGTTGCAAAAAACCAATTTTAAAAAGGAGTTAAATTTTGTGAGTTCCGCTTGTAGTTTTATGACACTCATCAAACTGCCCCCTTAAACAAAACCTTCTCATACACTTTAGATACTACTGGCAATATGGATATCGGCCTATAATTCTTGACATCATCTTTATTACCTTTTTTAAAACAGTGATTACAAGAACTCTTTTCAAGAGTTTCTCATTTGCAATGCAGAAATTTATTAATTTTGTTAATGGTGCTACTATGATGTTAATTACACCCTTAAGTAGATTATACGATAAATCATAAATATCTCACGTAGAGTTTTTTAAGTTAACCAATATGTCTCTGATTTAAATAAAATTAGATTGTTTAAATTTAAAATAGTTTGCAGAGTTACTATTAAACATTAAATCTATAGGTTTGTCACTACAAACAGGTAAACTATTAACTAAATTTTGAGCAACGTTGATAAAAATACATTGAATTTATTGAGGTTAATATCACAGATTGTATCACTAGGTTTAAGTTTTTGACTAAAATTTACTATTGACCACATTGCTTTGGCATTATTATTAAATCTTTTAATAAAGTCTTCATTTGCAGATAGTTCTGCATTTTTTATCGCCATAGTGTATTTGCATTTGTAGTTTTTATAATATTTTGTTAAGTCCGGGTTGCGATAACTAGCCTCTTTAATTAGCAAAAGTGTCTGTCGCATTTTTTGCAGACCGTTATTAAACCATTTAATGTATTTATTATTTTGTGCATAGAACTATTTTTCTGGAAAACTTTTTCTTTTTTTTAATTTTTTTTTTAATTTAAATTTTATTTATTTAAATTTAAATGGCCTCACTTCAATGCCAACAACAAAATGTTGTTGGCTTGGTATTCGAGACCAATATATGATATGAATCTTCTAAAATATTAACAAACATATTAAGTTTGACTTCACGTGAGTTGTTATTGTCAATAAAAGACCAATCAACTAGTTGTAATAATGTATAAAATAAAAATCTACCTTGTTGTGTAATAGGCCTTATAATTTGTTTTTCAAATTCAATGCCAATCTAAGGTCTGTTCCAACATACGATTTGGACAGATTACAAACCGTTCAAACTATTCACACTAACAAATTACTGTGTATAAAAGATTGCATAAGGATAACAGATATTTGTTTGTGTGCACAGTTTGGACGGTTTGCAAACAATCCAAATCGTCTGTTGGAACAGACTTATTATATCTGAAAATCCTGAATCACATGGCTGTACGGATATATCTTGCATGTTCAAAAAAACATTGTTCAAACAATTTTTCTTACGCGTACTGAAATTGACCAGGTTCGTGAGGCCATATGCTGCTAACAAATCACATACACATGCAGCTCTAGTATCGTTTGTATTAAACTTTACATTAATGTTTTTCCTAATGATAATATGTTTCTTTATGTCAACATTGACCATTAGTTTGCCTAAAGTATAAAAAAAATATTAAAGTAACTATCAGGTGTTCTGTAAACACAAATAATTAAAATATAATGCATTGGCAATAGTGAGACAGATATTTCACAATGTTTTTGACTGAGAAGTTATTGAGATTTGATACATTTTTAAATTGCACATGATTTTTTTATTAGCTGCATCACTCTTCTTCGCTGATATACATGACGTGTATAACGTCACTGTGGCATAATTTGCTACATTAAAAAAAAGGAGCTCTTTCAGCCAATGTTTACTGAGGCAGATTGCATCAAATATATATATTTTTTTTATTTATAGAAACGCTTCCAGTTCAATTATCTTATTACGCACATTTTGTATATATAAAAAATATAGATTTAAATGATTGGAAATATCTTCTACAGTCCCGCGGCATTTACTTTAGGTGACAGAAACAAACTACTTATTCCAACATTTCTCGGCCAATTTGCATGTTTTGTTATAATGTTATTATATAACATTGGCACAGTGACTTTAAACGACGCGTAATCATCGGGATTTCTTGAAAGAAGTTTCTAGCAATTAATGTTTTCGATTTTTAATTCCTTTAAATAGTTTAAAAATATTTGTATCCTTATCTAAATGATATATAAATGGTAATAATAATATCTAGGGGCAGCTTTCAATGATGCATCATTTGACATTTATATGTATTTTTTTTTATTAGATCTGTTTATTTATTGTTTGCCACTTTTAATTTTTTTATTATTCCTGGTATCATTGCTTAGAATGTTTTCAATTTGAGGTTTCAATGACACATTTTTATTCTTAAAATCAGTTTTCGATTTATATGTTGAATATACAGTTTTTGTTACATCAGAATATTTTATTTTGTCAGCTGTATTTTCTGCATTATTGGATACAGATAGCACACTTGTGTTATTTGATTGTAATTCTGTTGCTTTTTCATTTTCTTCTTATAATACTTTTATCTCTTTCAATAACTTAGAGATTGTATCCTTTAAAGGTTTTACCTCATTATTTACTATTTTTTGCAGCATTGTCTTGAAATCTTCACTTTTTAAGTAAGAAATTACAGGATCAACTCGTGTGGTTTATACAAGTTTCTCAGATCAATGGGCAGTGTGAATAAAAACTAGCATTAGCTTAAACTGGCAATATTTAAGCAAATGCTTCAATTTTGGTGAGTAAAACATCAGCTAAAGCTATTGCTAAATAGTTATAGCTTTTGCTTTTAGTTCTTACTTGTTTTTCTAGCTATTGCTTAAAACCGTGTGAATAAAACGCAGCAACTACTTAATTTTATTAATTAAAGCTAGTAATTTGCCAAGCTAGTTGTCGTTGGCTTGAAACGCTTATTTACGTGCAATGGCTGAATTTTTAAATGTGCATGCTCGTAAACAATATTCAAAACGATCTTACTGTTGAACTCAAAAATATAAAAAATTATATAGATTTTCTGAACATAATGTAGAGTGGTTAGCTGAACATTTTCTGAGTAATTCGGATAAAAAACGAGGTGGTGCTTTAAGTGCTAAACAAAAAGTGCAAATATTTCTACGTTTTGTAAGCGATCCCGGATTTCAAATAGGAATGGCAAAAGATAAAGAGATTTATAGAACAACTGTGTGCAAAGCACATATTTGGATCAAATTTACCACAGAAATGGATGATATTGATAAAGCACAATTGAATTGGTCAAACAAATAAATTTTCTTTTGTAATTGGTGCAATTGATGCGCGCACGTCAGAATCCAGAAACCAAGTCATCATGGTGATGAATACTGCAACCGTAAAGGATTTTGTAGCATCAATGTTCAAGCAACATGTAATGCCACGGAAGAATTTACCAGTATTGATCTCAATGGCCAGAGTCTGTGCGAAATAGTCGAATACTAAAAAGATCTGAGTCATAAATACACAGAGAAATAATGCAGTATTACTTGTAAATGTTGGATATGGCATAACACCTTGGTTACTTACTCGCTATAAAAATCCGCAAACTCCGCAAGAAATTGCATATAGCAACTTACACACAAAGGAGCGGGTAATCATAGAAAGATGTTTTGGTCAACTAAAAAAAAGATTTCCATATTGCAATATTTAAAAAGAGTGCGAATAAACAAATATGTAGTGCATGCAGAAGAAGATGAAATGTATGAAGATGAGCCAAATTTGCGAAGATTAGGGCAACAAAAAAAAGATGAGATTAAAAATATGATATATAATCTTGATAATTAAAATATAAATTATAGTTAAAGTTATAATAAAATTATTAATATCATCATCACCATCATCTGAACTAATAGTTTGTATATGTGTTTCACTTTTTTCTTCTTCTAATTTCTCCAGGATCAACTGTTTTGTTTTTGTTTGCATCTTAATTAATTTTAGCTGTTTAAGTAAGACTTGTGTTTAAGTAAGTCTTGTGTTACTTGAACAGCTTTGTAATTTGGTTGTGCTTAGTCCCTTTGTCTTTTTGGTTTTTATAAATTAAGCTTTAGTTTTCATTCGTTTTGGAGAAAGTAGTTCAGTTTTTTTTTATTTATGTTCACATTTTCATCGGCATCAGTGATTCCAATAAATATATTTTAAAGAGTATTATTGATTCGAAAAGATATTAGATCCTACAATACTGAGAAGATTAAAGAAATAATCGCAGATAACATGAACATGAAAGTATTGAGAAGCGAATTATCAAGTTGGCGAACAAAGATAACTAAACTCAGAGACCAAGAAAGTGTGTTAGTACGGAATAAGCAAGACATGAAGATAGTCATCGATACATTTTACAAAAAACTCTATAAATCAAATATCATCAAGGAAAAACCAACACAGTCGCACACAATAATTTTTTAGTTACAACTGGTGCATTTGATTTCCCATTAAGAATTTTCATAATTTCTTCCAATTGAAATGAAGCCATATTAATTTCATCTTTAGTTTCTTGAATAAAATTATTTTCATCAATTCGTTTATCCCAATTATTCTGATTTTCATAAATCACTTCAATTGCTTTTAATCTATCCAATAAAGGCAATGAACATGAATTCTGAAGAAATCCCAGACAAATCAGTGCAAGAAGTAGAGGTAGCACTAAAACAAATGAAGAAACGACGATCACCAGGGGAAAACAAAATTACAAGTAAAATGCTAAAACTTGGCGGTTATACGCTATCGAGAGCCATTGGTATTCTTTTTAACAAATGCAAAATGCTAACGTAATACTTATACTAAAAAAAGGCGATATAAACAAAATCAAAAATTATTGCCCCATAAGCTTGCTATTACACTTATATAAACTATTAACAAAAATTGTAACGAATAGAATCACAATAAAACTGGATTTCTACCAACCTCCCGAGCAAGCCGGCTTCCGTAAAAGATATAGCACTACAGACCACCTGCAAACTATTCGCTTATTTATCGAAAAGAGTGCAGAGTATAACGTCCCTCTGCATATCAGAAAGGCATTCGACTCAATAGAGCTATGAGCAATATTTAATGCAATAGA
This sequence comes from Tachinus rufipes, assembly GCA_963932245.1. Taxonomy (NCBI): domain Eukaryota; kingdom Metazoa; phylum Arthropoda; class Insecta; order Coleoptera; family Staphylinidae; genus Tachinus; species Tachinus rufipes. Next base: position 54,476,259 of record OZ010744.1, read on the forward strand.
CAACACTAGTATAGATTCACGCTACACCAAGTTATTGAAATTCATCTACAGCAACGCAACAATGCAAGTCAACATAGACAAAGATACTACCACTGATAAGATCCGCATAGAGAAAGGAATGAAACAAGGAGACACAATATCACCCAAATTATTTACTCTAGCTATAGAGGATATTTTTAAAAAACTATCCTGGGAATCTAAAGGTATAAAGGTTGACGAAAAATACCTAAACCATCTTCGGTTTGCGGACGATATAGTTCTTATTAGTGATAATATCGAGGAATTAGAAGATATGCTGAAGCAACTTAACGTCGAGTCGAGGAAAGTTGGTTTGAAGATAAATTTAGCAAAATCAAAATTAATGAGTCCATTAGAAAATGAAACCGATGTAACCATCGAAGATCAAAAAATTGAATACGTAAAAGAATACATCTACTTAGGCCATAAAATAAAATTAGACAAAGAAAACTAAACCGCTGAAATAGCACGAAAAATACAACACAGTTGGGCGGCTTTCGGAAAGCTAAGACACATTCTCAAAAACAAAGACGTACCACACAGTCTTAAACGAGAAGCGTATGACAAGTGCATACTACCCGTTAAAACATACGGGTTGGAGACCATGACCCTCACTGTAAGAAGTGCTAATAAGTTAAGAACAACACAAAAAGCAATGGAACGTGCCATTCTCGGCGCAAGCTTGAGGGATAAAATTCGCAACGCTGAAATTCGAAAAAGAACAGGCGTCACTGATGTAATGAAAAGAGTATCCGAACTCAAGTGAAGCTAGGTAGGGCACGTTGCAAGACAAGATGACTCTAAGTGGACAAGTAGAATCACAACATGAAAACCAAGGGAAACAAAACGAGGCGTTGGAAAGCAGCAGAAAAGATGGCTAGATGACATGAAAGAGGTAACAGGGAAAAGATGACAACACCTAGCAAGAGATAGAGAAAAGTGGAAAGGTAAAAAGGAGACCTACGTCCAAAAGACATTAGAAAGTTGATGAAGAAGAAAATGAAGAAAATTATTGATATATGATATATATGATTTGTTAATAATTGCACAAACTTATTATTTATATTATTTTCTTTTGTATCACTGTTAATAATTTCATCATCTGACGACATAACTACTTCATCTGAAGACATATTTATAGCAAGCACGTTAGAAATAATAATATAAAACTAATGGGGAGAAGAGAATGCAATTTTACGCGGCAGGAATGAACAGAATTCAATAGCCACAAATCTAATACGTATTTATAAAATTTATATAGCTAAAGCTTAAATTTTCCAGTATTTACTACCTAGCACAAGCAAAAGGTTGACTAAGTAGCTAAAGCTAGTGCTAGAACTGAATGCTAGAAGCGTTAGCTTAATTTTTATTCACACCACCCATTGTGCTCAAATTCTTGATATAAATACTACATATTTGGCGCTTTCATTTCACTGTTCTGGACGGTTTCAAACAATTCTGTGTTTGACGCCTCATGTACCTTTCACAGAGAGCGCAACGCCCAAACCTGTTCTGAGTTTACTTTCCCTCTCCCCTCATGCACCACAATTGACGACGGTGCATCAAGGCCTTTTTGAGTGCCAACACCCAATAACAAAAAGTATCTAATATTTACTACCAACTTATTAACATAGTTACTAGTGTTTTTTTTTTTTATTATTGACGCCTGGAGATAAATTTAACCTTAAAAGTTAAAATATAGAAATAAAAAAGTGTTTAATTATTTGTAGTTTAGAATATATATTGTGATTTATAAAAATAATTTAATAAAACTTTTTTTTAATTATTATACAATTCAACAACAAAATTATAACTTGAATGAATAATTATTTTACAGTTATGTCATCATATGCCATTAAATATTGTTCCTTTCTGAACCCTTCAGAACGGTTTTGTGCGTCAAGCACCGGAGCGTGTTGCTCTTGAAAGGAAAGCAGTAATTAAAATCAAAATAACTCAATATTAATTAAGACATCGGCTGAGGGTTAGAATATCATCTCCAGATCGTTTAAAAAAAAAATTTAACACAGTAATTAGCTGTTTTAACACTAATACTCCACTTCAAAATGTTGAAATAAGTCTAAACAAAGCTCATAGTAAATTTTACTTAAGGCTGGAGAATAGTTACGCTACTATAAGGGTTTACAGAAGAAAACTCAGCAAGAAAACGCCTAAATATAATTGAATAAAATGTTCACACACCTATTACAGAAAAAAGTCCAACCTGTGTATTCAAATTTTTAAAAATATAATCCAAAGTTTTTTCTCCGCAAATAATTTTTAAATAGTGAAGTTTTTATTGAACGCTAAAATAATTTTTGATGTTAAATATAACTGCAATTCTTTAACCCAAAGCATGAAAACTTAGAATATTGTATGCAGTTTAAGATATAAAATAAGTGAAAACAGAAATCTTATTGTTTGAATTTTGAGTTGGATGGCGTATTATCCTATAAGAACCAATGTTAATTTAAAAATGGCGCCGCGTTATTGTCTAGTTTTCTTGACTAAGAAGTTCAACGATATTTTAATAGATGTCGCACCTCTAAAAAAGGTATGATAGATAGACATTTATTGATACAATTACGCACACATTAACTGTGTTCTATTTGACAAAATAGTCTCACTTGGTGGCACTAATTCAGTAATTTTTAAATTTATTTGTTAAACCCGTCTTACATTTTCGATGTGTTTTCAAGGTAGAGAACGTCCTACCAATGCCAAATATTTTTTAGTTCTAGTTTATCAAGTGTGAGACGCTCTTGCCCGCAAAATTTAAAAATTGTCTAACGCACCGGGTGCATGAAACGCTCAAATAGAAAACACTTATTATTTTATTTGGGTGGTGAAGTGAGCCGTGTAAGAGATAGCTAGCGTTCCAACAAGGACAGGTGTTTGTTGTTTAATTTTAATATCCCCTATCTGCACATAAATCAAAATGATTTTTAAGTTTGGTTTTTTTCTGGCTGTAAGTGGAGTATTTTTTGTGTCGTTTTTATAGGTGTACATTTTTTTGCCATAATTTTTGATCATGTTGTTGGTACATTTACCGCCTTTTGTACTTGTCTACCATACAAAACTTTTTCTCGAATTTTTGCAAAAAAAAAACGCTTAAATCCCTATCGGCAATAAATTTCTTAAATTGCAAGTTTTTACTCAACAAAAAGCCTTCTACGATTATGTCAGCTTCCATTGCTCTCGAAGATCCAGACAAATGTTTAAAACAAGTATGTTCATTGGCTTATAAATTTTTATGTATTGCAAATACAAAACTTTTTTCCAATAATTACTGCAATTTCAGACAAAGAATTATAATTATGACCATAACTACAGTATGCCCAACCACTATCCAAATACAGTTCAATCGTAAGCACCCCATTTTTATCAATCTGACCTTTCTCTACAGTTTTTTTATGTTTTGTTGACCTGGCCTTCGATTAAATAGTACATTGATCCATATAGGGGGGCATTTATCAAACTTAAAAATTCTTTACCAATTGACATAGTGGTCCAGACAGCAGAGGTGTTAATAAGTGCTTCATTGATAATTTGTTGGTCTGGGAACCATTCTACTGTTTGAATTTTGTATGTGTTTTTACAGGCAGCACATTTTAATATTACGACGCTACGAAAACCATGTTTAATTTCTGAGTCAATTTTCAATTTTTCACCTGTACAAATTTGAAAATGCAACTGCAAAAAGTAAATTGATTTTTTAATTATATAACCTAGATTGACAATGCAAATTCCAGTAATTATGCAAAGTGTGTCATCTTCTTCAAGGCATAACTTTCCAGACATGATTGTCTCATATTCTTTATTTGGTTGTCTTGATTGATTAACTAAATATTTTTTAAGTTTATATGGCCAATCACTTGTTTTATTACAAATAGTTTAAAAGCTATTTCAAGCAGTTTGAGATTGTATGATGCATGCGTCAGTATTAACTGTAGACAAATTTAAAATTGTTTTTTGCCAAAACAGGATTGCAAATTATAAATATTATGATCATAACCTCCATAAATATGCAGAATTCAAAATAACAATTATTTTTTTTAATTTATTTACTATTTATACAGGGACAGTTATAATTACCCGGATCACCTAAATAATTAAAAAAAGTTAAACCTAAAAGTTTTTAAACAAACTATTAATTAAAAATATTTTCAATATACAGTGTGTTCATTTATTGTAGAATTAATAATTAATTTTTTTTTAATAAAACACTATTTTTACATTTTTTGATTTTGAGACTAATTTTAAGTATTTTTTGTGAACTTTTTTTTTTTTAATTGCACCATTTTTGAGTTATAGGCAAACTCTTGAACAATAATAATAATAATAATAGTTTATTTTTTCTTTAGGTCAATAGTGTAGATTCCAATATCAATATGTTGTAACTAATTGTAGAGTAAGCAACAGAATAGTATACATTTATAAGCAAAGTTAAATTAAGGCTGCTTTTTAATTTACGTAGCACAAAGCAAGATTTATTTAATTTAATGGTTAACGTATCTATATAGTTTTTCCAATTTAAATTTTCATCAAAAACTGTTTCCAAAAATTTTACTGATTTGCTAAGAAAAATCTTTTCACCGTTAAAATCAAATCCAGTTGATATTATTCTTTCATTTTGCACCCCATAAAAATTTATTATAACAGTTTTTGAAGCAATAATATTTAGATTATTTTTTTGACACCAACTGCTAAATTGCGCAAGTACTGCAGTTACGTTATTACTTAATTTAGTAATGTTTTTTCAGATACAACAATGCTGGTGTTGTCAGCGTTAGGAATAACAACGGTCCAGCTAAACTTTCTTGTAGATCATCAAAATCTATATCAAATTCTTCCAATTTTGTTTGCATAGCTGATACCACAAGTTTTTGTCATTGCAAATAATTTCTTATCTACTCATTAACTGTACCACGAATGCCAATGTTATATAACTTTGATAAAATAAAGTCGTGTTGTAGAGAATCAAAAGCCTTACTAAGGTAAAAAAATCACCAAATCTTTATTGTTCAGTTTGTTTTAAACGTGTTGCACTAATTCAGTTTCAAATAAAGAATTTTTTTCACAAACATACACATTTATATTAAAACAAATATAAAAAAAAACCAATTACATCAAAAACAAATAACAAAACAATAATTAAATCATTAAAAATGTAAAAGTATACAGGGTGTATCATTAAAAAAAAACAAATTTCTATAATAAAATAAACACTGTATATTTTTACATTTTTTAGTTTTAAGATTAATTCTAAGGATTAAAAAATGTAAAAATATATAAGATTTTAACTAAAAAATTATGCCTCTTATTAAAAAAAAAAACATTTTACAAAAAATACTAGTATTAGAATCAAAAAATTTAATAATATATAGGGTGATCCATTTGAAGAAAAAAAAAACAAATTTCCACGATAAAATAAACACTCTGTATATTAAAAATAATTTTAGTCAAAAGTTTGTTATAAGAAAAAAGTTTCTTATATTTTTTTCTTAAAAATGCAATTCTGAAAAATTACAAACAATAAAAAAATGTAAAAAAACTCAAACATTTCAATTTTTTCAAATTTTATTACTCGGAATTAGCTCACTGAAAAAATCTGAAAAATTCAAATAATCAGGATTCATGTAGAGGAAGGTATTTTCAGTAGTTACCATATACATACATATATGAGTTGACCGATTTTGCACCGAGTTTGGTATTCTTGCAAAAGCAAACTTATTACATATAAGTTTTATATTACCTCTCAACTATATGTTCTGTTGACAAACACAAATTTTCAGATATAAGGTCTTTAACAGAATTATTGTGTTGCCTGATCTTGAGAATTGCAAACAAGATTCCTACTTTGTTTTTATTGACATTTTATACAGTCTGGTTTTATTACTTCTAGGACCGACAGACCTTTTTCTGTCACTAATTTTTTTCTTCCCATAATTTTCCACAAAACTCACAGTTTACACAAAAGCGCTATTAAATAGTATAATATAAATAATACAAACATATCATATATATATGTATATAAATAAAACTTTGTTTACTTGCGCGGACAAGTGACTTTGTTACTCCGTGAGTGAGCCTTGTTAGGATTTTTTTTAAACGGTGTAGTAGACCGTATATTTTTGTCACTTCTAGCACGTAGTCAGGCGCACATTTATAGTGTTTTTTGCAATATTTATTATATATAAAATGGCAAAGTTCTGTTGTGCTTACTAATGTAAGAACATAAAATCTTTTAAAATGCCTATCATACTTCATAGATAAATTAATTGCACAACTTATCTATAAAGTATTAGTAGCAAAATACAACTTTTTTTTAACTCTCAATCAATTCCTATTTTGTTTTAAAGTTTAACCATTTATCAGAAACATGTTTTATTTTTTTATTTAATGAATATTTTACTAACATGGGTGCTAATGCATTAACGAATAGTGTAATAACACAAATGTCTCCATCTGTAAATGTTGGCATTAACGATTATTCTATATTCTTTTTCCCAATAACCTCAGAAAAAATCTGCAATACTGTGCATTCCATATCTAATAAAATTTTGTTGGTGTGGAGTATATCAATATCAGTAATTAATTATAACTACATTATAAATACTATAAGTTACCCCTATCCAATATATTTAAAGCATCACTAGAGAGTAGAGTTTTTTAAAACCAATGTAATCACTTCAGCATATAAAAAAAAGAAATTTAAAACGCAAGTAGTTATAGACCAATAAATTTATTTACAATTTTTTCAAAAATTCTTGAAAAACTGGTTTATAATAGACTTGCATTTTTTTGATACTCATAAACTACTCAATGAAAATCAACACGGTTTTATTAAAAACAAAAATATTGATACAGCTTTATTCCAGTTCACAAGCACTATTTATCATCACTTGATATGAAAATATACAACGTGTTTTTGTAATTCAAAAGCGTGTGATTCGACTGCTTACATGTTTAAAGTATCAAGATTCCAATATTTAAAGCAAATAAAATACTAATAGTAATAGGCTTTTTTGTTTTTGAATGTATTAAATTTGTAAGAAAAATCTTAAACTATAAATACCCACACCATAGATTATCTCTTACAGAAAAAAAAACGCGTTTTATATGTGTCTTAGATTTTATAACCTACTATTAAGCCATTTAACCAATTTAAATTATCTGTTTTTAATCTGGTCCTAAAGTCATATTATAGTTTTAACTAATCTATTATGTTTTTTATCCATGACGTCAATTGATCCAGAAAGTGCGTAAAGTGAAGTTACATCAAACTGCATAAGAAATGCATTTAGCAAGTTGCTACATTTTATTGACATTTGTTGTATGATACCTATGTAGAGTTTTATTGTCTTTTTAATGATGTATCTATCGTTGCCTTGCGAAAAAAAACGCACTTTCTTGCCCTACATCTATGGTTTCGCGGCAATAGATAAATGCATTTTGGTATTTATTGTTAAATTGCAATATCTCGTTCAAAAACCGGACTAAAAAGTCTAATAATAGCTTTGAATTATTTAAATTATTTATTAAAACTGATCTAAAGAGATGCAAAATGTGCTATAAAAAGAAACTGCATAACGCTTGTATTTGTCTTTAAACCGAAATATCACAAAAACTAAGTTGGTCCCTCAGTCATATTATTGTTTAGGCTGATCTATTATTTTATTCTACACCCATCCATGACGTCAAAATTGATCCAAACGGTGCATAAAGTAAAGTTACATCAAACTGCATAATAAATGCAATTAGCGACTTGCTGCATTTCTCTAGCATGTGTTATATGTAGGCCTCAGATTTATATGCGCTAAAAAACCTCAATTAATTTTTTTTATAAGCGATAAAAATAAGTAAATATATGCGGTAATGTTTCTTAAATATTGATTTTATATGCGGTTAAACAAGCAAGAAAATTCAAAATTTGAATTTATTAAATTATCTGTTGTTTATTGAGGTTATTGTTTCATAGTGAAACTATGTCATTTATCGGTAAGAACGTTTTTGTAAAAAAACAAAAATTGTGCGTTCTTGTTGAATTGCCGAAGACAATGCACAGCACACTGCACAGCACAGCAGCATAGTTCCCCTCGACATTGCCACTCCCAGTACGCTCTTGTAATTGACGGGGAATCCCCGTGTTTTTGTACATTGCAATGTGCCAGTGGCGTCCGAGCCTCCAATAACGTATTTTAAAAATTATATTGTTCTTACTCACCTTTTACTATAATACATTATTATAATAAAAATATTGACTATATAAGCAATTATATGCGATTAAATGATAGTAAATGCAATTATATGGATTATAAGTTTTTATGCAGCAAAAACTTAAAATAATAAGTTATATGCGCAATGAAACTTGGTATTTGGGTTTGTTTCTGAACAAAACGTGTGTATACAATTTACTAGCTTGATATATATATAATCAAGTAAAACATGTAAATAAATATAAATCCGAGCTCAAGTTATATAATACTGATGCAGAATTTTATTGCCTTTTTAGTGGTATGTATCGTTGCTATGCGAACCTTAATAAGCAAATGATTAAGGATAATTTACTTTTTTATCTATTTTCAATTAGCTGAAAGGGAGCAAATGATGGGCCTAACAAACTTTTTCAGGCATGTATTTTAATGCAATGTGTTATTGACTAGTTGTCAAATCAAACTTTATCTATAAAAGTAATAAGTTCTTGATTCCAGATTTTATCATAAATAATATGTATTTTAGTGAAATCTTTATTAAATAATGTGTATTTAAGTTATTTCTCTATTAAATAATGTGTATTTTAGTTAATTATTTATTAAATAATGTGTGTTTTAGTTATATTTATAATAAATAATGTGTAGTTTATTTTATTCTCTATTAAATAATGTGTATTTTAGTTATTTCTATAATAAATAATGTGTATCTTAAATATTTCTCTTCGAAATAGGGTGTATTTTAGTTAATTCTCTATTAAATAATGTGTATTTTAGTTTTTTCTATAATAAATATTGTGTAATTTAGTTATTTCTTTATTAAATAATATGTATTTTAGTAATTTTTATAAAAAATAATGTGTATTTTAGTTAATTCTCTATTAAATAATGTGTATTTTAGTTATTTCTGTAATAAATCATGTTTTTTTTAGTTATTTCTCTTCTAAATAAAGTGTATTTTAGTTAATTCTCTATTTAATAATGTGTATTTTAGTTATATCTGTATAAAATAATGTGTATTTTAGTTATTTCTCTATTAGATAATGTGTATTTTAGTTATTTATTTATTAAATAATGTGTATATTAATTATTTTTATATTAAATAATGTGTTTTTAGTTATTTCTCTTTTAAATAATGTGTATTTGGTTAATTCTCTATTAATTATTGTGTATTTTAGTAATTTCTATAATCAATTTTGTGTTTTTTAGTTCTTTTTCTATTAAATAATGTGAATTTTAGTTATTTCTATAACAAATAATATGTTTTTTAGTTATTTCTCTTCTAAATAATGTTTATTTCAGTTAATTCTTTATTAAATAATGTGTATTTTAGTTATTTCTATAATAAATAATGTGTATCTTAAATATTTCTCTTCAAAATAGGGTGTATTTTAGTTAATTCTCTATTAAATAATGTGTATTTTAGTTTTTTCTATAATAAATAATATGTAATTTAGTTATTTCTTTATTAAATAATATGTATTTTAGTAATTTTTATAAAAAATAATGTGTATTTTAGTTAATTCTCTATTAAATAATGTGTATTTTAGTTATTTCTATAATAAATAATGTTTTTTTTAGTTATTTCTCTTCTAAATAAAGTGTATTTTAGGTAATTCTCTATTAAATAATGTGTATTTTAGTTATTTCTGTATAAAATAATGAGTATTTTAGATATTTCTCTATTAGATAATGTGTATTTTAGTTATTTCTTTATTAAATAATGTGTATATTAATTATTTTCATATTAAATAATGTGTTTTTAGTTATTTTTCTTCTAAATAATGTGTATTTAGGTTAATTCTCTATTAATTATTGTGCATTTTAGTAATTTCTATAATAAATTTTGTGTTTTTAGTTATTTTTCTATTAAATAAAAAGTATTTTAGTTATTTCCACAATAAATAAAGTGTATTTTAGTTCTTTCTCTATTAAATAATGTGAATTTTAGTTATTTCTATAACAAATAATATGTTTTTTAGTTATTTCTCTTCTAAATAATGTATATTTCAGTTAATTCTTTATTAAATAATGTGTATTTTAGTTTTTTCTATAATAAATATTGTGTATTTTAGTAATTTCCCTTTTAAATAATGTGTATTTTAAATATTTCTATAATAAGTAAGGTATATTTTAGTTATTTCTTTTTTAAATATTGTGTATTTCAGTTATTTCTATAATAAATAATTTGTAGTTTAGTTAATTTTCTATTAAATAATGTGTATTTTAGTTATTTCTATGATAAATAATGTGTATTTTAGTTATTTCTATAATAATTAATGTGTATTTAAGTTTTTTTTTTCAAAATATTGTGTATTTTAGTAAATTCTCTATTAAATAATGTGTATTTTAGTTAATTCTCTAATAAAGAGTGTGATTTTTAGTTATTTCTTTCTTGTAAACTTTCTATGCGTTTACGTATTATTCAGATAATTGCAAAATATTGCTCAAAATTTTGCATCTATATCTATACATGTTTATAACTAATTTAGTTTTCTTGTTCTTTTGGTATGAGCTAGTGGCTGTTGACAAGTTTTTCATTGATCCGTATTTTTTCTTTTTCATTTGTATATTTTTAGTATTTTGATATTTTCTGAAAGAATCTTATCATCCAAGTTAATTGAATTCTGGCAGAATAACGCAGTGATTGCTAAAACATAAAATATTTGATTTATAGTTCAAATATAAATATTATATGATTAGCAAGAATACACATACAAAGTCAAAATTACCGGAACACATAAAAAAATTTAAAAAAAGTTGTTTAGTTTTATACAAATTATTGATTGAAAATATTTTTATTTTTTTATAAAATTCATTATTTTTGAGTTATAAGCAAACTTCTGAACTTCAAATAAAGAAGATTTTTCCACAAACATACAAATTTATTTTAATCAAACAAATAAAAGAACAATAACATTAGAAACAAATTAAAAAAAAAATATTAAATCATTAAAACATAAAAAATAATCATCCTAAATATTTATACATTTTTTTAATTCCAAAATTAGTTTTAAAATTAATTCTAAAGAATATAAAAATTTATGAGTTGATAATTAACCTAATAGTTTAGTATATAATGATTGTGCAAAAACGTATCGTATATTATATCCTATTCTAGCGCTAAGCTGATTTTGAGATGCGGTTCCACTCAAACAAACTGTATGTTGTTTGGGCCATATAGAAATATCGGCCATATTTTAAAGATAAACTGAATCACTGCCGGTTCTAAGAACGGGCAAAGAAAAAGAGTTTTTAGGCAAGAAGTAAACCATACTTCTTGTCAAGAGCTAAAAAAAAAAAACAAAATTTACAAAACCAACAACGGCCTTGGAAGAACTAACGACTTCAATTAAAGACAAGATAAATACAAAAAATAATGCTGGGACATATCAACTTGAAAAGAAAGAGAGCAGAAGATTCTATTAGAAATGGCGGAACATAAAATTGACATATGCGTTATATACGAAACAAAGCGCAAAGGGAAAGAAGAAGCAGCGTAGGCTGTATACATAATCAAGTTAAATAGAAACATAAAATACAAAAAAAGCACAAAAATGCATATACGGAACTTGGCAAGCACAAACAACAATAATTTACATTAAGTTAAATATTATTACATATTTTAATTTTGCACGTAATTTAATTTAATTTTTTTTATTAAATCATTTTTATAATTAATTTAAAACGTACCAATAATAATTATAACTCACAGAATAAATAATATTTTTAGAGTTATGAACACCTAAACTGATATTTTATTATAAAACCGCAATGTCCATATGTGTCCCCAATTAAGTTATTGTTTTTATTGTTAATAAACGGTCCTTTACAGTTGCTGCAATACTATTTCCTGAATTTTTTTTCTTGATATTTTATCAGTTGGAGTTCTTGGTAAAGTCTCAAATAAATAAACACCTCCGCGTAATTGCTGCCTGTCCAACACTTTTTGATTAACAAATCTTTTTACATCGTCGGCTGTAGTTTTAGATCCTTCTCTTAAAGTTAACGCGGCTGCTGGAACATATTCGTCTTGAGTGCAAGGAATTCCAAATACAACAGCATCTACCACATCTGGGTGTTCTTTAATTACCGATTCAATTGAGGCTGGTACTATATGCCAACTTTGATATTTAAACATGTCTTTTATTCGGTCATAGACGTAAACACAAAAATCTTCATCGTAATGGCCCACATCTCCAGTTTTAATAAATCCCTCGCTATCTACTGATGATGTACTATCTTGGTTGAAATATCCTACCATCATAGAATTGCTTTTTACTTGAATTTCTCCAGATTTGTTTGGACCCAGTATTTGCCCATTTTCTGTGTCTACTACCTACAAAAGAATTGTTTGTATTTACTTTATATAAAATGTATTACAGATCAAAAATATTATTTTATCATTTTAACATGTAATGAAACTTAATAAATATGTATATACAAACCTTTAAAACTGACCCTCTAACAGGACGTCCACAAGAACTGGGATGTTTAACAGACAATTCATTATCCTTAAAAGTGAACGATGTCACAAGTCCAGAGAATTCCGTCATTCCATAACCATTTGTACAATAGGAATGTGGTAGTGCTAACCTAATCTTTTTCAGTTGTTTATCATTAAGTGGACCACCGCCAAAAATGATACTTTTCAAGCAGCTCAAATCAAATTTATTCAAATGGGTATTTTATATGCACAAGACGTTGCCATAAAACAATCAGAAACCTAAAAAAAAATAACAGATAAATAAAGCGGATTACAGATAGTAGTAAATAACTATTAAACTAATTAGTAAAAGTATACCTTGTGTGTTTCAATAATCTTTAAAGTTTTTTCATTTTCAAATCCGGTTACTAAAACTCGACTGCTACCCTTGATAAACTGTACAACATACGTTATCACAGCCGATATCCAATAGAAAGTAGTAAAATGGATTAAACATGTACCACCAATCATAAAATCACTGTAAAACATTATTTTAATAGCCAATAGATATCTATTATATTAATAATATACTTACACATATATGTAAGATCCATAATAAAGAGACTTGCTACTCAAAACAATGCCTTTTGGTAATCCAGTCGTTCCACTACTGAATAATATAAATGCAGGATCTTCTGGGTTGCTTTTAATAGGCTTAAATTCAACATTCTCAGATTCTTTTAAAAACTCGTTAAATTCGACATATTTACAAGAATTGCCATAAACTACTATTTCTGGATTAATATTTATCAATTTCAAAGTTGATTCAATTAGATTGACTGAATCTTTATGCACAAATATATATTTTGGCGAAGACAATGTAATAAGATGTGCACACTCTCGATCCGATTGTG